>OX578272.1:47802545-50202545 GCA_951217065.1 Baccha elongata | reverse complement strand
AGATTTCATAAATTTCAATTTGTAAGGTTAGTATTTAACAGTCTCCAATAAATAAATAAAAATTAAATAAAATAAAATAGTCCAGTGACCTTATACACTATCAGATCTGTTTTCAAATGGAGCTTAAAGCAAGCATCAACATATGAAAGAAAGATTTGCCAACACATTTAATGTGTCCTACTGGCTCATCACTTAGTGCAGGTGTTAGTTGTTAGTACTAAAAAAGAGTCAAACCTGTCTTAAATTAATTACAAGTTGAAACCACTTTTAAAAAATTTCTTTAAGTGAGTAATAATAGAGAACAAAATATCGCTTTTTTTTTGCAAACATAAAAATTTATTAACAAACTACAGAAGTAGGTAACACTTTTTTAAATTCTTAAAGAAATAAATTTTTTTTGTCTGCTATTTGCAGTGCAGATAAAATTCTAAAAAAAATTTCATGTATTCCTAGGATCCATACCATAGAAAGATTATATCGATGAAGTTGTTGGTTTTTTGCAGTTTCATCTAATTAAACGTCCGTTAATACTGATCAAACTATACTTATTGAGTACAAAATTAAATTTTCAACAAATAATATTAGCACTTTTTTTTTCTGTGACGGTGACGATAGTTTTTTTTATACCAGCCCAAACTCAAAAGTTATTACAGATGGAGCCCAATAAGTTATTTGTTTACTTTGGCTTCACTTTACTAGGTTAGGTTAGGTTTATGTGGCTGTCAGGAAAATTACTGACGCACTTAGACCATATATATGTCCATTGTGATACCACGGAATTCACGAGGAAGTCCCTTAAACTGTTTTGCCATCTCCATGAGAGATGTGCGACAGTTGCGGGCAGTTATTGAGTTTGTGGAAACAGCAACGAGTGATTTAAGGGCTGCTTTGCTGTCTGAAAAGATGCGGATATCCGATGTGGATACCAAGTTTTTCCTTAACCAGGATAATACCTCTTTGATCGCCAGAATTTCCGCTTGGAACAGGCTACAATGGTCGCGGAGACTGAATGAGAGACTAAGATTTAGCTTATCTGAGTACATGCCTCTACCCACCCTATCTTCGGTTTTTGAGCCATCAGTATAAAAGTGAACTTATTCATCTTCTAAGAATTCCGAATCCTCCCAATAGGATCTCGGTGACTTGGAAATTCCTGTCAAAAACTAACTGGGGAGTGGTGTAGTCGGTTTTGCATGAGTTTGATCCGAATGAAATCAGAATGATGGTGTGACCTATTGTATTATTTGTCCATTGAGAGATAGCGTTGAGACGAGTAGCCGTGCTCGCTGCCATTTGTTTACAGAAATATCTAGTATAATTCCTAGATATTTAGCTTCATTTGAGAAAGTTAGTGAAGTCCCATTAATTGATGGGGGAATTAGTTGAGGGGTTTTATATTTCCTTGTGAATTAGACAAGATCAGTTTTCCGCATTTTCCTGCCCATTTTAACAGTTTATTAAGAGCGTTTTGCATTAGTTCAGTTAGGATTTGAGCGTGCTTTCCTGATACTGCAATGGCAACATCGTCAGCATATGCTATAATTTTAAAACCCTCTCTTTTCAGGTTCATTAATAGTTCGCTTACAACTACATAGGACACCACCTTGCGGTGTGCCTCTGCTGACAGATCTGCGTTCTGAAAAGCTACTTACTGATGAGTTAATAATTCTACTATCTAACATTAGGCTTATAAGCTCATTCAGTGAACAGTCAACATTAAGATTCT
Organism: Baccha elongata; assembly: GCA_951217065.1. NCBI lineage: Eukaryota > Metazoa > Arthropoda > Insecta > Diptera > Syrphidae > Baccha > Baccha elongata. The sequence continues at coordinate 50,200,819 of OX578272.1, read as the reverse complement.
TCAACCGCCGTGGTAATTGCTAAATTGCTGACGTTATTAAAAGCGCCTTCAATATCTAGGAACGCGACCAGAATGTACTCTTTATGATATAGTGAATATTCGATAGAACGTACCAGTGTATGTAGGGCAGTTTCTACCGATTTTCCTTTAGAATAAGCGTGTTGTGCAGTAGATAAAAGATTAGGATCTATAGCATTACGCAGGTGGATATCAATCAGTCTTTCTAGGGTCTTAAGAAGGAATGATGATAGGCTGATCGGTCTGAAGTCTTTCGGGTTGACTTGGGAATATTTACCCGCTTTGGGTATAAACACAACTTTTACTTCTCTCCATAATAAGGGTGTGTATGTCAGATTCATACATCTATTAAGCATAACCTCAAGGACAGGTGTAATTCACTTTACTAAACAAAACAAACTTTTTGAGTACCTTTTTCGATATTAATTCAATGCTTATATCAATTTCCAATCAATTATTGAAAACCAGATGATTTTACGACATTTACTTTCGAAGATATTTATAAAAACAAAACCTGCATCCCCATAAAAAACAAGAAACAAATTAAGCTTAAATTACCATCAGGCCAGTTTCGTCTTGTTTTTATGAAGAGGCATGTTTCCTCATTATTTAATATTTTAAAAAGTAAAAGTTGAGGACCATCTAGTTTTCAGAGGTAGATTCGAAATAAATAAAGGCATTAAGTTTGCATCGGTCCAGCCGTTCTCGAGATTAGCCAGGACAAGCAAACAGACAACTTTTTAAAATGTATGTTTTGTTATAAGTGGCCTGTATGTGTTGCTAAAATTTTCACAGTCAGATCTACGGTTCATGGCATTTTCGTGGCTTATAATGTGCAAAATTTCAAGCAAAATTATTTTCGAATAATGTTGGTCTGTCTGCAAAACTTCAACATTTTCAAAGTCTGCCCTTTCAAGACAAATTCAAAGTATACAAAAAATTTTGTTGCCTGCATATAAATTTACCAAAAAAATAATTCCAAAATCGTTAGAGCGGTTTTTAAATAAATCGATGTTCACTTAATAATTTTTATAAAACTTTTTTTTTACTATTTTACAAAACGCCAATTTAAAGTTCTAAATATTTTCCATTTTATGCACCAAAAATAAAAATTAGTACCTAAAGCTGTTTTCCAAATATTGAATTTACAAAAAAATAAATTAAAAAATTAATTAAAACTAAAACTAAGCATTTCTGCAAAACTTTGGTATCGAAGTTTTATTAAATCATCTAGGTCTTTCGAAAAAAAAATTTAAAATAAAATCGATTAACTTGTTCACGATATAGCTCGAGAAGAAAATAACGGTTCTATGGAAGGTACCGTTAATAGGTTTGTAACTTTTTTTTTTTGGAATGTGACAAAAGACAATCGGATAAAAAAGAAAATCGTTGGAACCGTTTTCGAGAAAATTAAGCTTTTCCAAAACCATTATATGGCAGGTACCGTTATTTTTTAACTAAACAAAAAATCAATTTCTCCTCTAAGGAATGGTCTACAAACTCTACATACCAAATTTTAAGTAAATCAGTACATCCGTTTAGGCTGTAGGTGCTGATACATACAGACTGACATACAGACAGACAGACAGACAAACAGACAGACAGACGGACAGACCCACTTTATTCAACTTCGCTATCATCGTAATGTCATGTTTGATTGTTATCTCAAAAAATTTTTTTTTGCACGAATGCATAACTTATAGTACCTATAATCGCAAATAAAAATTGTACATTAAAAAAATTTTAAAATTTAGCCCCATAGCCTATGTTTGTTATGTTATTAATTTAAATACTTTTTTCCAGAGTTAACGACCGAATTATCTCGGTAAATGGTGTTAGTTTAGAAAACGTCGAATACGCCACAGCTGTTCAAGTGTTGCGTGATAGTGGAAACACAGTTTCACTTGTAGTTAAACGAAGAGTGTCAATAAGCAGTACAATATCCCATCCACACTCGCACAGCATGAGTTCAGTCGGTGTGGTGCAACAACCCCAAACAACGCCTGGTTTAAGTACTGCAACTGCATCACCGATCCTAAATGCCCCTGGCCCCGGACAGCCCATCAAAGTCACCCTTACCAAATCGACCAAGAAAGAAGACTATGGAGTTGTTCTTGGTTGTAGATTGTTCATTAAAGTAAGGAACCTTAACAAAATGGAATCTAGGTTTAATAAGCATTTGTTTTTTTTTTCAGGAAATTTCATCCAAAGCTCGAGATCAAATTACGGCCAACGGTTATTCTCTGCAAGAAGGCGATATCATTAGCAGAATACATAATACAAACTGCGGTGATACGATGAGCCTCAAAGAAGCCAAGAAAATCATCGATGGATGCAAAGAACGTCTGAATTTGGTGGTCCTTCGCGATATCACAAACCAAGGCGTAGCTATAAATGTCAACAGCAACCATTTGAACAATTCCACAATTCAGTCGCCTTTATACTCACATACACAGCAAGTCTCAAATTGCAGCAATAACCTAGATGACCCGTATTTGGGTGGCGGAGCCAGTTACTCCTCGCAGAATCTCTATGTCCAGCCACCGACGCGTTCTTCAAATGGTCCAGCAGGTTTAGTTGATGAAAAGAGTAATTTGACACCCCGAGGGCGATCCCGAGGTCCCTTGATTGATGTTTCCCTCTCCCAACTAGACCGTCCAAGTACTCCACCAAATGGAAACAGTTCCCGAACGAGAACGGATGAGCCTCCAAGACCTCCACCACCTCGTGGCAGTGGAACCGGTGAGGATTTCTACAGCTCCCGAAGACAGTTATACGAGGATGACCCTTTGCAGAGGTCCCGGCAGTCAGCTGAACCAAGATTTATTTCGTTCCAAAAAGAGGGAAGTGTTGGAATTCGACTGACAGGAGGAAATGAAGCTGGCATTTTTGTAACCGCCGTGCAGCCTGGTAGTCCTGCTTCACTGCAAGGTCTAACACCCGGTGATAAAATTCTCAAAGTGAACGATATGGACATGCATGGAGTGACACGAGAAGAGGCAGTCCTCTTTCTTTTAAGTCTTCAAGATCGAATCGACCTGATTGTGCAATACTGCAAGGAGGAATACGAAGAAGTAGTTGCAAATCAACGTGGTGATTCCTTTCATATAAAAACCCACTTCCATTGCGACAATCCGTCTAAAGGAGAGATGGCTTTCAAGGCAGGGGACGTTTTTCGGGTTATTGACACACTTCACAATGGTGTAGTTGGCTCTTGGCAAGTTTTGAGAATTGGACGAGGTCATCAGGAGATGCAGCGTGGGGTTATTCCAAATAAATCTCGTGCAGAAGAACTCGCCACTGCACAATTTAATGCAACAAAGAAAGAAATGAATGCTTCGGAATCCAGAGGCAATTTTTTCAGGCGAAGAAGGTATGTTTAAAGAAAATAATTTTATTGACTACAACTGTATTTTGTCAACTTTAGGTCGACCCATCGCCGCTCAAAGAGTCTCTCCCGCGAAAACTGGGATGATGTTGTTTTTTCCGACTCCATTTCTAAATTTCCAGCATACGAGCGCGTAGTACTACGTCATCCGGGCTTCGTTCGTCCAGTAGTGCTCTTCGGACCTGTTTCAGATATATCCCGAGAGAAGCTTACCAAAGATTTTCCTGATAAATTTACTGCTCCCTTGCAAGATGACGACAAGACCAACTCCAAGTGTCGCATTGTCCGACTATCAAACATCCGTGACATTATGGATCGCGGAAAGCATGCACTGCTTGATATAACACCAAACGCAGTTGACCGTCTAAACTATGCCCAGTTCTATCCGATTGTGATCTTCCTTAAGACCGACAGTAAGCATGTTATCAAACAAATGCGTCACGGTATTCCAAAATCAGCGCACAAGAGTTCAAAAAAACTCTTGGAACAATGTCAAAAACTGGAGCGTGTTTGGACACATATTTTTAGCACACAAATTGTACTGAATGACAGAGAATCTTGGTATCGAAAGTTGCGTGAGGCGATTGATTTGCAACAAAGTGGTGCAGTTTGGATGTCAGAGACTAAGGTAAGTTATGAGAAATAATGAGTATGGGGTAGACATTCTTAAATTTTTGCTGCACTGTCTAACACATTAATTTAATTTATCTTTTCTTTATTGAAATGTTAATCGTAATTCGGTGTAGGTTTTTAAAAAGTTATTTTGCACCTTGTTGGCTGAACAAATATCAATATTTTTTAAGTTAAAAACTAAAATGCTGCATATTACGGTAATGGATTTGGCATTTTGATGTTACGTATCTGACTGCAATTAATGGACTAACTTCTAACTTCTTTTTTTAACCGTATAAATTATAAACTTGAATTAAATTAATTCGAATTAAAGTACCCTCCGCGATTCTGCCGCAGCCAAAATAATAGCGGAAATATCGTTTTTGAAAGAGTTATCTTGTTAGAGCCTGTTTAGACTGGGAAATTTGAGTCTGGCGTGGTGAGTACTCTCGTAATTACATAAAAATTATTTGAGGCGGGTGGAATGTTCGTGAAGTGAAACAGATGTGCGATGAGAAAGTTTTGCATTTTAAAAAGAAGATAACCACCATAAATTATTATTAAAGCTTCTTTTTATTTCCTGTTTCAAGAATTTATTTACTATCACTCTTAGTTTTGCTTGTTTATGAAATAATGATGATTTATGATCATAACACATCGCTAGTCAAGCAGATAATAAACAAAATGGAAAGAAACGCCAATTTGGAACTAGAACAGTATTCATAATTCCGATGTTTATAATTTTGAAGCTCACCTTTCACACCTCGCGCATACGAATACTCTTGAGTCCATACTGTAATTTCCCAGTCTTCAAATAATAGGCGAGTTGATATTTCTAAGCGCTCTACTGTGTAAGCAAATCCAAAAATTTTCAGGCTCAGTTTATTAACAGCAATAGTATAAAATTTCACTGAGAAATTGTGTTTATATTTCTGAGCTTTAGGAGTCCTTTGAAACATAAACTGGGCTAGTTTGTGTGTAATCAGAAAAGTACTCACCACGCCAGACTCAAATTCAGTCTAAACATAATAATTAATAATGTAAAATATTTTCAATTAAATATTTTGTCACATGAAAAGTGTGGCTATTGATATACTTTGTTTGATGACACTTTAGGTGTTTGAAACTCTATTCGAACTTTCCCATCTCAGTAAGTTAATAAAGTAAAAAAGTATAAATGGTTAAATGGATATCTTCACTGCAATTTTCAATTCATTTGTATCCCCATGTTTAAAAACATGGAAAAATGATTCAAATTTGGGTTGATATATCACCACAAATTTGGGTTGATATTTCACCACTAGAATGTCACATATACTTCAGAATCAAATCAGCTGTGCTAGCTTGCTCGTTATAATTCTTGGATCAGTGAGTTCTTCTGAATTACTTCTTTAAAACAACAATAGTTCTATTATCATAATCTTGAGAAGCAACTCATATTCTTTCAACCTTCAATTCGTCTTTCGAGTGTTATATATAATGAATCAAGAAAGCAAAAAAAAATTACCTCAAAAAGCCAAATTCATATTCAACCACCAGTTTAGTGCTGCACTGTTAATTATGTATTTTTGTAGTTTGCACTAATGACGATCATCCAGAAGGTGATGGGTAACAAATAATTACTTTCTTTGTATTTTTCTTTTATTTTACACACAATCGCACATACAAAAACACAAAAACAGCTTCCAGAATCCCCAACTGAAATGATTTTCCCTCCCTACATAGCTCCCCCATGTAATCTGGCCTGTTGTCGCCCAACTTCAGTTCCCAGTTATTATGCACGTCGAAAATCCTTCTCTTTATCCCCCGTACGACCTTTGACCCCACCACGCCTATCACCTGCTGCAATTCAAATTAAACTTCAATCGACGAACTTCCACCCTCTGACACCACCTGCTTCCATGCCCTTGTCGTCCGTACAACAGGACCAACAAATACAATCGTATACCCCCATGATGTCTGGTATAAAACCTGCCTCGTCGATGCCCGGTGGATTAGCCCAAACACAACCGCAGATGCGGTTGACAATGGTGGACAATCTTAACAACCAGCCCTATGGAAAACGTGACAGTTCCTCATTATCGAATCTAGCTAGTGTAACACCTCAAACCGATCGTACCGAACGCCGCACCACTCCATATTATTACAATGAACTTTACAACTCATCGTCGGTATTTGATTCAAATTTGAATCTACGCTATGCAAACGACGGTGAATTTAATTTTGATAACAATAATGATACAAGTAGGATTGTGAAAGAAAAATCTTCGGACAAGATTGTTGGAACTGTATTCAGTACAACAAAGACGTATATTCGTCCCAATAACCGATACGAATCGAGTTCTAGTGGAAGTGGTGGAACAGGTAGTATTAGCGGAAGTGCAGGAACCCTGTGTGACCAGTCTAATATTGGTGATACATTTGACAAAGGTGGAGTTCCGATTCCAGCTGCGCGGAATATCGTCGTAAATGGAGGTGCATAAGAGTTGCTACATGGTGATTTGGACGATAATTTTGCTTTAATTTTGTGTTTTGCCACCAGTGGTTCATTTCTAACTTAAAATTCGTATTGTATAGATATTAAGTAGTTAAATTGATTTGTTTTTATTTTAAACTTATATTGAGTTGTTGCTTTCGTAGGGTTTTCCATTGGTAAAACAAATCAAATTATTTTTGATGTAAATCTGACAAAAAGCTGATCTTTGCAGTTTTTGCATTACATTGGGCAAACAAATTGATTTTTTTTATTTTTTTAATTTTGCAGATCTTAATTTTTGGGAAGATTTACACCTTTTTAGACTGGAAGCGTTACGATATCTCGCAATTTAAAATCTCGAATAACGAAATCACGTTTATTTTTTAAATCTCGAAAAACAAAATCTTACATGTCCCAAATACCAACATCAGTGTTTTTACGTCACTACATTTCTAAGCAAGTAAGATTTTAGTTTTCGAGATATAAGTTAGCGGCTTTTTGTAATTGCGAGATTATTAAAATCGGGTATATATGATTGCTAAATTTTGATTTGCGAGATTTCGTAACAAACCTACTTAGAGACCAATGCAATTAGCAAATATCAAATTGAAAAGTTAGTGTGTTTTTTTTGTTTCTCATATTTCGTTTGTGCAAATTCTATTTAAAATATTCAGGAAACTATGGCAATTAAACATTGTTAAAGTTTTAAATTAAATGCTGACATGCAGACATGAAGTTACTTTATCAGAATTACAAAATAAATCAAATTAATATTGCCCATTTGCCACAACATAATTCTATTTACTTATTAAAATCCTATTTAACCAATTGAAAACCCTATTATTCTTGCAAAATCATTCATAACCTATATCTATATAATATAACTCTTAATAGTTGATGCTGCACAATTAAGAAAGTTTTCTTTAACCAAGTATAATTACTTAAATCGATATCTTCGACACAATTTATGACTCTTCAAAAATGTTTTGTCAGTGTATAGAATGAAATCTGGAAGACATTCTGACTTTTTTCGGATTTCAACTTATAATTCCTAAACTATGCATTATGGTAGGCTGAAGCGACCATCAGCATTCTTCAACTATATCAAATTTGTGACAAATTTGAGCTCTAAATAAAATCTGTAGATATAAAACAAAATTATGTCATATGATACCGCTAAATGAGGTTTCGCCGTTATCGGTTTTTGTCCATTTTCTCACACCATTACACGCACAGGTGTCTTCATGTGCTCATGTGCTCAAAAAAAAAAGTTATTACATTTTTTACGAGTTGATACCCCGTATAAGGGGTGAAAACAGCATGTGTTGAACGGTTGTATCTCGGCGCCTATTTTACCTGGAGTAGTCAGTTAGAACTCAAATTGTCACAAGTTTGATGTAGTTAAAGAATACTGAATTCACCATTTCACTTAAATGTATTGTTCAGGAATTATGAGTTTAAGAATTAAATTAAGAAAATCTTGCATTTTCCCTCCTTACTCTGTTAGCGGCGGTTGTGGGAATTGCAACATTATGTACATACTCCTGATACCATACCAACTAGTATGCAAAAGTTAACTGGGCTATGATATGGACACAAATAATTATTCAAAGGTCTTTGTTTCAATTTTTCAAAAATCCAGTTTTACAATCTTTTCATTCTTTCAAGATTGTGAGTTGTTATATAGGTCTCACAGACTTTTATAATAATCAATTATAATAATAATAATTTAACTCAGTGTTTGTAAGACACATTGCATTTTCAAATGCAGTTATTAGTTGCACAACACTTGTTAAGAAGAAATAGAGAGATAGGATAGAATTTTTTTTGGCGCAGTGGATTGAGAATTAGCTAGTAATTATATCACTAGCTAGTAATTATATTATAGCCCAGAAAAAAAAAGAATGCTATCTGACTTGGGGCACAAACCCACAATGACGAAGTTAGCAATCTAGCACTCACCCACGCACCATTGCCACCCTCAACTTTGTTCTACACTTGAAAGTAAATTAAAGGCATTAACTTTATTATAATAACTTTTTTCATAGAACGAGTGACTTTTCCAATATTTTGATTAGGACGGGAGCAAAACTTAAAATTAATATTTTTCAAAAGCCATATATTGGTCGCTACAGTGGTTACGGAGCTGCCATTTGGCTTGAATTGTTGAAAATGTAATCAACTTTAAACATATATGTAATTTTGTTTGTATCTAGTAGATACAACATACCAAAAATATAGAACTACATCATGTTTTGCGTAAAAGAAGAACTTGAGACTCACCTCTCCATCTCCCTTAGACTAGACGCTTTTATTTTTGTAAGTGTTCATTGAGTTGTCAAATAGATCCGATTTTTTTTTTTAATATAAACATTTATTTAAAGATGAACAGATTTCTGAAATGTTTCTTAAATGTTTTTATAATGCTGTTTTGGTCAGCACGCTTGATAAACATTTCCAAAATGTTTATCTGCACCATATTCGCGATGGGAAACATTCAATATTTCGCGAATTGCACATAAAACAAAGTTAGTGGTTTGTTATTTGAAAATCGAAAATTTCACATTTAAAAAATTATTCTTCAAGCGTCTACACCAAAAACACCAGAAGAAAAATTTCAAGCAATTTGTACTACGAAGTAAAAAATTGCCTAGCGGGAATAGATTGAAGTAATCTTGTTTTGTCTCCATCTGTCTTCTTATAGTTTCTAACGGATTTCTTATATTTTCCTCCTCAAACTCAGAATTGCACACGGCTTTATTTCGTATGTAAATAAACAATTTCGTTGAAATACTTCTCTTAAACAAAATCAAACAAAAAAAAGAACAATCTGCAGAAAACTCACTTCTGTCAAACGTCGAAGTATGAATTCACGATTGAGGAATCGGAGGAATTTTTGCTGGTTCAAAAAATCTCTATTGATTCCTGAGATTTTTCTGAGATTTTTTAGGAGAAAATTTGTATGCATTCATTTATCAGTTTTCTTCCTTATTGAACAGCTGATCATTTAACACCTTAAAATTAATTTATTTAGCACAGCGAATTGCTCTTCACATGTTATTATTTTGCATTCAATGAGCACATGAAATATGTTTTAAAACCAATCCCAAGAATCAAAACTTTAATTTTTCATTTTTCATAAATATATTCAACCTAAAAATATCTTTGAAAACCTAGCCATACAAGTAAAACATTAATTGAAACATATTTTAAGTAATGTTTGATGTGTATGGGCCGCTTAAGCCACCGAGTGTTTATAGTTGACGCTTGATTTTTTCCATGTTTTTGGTTCAGGTGAAATAAAATTTTCCTTTTATGTCATTGAAAAAAAAAAAAAAGATTTTTCAAACTTCTTCCATTTATTCTATCCTTAAATAAAAACCCAGTGAATGGGTTATTGGTGTGAAGTGCATTTTTAAGATGACAATTATAAAGATAAAATGAAAAATAGCAGAACAAAATTAAAAGTATCGAACTAAATTATTTGTACATATATGTTGTGTGTATCAACATGAGCTTTAATAACCCCAAACATTTGTAATTATTGCTTAAAAGTAATTCATTATCCAACACCTAATTAAAAAATACATTATATTATTAAAATAATAAAATGCTAACTTTATGTTTTCCTTTTTGTTTATTTCTCTTACATAAAAATATAATAATATGCATCATTTGGTCATTTCCTTGCTTATTTTTATATCCCTAATATAAATTGTCAAAAACCTAAAAAAATCCAATAATTCATCCTGCTCATTATCATCGAATTAAAAAAAAAAACCTGTTTTACATTTTTTATTTTGTGTTTAATCGTCCTTATTTTTCCTTAAAATTTCGCTCTTAAATTGTTACACCGATTTATATAATATTGTATAATGTCCTACTAAAACAACCTAAAGCCTGTTGAATCCCTATCCGATGATTTCCTATTCCCAATGACCACATCCCGTCTATCTTATGCATCGAGTCCTGAATCCGATTTGGAATTAAGTCCTGGACCATCAACATCTTTATCACTTGGCAATTTACCGCAATTGGTTAAATCCAGCTCAGACCCATCTATTGCAACTAATCAGGATAACTTGGATAGGGATAGAGACATTATTGGTGAAGGATTACCGCCTTCATATACGGTAAGAGGACACAATACATTTTATTATAATTATAAATACAATCATAAAGCTTTAGTGACAGGGATGTAAGAAACATATTAGTGATAAGAAACATTAATATCTTCAGAAACAAATATTTGTAATAGAAGAACAAGATATATAAGAATTAATAAACATTCTATTTAAGAATCCCTATGAACAACCAAACACACCGCAAAATCGCCGCCAAACCCTGGATACTAGTCTAACAAGCAAATATAGTTTCCCTGCGGGAGTGAATCATTCAGTAAGTGCCGATCCTACAGGTACTCCTTCAAATACTCGCCCACAGTTGTTGTACGGTATAAATGCTCCAGATCTGCCCCCACGCATCGATCGACATGTAAAGCCCTCTGAGATTATTGGAAATACACCATCGCGCCCAAATAGCTCAGGCGGCACAAATGGTCGATCCGCCCAGGAACGTCTCTTTGGCAAACCTGCTGTGGGTGACGATGTTCAAGCTGAATATGTCTCGAGGACAAACAACGATTCAATGGACCAAAGCTCTTTGGATCGCCAACAAAGGATCAACTCTGTAGTATCAAATACACTTAAACCCACACAACAAAATGGTTCAGCGTATGACAGTGTGTCTAGCTATGACTCTTACAATACGACACAATTGGCAGGCATTCAAAATGTAAGGCTGGGACCTAACGCACCGGATGATCTCAAGTCAGTACCGAATGCAAAGTATGTGTTTGTCGTAAGCAAACTAAGTGTTGCCAGTGCAAATTTTTGATGAATGTTGTTTCTTGTTTTTGCTTCCAATTTTAGTAGTGGGCGTTCATTACCCCCAGGTGGAATCAATCCAAATGGACCAGAATTCAGAAGTGTACATGATCATCAAGCAAGAAACTTCATTGGGGCGAATGATCTCAATCGGCAAAACAGCCCGGGTAGACCACAATATCATGATATGTCTTCGGCGAGGAATATTGGTAAGTTACTAAACAAATAAATATTAAATGTTAATATCTTTACCTTGGGCTTAAAATGTTTTAATATACATTGCAAATATATGAACTGCATTTGTTTTTTGTTTTCTTTGTTTAAATTTAGATCCCCGAAATGCTGGTTTAAACACACCTCCCAGGCCCTCCAATTTAGGATTGGATAGTCCACGAAAGCACGTTCTAGAAACAAAAACAGATTATGGCAAGTACAGGTAAGCGGATGATATTCTTATTTTAATCTTCCCTAATCAAATCCTTGCCGCTTCTTAAATACCGACAACTTATATACTAACTTGAAACCTTCAAAAATAAACGTATATTTTCTTTTTGTTTTCTTTTCTTTAATATTATGTAACTAACATTACATCCTGCCAAAATCATAATGTTTGTAAACACATTTTTTTGTTAATTTTCGTTGTTCAATGTAAAATTGTTTGAAAAAAGGCAATGCTTTAAACTGAGCTATCAATCGCAGCAAGACTTAAATTTTAGACCACGCATTCGTTCTGTTATGCACTCAGCATTTTCTTATAGAAAACCAATTTTTCACTCCATCTCGCGATATGATACACTCGTTTAAATCCAATAACCTAGTTACCCTTGTTCAAAACGCTTTTTTGTTGAAAAAATCCATTTTTTTTAATAATGAGCTTTGTCATTGGCCCCTTTTGTGATTGTTGATTGCTGATCGACAATCAATAATGAGCGATCAACGAGATCGCTTTATTGAAAAATGTAGGTATTGCGAGTGTCGATTATAATCGACAGTCGTCAACTTTGTGATCGATATAAAATTATGATGTTGGACCGTTAAAGGAAATAAACCTTTCTCGTCTAACTCTAAGAGATTGTAGGCATACATATCAAAAACAATAAAAGCAAAACATTTGTCATTTTGGAGTGTATTTCTTTTAGGTTTCTTATATTTTAAATTAGTTAGAGCCAGTTGTACAAACATTTAAACCGCAGTTCAGCTATTTTTATCTTCCAAAATCGGCTACTAAACGATTGCAGGCCTTTACAAGAGTTGAACCAAATGCCGAAATCGGTGGATAAAAAACTTGAACCACGATTGTACAACTGGCTCTAATTTTGTATTAGTTTTGTATATTTCAATGAAATGCTTCACACTGCTCATTTTACACAATACCGATTGTGCGATCGATCGACATTGATTTAAGTTGCTTTTGCAATCGCTTATCGACAACCGCAATAGGGGTCATTGTTATTTGTATTGATTATTGTGCCGAATTCAAAATCTTTTTTTTTCTAAAACTTTTTTTTTTTTCTTTTTCTGTGCTTAATTTTTGTTGCTGTTGTGTACCCTATCCCAAAATTTTGTTTGCATACATTTTTATGTTTATGTTATTTTTATTCCACTTTCTTGGCATTTTTTGTTGTTTTAATTACTTCCATCGTAACAAAATTGAATCAGCCGAAATAATTCAGCATCGCAAGCTGACTATTCGAAAATTCCAAAAAATTCGCATGTTATTGTTCCACCACCGAATGTCAATGGAAACGGAAATGGTACACCAAACGGAAGTGGTGGACCATTTAAACCGGTGCCACCACCAAAACCAAAAAATTATCGTCCACCCTTGCAAGGCGGAGGACAATGGGAAAATGGGGTGAGTATTTATTTGAAACTGTTGGTTTAAATAGAGATTTAATTACATTACTTTTACGTTTTACAGGAACCTGGATCGCCAAGTGGGTTCTTCTATCCTCCAACACCTTCCCACTATCATCATTCACAAACACCCGGATCGCCGCATACTTCTAATTCGAGTGGGCCAGGAAGCAAAGACCATATTTATGGCACCAGCGCTGGCGTCCATTACAATGGAAATAGTCAAGTAACTTCATATGTTCAATCGAACGGGTACAATGGCAATGTCCTTCCGTATTCGGGTGGGGGAGGAGGGGGACAGCAATACATGCACCGCAGTCATCCTCCACCAATTGGTAAGTATATTTATATTGTATATTAAAGTATAATGCATTTCCGAATCTACTACCAAGTGTCTCTATATAATATAGTGACACCATAGAAACCCGTGGTAATACGATCGTGTTTTAATCAAATCAAAAAAAATTGGGTGGCAATGTTACAATGAATGGCGTGTTTGGCTGTTACACCAAAGGTTTACAGTTGAATTCTCACACGGGTAGCATTTTTTTCTTTTCAACATACCTCCCAGCTTATTTAATGAAAAATAAAAATCAACTAATTCTCTATCGATTGTATCAAAATTCTTTCATATCTTTCTACCACTTCTATCTAGCGTTGTGCAACGCCTGTTGTATATAAAATGCAATGTGCCTTACAGACACATAGTTTATTAATTTTAACTGAATCGAAACTGAATAATTTGCTAATTTGTATGTATCATGCAAAAAAATGCAGTTTCTAACCATCTGATTCCAATCAAACCACCTTAAAATATATTACAGTAATGTAACGCACAACTCACAAACATTTCATAACAATCGGATGAATAGTTAATTTCCCGATATTTTAATAGAACAGCTCAGCTGTTCTTGAGTTATAAATGGTGTAACTAAAACGACTTTGTTTTATATATAGAAAATATGGTTTGGGGTCAAAATCCCGAAAGTCATAAGACCGAAAAGGCAAAAGGCCGAAAACACAAAACACCAAAAAGCCAAAAGACCAAAAACCCAAAAGCCCGAAAAAGTTTTATCGAAATCCCGAAAAAATATTTAAAATAAAAAAATTTGCTCAAATTTGTCATTTTAAATAATTTTTCGGGATTTCGGGAGAACTTTTTCGGGCTGCTGCGTTTTCTTTACTTTCTTTTTCATATATATACCTTTTGAGGGTATTTTACTTACTTTAACAGCACCTGGGTGGCCCACTTCGCAGGTTCAAGGATTTTACCTCTCTTTCTGTAGTCAATCCCGCTCACGCAACTTCGTTGCTCCGCTTAGGGTATGTCCAGTCGTCTGGCGGGCGCCTGAGTCCAAAGTTTCCAAATTCAACAGTATCTGGGTAGCTCGCTTCGCGGGTTCAAGGGATTTTAACTCTCTTTCTGTAGTCAGTCCCGCTCACGCAACTTCGTTGCTTCCCTTAGGATATGTCCAGTCGTTTGACGGGCGCCTGAGTCCAAAGTTTCCAAATTCAACAGTACCTGGGTGGCCAACTTATGCAACCAGCAGCTAAGGTTGGGTAATCCTACCGGGAATTAAAGTAGGGCTATTGTTTTGGTATTTATAACAACATTTTTTCTGAATTGAATTGAGAGAGAATTTTTTTAATGATTTTAATAAATTATTTTGTTTTTGTTCAATGAAATTACCTACCTATTTAAAAAAAAATGAAAATTAAAAAAAAATTCAATCTTAATTTCGGTCTTTTGGCCTTTCGGTATTTTGGATTTTCGGTATTTTGGGTTTCCGGTCTTTTGGATTTCGGTATTATGCCCGTCTCCCAGAAAATATAGATAAATATTAATTTTTTTTTTATATATTATATTTAATAAAAAAAGATATGTTTTTTTTTTAATTGATTTATTTCACTTTTTTCAAACAGCCCACCTTCCGCCTCACACCCATGAACGAAATGCCCTCGATTTGGCTGGCAGTCGAGAACAACGTGGATCAGCATTTGAATTATATCGTAAACCACAGATTGGAGCTGTCGGGCACCATTATAATATGAGGTATTTGAATTATTCCGTTTGATTGAAGTTTTTTTTTTGATATTTTGTATTTTATTCGTTTATTTATAAATTTTAAAATATTTATTTATTTCTCTGATTCCTCTTTCCTCAAATTTTAGATAAAAAATTTATATGAATAGATTAAAAACAACGTTTTATTCTCTGCACGCAAATTAATACATATATATTTGTTTGTTTTTTTTTATTATTTTAGTTTCTAACGAAAAATGTTTTTAATTTGCATTCATTAAGGTACTTAAATTGCTTCTGTTATTAATTTATTCATTCAGACCAAGCCGGCTCCAATTTTTTAGTGTGAAAAGAAACCAGATGATATAAATGTTGTAAGTGGACTTCAGCAACATTTTAGGTATACTCAGTGCAAAACGCTTTTTCGAATTTTTCTGGTAGCTAACATGTATTTGACAGACGTTTTGAATAATAGTGTTGTCATTTGGTAGTCCGGATTCGATAAGCAAAACTGTCCAATTCCGAATACCAAATGAACGCGCAAAGATACTTTTTTGATTAGGCATAAAATTGTATGTGTGTTTTCATTTGAAGAAGAGGGTGACAACATGTTATTTATGCAACGAAAATATGCTAGGTATGCATTGATCTTCTATATTGGCTTTATTTTATTTTAATTCCAAGAAGCATGATATTTTTTACGATTTTGAATTTTTTAAATCTGTGCAAGTATGCGTGATTCTGTTTTTGATTCTGACTTCAAGCCCGGAATTGATTTTCTCTTCTTTTCAGTACTCGAATTGTCATTTAGCGCCAAATGAACGTAAACAGAATCGTCCGGAGTAGTTTTGAACGATTCTGGACAAGCAAATCAAAATGCTTTAAGATACAAAATCTGACAGACGCAATAGGCGTGCGCAAAACAAATATTTCCTCACTCAAGAATCACTATCACTTTGACTGAGGCGAAGGCCTTTTTTGGCTCAAATTCCTCCAGCTCCTTAAAAATGTCAACCTGCAAAAATAGCTGTTAATGTACGCGGCCTATTTTTGTTTTTGTTGAATTTCCATTTGAAAATTATTTATTTATCATTATGACTACTTGCGCAATTTTTTAAAAGATTTTTTTTAAGTTTATTATTTTATATATAACCACTATTTCTTCTTCTAAAATAACTACATTTGAATGAAAATTCGCCGTGCAAAATAAATTTATTTTGAGATGTCAAATGATCAGCTTTTCAATGAGAAAGAAATATTCGAGAGGTTTCCCTCCTCTTCGAAGTGAAACCTCTCGAATATGACATGAGAATTGAATCCATAAAAATTTTCTCCTAAATACCTCTGAAAAAAAGCGGAGGAATCGTGGAGATTTTTTGAACCAACAAAAATTGTTGCATTATGGAAACCAAATTTGATATCTACCGACTTGGCTGTTAACAGAAAACTTTATCCTGACTGTAATTTTAATTTTGTATGTTTAAATTGATGTTTAGCTTAGAATTTTACTTGGAAACTATAAATTATTTTGAACTAGTAATATAGCTTTACAAGTGGTAAATTTCGCTGTATTTGAAAAATTTGGAGGGTAGTTGGAACAGGTTGCCTTCATTGTAGACGAATAATAATTTGCATTTGAGTTAGTCTTAGTAGTTGTAAAAAAACTTAGGCGGTATGCATTAAAAAAATCGAAAAAAAATGTTTTGATCATATAAAGGACACTCTAGCGCAGGTACCCTTACAAATATTTTGTTCAGTTTTTTCAGAATAAGAAAATAAAAGAGAAAACCAGTGAAAATGTACATAGAACTAGCCCTTACTGTAATAATTTTTGGTGAAAAGAAAATAAGAACTACATAGGCAGATTTTTTTTCTCTTCCACTTCAAATAAATAATTCAACTATGTATTTGGTTTGATGTCCTCGCAGTAAGATACAATTCTGTGTCGCACAAACTAAAAAACTGATTTGGGGTAATCGCTTAACTTGTTTCAAAACAAAACACAAAGTAGAAAGTTTCTCGAATTGATACATTGATAGTTTCTGCATGTGAGCTCACTTTCATATATTATGAAGCCCATGGTAGTCACTTGTTACCAATAGGTTTCGTGATTAAAAGTACCAAGTGGACGCGTAGCCTAAAGGCAGAACCATAATAAGGAATTTGTATAGCGCGTACATAAAGTCGGATTGCTCAGTTTCGGCAAGTTTTCTGACGCGCTGTCAGAGTGCAGTTAACGTATGTACGTAATTTGACAGCCAGTCTAATAAGGGTACATGTGGAATTTGCTAGCGTTTGCATTCGACCATTATGGTCGACTGAAGAAATTGGCGACACTTATGGAAACTTGACGTTTGCTTTCGATTATGGTTGGCCCTTATCTCTTTTTTCAGAAAACGCCTTGTTCACATGCTCACAGACAAATGTATTCGTTATCAGATTGCCGAACGCCATTTATAACATTAATATCATCTGGTCACTTCGAAATTCGGATGCGGGCTCTTTGTCTTCTTGAAACCAAATTTGATGTGTATTCATTATTTGTTTAGAATATTTTTTGTTTGATTCAAACACATTTTGTTGACATACGCACAAAGTCACTTTGAAATTAATTTAACTAACCTATGAATTTAACTAACCTATCAAAATAAAAAGAAAAAAAAAAAAACATTTTTCGTGTAAAACCTATGTATTAAATTGATTGCTCTTTTATGTGTTGACTAAAAGTAATTTTATTTTATTTTGAGAATGAAGAAACACAAAGTGTTTTCATATATTCTTTTTATTAAAGGGTTAATTTATCTTTTGTTATTAACTAATGCTAAATGTCATGGTGAATAATGGTAAAAATATTAACAATTTGACGGTGAAAGGCTTGGTTTTTATTTATTTGCAATAGTTTTTGTACAATTTTTAAAGCATAAAGTTTGTGCTGTGCGTGTGTGAGTGTGATTGAATCAATATATATTTTTTTTTAGACTTTTAGTTCTTTTAATTTGGTATAAACATTATACGCCATTCTTTTTTTCACGTTTCAACAAACAATCTAGTTTCTAAATTTTAAACTATATTATCCATTAATACAACGTGACGATGTTTGGTATCAATATTGAATAAGTGATTGAATTATCCATTATACAAAACTGAATTTTCTCAATAACAATAATCAATAAACACTATCAGTAAATAGAAATTTCTTAAGCAGTTTTTAGCAAAATAAAAACATACATCCTTATTACGCTTGTCAATGATCAATTGTTTAATATAAGAACAAATTCATTGGCGCAAATTTTGAATCGACTTAGCATAATGCTAAAGTGAACTTAGCATTTTACTGTCGTAATTTGTTGAATTTGAAAATTTTGATCCCCACTCATAGCCGTATTCCTTTTAAGGTGGCAAAGTACTAATGTGTACGGTTCTAAATGGAACGCTTCGCTAGTAGCAATCTACAACTGATTTGTATAATTTAGTACATGGATGTAGACAGTCTCAACGAATAGCTTTCGGTCACATGTTCCATCCTTGTATTGGAACTTTATGTTTTGTTTATAATTCTTATTCGTTGGATGCTTTTCCGATTAACAATATTTATAAGATTTGTTTATAATGTTTTTAAACGATATTTTACGCTGCCATCTGGCGGTTTCTAACTACGGGTGGGTTATAACTACTTTGCTTATCTACTCGCGCTTGAGAGCATGTGTAGATGGTGGTACTAGACTACTACTCATAAGTACTTTGCCACCTAAAACGAACAGGGCTAATATCATACTTACGTTAAGAACCCCCGTATCATTTTTTTTTAGCAAATTACTAATGTTTTTAGCAACATGTCAAAATCTCTCAGAAAGAATAACCATTCTCTCTTACAAAACCAACTTTGAAGAACGTAATTACACACAAATACTGAATAAATCAAACAACATCGTTTGATGAACAAAAATTCATTGTAAATGGTATAGAGATACATTATTTTTCTGAAAGTTAATAAAATGTTCAAAAGTAGCAAAAAATAGTATGATGCTTTAAAACGTTTACTGGCTGTTGTTGTTTTCGAAGCTGGCCAACAATTTTTAATAACTTTTTACGGAAGTAGGGCAGGAGATACTATAGACATATTGCGATTCGACCTGTTTCCCAAAGCCCACGTCAACATTGCTTGAGAACTTACTTACAAGTACAAATGTGGTTAGAACACCAGATGGATCCGTTGTTCTGGGGATGGAAGGCCTCAAACTTTAATTGATGAACAAGATGTTGACGAAGACCTGGACAGCATATATGAGAAAACAAAAATTCACTGACTGAGTAGCTTAAGTTTTGAAAATAAAAAAATATGATAATGGCGCCTATCGCGAATTCCGAGTAAAATTGTATTTCTAATAATGAATAATGTTCGTGCTTGTTGACCAAAACAACAACAAATAAAGTTAAACTATTATAAATTGTAACATTTAATGACGCCATGAAGCAACATTATAGGGAGGCGTGATGTACAGGCAGCACTCCAAGTCATCAGAAACAGCCAGGGCGTCAGCTTTTCGCCCAGCCATCATTTTAATCAACTTACTAAATTTATCAACAAAAAAACGAGGTGACTACTAACTAGTTACAACTACAGAGCATGTAAGACCCCAGGAATTAAGCTGCTAAAATGCAGCAGTTCCAATTAAAATCCAGGTCGTAATCCACCACCTAACAACTTGGAGACCTTAGCCGAAAGGTAGTTAAATCAACAGAAGTAATCATCATCCTGAAAGGAACCCAGCAGCATACGAAAAAAAAGAATCATCGCTTCTGCATTGTAATTATCTGTCTACAATTTTAGATCAAAGTATTGTTCTTCAGCATTATGTTCTTCAGCATTTATATTCTCGCCCACTTGAGAAACGCAACCGCAACTCACAAGAAAATTCAATATAAAAAAAAAATACACGCAACTTTCAAACAAAGTTTTTTTTATATTTTTTATATTGGATTTGCTTGTGAGTTGCGTTGCGTTGCTCAAGTGGACTGATTATTTGTAAGTGCAGTTGGAAAATCGCAAAAAATCAAGTTTTAAAAGTGATCGAATCGGGCGGTAGTGTTTTATACTTGTAACCTGCTTTTTATGATTTTTTTTTGTTTTATTTGTTATATACTTTCATTATGCGTGTCAAAAAATAATAGTAGTTGTGTTCGTTGAACTTTGAAGTCGCCTTGGTTAACAGATACGGTGTCGGTCGCCCTAAACTCGTCCTGAAGTAGATCTAGGATTTTGCTGGTGCGATTTGAGGTAAAGAATAACCCATCGAAGTGTCATGAGTTGCCAAACATATGTTCAGAATCGTGCTGTGCACTGAATATTTTATTTTACTTTTTCAATGCAAACAAAAGAAATTATAGATTTATTTCAATTAGAATAAATTCAATACATACTAATGAAATATATAATGGTTTTATGTTGTATAATGTTCAACAAGCTACAAATTTTAAGTTTTAATTATGGGAACAAATAATTGTTTGTTTCTTTCTTTTTGTCAACAACACAAAACAAACCCTTGTGCGTTTCTTGAAAACCTAATAATCCATGTTTTTTCGAAAGCTCTTGGGGCTGTCAAAGAATCAACGAACACAACAAATAATACTGATCCATGAGCGAAAACTCTTTAAATTAAAAGTGAGTGACATACATTATAGCATGGACGTACTTAAATCTAGTATTAGTACGTCAATGCGTTATAGCCTCCTATTTTATTTGCAAACTCTGTAACCTAAATTTAAGTACTTTCGTACATTCAGATATCAGATGTTAACTTTATAAAAAAGAAATCCCAAGAAATGAATCTAAATCGGAAGCTATGAATGTAGCACTCAGTGTTAACCTCGTCACTGGATTTCGTCATAGGCCGAGCAAAACGAACATCAATTATCGTATTGATATTTGACAAGCGTAATAGAGGTGACAATAAATAACAGCATTTACCTATTGGTCCGAAAAAGCATAACAATATCATACAGCTATACAAATATTGTTCAAAGTGTATGTATTGCGGGTATATATTTTCATTCGCAATATTATTATTATTATTTTAAAAGATAAAGGTATATTTATAGTTCTATCGTTTCAAGTCCCATTTCAGATGTTTTATTTAACAAAGAAACATAAGAGAAACAGTATGAATTCTTCAATTTGAAAATAGTCTCCCTCTCCTTAATCAAAGATATAAAGTACAGAACTAAACATGCTGAAGATTTCACGTGAAACCTTCTATATAAAATTGCATTATATCATTTATAAATAAAATTGTTAAAAGTAATGACTTAATGGGTTCTTAAATCATACTATTTTTTGATATGTGTTATCAGAAAAGGATTCCAAATTAAAATAATTTTCAAAATTTAACAAAAATTCCAACCCGTATTTCAAGTCTTTCCCTAATCCATTTTTAATCCTTATACTAAACCCAATTTTCCGTATTTGTCTTGTCTATGACTCTCTCACACACACATTATGTATATATAACTAATTTTTATCGATACAAATAGCGATATGGAGCCGTATGACGAGCGGTACAGTAACTACTATCAAGTACCGCAATATTCTTCAAGTGCGGTTTATTCTTCAGATCCTGAAAATAAAGCAGTAGCATACCATCAACAACAGCAACAGCAATATTATCTGTATCCGAATACTGATACTCCACCACCGCCATTGCCAAAGGTTAAAAAGAAATCCGTTCTTAAACATCCTCTGACTGCAATCAAGAATGCCCTCATTAAATCCACACGAAATGTGCGGCGTATGAATAGCATGGTTGAACCGGATAAAAAATCCAAACCTCTGAGGAGGCAATATTCCATGATGGAGAGAGGAATAGGGTACCTTCAATATCCTAACGATTATCCCGCCGGAATGCATGATCCAAGAATACAGTATAACGGCGGTAGATCTGCTAGTGTTCCAGTGCGAGATCTCTACTACTCACGTGAGCAGGATATGATGAATAACACATACCAAAACCTCGGGAGTGAGGACATTTATGGAAACATAACGTCTGTTCGTTGCCGTCGTGAAGACTATGATAACATGTACTCGAATAGAGCTTTAATAGATCTTGAAAGAAGACAGGCTGAAACGATTGCCGCCAACAGAAGTGGAGGACGTCCTATCATTCGTCGTCATAGTACAAGTCTTGCAGATCGTGGATCAGAACCACGTCGAAGACCTAACCAACGTATGCAAAGTCCAGAAGCATATGCTCGCGACGAAATTTATCAAAGTAGACAGGGTGCTTATATGTTAACCGAGAAAAGGCCCCCAAATTCTGAAGTCATGACACGCCGCCGTTTCTATCCTGATCAAATGGATATATCTGAAGATCCTGTTTATCAGACCCGCCGAGAAGTCCAACGAAACCATATCTATCAATCGAAAAAGGACATGCAAGAACGCATGGCAGCAGGCAAGAAGGGTATCGAAAGAGAATTTAGTCCGCCTAGTAGTAGTCAGTCGGAAAGAGATGACAAATCCGAACGTGATTCAATATATCAGTCTCGCCGAGAAGTTAAAGAAAACGGACTTAAAACGAGATCTCAGTTGCGAGAACAAATCTATCAAACCCGCCGCGAAGCAATGGAATCTATGGCAGAACCGATATATGTTTCAAAAAGAGATATAGTTAGACCGGATCCTATTTATGAGACCAAAGAAGAATGTAGTATACTTGCTTCGGGAGAAAACGAAACAGATGAAAAGAAGGAAGAAAAAACAGACATCATAGAGGTTGGTCAGAGAAATGAAGGAAGCAGTAATGGCTCTTCCCAAGAAGAAACCCTAAATAATTCAAAACAGTCCGAACTGCAATTATCAGCTGATACCGTGGTAGAAAAAACTGTCATACCCGTCCTTGCTGCAATTGCTTTGTCTGAGTCAGAAGACGACGATGGGTCTGAAAAGAACCAAGAAGATAAAACTCAAGAAGAGAGGTGTGCAATGCCATTACGGTCGCCAACATCAGCAACACGATCACCTTACCACATAGAAAACATGCGACGCGCTGCAGCTTCGCGAACTTCACTTGAAACTCAGTACACATCCCAAGCTAGTTTACCTGTAGGACCGCCAAATGCAACTAGCACACCTTATGCCAGTGACATGTCTTTGCCAATGGCTGGCCCAGTCACAGCTCCAATAGTTTCTGCGGCCATTGCAAACCAAAAATGTCAAACAGTGCCCCGAGAACCAATAACAACTAAGGGCGTCTTTGATCACAACGGTGGTGCACTTACGGATAATTTCTGGAATGTTTCGCTTCAAATTCCACCAGGTGCTATACCGCCAGACGTCAAACAAGAGATCTACTTTACGGTTAGTGACCCACGAATGGGCGAAGCAGTTGGCGGACCGCCGTTGGATATGGAAAATGGTTTGTGCACAAAATAGTGAAAATATTATTAATTTGTTGTTTTGTTTTGCTATTAGGAAGTTTTCTCTGTTTGCCACTCTTTTTTCTTATTTGTCTATGCACCTAAAACATATATCTTTTGTAAAAACACATTTTTCTTCATTCCTTTTTTTTTAATTTCTGAACGTACAATACCTTCTCTTTTATTTTAATTTTGTGTGAACGTGTGTGAGTGTAAATAAAATTGCTATATATAGAGATAATGTTTGTATGTTGCTTTATATGTTAACAAAAAAATAGTTGGTGTTGAGTGCATTTCTTACTTAATACATAGTTTGTAGTTTAATATGTAGATAGTTGGTATACTTTTCAATTTAATTAAACTCAGGAATATAATATAGTATAATCGCTTTGAAAATATAACCCATCCTTTACAGTTTGTGTCAAATACTTACATTATTTTTTGGTTTTGTATTTTTTACCTACTTATGTATACATATGTCTGTTGCAATAAGATCTTCAGATTGTCAACGATATTATTGATTTCAAGTTGGACCACAACTCTCCCACGCATCACCTTAAGTATCTGCGATACCCAGGTCGATCTAAACAAAAAATTCGGCAACACCAGCGACGTCTAGTCTAAAGCCAACTGTTTCGCGAATTTTTATATGTCTATGGAAATAAAGAAACGAAATAGTAATTAAACTTAACGAATAAGCATATTTATACAACCATCCAGTTCAGCGATGAGGTGTAAATAAAATTTTCTATCAAAAGCAAAACGATGTGAGAACGAAACTTACATAACTACTGCACGAGTTTCATAAAATTTTATGAACATCGTACATTTTTTTACTTGCAAGTATTGGTTTCGTGTAAAAAAAATCGTGGTTATAATCAAACCTGACATTACGATTATAGAGAAGACGAAAAAAGTAGGTTTCGTCATGTAACCTACTTTTTTCGTCCGTCGGTTCGGTTGTATGTTCACCGAGCTACAGCCTAAACGGTTGGAAGAATTTATTAATATAACTGCATTTCAGTTTTTTGGCTAAAAATGCTCATAACGGGAGATTTGGTGTTAACGGTTTTTCAAATTAGGCCGTAAATTGACAACGGCTTATCCGATTTCATTTAAATTTGGTATGGTATATAATCTAAGCATTCAACACAAGATGGCATTTAAAGTTTTTTGCTAAGCTGCCATTTAATGATAGCTACCAAACAACTTTACCTCACATTAAGGCCACTTTTCACTTTTCAACATAATTCAGCAAATTAAATTTTCCCAATCCAATAGTTTGCTACAAGAGCAAGTTCGTGCGATCCAGTCGTGCATTTTATTTATTTTTCAGCCCATCTCTTTCCTTTTTATGAGAACACTCTCTTACGTTTTGATTCAAGTTGCATATGCACTTGTTTCAATGTGGCCAGGCACAATGCCTGATACTCCTTCTTCGAGATTGTATCGGAATGTCATGTCGTTCTTCATTCCCACTAAACTTAGCGGTGGTGGATATCCTCATCACAAGTTAAACGTGTCGCCCTTGAGAACCCCTGTTTTATTTAAATAAACCTGTGTGAATCAGAAAATGCAGTAACTTTTTAAGGTAGAGTCATTTCCAATTCTTTTCAAATTTAAGCTCTTGCTTTCTTCTTTTCCTTGAACGATATTTTTGTTTGTTGAGCAAGATGTAAAAGTGGGAGCGACAAAACACCGAACGAAGTGCCAAAAATCCTCGAAAAAATCTATGGCGGTATAGAAAAATAAAACCGAACTCATTTTTGTTTTACTGTAGCGTTTGTCTATAGCTTCTTTGGTCTTAATATTTCATTATTTTAACGCTCTCTTGTACTTTGCTTTATGCAATACGCAGTTATTTTTTTTTTTCTAGTGTTTTTCGTTAGACAGGGTCTAGTAGATTAATGTACACTGCCGGTCACTTGATTAAGGCCAAATTTTTTGCAACAGTTTTTTTTTACACCTGTTGCAAATGTTTGAACCGGAAATAATTATTACCTGTGGGTACGTATATATTTTCCAAAAAAAAAAAACATGCAATTTTAGGCGTGACTCGGAAAATCTATAAAAAAATTCCAATTCCAGTTATGGAACTGTAGAAAAAGCGTATAAATAGTTGGGTCCCTTGATTGAGGCCAGACGCAATTCAAGAGACGTTTGCATTATTTGGTTTCTAGACATTAATTTATTATGTTCTTATCAATTAATTGTAAGTTTGTGAGACCGTTTGGAACTGAATCATAAAGTTTTGTTCAAATAATTAAGTAAAACAACTTCTCAGGCGTTACAAATAGCTTTTATTATGGTTTCCTTATCTTCAAAATCTCTCAACGGATTCATAAACTTTTCGAAATAGGCGGCCCCAAATTTGTTCGATAATGTTTAAGTCCAATGAACAGGGCGAGCATGGCAAAAGCTCTACATTTTTCCACTGATTTCAGCTTCTTGCTATCCTGGAAGTGTGAATTGGGGCATCATCTTGTCAAAAAATACAAGTTAATATTTTAAAAACACTTTTCAGCTTTGGCAGCATGCATTCCAGTACAAATTTGAAAAACAATTTTTGTTTATTATAATAGTCAGAAATTCTAATTCGATTCGGACTTACTACGGGATAGCTCCCCAAACCATAATGTACGACTGTAATTTCGGCAGTGACTTCGTGTACATGTAGGTAAATTTATCATTTGGGATAAGTATGTGTTATTTTCTAAACAAATTCGTATATTCATGTATTACTAATGAAACTACAAAAACAAGAATTGTCGATTCTTTAGGGAAACGTGTTGAAACGTTGAAACGTAACTAGTGCATATTAATATATTCTACCTAATTAAATAAGAAAACTCTTCAACAATCAATCAAAGATTGCGGCGAATTTTATAAAGGCAAATGCAGTTAGAGAAGACAGTTTGCGTAGGGTTACATTGATGAACTACCTATAATAAGTCTTTTTTTAATAGTTTCGAATTGAAAAAATGTGGAAACCAATAAAACCGTTAATGTGTTTTGAAAAAAAATTTGAGAAAAGTATCAATTTCTAAAAGCCGACAAGATGATATTTTCGTTACCAATGATTAGGCAAAGAAAAAGCGGCAATGATAGGCGTCTGGGCGTATTATTTGATACATTCGAGCAATTGTCAGACCTTCGAGCAATACGCAAATCAAATACACGAATTAAAGCAGATCAACTATTTTTGTTAAGAGATGTTTTCTCTTTCTGAGAGTTTAAATATTCTTTTTATCCTTTTTTTCTGATTTCGATATGCCTCCTAATCACCAATGTTGGCAGATTTACCTTTTTATCAGAAAGAAAAGATATCCTGCATCATGTATAAACCTTGTACTACACGCGTTACCAGAGTAATCGGATAATCTGGTTTTCGGGTAGTTGGGTACCCGGGTAATACTCGGGTAATCGGGTTGCCGGGAGTCTTACCCGAATCACTCTGGTATTATTAGGATAACCGGGTACCCGGGTATCATCAGCCCTAGTTAATGGTAAATAAATGAAAAGTCTTGAAAACAGAAATGGTGTATTGTTTAGTTTCGGGAATACCTAGACACCTCTGACCTACAAGTTCAAGCTTTTCTCACTCACGGTGAATAGATACTTTTATAAGTTTGAGTTTGTTGTGTGATTTCGTTTCCAAAGAATATTATGCCATTCATATGTAGGGTAGGTATGTTATGAATGTAGCGCCTATATATTTTCCTTCAACTATTATGACAAAAAAATATTACAATTGCATATTTTCATATTCCCATATGAGGTTAACTTACCCGTAACAAACAATGTCATAATCTATGTCAAGTTTCTTTAAGTGCAGTCAATTGCTTGAATTGACCATAATGGTCGGATCATTGACCACCAGTAGTCAACTTCACGCGTGTTCCAATATAACTAGGGGCGGCATCAACTACAAGCGGGGAACCTGCGTAGCAGTGATATGATTTTTTTAATTAATTATTTACTTTTTTTTATTTAATTTTTTGGTGGAAATTGTTACAAAACAAATCCACTCCCCATGGCATTGAGTTACTTACCTACATATGAATATGTCAGCTCTTTCTTTTAAATTAGTACAAATTAGTACGAAATTAGTACACGTATTAAACACTATAAGATGATGGCGTTTTTAGGCCACTTTTAGCTGAAACAACTTTTTTTGGCCGTTTGTATGAAAATTTCAACTGACTGTCGGTCCATATCTGGTACGTCAATGGGTCGGATGCAAATGCAAGCTAATTTCACATGTATTTGACTGGCTGTCTTTGCGTACGGAGGCGAAAGTGAACGAAAATTGAAGGAAACTGAGCAATCTGACATTATTCGCGCACTATATAATTTGCTTGTATTCGAATCTTCTCGTATGAATCTGTATAAACTGTTCCGACCATTATGGTTGAGCCTTAAGTCCTTAATGCTCCATAAAAGAAAACAAGAAGATTCTTATTAAAAATGAATATAATAATATTTATTGTTACTGAGGTGAAAAATCAATACGGAATGAAAAGCAGTTAAAAAATGATTTCGAAGTTTACGTTTATTAAATAACAAACAGAAAAACACAAAGTTGTTTGAACAAATAAGTTGAAAGTATAGTTAAGAGTACAATTATACATTTAAATTTCATTCCATCTTCGTCGTTTGTGGTGGTAGATTTTTGTATGGAATCTATTAGTGCACGCCCGTGCTTTGTCTGACTTTTTTTAAATCGAGAACATAAAATGAAAAGGATTGTAAGAAAATACATTGGTAAAGAGTGTTTTCAGTGGCAACGTTTCAAAAGTAACGCTGAGGCTAGGAAATAACACAAAAGAGAATCGACTTTAATTGCAAGTCAGGAGACAATCTATTTGTAACTAATAAGAGTATAATTATGTGAATTAATTTTTCGCTTGTAAAATTACGAATTTCCATTTTTCAAATAAGGTGATTTATGGCTCTTGCATTGAACAACCCAATTTCAAGAGGTTATTTTTTAAAGAAAATTCAAAAAACTTTTTCTTTGTAATTTTTCTCCTTTATGAACAATATTTCGATGGACACCCCCTTATAAGCTTTTAAGTCATTCATTGACTGGACGCAATTCAGAATTTGAACTTTTAAACTTGTTCTTCTCACATTAAGGCCACTTTTTCGCCTTCCAACATAATTCAATAAATTGAAATTTTCCAATCTCATAGATATTTGGTACATTGCTTAAAGAGCAAATTCATGAAACACAGTTGTGCCTTTTATTTAAAATGTATATAATGTGTATTTGGAAATATGGCGTTATATCACTAGTACTAGTAGTTCACGTTTGCTTTTTGTCGAAAAATGATGTAAGTTGAACTAGACGAGCGAAAATTCGCATATTGACAAAATGTTCACTATAATGTTAACTGATCAGTGATCAGTGTGCGGTGAGCATCTACACTAATTTTTCATGGACTAAAGGCCATAAAAATCTAACTTGAACCAATAATTTAACAAGTCCACTAAAACATTGCGTAGGGTTCTACTTATTGAAAATAAAATATATTTGTATTTATTGTTTCAATAGTAGATATATAGAATTTGTATTACAATAAAATTCTTCATTATATCACTATGGTCCGGGAGGCGACCGTAAAATCACTCATCTCATCGCGGCTTTCGAAAAAATATGCACTAACCGTTAGGTTCTGATGTGACGTTTGCAAAACCGATGGTTGGACAAGCTTTTTCGGTTAGATTTGGCCAGGAAATGGGGACTTCTAATCTCTTTGGGCCAAAAAGTTATCTTAAAGTAGCATTGGATAATCTAACACGTATTACATAGAGTCTTTCTTGTAGATCTTAAAACGATTGGTCGGACGAAAAAAAATCGGAAAATAATGTTTGTCCGATCATAGCAAAAAAATGTATTTTGACTTAGAACTTGTCTCATAGGAAAAGGGACAAATGGGATATCAAATAAGACGCAGTGAAATAAGGGCAGCAGAATTAAGGCACATGGGTCTTAATTCCCACTATAACAGGAAATAATACCCGCGGGCATTAATTCCTTTTCTAAATTGCAATAAGACACGCCACAAAAAACCATTAAGGTCTGCGGTACTTCCACCCACCCATACTCTCACCCACGCCCATGCAGGGAGGTAGCAGGGAAGCCCCCTTACCAATCTCAACTGTTGGGAAATAACACCCGCGGATTTAATTGTCATTTTGCCTGTGGGCGTTGTTTCTTTTCAAAGTGGGAATTAAGACCCGCGGGCCAATTGTGAATTATATAACTCGTGCTTAAGATATCAATTTAAGTTGTTGTTTTGACATTTTTATTTTTGATTCAAGGATAATAATACTAGGCTTTGGCTTAAATCTGCATTCTTAAATTAAGAATTAAGATGCTTGGGTGCATTTTAACCCATGTAAATTGTTGGGCAAAAGTATAAAATACTTAGGATTACAATTTATTTTTTCTGATTATACTTTTTTGTGAATTCCTAGAGAACGAATTCGAATTTTTGTTTAAGACCGGCTGTAACGGGTACTTGTCATGGCTTTAGTTTTTTACTAGTTTTCTAAAAAACCGCTCTAACGATTTTACATATTACATAGCAATATGTTATACATACTTTCAAAGTTTAATGCATTTGAATCTCTTGAATTCTTGATTCATGACGTCAGACGTATAGTTGAATCGAAGTTGACACATTTTGTTTTAAAATTAGATGACATTGATTTCACAATAAATCGACCTCAAATAAAAATAAAACGTATGTATTTGAATTAAATCAGAAAAATAAGGGAAACTGATTTGAATGAACGTTTTTTCACTAGATTATAAAATGTTTGTATTCGAAGCTAAACGATTCGTTCTTTTTGTCAAGGACAACTTTTACTCACTGATAATAGGATTCTCAATTGAGAAATTTCGAGCTTTAAAACGCAATTAATTAATAAACTGTACAAATTTTCTTATTCACAATTGTCAGGTTCATATTCAATGACCAAACATTTCAACATTTCATGCATTGATTTACAAAATAATAAATTTAAGTTTGTGTCAACTACCAACTATCAATAAATGACAATTGCAATATGGGTGACTAATTCATATCCGAAAAACAGCGTTGAAATTTTTTTTTCTATTGAAAGTTATGATGAAGCTTTAGATGATGTTTTTTTTTATTATTACAAGTGAAACTTTTAAATCACTGCTTTAACTATTTAATAGGAAAAAATAGGTCTCTTGAATTTATATGTATTGTATAAAAGACATTATACTCTATCTTTTTAAATTAATTTTGTTGCATTTTGCTATCATTAAAGAGACTTTTTAACATAAAAAGATCAAGTGATTTTCCAAAAAATGCTTTTCCGTTTAGTAGATTCATAAAGAGGACAATCCAAGCTTCCATTTGTTCATTTTCCTATGTGTCAAATTCTCTCTAAAAAATACCGTTTTTTGGTATGATCGCACAATAGTTTTCTAATTTTTTTCGTCCGACCAATCGTTTTGAGATCTACAAGAAAAACTGTGTGATACATGTTATAATATCCTCTGCTTGGCCAAAAGAGAGACCGAAAGTGCCCAATTTCTGGCAAAATGTACCTGAAACAGTTTGTCTTACCATCGATTTTTTCGAAAGGCTCTATGAGAGATAGGTGGTCTTACAGTCACCTCTCTTAATACTATGTCATGGCACAATTTTTAAGCATGATAAGTAAGCCTGTTATTAACTAGTAAATCTAATAATATCCCATGTTTTTTTTTCTAACAAATCAATTATGCTACATTATTTGCTGAAAACATTTGTGATCATAATAGACCGAGAGCCCACAACAATTTTAGGGTGTGGTTGATAATCCAAAAATATGGTATTATTCAATAACATTATTATTCAATAACATTATATTTTTAATGTTTTGCTGACATATTTTCATATTAGATATTTTCTATTAGAGCACATAGCTTTATTAAATTTCATAATTTTTTTGAATTTTTTTGTTTATCAAAATTTATTTGTCTATACAAAAAATAAGATGAAGTGTTGATGCATTCTTTTTCACAAAAAAATGCCCTCACTTTTGACTGCAAGTCGCTGACAATACCAATTATAGTAGTGCTATCGAATAATATCAATTTAATTGGGTTATCAATCAGACCCAAAAATTTCTTTGGCCTCTTAGTATACAAAGAGGTGTCTCGACAAAATAAATTAACGAACACTTCATTCAAAGGCTAGTGATTTTTATTTTTTTTTAATTTGTTTGCTTTTTTATTGTTTTTTTTTAGTTTTCCTTCCTACTATGTACTTTTCTTTTTTTAAAAGTAATTTGTTAATTTAAGTAGTTTTTGAAAAATGCAGAAGAAGCATTTTGAGTATATTTTTATTATCCTTAATTAATTAGTTTTACTATCAAATGATTCACTAATTAAAATTCTTGAAAAAAAACTCTAGTTTTTGAATTTTCTTTGATTGCTCCACAAAAATAAAACACCTTTTTCCTCTCTCTCACGAATATATTTAGCACAATTCAAACAAACTTTAAATAATCAAATAAAAACTGTTTTGACTGCCTTTTGACATATGTAACACATTCTACACCATAATTTATTAGTTTTATCGTTTCAATAAAATGTTTTATTTTCGTATACCTTTCTTAGGTGAAACAATGCTCTCGCCTTTAGTGATGTGTGGCCCACAAGGCTTAGAATTCCGAGTTCCAGTTACACTTAACATTCCTCATTGCGCCGGACAAACAACATCTCTGGGACTAGCTCTTAAAGCTACCGATAGCGAAAAGAATCTTCATACCGAATGGGATAATATTGATTTACCAAGTAACGCAGCCGCACACACGGTTTCAGTAAAAGTTGATCATTTTTAAAATAAATTAAACTTTATATATAAGCAACAAAAATATAAATAGTAAAAGCCTATGTTTTAAGTTTATTAATTATTCTAAATCTGACTAATTTCATATTTCGTTTTTGTTTTACAATTTTTATTTCTCGGTTCTTATAGTTGTGGTTGTTATTAACTAAACCGTTTTTGTACTTTGATGTAGATAATACAATTTATAAATATGAAACAAATTTATTAAATTGTGTAAACTATAAGTAATTCGGATTAAAGAAAAAAAAAAGAAAATTTAAAAAAATCAATCATGAAAAGCGAAATATATAATTTTGTTATATTTTGTGCAAATTAAGTATTTTTGTGTCTAAAAATAAAAAAATAATAAAACATTGAATTTGCATGGACAAATATTTTTTTACATTTACAATAACTGTATTTAAACCATTCGATAAATCATGATATATACATATATGTTATAAAAAAAACTTCACAAAAAGGAAAACCCATTTTATTTAGTTAAATGATAATTTTAAATTTGTTTGAAAATATTGCATTCATGATTTTTTATTGTAATATATAATATTTTTTATTTTATTTTTACTGAGTTATTATTGTATAGCAAAGCAAAAATCAAATTAAATTTTTTGTTCTTGTATTAGCTTTTATTTATTGAGACAAACAAATCCTTATTTTGATGTATGTATGTAGATGACTTTTTATCAATAAATTTCTATATAATATCCAGTCACCTAAAAACGGGTCAAATCTGTCACAAATTAATAACAAGTTGAAACCACTTGTAAAATGTTTCTTTTTGTGGGTTGGATACGATATCCCGCGTCACAAAATCCTGTGTAACGAAATCCTGCAAAACAAAATCCTGCAATACAAAATCCACAATATCCTGCGTTACAATATCCCGTGTAACGAAACCCCGCAGATTCACTACTTCTCTGAATATAGTATTTTTTTTTAAAGGGTACCTGGGTGGCCCGCATCTCGGGTTCAATGGATTTTAAACCTTTTCCGGCAAGATAATGTTATGGCAATTATACATTATTGTTTCGAACGTTTCAAACTGCATTTAAGTGGAAAAAAAAAATTCGTGACAAAATTATTTACCATTGTTGGGTAATTTGTTCTGCGCTTTGGAGGGTTGTATCCACTGATCTCAATATATAATATTGAGATCAGTGTATGGGATACACTATCCAGTTATATATTGAGATCAGTGTATGGAATACGCTATCCAGTTATATATTGAGATCAGTGGTTGATGTGTTCAAAATTGCATTAGAATCATTACAGAATGAGTCACAGTTTGATCTTTGCCCATAACAGCATAATAATCAGTACTAGTACCGGCCAGTGGTCGAAATTCGACCTTCGACCTTTTTTATTAATAAATATTTTTGTTACAATTTATTGGTTATTAAACATTAATGAGTTATTTTATGTTACTAAACATATTTAATCCATAGGATATTAATAAACGTAATTTTTAGTCACCCTTTTTGCACTAACTTAACGGCAACATTTTTATATCATTTTTGGTTTTTCGAAAGGTACCTATTTACGTTCCCGAAACCGATTTCAAATGTTTGTATTAATATGTTCCTGTTAAGTCAGGTAAATTAAATTTAAATTTTTTACAACAGAAAACAAAACACTAAACCATTGACGTATTAGGTATCTAGTACGTCAATGTACTAAACGAATAAAAACACAACGTCACAACGCGAAACGTCAAAACAAAAGACGCGATGACAAGCGTTCAAGGGACACAATCCGTTTTGACTAAAAATTCATAATTAAGGTATTGATCTAACGACGTAATTCACATTTAATGTAAAACAGTATCTTTACCTCATACGTTTTCATGGGCGCCCCATGAAAAATGTTGACGTAAATTGGCATAAATCGTAATTATGACGTGACTATTATCTTAAAACTGAAAAAATGGGGATTAGAGTATATTGAGTGAGCCACTTTGAGTTTTTGTTTATAATTTGTTTTTATATAATTTTTTTTTTATTCTTACTTTCTTAATTATTGGAAAATTGTTAAAACTAAATTTTTCCTACTGTTAAACGCTCTTAAAGACCCTGATTAGACCAGGCGTTTTTCCGTACGTTTCGTTATACGTCTTTTTGACATTTTGGGTGAGGGGTGTAGAAACGAAGAAGGAAAGAAATAACGAAAGCACGTATGAAAATTTTAAGACTTTTTCTGGTTGAGCTTTGACGTTTCTTGCATTGACGTACTAGATATGGACCGCCAGTCGGTTGAAATTTTCATACAAACAGCCAAGAAAAGTTGTTCCAGTTAAAAACAGTCTAAAAACGCCATCATCTTTTAGTGTTAAATACGTGTACTAATTTCGTTATTAGAATTTAAATGAAAACGATAATATATTCATGTGTAAGTAACTCATGGCATAAGGAGTGGATGTGTTTTGTAAAATAAAAGTAGTTGGATAATAATTTCCTCCAAAATATTTCAATAGTAAATAATTAATTAAAGAAATCATATCACTGCTACGCAGATTCCCTGCTGATGGCGCCCCTAGTTATGTTGGAACAAGCGTGAAGTTGGCTACTGGCGGTCCATACCTAATACGTTAATGGTTTCTTGTTTGTCGCCGGAAAGCGAAATTGAATTATTTAGAATATTAATTATTGCAACTGTTTTGATATTTTTTTGTTGTAAATGTGAACAACAATTGAAAAGGAACTATTAGCAATGATATTTAACAATATTTTTTGTTTTTTTCAACAAAAAAACTACCACAACTTTCACAAACTCTCTTTCCGGCGTCAAACTTTGCTTCCCGGCGTCCAAATGACGAATGGTAAAGGGCAAATATTAACGAACCATCTAATCACCATAGTACGTACCTGTCAGAAAGACGAAACACGTCACGTACGAAAAAAAGGACTGGTGTAATCAGGGTCAAAGGGTAATATTTGAAATTTAACTTTCCCGTCTTCATGAAATGTCAACAAAAATGGCGACTTTACTTCCTTACAACGTCACTTTCCGCATCGAATTTGTGATGAAAGTTCAGCTGTCATCCGCGTACTGCTGATTTTGACACTGCTCTGCGAACGAGAAAGAAATATATCGTTGTTACCTAAAAAGCCCTATTGTAAAAAATTTAAAATTTTAACTTGCCTAACGACATATAAAGGTAAAAAATATTACATCGTATTATCTAGTACGTCAATGATTACATCGGTTTGAAGAACGCTAATTCCGTTTAAACAAACCAAAAATCATGAAAATATGTTGTCGTTAATGTAGTTAAAAAGGGTGCCACTAAGAAGTGTTTACGTATTAATATATAGATAATAATTTAAAATATTTTGTTCTTATATTTATTTTGCCAATTATTGGTAACAGCCGTTGTTTTTTTCCTGAGCTATCTCTTGAACGGTTTAATTGATTTTAACCCAAGATATATATGACGTGATACAACTTCAATACCAGCATTTTGCAAAAGTGCTTAGTTTTTGTTTTAATTAATTTTTTTGTAAATTCAAAATATGGAAAACAACTTGACTAACAAAATTTATTATTTTTTCAGAAAATGGAAACTATTTAGCACTTAAAATTGACGTACTTTAAATTTGTAAAAAAACTTTTTTTTTTAATTATTAAGTTAACACATTTAAATACATATATAAAAATCGCTTTTACGATTTTGATTTTCAGCCCTATCGAGGTATCCGTTCGGAAGAAGTTCAGATCGGAGATGATTTCAGATCAGAACTCAAATTGATATCGAGGTATCCCTTTCGGAACAGTATAAATAAATAATATATATGAACTCATTTGACATTTTCAATCAGAAGCTTCATTCACATACAGTTTAGAAAATATTCTGATAATTTAAAAATATAATTATTAACAATGAAGTTAGAATGGAATAATGTACAAACATTCATGCCTTCACACAATTAAATCAAAATAATTTCAAAAGATTGTTTTCTTTGTAGCTTTAAAAAACAAGCATAGCAACTATTTCTCATTTATATAAAAAAAATTATTAAATTTATATTTTTTTGTAGCAACTTGTTACTGTGACCTATAAAAAATCAAGGAATCATTTTTGTATTAAAAAAATTCCTATTAAGTTTTACTTCTACCAAGGGCCCTACAACTTTTTTTGACTATAGAATCGAACTTAATTTTTGCGAATTCCTATTCATAACACAAAATAATCGAATGCGTTCGATTCGATATTCATAATATGGGTCTAACACAAGTTTTTGATTTTTTTTACTCTGTCCGGAGTTAAAATCGCTAATTTTCGTATACAAAAAAAAAAACGAATTTAATTTATAATTGATTAATAAAATTCGACCACAAACACGACTATATTTCAGTGTTTAACAATTTAAAATTATTTAAAAATTTAAACAATTTAATTACGAAAAACCAAACACCATTTCCATTGATTTCATTAATAAAAATAGGTTTAATTATTTATATTTTAAAGTTATAATATAATAATATTATTTGCAATACATAATTTGTAAATAAGCAATACCTACTAAATAAGATACATTTCAAAACGCTTTATAATTGTTCAACATTTTAAAAAGAGAAAATAGATCCGGACAAAAATGGCATCACTTGATATAATAAAACATTGATGTGGTATTTAGCAGGAAAGATAGTAAATATAATTTTCAACTTTCCCTACGGTGACGTCGATGTTATTATTAACTTTTGTTCAGGCACGACAGACAAAGCTTCCTTTACATATCCGTAAATGCTCTTCCTTGTATCGATCACAACATCTCGAATCATCGCTGTGAAAAATGTTGAATGCCAAGGAGCCTCCGAGTATCTTTCATAGTGGTCTAAAGAGTCCTGTAATTTAAGAGTCAAGTCGTAATTTTTCCTTACCACCTCTAAGATCTGTTCTTCTGTTGGTGTTGAGAGACCTTGTTCGGCCAGCCATTCTTTGATTTTGTATTGAAAATGTTTGACAATTGCTAATATATTAACTAAGGCATTAAGTAGTTTTATTACGTCTTCTTTGTATTCGGAGTCAGGCATTGTGGTGTAACGCAATACTAGAAAAACAAAAGCGGAATTAAATTAATATAATTACTTGAATAATAATAAAGGTTGAATCTACCCATGGCCTGAATTTCTGAGAAAACTTTCTCTTCCCGGTTTAGTTCATAGTACAGCTCATCGTAGCTATTAGTTGTCGCTAGAAACGTGTCGCCATATGTTATAAACAAGTTGAAGATATTGATTACCTGGATAAATAAATATGAAAGGATTAATATAACCACAACAGTAGACCCTAATATTTTACCTGAAATGAGAGGTAGAAGATGTTGCACTTTTTGATTAAGTTTTGTTCTTGATTGACTAAAAACCTCAGGAGCCCAATCAGTGCCGACCAAAGCTCTTTCCAGGGGTAATTAAGACGAACTCGGCATCGCTTTTGATAACACAGTATTCGTTGAATTATTCCAATGCAGAGTAGGTACAACTCCATGGGGAATTTTTTCATTAAATGCGAAACAATGAACTCAACAAGAAGATCTAATAGAGTAGCAGCTAGGGGCTGAGATTTACCCACACGATCGACATGTAGCTTTCGATGCCGCATATGGGCACGATGTAGCATCACTTTGAATGTAAGGTTATTGTCATGCATCATAGAGTTTGCGTATTGATCTTCTGAGATGCAGGTTAGGATAAGGAAACATAATTTTAAGTTGGCTACGCTGGATTCGTTTTTGTTGTCTTGCATTACTATGGAACTAAAAAAATTAATTTATCAATTTTTAATATATATCAAAAATTTTACTTTAAATTATTTAAAAATATTTAATAAATGGTTTTTTTTGGTGCGGGCGCTTAAACGTTCCTCCTATCTCGTGACATATTCAGATTTTCACAACAATAAACACCTAAATTTTTTTCTAGTGTTTCAAAAACTGTCCTTATTTTTCTCAGTCCCATTCTTTG
The DNA here is from genome assembly GCA_951217065.1 of Baccha elongata. Lineage (NCBI taxonomy): Eukaryota > Metazoa > Arthropoda > Insecta > Diptera > Syrphidae > Baccha > Baccha elongata. The sequence goes on along the minus strand of OX578272.1, from coordinate 50,162,307 downwards.
TTCTTTCATAAATTCCTGATACTTTTCTTTTCTCGGGTAGAAAAAAATAAATTTAGTGGCACTGAAAGCTCCGAAATTACAACTCTGAACTAATACTTTTGTGTGCGTTATTAGTTCTACAGGATTGGAAGGGACCTACAATTTTATGTTGAATCCAAACGACTAAGGTAAGATGCACTTTTCCAGACAAAACACAGCAACCTGTGATATTGAACGAAAAAATAAGGGCAGAACCATAATAGGAGAATTGGTACGTACGGTGTCATACGAAATTAGCGAGAAGAATGAATTTGTATATTGCGCACATAATGTCGGATTGCTCAGTTTCGGCAAGTTTTCGTTCATTTTTGCCTCCATACGCATGAGTTTATATATACATTTTAATAGTAATCGCATAACTTAATTTCCCCCGTTGCCATCTATCGGTGGAATTAAATCTCTGGCTTGAGTAGCTTGGGATATTTCGTTCACCCTTATTGTTATTTCCACTTCTTTTAAAGGGTCCAGAAGAAAATAATAATAAAGTTTTACTTCTGTCGAGGGTCCCATGACCCATTTTTTCAGTTTTTTGTTCCGTAATTATTATTAAAAATTATTTTCTAACAATAATTTTTATAAACTAATATGATAATGGCCCCTATTGCGATTGTCGATTGCTGATCGATAATTGATAAAAAGCGATCAACGATCGCTAAATTGAGAAATCGCTATTGCGAGGTCGATCATGATCAATACTTGTCGATTTTGCGATCGCTTGTTGTCGACGCCATTTTCGTGGTCGTTGCGGTGTTAGATGGTTGTGAAACAGTTCGTTGCGGACAAAATGATTGTTTTTTGATAAAAAAATAAAGTGCTGATTAATTAACTTTTTATATAATTTTTAATTCAGGGCTAAACAAGTTTCAACAAAAAAGCAGCTAGAAATTTGGTAAATTTTATGGAAGAAAATAAAGAAATCGCTACATGGACTATACAATATGTACACAGAATAGATTATAATATGCATGTTGCATTTCTTTGTGTGAGAGCCATCAATGCAACCAATAACACCAGGGAATCCAAACATTTCAAAGAAATACAAAATCCTAATGCGTTACACAATTTTATGATGTTGGGAACAGATGAATTTCGTATATGGCAGCTCTTACTTTTTCATTAAATTAGGAAAGAAAGTCTCTAAAAGCTTGTTTAGTTAATCGAAAATAATTTTTAAAGCTACGAAAAAGGTAAATAAATAGAATCCTGAGGTCTATCATCCTGCTCTAAGGGATTGGAAGCATCTCTTATTAGCCTTCGTCTTCTGAGAGTTTCTAAAACCGAACTTCTTGCTTTTTTCTCTTCAGATTCAGAAACACTCAACCATACATCAATTGTATACATTTTTGTTTTTTTACTTTTCTAATTTTGTACAAAAATATACTATTTTATTGAAAATTTTCTCTAAAACAAACAAAAAACAATCTGAAAAAATCACTTCTGTCAAACGTCAAAGTATGAATAATTCACAATCGATACTTTTTCATTTACAATAATTCAAGCTCTAGTCGAACAAGTTACAGAATACCGATTGTGCGATCGATCGACGGTGATGGTCGTTGCTTTTGCGATCGCTGAGCGACAACCGCAATAGGGGTCAATGTTTATTTCTTAAAACGTATTTTAACTTAATTTGGGTTAAGTTATTTTTTTTAACACCTTTTGAGTAACATTAACAACAAATGAGTGCATCCGTTTTGTTAGCATTACAAGACAAATAGAGGCACTTCATTGACTTGTTTTTTTCTAATTTTTTTTTTAATCAACTCTCATTCCATTATGTCGTTTGCGAATTAAAAATTTGAATAAAAAGAATGTAGGTACATAAATGAATTTCCCAAAAGATTATTTATGAAGACTTTTGCACTAAAATCAACTATTACGAACTTATTGCGCTTTGAAAAGTAACCAATTTCTCTTTTGGATGAGTCAAAGCTCTATTACTATTTATCGTACAAAAAAACTTTCTATGTTTCTGTATCTTAAGTTTGGGTATGTTTTTTTTTCGATAAAATCATTGAGTTTATACACATAGAGGAATCAAGATGGTTTCAAACTCACCGAAGTAGAGCATATCGAGTAATTATTATTTCCCTAATTCCCTGTAACGAAAAATACTCAAACCGGACCAATCAAAGTTCTTCAAATGTAGGTATGTTGTATTTGTTTTTCTTTATTTCTCTTGCCTTTTAGCACGAGAATAATTGCGACAAGAGTAAAACAAAAACAAGTCGATAGTAACGACATCCTACGAGCAGTATTTGAAACTTGCATATTATTTCTGTATGTGTATAAACTCAATGATAAAATGTACCAGAAATAAGTTAGAAGATGTGGTAGCAAAGAGCTACAAATTAACTTTTAAGATTTTCAACTTCATAAACAAATCTGGGGCCAAAAAAAAAGCAACTACATTAAAAAGCAACTAATGAACGGAATATACCATTTTGGGATTCTCACTTACATAAACGAGTACTCTTTAACTAATTACGTATCGTGTCTTACGTCAACGGATGCTTGACTGGGTACATCCACTCGAAATGTCATTTGCCAAGTCTACAGTTAACGAATGGGTGTTGAATTTTAATTTATTTAATAAAAATGTGAATAAGAAATACAATTTTCAGTAAATAAATATACGTTAGCATTAAACGTAAAAATTTTGGATAAAAATATATATTTAAAAGGAATTTTTAAATATAACAATGACATAAACATTTTACTGATTACGTTTCGTGAGCTAACTTCGGTTGTGATCCAAAGCAATTTTTACTTTCAAGTTGTTTGAACACCCCTTTAAGACAGTGTTCAAATGCTTGCAAATCATTTGCAGTCATTCGCAATACCCTGATTGCAAATACCATTTGCAACTTTTGTGCAACAGTCATGCAAATGATTTATGACTTGCAAGCATATCTACTTACGACAACAATCATAAACTTTCAAGTTGTTTGAACACCCCTTTAAGACAGTGTTCAAATGCTTGCAAATCATTTGCAGTCATTCGCAATACCCTGATTGCAAATACCATTTGCAACTTTTGTGCAACAGTCATGCAAATGATTTATGACTTGCAAGCCTATCTACTTACGACAACAATCATAAATGCAAGTAATTAAAAACATGCAAATGAGCAAATGCACTGTAAACCGTCTGAAAACCTTGCTATTAATTTGCAAAATTTGCAGACCGATTTGCAATCAAGTCATTAGTAAGTTGTTAATTGCAAATGCATTTGCAAGTTGTTGGACCAAAATTGCAAATCGTGTGAGCACGACTGAACTTATATAATTTGCACAATATTTGCAATTTTCCTGATGTCATGTGCGTAAATATTTGCAACTTTTGAAAATGGTCTGAACATAGCTTAAGCATCTTCACAAAAAATAATTTATTTACACCGTCGTTTTCGACGGGTTTTCAGCTAGTAATAATAATAAAAAGCACTTACCAGTACTGGAAAACTGCTACAAGCAAATTTGTCGGATACTGTGTGATGTCGATTATGGGAGCATTTGCCAAATCAGAAACTGGTTGTGTTAGGCTCAATGTGTTACTTGGCGAAGGAGGAGCACTTGACTCAGCTTGCGTATGAGCCAACGTAGTAATGAAATTCCTATTTAAATGAACAGCTTCATAAAGTGCCAACAGTAGCCCATTGTTAGCCTTTATTTGTTGAACACGTTCACATCCTTCATCTGATACAAACATATTGCCTACAATGTTCGAAAGCGATGAGAACCATGACGAGGATTGGACATTAGAAAGACTCTGCATGTACTGGCGACAGAAGTCTATCAACGACTGAGATATCATCTGTCCGTACCCATTCAAAGCTAATTCATCGGCTAAAATTGAAAGTTGCACAATGTACGGATTCGTTGCTTCGTGTTTGCGGTAGTTAACTAGGATAGTTAAAAGAATAACGATATCATGCCCGTGTTGAGCACGTAGGGTTGGGTCACTAAGCAATCTTACGAAGGAATCAAAGAGGGTGTGAAGCATGAGATACTCCACGATTACATTCTGGCTAACATTGTCTGTGCCTGTTACAAGCACTAAAAGCAATTTAAGACACATAAAACGAGTATTTTCAATAACATCACCTGAAATAGAGGAGATTCTTGTTAATCCATTAAGAAATTAGTTAAATGGAGACTATTACCTAACAATATTTGATTACAGTGATTTAGTAAGATTTTCATATTTTGATACAACTCATCATATTGGAATACTTGACCGACAACTTCAAAACTTGAGTCTGTTGAGGATTTCTTGAAAATTGAATAGAACATAGAGCAGAGCGTCTGGAGACTGTTGCATATTCTTTTCGGATGACCTTAAAATATTGGTTTAGCAGAATGTATTAATTTCACAAACCCTTACCTGCGTCAAGAATTTCAATGCACTTCTCGAATATCAAATTTATATTCGACTTCACTGTTAGCAGCTGCTCTGCATTTTGTTTAGTTATTTCATTTTCTAGCGATTCGACGTTGGGCTGGAGAAGAAAGAATTCGTTCCAGAACTCTGGACTATCACCAGTTGGATCTTCGCCTCGGAAAAATAGTTCATAGATATAAACAACTTTTTCTTTCGGGCGTTTAGATGATCCGGAACCACTTCTTTTGCGTGATGTCATTCTTGTTATCTGTTTGATAAAATAATACAGTTCAATCTGATATGATAAATATTATAGAGATCTACTTTTAAGTTTAAAAAAAAGACTACTTGGGCCAGTTATAGTGATCAGGAAAATGATGAAAGAAAACAATTTCAAATCGATAATTAACTATTATTTCATTGCATTTAAAACACAAATGCTACACTTATCGATTATAAATAATTAGAAATTTTTTGGTGCCGAAAGAATGTTCAATTTAACAATTATTTTATGTAAAAATACATTTATTTATTTTTCTAATGGAATATTTTTCGTACCAGCTGACGACTGGCATTTCAAAAAAATTAAACATCAAAAATCAGAAAACAAATTCGCCTCCTCCTGCCGCTCACTGCGCTCACACAAAGTGACAAAGGCAAAATGAAATGACATATCGAATACAATTTTTCAACACATCCAAACAGTGTGGCGGGTACCGCACGCATGTAGCATGCATCACATGCTATTACACCATGATTTTTGAGTCATGACTATGTCATTTGATAATCCCCTTTTCAATCCACTAGGCCATTTATGTTTTTCAATTTCTACTTCTTGATCTTCTAGTCTTTTCTTTACTGCATCTTTCTTATTCTATGCACTACAGACAAGAGCATTAAAAATATTTTGATATTCTGCTGACGATTGTGGTTGACGGCATGCTTGACAAGTGTGAACGTAAGCTGTCAAGCGTTTAACATACCTTGCATGTCAAGCTTGCAGTTAAGTGTGAAGCCCTCTTATAACTCTGCGGTGGCAAAGTTAGATGGGCTTTGTTGTTCAAATTTGAATTTAGATGGTTTTCGTTTTGGTTTGACAGATTTGTAAAAAGATTCGCAGCAAAGACAAAATAGAAACCTCAAAAATAACTACCAAAATATTAAATAAAAATAAAACAATATAAAAACTGCTTTGATTTTATTATCGAAAAGTAAACTAAAGAGATGTCGAAAGAAGATAAAGATAAACCGCAAATAGACAAAGAGCTTGATCTATCAAATGCAGGAAGAGGCGTTTGGCTAGTAAAAGTGCCCAAGTACATTGCCAACAAATGGGAAAAGGCACCTTCCAACATGGACGTTGGCAAACTACGTATCAGCAAAACTCCTGGCCAGAAAGCACAAGTATCTTTATCACTTACTCAAGCTGTTGTAAATCTAGATCCCGAAGAAAAAATTCCTACAGAACATATCCTTGATGTGTCTGTGGTCACTAAACAAACCCTGGGAGTTTTTTCCCACGCGGTTCCTAAAGAGTCTTCGAAAGACGATGTTATACCTGAAGTTGAAAAACTTTACATGGAAGGAAGAATCGTACAAAAACTTGAATGTCGTCCAATTGCAGACAATTGTTACATGAAGCTTAAACTGGAGTCGATTCGAAAGGCTTCCGTGCCTCAGCGACGCGTGCAATCAATTGATAAAATAGTTCAAAATTTCAAGCCGGTTAAGGACCATAAACATAATGTAAGAAGAACAGCATTGATTCTGATTGCATTCATAGTGTTGTCTTATGTTTTTTTTTTCTTATAGATTGAGTACAGAGAAAGAAAGAAAGCCGAAGGGAAAAAGGCTCGTGACGATAAGAACGCCGTTCTCGACATGTTGTTTAATGCTTTCGAAAAACATCAATATTATAATATTAAGGATTTGGTAAAAATAACGAAACAACCCATTGGTTATCTAAAAGAAATTTTAAAAGAAGTGTGCGATTATAATATGAAAAATCCCCATAAAAACATGTGGGAACTGAAAAAGGAATATCGTCATTACAAGACTGATGAGGAGAAAAAGGACGAGAAGTCACCATCAGACAGTGACACAGACTAGCCATAGGTAGAGTGTGTGTTATATTGCATAAATGTCAAGTTTAGTCTCTAGGTTTCTTTAAAATATAAACAATCTAGAATAATATAAATGAAAGAGGGAAAACAAATGAATTTAATTTTTTAGGATAGGTATACATGCATACATACTTGGCATTGTTTTTTCGACTTTTAATGCTATTAAGCCATGTGTTTAAGAATATAAGAAATAGGCCAACATTTGTGTTTCATAATGCAACCGAATACTCATCCAATTTATTAATTGGATACGGTTTACTTTTACTGGTTTTCAGGAGTATCCAAACAAAATCTGGAAATGGTTTGTTTTCGTTGACGCATCACTGCACGAATGATGCCTAAAATTTACAAATTTAAACAATTGCATCACTTGTCAAGTGTTCATTATTGCAAAGTTTCATAAATTGATGTGCAAATATCGGAATCAAGCTGTTGATGACGGTGCAGAGTGCTGGTTTTAACACTAACAGCGCCCTGAGCGAGATTTCTACGAGCCCCCTTTTTGAAATTTAAACCCATATGAAATAAAATGCACGACTGGATCGCACAAACTTGGCCTTGTAGCAAACTATGGGACTACAAAAATTTGAATTTATTAAATTTCAAGAAAGTTTGAAAATATCAAAAAATCTAAATCAAGAGATCAAATGTTGTATGGTAGTTATAATCAAACGGTTGTTTAACAAAAAAAAAAGTGAATGCCAACTTGTGTCAAATGTCAAACTTAAAGGGAATCGGCTCAGCTGTTATCAGGTTATGGCCATATTTGTAAAAAGCACCGAATCTCCGTTATGTACAAACACTTGAAATGCAGTTATATTGAGACTACTGCAAATATAACCTTCACCAAGTTTTATGAAAATCGTTAGATCCATTTTTGAGAAAATTTTGGAAAACAAACGAAAATTCGAAAACTATACGAGCTTTGTACTAAATCCGTCAAACAGTAGGCACATACGCACAGACAGACCGACTGACGGCATAAAGAAACCGACTTTTTTAGGCTTTTCTAGTATTGTAATATCAGGTTTGATTGAAACCTCGATTTTTTTTGTTACACCCAACCAATACTTATTTAAAATAAAAACGGGAGTAACCATATTCTGATCAGGCATAAAAGATTTCAGACTTCAGACGAGTTCATAACACAACATACAACTATATCCGATTCAGAGTCTACAGTTATGCCCCTATTATGGAACACAACTAGAGAACCAAACAAATTGTTCGTATAACACAAGACAACTAATTTCAGTTGGGTAGGAAAAAATTGTTGCCGTCTTTTAGGAGTCGATTCTTTCAAAATCAGCATCAGCTGTTGAAGATTAACGTGAATTCATTAAACCAAGAGAAGAACGAAAATAAAAATATATTGTATTGACAGTCGAAACTTCAACCTCAACTTTTTTTCTAAGGAAGTTATAGGCTGATCGCGGGCAGCTTCACCAGCTTGACGCTTAGGTTAAGTAGAATTGCCTCCTAATTTTCAGCTTTAAAAAAATTATTGCAATATGTTTATTAGAACTGTCAACTGTCAAAGTAATTTTGAATTGAAACAGATTCCTTTAGTCTTTTTTTTTTTGCGCTATCACATTACAGTGGTGTTCCAGTATACCGAATGATCCATATTACGAACACTTTTTTTAAGTCCATTAGGTTATTCTATATAACGAACAAATATCGAATTTCAGAAAATGAAAAAAAAAAAAAAATTACTGTAATATCTACTAACATGTGAATGCTCATGATAATATTGGAAGATCCATACACAATTCCCCATTACTCGAGTGTTTTTTGTTCGTTTGCTTAGTTATGTCGAGCGTTTTCGTCTTCGTGTATGTAAACATTTGGTGCGTTCGCTGTAACGGATTTTTAGTCTCATTTTTTGTTTTACGTTTTTTTGCGTCTGGAATATTTTACATGGTTTCTCAGTTTCATGTCTGATGCTGAATAAGAAAGTTCTGCCAGATATCGTCGCGCAAACGTCTTACACTGGAAGCAACAATTAAAATCATTGACGAATATAAAAGAGGAGTTTCTCTTTCGAACATTTCGAAGAAGTTTGGAATTCCAAAGTCTAGCATATGCACATTCAAGAAAAATGAGAGCAAGGTTTTCAAAAATCTAAGAAATACAAACAGTGAATAAAACACAAACAGTGAAATAAAATAATGAAACATACAATTGTGCTTTCTATTTACCTAAAGATTTGTATAAAAAACGTTTTAATATAACGAATTGACTCTGGGCATTATATCATTCGTTATATTGGACCACCACTGTACTTCGAATTCAATCACACGTAAGGGTAAAACAAATAACATTGAAAAAACTTACAAATGATGATATTTGTTATTTTAAAATAAAATACAAAAAAAAAACTTACAACCTAACACTGTGACCAACAAGTAACATAGAAATACATGAACATGTTCAATACAATCCTCTTTTTTCCAGCAAGTGTTTATAGTGTGAGCTGACGTTTTCAATGTCTGTTCGTCAGTTCATGGTATTGTGAGTGTTTATTATGTGGACAACAACAACAATTAATGTAAAATGTTTCCAAGTATTACCTGTTTATTATAATGTAAATATTTATTATTATACCTTTATATATTTACATCACTGTTTATACCTGATGATGTCCATAACCATGGACGAAACGTCGTGAATAAAACAACAAAAACAAAAATATTGTTTTTTTCAATTATTATTGACCTGAAGCCCATATAAAAAAATAACAAATATCTTAAACAAAAAGGTCACCTATTTCATATAATGGTAAAACAAATAGTTAAATTTGACATTCCAGAAAAATAAAGTGTTTACTTGAGTCTTTGGGCCCGGGGGAAATCCACCCTGAATGTATTTACCCTCAAAAAATCTACAATTCGGTGGTAAAAAAAAACTTTTCCAGTTTTTCAAATCAAATGAAAAATAAACTGATGATAAAAATTTGCGTGAACATTGAAAGCTTTTTTCTAATATGTATATAGTTATTTTCGGATAAGTCGCGTTTGAAATTTAAAGAGTGCACTTTATTACTCACCTCGAACGTTTCGCATCAAATAACATTGAGCGTGGTCACCGGGAAACTGCTGGGCAATACCATTATCGCGGGTGCAACATTTTAGACACTTTGAGGGTTTCTTTTTAATATAATTAAAAACATTTTTAATGAAGTTAGTATTTGAAGGGCTACATTTTAAGCAGTTCTTTTTTTATTTGTTTATAAAAGTTCAAATAATACGTACAGAAAGCAATGAGAAATGTTTAAAGGACTATCGCGGGTGCAACAAAAATGTTTTCAGGCCCTTGTACAAAAAGCACTAAATTTGTTAACTGCGTGAAACATTTTTGTACATATTACGTTCTTATTTTGAAAATTGATAAACGAATAAACCACTTGGTAATGAAATATTATAGAAAATAGCAATAAACAATAATTTATTCATTTCTGATTTAACTTGCTTATCGCAGGTGCAACGCGTCCAAATTAGGTAACTTTAAAAGTCATTTCAGTGAACGATATAAATGATAAAACAATTTTTTATACTAAGCTAGTGCATTTATTTTTCACTTAGTTTGCAAATGTTGGGTCTAAATATGTCAATATATGACTAAATTGATAATTTTAAAATGTATGTTTTGAGCAAATTTTTTAAAAAATTGATTTTCAGTTTTCACCAAATCATCGAATATTTGGAATATTTATTTTTCTAATCGCATAAGAAATAGAAATGTTGACTGATGTGAAAAACGGGCATATTTCTATTGAGTTAAGAAGTTTTTCTTTGTAGTGGCATCAGAATAAAAATATTTTGAAATTGATGTCGCAAATCGTCCCCAGTGGAATCGCCCTGCTGTTGAAATGTTATACATTAGATTGGCTACGCAAATAGTACCGATGCGTAGACTGTTCTGTCTCATGATGTTGTTGTTATTGAGGTGCAAGTTGGTGGGTGTAAGCAATACTCACTTTTTTCAGCTTAATTTAGGATGATCGTTAGGCGTTTATGATCGAAAAAGCTTAAAAATATCGTCGCGATTGAAATTTTTATGTCGCTTTATCTCAAGTCGTGGGACGTAGTGTGCTTCTTGAGCCAAAAGCTTTGCTTGGTCAAAGTGAATTGCTACGAAATTCGGAGTTCGGGAAATGTGGTATCACTAGCCCCGAATGAAAAAAAAGGTTATCCGATTTTTCTACGAAAAGATTTTTAGATCGGAATCAATATAAAAAAAAAACCGCGAATGATAAAAACGCAAAAAATATATTAAATAAAAGAATATTTGTTTCGGAGATCCCAATTTATTGCTTTTGAATAATTTTTTTTACAAAACAAAACCAGTTAAATTAAATTCACAAACTAAAGAATGATACAAATAAACGATAAATAATTAATGTTTGGTTTGACATTTTGATTGTATCATGATTCCGAAAGTAGGAGTAGGACCGAGTTCCGTTCGGGGCTTGTAATGTAGTTTTCTTCAAATAGAGTGGCCTTTCGTTCGGAACTTTGTTACGAGGGACTCTGTGATAGGGCTGATTGATTCCAATCAAAAAATATGTTTGTAGAGATATCAGCCAATCTTTCTATTCATTCGGAGCTAGTGATACATTTCAGGAACTCCTAATTTCGTAGCAAGATTTTCAGTACGTCGGGACTTGTGATACTTTTTTCCGGGACTCGTATTACGAATCTATTACGACGTGGCCATTGATAAGGCTGGCCATGAGATTTGTGAACATTTGCAACAAATTCTGACATGACACAAACTTTTCATCTGTTATTAATTTCGATTATTTGAGTTTAAGTTTTTGTTAAGCCGCTCTATTTCCAGTTTACTATTTTCATTATATTTCATACGCATAAAAATATCCATATAATTAAAAATTATCAAATGAAGTTGAATTGCTGTGTTCAGGAAAAGACGAACAGTGTAATCACCATTGCACGTAAATTACATACCTGGCAGAACGACGAAACAATTCTAGTACGAAAAAAGGCTCGTGTAATTCAGCTTATAGATTACTTTCAGCATTGAGTTTATACACATAGAGAAATCATCTTTTTCAAAATTAAGTCTCAAAAACTGCTCGTAGAAAGTCGTTACTGTCGACTTGTTTGTTTTTTTATTCTTGCAGCAATTATTTTTGAGTTAACAAAGGCAAGAAAAATTAACAATTGTATGCAGAAGAATTTTGTTCGGTTTGGGTTGAGTGTTTTTTGTTACAGGGAATTAAGGCATTAATAATTACTCGATTATGTTCATTTAGCGACTTCTACTTCGGTGTGTTTGAAACCATCTTGATGTGTATAAACTCAATGCTTTCATAACTAAGAATCGGTCCCAGATATTTGGTAATTAAACATTATCGTAAATTTTTGTTTTCTTAGCATTTATTCTCTTATTACTTTGATTTAATTTAAATTTTTGTATTTTATTAGAATTCTTATTTAAAAAAAAAACTATAGAGAAACTAAAAGTAAAAGATGTCCAATACATGTGTACAAATAATTTTAATAAAACGTACAAAAGAGTGGCAAAAACAAAAAAGCAAATAAGGCTCTGGTACGCTTGTATATAATGCATTTTTTTGATTTTTAATAATTTATATGTATGTATGTATGTAAGGTACGTTTCAAACAAATTGAATGTTCCGATGATACTCAGGGCTCACATTAACGAAATTCGACATACTGAAATATTGTGCGCTGTTTCTTACCAAGAACTTAAGAAAATCATTCATTTGGCAAAGCAACAATTGCAACGATTTCTCATCTAATGCAGTAAAGGCCAACATAGATCCCAGTTTTACAAACAATCGCAATAGATGGAATGCTCCGTACAATTTAGACATTGGAATATCGACGTTTTGTTTAAGAATTTCTGCGTATTGGGGTCGTTCAAATTTGTACAGCAACTGAGATCCAAGCATCACGTTGAAATACTCAATAAGGCCATTGGCAACATCATTTATTGCCACCTCTTTAGAGACATTTGATGATTTTGATGCTTTCTTATAAGCAATATATGTGTCTATAATGTCCTGGACTGAAATTTTTGCTGGTATATCCAGTAGTTTGTGTTGTCGGGTCACCGCATCCCAGTCATCAACCAGACAGGGTTTAAGTTCATCTGGGATTTTTATTTTGATCTCGACTTTTGAAAGAAATTGATCCTCGCTTTCAATAGATAAATCGATTCGTAAACGTTTCTTTTTATATGATTCAATGTCGATTCCAGATAAGACAACCGGGATTTGTGCAGTAGGAGAGTTATTTGTACCTGTGTTCAAAGCGGTCGACGTATTGTTTATAGTAGGTGTAGGTCCACCAGCAGATGTTGGGGTTGAACTAGTGAAAGCGGATACAGCTGCCGGTTTCGAACGACCACGGTTGGATGTGGAAGGAGCTGTTAATGGGGTGGTTACATCTTTGGACGGTGTTGAAGCTCTTGGTTCAGTTCCATCTTTTGGCGTAAGTCCGCAAGAACTGCTGCTAACTACTCCACCGTTGTCGGATTTTTTCCCTTTTGGTGTTGCTGCAAGAATTTCGGTTTAATAAGTTAATTTGAATAATAAATTTGTAATAAATGATTGCAGAAAGGAAACAGACAAAAAAATGCTAGTTTTTATTTTCTTGGATTTGAAACGAGCCTTCGAATTAGTAAAAGATAAAATACTATTAATTAGCGTGTTAACACGCGGTAGAAGTGACATTTTAGAAATTAACATATGAGTGAATGCTATAAATATAATTACAGAATCCTGAATCTAAAATCCCGGATAACAAAATCACGACGTACATCATACTTTTAAATCCTGAATCACAAAATCCCGAATTAAGAAATCCGAAACTACAAAATTACGAATTACAAAATCCCGATGAACAGAATGCCTACACTTAAGTCTCGGGCTAGGAAGTCCCGACACAAGAATCCTAAATAACAAAATCTAAAACATTATTCTATACTTTTATGTGAGTGAAAATCTAATTTCTACACTACTTGCTTCAAATGGAGTGTAGCCAAAACAAAACGAACAACTCGAATGCTACTGTGGCCGAGCAAAACTAATTCCACATAATTCACATAAAAAAGAAGTGTTCATTTAAGAGCGACCAACGACCAACAAATGGACGAATATTCGCTAATTTTAACGTCATTCACATGGCAATTTTTTATTTAGGTGCGGGTTTGTTATAAGAGCAAGACTTAGGCGAGAAGTCTTACAGTCGTATTTATAATGAAATATCAACCGAAACTTAACTTCAAATGACATTTAAATCGGTCTTTATAATCATTTTGTATATTTAAACAACGTCTACTAACTTTTAATTAACTTAAATGACAATAACCTAATTTAAAGGTAAATTTAAGTTGAATAGGTGTATTCATGATACTAAATTAGAAGTACGAAGTAAGTACAAAAATCGCAATTCAATTTATCAATTTATTCAATTTAACAATTTATCAAAAGTCCTTTCAACTACTTATTTATGCAGATGACAGACATAATCGGCTTAAACTCTGTTAATTGCAAAAGTCATTGTTATACCAAAGCAAGGTAAGCCAACAGAAGTAACATCTTACAGGCCAATATCGCTTATACCAATTATGGAAGAAGTTTTCGAAAAACTGCTCCTAAATAGGCTTAGCAAAATAATAGAAGAGCGAAGACTAATACCAAATCATCAGTTTGGATTTTGAAATAAACATTCCACGTTAGACCAAGTACATCGAATTACGGATGTTATTGAAAAAGCACTTGAAGAAAAACAAGTATATTCTGCTCTTTTTCTACATGTTGCTCAAGCCTTGGGGAAGGTTTGGCATTTGGGAGTTGAGTACAAACTGCACAGGGACCTTCCCAGGCAGTACTTCGAAATACTTTTAATCATATTTAACCGACCTACTCTAGAGTACGGTACGAACAAGAGTATTCGGAACTTAAGAAAATCGAAGCGGGTGTACCACAAGGAAATGTCTTAGGACCAATCGTATTTGTTATATACAAGGGATATTCCAGTGGACAACAATGCGATCATGCCCACTTTTGCAGATGATACTGCGATATCAGTGTCTGATAAATGCGTTGTGAAGGCAACAGAAAAACTGCAATATGCAGAAGTGAGAGACTGGACGCAAGAATGGCGTATCAGATTGAATAAAATAAAATCAACGCATATAAACTTTACTAATAAAAAGATTAATCATGTTGAAATATATCATCATGCGGGCCTTACACGATATGTTCGACGGAAATCGCGTGCGAACCATTTTTTCGTTCGTATTTGGATGGTATGTGGAAGGCGAATAGAGCTTGACAGTTCGTTGCAACCACCTTGTAGTTTATTTATTTTATTTAAATTTACTTATTTAAAGGAACTTAAGTGCATATTTTAAAAGCTTAATATATTTTAATTCATTTTCTTTCAATTAAGTTTGTTTTAGTTAAGAAATTAATTAAGAAAATGATTAAAATCTCATTTGTTCGTCTATTCGTTGGTCGCTCTCATATGAGGAGTGTTCATAAGTAAAAGTGCCTTGCACATGAGACGCGAACAGCGAATTGTGAATGGTCGCAGATTTTGAAATTTTATTCACATAAAAGGTCCCCGGCAGCTGCGAATCGTTAATACGCAAACAGATAAATTTGAGGCTAAACTCGTGCGAATTTTAAATTCGCCGTTGTGTGGAATATGTCCTGGGATGGCAGCACGTATCTTGAAACAATTGAGTTTATTCGATACAAAGATGTTCTTTACTTGTTTCAATTGACTGCTCGTACCGGACTGAGTGATTTAATCGACCGAAAGAGATTGTATCAAGTTCGTTCGACAGTTCTCTGAATGATGTTGTTGGTCGCAGAGAAATTTTTAAAATTAACAATTTTCTGAAACTTATTTATGTGGCGCTTTGTGTTAAAATGTGTAAATACAAAATAGTTTATTACGAAAATCAAAGTAAATAATTGCTCCTGAAATAGCTTTAAAACTTTATTCGAAGTCGATGGTTGCAGCTCATGTGCAAGCAAGGCACTTAATAAGTCATTGATTTATTTTTAAGACGGTACGAAGTTCTCTGGGTTAGCAAGTACTATTGAGTTTATAAACTTTATGCTAGTAGATACTTAACTAAAATATTTTTTAGAGTTGTACATTTTCTAAATCTCACCTTTTTTGTTTCTACCTGCCGATGAAGAATGTTGTTTGGATACTTCCTTCTGCCTCTGAACATTTGCTTCATTATACTTAAGTACTCTATTTTCAGGTACCCACTCGTCCCAACTAGAATTCAGGACGGAAAGATTATATAAAATACGAAACGAAATAACTTCAGAATGTGTTGCTATTTACATACTTTTTATTCCACCCTGCATAATGTATGTAATATTTCACTTGTTTATCTTTTGTGATAGTGCTCCTGAGAGCCTTCGCTTCGTATATTAGAGGCCCGTGAAAACATAACACTTTTTCACCTAAAAAATAAAATAACAAAGTCCATTAAAATTTACTCCCGGCCTAGTTTTCTATATTTGTGTACCTTCAGAAAATTTTAATTTTGGTGTCATATCACTTAAATATATCTAGCCATAGATTAGACTATCAAATACTTTTAATTTTTATTTATTACTTTAAAAAAATCAAGAAATAACAATGTAAATTCCACCCCTCAAAGACGCTAGAGTAAACCCTAAACCAGATCCAGAATTACAGAATGACGAACTTTTTATATTGAGGATTGGTAAAGTTGAAATGCGCGAAGGGTAGTCAAAATTAAAACTAAGTTACACGTCACACGTATATGGAAAAGTAAAAATGCGCTACGGGTTGTCAAAATTAGCATTAAGTTAGCTTTGCTCTTTCGTACAAACCTGACTACTGCAGCGCAACACGTATAGCCACCAAACACCATTGACGTACTAGGTCAATACGTCAATGCCAAACACCTATTGAGGATTGGTAACGTTGAAATGCGAAATTGGTAGTCAAAATTAAAACTTAGTTATTTTTGTTCTATAGTAGAAACTTGACTACTACAGCGCGGAACGTATATATAACAGTTTAAATGCGCTACAGGTTGTCAAAGTTAGCACTAAGTTATTTTTGCTCTTTAGTACAAACATGTCTACTGCAGTGCCACACGTATAGCTTCCTATTGAGAATTGGTAAAGTTGTTGAAATGCGCAAATGGTAGTCAAAATTAGAACTAAAGTAATTTTTTAGTGATCTAGATATATTTTTTCACATCTTTTTTTAGATTTTGAGTTTCATTGGTCAAAAAAATCATATCTAATCACTTCTAGATCAAAGTCTCGAAATCTCGATTTGATGTGAGATTTTTTCATTTGCTTACACATACACAATGAGTGAGACTGTCAACTTTTCAAGTTAGTGTTGACTCAGTTTATCTCCCTCTCGCCAGTTAATAAATGAACAAACATAAAATGATACACACAAAAAAACTGTTTGTGTTTCATTCGGCAACAAAAATCTGAAATCTCAGAGCTAGCAATAAGTTTTGACTACCGCAGCGCCACATGTATAGCCTCCTTAAGTGAAATTTAGGATAAGAATCGATGAAAAACAATTTCATTTTGTTTTTTTTATTCACTCAGGGCCAGGATTTAAGCTCTGGTTAAATTTAACCATTAGCTGGTTCCCATAGAAACAAATACAAAATGTATGGTTATAAACTGAAATAACCAGTGGATACACATAACCAGAGCTAAAAATACTGGCCCTAAACACATGTTTGTTGAACTCATTCACTACATATAAACGAATTTAATCTTAGACATATATTAATCAAATATCCTTATCCGAAATATTTATGTTTGCAATTTAAAGGCAAACAAAAATGTTTAAAATTGTAAACAAACCGTCTTATATTTTCACTTTGACAATTCAACAATTGCAATTCATATCATCATCATAAGTTAGAAATAGTTATAAATCGTCACTATTTGACACTTCAACAATATATTTTTGAACGATGTTGAGTTGTCAAGTGGTAAAAATTCGTAACAACTTGGTATTAAATTAACGACAAAAGTTAACAATTGTTAACAGCCTAAACCGTTACCTGTCGAGAATGCAGTTTTCTCCCGATCTTCTGGGTTAATTTCAACCTGCCAGTAACCATCTTCAGGTCCACTGTTGAAAACCATTGAGTTCCAGCCATCGCATCCAGAGTATCGCTTATCCTAGGCAGAGGATAACTGTCCTTCTTGGTGACATCGTTTAGTCTTCGGTAGTCCACACAGAATCGAGTACTTCCGTCCTTCTTTTTGACTAGTACGACTGGTGATGCCCAAGGACTTATTGAATTCTCGATTAAACCATCTGTCTGCATTGTTGATATCATTTTAGTAACTTCGTCTTGTTTGGCTAAAGGCAGGCGCCTTGCTAGTTGACGGATCGGCCCTCCATCACCAGTATCGATTCGATGCTGTACAAGTTGTGTTCGTCCATATTGCCCGTCCTGTGAAGCGAAAACATAAGCGAACTCTTGTAGAAGGTTTCCAGCAACTCTAAGCTGTTGTTGATCGAGATTACAGCAGTTAAACATTTTTCTCTTCAAAGTGACTTTATCTGGATTCACTGATTTTTCGGGATGTTCTTCGGTTATCTTTGTTATTGCCACTACAGGGTCACATTTACCAACAACTTCTCCTTTTCTGGGCTTGATCTCATATGGTTTGATGTTTAAAATTCGTATGGGCACCATGTTATTTTTAGGTGCCACCAGCGTCTTTCCCACGATGTAATTTTGGGAGCAATGCTCGGAGTCTGGTTCCACCATGAGGTATCGATGGCTCCCAGAATATCATCTTTGATGTTTCTCCACACAAAGACTTCTGACGAAGGAGGTAGGCAATTCTCCGTACACTCTTGCTGCTTCTCCTGTTGCAGTCTTTAGGCAATAGCTGTTGGTGTTGTTTAGCCATGCCGTCTTGACTAAGTCTCTTCGTACAATGGAAGCGGTGGCACCGGTGTCGATGGTAACCACGTTTTGCTTGTTGTTAGTAGCTGCTTCCACAGTTAGACTTTTATTGTTTCGTTTAGTCTGCGAAACTTGGATGATTTTTCTGGGGCCATAGATAACAGAAACCAGCTCCTGCCCCTCAAAGTTGGTTCTTACTCGTTTACCTGCTGGGAAACTTGACGAGGTGGGGCATTGGACTCGTTTGTAGTCTTATCTGATGTATTATTTCTGCTTTCGCAATGTTGACATGCGCTTCTTCTTGGTGGCATTCGGCACTGACGCTGGAAATGTCAAAAAAATATATAAATTCAGTGGCACTGACAGCTCCGAAGAACCACGACCTTTTGTGTGCGTTGTTAGTTCTACGGGATTGGAGGGGACCTACAATTTTTCGTCGAATCTGAACGACTAAGGTGAGAAGCACTTTTCATGACAATGATACTCTTGGAGGATTTGTCACTTCCTCGCAAGAGGAAAAAAAACATTAGATTTTATCAAAGTTGGAAGCTGGACTTGAACCCAGACCTCCGGCGTGATGGTCCGACACACTAACCACTACGCCACGGGGTTGGAAATATCCAGTCGTGTTGCAAATCCAGCATCGGATTTGTCCATCTCGACAGTTGCTCTGGAATGCCATTCTTTGGCAAAAGCATTCTTCTATAGCAACTTCTCTTACCCGAAGTACTCCTAGTGAAGCCTGTTCAGCTGCTTCCATAGTCAAGGCGAAAGCTAATGCTTCTGGAAGTGTTCGTTTTCCAGCTGTTCGTACTGCTCTCTGGAGATTAATGTCAGACAAGGCACGAACAAAGGCTTCCGCGGCGAATTGGTTTATGATTTCTTCGCCCGCAGTTGGAAATGTCAAGTGAGCAAGTCGTTCGATGTCTGCTTGAAGCTGCTGAAGAGTTTCACCCCGTTTCTAAACTCTGGTATTCAGTTGAACTCTAAAGACTTCTTGCATATGGCCATCTCCAAACCGTTTTTCAATGGCTTGTGAAAGTGCAATAAAGTTGCCATGCATCTCCGCTGGTATTGTTTGCAGTCACTCAGTAGCAGGTCCTCTAAGAGCCAGTGTAAGTACAACTAACTTGTCTTCGTCGTCCCAGCCGTTTGTTATTGCTGCTGCTTCGAATTGTCTCTTATAGATTGACCAAGAAGTTTGTCCATCAAAAGTTGGCGGATGCAAATCTTTTCTCTTAAAAGAGTCGCCAAAACTTTTCGTACTTTTAGTTTTCTTATTTTTTCAAATTCCATTGACAAATTCTTGAATTTATTTTCAACTTTGTCAATTTTCTCTTCGACCTTTTCAAATTTTCCTTCAAAGTTTTCGAATTTTCCTTCCAAATTCTCAAATTTCCCATCAATCTTAGTCTCAACTGTTATGAGTTGTTTTTCGACGGCTTCAAATCTTTCGTCAGCAGCAACGAACTTGTTTTGCAACGCAGTGAGCTTATCTTCGAGAAGGTTCTTTTCTTATTCAAGAATGCTGTTTCTAAGTTCTTCGAAAACATTCTTTTGCTCATTTCTCTGTTCTTCGAAACGTTCGAGAAGTTTCGTTTGTTCATTCTTTCGCTCTTTTCTTTGATCTTCAAAACGTTCTAGAATTTCGTTTGTTCATTTTTTTGTTCTTCTTTTTGCTTTTCCAAACGGGTCAGGAGAAGAGCCATAATATTGGACAAATCATTGTTGCTACTTACTTGTTCTTCTGCCATTTCTATTTCCAAGACGGATGTGTCTGGATTTTCGCCATGTCGTCTCATTGCTTCTTATTATTATATTAGTATTCGCAGCAGTACACGCTGAACAGGCAGCCAAGCAAATGTGGGTTATCCTTAATTTTATTTTAAAAAAAGTAAATTTTTATATTTAATTTAAGTTGTTTGGTAACTAATCTGATTTATTTTTAAATAAAAGCAAATAATTAATTATGAGAAGGAAAATAATAATATGAGTTGGCGCATCTGCAATTGTTTTCTGCAGACGGTTCTAAGGACTTTCGCACAACGAACCACCATAGTATGCTACACGATTAAATGCAGCTACCAATACAGACCTGTTTACATTGACGGTCCGAAGTCCGACGCTCGATGAACATCCGTCATGAGAAAAACGAAATGAAGAGGAATACGTGGATTGCCTAAAATAAAAATTCACTGACATCCATGACAGGACAAGAACTAAAATAAAGCTAACTAGTGACCGAATGAAAACACGCTATGATGCAAACGCCACAACGAAACCTTTCCATGAGGGAGATATAGTGTGGCTGTATAATCCAAATAGTGTGGCTGTCACCAAAACTTCAAGAAAACTGGGAAGGACCTTACCGTGTTGTTACAAGGATCAATGATATGTGGTTTATCGAATTCAGCGAGGTCTAAGAGGCAAGCCCAAAGTTGTTCACATTGACCGGCTATACCGCTACAGGGGAGACGATGGTGAAGATATGGTTCGGAGCGAACAATCTTAGGAGGAAGGCAATGTAACGTGTTCTATAAGATGTTCTCCGTTTTTTTTACGATGCGTAAACTCACCATTGTGATTCCAACTTAAAGTGACAGCCACAACGAAGTTAACGAAACCCCATTTTCTTAACGAAAGATCATAGACTAGAAAGCTCCAGAAGGCTCTGACTGGCACTGTACTAGAAGATTCTAAAGCGGAGTGCTGAATGGTTCAGCCACTATAAATACGAGTGCACCATGCGGCAAGAAGTCAGTTTGAATTTGAAATTAGTCGTGTACAAGTCGGTAAAATAATGAAAGTTAAAAAAGGAAATAAAGAGTGTTTTGAATTATTAAGTGGAATTAAAAGTGAAAGACGTAAAGTGAGTTGTATTAAAACGGAAATAAGTTTTATTTAATAAAACGAACCTAGCTAAATTTTAACAATGGGGCATATTCATAGACACTGTCTAAAGTTCTTTTTAAGAAAAACTCGAGTTTATCCTATCAAAATTACATTGCTTAAACCAAGGCTAAGCAAAACTGTAGTTTTAAAACAACTATGAATATACCCCAATATATTTATTTATTGTTTTCTTTTTTTGCAGATTTATTTTCAAAATGGTCTCCGTTGGATATTAAATGCCTTATGAGCAGTTTCTCCAAACACTTTTAAATATTTATTGGGATGTTAAATCTTAAAATGGTGTTTTTAATTTGCACCAACCACTTTCAGTTTTAAAAGGGCCAATAAACTAAAGTCCCATTTTGTTCCAAATAAATTTTAAAGGCGTCTTAAAAATGCATGACAAAGAAAACGATTGAAATTTTTCTATTGATATGCTCTTCTCTCGCTTGCTCTAATGAAAGAGACCCATGTGTGGTGCCGAATCCGGGGTTGGCATCAAGTTTCCTCATTTTTAAAAATTTACCTCCTAATGTTGATGCACACCATTCTAAGTTAAAATGCCAATAAATTTTATTGCTCCGTTAACTAAAATGCTTCTAGGTGTATTTTTGTGAAACTGGGCGTTATTGGACTTAATGAGGTCCATCAAAATGAGTTCGACAACATTCAGAAACAAAAGTTTGGCAAAACATTGCCAAAGAAATGTCGGCAATTTAAAAAATACATTGATACAAACAAATGCATATATAGGCAAATGGAAGAGTTTAAAAACCCAATACAAAAAAATAAAAGATAACAACAACATAAGTGGCAACAGAACAAAAATTCGGATCATAAAACTCTTCGTCCAAATAATCAGAACTTTTTAAACAAAAATTATGGAGGATACAGTATGACATCGTGTTGAATTCTGGTTTTCTCGCATTGAGTTTCTGCAATCTACGGAATGTGCCTTTAAGTAACCCTATAGAACGTTCGACAATAGCTCAAATACTGGAATGCACTTTGTTGTACTTTTTCTGTTGTGTGGTGAGATTCCCATGATCTTTGAAACGAGTTAATAAGTATGGTTTTAATCCGTATGCTTGGTCACCTAGTATGTAATGTTCTTCCCGAATAGATATTGTACCTTGTATAAAAAATTAGAACAAAATAAAACAAATATATTTATAAAATAAATATTAATCTATTTACCTGCTGTAATATTTCTGAAAAGATTAGATATCCGGATCAGCCATGCTGCATGCATCATGCACTGACCCAGCTTCTCCCGCGTAACAGTCGAGAAGTAATTTTTTTTCATTACGTACGACTTTTTAGTAAGAGTCAAAATAATTCTGACTCCTACCTTGATTTCTAAATACCAAAATTACATTATAGTCAAAGGCAGAATGAAAGGAATATTTGAAGTTTTTTTTACGGAGTGTTTTTGCTTTAGTGTTTTAGCATTCCTAAATAAAAGGATGCTTTGTGTGAGTTGAATCGAATTGTAGGTATATACTTAACTCAATTTGTACCTAAGCAGACAACACAACAGCAAACGTGTTCCAACTTAGTTATGCACGAAACCACAATCGTGCGCCATTGATAAAACAGTTTCAATTTCTTACTTCTAAAAATGTGTTTATTTAAAAAAAAACAGTTATATTATTCCCAGACGATCCCATATTTTTCGAGACTGATGATAAATTCGATTCTGGCGGCTCCCATGCTGACTTCTTGTTGCCGTTCTCTGATAAATGTTCTACAGTCTCGTGGATTGCGATCGAATGTCGCTCCATTTCACCATTGTACAGTTGGCCGTTTGTTGACGCTCTAGAAACAATACCTTAATGAAAATAGGACAAAAATTACAGGGAGTTTTAAAAATTTCCTTATTAAAAATCTAACTTCTCACTGTAGCTGCGTAGTTATCACATTCACGCTGTCGCTCCCGTTCACGTTCGCGTTGTGCCTCTCGTTCGAGGCTGTCTGCTAGTATTGTTGATGCGCCTGCACTGACACTGCTTCCCGATCCATGATGACCATTAGTTATTGGGTTTCGCAGAGTGACATTGCCACTGGCTGTAGTTTTCACCCTATGAAAACCATTATGTAGGGGCTCTTTAGGGCGAGTCATAAAGTTTGCTGACGAGATAGCTCCTTGGGTGTGAACTCTATTTCGAGATTTCGAAGATTTCGTTTTCGTTTTCGAACGAATAATGTAAAACGAGAGGACAAGTATTATTAAAACAAATATGCCCACTAGAAATCCAAACATTCCCAAAATACCGGAAGCCCAAGAAGTTTGAGCCATTGCCACACCTTTTATTGCAACCGTAATTGGAACTGATGTGCTTCGAGGTGGGACGCCAGAATCTGTTGCGATAGCTACAATGTGCATTGTGGATTCATTCATAGGGATTGATGGGCGAATAAACAGGTTCCCAAATGAATCTATTTCAAAAAGGTTTGCGTGCTGACCTCGAAGAGAAAGCTCAATTTTGTCATTTGTATCTCCATCGGCTGCTTCGATTTTGCCAATCATAACACCATCGAAACTCTCTGCTCGTAACCTTAGATTCTGTTAGGAAATTAAGAAATTTGTGGACAACTACTCAAAGTCTAAAGTATTTTACTTACACTCTTTGGAACATCGAATTCGTAATGTGTTTCCCGGAATCTCGGCTCCCAGTCGTTTACATCGATTACTTCCACGCTTACTTCTGTGGTTGCATTCACTACGCCATCTGTTGCCACTACAACAAAATTATGAAATGTCTTTTGTTCATAGTCCAAGGGCCTTTGTAGAATGACTTCTCCTAATGATCCAACGTTAAAGTTTTGAGACTCCTCTGGATCTGGAATATAGTACTTTAAATGCTTTCCAGGTTTATTCGTTGGTAAGGCTAGTATTCGATTGCCAACAAGCATATCCTCCCGAACTCTCAGTGAGAATTTTTTTTGAACAAACATCAGCTTTGTTAAATCGCTGTGGGTTCCAGGCCTGTTCAACGTTACTGTTGTCAAAGCGTACCTATCGGGATTATCTATTTGAGTCGCTTTCACAACCAAAGTGGCACCATTTCTTAAGTCGGAATATACAATAGGGACTAACAAAGTGATTACTCCAGAGTTTGGATGAATTCGGAAGTATTTGGTGTCCTGGGACTGGACAATAGAATACTGTATTGGAGCACAAATGCCCTCATCTTTATCAACAGCCTTGATTACTTCTGGATATATTTTAACTTCCCCTGTGCGCCCATCTTTCGGAAGTTCTGCTGTGTATGACTCGCTCAAAAACTTTGGGTTCTGATCATCAGCATCAGTGATCACAACCCTTAGCATAGTGTCAGTGAATTTAGGAGGAGTTCCTTGATCTTGTGCTCTTAGGGTGATCGTAAAATTATGCATTAATTCGTAGTCCAAAGGTTTTTTTAGTACCAAAGTTCCTTCGAGGGGATTTAGGAACTGTACATATTCAGAGAATGATCCTGGAAGCACCTGATATTCGACTGTTGAAAAAGGACCTTGCTGGTCAATGTCTGTTGCCCGAGCACCTTGCAGAATCCTTGTACCCGGAACCGTAACTTCAGAAAGAGTTAAAGTGTAAGGTGTGCCAATCCACTGAGGAGCATTGTCATTAACATCGATCACTCGAACGTTTACAGGGATAACGAAACTCTGTAAATAAGAAAATAGATTTCATTTTACTGAATACATTTTACTGAATACATTTTACAAATATGGGGTTGGGAGCAGAGGTTGGCGTTGCACGCTAGTTAAGGCTTAAGGGTAATACATAGAGTTGCAAGTAGAAATCCATATTCCCAAAAAAGTAGTACGTACAACAGGATGAAATTTATTGCTCTTCAAACAGATATTTTAGTTTAAGTTATTAAGAACATTAATATTAAGACATTTGATGCTTTACCTCAAAATCTTGACAGTTTGGTTGGTGGAATAATTTTCTTATATTTAGATTTACAAAAAGACACACACAATGAGTCACAAAAAGACATGACTTGCGTGGTTATTTTAGAACAAATTAATATTATAGGTATGTTGCCTCCGACCAGAAGAAACATTTTCTCCTAAGCAGAAGTAAAAGATGTAGGTAAACAGCGTTACCGGCCGCAGTGTGACTTTAGTACTTTGTTGGTTGGTATAATAATAAGAGTTCCATTCCATTCAGATGGTTCACAGAAAAATAATTTATACATAAAATCTCAAAATTAAAATATTCGATGAAATGAGAACGGCCGTCAAATCTTTTCAAAAAATTAAACCTTAACTATTTTGCTTGAATTGTAATTTTTTTGATGCAACAAATGGAAAACGCAAATAAATAAATATAAATTTAGTGGCACTGACAGCTCCAAAGAACAACGGTCTAGTGACTTACATCTCTCAACCAATCATTTTGTGTGCGTTGTTAGTTCTACAGGATTGCAGGGTACCTACAATTTTACGTCGAATCCGAACGACTAAGGTGAGATGCACTTTTCATGACAATGGTACTCTTGGAGGATTTGTCACTTCCTCGCAAGAGGCAGTGCACCTGGAAAAAACATAAGTTGTTCTGGAAGCTGGGTTCGAACCCAGACCTCAAGCGGCGGCGTAATAGTCCGACACACTAACCACTACGCCACGGGGCACTACTCAAAACGCAAACAAAACTTAAAATAGGTAATTTGTTTGTTATTTATCTACATATGTAAGGAAAAAAATTGAAAAAAGAAAAGTGAAGCTAAAAAAAGCCTTGCTCTAATTTATTCAAATAAGTAGCAAAAATTGTACCAAATTAATATAATTGTAATTGTGAACAAAAAATTTCAATAATGTTTGCACCCTAATATCGGAAAATTTCCCTCACCCCATTCACTCTGATATCAGCTTATAGCAAAGTTGATTATTTTTATTTTGAGCATAGAAAAATTTCTGTGTTCCTGCTGTGTGTTTTCGCGAAAAAATGGCCAAGAACCAATAACAGCGAAACCACTATTTAGCGGTACCATTTGACCTAGCAGCGTTTTGACAGATTTTTGCATGTTAGTACCTTTGCATGTTGTTTGGTATGGTCCTAATAGCAAGGGAAGGTTTTCGTTCGATTTTTATACATTTTTCTGAATTTTGTGCATAATCTCTTAACTGTATACACTTTAGTGATATGACCACTTCAGTATTTTTAAGCCGCGTATCGACTACGCGCGGCAAACCATCGAACATTGGATCGCGTGGCAGCCGTGCATGATACCTGGTTGGCGCGCGCGGCAGCTCGAACATTGCCGCGTGGCAAGCGTTTGGCTCGCGAGCAATTGGGACGGTGTTGAATTCTTTTCTATGTTCGTGGTTAAGAAAACAGAACAGAGACTATTGAAAACAAAAAAAAAGTCTGTTCTCGTTAATATCAGTTTATAAATTGATATTCTGTGTTCGTTTGGTTCCCAAAGCAAAGTAAAATAACAAAAAAATAATTAATAATTTTGTCTCGCAAGCATTGGATCATCTGCCTCGCGCGGCAGCTGCGCTGTATCACAAAATTCTCAAAAATTGGCTCGCGAACCAAAATTTTAATTTGCCGCGGTCGAATATGACTCGCGCGGCAGCCGCATAGTCGATACGCGGCTTTAAACTTTATCCAATTTGTGACAATTTGAGCTCTTAATGAGCTCTAAGGTATAATAGGTGTCGACTGTCGAGGTACAACTCTTTAAAGACGTGCACTTTTAAACAAAAAGTATTTTTTTCATGCTTCAACCTTGTACCCCAATATCCGAAAGAAGACTGTTCTCACCCCACATACGAGAGTATCACGGGGGTATCACCTTGTAATTTAGTCAGCTTCGTTTTGAACATACGCAAACATCTGTGGATGTAATGATTCGTGAGAAAATGGTCAAATACCAAAAACAAGGTGGGGGATAAACTCCAAGACTTTCTGTTTATTTCGGAATTCGGTTCATAACTTCCAAACTTTGCTGCGGCATGCATGGTACTTATTCATTCTTTAATTACATTCAATTTGTGAAAGTTTGACC
The DNA here is from genome assembly GCA_951217065.1 of Baccha elongata. Classification (NCBI taxonomy): domain Eukaryota; kingdom Metazoa; phylum Arthropoda; class Insecta; order Diptera; family Syrphidae; genus Baccha; species Baccha elongata. The sequence goes on along the minus strand of OX578272.1, from coordinate 50,134,895 downwards.
CAAACTCATAAATAACTTCTGTTGGCATAAAAGGCGCCAAGATACAACCGTTCAAAAATGCCATGTTTGAAACCTAATATACAAAAGAAAACCTACTTTGATCCTATGCAAAGTGATATCAGCTTGTAGCAAATTTAATCCGCTTATAAAGACACCTGTGGGTATTATTGTTCGCGAAAAAATGGCTAAAAACCGCGGTAGCATATATCTATTATACCTACAGATCTCATTAAGGTCTCAAATTGCCATAAATTATATTTAGTTAAATAATGACGGAAAAGTCATACAACTACGATGCATAGTTTAGCAACTATGAGCCAAATTCTGAAAAAAGTCAGAAAATCTTACAAAATCTGCTGAATGGGTGGCGATACACCCTTGGTTATTGGCCATTTTCTCGCAAACTATTAAAAACACATATATTTTTGTTTGGTAAAAAAAGGCTCATTGAATATGCTAAAAGCTAATAACAATGCGTATGGGTTCAGAACATTTCTTCTTTGGGATATTAAGGTAGGAATATAATGCGCATGAGCTAGCATGACCTAATGTCAAAACTAAATGATGTTTATACAAACATGAGGAATGCACATAATGAACATGTGAAAAATGTTAAAATCCTATTTTCTTAGTTTCTTTAATTGTGTTAAAAATGCATAGTTTATTGTTAAACTTATTGATTTATTTATGAAATGTATGATTTAATGCAAATTCGTAGTTTGGTAAAATGCAGTTAAATTTTTTTTCAGATTGTCAAATGCAAACAGCTGTCAAATTTACATATGTAAGAGCGATTCAGATCGCACAGCTCATGCGGAGCTCATGTTTAACGAAACTCAACAAAATGCGCATACGCGCATTTATAGCCTACGCCATATGAATGTGTGTATTCGCTCATTTACACATGCGATTTTGACATTATAGTTGAGCCTTAAGTCTGCAACACTTTTGAAGCATGAACAAATTTTTAATTTAGTAAAATTAAAGATCACTTGAATTCCCAGTTTACGAATTATAAGCCGAATTCCGAAAAAAATCCGAAAATCTTGCAGTTTTCCTTCGCTCCATCGCATCGGTTAGCGGTCGGTGGTGGTTCAAAGCTTCAAAATCATGTATGTATGTACTGCTGGGATCATACTAAACAAACTGTCAAACTGCTATAATTTTTGCGATCTTTGCCTTTTTTTTTATGAGGCCTACAATTGTGAGATGCAGTTCCTTTTGGATGGGGTTCTCAGCATATCTCCTAATCGTGCCTTCTTCAATGCGATCTATTCTATTCTACTCCATAGATGTTATTTGAAAAAAGGAAAGAAATTTTATTATGGTTTTGCTAAGCTTATACTATAATCACAGATAATAAATATACAGATGTGGATTTCCTATGCCCTGTCCATACAAAAATATGTCCCTAGTTATTTTCCCATTGGGTGTTCATGCTGCAATATTTTCAAGCATGAGCACCCAATGGGAAAAAACTAGGGACATAATTTTGTATGGGCATGAGACATCTGAATCTGTGCTATAAGGCTAAAAACAATGCCTACTTCTTATATTTAATAGAAGGTTAATGATTCTTCGTTGTTAATATGGGAAAATGACAAGTCAGAAAACTGAGAGTTATAATTTTTCGGGCAAGAAAGAAATGCAATTGTAACTTACCGGATCCGTCGAGTGCCGTCTGACACAAATAACATTCACATATATTGATGATGGCCCCTCCACTCCTTCCTTATCAAGCTCAACTGCTAAAACTAAATTTTTTGATCCTGGTACTATCTCAACTGGTGCATCTCGTTCTCTCAAAGATAATTTGATGTCACCCAAATCCTCGTCTGGATTTCCATTGATTCGAAGTTTTCCGATTAATGATCCAACTTCAAGATCTTCACTTGTAAGAAAGCTCTCAGCTGATCCCCCACCTTCTAGATAACATCTTGAGTCCAGTACCACACTTTCCACAGCTATAATTATGAAAACAATAATTGTTTAGAAAAGAGTTTAAAGGAAGATTGAATATATTATAATATAGATTATGCAAATATAAAATGAAGAGCATATTAGGAATGACATTCAAAAACTATTTGCTCGGAATTCAATTAAAATGAAAGAGTTCAGAAGATTGTTGTTTCGATGCGAAATTATTAATTTTTTTTAGAGTTCGAGCGAACAGAACATGCATAATAAATGAGATAAAAAACAACGTCTTTCTACTAAGGTTTGAACGTATCTCCTGTATAAACTAAAGAACGCCAGGACGATGTTAGTTTTTATAAAATATACACAGCATCAACCATCCATTTATCGAGAAACAACAGTTGTGTTCGTTGAATTTTATCCAGGGTCGACCCAAGTTTTCTTGACAGCCCCAAGAGCTGTCAAAAAACCTGAGTTTTTTGCTTCTCAAAAAACGCACAAGGGTAGGTTTTGTGTTGTTGACAAAAAGAAAGAAACAAGAAATATTTGTTTCCATAATTAAAACTTGAAATTTGTTGCTTTTGGTACATTCCAAAACATAAAACAATCACATTTTGTTTTATTTGTATTCTTTCTATTTATTTTCATTCAAATAAATCTATAATTTCATTTCTTTGCAATACAAAAGTAAAATAAAATATTCAGTTGCAAACATACATATGTTTGACAACACATATGTCAATTTGTTTACCTCAACTCGTCCCAGCATAATACCTAGATCTACTTCAGGGCGAGTTGAGGGCGACCCCAAGTCTCAAAAAACAGAGAATTTGTTACCCAGGGCGAGTTGAGGTTTGTTCAAAAAATGCTTTGGGGCGACTTCAGGGCGACCCCAGTGCTCAACGAACACAACTAACAGTACCAATAAGGGTGTCATATTTTAAACAGATGTGTATTTCTAAAGAAATGCTCTTCCCGCATTTATTACATTAATTTTAAACTATTTCCAATTTTACGTTACAAGTTTGTTTGCAATTTTTATAAACAGAACTATTTGATTTGTTCTTACAAAGGAACTGTTTAACATTTCTGTAAGGAAATGCGCATGACCATTCAAATAAAATGGACTACTGGGTTGCACGTACTTGCTCTTAAATTTTACCATCTTGTCAAAAGAAAAAAATGACAGCTCACACTACGCCGATGACAGTTTGAAATATGTATCGCGCTTTTTTCAAACTGTCTAACTCAAAATCTTGTAAAAGTATTTTATAAATTTACTTCCTTTTTCCTGTGAAATTTAAGATTTCCGTTACTTCAAAGTTAAATAATAAACTTTTCACAATTTTCGCGCACAACATTAAAATGTCCTCTCTTGTTTTCAATCAATTTGTCACCAATGATAAAAAAAAAATATTCAGCTGTCATCCGCGTACTGCTGATTTTGAAACTGCTCTGCGAACGAGAAAGAGATATATCGTTGTAACCTAAAGTTGTAACCCTCTATGTCATTATTCAGTTCATGATATTAGATAGATATCCACTAAAATTCTATTCATTATTGTGTCGACTTGTAAACGCTTTTCCAGTAGGTATCTACTTAGTTAATAAAAATCGATAAGTAAGTTCTTGTTGATCTCGCACTAAAGGGCCAACCATAATAGTCGTAAGCAAACGAAAGCTTATGTCATAGTTCTACGTCAAGTTTCCTTAAGTGCCGCCATTACCTTCAGTCGACCATAATGGTCGAACGCACACGCAAGACAATTTCAAATGTATTTGGCTGGCTGTCAAATTTACGTACGTAAACTTCGCTCTGGAGCGCTCTTTACGTACGGAAGCAAAAGTGAACGAAAACTTGCCGAAACTGAGCAATCCGACATTATGTGCGCAATATACAAATTCCTTGTTCTCGCTAATTTCGTACGACACCGTACGTACTAATTCTTTTATTATGGTTCTGCCTTAAAGTCTTATATGTTTCGTTATTGCATTTGACGATGGAAAAGGAGAAAACTAATAGATTTTATTGGAATTAACGTTAGAAGTTGAATCTTATTTTGCAGATATAAATGACTGAGCCGGAGAAAATGAGTTATTTGAAGAATCATTTCGTTGTAAAGCAATGCGACCTTGTGTAGTAGGTGGATGCTCCCGCAAGAGCAAGCGTTTTTCGACAGCAGTCGAAACCCGTTTGATATTCTCATTGATTTTCAGGATTCTCTAAGCACGAGTTGCATCACGGCTTTTATTCATTTGTCAAAAACATATAATTTTATGGTATTCCAGCCGTACCTAAGAACACTGATAGATTCTTAATTTTACCAAAACTTTGCAGTGAAATATGCTTGCACTTTTCACATTTAAAAAATAAATTCTTATTGGATTTTATAGGTTAAAAGTCTTTTTTGTTGTTTACATCACAAAAGTCCAAATGTGAGTTTTGTCACATAATATCGCACGACAGAAAAGAAATATCGATTATGACTTTGAAACAAATACTACCAGAGTTGTTCATCTTTAGAAAAACTAAAAACTAAAAGTGTAAGTTGTACAATTGTGGGTCAACGTGGTTCAAGTTTTTTTACCCACTGATTTCGGCAGGTTAACAGTGGTCCAACTCATGTAAAGTCATGCAGTTGCTTCAACAAGAACTAGATCTTAGTTAAGTATCCGAGTTTGAAAGATACAAATAGCTGAACTGCGGTTAAAATATTTGTACCACTGGCCCTAGGAAAGAGCAGATCAAACATACACTCTTCGTATGGAACTAAAGTCGAAGGCTTTTTGTAATTGTGTCTGGCCAATGGTCAATATAGCGCTTTTCGATTGAAAAACAAAAGACCGATTCCGAAACAAATAGCGTTATGTAAATACAAAGATTTGCCGCAAAGCTTAAGATGTCTATTGGACAATGGGGACTTCTTTTATAGTTGCATTTGGGAACATATTTCATTCTAAAATAAACCTCCAATCAAAAGTATGAAATTAGTCACATTAAATACATGACATAAGTCCCCAATTTTATCGAAACTTGGGGATTAATTTCATGGAAATAAATCGGTGGAGTGAAATAAGGGTCGCGGAATAAAACCATCTGGTCTTATTTCACTGTACCAAATAAATCTACATTTCCTTTTCCATAAATTATGGAGGTGGTATTTTATTTTGTGATTGGTGAGTAATTTAATCGGGAGGTTATTTCCATAAACCTCTAATGGGAAAATGTTGGAGCGTTAGTCTAAATTCCAACTAATACAACTATTTTCATAATGGTGATTTCAATTTTCATTTTCCTTTCGGCTCCATATTTTATTTGTGTTAAATCGAAACTTCGTGCTCAAAAAATTTGGGCCATTTTTCACAATAAAATATTACTTTTAACTAAATTATCATGGGTACTTTTGAGGATTTGCTCAAGACATAAAAACAAAGGTTTCCAGCAAAATTCAGATTTGTCAGAATTATTTCGTAATTTTGCCTTTCTTTTTGTCTAATTTTCCTGGGCTAAATGGAACGAAAGAAATTTTACTCCAAACCGTAAAAATGAGGCAAAAATGAACGAGTATCATATTTTATATCGAAATAACTTTTCTTTCCAATGTATCAAATTTCAAACACAATATTCAAATTGTACCTAGTTTTTAGGTTCTCTTGGACAAAGATACGAAGCATCTGTAACTCACAGGACCCAAATACAGAATTCATAATGGAGTTGGACAATATAATTCTCTTCTTTTTGAATTTGAAAGTGATGCGGAATAAACACTCGGCCTATTGGAACCATTGTTCCACATTTTTATGTTTTTTTACAAACAGTGTACCGAAAAAGCACACATACAAACAGATATTTAGCTGCCAAGTGCCTTGGAATGTGATGGTCCCAGTCTCGTTGGAAGTCACCTACTACTTTGGAAAGGTGTTCTTTGAGAGTCCTGTTGAAACGTTCAACCATTCCGTCAGACTGCGGATGAAGTGGTGTTGTTCTCGTCTTCTTGATGCCAAGGAGCGAACAGACCTCTTGAAAGATTTTGGATTCGAAGTTTCTTCCTTGGTCAGAATGGAGCTCTATAGGAACACCGAACCTGCTGACCCAATTGTATACAATCTGATCTACAACTGTCTTCGCTTCTTGGTTTGGAATGGCAAACGCCTCAGGCCACTTGCTGAAGTAATCCATGACAACAAGAATGAATCGGTTTCCACTGTTAGACTCAGGAAATGGGCCTGCAATATCGATGGCAATTCTTTCAAAAGGTGCTCCAACGTTGTACTGTTGCATCTTACTCTGTAGTTTTCTGCCTGGTCCCTTGGTGGCTGCACAAGTGACGCATTTTCTGCACCATTTTTCTACATCATCTTTTGCATGCAGCCAGTAGAAACGTTCTCGAATTTTCTTCAGAGTTTTGTTGATACACAAATGGCCTCCAGAAGATCCATCATGAGCTCGGAATCATCATATACTGGACAGAGTGAACAAAATATTGCTACCCACTTAATGGAGCACATAAATTCGGTAAGTAAAAATCAGCCGCAAAAATCAGCAATATGTGACCATATTTAAGACCATCGAAATGAACATCGCATTGAATACGTTTGAGCCAGGCTTAAGTTCATGCTGACGAAAATCATTTTTTCTCTCGCCTTGTTCGAAAAGTGAATAAACTAAACGTCACCATAATTTCAATCGAACGACAGTTTCGAATTATCAAGAACATAGTATCCCATCCTCAACTCTGCACGGTTCTCACGGTTATAAAATTAGCACAGAGACTCGGTCAGTACGGTCTGCTCCCAACCCTCTACTTCTATAACCAACAACCACTGCGGGAAACAGAACACCAGCAATTCCTTACGCACCGCTACAAATTACGTATTTTAAATTGACAATAACATTTTAAAGCAATTTCAAGCCCTAAAAATCATAACGTATTGTTTTATTTTTCAAAATGGCGGCTAATGCAAACCGTGCCAGTTTTTTGGATACTCCTGAAAGACTTGCGAACGACATCCAATAATAAAATTGGGTGAGTATTTGCTGCAAGAAAAAAAGTTTATGCCGACTGGCCTAGATGTTAATTCAAATTTTGCATGAATCCATAACTTGCCTTATATATTCCTTATCATCGGAAGTAAAATCAATACCTACACCAGACGAATTGTCAGTTTGACATACCAACCAATTCAACTCTATTCGGAATGGAAACATTTCAACAGTTGACGTAGATAGTTTCTTTGCTCTTTGTACCTATAGTATACTTTCGAACAAAAAATTACACTTGAAAACTTAAATATTAAAAGCATGGAAAACTCAAATTCTATTTATGACGATGAGTCCGGACAAATTAATAGTTCTAGAAATACCAAGAATGTAAGTTATACTATGATTACAATTCATCCTTTTAATAGGTATCTTATTATACCTCCTTTCTATATTTTCTTTTCTTTAAAGTTGAATGAAAACCTAACGAATCATATGGAAGTTATTTTTGTTGGGCGACCAAATACACATATAACAAAAAAGGAAACAAAAGAAAATAGCAATTCAGATGGTTTTCAGCAAACAAATACATTTCATGTTCTTCAAAGAAAATTAGAGCTTAAAGTGGAAAAAGCTAAACGTAGTAACAACCAATATAAAGATACTTGTGTAAGATTCAAATCTTCAAATGCCATACTCGAATGAACTTTAATGTTTTTTGATTTTATGTTTAGACTAAAAGATCACAATCATCCAGTTTAATACCAATTAGTCGCTTACAAATACCAGGTTATGTCAAAAACCAGCCATTGGTTCATTATCAATCTGAAAGGTAACTATAACAATTTTGAAAAAATCAAATTTAAAAGGAAAATTGTATAAATTATAAACCTTTTTAGTGACGACCAAGAAGAAATATCTTTTTTTCCATTGAAGCTGAAGAGTACAAAAAAACAGAAAATGTTGGATACATTTAGCATACAAGAAATGACAATAGAGTCTGAAGACTATAATTCCGATGCTAGTGATAACTCAGCTAACTTGGAGCTTCTTCCGCCGCGACTAAAATCAAATCTTATGGAAAGATTTTTAAATTGCTTCTATTGTGTGCAGAGCACAATTTAGTAATAAAAATTATTTTACGAGTCTTAATTTTAAAATGTATTTTTACTTTCGATTATGTACAGATAGACCCTATTGCTATATTACATTGGGTTCGTGCAAAAAAAAACCGCAATTTGTAAATAAAAGTTTTGCGTAAACAAAACAATCAAACATGACATTAAATTGATAGAGTAGACGAAAAAACTTAAAATTTCTGACTTTTAGTTCGGTTCGATGACAAAAATTTAGCGTGCTTGAAATTTTCGTGCTGTAAAAGATATTTTTTTCAATATCAGCTGTTATTTTCAACATTTTTCTTCATTTCCTATTACCAAATCTTTTGGTTACATAACTTACCAAAATAGCCCAAAAAAATACCTACTTACCACAAAATTACATGCGAATTGCATAAACTACGGTAAACAAAAATCTAATATTAACGGCAAACTAGACGAAAGACAAACACACATAAATATTTAAATGAATTGCTAAATATTATTTTTATATTAAATTTGGCATACATAGTTAAACCTCTTATTTATATTCTCACTTTTTTTTTTGATTGAGAACTTTTTAAATGACAAATAAAAAAACTAAATTTATAACTTAAAAGGTTATTGAAAAAGCGGAATTTGTTTTATTTACCAAAAACTTGGAAATAGCAAATTATGTATCGAAGCAGATTTGATCGCTACTGTATAGGTATTATAATTTACTTTACTAATAAATTGTAAGGGGCACGTTTTCTCTAATTTGTTTATTTTTTACTTGCTCTATAGGTACTATAAGGCAAGTTATGCATTCGTAAAAAAAAAAGTTTTGAGATAACAATCAAACATGACATTGCGATGATAGAGAAGACGAAAAAAGTAGGTCCGATAATTCCGTGTGTCTGTCTGTCTTTATATGAGTGATTTGTTGGCAATCTTGATGTCCATTATCTAATTTTTTTTTCTGAATCAGCTTATTAAGGGTACCTGACATAGAACCGTTTTTCATTACTCCGATTATAAGCCAATTTTAACGAAATTTAATATACAAAAACTATTGCTAAACTGAAATAAAATTGCAAAAAAAATTTTGAAAAAGTTTTTTTTTTGACAAAAACCGATAATTCCATTTTTCCCGAAAAAAATACGATCAATTTCGATAAAATTTTACATGAGTCATTTGTTGTCAATGGTGATTTCTTTAGTTTGAAATTTTCTTCAAAAAATTGTCGATTATTGACATATAATTTCCTTTTTTCTTTTTATTATTCAATATATTGGGAATACAAAACTCTCATTATCTCGACACCGGCAAACTCCGCCAATACAGAAATCTCCAGTATAAAAAAAGCTAAGGTAAACAAACATGCATTACTCAGTGAATTTTAGGATTTTTCCGTTACATTTGATAAAAAAAAGAAAAAGGATTCTTAAAGAAGACTTCTTGGGCTTTCCAAAAATTTATAATTTCATTTTAATTTTTTTTTTACATACATCTAAAATAAAAAATAAAAAAAATGTCTCTAAAAAAAGAATGATTATTATTCTACGTAACACCATCAATACTTTTTTGCAAATACGTGATTCGCAAAATCTATTTTTGGCATGGATTTGCATATTTGGTCCCATAGTGCGCCGTAGCAACGCACGGGTACCTGCTAGTATACTTATATTAAAATATTTAATTTTTTTAAATTCTTCAAAACAAAATGTAAGTAGGTATGCAATAAAAAAAATCATTTATACGAAAGGATTATCTTAGGCAAGCAAAAACAAATTATGTATGCTTTCAGGTTTAGATCATCATACTCCTTTTTCTACTTAGTGTCGCTCGTCCAATTACAATCTCATGTTTAGTCGAAAAACACGTTACTTTTAAATTTTCGATTTGGGTAAAGGGGGAGCAGGAATAATTTTTTTTCTAAGATCGTAAGAAATGATTAATCACTTAAAGTCTGCAATAATTCGTATATTTTCGTCAATATCTTGGAAGAATGTACCTTAAACAATTCTCTATTTGAATTAAAAATTTCAAATTTCATTTGAGAAAAGGATGTGTATCAGAATTTTTTTTTGGAATACCTATACATAAATAAAAAACTTAAATCTAATATCGTAAAATTAGTTTTTTTTGGCCTAGATTCTACAGTTGTGAATATTTTCGAGTCAAATTGTGGAAACTTTATGCTAGTATGACTTTTTAATGAAAAAAAGATTTTGTTTTCACGATTGGGGAAAAAGGAGCACTTAGTGCATTTTTTTCAAATTGTGGGTAGGTTAAATCTTTTAAAACGAATCCTTATAGTTTATAGCTTTAATTATTTGGAACAGATTTTTGATATTTATTTTCAGAAAAGGGGAGCTTTTAATTGGTCATAATCAAGCAAAATGATTTTTTCCAGTTTACTTCCGTATTTTTTTATATTTTTTTACGAAATTTTCAAATATTAGAGATTTTGGGGAGTCTGACTTGGCACAACTTTCAGAATTTTGATTTTGAAAAAAGGGGAGCGGTTGGAGCTCTCAGAAATTTTAAACATTTTTTGAAACTCAAATTGAAAAATGATTTAAATCTTGTAATCACTAATTTTTTTTCCCAAGTTGTATTTAATAACACTTATTCAGATTCAAAATTAAAATTTGAGAAAAGTCGTAATGGTGGGGAGTTGTTTGAGTTTTAAAAATAAACTTCAAAATGCTCTATCTTCGAAAATACAAAAGATACGACTTTAACTTTTTGGATCACTGATTAGAACAACTTTCAAATTCTGAAAAATTAAAAAAAAGTTTGAAATTCAAAAAAGGGGGGCTGACTTCCCACTTTTTGATAAAGATTTTTGGTTCTAAGACCTCAATTTTTAAATATTTTTCAAAATAATTTACAGCACAGCCCAGCACAACTTTGAAAATTTTGAAAATGTTGATTTCTAAAAAAATATTGGGGTAGGTCAAAAATGTTTTTTTTGCTCTAAAACTCTCGTTTTTGAATATTTTTGAAAAAAAACTAAAGCACAAACCGGCAAAAACCTGTGCACAACTTAGCACAATTTTCAAAAATTTGATTTTCGAAAAAAGGGGGCTAAGTCAATAACGGTTTTTTGGCTCTAAAACCCCCATTTTTGAATATTTTTGAAAAAAAAGTTATGGCACAAGCCGGCACAAACCTAGCACAACCTAGCATTACTTTCAAAAATTCGATTTTCGAAAAAGGGGGCGGCTAGGTCAAAAACGGTATTTTGACTCTAAAACCCCCATTTTTGAATATTTTTGAAAAAAAAAATTATGGCACAAACCGGCACAAACCTAGCACAACCTAGCACATCTTTCAAAAATTCGGTTTTCGAAAAAGGGGGGGCTAGGTCAAAAACGGTATTTTGACTCTAAAACCCCCATTTTCGAATATTTAAAAAAAAAATTACGGCAAAAACCGGCACAAACCTAGCACAACCTAGCACAACTTTCAGAAATTCAATTTTCATAAAAAGGGGGGGCTATTTCGCACACTCTCCCTCCATTCGTCAAATTTTTTTTCAGCTTACGCATTTCGTTTCACCGTACCCAGCCTTGTACCTAGAACAAATCTAACCGTAAGTCCACAGGTCATCAACTTGTACATCTCTGTCTCCTTCCGTAGAAAAAAAATGTATACGCGCTTTGCTATATTGTTAATACGTGGGAAGCTAAATGCAAAATTGTAAGAATGTATGGTCTAGCCAAATTTGACATACAGAGTTAAATCTCTGCAGTTTTGAATGTTTGTAAAGGCAAAAGTGGGTGGAGCCTCCTGAGATAATGTTCTATTTATTTATTACTCTATGCGTTAAGTCCAAGCTTCAGGGTGGTTACAGAGGGCAACAAGTCCTTCATATCTACCTCACCGTTTGCCTTTATTAATGCTAAAAGTCGCCAGATTGTCCTTTTTCGTTTTCTAAATTGAAATAAATCTAAACTCAAAATTTGGTCTTGTTTGATTTTTGAAACCGCAATAAGAACGATTTGGCGTTTTGGCGCTATTTAACGTCACCGCGTGCGTCGTTACAATTAATACAAATGATGATTGCCCAAACAATTTTCAGCTTTGATAACTGATTACTTTTCCAACGTCTTCATACATTTTGAGGAAAAAAAATGAAAAAGATTCCAAAAAAATCTATTTCATTCTTTGATATTGCACAATGAAAAATTAAAGTAAACCCCAAAAATTATTTGGGGTCTTCTTTCATTTTTAAATATTGGGGGCTAACTATACATAATGAAATAACACCGCAATACCAGAAATTAAATGAGACACCAGAATGTGAAATTAGACCCCAAAATATTCAATTTTATTTTGTGGTAGTAATACAAGTATTTTTGGGAGCTTATTACATTTTTATATATGGCCATTATTTCTTGGGGGCTAATTTCGATGCGCCTTTGTTAGCAAACAAAACAATTAATAAAACAGCTAATATTATTTAGTTATAATTAAAAACTAAGATTTATGTTTTTTCTTAAACGCAAATAATTACAACGCATGATAATAATACGCACAAAATTCTAAAAATTCTAAAATATTTGTCATTTCTATAGAGCACATCACCACCTTTCATTTGGTACATATTTGATCTATGTACGGTTCTTAAAAAACCGTTTTAAGATACTATGCGATACTCATTAAAGCCGCGGCAATGAACTGCGTTTATTTCATAAGCAGAGATGAACCCTACTGTTGACTCATGTAGATTGTAAGTAGGTACTTGTTTTCAGTGACCTTTCCGACCCAAAAATTTGCTGTGGGCTCTTGGTCATATAGATACCTAGTAAATATACATCTTACCATCAATCTGTAGTATTAAGTAGATTCCCGCTGCAACAATAGTAATCCAATTTCTTGAAAAGATCCACATTTTTCGGTCTCAAAGATACAATTGCAATATTTTGGCAAACATATCCAAAGACGTTTAATTTTTGAATCTATATGTATTTTTGACGAATCATTGAACTCATAATTACTTTTTAAATTCTTATTTATAGGTATTTATAGTTTCAACGATTTCCTTTGGAACGAACACTTCTTATATACAATTTTTTTCACTAGCACATTGCACTCGGACCAAAGCTGCTAATAGTAATATTATGCCCCCGCCACTGAAGCTTTTATTCAACTCATATTTTAAATTTCTTCATACACACTGCCAATAGCCATTACATTTTGAATAAATTTTGTTTATTACGATTTGAAACAAAACTTTATTATCTCAATTGAAAATTATGTTCCATGGAAATAAAATAAGAACATTACACAAGCACGGGAATGTCTTAGTTTGGAAAAGTAACACGCATAATTAATTTTTTTTTTTTTTTAGGTAAAGGTACTCGTGTCGCAATAATTAACAAACATCAACATATAGCATAGATATCTATGCATGTGTAACACACCGTCAGACGAACTAAGATCATGCGTTAACTTAAAACTATACGAATCTCAGTAAATCATTTTGGTTTTTATTTCTTCGTAACACTGTTCATAAACGTTGCTTATGCTATCCACATTGTAATGAACATTTTCTGAAAAACCATGGAGTTCGTATTGTTGACCATTGAACTAGGAACTTAAAAAACCACCACCGTTGCTTCGCCGCTCCGTTTATAGAGGTCATTCACCTGTGAGTGAAGTGATTAGGTATTTTTATTGTATCCCTTTCCACCAACACTTCTAGGGTTTCTAATTTAACCCTTTTTTGAGTTTAAACCCCAACAGAGGGTACAAAACATACACTTTCACTGAGTTTGTGGCACACAATGGATACCACATACCCGAACACTTTCCTACGAACGAGGTTGATGAGTGCCAACGTTAAAAAATGGGAATTGCAATATTGTAATTATTTGACCAACCGAAACTTGTGGTTTTAAATAAATTAGGTATAAAAAAGTCGTTCCTTATTCAGTATAGCTAGCGTCGCACGGTTTCAACATTTTGTACGTCTTTTCGTTAACGGCTGAATGTGAACTGAACTGAGTGTTCCAAGTTAAAGAGCTTCATAGTTGTGCTTGTGTTGTTTTGTTCCGATTTTTTGTTGAAAATGCGCTTATGCGCTGATTCTTTCCACATCACCCGTCAAGCGTTTCAAAGAAGACGAAACTTTCCACAAAAGAAATTTGTGTAACGATCTGTTGTGGTAATATCTGTACCTACTTGGCGTGGTGCTGCCAATTTGTATATGAATTTACCAAAGCCAGTCAAATGAGAATTCAAAAATTTTAAGGAATGATTAAATTAATGTGAAATAATAGCTATGTGATGCTTTTACCTAAATACAAAAATACTGAGAGGAACTATTTGTTTTCAGACAAAGATATTCTCTTCCCTTGGACCTGTTCAGACAATTTACAAACTGGAGCTGGTATTATCCTTCATCCTACGACCTACGAGGCCACATTTTCTAAACTGGCTCTGGTTCATCCCGGACTGTTCGCCTAAATAAATGAGAAGTAAAATAAGATAATTTAGAAAGAAACAGGGAGCTGGTGATAACCTGCATAGGTATTTATGATAAGAAGCACGTTCCTTCAAATTTGAAGGTGTTTTTTTTTATTTTTCTCTGGAGCAATTTAAAATAAGATATTTTTGCTAGTTCTGTTTTTCAATAGCCTCTTTGCATTCCCAGTAGTTACGCAGCTGCCCCCATGCAAATGCCCCAACTTTTCCTTACACATGTAGGTATATGATATTAAATATACTACTTACCATCAATCTGTTGTATTAAGTAGATACCCATCACTGCAACAATAGTAATCCAATTTCGTGAAAAGATCCACATTTTTCGGTCAAAGCAATATTTTGACAAACATAGTAAAAATCGTTTCTTTTTGGCGAATCTTTAAATTCGGAAGCACTTTGCAAATTTTAATTTATATATTTAGTGTAAACAATTTCCTATTGGAACGAACACTTCTTATCCACTAGTATTTCCACTATACCACTTGGTATACTCGAACTATAGCTATGAAGACACAACTATACCCCCGCCACTTAAGCTATTATTCAACTTATATTTTACGTCGATAGATTTAAGGGGAACTAAATTTCTTAGTACACACTGCCACTGCATTTTGAATAATTTTTGTTTATTATATTGAAATAAAACTGTATGTCACAATAAGAAATGAAATTCTTTGCACAAAGTACTAAACAAAATAAGAACATCGACTTTATTTCACAAGCACGGAAACCTATTATCTACAATTCATCTTTGATTTGAATGCCTTCATTTAGCAAAATAGGATAGCTACATTAGTAAGTTTTTTTTTCTACAAGCAAATAGCTATATGTAGTTTAAAGTGCCTAATTTATATCTATGTAGGTACTCGTGTCGCAAATATCAACATACATAATAAACATAGATATTTTATATTTTTGCGTAAAACTTTTCAATAACGTATCCACTTTTAATTAACATTTTCTGCAAAAACATTCATATTGTACCTAAATCATTGAAGAGGTTGTTTGGATAATTTGACCATAACAAGGAACTTAAAGCAACACCACCGATGACGCGACGCTTCACCGGTTTTAGAAGTCATTCACCTGTGAGGTGATTTGTAATTTCGATAATATTCCTTTCCACCAGCTCTTCTTGGGTTTCTACTTTAACCCTTATTTGAATTTAATCACCAAGACAGGGTACCAAACATGCACTTTCTCTGGGTTTGTTGCACGCAATGCACACCATACACCGGAACCCTTGCCTACGAACGAGGGTGATGAGTGCCAACGGTCAAAAATGAAAATGCCAGGAGAATCGAAATATTGACTGCGATTATTTGACCAACCGAAACCGGGAATTTAAATAAATTATAATAACGTTTCTTATTCGGGATAGTTTAGTGTTACACGGATTCAACATATTTGACGCCTTTTCGTTAACGGCTGAATGTAAACTGAACTGAGTGTTCCAAGCTAAAGAGCTTCATAGTTAGGTTTGTATTGTTTTGCTCCAATTTTTGTTGAAAATGCGCTTATGCGCTGATTCTTTCCACATCACCCGTCAAGCGTTTCAAAGAAGACGACATTTTCCACAACAGAAATTTGAATAAGGTTCTGTTGTGGTGTTGCCAATTTGTATATGAGTTTACTAAAGCCAGTAAAATAAGCAATGCAACAAATTAATACGAATTAAATAAAAGGCACGACTGGGTTGTGGGTCTTTCTTGTTGATGACTGGAAAATTCATAGTATTAAAGTATTTATATTTTAAAATAATAAAAGGGAATATAAAATTGTATACGAAAGACATCACCGTCGTCGATATTATTCAAGTTTAGCAGTTGTTTAAGAATATTAAATTACTTTAAAATCGGTGCTTCCGTTCAAAAGATAGATGGAGTAAAAAAACGTCGGCAGGTAGGAAAAAATGGGGTTTGTTGGAAACATTTTAAATTTTAGAATTGTTCAGGGATGGTTAATTAACATTTTCTCAATTTTTAAACCTTGAGAAACCTGTGCTAAAAGAGGGAGGGGGGGGGGGGGGTGGTAATGCAAAATGTTCGACCTTTTTTTCGGTTTTTTCTCTATCACTTTTTTTTACGTTCTATGACAAAAGTGTTCGAGTCCGTTTTGTAGAGAGATAAATTTGCTACAATATTGATAACCCAAGCATGCTTGTATGTTACGTGCGTCGTTACCGAGATACCGAGATATTTCCCCCCAAAAAAGGGTAATTTTTCAAAATTTGAGGGTCCAAGGTCCAAAACTTGAGGTTTCCCTACTGGGAAACTTGACGAAATGGTTTGTTTGTCTTGTTTGGCATTCTCTGTTTGGCTATCTCTTGGTGGCATTTGGCACTGGCGCTGGAAATGTCCGCTTAGTTGCGATGCTTTTCTGCTGTTTGTCTTCATCGTCATAGACGTTTGTGATCGCTGCGGCTTCGAACTGCCTTTTGTAGATTGACTAAGAAGTTTGTCGTTTGTCCATCAAAAGTTGGCGGATGCATTTCTTCTCTCTTCAAAAAATTTCTCGTACTTCTAGTTTTCTTATCTTACCAAATTCCATCAATGAATTCTTGAATTTGTTTTCAACTTTGTTGATTCTTTCTCCGACCTTCTCAAATTTTCCTTCAAAGTTCTTGAATTTCCCGTCAATCTTATTGTCAACTGTTATGAGTTATTTTCCCATTCAGTGAGAACCTTCGAGAAGGTTCTTTTGTTCTTCAAGAATGCTGTTCTTCGAACACATTTTTTAGCTCATTTCTTTGATCTTCGAAACGTTCGAGAAGTTTCGTTTGTTCGTTACTTTGATCTTTGAAGCGTTCCAGAAGTTTCTTTCGTTCATTCTTTTGTTCTTCTCTTTGATCTTCTAAAAGTTTTTTCTGTTCGTTATTTTTTACCTCGAAGCGAAGAAGGAGAAGAGCCATCATGGTGGACAAATCATTGTTCGTACTTACTTATTCTTGTGCCATTTCTATTCCCAAAACGCACGTGTCTGGATTTTCACCGTGTCGTCTCATGTCTTCTTGCAGACGAATAAAGAGTTCAGTTATGGTTCCAGCAGTAGGAAGACCCCGTTTGTTTAGTTCTGCTTTTAGTTCAACTGCTTTAAAGTTTAAAGCGTTTATAAGCATCCCATTTTAATGTCAAGCACAATAACTTAATTTCACTTAAAGTTTTATATAAATAGACTTCTGACACCAATGTTATATTTTTTTTCAAGTTTTTTTTCTTTTTTGTCTTTTCACTTAATTAACTTCATAATTCAAAAACTTTTTATTTCCTTTTACTATCTTTATTTTAAATTCAGTTTATCAAATATAAATTACCGACTTGGACACAACCGATTCCAAATTCAGACTGACTTTCGGTCAACAACAGATTCCTCTTTTATACTGAAATGGTTGTCTGAGGAAGATTCTTGAACCGACCAGATGGATCTTATTAATTCCAGCTTTTACACGTGCATTTCACACTTAACAAAATTTTGTAATGAACTTGATAATGAACCCGGATTATATTAGTTGATGTACGAGTACCTACAGTCAGTAAAAGTGTGATTACACTTTTTGGAAAAGATGATGATCTGCATACATTTGTATTTGTTTTTCTTTATTTCTCTTGTATTTTAACTCAAGAATAATTGCTACAAGAGTAAAATAAAAATACAAGTAGATAGTAATGACATCCCATATCATGAGCAGTATTTGAATTTAACACATGATTTTTCTATGTGTATAAACTCAAGATACTGTTAGATTTTTACTTTCGTTCGTTTTATTAAATAAAACTTAATTCAAACTTTGCTTGTAGGTTACAAGTCGATAATAACTGTGTCGTTACTATCGACTTGTTTTTTTTACTCTAGTAGCAATAATTCTTGAGTTAGAAGGCAAGAGAAATAAAGAAAAACAAATACAAATGTATGCAGCGGATTTTTGTTCGGTTCGGTAATAGTTACTCGATATGTTCATTTAGCGACATCTACTTCTGTGAGTTTGAAACCATCTTGATTTCTTATGTGTATGAACTCAATGGGCCTCCACAAACGAGACTAATTCATCTGGGGGAAAACCGGTTTTCTAGAAGATTTTAGTCTTTTTCATACTGCCCCACTGCACATCCCTGAAGTAGTCTGGTGTGTGGAGGCCCAATGCTTACATAATAATGCACAAATGTATGGCTTCTAGAAATATTCTTTTTTTTTTTGCTAAAAAAAATGTCATTTTCGCTCCTAGAAATATGTTTTTTTCTTCTAAAAATATTTTTTTCTGTTCCTAAAATTATGTTTGGCTACAAAAAATATGTTTTTTTTTGCTCCCAGATGAATATTTTAATACTAATATTGTTTCCTCCTAGAAGTATGTTCTGCTTTTTTTGTTCCTACTCCCAGATTTGTTTCTTCTAAAAATATATGTCTTTTTGCAAAAAAGAAGCATATTTGCTACTGAAAATATGCTTCTTTTTGAAGCTATATTTGGCTTGATACAGCATGTATTATGCGGCATCCATATGTCATCGGGCGGCACGTGCTGCATCATGCAGGGTGAGATGTAAAAGTAAAGGGTGGAATTCAGTACGAAGCTCTAATGCCGTGTCGGCACCTAATGAGCAAACAATTAACGCTATAAAAAATTCCAATTTAAAATTGGCATTGTAGCCCAGGAATTTCGTGCAAAAGTTCTAAATAATTTGAATAAGATCAAAATGTTGCAGGGTTGTAAAAATTTTAGGCCACAATTAGAAAAAAAATTAATAAAAAAAAATTTACAGTTTTCAGTTGCGTAATTTGAGCCCATTGTTAATTTTTTTTTTATTTTATTTATTTTATTTATTTACTATGGGCGCTACGAATTAGGCCCCAGGAAATTAGGTGCCAAAACCAAAAATGAAATAAGCCCCCAAAAGTGGGGTGTTTTTCGTAATGAAATAAAGGCCAATTTTCGTTTGTGATATTACGCTTTAAAAAATGAAAAGAGACCCCACAAACAAAATGAAATAAGGCCCCAAATTAAATTTTTGGATCTAGGAATTAGTTCCCCACGGAATAGGGAACCAAAGTCGAAATGATTTAAGGCCCCAAAAGTGAGGCCATATGGTCATTTTTCGCTTTGCGGAAGTGTCATATGGCCATTGGGGCTTATTGTCACTTTCAAACGCAATTTCTTTTTCGCCAGAAGAACTGGGGAAATACAAATATTTTTAAATACTGTTGCAATCGAAATAGCGCTTATCGGAAAACAAGTTTATATCTTGATCTTCAAGGGTAAAGTGGTAAAAATTTAAAATTAGCGTGAATTTTTAATTTTCACAGAGAAAAGAGACCTTGATCCTCCCTCCATTCGTGAAAAATTTTTTGAGCTACGATTTTCGTTTCCCACCGTACCCAGCCATGCACCTAGAACAAATTTGACAGTAGGTAAGTCCAAGCTTCAGGGTGGTTTCAGGGGCAAACATGCTCTTCCTCACCGTTTGCCTTCAACCGCTCTTAAAGAGTATGATTGTGGCTAAAATTCGCCGAATTGTCCTTATTTCGTTTCCTTAATTGAAATAAAGTTAAACTCCAAATGTTGTTTTTGAAAACGCAATAAGGCGAATTTGGCGTTATTTAGTTTGCCGCTATATCACGTCACCGTAGCACAGTGGGGCAAGATACCTCAACAACTGGAAACAACCTGTATAATAGCCTATATATGTATGTACACCGAAAACAACTTTTTTAAGCAAGACTTTACTTCTAAGTGAATAGAAAAACTATGGTTGATTTTTAAAGTTTATTATTTATTTGTTTTCTAGGCCGTTTTGGAAAATTGAAACAAAACTTAAACATTTCTTTTTTGTATTGAATTAACTGTGCATTGAACAAAATTTTAACATATTTTTGTGACGCAAAATAAATTAAGCATAGCCGAACATACAATTTTATTACAGAGCCTAAAAGCTTTAAACTTGGGTCAAATTTAAAAAAAGTGTAATATTTGTTTTATTTTTAGTTGAATAATATTTTTATAAACAATAAGAGGAATTAAAAAAAAATTCTAAGTTTAAATTTACGTGATAAATGAAAAATGTATTATTGTTAAAAAAAATTTTTTTTAAATGTATGCTTTCCCATTCTTTATATCAGTACTTTAACTTACAAAATAAAATCCCAGTTAGTTTTGAAGTCTTAACTGAAAAACACGTTTAGAGCAGCCAAAAGACTTAAAGTAAAAACAATGTAGAGTACTAAAAATATGAATACTAAAAATATCGATAATGGGAAACTAACAGTTTATTGTAAGGTTGACTATGTTTTCATTGAATTCCAGAAAACTATTGTCAAATATTTTTCAAATATCTACTCCTAATACCAAAGTACTTTGATCTAAAAAACTTATTAAAAATATAACGTGTGTTTCAAAACTGGTGGAGATCGTTCAAACACACCTTCGGAAAAATCATAGAGAAATCGGTGAAACATAAAGGAATCGGTGAAACATACCAAGAGCTCTTAAATGAATGTTTTTACGAAATTTTCCATCAAATGTAATTTAATAGAAAAAAATGTCCAATTATTATACTAAAACTATATTTCAGCTGTAATATATACATAAACCTAAATAACAAAACCCTGTGCAAACTGTGTATTCACAAACCTTATACCAAAATGTAAACGATTTTACTACGAAAATAAAATATATATCTATCTACTAAGAACTTAAAGAAGAAATATATTATTTTTCAACTTAAGGTTCGAAACATACAATTCTATATACAATTGTTTAGCATGCAATATGTGTAAATACGATCGCCAACCAATTAAGCCAAATTTTATGATTTCCAATACTCCGAGCAGGCCTAATGAAATTATCCATATAGATATATTATGATCTCTATAATGTTTTTAACATTGCATAAGTTGATTTTCTTAAAGGGAATTCAAAGATCTGTAACCCACTTCAAAAGATATTTTGTTAAGATAATTACTTTAAGGAAAAATATGAGGTAAAACCTTTTTTTTTTAATTTTTTACTTTTGCGATGCATGTAGCTCGGAAACGGTTTGGAAATGAAATGAAAGTGCATGTAACAAAAGTTATCAAATTTTATGGTTTTTAATATTACCACTTACCCTTTCCGAAATATAAGCGTAAATACTTAAAAAGGGAACTTCGTACTCATCCCCCTCCGGCTCACCTTCAAGACGTCAGGACTTTTAGTATGGTAACCCTTGAATCACACTGAACAAATTTCTATAGAAATGGCTGAGGTCCCAGCTCACCCCCTCTTCAATCCCTTATACTTTATACACCTTGTATGAGTGTATGTGAATTTATTTTTACCTAACTTGTAAAATTATGACTTTCTATTTTACAAAAAAGGTGATTTTTGCATTCAAAAACCCAATTTCATTATTTATTTTTTTTTCAAGTAAATTTAGTTCTCTATTACTTGCTCTAATGTTTTTTTTTGTCAGATTAACAGTTTGGAAACTATGACGGAATGTTTGATGAAAAATATGAGCAAAACACGTTCAGCTCGGAAGCGGTTGGGAATTGAAAAAAAATTTAGAAAAAACTTTTAGAAAATTTTATGTGCTTTAATGTAGTCTCAGAGAATTTTTCCCTACGACGTACCATATCCGTGGTATAAGCGTAAGTCCCAAAAAGGGGATCTTTATACCCCTCCCCCTCCTCCGGCTCACCTACCAGATGTCAGGACTTTTGGTATGTTAACTACTTAAGTACCCTAAACAATATTCCGAAAGAATGACTTAGGTCCCTGCTTACGCACTCTATAGAGTATACACCCGCTTCTAAGCTATTCATTGACTGGACTATAATTAAAATTTCAAAAACAAAAGCTGAATGTGAAAAAAAAATTTGTCTGGTTTTTTTCAAAATCATTGAGCCAAATAAATTTATAATAAATAAATCAATTAATAAATAAACATCTGTTGTCTTGACATCTCCGCACACTTCGCTCACGCGTTAAAAATTATTGTCCTACACCAATTATTGGAATTGTATACCTTTTTCGCCTTCAAAAACACTCTTCAAAAACATCTTAAATGTGTGTTCCTCATTTGCATCATTGTGTGTTAACTTGATGTCTGAACAAATATTTAAAATGATATTTTAATTGCAGATGTTACATAAGTCACATGGGTCACACTCCCTCATTTGGAGGTTCAGAAAAGGGTCCCCCATAACGTCTGTGGTGACATACATGTCCAAAAATAGATTTTTTTCCGCATTCCTACAAGGTGTTTTTCAAAGAATAATGAGGATTTAGGTAGGCTCTATTTTAAAAAGAAAATAAAAAATCCACTCACTCTAGCAACTTTGTAATTCAACTTCGCAGTTTTTCATAATTTCTAACTCAATTGACCAGAAATATACCTAGAAAAACTAAAACCAACAAAAAATAAAAGAACATCTTTCGATTAAGATCAATTATGTAAGATCTTTATCTTTAAGGAAAAAACAGGAAGACAATTGCTATAGTCTTGCTCATCAAAAACGAAATATTGTCCCAATTTTTTGTTTCAGATTGAAAGGAATCTGGTGCGTGTGCTGTATGTTGCTTGATTGCCGTAAAATGTTTTTTTAGTTAAAAAATGAGTTACTTGCTTTCGTATACCTACCTTCCTACAGAATCACAAGAAATAATAGACTCAAAGTGTTCGTGCGATTCAAAAATAGGTAGACAAATCCTGATTTTGTGTGTGTAAGTAGGTCCTTTGGCTTTGATTTGAGTTTCAATAAAATGAAAAATATACTGGACTTAGATCTCGACTTATGGGTCAACTTACTAACCAGAGGGCAG
This sequence comes from Baccha elongata, assembly GCA_951217065.1. Classification (NCBI taxonomy): domain Eukaryota; kingdom Metazoa; phylum Arthropoda; class Insecta; order Diptera; family Syrphidae; genus Baccha; species Baccha elongata. Next base: position 50,111,622 of record OX578272.1, on the reverse strand, counting down.
TCCTTTTCATCTGTTCTCTTGTTTCGATTTTTTTTTTCTTTTTTGAGCAATCAAAAGAACATAAATGTACATATGGAAAATCATAAGAACTATTCTTGAACGACACCCTTCTTTCTAAAGCAAGTAATCGCTAACTGAATTATGCTTCTATGATGACAGTAAAGGGCATCTTAGACTTGCAGCCGTTTGACCTTTTTTGTGCATCCATGTGCTGGTTCAGTCTTGCCGTCTGATACTTAATCTCCGAAGATGGAAATGTCCTTTTTTTGGTGCCCTACTGGTTTTCTTCATACAAACAATGAATGAAAAATGTGAATGATGTGTTTGTGGGTCAAATAGGGGTGTAGATTACACAATGAATTTATATGGAGACGACGCGAGGACTGTGACGATATTTCGATCGTTAAAGATTAATGTCCTCTTCCTCTACTTATGAGTTCCGCTAAGAATTTAAAAAAAAAAAATTGGTAGGTATACCTACCTATAATGTGTGCGCGCGAAATACTTAAGGTGTTGTGGGAGCAGATGATCATACTTTATGGTCAAGATGTCCATTCAAACAGAAAACTATTGTTTGATACTTACATAGAATATAGGTAGATATCTGGTTTGAGGTCTTATATCGGTTGTTTATTGCGGCGATTATTGAGCAAATAGATATAAAAAGAGCGGATTTGATTTTCCAATTTAATTTTATATGGAAAAAATGGTTTGAATAAAACGAGCGTTGGCGTCTTCGGCATTTACTGCAAGGTTTACAAGCTTGTATTATAGGTATACTTACATATTTTAATAGTAGAAATAGCTTTTATTGCTTCTGGCTGGTAATAACAAAATTTTGCATTTATATTTGCGCTTTAAACACAATTTTTCACAAAACTTTAAACATTTCACATATCAATTTAAATTTCACACTTTTGTTATCACTTTTTGCACTTCATTATTTTTAACGCATTTGTTTTAAAACAAATGTATCAACCGAAATATCAACCAGTTTGAATTTACTTACTCTTGTTTTGGTACTGGAAAATCATTAATTCTTCAAGTTTTTCGACAGAACCTATGGAAAAAGGAGAAGTTTATTCATGTTGGTTAGCTAAGAAAAGTTACCTACTCTTACATCAACAAACACAACAACACAAAATCCGCACTCGGCAGTGTGGCAAGACTGGCAAGTATATATGTAGGTTATGGAAAGGGGAGGCAGGTCAATAAAAACTTTTTGAGGGAAATAAAAAAAAATTATTTAAAAAATATTAATTGTTGCACTAATGTTTTTAAATGGATTTATCACCTAAGAAGATTAGGGATGTATACATACTTCAAGGTACATGCATTATTTATATATTTTTGTGGCTTTTAGCCATAAATGTTTCAAACGCGTGAGGTATGTATGGGGGGGCATGGCTCCCCTCTGCAACCCCACTGCCTGTCCTATCATAGGATTATGGGTGGGTGAGAGCTTTAAAATAAAAAATTCTGCACATACCCCAACCCGCACCCACCCCAAACCCTATAGTAGGTCAGACAGGAGAGTTGCAGAAGGGGCAGAATGCCCCCATACCAACCTCACTGTTTATCTGGAAAGAAAGTGACATTAAGCCAAAATGGTACGCTTGGCCGAATGTCATGGCAGCGGTAAAGACTGGTTTTTGTTATTGAACAAATATTAAAACAAATTTGGTCTTAAGTCGCAAAAAAATTTTGCCTTAAGTCACTTTGGAAAGCGACATAATAAGGCCAAACGTCGAAATTTGGCTATTTGACGCTTTCGGATCTTCCCTTTATGACCTTATGTCACGGCACCCACTGACCATTACTTTATTCAAAAATGCGGTAGACTGAGTTTTTGCAAATGACGCTTTAGTTTTATTTGGTTCAAAAAGGGGGCAGATCCAGATCTGTTACCTTTGTGCACCAGCACTACAGTGGCAGATGCAAATTTTGCTATTACTCATCTTAACTTCCTCTTTTGTTCAAAATAAAGCAATAAATATAAAGTAAACCAATTATTAGGCTCAAAATTTGAACCTGCCCCCGTTTTGCTGCAAGGTTCAATTACTAAAACAATGCAGAGGTGGCTGATGTGTGCTTTGTTATAGATTTCAAAAATCTTTTTTATGCGAGTTGTGGTTGTTCCCTGGAAACGGGAAGGTTGCACTGATTTAAATGATTTAAATATTGATTTGAAATTCTGTTATCTATATAATATCTAATCTAATCTATATCTACATCTTACGTATACATATATATTTAGGTATATAAAAATGGAACTGACATTTTGTGCGTTTACTTATAACTCATGTAGTTTTCAACCAATTTCCATGGTTTTTCTCTAAAACTATTCAGGAAAATAATGAGAAGGACATAGGCCGTTTTTTTCAGAAAAAATTGACTTTTTTATTTAAAATATCGCAAAAAAGTGCATTTGAGGCAGTCAAGGAAACCTTCCGTTACAGTTTTCCATTTCCGTTTTCCAATCCATTCACTCCTTTTCGTTGCTGTTGCGTACCCTCGTTTCGTACGTATCGTTTCTTATATCCAAAAAAAAACCCCCACCATTTTGAAAAACGCGTTAACCAAAATAAAAGAATGGTTTAAGGTATTCAAAGCGTTTCAATAGAAAAATTGATGTTCTTTCTTTATTTTTCTTGTCTTTAATTTTGTTTAGTAAGTACCTATTAGATAAAACATACACTTTAGTATAGTTATGACGTGTAAGGGTACCTTAAAAATCAATGTCGTAAACAGACTATAAAAATCTTTAAAGATTTACAATACAATTTGGATTTGGATGTGGGATTGTTGCGGTTGTTAGTTGTAGACAATTTCATCGAGATCGATAATAATTTTTTTAGAATAGTTGAATTATAAATGTTTCACTATGTTTAAAATAATAAACCATTTCAAACCACTTATCTGTTATAGAAAAATAATACTTTCCTTGAATTTTTGACGATGAAACATTTGTATTATAATTCGTATATATTATCGATTCACTTATATACGGCATTCATTCACAGATAAATGGACATAAATGCATATCACTCCTAAATTAACGAAGCGAAAGCGATTATAGGTAGATGATAAAGTCATTGTCAAAAAATTATTTGAAACCATCATGCTATGGCTTAAAGGTTAACCACGATCAATTTCCTTCCCCTAAAAATTAAGAAGAAGTGTGTGCAGGGGCACGTGTTTCCTTGATATGAGTAAGTTCACATTTTCTTCAAGGATCACTTGAGATTGAGATCGAAAAAAACGAGGCGACAGTTAAACGGCAGGCGGCCATCGATACCTATGTATGCATATGTATGTACTGAATATACGTAAACAAAAATCCCTTATGATTGTTCGGTTCCTATTTTCTAGGCAAACACGTATTTTTATGTGCTCTAGTAGGTATAATCATTTAATGCTTGAACTACCATGGGTGTAGGTATACAGCCATGGATCAGGAAGAAGTTAAGAAATATATAAAAATGTAAAAAGAAATACAAATTACATTAATATAGCATCATGCTTAAGCAGATAACTATTTAAAAATGTATAAAACCAGAAAATTTAGTATTAAAAAAGCATAAGTAAAAACTATTGTTAGGATTAGTAGGTTGCAGTTTTAGTTTCTCCTATTATGAAAGACATTCATTTCTTTTTTTTTAATTTTATTTAGATTTTTATTTATTGACTGCAAATAAGTACTTTCGATGCCAGTTTGTCGTTTTGGAACCGCAGCTCAGTTTCGTTTAATATTATGTTAAACTGTTGAAAAATTAAAAATAAATGTGTGTGTTCCAAAACCAATAGATCTAAAGGATTTGCTTGCAGTCAATATAATATAAAAATCTGACTTAAGAGTTACATGTAGTACTATAACTTTAAAGATTTCAGAGTACTATAAAGATTCATAGTATACCAAACATGCAATACTAACGATTTTATAGTACCTATACTCATAGTCAGATTTTATTTATTTATTTATTTATTTCATTCATCTATCGAGTTTCCTTTTACAGATTGCTTAAAACTAATATAAACTTAATTCATATTTACATTATTACTTAGTTGTAGTTTAAATACATTTCTTTCTAGACTTAAATCTAAATTAAAATTTAGTTCAATATATAATCTCATTTTTATATATTGCCTGCAAAAATACTTTTGACGACAGTTTGTGCAGGACGTTAATTCGAGTCGGAATAGCGCATATGGACTTTCACACGATAAGTCCAACGCAGCTGAAGTGAATCGAAATTTTCCGTCGTCTCCAAAAACACAAACGAAATTTTTACAAACGTTACCGGACAAACTTTTATTTAGAGTTTCACCATTTGTAAATAAAATATTTTTCAAAATACACAAATAAACAAATAAATAAAAGGCACGACATGCTCTTATGGCAGTTAAGCTAGGACTTAACAGAAAAAAAAATATTAATGGCTCTCGCGTACTTCTCTTGCATCATGTTTAATTTTTCAAAAATTGAAAAACTACAAATTTTTGAAAAATTAAATTAAATTCTTTCAATTAATTTAATATGCAATAATTAAAAAAAAAATAACTTTAAAAAACAACTTATAACAAACCAAAGAGTTTCCCGAAAAAATCGTTGTATGCCAGTAATTGTTAAATATTACAATATATTTTAGAGTTGTTTTTTACGAGAATTTTTTCAAACAATTTTAAATTTTAAAAAGCTAATAATTTCTATGCGAAAACTAAATTAAAAAAAAATCATCAACTGGTTATATGGCAGGTATCGTTATTTTTAGGCCTAGAAAAAAAATTCCAAAAACCCCCTGGCGGTAACCATTAAAATTCAACATACCAGGTTTAACGGATATAGGTCCAACTGTTTAGGCTGCAGGTGCGAATGACAGACAGACAGACAGACAGACTTCGCTATCATCGTAATGTCAAATGTTTCATTGTTATCTCAAAACTTTTTTTGCACGAATTCATAATTTGCCTTATATTATAGTACCTATAATCGCAATTTTATAATAATAAGAACCAGAAAAATAAACACGAACATAATAGAAACGTCAAAACTTCGCGAGCAACTAATGTCCCGGTCAATTGAATTGTATGCACAATGAGAGTGGAGAGTAGTGAAGACTTGAACAAGTTATTAATTAATTTTGAATCGTTCGAAGTACAATTCACGATCGTTCAACGTCATAAATTAAATACTAAAAAAGATATTTATATGTTAAAACGTATGTATCTTATATATAAAATTCTCCTGTCACGGTGTTTGTAATCTATCTCCTCCGAAACGGCTCGACCGATTTTCGTCATCCGAAGCATGCATATCGGCCAGGGTGGAGAATCGGACAACATCTATTTTTCATCCCCCTAAATGTTAAGGGTGGTCCACAACCCTTAATTTTCACCCCTCTACGATCAACCCCTATTTTTTATTTGTAAATTAAAAACTTAAATATATTTTGCAAGGATTTTTTTTTATTTTGTCATGACTTAGAATGAAAAAAATTATATTACTCTGATCAACCCAATTTAATTTGATCTCCCGCCCTCACCGGTCGACAACTGATCAATTATCAATCGATCAGTTATCCCCGTCAGGTGTCACCACTCATTTAGCAAACATCACGGAGTAGGGATGAGGACGAAGTCGGTCTACTCTCTCACTCACTATATATTTTTCAGCCATTTCTTTTGGTTTTATTTGTGTATCTATCGGAGCAGTGACTGTTATACGCATTATTTAAATTTTTCTGTGCAACTCTGATGTTAATTTTACTATCATCGTAAATTTATCATTAATTTCCAGTGCAATAATTATTTATCTACAATTTATTAATCTGACAAAAAATAGTTTTAACTTTCAGTTAATTAATTGATCTCATGTAAATAAACACTGAGTAAGAATTTTCTTAAAAAAAAAAAAAAAAATCAAATAACAAAATGTTGTAGTAAATTTTATGAGCTGTAATTTAATATAAGCTATAAGCGAAAGATAAAAAAAGGGCCCTTATGACCCTTCCCTATTAATTGTTTGCTTTTAATAAAATTTTATTTGGCGTGAATGGCTTGGACTAAAAGACTGTAAATAGCCCCAAACTACGTAGAAATAGGTTGTTAATAAAAAAATTAGGATTAGCCTTCTTATTTTTCAGTAATTTTTTTTTTAATTTTGACACAATATGTTACTAATTTAACAAAATTGGGCCATGTTCATAGAAGATTAACAAGTTCTTATTAAGTTGTTTTTAAGCTTAACTCGAGTTTTTGCTATGCACAGAAAATTTAAACCCAAGTCTAAACGAAAAACTCGAGTCTAACTTTAAACTGGACCGAACCCATGTTTAAGTTGTATTTAACTCTGATAAAAGTCAGAAATAGGTACACAAATGAAATAATTTGTTAAGGGTCGCGAGCGATTTTCTTTTTCTTGCAAATAAAATGTTGGTAATTACCACTTTACGAACAAAAAACCAAATACATAAATAGATAGTAATATTTCTACATACATATACATACCAACCTACAATAAGACACATTCAGCGGAATAGGTATATTATTCACGAATGAGGATATCATTGTGCAATATAATAATCGAGATGGAGAAACTAGATATTGCGGCTTTTTATTAGACATTTTCTTAATTTTCGTTTGATATTTGCACCGCGTTTTAAATTTTATAATATTCTGTTTCAACATTGTAGCATTGTTTTCAACCTTTCTTCTTCTTACTTAATAAGAACTCGATCTATCCCACTCACTCCATATGTGGAACCCAAGTTTTGGTCACGTTCCACTCGTGTATTACAAATAAAAGAGCTGACAAAACATCTATGCGTAACAACTGTGTCTAACCTGATTGTTAACGTTAGACTCCAGTTCAGAAGAATTCGAGTTTACAATATGTCTATGAATATGGGCCATTATATATAACAAAATCATATTTTCTGCTATGCTTCATGTAGTTTTGCGTCATTTGCATACTTTTCAAGTTTGTGGCATGTAACCGTTAAAATTTTAGTTTCCATTCCAATCAAATTTTAATTTTTCCATAACGGACTACAACTACACCAATAGCTTTCAAAAGAGCAAAATAAACATGTGAATAAAACTGCATACAAGTTTCTTATTAATAATTTTTTTCTAATGGTGGTAAAAAAAAACAAACAAAATATGATGAAAAAAAATACACTTTATCAACTTTGACCCAAAATTATACTAACATTAAGTTTTTTTTATAAAAATAAAAGTTATAAACTAAACAGTAAAATTTGTGATGGCAACTCTAATTGCAGAGATTGCTCAACATTAAGCAAAAGTCTCCGCTTATTCCTTTCAACATTTGGTTCGTATTCAATTTTTTTAGGACCAGTTGTACAAGCGTAGTTTAAGCTAGGTTTAAGCTTTTAACTCACCGGGTTAACTGTGGTTCAACTCTTGTAAAGGCATGCAATTGCTTATTACCCTAAAATGTACCTTTAACCAGAACTAGATCTTAGTTAAATAGCCAAGTTTGGATGATAAAAATAGCTGAACTGCGGTTCAAATGTTTGTACAACTGGTCCTTAGAAATTTCGCACAAAACTCCTGTGCTGATTATGAACTTTTGGCTTGTGGACTTCTGACCCTGCGCCTGTTTTTACTATGTTAGCTTTTCCTTTTTTGCTCCGTTTTCATTCTCTCCAAGAAATCGAAATTTTCGAAGTTCAAAGCAGTGGTGTGAAGTAAACACATGCGTATTGATTTTTGTGTAAGTTGAGAATACTGTGCTTATTTTTCTTCACCTTATTTTGGTCGCAATGTTTTTATAAATGAAACAAAGATTTCATTTCTTTGTTTCATTTACAAAAACATTGCGACCGAAAAAGCCGAAGAAGAATAAGCACCACATTTTGTCAAAAAACTCATTTGTAGTGATTTTTGTTTGTTTTTATTTTTATTCCAAATTCCAAACTTCTAATTTTTACTTTGAGGGTGCAAAACTGCAGTGAGCCCACAAACAAATTTTTTTTTTTGCAGAATCTTTTAAGATAATATTTTCATATAATTTTCGGCGTAGCTGTTAAGCTATCGGAAGGCATGACACAGTAACACCCCCTCCGTGTATACTACCCTTGTGAACTATGCTTGAACTATGTGACCTTTACTCCCCCCTCAAGCATCATCAACATTTTATTTAGATTGACGTTAAACGTACATCTTTGAATACACAAACAGCTACCTAAGATGATGCTGAGGCATTTGGAGAACGCACTCCAGGCGCACTTTATGTGATTGCAGGATGCATATACGCTTCTTGAATTCGAATCGAATTACCATAAGGACTTCAGCAACCTAAAAATAGGATGCGATGATGTTTTGTGTAATGTGTAGGTAGCCCTTGCATCGGAGCAGTTGGGTCAAAGTCATTTGGTATTTTGTAGGAAAATATGTCATTTTTTTTGTTTTTTGAATTTATTGGTATTTACGATATTTCATGTGAGTAAGTGACGTCTACAAATGCGGAAGAGTTTGTTGTTTCCTTTTTTGTTCAATTTTAGAAGCCGGGTGTTTGTTAAGAAAATCTAATTTAAACGGGCGTCTGACATTATGAAGGCTGAGAGCAAAAAAGTTTTGAGATAACAATCAAACATGACATTATACGATGATAGTCAAGACGAAAAAAGTATGTCCGAAAAATTGGTCTGTTTGTGTGTCTGTGTGACTGAATTTCCGGACCTACGTTTTTGGTCTTCACTATATCGTCGTAGAATGTCATGTGTGATTGTTATCTTAAAACTATTTTGCTCTCAGCGTGGCCTTTATAATGTTGCATTTTAAAAATCTTCTTCTTCTTTTTTTAAAAAAACACCCGGCTTCTTAAATTAAAGGACAAAGAGATCAAAAACTCTTTTGCCCCTTTTGACATATTTTCCTACAAAATACCAAATGACTTTGAGTTTTACCCAACTGCTCCGAGACGAGGCTATATACCTACACATTACACAAAACATCATTGCATCCTATTATCGGGTTACCGAAGTCCTTCCGATTCGAATTCAAAAAGCCTATATGCATCTTTCAATAACACAAAGTGTGCTGGAAAAACCTCAGCACCATCTTCGGTAATTGTTTGTCTATTCAAAGATGTATACGTTTCACCCTAAGGAAATGTGGTTGATGCTGTAGCGGGGAGTAAAGGTCACATAGTTTATGCCTAGTTCACAAGGGCATATGCAGGGAGATGGGGTCAAGGGTTTATGCTCCCCGAGAGCTCAACAGCTTCGCAGAAAATTATATGAAAATATTATGTTGATTTCAAAAGAAAAATTAGTTAACTTCATTGAAATTTTTTTTTTAACACTATCAGATCCTGTTCATAAGGAGCTTAGAGCAAGCTTCAGCTTATGAACAAAGATTTGCCAACACATTATATGTGTTCCACTGGCTCATCACTTAGTGCTGGTGTTAGTTGTTAGTAATGTAAAACAAATAACTACAATAACACAAGCACTATAATACAATAAAACATATATTTTAACAATACAAAATACATAAAACATGAACTAAAAGCGTGGAGCACTGGTTTTAAGTACATTTTTAAGATTTATTTTATTGTCATTAAAATCAATAATTTTAGAATTTAAATTGAAAAGCCTGCACATGCGGGTAAGCGGCTCATTCATACCGTAATTAGTCCGATGGTGTGGACAATGTAGGAGCTCAAGGCTACGCAGATGGTGAGCACCCCCACGATAATTGAGTCCAACACAAGTAAGTAGATCAGGTGCATCTAATGCGCCCGAAAGAAGTTGGTGGATAAAAACTATATCGTTATTTACACGCCTCTGTAACAAGGACTGAATGTGTAGAAGCTGAATTCGGTGTTCATAAGGTGGAAGGTTATAAGGATCTGTCCAGGGAAGACCTTTTAAAGCAAAACGAACAAAATTATGCTGAACTGCCTCTATCCTAGATCTATGAACATCATAGAACGGAGTCCATACCTGCGATGCGTATTCCAGATGCGGACGAACAAAACAATTGTATAAAGATAGGGTAACATAAGGGTCTTGAAACTCTTTGGACCATCTTTTTACAAAACCTAACATTGAGTTAGCCTTTTTAACAAGAGAGTTGATGTGCTCTGTGAAATCTAGACTTGGATTGAAGACGATTCCAAGATCTTTAAAACTAACAACACGGCACAATGTATGTTGTGAAATATTATAGTCAAATATGATTGGTACTCGTTTCTTTGAAAAAGTCATAGTTTGACATTTCGCTGGGTTAAGGTTTAATAAATTCTTGCTGCACCAAGTACAAAAGCTATCAATGTCGGCTTGCAGATTCACACGATCACCGCTTGAGCATATAGATTTAAAAATCTTCATATCGTCAGCAAAAACCAGAATTTCACTATTGCGAATGCATGATGTTACATCATTAATAGCAAGAATAAAAAGAATGGGACCTAAATGACTTCCTTGTGGTACTCCAGAGTTGGCAGTAAAAGGGTTTGAAAATGTTTTTCTGAATTTCACCTGGTAGGATCTATTTCGAAGATAAGAATATATCCAATCAATAAATCCAGCAGGAAATCCAAAGGCCTTAAGTTTAAAAATTATAATGTCGTGGGAAAGTTGGTCAAAAGCTTTTGAAAAGTCGGTATAAATGCAATCTAGTTCCTGTCCGTTTTCCAAAGCATTGGAGCACTTGTGTAAAAACGTTAGAAGGTTCGTTACCGTTGACCGCCTCTGCATAAATCCATGTTGTTGATTACAGATAATATTTTTGCAGAAAAACGTCATACTATTACAAACCACTTGCTCAAATAGCTTTGGAATACAAGAGAGTTTGGCAATCGGCCTGTAGTTCTTTATGTCAGACTTACTACCCTTTTTAAAAACGGGTGTAATAAATGATTTTTTCCATACACTGGGAAATTTCCCCGACTTAAGGGATAGCTCGAAAAGAAGTTGAAGAGGAAAAGCTATAATGGAGCTACATTTTTTTAGTATAATTGGAGGAATGCCATCTGGGCCTGGAGAGTAGTCATCTTTTAGCAATGAAAGAAAATGTAAAATTTTGTCATGTTCCATCGGAACGTTGTTAAAAGTAACTTGAGGACAGTCACGCAAATATTCAAAGAACTCGACATCAATATCAACACGAGTGTCAATAAAAGAGTTACTAAAATTTTTTGAAAATGCATTACAGATATCAGAAGAGCTCGTTAACGAAGAATCATTATAAACAAAGTTTATTGGATATCCGTCAGACTTCTTTTTTGAATTTACAAAATTCCAAAACTTCTTTGGATCAAGTTTCAATGAAACCTCCATTTCCTTTAAGTAGTCAGAGTATAAACTTTTAGAAAGGTTATTAAACTGCTCAAAAAGCGAAATATACACATTATGATCCAAACTAGAAAGACTTTTGATATAAGTTTTCCAAGCCTTATTTCTTTTGTTACGAAGAGATGTGAGCTCCTTTGTAAACCATGGATGTGAAACTTGGGAAGTTTTAGAGAGTTTAGTAGGAACAGATTTTGCTAAGCAGTTATTGAAAATAGTATAAAATTCAGTAACTGCAACGTCAATATTAGTTAAAGAAATATCTGAAATACCAGAGGAACTTAATTCATTATAAAGTAATTGAAAATTAGCTTTACGAAAATCAAGAGAATATGAACAGTCATGAGACTGAGTGTTATTGAGCAAATGGCAGCTCAAATCCAAAAATATATCAAGGGGAGGATGGTAGCTGTCTATATTAGATAAGGCTGTGGCAGATTCTACCACAACAACACTAGCAGCGTCAGATGAAAAGACTAAATCGAGAATTCGATTTTTTAAGTTTTTAATACAGCTTACTTGCTGTAAGTCAGTACAAATAAAATTATCCAAAAGAAGAAGCTCCTGTTGAGAGGAAGTAGAGGATGCTTCAAAATAGGACTCGTCTTCTGAGGGGATCCAATTAACGTTAGGCAAATTGAAGTCACCCACCAGTAAAATATTACTATTAAAGCCAGCTGTAACAATTACATGATCCAAAGCTAAGGAGACCTCAGAATAAATTGCTGCTGGACTTTTAGGAGGAATATAAACATTCAGAATGTAAAAATCTTTGGATTCAATTGAAATTCTAAGGCAAATAAGTTCAATTGATACATTAAAAGGGAATGAGACAAGATTAGATGTGAGGTGATTACGAACAGCTATCAAAACACCACCACCAACTTCTTTGGGCTTATCTACATGACGGTCTCTTCTGAAAACATTGAACTCTTCGTCAAAAATTTCCTTGTCTAAAAAGGTGTCATTGAGCCATGTTTCAGTAAGAACAATGATATCATGCGGAAATGCCTGAGATTTTTTGAATATTTCAGCAGTTTTGCTGCGAATCCCTCTAACGTTCTGGTAGAAGAGGGATAACCTATTTAGTTTTTTGAAGCAGGGATTTCCGAAGATTTTCGATTAACTCTTTGTTTAGAACGCACCAAAAATTCCTTAACAAGAGTATCGCTAGGCCAATACTTGCTATTACAAAGAGCATCAAATAATGATGGAGGAGCTGTTATTTTGAAAGAGGATACGAAGCTATCAGGTTTACTGATTTTAATGCATTTAATGCATGAAGAAGAAGAGATACATTTGATGTCCACCAGATGTTGGAGTATATCACTGGATTGAAGGTTGGGGTCCAGTCGGGACACAAATATTAATTTTGGCCTAGGTACTGCTTCAATTTTTTTCGGTGCTACAGAGGTTATCACGGAAAGAGAACTAATGGTAGGATTTTCAATGTCAACTGTTTGGATGGGCGTATCAACGGAAGCTATTGGTTGATCTAAGTCAGCATTTAAAATGATGGCGGGTGAAATGTTCATATCCTGGACAGGAACTGAAGCGTTTTCAACAGTTTTATTATTATTGCTCCTAAGGTTCGTACGTTTAGGAGCAGGGTAAGGGTTTTTCGATGACGATGAACCCTCACGGCCTCTTTTCTTGCTCTTAGAAGAACTAGAAATTTTTTGATTTATTATTTCAGTTGAAACTAAGTTTTCATCATCTGTTGAAGTTGATTTAACAGATGTTTCAGTTGCTAACGGAAACGAGTTGACATTTGAAATTATAGAATTGAAATGCACTAAGAGATCTTCAAATGTCTTCGAAATTTTCAAGACATCTGTTTTCAAAGCCGACATTTTGAAAGAAAGTTGGGAAAGAGACAGTTGCCTACAATTAGCACAATACCAAAAAGCAATTTTTGAAGAAATTATCTTTTCAATAAAAGCACTAGTTGAGCCAAGGCACTTGGCGTGGAAAGATTGACCACAAGAACCAAAGCATTCGAAAAGGGGGACTGAGTCCGAATGCTCAAGGCACTTAACAGCTGAGCAATTCATAATAATAAAGAATCAAGAAACAACAAAAATTAAATAAAAAAAAAAAAAAAAGAAAGTAAGAACAAATAGTCTTGTCTGGGATTCGAACCTGAAAAAATTTATCACTTGTATGAACTCAACCACGAGCAGACACGCACAACCAGCGAGCTCAATAAAAATATGAATTTAGAGGAAAATTAAAATAACAAAAAAAAAAAATTTTCTAGATTGATTCCAAATCATCTATGTCGATTGTAGGTACAAGATACCTATGTATCTAAAACACATTTTAAGTGGGCTCCTTGCACCCAGGGTCGGATTAAGGCCAAGTGCCACCCTGGGCACCAACATTTTTCCGCCCTTCCCTGTGAAAAAAGCAATCCCTTAACCCAGTATACCGAAATGCCTAGTTTAAACTTAAAATTTTCAAAATCCTTTTTTTTTAAATGAAACTTTCTTTTTATATTGATTCTGTTATTAATTATTTCAATGAGCCAAACCAAAATTTCTTACCTACCATATCTTATTCAGATAATTTATCTGAATGCACAGATAAGGTCGTTTTGCCTCGATTCCCAACTGGAGAAATTACCACTCCACAAACATACAACTTTAATAACTGAAATTTCAGTTACAGACGGATGAAATCAATCAATGACAACAAATGAAGCTAGAAGGAAAAAATACTATAAAATAGTAAAAATAGCTAGTGGGTACTAGAATAAATATTAAGATATGAACAATAGTTTGCCATAACTTGCCAATTAACTTTTATCATGTTTTCTCCTCCTGTCTCCAAATATAATATTCATTGGGAAAAAAGTAAGTAATCGTACAAACCACCTTTCAAATTCTAATGAATTAATTAATTCATGACCCGTGCCAAATCTTACACTCAAAATTCCCTTCTTTATTCGTTGAACGAATTGTTGACATTTAAATCAAATGGAAAAAATGAAGAAAGAACACTAATAAAATAGCCGTCTTCTAAGTGGATCGACATTCACTTACTGAATTGAGGTAACATATACCTACAATGGTAAAATTGCGCAGTGCGATGACCATCTGTGGGGGAGGCACAGGTTCGATTCCTGTGCCGGCAAAAATTCAATAACGTGTTTAACGTTATTATTATTATTATTATTATTATTATAGATTTTGAAGGTGATGTCTACATTTGGAAAAATTGTCTGCAAATTATTCATGAGTGTAAAGCTGGACATTCTAATTTTGAAATGACCCAAACATTTCATCTTTGCCTTTAAAAGCCAAACCCCGAGTTGATAACCCTTAAAAGTACATTTTTCCAGTACGTCACTTTAGTTTGAGTTGTAGTTGCAAAGATTTTCAATACCGGATTTTATACCCCTTTTGAGCATTTCTCTTTTTTATGAGCGGTTGAGTTTTCATGGACATAAACTGAAAAACTTTCTGAATATCGGTAAGGCAAAGCGCAATACACTGCCCCTATCTTAGAAGAATATATCAAATACCTACAAGCGGTCTACTTTTTACCATTTGCTTTAGTTCTCGTGAAGAGTGAGTTTGTGCAATTTTTACATCCAGATTAAACTCCTTATTTTTGAAGTCGTTTTTATTTTTTTTTTCTCGCTACACACTCACTAAATTACTATCTCTTCAGTTTACCTATTGAATTTGGCAATATCTATAATATTATGTATTTCCTTACAATCTTTTTCTTTGGCCATTGAACTTTTGTAAGATCTAACAATTGGGATTGATCTGATGTTATATGTCACAGAGAATTTGTTAATTTTCCCTATTTTTTTAAAACACTTAAATCCAAACAATTTAAATTTTGATTTCTTCCTAAAGTGTGTTGGGGTTATTTCTTGTTTATTAGGCTATGGGAGTTCATGTTTTTTGACAACGGTATTTTAAATGTTGTTCTCAAAAACTTTAAATTTATTTACATTTTCATGAAAAAATAGCTATTTTTTTCCAATAACATACTGGTACCATAATATTAAAAGTGATATCTAAGTGTATTGTTTTCAAACCAGGAACCACTTGATATTTGATGTTCCTGTTATGTTAAAAAAGAATATACATATAAAGAAATGCTTTAATAATCGAAAAAAAATATTTTACTGTTAATGGCAGTCTCTTTGCATTCGTAATGGATATTTTTTGATGATATATCTGAAACTTTATCTGAAAATAGTCCTCAAAATCTATGGCTTTTGTAAAATGACAGCACTGCCCCCACACATACTCAATATGTTTACATACATTGACACAAACTCAAATGCCATGCAGAAGTGTCAGAAAGAAAGACACAAAAATCGAGAGTTTGAAGGATCAAATTTTGTTTAATTTGTTTTCTGCTTTTCATTTTGTTTCATTCTGTACGGTAATGGTAATTGTACTTCTTAACTGAAAAACCCATGGTTTGAGAATAATAAATATAAAGTTTTCTCAGTGGAATTTTCTGTATCTTTTGTATTTTTTTTGTTTGTCAGTTTGTCGCTCCTCGGTCTTGTAAAATTTTCGGTTGTCGCAAATTTGCCGCTCTGGGCACGTGCCCCACAAGCCCCTTTATGCTAATCCGCCACTGCCTGCACCCACAATGTGCGCCCAACACACAATATTCGAAGTTTGGATTTTCGAATAAAAATAAAAACGAACAAAAATCACTACGCATGTGTTCCACTTCACAACACTGCTTTGATCTTCGAAAATTGCAATGACAGTGTTGAAGAGAATGAAAACAAAGCAAAAAAGCAAAAGAAAACCCAAAGTGATACTGATAAGTGCAGGGAGGTGAAATAATCGTTAAAAACTATTTCCATCTTCAAAATTTTTACAGCTTTTTTAACATAACTTTTTTTTTATATTTGTGAGACAAAGTTGTAGAAAATATAGTAAGCTTATGACGGTCAGAGTAGTTTTGGCGTAACTAAAGCAAAATTATGTTTAACAGATTTTCTGTTTATCAAGTTCAAAATTCTATCAGATTTTGAAGTATAAATAAAAATTACGAAATTCAGTGTCTTTGATATAATTTTCAACCGATCAAAAATCTATATAATTATTGCATTTATAAATGTTTAATAATTTTTTTTATAAATCAGATGGTTGATATATACGTTATATTTTTTCACAACAAAAAACTTCGAACTTTTTATAAAAATTATTTTTATTAATGCTTATGAAATCGTGTAACCACGGTCAGGTGACCGTCATTAAAATTTTAATTATTTACTTCTTCATCCGATCCCTACCAAACTTCCCAGGATCAGCCGCTGGGATACTCTGAAAATTGCCTGAAGTGTATTTTAATACTTTCTCCTTCAGTGGCCGTAATTCGATTACCTTCCCCTAATATACGACCAACAGAAGTCGATAAAATCACATAAAAACCGTAAGACTTACAAATTTATGTTATGCTTTTTTGGAAAGCCAACAATCTCATCTTCTATTTTATTTTTGAATAAAAATGTTTTACGAAACTGTTTTTGAAAAATTAATTTTCAAACTCAAGATATTGAAAAAGAAAATAAAAAAAAAGAACTCAAAACTATAGTTTGGTTTAAAATTGCATGTAGGTGCAATTTCTGTTTTCAAAATTAATTTGTTTTTTCGTTATTTTTTAGTCAAAAACAGAAATCTCTGAATGCCAAAAAAAAACCTCATGTAAAAATTGGTATTTTTTTTAGTTCTTACGACGTGACGTGACTGGACTTTTATGTAATTAACGGCTATATTATTCAGTAATTTAAAACTTAAATCCCGATGTAAATGTATATATAATATACATTATTTCCTGTGAGAGAACAATATTTAAGTTGGCTCAGAAATGAGTAAAATGAATAATGCACATAGCACATCTGCATTTGATTTTACCTACATCTAGAATTAACGACTGAATAATATGTCCGCAAAGGATTATTAAAGTACTAGCTGAAAACCTGTCGAAAACAATTTTTTTATTCCTGTTAAAAGAGAGACATGGCCATGAATTGAAATTTTAATTTTTATTTTAAATTTACAAAATTTTAAACTTACAAAAAAAAGTGAGGTAGGTACCTATGTGCTTAAAATATCCTTAAATATCAACTTGCCGTTACAGCTTTAAAATAAAAATAATATGAATTCAAAATACCAAATAAATGTTAACTAACCTGAGTTTCAATGAAGTATAGTATCCATTTGCCGTAAAGCTTTAATCTTTAAAATGTTACGGCTTTAAAATAAAAAAAAACTTAGAAAAGTCCTAGTAAATGGTTTACTAACCCGAGTTAAAAAAATTATTTTACCACAGGCACAATTCCTTTTAAGTAAAGTAAGTAAGTTACTCACTAAAATAAAAAATGTCCACTTTATTTTTCACCAAAACTTAGATTTCCACTTTAGTTTTCACAAAAATTTTGATTAATATATTTCTACATTGTGCAGAATGTTAGAGAATAATAATTCAGTATGTCCATCTTAACCACCAATGGTAAAAAAAGCTTTAAGTTTTCTATTCGTTAGGTTAGTTTTTACTGGTTCAAAGCTCATTTGATTCCTGTCTCTACTTATTCATTTCCAGAATCCAAAAAAGTTTAATAGTATAGATGCCGCTGCAATTGAGTTGGAGAAAAAATATTAGTCTGTTAATACTTGGTCGTACTGCTATGGGCAGAATCAAAGATGAATTCAAGTACTTTGTTGTGTTGGTGTCATCAAATATTTAAAATAATTATTTTATGCCCAATTTTTTCGAGTTGCGAAAGTGCAACTTTTGTGTCGTTTTAGCTAAACTGTGGACAAATGTCCAGAAATATAGTTTTCATGACCTAGTTTGACATTTACTCTATCTAACAGCATGTAAACTGTGTAAGTCGGTTCAGTGATTGCTGAAATACAGACGGATTAAGATTGGACATTAAAAATGCTTAACTTCCGCTGAATTTTTTTATTTTAAATTTAAACTTTCCGGTTCGGATTTCCAGTATATTTAATTTGTTTTGGTGCTTGTCCCTGATAAGCATATTTTTCTTTCTTTACATAATCATTTTCAAAACTAAAAATGAGTTAAAAGTGAACATAGCGGTTTTTTTTTGCTGCGTAATTTTTTACCGGTTTTGATCGGTCATTTTAAATCGGTAATTTTAAAGGTCATTTCGATGCTTGCCTGTACGCTCTACTTATCCATGATCAGTATCCAAAAACATTAAACCAAAAAGCTTTTACCAACAATACTGGATAAATGCTATTCGATACTTTTTTCTGTTTCGTAAGAATTTAGATGGAGCATAATTCTCAATCAAAGACTATGATACAGGCAACTTATATTATTTTATTATTTCAAATGTCTCTGATGAAGATAACTGTAAAAAATTTACGACTTGATTTATAACAATAGAAATGTTCGTCTTTAATCATTCCCACTTTTATAGAAGTTTTTAACATTTATGGCGTAAGGCCGTTAGATATCCTTTGTATCTGTTTGTATTTGTTCTTTTAATACCAAAATATTGAGTTGAACATTTCGAATTAGAAGTAAGTAATTGTTCTGCTGGACTAGATTTAGACTAAATAAAATATTATATTTAGAAGCCCACCAGACAACTGGACATATTACTCTAAGCGGAGCAAAAAGGGAGTTAAGATCCCTTGGGAGTTAAGATCCCTTGAACCCACGAAGTGAGCCGCCCAGGTATACAATAAGAAGAATGTTGACTCAGGAGCCCGAGCCAGTCAGACAACTGGACATACGGTGCAGTGAAATACAACCCGCAGAATTAAGGCCCACTTTGAAAGGAAATACCGCCCGCATTCATTAAGACCCAGGGGCCATGATTCCGTATCCCTTATTTCACTGCACCGTTATGAGTGTGCACCAGCTATAATCTGCAAAATATGGTCGGAGGAAAGCATGCCTGATGAATGGAACCTCAGCATTTTTTGCCCGATCCTGCGAAGAAAGGCTATCCTCTGGACTGTGCCAATTACAGAGGCATTAGTCTCCTTAACATCGCAGACAAGATCTTTTCTACCGTACTATGTGAACGCTTGAAGCCATTTGTTAACAACCTGATAGGTCTATATCAGTGTGGCTCTAGGCCAGGAAAGTCGCACTACGATAGATCTTGAAAAAATCCCAGGAATTTCAAATCGATACCCATCGATTTCAAGGCCGCTATGACAGCATTTATAGAGAGAGGCGAACTAAACAGAGCAATGTCTAGTTTTATCATCCCTACCAAACTCGTCCGTTTGTGCAGCATGACGATGGAGAACTCACGCTGCTCCATTAAAGTCGTTAAAGACCTCATCGATATGTCTGATGTCAAAAAGGTGTCGTATGGCTTATAGTGCAACATTATCACTTCAAAATCAGAGGCACAATCTTTTAAAAATCCATCCATTACTTGCGTACGCTGATGATATTGACATAATGGGAAGAACAAAGCATTAGGTCAGTGGTGCTTTCGTTAGCATTGAGAAGGAAGCCCGGAAGATGTGTTTAACGGTGAATCAAGACAAAACCAAATGTATGCTATCAACAAGAAAGGACACCCAACACCAACGTCTTAGACAACAAGTCAAAGACTTTGTATACCTATAGGCTCCGCTATCAACTCAGTGAATAACACCAGTGCTAAGATTCAAAGAAGAATTACTCTTGCCAATCTCTGTTTCTTTGAAAAAGAGAAGGCAACTGAAAAGCAAAGCCCTCTCTTGAGAAACTAAAGTGTCCCTTTATAAGACACTCTATTATTATCCCGGTCCCTGTTTATGGTGCGGAAGCATGGACATTACTAAAGGTGGATGAGAACACTTTAGACTGCTTTAAAAGCAAAATTCTCCATGTGAGTTATGGTCGATCCTATCTGCATAAATGGGGAATGGAGGCGAAGATATAACAACCAACTGTACTTTTGTGACAAGTGTCGCTGTACTGTACAGACCAGTGCAGCGACACTTGTCACAAAAGTGAACAGCCAACGACTAAGGTAGATCGGTCACATAGAGCGAATAGACACCAATGCTCGGATGGCATTTGAAACCAACACCGTGGGATGGCGCGGTATAGGAGGACAGCAGGTGGCATACACAAGTGGAAGAGGACCTCAACCAACTTGGCGTGCCAAACTGGAGACAGCTTTAAAGAAGGTAGGTATAGACCTACAATATGATACTAAATTTACAACTGTATAAGTAGTAGGTACCTAGGTACACAAAGTCACGAAGTAGGTACCTATAGAGTAAAGATGTACAGAATTCTTTTTAATGAGTGGTTAGGATGAAGGTTACAAAAACTACAATATTTGTGACGAAATACCTACTTGAATCTGAGCGCTATTAAATACCAACTACATTGCAATTTTAATGTTAAAAGTACATAATGTACTTACCCTACATAGTACATACTTACGTAATACCGCCACCGCTTTCCAACTTTGTTTCCTTCTAAAAAAAAACATCTAAAACACCACTTAGGTACCACTCTCTCTCGTATGGATTCATTTATTTAAGATCAAATCGGTTTGGTTTTGTATCTACCTACCAACCTAATACTTCAAAAGATAAAAACAAACATCTTTAATTGGATATCTATACACGTACCTCTACCTAAACTGAAATAAAATTAATTTCAAAGGGGATCAACCCTTCTCACTTTAAAATCATTAGAGTGTGTTATGTAATTCAAACCCCTTTTAACACTTCAGGCAATCCTTTATCAAATATCTATTTATAAACGATCTTCATTACCACGTAATTCTATATCATCAACCCTTGTCAACAACTTAACCAATGGGAAAAAGAAAAAAAACAAACCTACCTACATTTTAGATAAAAAAAACACACCCAAAATTAAAAATACAAAAAAAAATAGGTTCAACAAGTCAATTAGGTAAAATTACATTATACACACAACCGCGAGGAGATCAGGGAAAATGAGTAAGTACCCTTCTTATTGGGTGCCAGCCACTTACAAAAAACGACCCTCATAAAAAACAAAACGATCCTTTATATTACTAACCCCACTTGATCCTATAAACTTGTTGATCATTCCTGATCATTTATTCCAGAGGCGCGAACAGTGTATACAATTTTTTTTTATAACATGTGCCTACCTTATTTTTTATATAAAAAGGCGCACCCTTAAAATGCATACATAAAAACTGAACATCAATTGCGCGTAATCGCACCCTTATGCAACACCAATTGCGTAAATATTTTTTTTTCCAAGGTAAGGACCATTTTTTTACCGTCAACACCAATAAAAAAATGATATGAATGATATAATCACGTACCTATTTCCACACAACCCACCCCAATCATTTGGAATTTAAATAAAAAGCGGCTAATCTGAGGTTAGCAAAAAAAACCCACCCCTCTGAACTCTCCTTAATGTCCCCAGAGGATTTCTGTTTTTTGTTCGATTTTTTATGTGAGGGATTTTTTTCTGTCTACGGATTAGATAAAATAGGATTGTATTTCATGGTTCAGGTGGGTTGGTATGGGAACAATAGAAAAAGAATCAGTGTTTTTATTTGTTGTATTATCATTCCGATGGATATGGAGTTTTGGTAATTTGAGCATAAAACAATGAAAACAGGTGAACATTTTTAAGGTATGTAGGACGTAGGTATAAAAACATCTAGGATCAGTCCCTTGCATCAAAGAATTATGTTTTGAATTCAAGAAAATTTGCCATGTGTCGTCTTTATGAATTGCGGTGAAATTGATCACGATTTTTATAAGATGATAGGAGGGTGTGTTGATCATGGGTTGGACATATGTCTTCAGTTACAGCATACGTCCTGGCATTTAAGTTAGATCCTCCCTTATAGGTACCTATAGGTACTTAAGATTTGTAAGAGATGTTTTATATCCTGTTTTTTTTTTTCAATGTATATTTAATATTTTCATCTCAATTTTTTTGAAAATTAATTTATAGCGAACCTGAGTTTTCCGAGAAAGTCGTAGTATGGAAATGCCATTATTTTAAAATATTGCAATATGTTTTACAATTTTCGTTACCCAAGTGGGCCTACGTTGTCCAATTTAAAAAAATCGGTATTTTGGTTTTTTCCAAACAACTTTTTTAAAATATTTTTCTGAAAAAATCGAGAAATAGGTATATTAAAAACGCTCGCCCAGCGGTCGCTACAACGATACTCGACCACATGCATTTGTTTTTATCATTACGTTATCATAACCGCTATACAATGATAGGTCACATATTTTTTTGGTATCAAAATGGCGCACACCAAATGTTCGTTAATTGGTTATTCTAGCTCAGAATAGCCCCAATTTCTACCTACTTACCCAGGACCTAGTTATGCTAAAATTCTAGAACTAAAATAAGATATTGTGCTGACGGCTACTATTTCCCACTTCTCATTAAAAAATAACTGTGCTCGTACATCTTTATCGGATGACTATCCCGGCGAAACAGCGTTTATTGATCTAGTAGTAACTATCGTTTTGACTTCTAGAGTCTAGATAAGGATGATAGTCACAGGTCTCAAAATGCTTAGTCTTGCAATGCTATTTCTCTATCAATTTGATTGAATTCAAGATATTAAATATTGTTTTAAAAAAATGTTTTTTGAGAATCAAGTGATTGTTGTTTTTATTTTGTAGTGTTTTCGTTCGGCAGTTTAAAAGGACTTTGCGTTTCGTTTGCATAAAATCGATTAGATCTCGTTAAACGTACACAACGATATGGACTTCAAAAGTCCATAATTCAATTCTGGACTTTTGATCTACCCAGCTGGGTCAAATGTTCATTATGGACTTTTGGATGTGGTACTTTTTTTAAGAAATTCTTAACATAGTAAGTACTAAATCCAAAGAAACTTTACAAATACACAAACTCGCACCCACCCCCAATCCTATGATTTTCCAAGCACCTCAGCCAAGGCGTTGCAGAATATCCAGTCAAACTAATCACAAATATTCCTTAACCAATCACAAACGTGCATTAATTCAAAAGATGAGAATCAACAAGAACGAACAAAATAAATTTCTCGTACAAATTCCTCGTCCCAATGATACTGAAAAGTATTTAAAGTATTAAAAAGTACTGAAATTCGAGATTTTCATTTTGTACTATCCGAAATTTTTGCCATTCGAGATTTTGTTATTCGAGAATTTTGTGCAAAAGAACTTGTGGCAGAATACTATCCCATGGTTAAGGATACACTAAGCAAGAAACTAAAATAAATAATCCCAAGTAAAAAAGTTTAACAGTTGATCATGTGCGTTTATATGGCAGGTACCGTTAATAAGGTGATTTTGAAAAAAAAAAATTTAATGAAACATGAAATTTTATCAAAATCGATCATATTTTTTTCGAAAAAATGGAATTATCTGGTCCCAAATTGTCCGAAAATACTTTTTGGACGAAAAACATCACCGTTGGGAACAAATGAGTTGTACGAAATTTTATCAAAATCGATGGTATTTTTTTCAAGAAAAATGGAATTATCTTTTACACTTATATCGCAGGTACCGTTATTTTCAGACCTAGGATACAAATCAAAAATACGCCCGGGCATATTACTGATTAATCTAAAAAAAGAGAGCACCAATTTTTGAAGAAAATCGGCCCAACCGTTTAGGCAGTAGGTGTCGATACATCCAGACTGACAGACGGACAGGCAGACAGACAGACAGGCTTGTCGAACCTTCGTTTTCTCTATCATCGTAATTTCATGGTTGATTGTTATCTTAAAACTTTTTTTTACGACTGCACTTATTTGAGTACAGTACACTCAGGGAAAAAATCATGTAAAATTAACCAAAAATTAACCAATTACCGTGTTGTTATTTTTCAAAGCTGTATTCCTGTTAAAAATTTAACAAGATATCTGATCAATTAACAGGATACTCTGGTTACTTTTGCAACTATACTGTAAGATTAACATTGCTTTCAGGTTAGAAAGAAGTTTGTTCAACGGTAAACTTAATTAAAGTAACACTAATTTGGTTAATTGTACAGATATACTGTTAAATTAACGTTGTTAATTTTTTATGATATAACGGGATAATATAGTAACTTGTTTAGAAATAGTTTTAAATGAATATTTCCTTAAAACTTTATGGGGATCATGTGAAAATGACACAAACAGGGTTGAAAATAACACTGTGGGCATGAACAGCTTAGCTTTTTACGAGATTTAAATGTTAGAATGACAAAATTGCAGTGAACGCTCTCATGTTAATTTAACAATGCTATGTTTTACAGATTTCTGTCATTTTATATGTGAAATCCATCCTGTAAAATTAAAAGTAGTGTTGTTTATTATTATTTACCTGACGTTTCTCTCTGATTCTTTGGATTTTTGGTTCTGCAATGAAATAGAAATTTTTTTATTAGTTTTAAATATTTTTGAGGTTCTTCTGGTATCGTATTCAAAATTTCTTGGGGTTTCATCAGAACGTTTTTATGTAGGTATATTACTTTTGTTCACTTGCGAAACAGGGTTGCCAGCCGTCAAATTTAGGTTTTTGATTTTTTTTTGAGTGAAATGCAACTCTTCATAATCATAACACAGATGTTAGTATTGTATTACATTGCTATAAGTAGGTACATCATCAAATACTTAAAAAAACATTTTTCCATTGTTAAACAAGAAACTGTATAGGTACCTATGTTCTCCCTAAAAACATCTATCAAAAATCATTTAATCGCTTTAAATTTATAGCTTTATCCACTTAACAATTTTCTTCGGTTACACAACCGTACATCATTTTTAATTGATTAACATTTTCACAACAAGCCATAAGCCCCAGACTAACCATATGACGTCAGACACAAGTTTTATAAAATTTATGTCTTTAACGAATGAAAAACCAAACATTGAAGCGGGTTTTCATCGGATAATATAGAAGACCTGCAGCATCTTAATAAGCATGGCGTATACAAACAGACCCATATATTTTTAAAATATTTTATATAGATATATGTATCTAATACAAAAATAGGGAGAAAAAAAATCCAAACGAATACAAATGTTCGAATTGTTAGTTTGGTGAAAATTCTTAGAAAATGGCAAAAAAAAAAATGCGATTATCCTTCCAAAAAATCACCCCTTGATTAGTTCAAATTATTGAAACTGTTTCTCTGCGATGTTCGATTGAGTAGTAGTTTTATAAATGACCATCCATGTGTTATTTTTTTTATTAATCCAAACATGAAATCCACCCACGACAACCTGAGTATTAACTATATTTACCCTAAGTTTCTTTGGCCATAAAATAAAATAAGTAAATAAGAACGAAAGGAATGTATTTTACTGTTGTTACTATATAGTTGTTGTTTATGGGTACCCAGTTATTCTTTTATATTTATTTGCATTATTTTATTAATCGAACGACACCAACAAAGTTTTACAATGACCGTTTAAACTCAAATTGTAGTTTACAAGTTCTAAAGTGTAAAGTGAAATTGAATTTTAAACTGACTGTAAAATTTGTCATAAGTCGAAGAAAATCCATAAATTCATTTTTTTCTAAGTTTCTCGAATTCTGTATGGTTTCATGTTTTCAAAATGCTGATTTTCTCTTGCAGAATCGAAGGGACGACCCTTTTTACCACACGAATTGTGTGAATTTTTTTTCATATCATCGAGGGAGAAAATGTTGCAGTTGGCCATAGATACGTCCACCATTATTTATTAAACAATAATGAATATCCTTTTTGTCGGAAACAGATGCACATCACGGTTTAGAATTGGAATGCACATTGAAATTTTGTGAATTACATGCAAAAAAAATGCGATCGCACTTTTGAATGTAAATATAGAAAAGGAGTTATCACAAGAAAAGGGATAGAAGTAAACGCACTTGTACATACATATGTATGTAGGTACCTATTTAGGTATTTTCCGATAGTTTTTCGTTGGGAAATTCACTTTTCAGCTTTATATCCTTTTTTAAGAATATGATTTTGATAGAGAAGTTTTTTTTGTAGGTACAAGACTCAAGGACCTTTTCAAATATATTTTTCATATGTTATGAAGGTATTTACCTATCTATAGATGAGTGTGATGTGATAGCACCTGCTTAAGATTCATCAATAACACTGTTGGTTTACGAACAAAGACAAAGTATTATATTTATAAAACCCTTTGATGTTATTGAAATACAAAACGTTATACCTAGTAAAGGGACTGAACAAAGCCAATAGCAAATTTGTTTATTGAGAAGGGTGTCGTATAGATTTTTCGAGCCTATGAGAAAAAGCCGGGAGTCGGACAGAATCCCGAAAACTAAAATCCAGGGGCGATTCCTCTCAGTAAGCTAGTTTATCGCTGCTAAACCAAGAATTTAAATGAATAAATTTTATATGAACTATAGGTAGGTACCTATATATTTTATACATATACGCATAAAACGTATCGAAGGACGAAGTTTAAGTAATTGTGAAGATTAATTATACCTTAAAGTTACCTTTGTCGATTCTCCAAGAATGATTTTTACTTGCAATTTTTAGTAGGTACACCTACTATGAGGCAAGTTTTATGCTTTTGTACAGGGTGGCTGATGAAAGCCGTTACCAAAAAAATTAATAACTTTTTTTTTAATTAAAAAATCTGGTTAATTTTTTTTATTTAACAGATTGATTTATAGATTTTACAAAAATGGATAACTGGGATGCTGAAACCAGAATTTGGATTGTCCCCCGCTACCACGCACTGGATTTCGTAGTTTTGGTTCAAAATGAATACAGGCGCACGTTTTTCGGCAATCCTCCGAGCAGATGGACCATAATGAGAGTTGTAAACAATTTTGACGAGCATATGACAGTCGAAAAAGAAGACCTCAACATCGAAACAATTCAGTTCCGACAAAGTTAAACAATCGCTGCTGTAGCTGCTGCCATACAAGAAAATCCAACAGTCTCGACAAGAAGCTTATCTGCTCAAATGGGTATAAGCAGACAGTCATTGCAGAATTACGCCGAAAGAGAATACCTTTCAACTCTGTGTGGTTTCAGCAATATGGTGCAACTCCTCACATATTCCGGGCTGTTATGACAAAATTGCGACGAAAATTTCCCAATAAGCTAATATTCCACATTGGTCGCCTCCCAGATCGCCTGACCTTACTGCACCTGACTTTTTCTTGTGGAGTTATTGCAAACAGGAAGTTTTGAAAGCAAAACCATCAAATTTGAATGAACAAAAGCATTCGAGAAACATTTGCGGCTATTCCTGTCTCAACTCTTCAAGCAGTAATAAATAACTTTTTAATAAGATGACGCACATGCATCAACGAGCAGGGGGCAATTAAAATCAGTTATTTTTAAAACTAATAAAACTTTATTTAATTAAATTGAATAAGCTTTACCATAAATAAAAGAAGAATTAATTCCATACACTGAAAAAAAAAGTTATATGAGTTTCTTAATGTAGCAATATTCATCAGCCACCCTGTATATGAAAAAAGTTTTGAGATAAAAATAAAACATGGCATTTCAAAAAGACTAAAAAATTACCACTGCAGTTCTGCATGAGCATCTGTCTGTCTGTATCGACAGCTACAGCCTAAACGGTTGTGCCAATTTTCTTCAAACTTGGTACAATGTTGGTATTCTTAAAGTAATATGCTCGGCTCAGACGTTTTTCTTTTATTTTTATTATAGATTCAATTTTTACATAGGTAGGTACCTACGTAAAAAAATACGCTGATTAACTACTGCACGATCTGAGCCTCTATTCTGGTTCTCTGATAAAATGAAATGATTAGGGCTCTAATCACGTAAATTTACTGACGACCATCGTCTAGATCTAAAGTCTAGCTAGACGAAAGTTATGGACGATATCGTCTATTCTATCGAGTTTGTTTCACATACCTTCTGCTCTTGCATCGTGTATCCGTTCTAATTTGTTTCAGTTCAGTTGTGAGGCACTGTAAACAAAATCAGAATTATCAAACTTGTCACTTTTGCGTCAACTGCTCAATTTATATTTCTAAGGTTTTTGCGATCTCCGTATGCTCAGAAATACAAACACAATTTTTCAAGGAAATTTCTCACTATTGCTGTCAAAAAACTGAGCCTGAAATTTTTTGGATTCGCTTGCTGTATGTTTTGTGGCAATGAATTAAATTGACTGTTAAGAGATGGAGAGTTTGTTTGGCTTTGAATTGGAGAATTGTGTTTATATTTCACGCTCCTGCTCATTTGAGATGACGGAGCAAATTTATTGAGCGCTTATAATCAGCTTGTTTCATATTTTTAGTTTGATGACATTTAAAAGTGGTGAAAAACATCGACAATATAATCCGGACCATTACGAATAAGTTCGATAATTAATTTGGTATAGGGAGAATTATAATGATAAAGATGGTGGAATTGTTGAAAATAATGTGGAAGTTGACCGGAACTGGAAGATAATAAATATTAAAAATATTAGAAGATGTTCTGAAATAGCCTTTGTGGATATTTGTGAGATAGCGATGACGAGTATGATAACGCTGACAAAAGAACTGTGGAAGATGATGTTTATAATGATCGTTTATTAAGACTTGTTGCTTGTTGGAATGATACACATGTATATTAGTAAAAGAAAAGAAATGTTAAAAATTTAAAATAGATGGTGTTGAGTTTATTAACTAATACTAATAGTTTTATTTTATTAAGTTTTTATTAAACAATACCTAGAGAAAAATAATTTTTGCAATATCATATCTGCTTAAATATTTGCTGAAAGGGATAGGAGATCCGAGGCATTACTTCTATTCTTCTTCTTATTCAGCCCTATCACAGAGTCCCTCGTAACAAAGTTCCGCACGAAACGGCACTTTACGAACACGAAGAAAACTACATTACAAGCCCCGAACGGAACTCGTTCCTACTCCTACTTTCGGAATCATGATACAATCAAAATGTCAAACAAAATATTAATTATTTATCGTTTATTTGTATCATTCTTTAGTTTGTGAATTTAATTTAATTGGTTTTGTTTTGTAAAAAAATTTATTCAAAATCAATAAATTGGAATCTCCGAAACAAATATTCTATTATTTTATATATTTTGTGCGTTTTCACCATTCGCAGGGGTTTTTATATTGATTCCGATCAAAAAATCTGTTCGTAGAAAAATCGGCCAAACTTTTTATTCATTCGGGGCTAGTGATATCACATTTCCCGAACTCCGAATTTCGTAGCAATATTTTCAGTACGTCTGGAGATAGTTTTTTCCACGATTCGAACTACGAATATATTACGACGTGGCCTGTGATAGGGCTGATTCTTTTTATAGCGTTTTCATTTGATAGTCTGGAATCGATAAGCAGAACTGTCCGATTCCGGACACCAAATGAACGCGCTAAGATACTTTTGTGATTCTGTAATTTGCATATCATTGTATGTGTGAATCTTCAAATGCATTTTTTGATCTCTTGAGGACAATGTCGGTGATGAGGGGTGATGAAAAGATATTTTAATATTTTAACTGAGGATGAGATATGTACGTGTTTAAATGAAATGGTAGTCCCAAAGATTTTTAACTACTGCAAGGTTGCGCTGGCGTATCGCGAAAGGATAGTTAATGAATCTTTTTGATGCGATGCACTCAGACTTTAGTATTAGTAGCAGACGGCAATGTCATGCTATATTTGATTTTGTTATTATTATAAATTGTTTGCAATGATAACTTAAATAAAATCATCTTAAACTAAAAACTTAAACTCATTCATGAATCATGGGTCATTCTATTATAGTAGGTTTGGATTCCTATGAAGATGCGGCCAAGTGGAAAAATTAAAGTTTCTTGACCAAATTCATAATTATGAATCCTTCCTTCTTATTCGTGTAAGTCAATTTATCCAGATTTATAGTAACCTTTTTGAAGACCAGCAGGGTAAATACATCGGGAAGGGTTAGAGACATCAACCCCCGTTTAAATAGTTTCTTTTCTAATTCAAGAGAGATACTTTGCCATATAAACGATATAAAATGGCTTATTTTTCTGTGACATGAAAAGTCTTTGACCGCCTGGCGATAGGCCAGGGTAGATAATTTTTCCGGCTTAAATATTGAATTTCAGAAAGATTTAAATTAATTGATAATGCATTTAATCATTTTATGATAATGTTATTTATATAATACGTTTAAAAAATACCGAAGCCGGCTAATTCACTGTGCACAATTCACTGTATGGACAAATCACTGTGCACAATTCACTGTGAATCACAATAAACTGTGGAATACAATTCACTGTGGTCTATTTTTTCGAACACAGCTTATTTACTTCGCGTTTTTACAAAATTTGTTTTGTATGTTTTTTATTTTCTTACATCTCAAATATATATATATATATAAAAAAACAATATAGAATAAGGTCCAATTAAATAATCTTAAAGCATGTCATGGGGGCCAGTCCATTACAGTGAATTGCCCCACAGTGAATTGTGCGCAGTGAATTATTGTCCCCACAGTGAATTGTGTTTCACACGGAATTTAAGCGAATTGTCCATACAGTGAATTGTGCACAGTGAATTTGCTTAGACCCGAAAAATAAATACAAAAAATTACAACTCTTAATATAAATAATGAATATTATAATGATTGCCACACACATGAGCTCTTATTATAAAGAATCACTCGCATACAGCCTTTTGTTTACTAACACTATATTATGTTTATGTTTGAATTCAAAAGATTGACCGTATAAGATTCGCTTAACCGCTTAACGCAACCACGCCTTAACGACTAAGGGCCAATCTTTTCAGCTCTGGTTAAATCTCTGGTTTGTTCACCATAGATTTTTCTTAACCAGTTGTTTTGAAACTCGGTTACCCACAGTTCGTCTTTTCACCATTTTATCTCCTTTGGTTACCAAACCAAAGATAGTTCCAGTTTTCCAGTGGTCCAGTTGTGAAACGGAATCTCTGGTTAAGTTTGTTTATGCTTTTTTGAATGCGAGAGAAAGAGATAAAAGATTTTGTCAATAATTGATAACAACCTGTCTCGTTTCGATGCACATGGATAAACCGAATTGATTCATTTACGCACAAAGGAAAACAAAAAAATGTACATAAAATATAGGGGTGGAATTTATTAAGATGGTAGATCATCATTTTCTTTAATTTTATTCTATACTTAAGTAGTGATAATCAATTATTATCTGGTATATAATTTATCATTCAACACAAATGTGAAAAAAATAATCGCTAACCATAGAATTTCTGTGGTTAACCAAGCAAAATTGACTGGTTAACGAAATCTCTGTTAACCATAGATTCTCTGGTTAAAATTTTGATGAAAAGACCAAATCTCTGTTAACCGACTGGAATAATGACACTATAACCACGGAAAATTAGCTGGTTAACGTAATCTATGGTAACCATAGATTCTCTGGTTAAGATTTTGTTGAAAAGACAGAATCTATGGTTACCAGCTGAAATAATCAATGATTAAACTTAACCAGAGCTGAAAAGACTGGCCCTAAATCCATTTGGATTCAATTTTGAAGGTATAGCACAAGGATTAATACATAGGGTAATTTGGGTTCCGGAAAAAATACTTGGTTCATAGGAGAGGCTTAAATGTGAAAAATTATTTATTTGGTGTTTGTTCGACTGTCACGAATTAACCGTTGAACGGAATTGGATGACATTCAGTAAGTGGATGAATAAGTAATTTGGTTAACGCATACTCAACTTTATATAACTGTTCCAGTGGAAAAGAAAGCAAGTGTCTCTTTGTAAAAATATACAATAATAAATATAAGCACGCCCGATTTGATCACATTTAAAACTTCCACTGTATAGGAAACCGTTGTATTGTAATAAAATAACATAGCAATTTTTATTTTATACTAGCAGGTGCCCGTGCATAACAAACACCCAATTAAACTGGAGAGTCATGTTTGATTTGATCATAAATATACATGGATGCTTAAAACCAGATACAAATCGAGTGCGGTGAATCATATATGATGCATCAAACAGTGAAACTGTTGAGATTTTTCAATTTTTTGAATAAACTATCAAAAGGGGCACCTTCGACAGCTATTTCACTTTGTCGGAGGTGCCCCGTGCGTCGGTTGTTTTCTCCCTTTATAATTTTTAGTAATTATTATATTGTATTCGTTTTTATAGTATATATTATATATATATTCTTTGCAAAATACGATTGAAAAAAATAATACGAGTACAAAAATCCTAATAAGATACCCGAAAAAAATATAGTACTGTAGCTGTAGCTGTAATATCTTTAAGGCCGCCTATAATACCATAGCGAAGGTAGAACTTTACAAAGCCATGAGAAAATTCGGCATCCCAAATAAATTGACACGACATTTTTACATAAAGATTTTGATAAAATTTAACATGACTGATTTTTTGAAAACCGTGATGATTTTCTACAATCTTTTTTTTTACAACTAAAATTTTAACGGTATCTGCAATAGATAATTCCTTTTTTCTCGTAAAAAATACGATCGATTTTATAAAATTTCGTACAATGGATTTGTAGCCAAAGGTTTTTCATTTTTTCAGAATAAGTTTACATATTAACGGTATCTGGCAAATAAGCCTTAAAGACAATCCAATTTTTCTCGGAAAATATTTTATCGATTTTGATAAAATTAAGTGTGACTGATTTTTTTCAAGTAATGAAGTTTCTAGTTAGAAATTTAATTTCAAAATCACCTTATTAACGGTACTTGTCATATAAACGCTTCAGAAAATCCAATTTTTCTCGAAAAAAATACGATCGATTTTGATAAGATTTTGAGTGACTGATTTTTTGCCAATAAGGAAGTTTTTCGTTATAAAATTTTTTCAAAATCACCTTATTAACGGTACCTGCCATAAAAAACGCTATAGAAACTATTTTAACTTCCGATTATTTATTATAGTTTCTTGCTTAGTATCCTAAGCCAAAGGTTAGTAATCTTACACAAGAGCAAGTTTGTCCGACCCAGTCGTGCTTTTTATTTATATCGCGTATAATTCGTTTAGTGATATATAGTGAATCTACATATGTATATTTATGATTTAATTTGTAGATATAATTATATAACATTTTGGTGGTGTGGAAATAGATAAATTGTATTTGATTCTTATTAATAAAAATAAGGATACAAATCTAATTTAAAAAAAGTAAATAGGTAACCTTACCTACATAATTTCTTTCAGTTTTTGTTACTTCAAAATTCTTAATGCGGTAACCCTGAGAGAGCTTTTGCTAGAGTAGAAGGAAGGTAGAAGGAAGGTACCTACCTTATGGAAAATAAAAGAGTGCGAATGAAAGACACATCCCTATCTTCTCTGTACTGCATGTTTAAAAAACACCAAGAAGTATGTACCTACCTAGGTACCTATATAATTTTTTTATTGAATTTAAAAATTAGCTACACACTAATTTACCAAAAACAATCCACAACCTGGAAAATAACAACAAAACAATAATATCAATCTCCAGAATCTTTGATATTCTATTATTATCTTCAATTCCCATATCATCTCACCTATCACCTTTTCCTTCATCAGGCACATGTCAATAAGGAAGAAGATGTAGGTAGATACATACCTAAATTTCAGTGTCCGCTAAATTCGACAAAATACATTTATATTTAGATACTTGTACGTGTAGGTACCTACATATGTATTGGAACATAGAGAAATATCTCTTATAGAAACTGTATCTGCACTTAAGGGCTATTTTTCCCCTAAAATCCGCAAAAATATCGAAAGAAGGAGACATACCTACTCTTTAATTTCAACCGGGGATGCAACCTTCCAAAAAACAACTGTTCATACGCAGGAATTTATCTGTATCCTTTTCGATATAAACAGACCACTACCAAAAAAAATCCCTTTTACATGGGTGAATCATAATCATACTCAACACATTCGAAAAAAATCTCTGTCTGACCCATGCATGGTCTATGGGTCCATGGATCATAAATAGATGGAAGAGTGAAAACGCGTGTAGAACTGTTGAGTGCATGAAAGGACAAACGACGCGTGCTTTGGTTTTCAGCTTGACATCGCAACGGCACTATGTATAATTGTGTTGTGGACTGTGCAGACGCAGAGAAGAGATAGAAAGAACTACAAAAGTAAAACTGACATTAGTCAGTCGGCAGATGTTTTCCCGACAGTTTTTTTGTTTTCAATATGGATAAGTATCCAGTCAGTTTCAGTTCATTGTGTTTCAGGAAGTTAAAAACTTGTGACCGCGTGTGGGAGTGGATATACCTATGCATTTATGCAAATGTAGATATTATAAATTATACCTACCATGCATACATTGTATAACATTTTTACCATTTCAAATAAGTTGCATTTTAGGACCTCTAGGTTAGGGCGGCTACAGCAAAACAAACTCCTATACAAACAGAAATTTGGAGCAATTTTTGTGCATTAGACAAGTCTAAGACTAGGTAGGCAGGTATGTTGTTTTTTTGTAGACTAAATAGATATCATTTTTCTACTTTTTGTAAGCGAAAAATGGCCACACAGTTAAATATAATGGCGCAAACTTTTAAACGATTTAGCATCATACTAAAACATATTTAGCACCATACTAGGCCATAGACAAAATTTTATTATTCGTGTCCGATTCGAGAGAAAATGATACATAGGTACCTGTTTTATGTAGGGATGCCAGAAGTTCCGCATGTAAGGATGCGGGACCTTCTCGCAAAATGAATTTTGTCTCGCAAGTGTCCAGTGAAGAAATTATGTCACGCAATCTGACAAACGTCTCGCTAGTTTCTTAAAAGCACATACCTAGCATAATTTATATTTTTTTAGTTTTTAGGTTGTGGGGATGAAAATCATTCAGAGAAAAGTAAAACTTTTGCGAAAACGCGTTGAACATCAAAGCTGACCACTATATATTCAAACTTCAAAAACATATTACCTTCCTACGTTCGTTTAATTTTAAATGATGTCGCGCGTGCATTTATTTTAATAAGTTAAGTTATTTTTGCTATGCTTTATCAAATTCTGTATAACAAGTGTATAACTTACATATGTGTACTACAAAATATAAATGTTAAATAAAATTCTGATTAAATGTAAATCATTCTCAAACGTTTTTAAAAAAAATCTGAAAATAAATTTGTCCCGCTAAATTTTTTTTCAGATATGGCATCCCTAGTTTTATGCTTGATTTTAATGCCCCGTGGCGTAGTAGTCAGTATGTGTTCTTGATATTTTGAAAATACAGTAGAACTTCCCTAAGTCAAACCCTTAAAATGAGGAAAAAAATGTTCAAGTTAAAGAAACTTCGAGTTATAGAACGATATAAGTTGAATAAGTTGAATACGCAAAGTTCTAAATAAAAATTCGATTAATAGCGAAATTCGACTTAAAGAAGTTCGAGTTATGGAATTAAGACTGTTATAACCGAAATTTAGTCCTTTTATATAATTTTTTATATTTTTTTGTGTTTTTGATATTTAAAAAATAATAACCGGTATTAAGAAGACGAGGCATCCTCAGGTGAGCAACCAGCTTTACGTTTTTTTACCTTTCCGTTTCTCTTCGTCCGTTTCATATTCGCAAATATCCACTTGCTTTGTGACAGTCTTGGAGTCTTTTTGATGATAACATTTCTTTAAGACTTCGTTTTTTTTGCGAAGAAGATCAACTTCTAGCTGTGCAGTTTTCGGGGCCGTATTTTCTTTACAAGAAATATCGACTTCTGGTTTCAACTATACTGATATTATAGAAATTTAATATTTCATGAAGTATTTCATGAAGTGATTATCGAAATTCGTTATTGTCTTTCTCAAGACTTTCGATTTTCTCTGATTCTTCTTTTAAACCTTCTGGCACTTTGGGTGGACTCTTTTGCATGCAGACACTCTATCCTGATGGTGGTGATAGAGCTACCCTTGCTGATTTAACTAAGGGATTTATTTAATGCAATAATTAACTGTCGACCTCCAAAGGGGGTGAATTTTCCAGTGAAAGTGGATTGCCACCTGGGGTATTATATCGATAATGTTAAGTTCATTGCATTTTGGTTTGAATTGAACATTTTCAGTATACGGAGGGTGGGATTTTAGTCACAGACAGGCATGTAAAGTACACATTAATATACATTTTAATATAAGATGTTCGTCATCTCCATAATCTAAACAACGAAAGAGACTTAAGCGAACTTTACACGGTCAATCACACGAAGTCACTTATCGTATACATATTATATATATAATCCGTCATCATTTAAAATCGAAATTGTTTTGACAACCAATTGCAGGCGTTTATTGTTTTTACAACAAAGTGGGAAGGAGAGATTATATATGTATTTAGACGTCAAAATGCGTCAATTTACTGAGTCCAATCCCTATGTTAACACCGTCATTGAATGTGTAAAGTTCGTTTAACTAAATTGAAAAAAAAAAAAAATGAAAAGTTTTCGAATACGCCAGTCGGCAGAAGAAAATTTAGTTTCGATAATGCAGGAG
Organism: Baccha elongata; assembly: GCA_951217065.1. Taxonomy (NCBI): domain Eukaryota; kingdom Metazoa; phylum Arthropoda; class Insecta; order Diptera; family Syrphidae; genus Baccha; species Baccha elongata. The sequence goes on along the minus strand of OX578272.1, from coordinate 50,074,860 downwards.
AATACCTCCAATTTTATGATTGCATATGATGAATAAAATGCGCAAATGGCTCGCACTAACTTGCTACTATTACCTAGTTTATATGCAGGGTCGAAAGATCGAGTTTGATTTGAAACGAAATTCCAACCCAGGTATTTCAGCCAACTAGTTGAATGCTTGAGGAGTTGAGTAAAGTGCGAAAAAGTTGAAATGACAGGAGAATACTTGCGTTGCTTTGTAGACATTAAGACCAAAAGATTGAATTTTTGAGAAAAAAATATTTGTATTGCTTTTACAAGTTATGCGCATACTTTTCAACAACAAATATTCATTCGTTAATATTCAATTGATCACATGCAGAAATAATTGTGTATTCACCATTTCAACCCAGGTATTTCATTTAATTTTCGACTCAACACAACTGCTCGAGTGCGATCGAGTCGAATTCCATTTCGTTCCAACTCATCCCCGTTTACAAATGGGTGAACCTAAGTTCAAGCTCGCTTCAACCATGCATATAAACTAGGTATATATTTGTGTGGTGCTATCCGGATTGCTTTTGTTTATGTTAGATCCACCTAGGTGGCACTAGGTCGCTTCGTTTTTAAAAGTCTTACTTATGGACCGATTTAGCTCGAATTCACATTACTATTTTAGTAAAAATAAATTGAATTTTTGTTTGGTTTTTAATCCAAAAAATTTTTGAACGAAGTTTGTGGTCACTTTATATAAATGTCAATATTTTCTTCCTTATATTGACCGCAAAATTCGGCAGTAAAGAAAAATTCAAAAAAACAATACCTAAGTTTAATTTTAATTTTTAATTTTAATTTTCTAAATATTATATGCATTTCGGTTATCTACAATGGTACGACAATCTTCAGGCACCGCAACTAGACACTAAAGAAAACAATACATTACCAACAAAAACAAAAAGGCAATTAACAACATATTATGTATAAATAGAACCAAAACAATTTTAAAAGTAATTATAAGTGAAAAGAAGAAAGTTATATTTATGTTTTAATTTTAATTAAGTTGAAAAGAGGTGAATCTATTGCACCCTTTGATAAGTTCATCAGTTTACTGTTGGTGAATATGAAAAAAAAACTCATATGAGTCTAGTTTGGATAGGTTGTTTACGTTTTTGATCATCCTCACATTCGTTTCAAATAGGCATATGTACCATTTGAAACAAATTGTCAGTCGGTCTGTTAATTAGTGGTGCTATTACACAATGATTCTATAGTCATGACTCTTTTTCAAAACACGTTAGAACAAAAGAGAGAAAAATCCAAAATACCTATTTTTGCTCTTTTGCTCTAACGTAATTTGAAAAAGAGTCTTGACTCCAGATCCAGAATCATGGTGTAATAGCACACTTACTATCATTCATCCACTTTAACGGCCATAAATATCGACGATTGTTACTTCAATCGTACTTCAAAGGTACTGAGAGAGTGATCTCATGGCTGATGGACCATATGCCTGCCCAACTATCTCTCAAAAGATTGAAAGAAACACCTGAAAAATAACAACAAAATTACAGGTCTATTACTCAACCCCATAGCATTGCGCAAACATTTTTTTTTTTTACTTTATGGCCCTTATTATGATAAGCGAATCGAACATTCTACTAAAAACGAACGTTTTCGAAATCATTTATTTCGCGACTTAAATTGTTATTTTCACATGAAATGGGAAAAGTTTGACGAAAGGATGTGTTTCTTTATTGGAACGTCGAAATTCGGATTTATAAAATTAATAAATCTTGGATTTCTTCATCGTTCGCTTTCAGGCGAACGTTCGATTCGCTAATCATAAGGGGGGCCTAAAAGTCTGCCTAAATAAGTCAACCACATAATATAAAATAAACCTTATTTCACTTACGCGAAATAGTTCTTCTCTACCGCTCTTGGACATACCCTTAACGGAGCAATGACTGCAGAAAGGGAATTAATGTCGAGTTAATTTCAAATAAAAAGTTGACTTTTTTCGGACTAAAGTTGCTTTTTTTCTGAAAAAGATTGATCTGAGGGGAAAAAATCTCAAATAATCATGATCCATAGACAAAAAAGTTGTTTTTTTCCCTTCAGATCAACTTTTCGGAGTTCGACATGAATCTCGATTTGTGGATTTACACATACTTATGTCGAATTCCTTGGATTTTTTCAGATTTGATCGGAAAAATTGATTTTTTCCCTTCCCATGGATGTTGAAACATCAAAGTTGCTTTTTTTCTGTGATTGTATTGTGTGTTTTTTATAGATGTGATCTAAGCAATTTATTGTAGTTCACTTTATTCACAAATTACAAATTAAAAACGAAATTCATGTGACTTTTTAAAATTATTTTATTTGGGAAATCTTTATTAAAATAAACCGAACTCCACAACTAAATGGCTCGACTGACAGAAGAAAACAAATCTGTTAAATATGTGTGAAAATACATGTGAATCTTGCTATCAAATCGAGATTCAAGAAAAGTTGATTTGAAAAAAAAGCAACTTTTTCTTGTCCATGGATCATGATTTTCGGAAAAAAATCAACTTTAGTACGAAAAAAGTCAACTTTTTATTTCCAAGAAATTAGACATTAAATGCTTTTATTTTCATTCTGTCAGATGAGCATTTTAATTGTATAGTGTGGTTCATTTTAATAGGAATTTGAGGAATTAAAACGATTGAAAACAATATATTATGCGTGAACTTTGTTGTAAATTGTGTTATTTATTCAATAAAGTGAAGTATAGTTAATGATTAAGATCGCTTCTACAGAAATATACCAATACAATCAAATAAAGGGAGCAACTTTTTTATTCAAGATCCATAGAAAGAAAAAAAGTCAACTTTTCCGATCAAATCTGGCAAAATGAAAGGAATTCGACATAAAATTCTTTGAACCCGCGAAGCGGGCCACTTAGCTTAAAACTGATTGGCAAAGGCGCTTTACCCTTACTGGAGCAACGAACCCGCGGAGCTTGCCATCCAGGCATAAAAAGTGTTGAAAAAGGCGCCTGTCAGTCGACTGGCATACCTGCACAGGGTATGTCTAGAACAATAGTTTTAATTTTGCGGAACAAGGCCAGTTATTTAAAAAAGCTTAGTTAACCTACTACCTAAACTTTACCTATGCATGTTTGGGCAAAAGTAACTCCCGAGTCCGTTGGGGTAGGTATTCATTGAATAATACTCGTATATGAATTATTTATACTGAAAAATAAAATACTGAATGAAGATTCATGATTAAAAATAACTCAGAAGCATTTACGTAGCTCTTTTATATTTATGGTGAGGTATATTTTCGTGGAACCTATCATCATCGATGATTCTCTTCCAAATATAGGATCAAGTAACCCTCAAAATATAAACTCGTTCGTGTTAACACATCACCCAGAAAAATGAATTTAAAGATATTTTGGTAAAGTTGCTATTTCATCACCCTAACCACCGTCACGCAGAAAACCAATCTCTATTTACACATTCAAGAGAACTTACAACTAAAATAAATAAAATGTCTCCTTCCTATAACTAAATTTCAATACATAATTTATTTTCGAAAATAACCACATTCACGTATACATAAATAATGTATTTATGTCTATAATGAAATGAAGAAACTCCTTATTTTCTATTTTCCAATGATCATCGTCGTCGTCCGTCGAAGCACGCGTATCTACTACAGCTACATAAGGGGGCGTCAAGGAAATGTGAACTCAGAATTATCGAGTTCTAACAAAAAAAAATTAAGGTGTGCGCGCAAGCGCGGTTATATTATATAATTTTTCTATTGAATATTCAAACATCTTTGAGGTAATCGAATACTTTTCCTCTACAGAGTACGGATGCATTTAGCTCGTGGTGATCCTAAGTTCCTTTGAGGTATCGAAGGCGGATCTATTGGATAATCTTGGTGGCATTCAATATTTCTATTCAATTGTAGTTATAATATTGATAGACACACGTTGCTTTACGGCTGCTGATGATTGTCCAACGGCTCTTTATTATGAGGGTGCTGAAGCTGTGTATGAAGACCATGAAAATGGTGGAAATTAAAAATTTTATTTGTTTGGGCATTTGTTTGCGTCGCCAGCATATAATTTTTACTTATTTTTTGTTTAGGTACCTTCACTTTTCCTTAGGGTGTTAGATTTTGATGTTTCCAAGTGGATTTCTTCTGTACAAATAGTAATGGTTAGATGTTTGAACATCATGGAGAAGTTTTTTTTAAGAATCATAATAGGTAGGTACCCATATATGTAGGTAAGGTACATATGTAATTCAAAAATCAATAAATCATAATTCGTTTCTGCGTTGGTGACATTTGGCAGCAAGCGCATATGTTTTTGATTTCAGAAACTGTCGGATCCTTTTCTGATCACATTGCCTAATGGTCTGCAATATGAAAATAATGGGCTTTGTGGACTTTAAGTGCTGCAAATTGATAGGCTTTTGAAATATGAATAGATGGTTAGTTTGAGTATAGGTAGGTACTTATTGGTACCTAAATAATACCCAAACAAAACGAATATCTGAGTAGAACTTTTTGTTTTATTTAATATTTCAAATATATGGGTGATTCTACAAACAATTTCCGTGACAATAATTTGAAACCATTGTATACATTCACTCTATAAATATAAATGTGATCAAAATCTATATGTGCAGTTAAAATCGTGTCGATCGCAGTTTTTTTCTTGCTCAAAAAATCCTTCGAAGGGTCTAAATCTTAGTCCTCTGGCATGACGGAATCCCTTTCTAACATCAAAAAATCTTTGCTGTTGTTCTATTTCAGTTCCCACACTAAAACAAAAACTGTCATTGTGATCTCAAATATAGCACAAAATTGTTATGAAATACATATATGTATAAATATTAGTTAGCAATTTATTTTATTGCAAAAAAGAGGGTTTTGCTATGCAATCTAAAGCAACCCTTACACGGTCAGTCAGAATACGTCATCTACACATATGTACAATTAGTCATCAGGCAAAATTAAAAGGTTTTTGATTTTTGTCAAACAAATGCACGCATACAGACTGATTTTTACAAACACTATATAACAGATTGATATCAAATGACTGACAGTGTAAAGGTCGCTTTAAATCAATGAGCCAATATATCTTTTTACCGGCGATATTAAAGCTATAAAAACACATTTTAAAGTCAATTAGGCCAAGGCAATGCTATCTTATCACGATAAATCATTCTTATATCGATCAGTTGTTTCTGCAAAAAGTTTTGTCCACTGAAAATCAGTGTTATTATGATTGTGGTCGATTAGTTGTTGTGCATATTATGTTGATTTTGTATTTGTTTTAGGTTTCTGTTCCACAAACAACAACAAATAATACATATCAATAGACTATCCTAATTTACACTGATCCAAAATACAACGTGAAATCAATAAAAACAACTTTGAATCAAAGTTAAATCGTTAGAATTTAGGACTAAATACAAATTTTTTGAAATCAAAATGGTACAACTTTAAAAACAATTTGATCAAAAATCCCAAAAAAATAAAATTGTTTCAACTTTGAATTGAGGTTGTTTGAATGAAAAAGAAATATTTTGTACTCTAAATTAAGTTTTTGAAATAACTTTGCTTTTCGTTTGAAATATTTTCAAATCGTTAACACCTTTGGTTAAAATGCGTTTCATTTAAATTCAAAGGCGTTCGTAGTAAAAGTCTTAGTAAAAATACTTTTCGTATTTTCGGTCTTATTTTTATTCAAAGTAATTTTTTTAAAGTTGCCCGCACCGTAAATTTAAACGCGAGCCCAATTATAATTACGTTGTTAATTTTTTCTGAGTGTAGGACCACCAAATATTTTACAAATAAACTTAATCAAAAAATAAATATAAAAATATCATTTAAAAGTACAAATACCTAATATAAAAAAAATCACAAGACTTGGAGCAATATAAAAGTCCCTCGTAACAAAGTTCCGAACGAAACGCCACTCTACGAATACGAAGAAAACTACATCACAAGCCCCGAACGGAACTCGGTCCTATTCCTACTTTCCTAATCATGATATTATCAAAATGTCAAACAAAATATTAATTATTTATCCTTCATTTTTGTATCATTCTTAAGTTTGTGAATTTAATTTAATTGGTTTTGTTTTGTAAAAAACTGTGTTCAAAAGCAATAAATTGGAATCTCCGAAACAATGCTATTTTATATATTTTGTGCGTTTTCATCATTCGCCGTTCTTTTTTATATTGATTCCGATCAAAAAATCTGTTCGTAGAAAAATCGGCCAAACTTTCTATTCGTTTGGGAATAGTGATACCACATGACCCGAATTTCGAATTTCGTAGCAATACTTTCAGTACGTCGGGAGTTGTGATAGTTTTTTTCGGGATTCGTACTACGAATGTATAACGACGTGGCCTGTGATAGGGCCGAATAAATCTAATTTTGCACGAGAATAAATTTTGCATAATAAAAAAACTAATGGTCTTTCAGAAAAACACTCAACAAATAGATCTTAATTTAACAGTAGCTTATTTACAAAATTAAATGATAGAACAACTTCATCTGGTTCAAAATAATGTAAGTTATCAAATAGCATTTTAAGCGACCAGTTAGGGTGTCGTTACTATCGACATGTTTTTTTTTTACTCTTGTAACAATTATTCTTGAGTTAAAAGAAAGAGAAATCAAGAAAAACAAATACAAATGTATGCAGAAGAATTTTGTTCAGTGTTTTTCTTACAGAGAATTAGGGCAATAATAAATACTCAAAATGCTCATTACGACATCTACTTCGGTGAGTTTGAAACCATCTTGATTCCTCTAATTTATCCGTATCCGTTCTGTTCTGACACACAAATCGAAGAAACTTCCGAAAGAATTAAACACAGGCTATTGATGTGCGATGCAAAACATTGAGCAATTTATTTTGGACAGCTACACGGCAAATATTTTTTTGAAGTTCTCCGACAACAAATTGCAGCGGAACATTTAAATAAAAATATTTTTAATAAGTTGTTGCTGTTTCGATTGAAAATAAATGTGTTTTCTTAAGTACCTACTTGCACATGAGCTGTGAACTGCGAATGCGAATAAATGTTTTAAAGCAATTTCAGGAACAATTATCGATTTATTTTTACTTTTTCACTTATTGGTAAAATTAATAAATGATTCAATATATGTATACAAATTTCAATAGAAAACACCACAAAAATCAGTTTAAATTAGATAAATTATCATTTTTATATTTTCTACGCGATCAACAACATCATTGATTTACAAACGTGAATTCGCAATCCATAACATCAGGACGCGTTCGATACATCGGAAAATGAAAAAATTCGCGCGAGTCTAACTTCAAAATTATTTGTTAATATGTGAATAAAATGTGAAAAATGCGCGACCATTCGCAATTTGCTGGTCGCACTCGCGTCTCATGTGCAAGGCACTTTATTTAGTTGCTATGCTTGTTTTCTGGCTTAAAATACAAACTTCCGCTGATATATCTGGTCTGGTGTTTAATGCAACAAAGAGTAAACAGTCAATCAATTTTTGGTATAATTTGTTATTGTTTAGACTCTTCTGTGGATTATTTAGCTTTCCATATGATGGTTCTCTGATTAGAAGCATTTCCATTTTATATTTCCATATAAAATAATTGAAATTATTCAGCTACGCCATCCAAAAATTCGTATCAGCCATTTTTAATTCTTGAATGTTCTTTTCTTTAATAACACAGGCTAACATTGCCGCTTAAAGCACACTCTGTGTCACTTGATTAAGAACATGCAGTGTTGTGTTTTAATTTAACGATATTTTTCAAACCCTTCGCTAATATTAGAAAAGCAGATTGCACAATGAATAAAGGATGTATTATCGTTATTTAAATCAAATAGAAGAGTAGTTGGAGTATAAGGAAGCTTATAGTTAAAGTAATAACTTCAACTATGGGCGAAGGAAAGACATTAACCAAAGCGGAAATGAGTCAAATTTGAGCTTACCGGGAAGAAAGCTCAAATTTTCAAATCCATCCGTTTCAAAGCCAGCAAGATTGAAAGAGGCACCACTGTTGTACTCAACTATCTTAAGGACCTGGAAAAGTATGGAAAAAATCACAAATGAGTCAACAAAGCACTAACATTCCAGGAAAGTCGGGCGAAACTAAGAGCTTCTTCAAATTCAAGGCTCTCGGTACGTAAAATTAAGGAGTTAAAGCTAGAAGATCGACTGTTTTTCGCGTGATACAACCATATTCGCCATGAAAAAAAGAAGAAATAATTAAAATTAAATGAGGCACGTCTAAGCCACAGCGCAGCGGCTTGCCCAGACTCCGAGGTAGTTAACCCCGAGAATAAATTGATTTTTCAGTGATGCATTAACTTTGATTGAAAAATATATAATAATCTTGACATCACTGCACGATTATTGATTTAATTTTCAAAAAACTATCGAAATGTGATATCATAAAAATTAACTAAACTTTACAATAAAAAGACCATGAAAAAGCCACTATTTCATGTGCAACAAAACTGTTTCTTTGATTTTTTTTATTTTCCTTTAAATAAAGCCGGCATTATGTAAATTAACTTTTGAATTAATTTTTCTCGAAATCATTTTGAGTGGATTTGTGCCGTTTTTCCCCTGGACCCTTCATATGGTATAAAATATGCATTAATTTATGGCGAGTGTTGACTATGTTATATTTGTTTCGACGCTACAAAAAAGAAAGAAACGCTTCCAACTCGGTTGGTGTCTACGTCTATTTGAGAACTATTGTCGAATTTTGTTGGATAGTTAAACGAAGATAATGCAACAAAAATCGATTTTTTTATATGTTACATTTTCTGATTCGACTTAAAAACTGGATTGACAATGGCAAATGGTTTCCTTGTCTAACTGATTATCTTTTTAAATTTCACGACTATTTCTATACATATTTGGTTTTTGGCGCTATTGAAAAAAAAAATCCCTTCAAAAAAACAAAAAAAAAAAAAGTTTATCAGAAACCAAATCCATGTAACAAAAGGAACCCTGTACCCATATTTCGCGATTCGATATAACTATGTTGCAGTGTGGTCATCACTAAGTCATTATGTTTAAATCAAGGAAATAAAACCGCCTGTTTAGAGCCCTCTTATGATTAAAGAATTATCATTGTCATTTTTTGAAAAGTGCCTTTTGGTTTTGTTCGATCAGAAGTAAAAAATAAAATACAATATTAATATGTTTAATTAGAAAATGTTTTTATTCTTTTTAACCAAAAAAACAAATTTATATACAATTTTTATTTTAACTTAGTAAATTTTTTTGTTATCTCATTTTGAGTATTTTTGATTTTTTTATACCCAAAAAGCTATTTCAACCTAGAAAAGTCTTAATTATAAACAATCAAGAAATGTTCTACTTGTTAAAATATTTTATTTTATTTGTACCTTGGTATTGTCAACGGTTTTTTGTACGTTTTCGTTTCTTTTTATTTCTTATTTGGTTTTGCAATTTTAATTTTCTAAAAAAAAAAAGCAATTATTTAGAATAAACGGCTTCCCTGAATGACTAGAAAAAAATATATTTTTGTTTTTGGCGACAGCGAAGAGGAAGTAGAAAACCATATAAAAATAAAAGAAAATAAATTATGATTATTGAACAAAAGTTACTTTTTAATTATAAGAAGACATACTAAATAAAAAGTTTCTAAAGAATATACATACATATTCTTGCAAAAATTAATTACATTATTCTGGTTTATTTTTTTTCCGTACACCTTCACCCGAATAAATGGTTACATTCCTTCAAACGTGTAAAATCTATACATAATATATTATATACAACAAATTAGTTTTTAATTCATAAGACATATAATTTTTTTTTGCTTATCGTGTTTTGTAAGATTATATGTATATATTTATATATATTTTGAAAATAGATTTGGTTTAGAATTTTTCTTTAAAGTTTATTCGTTTTGCTTTAAATTAAGGAAAGCAACATAGTTAATTATATCTATAAATATACTTAGGTTTAACAATTTTGGTTTTTTTTTTATTCAAAGTAGGTATTTACAATTTTGACAACAGTAATTATGTTTGCTTACATTAAATTTATTTAAGTTTCTTATAACAAAATAAAAATTTCGTTATAATTGGTATTTACAATCTTTGACAACGAAACTCGCTCTTAGGAAATCACTCCTTAAAGCGAGCTATGAAATAACAAGGGTAAGGGCAAACTTTGTTTTTAAGAGTGCGCATTGCGGGCCATGTGGACAAACAAGCCGACGGGCCCGTCACATTTTTCACCGCACATGTTGCACTTGAAGACATCATCACAACTGTGGTAGCCCATGTGTATGGTATAGAGAACTGCATCACGGAAATAGATATCACAGTATTTGCATTCGAAAATGGCACCCGACGCAGGTAATGTATTAGTTTTAAAGGTTGTTGTGGGAGTCGGCGTGGTATTGGAGTTGCTGTTGGAACATCCTGATGAGTTTTCATTGGACTGCGAACCTTCGCTCTCTTTCGATGGATCATCGAACGACGATGATGAAGGAACTTCAGTTGGATTCGGACTAAGTCGGGGATTTATTTCTGGACTTATTGAATTTTCTTTAGCTTGATGGGATGTATCGAGCTTTAATGCTCGACCCTTGCGACGAAACTGGTTGGATGAACTAATAAGAGGAGTCTCCTGCTGGTCATTTTCTTTCATTTTAAGGTTCCCAAAGGAAGAAGTTGTAGCTTCATTATTTTTTGTGGGAGTACCTGCTGTTAGATCCATAGCGGTACCATTCCAACTTTCATCACGTTCTTCTACATTTTCATTGACGAAGCACACATCGTCATCTTGATTGTTTTTGAGATTTTGCAAGGTCGTTTCGCGGAGTCTTGGGGATAGTTGAGCCAAAACGGCAGCTTGTTGTTGGGCAGCCAACATTTGAAGATTGAGGTTCCAGTAAGGAAAAAATTGAAGGTTCCTTTGCTGCTGAAGAATTGACGACAATGATTGAGGAATGAGATTCGAAATTTGTTGTTGTTGTTGTTGCTGATGTTGTTGTTCAATTTGCTCTTGCTGGGCAGCAGCAACTTCTGATTGTTGCATCTGATGGTTGTTCCCAACTATCTCCGACGATGGGGAAGCCGTACTTTTAGCTGGCGACGCTGGCATATTATGGTGATTATTTTGATGATTCAGGGCGAATCCTTGTAAGGCAGCACTAAGTTGTGGCATTTTTGAGGCTCCAGATGATTCTTTTCGGCCGGATTTCATCTTTGGTCCGCGTCTAGTTCCATAAACATCAATAACAACTGAAGGATTCGGTGCACCATCTTCATCTAAAACCATGCCTGGCTTGTGGTCGTACTTTCTTAGATGCAGTTTGAATGAATGGCAGTACTTTGTAGCGTAATCGCAGTCTGAACAACGGTACTGGTAAACCGACGAGTGTGACTTTCGGTGGGAGTTCAACATCGATTTGTTAACGCAGCTATAGTTGCACTTGTCGCATTGGAATGGCTTAAGATTTTTGTGCTTCCTTATGTGATATTCCAAGTGATGCTTCAATTCGGTGACAAAAGGACACTTAGAACACTGAAGGGTCTTTTCTGGTTTCATGTGACAACGGGAATGTTCCCAAAATGCCACTTTAGTGATGGCCAAAAATCCACAAGTTTTGCACTTGTAGTTCTTCATTTTTCCATGAGAATTGTAAATCGGCAGACGAATACTTTCATCATCTTCACTCTCGAGGAATTTCATGTCCTCGCTAGAATTCGAAGACATTACATCATGGTCTAACTCACTCGATGTGGATATTAGCGATAGTTTCGGTGACTTAGGTGGCGTCACATCCATTGGTGGAGTATTTCTTGGCGTCAGCGAGTTATTCGATTGTTGATCCATTTTAACCACAGATTCAATAGGACTCACCGTGCTCACAAGTTGGTTATTTTGTTGATAGAAATGCGACATCGATGGCAGGACAGCACTTGGAAGGCCTGGTGGGGTAAGTGGATTAAATCCAAGTGGATGGTGTTGATGCAACATTCCTGTCGAACTATCAAAGTAATGTTGCGTATTGCTGACATCACTTGTCTTCGCCGAATTGACATTTGAATCAGGAACACGTTTCGAAGGAGTCATGGCCGATGACAACTCCTGCTGTTTCTTATTAAGATAATGTTCCATCTTATTGCTAGTGGTAGATTGTGATTGAGGTTCTTGTTTTATTGTCTGATGGAACATGTTGCTGTACCAGTTGTGCTCGTAGTTAGCTGCTGGCTGCATTGAATCCCAGTTTTGCATTTTGGAGCCGCTTTTGTGTGTATTTTTGTAGAGAGATCTGCAAAAGAAAAAAAATTTGAATATAAAAATCACTGTACGCCATTTTTTATAGTAGTTTTTTAAAAGCAACGCCATTTTTTATCAGTAAATAAGGCAACCCCCTTTGTATGTGTCACTCTTAGGTTTTTTTTTTTTTTGGCACACTTACTACGCATGCCTGTGGCAAACGTCACCCCTCCGAATACGATAATCTTAAGTAGCGGTAAATATATAAGGGTGGTATTTCGGAAAATCTCTTGCCCCCTATGTGTAATCACAGGGTGGGTTGTCGTACATAAGTGTCGACGTGATTGCTATACCTTTATATAGCGGATTTGCTTTGAAATGGTATTTTTCGTGGCGTTTTTCCTTTTATAGTTTATGTTATTTTTTTCTGTTTTATTATTTTGGGATGTAAGGGGGACATTTTTATTGTATTTTCCCCCTATTTAATTTCTGTGTGTTATGCGAAACAAAAAAGTCTAATATAATATCCACGCGTTCAATACATTTCTTGAAAAAAAAAACAATCCACTTGATATTCCATATACCTAGTAGATATGTACCTACTATCCCTTAAGTTTTTTTTTCCGTTTGGAACATTAAACAATTTACTGTCATTGCAAAAAAAAAATATTTTATATTTATCATAGATACCTTTAAATGTCGTTAGTTTCTTAGCTGAATACGCTTTATAAAATTTTTGTTATTTTTATTTTTCAGGATATTTGGTTAATAATTATGCCGAGTAGGTTTGTTCAGCACTACAAATGATCATAAAGTAAGTTATGAAATGGAAATGTATAGTCATCTTTATATTATGTAGGTAAGGAAGAATATTACAAATGAAGTTAGGAAATCTGGATACAGGTAAATACCGTAATGTTAGAAGAAACCCAAATTGAAAGGATCATAATCCAGTTACCTATATCAGAGATATATGTAGAGTTACATACCTGTACTACGATCAGTAAGTCCATTACCTATGAATTATGATTTTATATAAAAGAGATACCTAGGAACATTTAACGAAAAGAAAGGAAGGTGTTTTTGTCTTAACTTATTTTTTTTTTTTTAATGCAATATGCAATATCTATATATAATGTATCTATACATACACTTTGATGCAGATACGTAGTGGTTCAAACTCTTTGGGAATTATATATCTAAATGATTATTTTAACCAACTTTTCGACAATAACATTAGCTTTACAGGTTTGGATTAAGCTTTACTTAATCCGATCAACTACTTTTGGTGACATTTCGGAGTATACCTACATGTTGTTCTTTTGATCGAAATTTAGGAATCGTATCACTTTTGTGATTTTAGAATAGGTACCCACATATAGATTAGAAGGCCGAAACAAAGTGGAAGTTTACAAACAAAATATTAAATTTGTTTATATTTTTAAGTGCTTACTTGAACAAGCGAATCAAAAAATTTTCAGGCTCAGAAGACAGCAATAGTGTAACACTGACAAATTGTGTTTATATTTCTGAGCATACGGAGATCTCGGAGATCTAAGGAATATAAACTGAGCTATTCTGAAATTATATTTTATTTGTTTTTGAGAAATTTAAGGAACAAATCAACTCAAAATTATTTTTTTAGCGTATATGCATCGATTTGGAAACGTGCTTACTCGAGCAGTTTTGTTATTGTAGAAAGTTGAATATTTCCTCCCCACTTTAATCGACTCTTTCCGCGCTTTTATTTCGCCTTCAAGCTAAAAATCGATGAATGAACAAATCAAATAGAGTCATTAATCTCATTATCATGATACAAGAAAACAAGATAGTGCAAATCAGCCACTCAAGAGGTGCTGACAATACGTAAAACGAAACAGAATCTAAATTGAGTGAAAGATGGATTGCTGATACATTTGGAATTTATCCGTGTTAAATATCATAGGTATAGGTAGGTTGGTACTTTCATATTTGAATCTTCATAATTATTTTAAGAATGCGTTTTTAAAATGTAATTCAAAAGTTAAAAAAAAGGAAAGTATTTATTTGAATTTTTTATCTCAAAATAGGATTTATATCGATTCAAGAAACATAATTTAAAATAACTTTTTTGATTTTAATATGGAGATATTAGCATTTCGAAATGTGTCAGCATTGCAACTTTCCACCATTGCTCATCAGATTTACATTTTCTTACGTCACACTTTTTTGCAGCAAGTGCCAAAACCATTTTTTCTTTCTGATTATACGTTATCTTGTATTATTTGATTATAACGTTATCTTTCATTATTTTGTATCATTTTTTGTATAATTTGGAACACCGAAACTTTTTCTTTAAATTTCAGAATAATTCCGATTTTTTCGGGACGGTTATACCTGCGAAGACACAACAAACGTTCAAAGTTTAAATTTAACTTTTGGGTTGTTTTAAGCTACATATATGTATTTATGTGCCGGTTTTTATATAATTTTCAATTTGAAATAATAAAGTTAAATCACTTAAGAAGAATTAGGAGATGGCATGGCTAAATGTGCGTAATAATTAGTAATTATGATCGTATATAGATTATTTTATCCTTGGTATAATTTGGATAGGTACCTTTTAGTTATTGTTTTAAATAATGTTTTTCGCAATGCTATAGTGTAAAGTAGAATTTATGCAATTCATAGGTATATTTGCTTTTCCGAAGCGAAACAATTTTTATAACCTCATCGAAACAATATTTTAAGGTAAGGAAATCAAAGGTACAAAAAATAAAAAACGACAACAATTTTGAAATTAATTAAAAGCGTTTCCTTAAATTCATGTTTTGAAAAAGAAATATACCTATGTATTAGTATCTACCTAATATTTAAAAAAAAGTTATAAGAAAAGAACACCAAGTCAACATTATCTACTACTGATGCCCTGGCTTAAGTCCATTTATGACTGAATCGTTGTAGGTAGGTGTAGGTCAGTATACCTATTCCTACTTCGATATTTTTTCTAAGAATTCAATGTCATTTATGAAAAAAAATCTAAAGCAAACACTCATAAAAATAGGATGATTAGGCATTTGCGAATTATTAAGATTCCAGACTAATAAATTTAACAATACCGGATAGATCAAAATATATCTAAAAAGAAAAACCATAATGGTAAAAGTCAAATTTTGCAACACAAATCGGTTTGCAAACCTCAAGCGTGATGATGATGAGCAAAAAATGCACACATTTTACTATTTTCTAATAAATAAAGAAGAATTCCGAATAGACTTCCCAAAAAAAGGACAAAAATAAGTCAAACTATCGGATAGATACCTACAAACAAAAGAAACCTTACATATAAATGCGTTTTTCGAGTGATTTTGACCAAAGTAAATAGGTTTAGAAGGATTAAATACTTATCGGGAATTATTCAAAACAAAATTGGCACGCATTTGTTTGAAAGAACACAGGTAGTAGATATATAAAATGAAGGGAAAACTTAAACTTGCTCAATAACTCAATAATTTCAGAAGAAAACTAGGTGAATAATTTTTTGTTTAAAGAATAGATAGATAGATAGATAAAATTGTATTTTCTTCATAAAGTTTAACAAAAACATTTTTTTAAGAATATATGTAACTACTTATTTTTGTTCACTACCTAGGAGGTATCCACAATGTCAAAAAATGTTTAAAGTAAGTTGATTTTCTAGACTCTACAATAGAATAATTATAAAGAAGAAATATATTCAGCCCTATTACAGGGGCCGTCGTCGGAACCAATTCTTACTACGAATGGCAAAAATAATCGACCATAGTTCATTATCCTATAAGTGAACCAATATTGCAATGACAATAAATAATGCAAAATGCAAATTAAGTTTCAAAATATTCATTAAGAAGTCATCTACGGTGTTTTCTTTTTCCCATTCTTAGTCCGAATTTATTCCGACGGGGCTTGTGATAGGCCTGATTACCTATAATTTCAACAAAATTTTAAAGTATTCGGCTGAAGTAAATAAAGCTTCTTTAGTTTAGAAAAAGGTTCAAATTCTGATATGTAATATCAACCAACTTAAAGGAATAGTTCATCGTTCGACAAAAATTAATTATATTGAGGTGTTGTTCTAAACACACACAATATGTGTATCCATAACATTTCATACCTAAGTTATCTAACAACTTGATAAAATGACTAGATTTTTAAGAAAAGTATCCTTAAATGTCATTCTTAAACCTGCAAATGATAATAATGCTATTTACTTTGTGTCTTCCTTACCGAAAAAAAAATTCCGACAAAACCCACATGTGCGCATCTGATTGTAAAGGCCAAGTGTAGATTTTATATTTAAAATTTTTTTTTTAATCAAAATTAATAAAGAGATATTCGCAAAATTTATCTATACCAGAAGTTTGTTGAATCTGTTTTTCTCATCGTTGCACTAAAAATCGAAAAATGCATCAAAGATGCATGTAAACAAAAAAAAATGTATTTAAAAAGAATCTGAGAAACATTCTTTTAGCTTATGAATAAGTTTTCCTGAAAACGATACATTTCTTTTTTATACTAGAAATACATATAGGTACAGATTATAGCTATATCATATCTATAAACTATTTTAGTGCAAAAGTCTTTTTTTCTTTAATTTTTATTTTCTCTAGTAGATATGGATGTGGTCCGGTCAAGTTCTCGAAGAAACAAAAATGTATACAGACACTGCAAAATAAATGTGAGGTATATTTGCGTATATTTCAAAAATCTTTGTTTCGTTTAAAAAAGTATACATTTTTCTTTTTTTGATGCACACGTTTGCCGTTGGAGATTTCAAGACATACTGCAATTTAATGCAACGACTTAAGAACACACGATCTTGAAAAAAAAAAAATATTTAGAAAAACACAGTACTGACGATGATGATGGGAATGATGAAGATTATATTTTTGGTAAATATATAGTGCTTTTAGCGCAAAGTTTTTTAGTGAGTTTGAATTATGGTTGTTTCGTATTTGGCTATGTAACAAAAAATTATATTCCGCACACTTTTTTGTGAAGCAACAAACAAATTTATGAAGGCAGGAATGAAAATAAGGGGAGGTTGCATATACGCTTCAAATTTAGTCTTCGCGTAATGATTTTAAAATAAATTTTAAAAAAGAAATGCATTTTTGTGAACAATTCTTTTTAAATGCAAGAACAGATTTTTGAGTGAAATCTTTCTTTCGTTTTTTTAGTCTCATACATAATTATACCTTATCTACTTCTATATTATTTTTAAATGTTTATAAGAAAAATAACGTAGGTGTATTGTATCTTGAGGAAGATTAAATTATAATTGCATACGACATACCTATAGGTAAGTAGGTACGATATTTTGCTTCAGTCATAATTAAGAAAAAGGTTAAATGCAATTTTGATTTTCTTCTATTTCCCGCATGTTTTAAGAAATTGTGTTCTCGCACGGCCGGTTATAGCGATCAGGAAAACGAAACAGGAACAATTTTCAGATCGTTAATTTATTATGTTTTCATGCGATTCAAAACACAAATGTTACAGTTATCCATGGCAAATAACTCAAAGATTTTTTTGTGATGATACAATTTTCAATTGAACAAATCCTTATTGAAAAAAATATGTGCGTTATTGTAATTTTTATCATCACAAATAATTCTGTGAGTCATTACATTTGTCATCGATAAACGTAGAATTCGTGTTTCAAATAAAATCAGAACATATTTAATTATCGATTTGAAAAGTTTTTCCTGTTTCGTTTTCCTGATCGCTATATAATCGACTCCTTTCCTTATAATGGATGGTATATTACACTTGTACTAGTATATTACACTTGCAACATGTTATTTTTAACTTTAATAGGCAGGTTTATCTTGTTTTACTCATAATGCAACATTGTAGACAAAGATATAATTATTGTTTGAATTCATTTATTTTTTTTTCTAAAAAAAATTATATTGAACATAACATAAACAACAGGACTTACAAGGCTATAAGGATCGAGGGGTTTGTCACGACTCGAGCCAGTTTAGTGGTCCTTGGTGCAATGAGTGTAATATTGCAAATGACTTTAGATTATTTTACGTGATTTTAAGCAGTTTTTAAATTGATTTGAATATATGGCGATTGCATTTAATTTCAAATAAATTTACTTATTCAAATGATTCCAATTATTTTGCAATATTGCAATCATTGATGAAATATATTTTTGTATAGCATCTAATACAAATAATAATGCATCATGCACTTTTAGATTGCAAGATTGCAAAAAAAATAAAAGTTATTTCAAATATTTTTAATTATTGCAAGAAATCAATCTAAATCGATACATAAATAAACGCTTTTTTATCAAATTTGATGTTATTTCAAATGATTGCGAATAAAAGTGGTCAGGTGATTTCATTTATGACAAACCTCTCGATAAGATATATGAGGATTCAAGGAAGTCTTGAAGTCTAAGAAACATTTTACTAAATTTTAAGAGATCCTGAAAATCCGGCAAAAAGCCAGTGCACAATGTCAAATAAAAGAGACAGATCTTTAGGTTTCTGGTGGTGAAACACCAGCTGATGAGTTATTTGAATTAAACTTTTTAGAGAAACGTTAAACTTTGCTTTTTTATATATTTTTAATCAACAACAAGTTCGAATTAGTTAAATTAAAAATTCTTATATCTGTCTCAAATACTTATAGACATCCTCAAACTCAATATTTGAAAGAGTAAAATATTTCCAATACAAATTGAACAATGAAATTTGCGATTATTTTCTTAGCACATTGGTGTATAGATATCTATGTATATATAGATGTATATATTTTTATAAATAAGTAGGTACATATATATCAAAATAATGTCGTGAACCCATAAAAAAAGTTTCTGTTTTACTTTATTGTTTTTATGGACAATTTTGTGTTCCGCCCGTTTGCTTACACCGTTGCAAGTTTTTACAGGTTAATGGCAAACCTTATAAAGGTAACAAATAATATTGGCTTAAAAAGTAAAGAGATAAAAAATATTTCTTGTTGTCATACCAAATAAAAAGAAATCATGGCCGAGATAAACGCTGTTAATTTATTGTCTATTATATATTAAGAGACTTGTACCTATAAGTTAAAACTAAAAGTAAAGTCCGGTTTAAAGTATTGTTTTTTAAATTAATTATAATAATTCGATGACATTTTACACATATAATGTATGTATTTTGTTGTTACATTGATAACGAATTCTATCTAAATTCCGATTGGATTGACTTTCGGCTCGTTCCAAAATACATATACAGATGTATGTACATTTATGTAGATACCTATATGTATGTAATCTCTAGTGTGTCTACTTTGTAATTCACCTCAAAATATATGTTCAAAACAAAAGTAAGGTTTAAAAATCTTATTCATACAAAGTTTAATTAAAGCTTAATTATTAATTATTTAAATAAGTTAGAATTTTAAATAAATAACTGCAGATTTTTTAATTATTTTTGTTTGTATTTTTTCAACTAATTTATTTAATAAAAACTTGATCTTATTTTTCAATAAACTTAAACTTACCTTAATAACAATTTTGCCTCCAGGCGTTTTTCTTCTTTGATTTACATCCACTTCTCGCGCAGCTTTCACTTCCTTCTTTGTAAATATTATATTCCCCGTTTTCGAATGATAAATACTTTATTGAAAGTTCTTTCGCTTTTGATTAAATATCCGTTATTTTCGAACATGCGCCAGCATCACTATTAAATCAAGCTCTTAATTCTAGTTTTTTTTTATGTTTATATGCTCTCAACTCTTTTTTGCACTTTGATCTGATTTTTTTTTTCAAAATTTTATTTCACAGTTAATTGAATGTAAATCCTCACACACATTGTACCTCAAACAGCAAAAAAAAACTACTAGTAATCGATTGAATTATGTTTATTATGACCAGTAGGTAGGTAGTTCGTTCGTAATATCAGAAATTCACTTTAAGGTGGTCTTTAAAAATTTTACCACTAAGAGAGTCCTTGTTTGTTTATAAAATATGAAAAATGCATTTATTATAGAAATGTGTAGTACTATTATTATATCTAAACCGTGATCGTATGCATCCCTGACGTTATGTTATGATGTCTCGAACACGACTGATATTCCACTGAGTTTCCCTCAAAGGAAATCGAATTTGGTTCCTTTTCTTTTTTTTGTCGGAGCCAAAGTGAAAGCGCACCCTTCTTCGAAAAATCTATTCAGCCAATGAACATTAGAAAAAAATTACTCGATTCTATGTTAAGATGAATTTTACTAGAATCATACAAAACAATAACCTGAAAAATTCATTTTGAGTTCATTTTCCGAATACAAAAACAAAAAAACGAAGAAACATTTAAACATGAAAATAGAATGCACAGGCCTGGGGTCAGGTAGGCGCAGCATTACAGTGGTCCATTGAGTGAAATTTGAGTGACTTCTGATACCATTTCGACTGCATTTGCAGATATACATACATACATAGGTACCTACATATATAAATATATTAAATGTTGAATAAGTTGTTTTTTTTTAAGGAATTCAAAATGATGAGAGAGCTACCCAAACCTTTCGTTTTTACATAAATATATTGAAACATGTATATTTACAGAACTATACAAAAATGAGTATAAATACCTACCATAATTTGTGTTTTCATGCGAGTTTATAAATGAAATTATTTGGGTGTTGCAATATTCGTATTATTTTGATATAGAAGTCAAATCTGATTACCCATTTCTTTACTAATATTTTTAAAAAGCAATAGGTAGTTTGCTTTAATAAGAATGTCATGTTTTATGACATCTGAGAAAACGTTCCCGAAATTATTGAAATTTTGGCCTCTTCTGTTATTCTATGGCATAATTTGAAAACATATTAATTTTGCGCGTTTTTCTCTTATAGAAGCTAATAAAGCACATAAAGAGGTATAATGAGGTCTTCAGAACAATAAATTGTCTAAGTGCATTTTTGACAAAAATCAAAACACATCGTTATGATAAAAAAAAAACAATAACATATACTGTTACCTGTCGAGATGACAAAATTTCCCTTTGAAATCCTTGATGTCTTTTCATTAAATTCCAAATTTCCCGACCAAAGTCAATGAGCACTTATTCCACTAATATTCTGAACCCCTCAAATATATTAATTAATATAATTATAATGCTCAGCAGTTTTTATTTTCAGCAAAACCTAACATTAAAAATGCTTACTTCTTTGATTTTGACACTTATGTATAAAATTAACATTCATCATAATTCAGGTGATAAGTGTACAATTGAAAATGTCTATGCCAAAGAACCAACTATATTTACCCATACCTATAACGGCAATGGGTATTCTCTATTCTCGGAAAGAAAAAGTTTCAGATTTTTATATAATATTTTCACAAATTTCCATGTTATTCTTTTAAAGATTATATATTTGGTGTATGAATATTTTGTTCCTCGTAGTTTGTTTGTTTTCGAAATCCAGAATAAAAGGATTCCAAGGATTCCACGTTTTAGTATGTTTGTCATAACAGTTGATAATTTTATGATTCACTTCATATTACAGTTGTGAATTTCCTAAAAATATTTTATTATATTAGTTTTACTTCGGTTTATTGCCCCTTAGGTAGTTCAAAGAACAATGCTGGTTTCGATGAGTAAATTCGCCAATGTATGCGTATATTACTAACGTGTTACTGACCGAAGCCGCAGGCGTGAGGATAAATGCACAAAACGGTTCTACGAATTTTAATTGTTTCGAAAAGTATAACTAATTATCTTTGAACAAAAATGGTAAAAAAAATATGGCACATTTAACTTTGTAGTTAAATTGACAATTTTAAATACCATTAAAAAAAATCAAGGCGTTGATATAATTTGTATAAAACAATGTTGGAAAAAGAATTCTTTTTACATGTAATTTTTAATAAGAGAAAGAAAAATGACTATTTTCTACCTAATAATGCTTTATATGTATATTTTTGATTATTATTATTATAAAAAATAAGGCATTATAATATAATCATCCCAACATTTGCCAAAGGCCTTCTTTTTATTTTTTGAATATCAAAAGGTGAGATTTTGAGTCGATTCGTTCTATATGCACATAAGTTACTCCTTACAAAATCAGCTATGCAAATCCCGTCAAAATAGGTCCAGCAGTTTCTGATTGGTTCATATCCATTCGTATATTCGTATCTGGAAAAAAAAAGCAACCCGGGTACCATCTATAGGGAGCAATTTATTAAATAGCCTTTGTTACGCACTTAAATATCAGCTATCTGCCAGCGAAAGTCCCGTCTAAATCGGTCATGCATTTATTGATCGATCATAAAAATAATTTTTCTAGAAAAAAGCGACCTGAGCGCCACTTAAGAAGTATGTAATTAAAATAGCCTTAGTTCCGTGCTACAACATAAGCTATCTTCCAGTGAAAGTCCCGTCAAAATCGGTCCAGCCGTTCTCGAGATTTGGCAGGACAAACAGACAGACACAAATTTTAAGAACGTATGTTTTGTTATAAGTGCTGTATACACTTTCATATGCATCTTGTAAAAAGCTGTTGTTTTGACATTAGAAACAAACACTTCATTTTTATTTATGTGTATACATATTTCCAGAGTAATTGGAAATTGTATGATACAGTAAATGTGGACAGTGTTTGTATCGAAATTCAACACTCCTCCTCATTCGTAAGAATTCCACATTTCATTCTTAACTCTTGAATTCGTTCAGATCCTAATGGTTTTGTTAACATGTCAGCTATAGCATATCATTTGATGGGCAATATTTGCTAATTACGATTTTCTTTGTAACGTATAGTCTTTGACAAAATGAAACTTAGTGTCGATGTGCTTTGAACCACTTATAGTGTTTTTAATTTAAATCTCAAAGATTAGCCCTCAAAATCAAGAAGAGCTCTTTTAAATGAAACATGTTGAACTGCTTTTTTCTGAGTGTGAAAACAGAGAT
This sequence comes from Baccha elongata, assembly GCA_951217065.1. Classification (NCBI taxonomy): domain Eukaryota; kingdom Metazoa; phylum Arthropoda; class Insecta; order Diptera; family Syrphidae; genus Baccha; species Baccha elongata. The sequence continues at coordinate 50,051,678 of OX578272.1, read as the reverse complement.
TTAACACGCATAGGCTGGGTGAATAATATACCGGCGTTTCAAACGATCATCATACAATCACTAAGATAGCTTTGTTTTTAGTGTTCTTGAAGCAAAAATCCGCCATAAAAATGTTTTCATGGGTCAGTGTTTAGATCGAATCTCCCAAATTCGGGAGATCGCTTCTTTCTTGTTGAGATTTGCTCTTTTCATTAAAATGAAACACCTAAATTGCAAAAAGATCAAATCTTTTGAAGGAAAGAGCAAATCTTTTCGTAAATGAAAAACGGTATTAAAATGTTTCTTAGCCATGTTGCTTTCTTACATCTTTTTGACAGTGCAATAAACTCAGTTTCTGTTGTCAAAAGTGAAACGCACCTTTGTTTCTTGGAGCTCCAACTTACTGCTCCTCTATTGACAAAAAATGTATATCCTAAGTTTAATTTTCGATCCTCTGCTGCAAAAATTCTCCGTCTTCGCCCCTTGGAACAATGTTCACTATCCGAAAAGTAGAAATTAATGAACATTTTAATATTTCTTAAGATAATATACCGCACTTCTTTAATTTCATACTCAAGTCCTTATTTATTTCGATCATATTTTGACATCTATTCACCGACGTGAAGTTAGATGTACTTTAAAAAAAATATTATTTCTTCTTTTTATCTGGCAACATTTTCGTGGATCCATTTTCGTTTTATGCAATCGCTTTTGTTGCAACTATCGTATCCTTGCGAGTATCGTTATTTTTGCCGTTCGTTTCGTAATACGTAATACGGGAATGTCATCTACGTAAATTAATATGTAACAATTTAACTTAAAGTATAAGCGCCATCCCAGAGTACTTTATAAATTGTTTCATTCTAAACATGTGCTGCCTGTTTTTGCTTTTTATACAAATCCTCACAAATCTCTGTCTGTACGTATAGTATATTTTTTGTGCTGCTTATTTTTGCTAAATTTATTTAATTGAATTGATAATATATGTATATTCTTGAAAGGAATTTGATTCTCTACAACTGTTACATTCACAAATTTGTTCTAAAAATGTGGAAGAGATTTTTTTTTTTAATATTTTAACTGTGTCTGTAAGGCACATTGCCTTTTTTAAATGCAACAGTTGTTGCACGACACTAGTTAGAAGGAATAGAAAGATAGGAAAGAATTGATTTGGTACAATGGATAGGGAGCTAGTTGATTTTTTTATTTTTCATTGCATAACCTCATGGGCGACGTCCACCATAAGCTGGGAGGTATGCTGAAAAGAAATAAAATGCTTTGTACCCGAGTGAGGATTGAACCTGCACCCTCTGGTTTAACAGAAAACACTCCATAATTGCCGTAAAATTACCGCCCAAAAGAAGTTTGTCGAATTTTTTTTTTCAGTCTTTTTTTTTGATTTTTGCATTATTTTTTTAGCGAAGACGGTTCTTTTTTGTCAAATCAATGATGAAATTGTATCAGCTTCATTTGTCATCCTAGTCTTTTTTTTTTTGTACGATGCACCGTCTTCGAGATATACGAACGTAATTGTTAGAAGGTAACTTTATACCACGCCCCTGCCCCGCGGCACTCCGATCACCGGTTTTTTTATGGCTCGTTCGTACATGGAACCCCCTCCTACACATTCCCGAAAAAATTGGAACTACACGGATTTTTTCCTTTATTTTTATTAATTTGCCTGGAATAATTAAGGTTCCATCGGCTTTGCAGTTTCCTGAAATGTCTTTCTGACGCAGCACCACCCGAGGCACCACATGCATTTGCTCACTATATAGGATTTGGAGTAGATGCATATATGCGAATAAAATTAATGGAATCCCGCCCCCAAATCCTACAATGAGTCAATTTTTTACCATTATTATTCTATACATATTTCTCTTTTATTACATTTTTAATTTGTACTTTATTGCACTTTTAAAATTGCAAGAAGATCCAAATTTTCCGCGTCTCGAAGAAAGAGTTGCCGATTTGTATGGATATAATGAAATTGCTGACCATGAGGTATGCGATGAAAAATAAAAATTTATCCATTTGTACCATAACAAATCTTTCCTATCTTCCTTCTCCTTCGAACTAGTGTCGTGCAACACCTATTGCATTTAAAAGGCAATGTGCATTACAGACACATAGTTAAAATATTATTATTATTATTATTATTGTTATTATTATTATTATTATTACAAGTATATTTCTTTGTTATTTACTATTATTACCTTTGAACAAAAATTATTTAAAAAAAAATAAAAATATCCAACCAACCAGATAATTTTAAATCAAATGTTAGAAAACCAATAACAATAAGGAGTGGATGTGATTTGAACCTTAACCAACTTCAGTAAAAAGAAATCGTAAAATTCCCTCAAACAATCCGAATTTGATCAAGATGTTAAATATACTAAACATCAGCACTTTATCTAAATTGAAACGAGAGTACAAAGTAAACATCTTCCTCTATCTAATTATCGTTCATGGATAAAAGATGCAAATTATATGGACTCACCTTAAATCATTCGGTAGAAAATCATCTTAAGCAAAATCTTATTGTTGGCATCTTATGGCCACAAACATATGGAGTATATGGATGAAGAATTTGCATGTGGTGCTAATCCCTAATGCAAGATTGCAGACAAACATAGATAAAATATGAAAATCATTGTTTGACGTAAGATGAGATGACAGCATCGATAAGTAGCAACCAATTGAACTCTGAGACCTTCAATATGTTTGCGTAAGAGCCCCTTTCAAGGTGTAATTATATAGGTCATCTTCGACCTTTTTTAATACAAATGTTTGTGGTACGTCAATGAATACATAAACACATTTTCGCACCCGAAATTTTAATTTTTAATTTACTTACTGTTTTTAAATAGAAAAATTAATATTATAACGATTAAACTGATGTATCATTGTTTGAGCTATACAGTCCCACTCACTTGATTAGCACCCCTTTTTCTTTTAAGTTTGGTTCTTAGAGATTTCCAAACTCGAAAGCAAACAAAAAGATAATGAAAATAACTTACTTGTATTTTAATTCAAGATTATTATGCTGGATTGCGGCCTGCGGGATAAAATGTGAAGATCATTGTTTGACATAATATGAAGGGAAAGGCATCGAGAAGTGGCAACCAATTGAACTCTGAAACCTTCAAAACATTTGAATAAGAGACCTTTTCGAAGAGGTAGAACGTAAAATGTGCAAATATTGGGGTGATCTTCATTCCATCCTTTATTGGTTAATGGAAACAAAAATGTTGGCGGTTTGTCACTGAATTAAAATTCATTTTCGCACCTAAGTTTCCTTTTGTTTACTTTTATTAAAATTAAAATAATAAATAGTAATATCTCTCTCTCTCTTGCAGCAAAATATGGGATAAATGTGTTAGTTAAAAGGCGAAAACTATTAAAAACTGGCCTAAACGTGAGATCAAGTTGTATGGTAGCTATCATAAAACAGTTAATTACCTAAGAACTTAAAATAACAAACCTGACATCGTAATGCCAGGTTTGATTAAAGTCTCGATTTTTTTTACACGTAACCAATACCTGCCCTATTAAGCAAGTAAAAATATTTCTTACACACAGTGGCAAAGTTTGAACAAATGTCATTTGTTGTTTGAGTTTTACATATCAAACTGTGAACAATGGCCGACACGATTCTAACCCCCTCCACCGGGATAATAAGTATACTGAAGTTTATACCTTTCCTCAACAACATGAAAAATTTCAATGAAAAGTGAACTTTTGACGATGTTCACATTGGACGTACTCACCCAACGCACTTTGACGTCTATATGTTTTATCACATTTCTACTTTGTTGTTAGAAAAAGACGGGGTTTCGCGTCCGGATTTTTAATTTTTTAAAATTTTCATGGATGCATTATGACATTCGCTATTCTGACATTTGTCGCTTTTTGCACCAACATCTTGAAAGTTTTCGCAAAACTTGGTCACCTTTGATTGGAAATTGCAATTAAGCATGAGCCCATAAAGAATATTGTAAACTCTAGGCTCATTTTACATATTTTGTTTTTTTTTTTGTTTCTCGTGGTTTCGTCAATCCTTTGTGTTCACACTATTTTGTGTCTGAACACGGCGGACTGGACTTACGTCAAAATGCGTCGGACGAGTCCATCCAATGTGAACATCGTCTTTCAATTCTGCATGATGATTCTCGTGACATCTGGATAAACGAAGTTCAACTTTAGCGTCGACGTATAAAAATGCACTGGGAGCATTCGACATTTGCAACGAAGATGTGTTTTCATTTTCCAAATGTCAATCAAATTCTTACCGTTCTGTCAATTTTCTGTAACAACAGAAACAAACGAACGCTCTTTTTCAACGTCTGTTCGTATACATATAAAACCAGGCAATGTTTGAATGAACGTAGGCAAAACTGCAAGAGAAGCTTTTTAAATTCAGCATTCATTCCTGAAAAACTTTTACAAAATCAGACAAAGTCCGACCATGGAAGTCTCTCAAAAAATGCATTTAAAAATTGCAGATTGAAGGATATGTGTGTGTTATAATAGGTTGTATATTTATTTTTCTTTAGTGTTTTGTGTTCCTTATTAACATAATTTCTTACTGGCTGAATGCCAACTTGAATATGGTCACAGTTGGAAAAATTAATGCATAACTAACTACATGTAACTCCGCGTTAGTGTACCAAAAAAATCAACGTAGGTGTCAGCAAAAGAAATAAAAATTGTTTCGGTTATTGCCAGTGTGGATAGGCCTATTTAATACCGAGCCGAATAGGATATCACCCTGATTTTAGAGAGCAATTTGAACGATTAAAGTCAATGGCCTATATTCACAGACATATTTGTAAACTCGAACTCTTCTAAACTGGAGTCTAACGTTAACACTCAGGTTAGACACAACTGTTATGCATAGATGTTTTTTGAGCTCTGTTTGGTAAAACACGAGTGGAACGTGTCCCAAATTTGGGTTCCACATATGGAGTGAGTGGGATAGATTGATTTTGTATTAAGTAAGATAAGGAAAGGTTAAAAAAAAAATGCATGACAGGTTGAAAACAATACATGCCAGATGTTTACGATATTTTTTATTGATAATTTTTGTCTAGGAGCTGAAAATTATAAAATTTTAAATAAGTAAATTAAGAAAATGTCTAGTTTCTCTATTTCTATTATTGAATTGCACAATTATATCCTCATCTGCGTGAATAATATACCTATAGGTATTCCTCTGAAATTTGTGTTATTGTAGGTAGGTAGATATGTAGAAATATTACTATCTATTTAGGTATTTGGTTGTTTTTGCTGGTAAAGTGGTACATAATTACCAACATTTTATTTGCAAGACAGAAAATAACTCGCGACTCTTAACAAATTATTTCATTTGTGTACCTATTTCTGACGTTTATCAGAGTTAAATACAACTTAACATGGGTTTGGTCCAGTTTAAAGTTAGACTCGAGTTTTTCCTTCAGACTTGGGTTTACTTTTTCTATGCATAGCAAAAACTCGAGTTTAGCTTAAAAACAACTTAATAAGAACTTGTCAAACATCTATGAATGTGGCCCAATGTAAAATAAGCGCGATGCACACTGAAACCAAGTTACTTTTTTCCCAGTCAATGAACAAACCAGGTTACTTTTTTCCTAGTTGATGAACAAAATTGAAGTTTGTATCAGCATCACCATGTACTTAGGTCTATTGAAGGCCTATCCGCTGAAACTTATTTCAGCCATATTGACGATTATTAGCCAAAGTAAGAATAACGTATGGACACTTATTTCTTAGACCCAGTTTTCAGTGTGAGGTTACAGGAAACAGGAAAAAAAATTTTATAAATATTTATTATTATTGTATAGAAAAAAACTGTTTCAAAATTTAATCAGTAAAATCGACAGCCTATTTTTTTTATTTTATTTTTATTTTGTATTATAAAAAAAACTAACTTGTTTATATTGATTTGAAGAAAACAAAGAAATAAAATAAATAAAAGGCACGACTGGATCGGACAAACTTGGCTTGTGTCAGATAACTAACCTATGGCTATTGATGAAACTAAACGGGAAACCATAATAAATAATCGCAAATAAAAATAGAGTTTCTAAAGCGTTCATGTCAGGTACCGTTAATAAGGTGATTTTGAAAAAAAAAATTAAACGAAAAACTTCATTTTTGGCAAAAAATCAGTCACACAAAATATTATAAAAATCGATTGTATTTTTTTCGAGAAAAATGGATTTGTATGTAACGATTGTATGGCATGTACCGTTAAAAAGCTAGTCTTAAAAAAAATTGACCAAAAATTTTGCCAACCGTTGGCAAAAAATCATTCATACGAAATTTTATCAAAATCGATCGTATTTTTTTTCGAGAAAAATGGAATTATCTGTTACGCTTATATGGCAGGTACCGTTATTTTCAGACCTAGGATAAAAATCAAAAATACGCCTGCGCATATTATTCTAAAAATACAGAGTACCAAGTTTGAAGAAAATCGGCAGAACCGTTAAGGCTGTAGGTGTCGATACATCTAGATAGACGGACAGACAGACAGAATTGTCGGACCTACTTTTTTCGTGTTTCCTATCATCGTTATGTCATGTTTGATTGTTATCTCAAAACTTTTTTTTTACGAATACAAAACTTGCCTTATAGTACCTATACCTATAATCGCAAGTAATAATGACACAAATTCTATGTATAGTTTTTTTTTATTCAAAATATTCAACCAAGTAGAAGAAGACTTTTCTGAATTATTATTCAAAGTTATAGCGTGAAGCGGCGGTGCTAGCACCGGGCGAAACGCAATGTTTTCTTGGACTATAGGCCGCTAAACGATTTGAAGAAAAAATAAAATCCATTCTATCTATGAGTGCGAGATTATTACAGGGATAGATTAACCTCGAATTAACTCTGATTTAAATACGATTTTCAAATAGTTTGAAATCTCAAGTTTACTCAGAATTAACCCAGCTAAATAGGTTTCAAAAGGATCTCTAAAATTACGTGATTTCCGATTGAGGTCGTGAACAGGTCGTCTTTAACAGTTTTACACGCTGACATTAACCTCCATTTTCGTCCTTGACTAAGAAAAAAGTTACAGGATGTTAATCGGTTTGCATTAGTTTTTCTGACAATGACTTTAATCGTTTAAATGGCTCTCTAAAATAGGTAACGTCCGATTGCGCTATTAGGCATTAAATAGGCTTACACTAATTTCTATTTCTTTTGTCTAAACTTACTTTGATTTTTGTTTGACTGGTAAAATATGTAGTTATAATGTGTTAATCAGTAGGTATGCATCAATTTTTCTCACTTTGACGAAATTCCTGAATTTGACCTTCTGTAAGAAATTATGTTAACAAGAAACACATAAACGGAACACAGCATTAGCATAATACAAATTACTACCTATTTTCACAAGCACATAGTATTATATCCGCAATTTTGAAATGCATTTTTTGCGGTGTTCCCGTAATCGGATTTTGTCTGATTTCGAATATGTTGTTCAGAAATTATGTTGTTCAGAAATTAATTCTGATTAAAAATTAATTTTAAAAGCTTCTGTTGGAATGTTTTCCATGTTTGTGATATTTTTAATTTAGTTTGCAATCGAGTATCTACCTATTATTAAAACATAATTCAGATCGACAATTTCTGAATATGAATAGGTTGAATGGTTTAGCTTCATTTACATCGTGATGTTAAAATCGATGTGCAAAAAATTTCGGGCGATTTTTTTTTCAATTTTTCGCAGAACCAGTTTCGAGGAAATTTCCAAGGTAGGTGAATGTAAAATCGTGAGAGAAAGAGTGTATTTACTTTATTTGTACGACAAGTTTTTTCCCCAAACTCAAAAATAACTGCACGAAGTTCCATTAAGTTATTTTTTTTCAATTTGGCATCACTTTATTGACAATTTAATGCTTTAATATATTTTCAATACACCACTAGAAACCGGATGGTCCTATACAACTTTTGTTTTTCATGATATTTAAAAGAAGAAGAAACTGGTCTAATAGTTTTCTAAACATAATTTTGTTGTTTCTTGTTTTTATGGGGATGTAGGTTTCGTTCTTTTTAAATCACTTGAAAAGTCAAATGTCAAAAAGCTATCTGGTTTTCAAAAGTTGATTGGAAATAAATAAAAACATTAAATTGTGATCGAAAAAAGTTGCTCACAAAATAAATAAATAATTGAAAATCATGGTTTTAACAAGTAAGGTTTTAAAAATCTGATTTTTCGATATATTCTATCTATGGGTATTGTAAATATATGAAAGTTTTTACTGAATTTTAATTGCACTGCAAATAGACTAACAAAATGTTTATTTTTTTAACAATTTAAAACAAGTGGTAACCACGAAAAACAGCCATAACTACTTAACGGTAAGTTAAAACATTTAATTTTTTTGTTAAAAAACATTTTTAAAAAAAACTTTGTTTTGTAATTTTTTAATACCTTTTTATGCTTGCAAAAGAATTTTTTTACTGTACTTACATAACAATTCAAATCCTTTGATCCAGATGTAAAATATCTTCATCTTAATTGCTACACGAGCGAACAAAGTACACAACTTCCTTCGGCCTTCTTGTATTAGTATTATTTCTACCTAATTCTCATTCATGGATCAGAGTAGAAAGTTGTATGGACTCACCTATAATCACTCGGTGGAAAATCATGAAAAAATAAGGTAACAAAAACTTATTGTACGCCACAAACATAGAGTATGGGTGAATGAATTTGCATATAATGCTGCTAATCCTTGGGTGCAGAATTGCAGGGGAACAGAGATAAAATGTAACGATCATTGTTTGACATGAGATGAAGGCATCCAAAAGTATAGCCACTAATTGAACTCTGAGACATTCAATATAAGTATTTGCGTAAGAGACCCTCTCAATACGATGTATAGTAGGTTCAATTATAAGGGTCAGCTATTATTATAAAATAGTAAAATAAATATTATAATGATTATCGGATGTATCATAGTTTGAGGTATACAGTGCAGCTGACTTTAATAGCACCCCATTTGCTTACGAGTTTTGAGCTCTATTACTTTTAAACTAATAGAGAATTATTAAAATAAAATGTTTTTGTATTGCTTAGTGAAGTTCAAAAAATAAATTGATATTTTTAATTATATATTTATTATCGCCAATACCTACATATGTATATTTCAAGGATCTTACAATCCACATCTTAAGGGACTTCAATAAATAGAATAATCATAAAAACTATTATAATATCGCACAAGTTCAGGAAAACAAAATTATATTATAAATACATCTTCAAATACTTATCGAAAATATGCTTTCAAAACGATGTTGAATATTTTATTGGTAATTTGAAAAACAACAAATCTCCAACAATTGATTAAATAAACAATCAGATTTTGAAACAATTATGTATGTTAAATGATACTATACTTCCCTAATGAATGGAAAGTTGCTAACATTGTACCCATTCTAGAAATAGGAAAAAGTGCAAATATTGCAAACAGTTACAGACCAACGTCTTAAAGCTGTCATTGACGGCTTAAATGTCTTACAGTGATATTTTCTTGTTTATACAAAAGCAATGAACAATATATTAATAGATGAACCTTGTTGACTTGAGGTGTATGAACAACTTTTTTTTAACACAAATAAAACCTTTAAGACTAAAAAAGTAAAAATTATATGGACTCATTGAGGGCACCGGAGTGTGAGACCGGCATTTTTATGTTCTTCGGACCTAAACCTTGATGATGAATGAGTTAGGTAAATCGGTCGCTAGGTCGCTAGGTCATTCTGAGGTTAGAGTATGTTCAAATTCAATTTAAAGTCGCAAGTGATAACGGCTTTGAAACCTGGCAAACCAACACATGAAAATAAATCTTATCTGTATTTGCATGAATATTTCTTCAGAGTCTTCAGCCAATAATAGAAGAAAAGGCCTAATACCTGAAAACACATTCGGATTTAGAAGCAAACACTCGACGATTGTCCATCAAGTGCAGAGAATCACAGATGTCATTGAGGAAGCTCTCGAAGAAATAATAAATTTGTTCGATAGTCTTTTTGGACGTGTCGGAAGCTTAAAACACGTGGACTTTATATGTAGGTATATAAGAAAATAAATAGACTGTAACTTAACTGTATTTACTAATTTTGCTCGAGTTCCATTTGAAAATCAGGCAAATATCTTACGCGAAATTTAAATGGAAGCCGCATGTTAGGATTTGAGGCGAGTGCAAGTTTTGGTAAGTTTGTCAAGTTTTTGATTCAAATCGGCACTATTTCGATGTTCGAATGAGGTCTTATTTACACTTATAGTCGGAAATAGGACCCGTCAGGCTTTTTTTTATTTCTGTGTGGAAATAAGGCATCGTATCGAAATCGAATGCCCTCTAATTTCATCAGGGAACACTCCACGTCACGCACCCAAACTCGCACCCAGTCCAAGGAGCCCAAGCAGGGCAGTTGCAGGGGATCATGCCTCCATCTTCTCCTCACTTTATTGGGTTATAGCTTTCCTATAGTGCTATGGTGTTATGAATCAAAATACTTAAGAATATTCTTTGTTTGAGTTTTTAGGCCGTTATTCATACTTTGTTGGTGATTTTGAATACCTACATTTTTTGAGTTTTTTTATATTTTTCAAGTTTGGCCAAAAATGCGTCTAAACTTTTTGGACAACCTATTATTTTAAAAAATCACCCGAATAGTTCTTCAGTGTTCATTTTTTCGTTTTCCCCTAATTCCTGAGAAGACACATAGCTCATAGGTCCTAAGGATCCGACGCTCATCGTTAGATCACCTTTTAGTTATCCCACGGAGCACGGGTGTGATATGAAATAATCTCCGACGAAATCTCTCTCTCACACCAGGTCCTGAATTTGTGCACAAGCAGTGAACTCAATAGGATTTACCATACCTCACTTTAAATACCACACTCTAAATAAAGGGTGTTTTTTTAGAGGTACAGAATTTTAAATTGTAATAAAACAACGATGGAATATTCGATTAACATGATTTTTTATTTATTTATCTTGTGGCATTACATTTTAAATATGATTTCTGGCATATGACTGCCACGGTTGGCTCGGATGTAGTCCAATCTAGACGTTCAATTTTCGATGACTTTTTCCAACATTTGTGGCCGTATATCGGCAATAACACGGCGAATGTTGTCTATTCAACTAGAATAAAAACCCAATTAGCGTTAGGTGCGCCGTTTTGATACCATCAACTCATGAGACCTATCATTATGTGGAGGTTGGGATATCGTTTTGGTGACTATGGTGTATTAAGGTGTGGAATTCCAGGCTGTTAGCTCCGATATGTCTGATGTCTTCGCCAAAAACCTAAACAGGCAGGTTGCTGGATGGCTTAGGGTAGGACCAAATTTCCGTTGAGATCAGTTCGATTTAGGGGAAAACATGATGCCCGCAGTAGACTTAGCCCGCTTACACGGCTAGAGAAAAGGTTGGTGCAAATATCATGCAAATATCATGTAGTTCTCTTGATCTATCTTATCTACCCATAGAAGATGTGAGGTGTTGATATGGTTTGTTACGTTTATAGCCATTTGGTTGCATTCAAAAAGCCAATGAGGTTACTTATGCTCACAATAGTAAGTTCGTTAAGGTTGTCAATAAAGTACTGACCAAAGAATTGGCATCTTGGATTTGACAAGACAGGGCAGCAGCAGAGATAGTGGGTCACTGTTTCTTTTTCCCTTTCATCTCCACAGCTACGGCAATGAGTATTGTGCGGAATGCCCATTCTTGTTGCATGCTCTCCTATTGGCCAGTGACCCGTGCTAATTGCAATGATCCTGGCTATGACCGAGTTCTACATAAGAGTTCATTTGTGCGAGACTTGTCATAGATGGGCCACATCTTTCTTGAGGTGGCACAGTTAGTTAGACCATTCCATCTACGATTACAGATAGATAATGAGACAAGAAAATGCCCTTCACAGCCCCCAGCGGAATACTAACTGCTTCGGCATGTGAGCTGTGAAGGGCCGATCCTTGCCTGGCAAGCTTATCAGCCCTTTCATTTCCCTGAAAACCACTGTGACCTGGGACTCAGATCAAAGTGACCTTCAGGCTATCATTAAAGCCTGCGATCTCATCTAGACATTGTTGAACGAGTTAAGAGGATATTGAGGCAGCATCAATGGCTTTGATGGCAGCCTGACTATCTATAAATATAGCAGTACTACGGTTTTGATTTGGATCTTGCTTTAGTATTTTGCATGCTTCTTTGATTGCAAACAATTCCGCTTGGAAAACGCTAGCGTGGTCTGGCAGTCGAAGTGACTTAGATACATTTAGTGTTTCAGAGAAGACCCCTGCTCCAACACCGCACTCCATCTTTGAACCGTCCGTAAAAATGATTGTGTCGTTATTTTTATGTTATATCTATATCCTCCCACTCCTTTCGGGTAGCGAATGTGACGTTGAAACCTTTGCTGAGATTCAGAGAGGGAGTGCGGTAATCGGTATTAGTCGAAATGACGATTCAATTCTTTTTACATATGTTAGACTTTTGAAGAAGTACGGACCAATGATTCCACCAGCCCATAAAGCGCACCAAACAGTCAGTTTTTCTGGATGTAACGGTGTTTCGACATAAACTTGAGGATTAGCTTGACTCCAAATGCGGCAGTTTTGTTTGTTGACGTAGCCATTCAACCAGAAGTGCGCTTCATCGCTGAACAAAATTCGCTTATGAAAATCGGGAACAACGGCCATCTCGTTTTGGGCCCATTGGACACAATTTGCAAGCGTTGTTCAGGCGTGAGTCTATTCATGATGAATTGCCAAACCAAACTGAGAATAAATCACTTGACAGCTGTTAAATCGGTCGCCGTCTTGAAAATTAATGCCATTTTTAAGTTCTAAAAAAAAACACCCGTTACAAAAATGAAGGTCCTGTTACTTGAATGACGGCAGCATCCAGCATCATCATTGTTTATCGTTTCGGCTCTATTATATATATATGTACATATATAGTAAACGTCCACGGAATGAGTGTTCCCAAAATGATTATTATCGACGGCTTTTTTATTACCAGCTTTTTTTTACAACTGCTCAGGAAGCTGTATATATTTTATTTCTTAAGAATTTGCATTTGTGAACGGGTTAAATTACATCTATTTCTTTGACCTACCGGCAATTCTGAATATTTTATTTTTAACAATTTGCATTTGTGAACGGGTTAAATTACATTTATTTCTTTGACGTACCGATAATTCTAGATAAACAGGATACTCTTTTTATTTACAACTCAGCCAAAGGGTTACATTTAAAACAAAAACTACAAAAATATAGGAAGGACGCCATATAAAAATTAAGCCATTTGTTGTTTTTGCAGGCACATTAACGTAAAAGGAAAAGAACATAGAACATTTGTCAGTGTGTAGGTATGTATTTTTTAGGAAGTCCTTTATTTATTAATAAGCAGGTAATGTTTGCCAAAACAGCTAAAGAGACAAAAATTCCATAGTAAGTTTCACCATTAAGTAACGAATAATCCTATACAAATAAAGCCTTATAGGTACCGTTGCAGCTCTTGTATTTTTAAAAGGAAAGACATAAATCTAGAAAAAAGAAAAGAAATGCGAGCAGGAACAAAAAAGATTTTGGGATCGAAACATCGATTGTTTTATTGAGGTAAGTATCATAAAAATGGTAAAACCATAAAAAAAGACACGCACTGAACTGAAGAAAAACACACAAAAACTGACCTCAACAAGGACACACCATACTTTATAAGTATAGTAAGTATCTACCTACCTATGTATATACTGGCCATCTGAAAAATCATTATGCCAGTGAAGAAATTTAAGCCTTCCTTGCTGGTCAATGTACATACCTATATTATGTGCATACATCTCTTACGATAGTAATTATTTCAGTCTGTTTTATTACCTTTAATCCTGATGCCTGTACCCTACTATACATACGTTTGTAGCGTGCCATAATCATAAATAATCTAGAAAATCGGTAGACGACTTCTGCATTCTATTCGTAAATTTAATTTAAAATTTATAATTTTTGCGCGTATGAATTATAAAATTCATTGCTGATTTTTGGGTATTAGGACATGAAGTCGATGGACAGCGCAGATAAAATTACTCTACCTGTTATAAAACGCAAAGGGATATAGTTTTCCCATAAATGCATTGGTGAAGTAATAATTCTTTATGGGTCTTCTACTATTACCATAACCTTGAACGAAATCAATTAAGTAAAACAATAGAAATTAGAGCGCTTTATTTTTTGTTCATTTTCTAAAGATTTATATTTACCTATACATACATAATAGGTACCAAAGTACACAATATTATATGTTTTAAATGTTTTTTTTTTTATTTTTTTGAAAACCTTTATCTCGATTATGCGACCTTAGAGTTTCGTCTTTCGTGTTGTAGATACAAATATGCACATGAAAGTCGGTGATTATTTGTAAAGGTGTGTCCAGACTTCAGACTAAACACTAAAGCAACATTCAAAAACTATTCGCGATTGGAAACATTCAATGTTTCGCAAATGACACAGGAATAAAAGTGTTTATTGTTGTGAAAAAATGTAGAAATGGACAATTCTTATACAGGGGTGGAATCGCGTAGATGATAGTTGATTGTCACATTTTTGATCATCACTTGTTATCAAATTGATTTTTCCTTCTGCGTAAGGTGATCACATCCACCAATTCAACTCAATTCAACTTTGTTCAATTTGTCAGTGACATTTGTGAAAAACGTTGTTGCCGTAGTCATATTTTCAAGTAAATTCATTGAAATTGTTAATTTTTTAGTGAATAAATGCAATAATTCTAAATTTAACCACTTATTTTCGATTGTTGTATATACTCATATGGTGAAAGAAATATTGTTTTTGATGATTTGGTGACTAAAATTGAAAAAACGTTGAACATTTTATAATATTTTGTATGCGTGTGGTAACTCTAGTCACATTGCCACAAAAATAAAAATAAAATGTCAATTTCAGCACAATATTTTGGTGATTGGTGATAATCACCTTACGCAGACAGAAAGTGTAGAGTTTGACTGTCACTTACCACAAATCACCTTAGCCGATTCCACCCCAGGAGTCCAAGCTAAAGTTATTGATATTAATAATTGATAGGTAGACATTGACAGAGCTTGACACATTGATTAAAATCTTGTTATAATATAAAATGGTTCGAATAAAAGGCAAATATCCTATGTTGCCTGTGGTCAGTGGTGCAAATACAAAGTGAACGAACTATAGTGTAAAAGTACATTCAGTTACACCCAGAGATCAGACATAACGGTTAACCTTTATTTTCTTAGTTTCTCTTTGAGAGTTAATATATTCCGTTAAAAAGCTTTCGGTTACGGTTTGAGATTTATTTTTAAGAAAACAAAATTAGGTTTTCGGTTGAGATTTATTTTTTTATTTTCGAAAATATCTCTCAATTGTTGAGTTTGAGGAAAAGGTCAACCTTTAACTCTTTTTGGAAATAAATCATAAATGGTTAATGGACTGTTTTCCTATTACAATCACTCATGCCCACAAGTGCACAAGTGTTCAGCGATGACTAAAAAGACTTAAAAACTAAATTTCCCCATGCAGTGCTTACAAAATACTAACGGTTATACCATAGGCGTAACTACGGGGGGGGGAGGTCAGCCGCAACTCCCCGTAATTAGTCCCTGGGCCACTATTTGATATTATAATTTTTCGTTGTTAAGCATTTCAGTGAAATTTCTCCTATATAATTAGCTCATCACATAAATGTGATCTTTAAATCCAAACACACGTAGAAAAAAATACCTTTAATTTTGTTTTATTTTTCAAAAAACTGAAACAAGTATTAACAATGGGTTTTCAGCATTTGGCTTAAATATAATAAGAACGTTGAATTTTGATAAAAAAAACAACGTAATATTTTGTTTTGATATCTAGACTGTGAATTTTCACTTGCTCCATAGTGCAAGAACCTATTGATTTCGGTGTTAAAAAAAACTCGATGTTATTTTGTATGACCCTTAGGTAAATTATTTAATACAAAATGATATTCAAAACTTTTTATATAACCATACGCTTAATAATAGCTTGATCTCACGTTTAGGCTGATATTTGCTTCTTCCAATTTATATTTAAATTTAATAATTACTTTTAAATCACAATATACCAAAATCTTTTTATAAAACTTGCTAAAACTACTTTTTACAAAGATTCAAGCCAAAATCAAAGAATGCAGACAATTTTGGTGCATAATTCTAAAATCGTATATTACTATCGAACTACGATTTTGTCTTGATCAAATCTCCTAGATCTAGCCTGTGGGATATTATGCCACAATTACATTTTTTATAAAAAATATTCGCACTTTATTAAGTTTTTTTTTTTTTTAATCACAATCAAATTGCACTTTATTATCTTGTTTTTTAAATAAAAGCAACAAGTCTGAGTTTTTGACACTTACAAGGCTAGTTTTAAAAATGATAATATGGTGTATAGGGTAGGTTTAGGTTAGGTTTATATGGCTGTCAGGAAGACTACTGACACACTTAGACCATAGATAGGTTCGTTGTGATACCACGAAACGAGCGAGGGAGTACCTCTTTAATTAAAAGTTGGAGATTTTTATTCGACAGATCACTAGGATCGTCGAAAAAGAAATTACCCAGGTGTAATTTACGTCTTTGGGAGAGAGCTGGGCATGAGCAGAAAATATGGGGGATAGTCTCCTCCTCCTCCTCGTCCATGCAGCTTCTGCAAAAATCGTTAGAGAATACGCCAAGTCTTATGGCGTGTCTTCCTATGAGGCAGTGTCCGGTTATGACACCAATTACGGAGCTGAGATGTAATCTGCTCATAGACAACAAACATTTAGTGCGTTTCTGATCCAATTTTGGCCAGATTTGCTTTATCGCTACGCAGGTAGTAGTGTTTGTCCATCTTAAATTTGTTTTCTCTAGCATTTTGTTTTAGCATAAGTTTGCTTGTAGTGATAGGTATACCGTATACCAATATTCACCTTGTTAGGTAAAACTGGCATTAGGGTTCCATTTCTTGCGAGTTCATCGGCTTTGCAGTTTCCCACAATGTCTCTGTGTCCCGGCACCCAGAAGAGGTGAATGTTAAACTGTTCTGCCATCACGCCATCACCATGAGAGATGATCGACAGTCGCGGGCAGTTATTGTTTGTGGAAACAGCACAGATCAATCTGCGTGTCAATGCTGCCTGGCTGTCTGAAAAAATGCGGATATCCGAAAAAATATATTGAACCTTGCAATTTAATGTTTAAAGATAATTTCATGCAAATGTTGACCGCGGCTGCGTCTCAGGTAGCCCATCCGCTGAGTCCAATTTTGGCATACTCTTTCACACATATCGGCCGGTATCTCACGAATGAATGCATGGATGTTGGCTTCCAGTAAGTCAATCGAAGCGGGCTTGTCCCTATAGACATTAGACTTGACATACCCCCACAAAAAATAGTCTAATGGTGTCAAATCGCACGATCTAGGCAGCCAATTGACCGGCCCGAAACGTGAAATTAACTGTTCACCAAACTCGCCTCGCAATTGCGCCATTGTTTCGCGTGCTGTGTGGCATGTGGCACCGTCTTGTTGAAACCACATATCATGCAAGTCAAGAACTTCCATTTGGGGCAAAAAAAAGTTTGTTATCATCGCTCGGTAGCGTTCACCATTGACAGTAACGCTGCGATTCGCATCATCTTTGAAGAAATATGGCCCAATAATGCCGCCGGCCCATAAACCGCACCAAACAGTGGCTTTTTCGGGATGCATTGGTAGCTGTTGCAATGCTTCTGGCTGATCTTCACTCCAAATGCGGCAATTTTGCTTATTTACGTACCCATTCAACCAAAAATGAGCCTCATCGCTGAACACAATTTTTCGATAATGAACATTTCGAACCGAGCACGAATTTTGATAGTAAAATTCAATAATTTGCAAGCGTTGTTCATTTGTAAGACGATCCATGGTTAAATTGCAAACCAAACTGAAGCTGTTTGACAGTGACACAAGGTACTAAACACACGTCAGCTGTCAAAACCAGTGTTGCCAAAACCAAACCAGCTAAAAAATCACCCGTTATATAAAAAATATCTTTGAAAACGGCTTCAGTGTCCAAATCTCCAGATCACGTATGTCTGTGAAACGTCTTTTTTTTATACACTATCAGATCCCGTTCATAAGGAGCTTAGAGCAAGCTTCAGCTTATAAACAAAGATTTGCCAACAAATTATTATGTGTTCCACTGGCTCATCACTTAGTGCTATTGTTAGTTGTTAGTAATGTAAAACAAATCACTACAATAACACAAGCACTATAATACAATAAAACAATACAAAATACATAAAACATAAGAACTGGTTTTAAGTACATTCTTAAGATTTATTTTATTGTCATTAAAATCAATAATTTTAGAATTTAAATTGAAAAGCCTGCACATGCGGGTAAGCGGCTCATTCATACCGTAATTAGTCCGATGGTGTGGACAATGTAGGAGCTCAAGGCTACGCAGATAGTGAACACCCCCACGATAATTGAGTCCAACACAAGTAAGTAAATCAGGTGCATCTAATGCGCCTGAAAGAAGTTGGTGGATAAAAACTATATCGTTGTTCACACACCTCTGTAACAAGGACTGAATGTGAAGAAGCTGAATCCGGTGTTCATAAGATGGAAGGTTATAAGGATCTGTCCAGGGAAGACCTTTTAAGGCAAAACGAACAAAATTATGCTGAACTGCCTCTATCCTAGATCTATGAACATCATAGAACGGAGATGCGGACGAACGAAACAATTGTATAAAGATAGGGTAACATAAGGGTCCTGAAACTCTTTGGACCATCCTTTTACAAAACCTAACATTGAGTTAGCTTTTGTAACAAGAGAGTTTATGTGCTCTGTGAAATCTAGACTTGAAGTGAAGACGATTCCAAGATCTTTAAAACTAACAACACGGCACAATGTATGTTATGAAATATTATAGTCAAATATGATTGGTACTCGTTTCTTTGAAAAAGTCATAGTTTGGCATTTCGCTGGGTTAAGGTTTAATTCATTCTTGCAGCACCAAGTACAAAAACTATTAATGTCGGCTTGCAGATTCACACGATCACCGCTAGAGTATATAGATTTAATAATCGTGTAAGTTGAGAATATCGTGCTTATTCTTCTTCGGCTTTTTTGGTCGCAATGTTATTATAAATGAAACAGAGATTTCATTTCTTTGTGTATAATGTTTATAATTGTTCATTCCATTTTGTTAACAAAAGATCCCCTGAAGAAGATGGCAACCACCGTCGAAACGTTGGGAAAGAAATGAAATCTTTGTTTCTTTTATAAAAACATTGCGACCAAAAAAGCCGAAGAAGAATAAGCACAATATTCTCAACTTACACGATAATTCACATTTGGTCAAAAACTCACTTAAAAGATTTAAAAATCTTCATATCGTCAGCAAAAACCAGAATTTCACTATTGCGAATAAATGATATGTTACATCATTAATAGCAAGAATAAAAAGAATGGGACCTAAATGACTTCCTTGCGGTACTTCAGAGTTGGCAGTAAAAGGGTTTGAAAATGTTTATTTTAAATTTCACCTGGTAGGATCTATTTTGAAGGTAAGAATACATACAATCAATAAATCTAGCAGAAAATCTAAAGCCCTCAAATAAAGAATTTTCAGTCTAGTCAGAATTCCAATTTATTGTCGGTGTAGAGCTTCGATTGTCGCGTTCTTGTATATACCAGTAGGGTCTTGTTCTGTATATTTTGAGATCGTTTGTTTTATGGTCGTATCCATTTAAGTCAGGTACCCGCCGATCTCGACGTTCGTCAAGCTCCACGTTTTCACGTGCTCTTTTGCATGTACTAGTCAAAGCACTAGTCAATTTACTAGTCAAAGCACTAAAGTCTTTGATACAAAGATCAGTGAGCCAGTGAGTCAAAGAAATTCGCAATTTGTAGGTAGGTTAGGTATACATACATTTATTTGTTTCACTTTTTTAAGAAACCCGTAACGCTGGCTCTGTTTCACTGTAATTTCAAGCAATTTATTATGCATATTATACGGCATCGCTGATCTTTCATTTGCGATGGACAATATTTTTTAGACGAACTATAGTAGGTACCTATACGAAATCTTAAATAACAAATGAAAACATTTAATCCCATAGCTATCTATGCCATTTTTCTAAGCATATTTTCCATTTTATCACACTAATACCCTTACTTAAGCATATAAAAAAAAAACTCAACAAACCCATACAATTAATTTACTAACGGAAATTGTATCAACTGAATGCGCGCCAAATGAATTCACAAACCCGCCAGCTTAACCTTTATTGTTTAAATACTTATTCCTTTTCTGCTTCGTTGCCATTTATCATTAATTGTCCAGATTTAAAATAAATGTTGAAAATGTAACTGAAAACTCTGAAAAATTAAATTTTATTGCAAAATTAAAATTCTTTCATATACAACATAACAAAAGGAACAGAACAGTGACCATTTCAACCAACTAACGTGAACGGCCGACGCGCGGCGGCGCCGGCCGTTGTCATTCTTCAATGTAATTCTATGTAATCCTGCTTATCGTCCTTGGTCCAAGAGGACCAAACGACCAAGAATTTATTCTATAACCCGATTTATCTATGGGGTCACATAAAAGTCTATAAGAACAAATGCGGGTCGTATATATAAATTTTTATTTCATAGGATTTCCGAATCAACAATAAAATGTAGAACAATTGAATGGCGCTCTATTTACTTCACACGTTTATATAGGTGTCAGGATCAGTAACATTGTTCTGGCAAAATTGGGTTGAGATTTTATCCTTCATCCGTGCATCAAAAGCCGCAATATGAATGCGAAAAAAGAGATGTTTTATAGAATTGATTCAAACTGGAACGATGCGAGGGTCAATTTAGTGGCTACCAGGGTCAGAAGGTTTTCAAATTTATAATCGAGGGTCACGAATAAGAAATTTGCGAAGACGCAATAAGGTCACGCACAAACAATAAACATTTGAAAAGGGATTTTTCAGGGGTGAAAATTAAAAAAATTATTTCACATTTTTTCACTGATGTGATGAACAAACGAAAAGAATAACGTCCTGATTGTGTGATCCTTTTGCAATATAGGTTCAGTTGTTTATTACTATTTTTCAATTGCAAAATAGGTATATAGATAATGCAGCCGAAGTGAGTGATGTGATATTTGTGCATGTCCGAGTAGTTAAAACATTAAAAGCAGAAGGAAGGAGGAGGAAGTGTTTTTATATGATCTATGGTTATTGTTTTTGACCCTATGTCAAGATATCGGTAATTTCGAGACATTTTATCTGACCTTTTTTGAAAATAATTCATTAATTTTGATTAACATGAACAATCTGGCTTAGGAATTTTAAATTGTTTTTCAACGTGAAAAGGAACCATAAATTTAGCATTTGTGAGGGAAAATCCCGCCAACTGGTTTACTATTTTCAGTCATAGGTATTTTAATATTTATTTATTATTTTATTACTTTATATGTAGTCAGTTATAAGTCATAACCCATCATAAGTACAAACTTAGTATATAAATATTTCTGCAAATACGACTAATTTCAACGCATGAAAAAGGTTTCAAATGTGGTTTCAATTAACTCGATGTTCGGCGTCAAGTGATTAGCCAGCTTAGTAAAATTTTACATGATAATCACAACAAAAATCTTCGGAGCTGTCAGTGCCACTAAATTTATTTATTTTTTTTTCCGTTAGAAAAAGGTTGAGCGAAAGTTTTCTTCCAATCATATGATTCAAAATTTTACCTATTCCTTGATTGTTACTTATATTTATTTTGTTTGTATTTATTTATTTATAATCTTCTGTACATTAAGAACAAGTCTTTTAAAGTTAGTACAGTCATTAAATAAAAGTACATACATAATTATCATAATTTCAATTTAGTTTTATAAATTTAGTTTAATTTTTATTTTATCATAGTTTTAGTTTAGATATAAATTTGACAAAATACGAAATAAAATTAAATATTAAAAAAGATAGAGATAGAATATAAAGAAAATAGAATATCAAAAAATTTACAGAAGTATACATATATCACTTTTTTCCACGAATCCATAACTCACAATTTCAATTTCAATTTTATTCATTTGTATAGTCTGACAAAATAAGATACAATATCTTTTTAAACAGTGTAAGCTTAATTAATTACTTTATCGATGTGTTAAATAACAGAAAGAAATACAACAAAGTAGCTAACAATATTTAAATAATTCAAAGTGTAGAGTTTCATTATTTTTGAAAAAAGTATGATTTAATTTTAAATAATATGAAAAGACAGAAAGTAAGAGAGATATAGAAAAGAATGAAATGAGAAAGAAAAGAAAGAAAATAAAGTAAAGAAAAGAAAAGAAGAAAAATAAAGTAAAATAAAATAAAGTCTTAAATGAAAGAAAATTGTACCTATGTATGTACATCATTATCAAAAGGTCGCCAAGTATTTCCTTAGTCTTATCCTAAAGAGGGTTTTACAGCATATCATCCCAATTAATCGGGGAAGAGAGTTCCACAGACGTATCGCATTGATAAAAAATTGACGTTCGGATACTAAGAAATTGTAACGTGTTGGTAAAGAGTAAAAGATCTAAGTGAGCGCGTTTGACGGATCTTATTATAAAGGTACGGTGGCTGGCGTGTTTGTATTACATTGTGAAGCAATATCAACGTTCTAAACTTATAAAGATTTTCTAGTGTTAAGCCGTTTATCGATTTAGAAAATTGGGAAATATGGTCATATTTTCTTAATCCATAAACGTATCTTTCTACACTATTATAAGCAACATTAAGCTTACGCTTGTGCTCATAATCACAATTGTAAAAAAGTTCGCAACCATAGAGCATAATTGGGATAAGAAGTGTTTTTGCTAATACTAGCCTCGTTTTTAATGGCGTTATTTTATGGTTGGTCCACAACATACCTAAGCCACCATAAACTTTCCCGATTGTCAATCTGATATGATCATTCCAAGAAAGAGTTTTTGTAAAGGTTATACCTAAGTTTTTAGCAGAATTAACAAACTCGATTTGCTTATTATCAAAGTATATTTTGGGATAATCTGATCTATCAGCTGATTGTCTTAAAATGACCAAGCATTTGGACTTAAGAGGGTTAACACAAAGTCCATTTTTTAATGACCAATTAAGAATTCTGTCCAAATCTTCATTTACCTCAACTGCTGCATTTTCGACTAGACCCAGGGGAAAACACTTCCGTATCTGAACATCATCTGCGTACTCACCTAGGACCTATACCAATCGCAAGTAAAATGAATTATTTAAAATTTAAATTCTGAAAAAAGTTCTTCATTTTATATTTTTGATGATTGAATTTCAATAATACTGATGGTTTCGGCGGGCCTTCCGATGATATTTATATTGTTTTGTGTATTTGACCAATTATTTTTATAATTTAATTATAAATGAATTATCTATTTGAGTTTTTTATGGCATAGCTTTAGGTTATTAAATTGTCGTTCATATATGTATTCAAAATAACAAGCCTCTTATTGACAAATCCATAATAGGTTTCAAACTCAGGTTAGTTTGGAATACCCAACTGAATTTGCATCGACATTAAAACATAGGAGTAATTAGCCTCTGAATTTTTGCTGACCAATCTAGGCTATGATATTAGCCGTGTTTCGGCGTGAAGTGTTTACGCGGCAAACAATAAAATGGCTATATTCACTTTTAACTCATTCTTAGTTTTGGAAGTGATGACGTACAGATGGCGTTTCTAATGGAGTGGAGAAAAATATGCTTATCAGATACAAGCACCATAAAAAAATTAAATTTACCGGAAATCCGAACCGTTTGACGTTTTTTGATGCCTTGGAGTGAGAGAGAAATAAATATATAAATATATATATTTCTATATAGCCGTTTGCTTAAGAACTCAACGAAAATCGCCTGACAGCAAAATCATTGCAATTTAGAAACGTCGTTTATCATTCGTTAAGTGCAATTTAGAGCAATGCGGCTTTGTGAGCCAATGTGCACTTCTCCCAGATTATATTATTAAATTGCTGCAATACTTTTACCATCGCAGAATTCTTTGAAATGGTACATAGGTTATTCATACACTCGCTAATGCAAAGGAAATTTCAATGCAGAATGAGCTGTTCGACAACCTTTCAATAACAGAAAATGCGAGTGCCAAAGCAATATTCATTTAAAGTGTGATGATTTTTATTTGAGCTGTTACGAAATTTGATAATTATTAAAGCTCATTGCAATTAAAATATTGGAAATTCGGATCACCAATATTGGTTGCGCAATGATAAGTAAAATTTCCATCGATTCACAAAAGCAGTTAAGTAATTTCACTGCATTTTTTATAGAAGGAAGTTCCAGAAGACAAAACAAGAAAACAATTAACAATAAAATGAAAAACAATTTATTCGATTATTTAAGAAAACGAAGTTGATTGGAATGAGATTTTTGCAAACACACAGATTATCCACAGATAAGTTGAAATTCATTCTACGAACTTATGTCCTTTCTTGGGCCAATACGAATTCATCTTACTCAAAATATTAGACGATCATGCACAAGTTACAAGTTTTTTTTACAAGTTACAAGTTAACTTTATTGAGTCTTATAAAATCTGTACATTCTTATCTTAAACTTCATACATCTTTAAATTTTTGGTCGACTTTATTATATGTCTGACTTTAACCATAATTTCTAATCAATTTTAGATAACATTATACTTTTCAGTTTGATCACTTGCTCCCGGTGACCAATTCTCTTATTTGCTCTTTTCTTTTGGCATTCTTAACTTAATGACTAGGACTTAAACTAAAACTAAAAATAAACTTACAACTACAAAATCATCCTTTTTAACGATGATATCTATAAAACCCATAATCATAAAATATTTGCAGATCTTATGAGATTCTTAGTAATACATATAACTTATGTTACAAGAAAGTCCTAAAGATCTGTATTAAACAAAGTTCTATGTTAGCAAATACCATTTTAAATTTTTCAAAAATATTTGACCAATATCAACCCCTATAGGGGGGATGTTTTTTCATAGAACGGCACTTATATGTCGTCGTTCGTATTCGTATCTGGCCTTAATAAGGGAACAGACCTCTCATTAAAAATGTTGAATGGTGATAGGTAGTATTCATCAAGCAGGCAGTTATTTATATTAGTGTCTATTAAGGATCTCACGAGGGGAGAACTAATTCGCTCCATTTTTTTAAAGAGAAGTTCTGTTTGATATTTCATTAAAGGTGTAACCTCAGTTGCTATATAAATAGTTTTGTTGGAATACCATTTTTTATCTGGCCTTCTAAATAACCCACAGCAAAATCTCAAAATCTGTCTCTCAAACATCTCCATTTCTTTTGCAACTGCTGGAGATAACGTAAACCACGTACAAAACCCATATGTCAAAATCGGCCTTATAAGCGTCTTATATATAAGTATTTTAGTTTTCCCTAACATGCTCTTAGACTTTAATATTAGTTTTAACGATCTTAAAACCATCTTTGCTTTATTTAGAGCTGTTCTAGCATGTTTGTTAAACAAGAATCTGTTCTGAAAATGTATACCCAGATATTTGGTTTCGGTCCGTAATGGAATTTGGTAATAATTTATTTTTAATTTTAAAGACTTGCTATCTTTAACCGCAAGGTAATGTCCTTTCCCGCTGGCATTTCTGTAACAAATAAGTCCACATTTGCTTGTGTAATTTTAATTTTCAACCTCCATTTTTTGAAGTAATTTTCCACGAGAGGAAGTCCTTGCTTAATTTTGCTAAGAGCTATGGTTGGTCGGGTATCACTAGCTAATATAATAGTGTCATCTGCATAGTGAATCGAGCCTAAATCATTCGTTATTGGGTCTGAAAGCGGAAAGTCCTGCAAAAATATATTAAAGAGGAATGGCCCGATTATTGATCCCTGTGGCACGCCTGTGTTGACCGTGAAAACATCTGAATGATCTGATCCTATGTAAACAGAACTTCATCTGTTTGTCAAGAAACTAATATTAAAAATTTAATCGAATAAGCTTAAATATAAGACCTTGCCACAGCGAATCAAACGCCTTCTCAAGATCAATGTCCAAACTCACTGTGCATTTCTTATTTCTAAGGTTTTTTATTACCTTATCCTGAAATAAGAGCAAAGCATGTTCGGTAGAGTGTCCGTTTTTAAACCCAAACTGATTTCTTGGAATGATGTCATTATCATGCACAGTATACACGTACGGCGCGGCACTCTCTCTTTTAGTTTTTGTATATTTTTTTGTATTTTTTTAAAATTATAGATTGCTTGAAAATGTACAGCTACTATACGAGCAGACACGTGCGACCCAATTGTGTCTCTTATTTTTTCCGTTCACATAAACATTTTACAATTTGTTTGTCTTAAACCAACAATATGATTATAAATTTGAAAAACCAGACATTTAACATTGATAAAAAGCTGCAACACTTATAGTAATTATTTACGATGACCCACCACCGCGTCGTTGGTTTTTTCCATTAAAAATGCGATTTAAAAAATTAATTATGAAATTCACTATTTTCATTGTTGTTTGTTTTAAGTATTGTAAACATTCAATTGTCATCAGTTCTTTATTCAAAACAAATTGTTTTGTAATGGTTTTGCTGTTTTATACAGCAAGTGAAATTGAAGAGCAAGTTCGTATCAATTTTCTATTACTAAACCAATACTGACATGATAGGAGATAAGCCGTTTCAAAGTACATAAATGAAATTATAAATGACGAATGGAAAGGAAAAAATCAACATTGCAGTTTTTAATTGGGCACCCCTGCTGTCAATAGATACAAGTACAAAGAATACATTCAACATTTTTGAAGCACTTCTGAGCACCGGTACGCATTCTTTGGCCGAAAGTTAGAAAATGCATTTACATTTTTGGAAATCATTGTTTCAATAATTACGAAATAATTTTACAATTTATTATAAACTACATAGGTATATTTAAAATATGCTTTTTATATATCTTTTTCGAGGTTGACATTTTTTTAATGGCTCAAAAATTAGATCCCTGTTTATTGATATTTACACAAATTTTTCGTTATTGATCCAATCTTAATGAAATAAACATCAAAATTTTGTGGGAATTAATAAATTAATTTTGTTGGTATATAGCTATGGCGCCAATTTTTAAACGATTTAGTATACAAGAACATATTTAACATCATACTAGGTCACAAACCAATAGTTTTGTTTAACCTAGTATGATACTAAATATGTTTTAGTATGATGCTAAATCCTTTAAAATGTTGCGCCTTGTTTTTAAAAGTTGTGCTTTATACTAAGTAGCTTTATACTAAAGCTGACGCACAACACAATTCAACAAAAGGTGATGGTGAGTTTGCGAATAAGTACAAAAGTATTAAAAAAGTAGGTTAGACTAGTTCTTTACGAATTAATCAAATAAAAAGGTTATAATTATAATAAACGATGATATATATATGTATAAAAATAAATTCCTACAGTGGCGTAGGTACTAACTTTTTTTTTTTGATAACAGGAAATATCAAACCTCCAAAAGCGGAAAGCGACCGAACGACGACGGTGAAAAGCCAAAAAAAGATAAATAAAAAAGAAAACTGATTTATATTTTAAATTGTAGGGATTTTAATTTTAATTAAATTGTAAATTTATTTTTCTACCTTTATAAATATAGGAAGAAAACCTGGAATCATAAAAAATAAAACAAATTAAGTGTAAAAGTGTATTTTTAAATGGCGGAAAACCAATTTTAAATTTCGAAATGAAGCTAAGAGAAACGCGAAGCTCAATTTTTCTTGAATTATTGGGCTATTAACTTTATAATTTTGAATAATAATTTAAAAAGTCCACTTAAAATAAAATAATGATAAGTCTTCTACTTGGTTGAATATTTTTCAATTAATTTTCATATTTAGTATATACAATTTGCATCATTATTAATATGTAGCTATGAAAATTTCAGTATTAATGTTTTTTAAAATCACTTCAATCGTTATCGACATAGACGTTATTTAATAATACCGTTATATAGAAATTTTATTAACACATTGGTTTCCACTTTCTGATAGACCTTAACACAGCTAACTATACATAAAATTTCATTCAAATCGTAAAAAAAATCCTAGAAATTTTAAAGTTTTTCAAACTTTGCGGCACCTTAAATTTGATTCTGATTGGAAATAATCATCTATTCTGCCCTTCACGAATCCCAATGAAAAGTGAACTGCTTCAGCTTTAGAGACGAGATGGGCTGATCTCTGTTGGCAAGTTTATCCGCTCGCTCAGACTTCCTTAAGTGCTGATTAATCCTTAGTACATTATTGTCCTGCTGGTTTCTATAAGCCTGTAGGATCAATTTGAGGTGTGAAAATTCAAAATTCAAGCGATTTTTAATTTTCACAGCCCAAATTGATCCACCATTCGTCAAACAATTTGTCAGCTAGGCTTTTCATTTCTTACCGTTATCAAAAATTCTTGAACTTAGCATAGTTTTTGTTAATATCCTTTCTCAGTTTCTAGGAACCATTCATAAAAGAATACTTTCGTCGTTTTAACTTCAAAAGCAAAGAAATTAAACAGTTTCCTCATTTTTCAAAGTTATGAACCTTAAAATTTCATCATCGACTTAAACATTTTTTTAAATGACGTATAATCTAAAGCACCTAGTTTTCAGCATTTGGCCTTATTATAATAAGAGCGTTAAATTTTGGTAAAAAATATTGCAATATAAGTGCATCTTTTTTTTCAAAATATAATTTAGAAAACAAAAAAACATAATTTTATGTTTTAAAATTTCGACCTATTGGTTTCGTGTTGAAAAAAAAACTCGAGGAAATTTGGTCTTAAGTTAATTATTAAACACAAAATGGCATTTGAAACTTTTGGATGATCAAACGCTTAATAATAGCTTGATCTCACGTTTCCTGATATTTTTCTTTCAATTTAAATTTAAATTTAAAAATAAATTTTATTATTCCTTTTAAATAACAAAATCATATTATTTTTAAATAAAAATAGCTAAAACTACTTTTTACAAAGATTCAAGCCAGCAAAATCAAAGTATGCAGAAAATTTTGGTGCTTAAATATAAGTTTACCAAATAGTAATTCTAAAATCGTTGGAGCGGTTTTTAAATAATTGGATATTTACTTAATAATTTTTATAAAAAAGATTGTTTTACGCCAATTTTAAGTGCTAAATAGTAGGTAGGCATATTTGTCGTATTAACAATAAAACTTTTTATTCAAGCCGTTTTTCAAACATTGAATTTACAAACAAAATAGAAGAAAGAAACTTTATCAAGGTTTTCTAAAAAAAAAATAGGTAAAAATCGATCAAACTGTTAATGAGATACCTAAAAAAAATTACAGTTTTATGGAAGGTTTCGTTAATAGGCTGGCAATTTTTTTTTTTTTTTTGCAACTTAACAAAATACAATTAGACAAAAATGATCTCTAATTTTTTTAAACAAAATCGTTAAAGTCGTTCTCGAGAAAATTAAGCTTCTTTACAACGGTTACTATGGCATATTCACCGATGCTTCTTTAGCTAAAAAAACGATTTTCCCTCAAAGGATTGGTGTACAAACCTATTCTATTGTTTAAGACATTTTCGTTTCACATCAAATTGTCGATACTAGGAGGACAATTGTTGCAGGTTTCCTCTGGCAGATCAAAGCCCTCGTTAATGGGTGTCGTACTTTTTCTTGGAAAAATTTTAATATGCACTTACGTAATCGAAACTTAAAATATGATGACAAAGCCACATCCGAAAATTTGCTCTCCTTGATTATTTCAAGGAGCTACATCATAATAGATATCGCAGATTTCTTGAAGTGGAGGTATAGTGGAAAAAGATTAGGAATAACGTTTAAGGCATCGATCGGATCGGCAAGCTCATATGCCAGCTGTTCTGTGTCTATGTTTGTTGTAATATAATATCATTTGTCATCGTTTGTGTTTATAATATCATTTTAAGTTTAAGACCCTACATTATTTTTAATTTACTACATGCATACGATAAGTTAATTATAAAACCGTTTTTGTAAATGATTCAACCATATACCTACATACATTCCTTTTGACGTGAAAAAATTTTATTTGTTTTTTAATAGAATTTTGTTGAATAAAAATAATCTTAAATTATAAAAACCCTTCATTTTTACTTAGTAAAACATTTTGTTTAAAATGCGTCAGTATATATAATTGCATTTGAGAATAATAGTAACTATGCAGCGTCGCCACAAACACGCCGACTGTCCGATGGACTCATATTTGCCCTATGTACGACGCCTATTCTCATATAGAAACTTCTATCAAAAATTGTCCCCTGTTGACCCTGTTGGGCACCAATTTGTCGCACTTGTATTCATTTTATTGAGATAGGTAAACCTTCAGTCGCCTCCCGGACTATTTTGGAGATACCGTCAAACAAAATTCGATCAATTTGACGGTAGCTTTTCAAATTGGCAGCCAAATGACAATGATTTGTGATCCCATTTTGTGTAATACCCCTATGGGTGTTTAACAAAGCCCCTGGAAAAAAATTGGGGACATTTATAACGGCAGACGGTAGACGTGACATGGGTTAGCGCCTCTAGACTAAAATGAAAATATGTATCTACTCCTTAAAGCAATACACTTAATATTTCCGCGATTGTCACTTTGTCTGAAAACAGTAAATCGAAGCATACTTTTTGAAAATTAATTGCACTCCTAAAAGCACTACGCATATTTCGTACAGTTGGAAATATTTTTTTATTCAAGCATACTCTTTGGAGAAACCTGTATTTTACACTAAAAAAAATCTTTTTGTGTACTAACGCGAGATAATACTTTTGTGATCATCAAGTTCAATGAATTCAGTGCCTATATGCGTAATGCGAATATATGTATGTACTATGTAGGCAAAAATTATTGAATATAAAGATGGGAAAGCATCTTACGTTTTACCCGTCAACAACCATTTGTTTACCTTGTTGTTTTTTTCCATTTCGACTCGTAATTCGTATGCGTGTAATATTGAGAGGAGAACCGAGTTGAATTTATTTGTTTTGACAGTTCTACTTTTTTTTTGTCCATTTTGCGTGCACATTTAATTCTTTTTTTTTTTTGTATTTCTATAAAAACTTTTATTAAACAAAACATTTATATTTTTACTCAAGATCACAAGTGATATCACTAATTAAATTGGACTTACTTAGTCAGTAGCACCATAGAATTTATACACATTGAGAAATTATGTGTAAGTTTCAAACTTTGCTTGTAGGATGTCGTTACTATCGACTACTTTTTTGTTTACACTTGTAGCAATTATTTTTGAGTTAAAAGGCAAAAAAACATATACAAATGTATGCAGAAAAATTTAGTTTAATGTGTTAAAAAACAAAACAAAGTTTCAATTTTCAGAGATTTATTTTTTATTTATACACAAACAAATCATAAAAAAAAACTAGGAACAATAATCTTCAAAAACTTAACAAAAGAATGTAACTTTATTAATGCCCAGTTTCACAGTAAGATTTTAAACTGTAGTTTTACCAAACCCGAACGACAGTTTAAACTTTTAGTTCAACGCCTTCGGTTTCTCAATAAAAATTAAACTCCCAGTTACCTAAACGCAGTTGGTGAAGATCTGAATGATCAAATTTGTTTTTAAATTTCAAATTATAATATTGTTAGGTTTTATCTAGGTTCGTTTTATTAAATAAAACTTATTTCCGTTTTAATACAACTCACTTTACGTCTTTTTACTTTTAATTCCACTTAATATTTCAAAACACTCTTTATTTCCTTTTTACTTTCTTTATTTTAAATTCACACTTTATCACTTTCAAATTACCGACTTGTACACAACTGATTTCAAATTCAAACTGACTGTCGGTCCGCATCCGCTTCCTCTTTTATACAGAAATGCTTGGCTTATGGAAGGTTCTTGAACTTGCTAGAAACAGTAGGCAATGTAGTACAATATAGAGTAGGCAATGTAGTAGGTGTAGAGATTTAGTAGATGTACCGAACAGGTAGATGGCGTTTACCTCAAGAGATGAAAATATTCAGCACCCTTTAATTATTTGTGTAACACGTTACATTGCCCTCCTCCTAAGATTGTTCGCCCCGAACCATTTCTTCACCATCTTCTCCACTGTAGCGGTATAGCCGATCAATGTGAACAACTTTTGGCTTGCCTCTTAGACCTCGCTGAATTCGATAAACCACATCATTGATCCTTGTAACAACACGGTAAGGTCCTTCCCAGTTTTGTTGAAGTTTTGGTGACAGTCCCTTTTGTCGATGAGGATTATATAGCCACACTAGATCTCCCTCATGGAAAGGTTTCGTTGTGATGTTTGCATCATAGCGTGTTTTCATTCGGTCACTAGCTAGCTTTATTTTAGTCCTTGTCCTGTCATGGATGTCAGTCAGTTTTTCCTTTAGGCAATCCACGTATTCCTCTTCATTTCGTTTTTCGCCCGTTGGACATCCGAATTTAATTTCGCTAGGCAACCGGATATTTGTACCGAATACAATTTCTGATGGAGTGTGACCAGTTGTGCTGTGCACCGCATTTCGGTATGCCATTAAAAATAGAGGAATGTGTTGGTCCCAGTCTCGTTGGAAGTCACCTACTACTTTGGAAAGGTGTTCTTTGAGAGTCCTGTTGAAACGTTCAACCATTCCGTCAGACTGCGGATGAAGTGGTGTTGTTCTCGTCTTCTTGATGCCAAGGAGCGAACAGACCTCTTGAAAGATTTTGGATTCGAAGTTTCTTCCTTGGTCAGAATGGAGCTCCATAGGAACACCGAACCTGCTGACCCAATTGTACACAATCTGATCTACAACTGTCTTCGCTTCTTGGTTTGGAATGGCAAACGCCTCAGGCCACTTGCTGAAGTAATCCATGACAACAAGAATGAATCGGTTTCCACTGTTAGACTCAGGAAATGGGCCTGCAATATCGATGGCAATTCTTTCAAAAGGTGCTCCAACGTTGTACTGTTGCATCTTACTCTGTAGTTTTCTGCCTGGTCCCTTGGTGGCTGCACAAGTGACGCATTTTCTGCACCATTTTTCTACATCATCTTTTGCATGCAGCCAGTAGAAACGTTCTCGAATTTTCTCCAGAGTTTTGTTGATACCCAAATGGCCTCCAGAAGATCCATCATGCATCTCACGTAGAATGTCATTAACCTTTGTCCGGGGTACAACAAGCTGCATCACATAGGTTTTGCCATCTGAGGATTCCCATCTTCGTTTAAGCAAACCTTCCTGCACATGAAGGGAATTCCATTGTGCCCAATAGGCTTTGAGGGTAGGACTTCTATCAGAAATGTCTCCCCATTCTGGTTTCTCTTCATGTTCTTTCCATGCAAGAATGGGTTCGATGTCCAAATCTTCTTGCTGCGCATTCCTGATTTCCTCGTTACTCCAGCCGCCGATGGGTTCAACTCTTGTTCGTTGTATGGCAATAGAGTCCTTTTCTTCCTGGCGAGTGCAATGCTTGCAGTCTTGGTTACATGGCCTACGAGACAGGGCATCTGCATTCGAATGTAGTTTTCCTTTTCGATGTTGGATTTCATAGTCATATGTTTGAAGTCTCTCGATCCACCTGGCTACTTGACCTTCTGGATTTTTAAAATTCAAAAGCCATCTTAGCGCTCCATGGTCCGTCCGTAAAAGGAACCTCTGTCCATAGATGTATTTATGAAAGTGTTTTGTGGCTAAAACCAAAGCAAGAAGTTCTCTTCTGGTTACGCAGTAATTTCTCACTGTCTTTGAGAGCACCTTGCTGAAGTATGCTACAACTTTTTCTTGACCGTCATGAACCTGGGAGAGAACGGCTCCTATTCCGACATTGCTTGCATCTGCATCGATTATAAACTGTTTTCCAGGAGTTGGATAGGTTAACACTGGAGCATCACACAAGCGTCTTTTAAGTTCCTTAAAGCTTTTCTCGCACTCATTTGACCACTTGAATTGTTTTCCTTTTTCTGTGAGTTGGTGCAAGCTTTTGGCGATTCCGGCAAAATCCTTCACAAATCGTCGGTAATATGTAGCAAGCCCAAGAAAACTTCTAAGTTGATGCTTGTCTTGTGGATTTGGCCAGTTCTTCACAGCTTCCACTTTCTCGGGATCAGTTCTTACTCCTTGAGACGAGATGATATGCCCCAAATACTTCACTTCAGACTTGAACAGCGTACATTTTTCTGGATTGAGCTTGAGATGAGCATTTCGCAATCTCTGGAATACTCCTTTTAAGTTTTCACAATGCTCGTCAAATGTTTTCCCAAACACGATGACATCATCCAAATAGACTAGACAGGCTTTCCAAGTAAGGCCTTGTAGTACGCATTCCATTAAACGCTCGAATGTTGCAGGAGCGTTACACAGGCCAAAAGGCATTACTTTGAACTGCCATAAACCGTTACCTGTCGAGAATGCAGTTTTCTCCCGATCTTCTGGGTGAATTTCAACCTGCCAGTATCCACTCTTCAGGTCCAATGTTGAAAACCATTGAGCTCCAGCCATCGCATCCAGAGTATCGCTTATCCTAGGCAGAGGATAACTGTCCTTCTTGGTGACATCGTTCAACCTTCGGTAGTCCACACAAAATCGAGTACTTCCGTCCTTCTTTTTGACTAGTACGACTGGTGATGCCCAAGGACTTTTTGAATTCTCGATTAAACCATCTGTCTGCATTGTCGATATCATTTTGGTAACTTCGTCTTGTTTGGCTAAAGGTAGGCGCCTTGCTGGTTGACGGATCGGCCTTGCATCACCAGTATCGATTCGATGCTGTACAAGTTGTGTTCGTCCATATTGCCCGTCCTGTGAAGCGAAAACATCAGCGAACTCTTGTAGAAGGTTTCCAGCAACTCTTAGCTGTTGTTGATCGAGATTACAGCAGTTAAACATTTTTCTCTTCAAAGCGATGACTTTATCTGGATTCACTGATTTTTCGGTATGTTCTTCGGTTATCTTTGTTATTGCCGCTACAGGGTCACATTTGCCGACAACTTCTCCTTTTCTAAGCTTGATCTCATATGGTTTGATGTTTAGTATTCGTATGGGCACCATTTTATTTTGAGGTGCCACCAGCGTCTTTCCCACGATGTAGTTTTGGGAGCAATGCTCAGAGTCTGGTTCCACCATGAGGTATCGATGGCTTCCAGAATCATCTTTGATGTTTGTCCAAACAAAGACTTCTGACGAAGGAGGTAGGCACATATCTTCTTTGATGATTGCTCTTATCGATGATGAGTTTTGATTATTGCCATAAACCATTGGAATCTCTATATTTCGGTATTTAAGAACTTGGTTACCAATGTCGAGAATTATTTCATGCTTTTTCATAAAGTCGATTCCAATAATGCACTCATCGCATATATCTGCCACTAGAAATGGATGTTCAAACTCTAGTTCTGCCAAGCGGATCCGAAGACGGACTTCTCCGTACACTCTTGCTGCTTCTCCTGTTGCAGTCTTCAGACAATAGCTGTTAGTGTTGTTTAGCCATGCCATCTTGACCAAGTCTCTTCGTACAATGGAAGCGGTGGCACCGGTGTTCGTTTTCCAGCTGTTCGTACTGCTCTCTGGAGATTTATGTCAGACAAGGCACGAACAAAGGCTTCTGCGGCGAATTGGTTTATGATTTCTTCGCCCGCAGTTGGATATGCCAAGTGAGCTAGTCGTTCGATGTCTGCTTGAAGCTGCTGAAGAGTTTCACCCCGTTTCTGAACTCTGGTGTTTAGTTGAACTCTAAAGACTTCTTGCATATGGCCATCTCCAAAGCGTTTTTCAATGGCTTGTGAAAGTGCACTAAAGTTGCCATGCATCTCTGCTGGTATTGTTTGCAGTAACTCAGCAGCAGGTCCTCTGAGAGCCAGTGTAAGTGCAACAAACTTGTCTTCATTGTCCCAGCCGTTTGTCAATGCTGCTGCTTCAAATTGTCTCTTGTAGATTGACCAAGAAGTTTGCCCATCAAAAGTTGGCGGATGCATTTCTTTTCTCTTATAAGATTCACCAGAACTTTCTCGCACCTTCAATTTTCTAACCTTGTCGAATTCTTTTGACAAATAATTGAATTTATCCTCAACTTTTTCGAATTTTTCTTCAACCTTCTGCAAACTTGTGTCTACTTTGAGTAAATGTTTTTCAACTCCTTCAACACGTTCATCTACAACAACAAACTTGTTCTCTAAAGTAGTGAGTTTGCCTTCGAGAAGGTTCCTTTGTTCTTCAAAGAGCTCTTTTTGCTCGTTTCTTTGATCTTCGAAACGTTCGAGTAGTTTCGTTTGTTCATTCTTTTGTTCTTCTCTTTGATCTTCGAAACGTTCGAGAAGTTTCGTTTGTTCGTTTCTTTGATCTTCGAAACGTTCGAGAAGTTTCGTTTGTTCATTCTTTTGTTCTTCTCTTTGATCTTCGAAACGTTCGAGAAGTTTCGTTTGTTCGTTTCTTTGATCTTCGAAACGTTCGAGAAGAAGAGCCAACATATTGGACAAATCTGTGTTGGTACTTACTTGTTCTTCTGCCATTTCTATTTCCAAGACGGATGTGTCTGGATTTTCACCGTGTCGTCTCATGGCTTCTTGCAGAGGTCATTTTTCGTTCCACTAGTAGAAAGACCCCGTTTGTTTAGTTCTGCTTTTAGTTCAACAGCGTTTAAATCTTTCAGAAGCTTACCCATATTTTTACTTTCAACACAATCACTTTTCACTAAAGTTTTATTTAATTATACTTCTGACACCAATGTTAGGTTTTATCTAGGTTCGTTTTATTAAATAAAACTTATTTCCGTTTTAATACAACTCACTTTACGTCTTTTTACTTTTAATTCCACTTAATATTTCAAAACACTCTTTATTTCCTTTTTACTTTCTTTATTTTAAATTCACACTTTATCACTTTCAAATTACCGACTTGTACACAACTGATTTCAAATTCAAACTGACTGTCGGTCCGCATCCGCTTCCTCTTTTATACAGAAATGCTTGGCTTATGGAAGGTTCTTGAACTTGCTAGAAACAGTAGGCAATGTAGTACAATATAGAGTAGGCAATGTAGTAGGTGTAGAGATTTAGTAGATGTACCGAACAGGTAGATGGCGTTTACCTCAAGATCAATCTTTTGGTCTTAATGTCTACAAAGCAACGCAGGTATTCTCCTGTCATTTCAACTTTTTCGCACTTAACTCAACTCCTCAAGCATTCAAATCATCATCATCATCGGCTCGACAACCAGGGTCCGGTCCTGGCCTCCTTCAACAAGTCTCTCCACCTATCCCGGTCTCGAGCCGACGCCATCCAGTTGCGCACCCCAAGGCTCTGGGCGTCCTGGTCTACGCCATCTCTCCAGCGCAAGCATGGTCTACCACGCTGTCGTCAGCCATAGAATGTACCACAAAGAACTTTCCGAGCAGGTTCCTCTTCGCTCATGCGAGCTAGGTGCCCTGCCTACCGAAGTCTACCGAGCCTAATTTTTGTCACTATATCTGCTTCAAGGTAGATT
This sequence comes from Baccha elongata, assembly GCA_951217065.1. Taxonomy (NCBI): domain Eukaryota; kingdom Metazoa; phylum Arthropoda; class Insecta; order Diptera; family Syrphidae; genus Baccha; species Baccha elongata. The sequence goes on along the minus strand of OX578272.1, from coordinate 50,014,109 downwards.
GCGTACAATTCATGATTGTACCGTCTCCGGAATCGTCCTTCCTCACATATGGGGCCAACAATTCTCCTTAAGACTTTTCTCTCGAACGCGGCTAAGAGGTCAGAGTGCCTTTTGCTAAGCACCCAAGTCTCGGATCCATATGTGAGTACTGGCAGGACCATGGTCCTGTACAGCAGTAGTTTTGAAGTTATGGTGAGATTTCTGGATTTGAAGAGCTTTGACAGACTGTAGTAGGCTCTGTTGGATTTGAGAAGCCGCCCGCGTATTTCTTCTTCTATATTGTTATCGGCTGCTACTATTGACCCAAGGTATTTAAAGGATTGCACCACTTCAAATTCGTGCTCCGCTACCTTGATTGTTTGACCAACTGTTCCTCTCGCATTCGACGCCACCATGTATTTTGTTTTACCTTCACTAATGTGCAGCCCCAGATTTTGTGCCGCCTGCTCGATCTGGATGAAGGAATCGTGTACAGCTTGCTCGGTTCTTCCGATGATGTCGATGTCGTCTGCGTAAGCCAGTATCTGGCTGGACCTGTTGACGATGGTCCCTCTTGTTGCCGTGCCAGAGTCACGGATTGCTTTCTCCAACGCCAGGTTGAAGAGGCTCAAATAGTTGGCTGAAATACCTGGGTTGGAATAGTTGGCTGAAATACCTGGGTTGGAATTTCGTTTCAAATCAAACTCGATCTTTGGACCCTGCATATAAACTAGGTATGTGAAACTGGGCATAAGAAATACATACCTATTATATTTTGTTTTCTTAACGCAAAATATGTATTATGTTAACAATAATTATAAAATATAATACATAATTATATCAAATATACATACATATATAGTTTCCCATATTAAAAAAACATTGTTCAAGTCTCCCGTTCGCTCTTTTTAACACAAATTAATTAATAACTTTTTTAGTGGAAATGCAAACAATTTTTTGTACTATTATTATTCAAAACAAACACCAACCTAAAAAACTTAAATAAACTTAAATAAACAGACGTATTTTTTTCACTTTTGAGCTACTCAAAATTGCTTACGATTTCAAATTTTTTTTGTTGGCAGGTAGCTTGCTACACGATTCGAGTTAAATTTGAATGAAATATTGCGAGTGGTTCTAGTCTCCCATGTGTTTAAGTCTCCCGCTTTCCCCCTATGTATACTCTGAAAACATTTTATAAAGACTGAATGGTACATAAACTCAATGGTACAATTTAGACATGCCGTGTGTAGCCTCTTCTTTATTCCTGTGGAACTTCAATTCATCAAATGTTGGCTGTAAATTAATAAAAATAGTTATTGTTTCGGTAATAAGTTATTTTAAGTTTCACAAACAAACAAAATATTAGAGTAGGTACCTAATAATCCGTAAAAATACTAAAATGATATCGTCTGCTATCGTCTGGGCAGCTTTTTTATAAAGCGAACTGAGGACATAGGTTAAACGCATTTTGAATATGCCATATAAAATAATTTATGAAATTAATCAATTAATAAACTATAACCCACCACATTCACAACAAAAAATAAATAGCACTTGGACTCTCTTAGCAACGGACTTTAAATGAAAATATTAGAGAACAAAAAGACCCCTTCTTCAATTACTAACTTGATGAATCTGTGCATCAAGTACTTGTCACCCTACTGGAAATTATGTGTTCGTCGGAGCAGATAAAGGAAAGGCAGTATTTTTGTTTTTTTTTTAGCGAAGAAAAATGCACTTCTTTTTTCTAATGAAATAACATGATATTCCCCTTAAAAAGTATTGGATAAATTTTTTCTCTTTTCACCAAAAATTTTCCTTGAGGACGAAATTTCCTACTGCGTTAGCGCTGTTGTGATTCCAAGTTAAAAAAAAATCTGGCATCAAAACATCAATCATCTGTCCAAATCCAAACTAAAGGTATTGAAAAATTTAGAAATACTTAGCTATTGATTTAAGTTTCACTTCACAAATCATTAGTTTATTTGATTTTTTGACGGTTATATTTACAAATCGCTTCGAAATTCGGAAAAGTATAGTTCAAAGCCTCGGTATTCAATACCCGAATTGGCCGAATAACACTTTCTCAATTGTGTCCATTGTATAATAGTAGATCTATTTAAATATAATTGCCGTTTCTTGAACGCATGCGACGATTTGTTCCCTGTTTTGTTTACATAATTGAATAACAACACTTCGAGTCAGCGCCATCTTCACATCAACATTCTAAATAAAACGAATTAACCTACTTTACCGACGATTGCTCATTAGCTAGTTTTGATTTTCTTGAATATTGTCAAATTTGTGCAGCGCCCCTTTAAGATCCGTTTTCGTACCCGCATTTTCTCAATGGAGAAATTGGAGAGATTTGAAGGAGAAACAATTTGGAGGAAATCGTGGCGTAATAGAACGGGAACGCTTTATATGAAATAAACAAGAGATGGAAAAGATAAAGATGAGAAATGTTTTGGTTGTTAGTTTCTTCTTGAATTTAGATTTTGGATGGATAGATGATGGTGAAATGACATTATATACATTTTCATCGGATTTGTTTTGTTTACGAAAGTTGTGAAGCAAAGGAAAAAGAGAAATATTGAAATATTATTTATATCGAACAATTGAACGAAAATGTACCTACATACGTATTAATACATTGTTAGCATAGCATACGTTGTTGGCTTGTGGCCTGTGGCCCCTGTGGGTAAAAGCCATTTGAGCAAGGATTTGTGAATATTTGGATTATCTGCATATTATTTGTATGAGGCAAATAAAAACAAATGGAATACTTTTCATAGCATTGTTGTTATTTGGGGGGGGAGGGGGTAAGAAAATATTGAATTGATGAAATGTTTTGGAGGGACTGCTTGAACATCATCGTGTGGCTGTAGCTGTAGCTTGTAGCGCTGTCAAAGTAGAGACAACGCTAATCCTATAATAACGCCCAGAATGTGTAGCTAAAGCTGTAACTGTAGCTGTAGCTGTAGTACAAGTTCACTCAACTTCGACTTTGGTGTAGGTACGCTATCGCGATATTTTTTGACATTTGATAAAAAAAAATAATAAAGAAAAATGTCGGGAATAGTAGTCGAGGAATTTATAGAGGTAGTTAAAACCCATCCAATTTTGTGGGATTTAAATGTATGAAAACTGGACTCAGTGCGTACATAGGGAAGCTGGTACTGAGCTCTATAAGAATGTCAAATATTTTTTCCTACACTATATTTAATATTCACTATATTTAATATTTTGTATTTCTTCGAAGGTTAATTTATTATAAAACGCAAAAATGTTTCCGCTGTATGTCCGTTTTAGACTTTAAAACTAATATTTGGAGTGAACAAGCGTATGGTTGAGAAACTCGCACCAATTTTTTTTTTATATGTGGGGTATTTTTTACTTCTATTAATTTAATTAATTTATTTTTGTATCTCAATAGCCCTTTGATTTCAAGCGATTACATGTCTCCCAGTACCTACGTCTGGCTTTTGCGACACCCATCAACAAGGCTGGCCAATCGCTATGTACAATGCTGGTCTGAATTTAGAAAACTCCTGTTTTTCGCACGGCCAATTATAATATAATAAAAGTAAATGAAGTAATTTTGTTTCATTGCTTATAAAAAGTGACCTTAACAGCCGAAGAGGAACTAGATTCTTCAACAAATAAAATTTTAATAAACTATTTATTTAAAAAAGTTTAATCTTAATAATATTTTGAGTTCTTTTAGTAGGTCTGTGAACATAAAGATTTTTCGGCGTTCCAACTCTAGAGCTAAAGCAATCAACATCTTATGTTAAGATAAAAGTTTGTTAAATAAATAGAATTTACAACTTTATTTGTTGAAGAATCTTGTTCCTCTTCGGCTGTTTAGGTCACTTTTCATAAGCAATGAAACAAAATTACTTCATTTACTTTTCCCGACGTTTCGAAAGGGATTGCTGTCTTCCTCAGGGGATCTTTATTATACGAAGAAACATATTTATAAACAGAGTAATTAGTATATATATAAAAATCAAAATGTTATTGACTTACTTTGAGTTAATAAAAAATAATTTAAAAAGAAATTTTAACTTGTTTAGTTTGAAAAACAAAAAGAAATCTTAAAGCAAAATTAAAAAATAAAAATTAAAAACAAACTATTGAAAAGAAATTTTAACTTGTTTATAGTTTGGAAAACAAAAAGAAATCTTAAAGCAAAATTAAAAAATAAAAATTAAAAACAAACTATTGAAATTTAAGCACTTCTTTTAATGAAGATCAGTCAACTAATGTCTACTGGTGATTAATTGGATTTTAACGGAAAAATTCAAAATTTAAAGTTGACGTGCAGACACAAGAGAACAATAAACCGGCAGATATGTTTTGTGTGTCCGGTTTCCTATTCATGTTGTAGTCGTTTTTTAAGATGTGAAGTGTTTCCAACGTATACCTTTTGGACACATGTCGCTCCGTTTGCAAAATGTCTACTTCATCGAAATTTGGTTGATGGTTGGTTGCAACACAATGACTCGCCAGTGCTGTCTTCCCGGAACTTTTCGATTTAATATCCGATTTGTGGTTCGCCATTCTTTGTCGCAACGCAAGAGCTGTTTGGTTGTGCCAACAGAGCAGAGGTCACAATTTTCTTCCTCTTTGCCCGTACAATTAATTTTATAAACTACGTCTGTTCTATTTTCATTTTCAATTTGGGGTTTAAGTCGCGTGAAAACAGAGGCTAGTGTTCAATCTCAATGTGACTTAAATGCTAATTTCACATTTTTGCAACGGTCTTTGACAACTTGTTTAAAGTTTTGAGCCAAAGTTAAAACATAAACAATGCTTTTGTAAATAAAGTTACAAATCCAACTTGTTCAAATACTCTTTTCATTAAATAAGATTTACTTTTTTTCAAACCAATAAAATAAATGCATTTCGCACGCCGCTGGATATCCGCTAGTTTATCAATAAATGTTTATTATTATTTATTATTTATTAGCTATACTGCCTTAATACTAATTACATTTCAATTTGGTTTTTCATTATGTATTAATATTTAGATACAATTCTTGTTTTTTTTTTCAAATTTTAAGTAAAAATTGTTTTAAATAGTATAAATACATTTATGCACAGGCAAAAGCCTCCCCCATTATTCTCCAATCGTTTCTGTCGTGTGTTTTCCGGAACCATAGTCTGTCGAAAACAACTAGTTCGTCTCTCCATCTTTTTGGCTGGCGACTGACTAGTCGGGTAGCATATAAAGGTGTCCACTCAGTGCATTCTTTTGACCATCTCCCAACCAGTTTTCTCATGACATGTCCTGCCCAATCCCATTTTAGTTTCTTTGTCTTCTTACCTACATCTTCAAACCCTGTCCATCTTCGTATGTTAACGTTTCTTATCCGCTGAGATCTTCTGATACTTAGGGTGGCTCTTTCCATCGATCTCTGAGTCGTTGCCAGCTTTTTTATTCCAAAGTCTCTCCATTATGGTATATAGGTGTTCTGACCACATTTGTCATAACTTTTGTTTTGTTAATGTTAGCGTGAAGACCTGCGTTGTAACATTCAGCCAAAAGTTCATTAACTAGTTTCTGAACATCTTCAGGGTTATCACTCATAAGAATGATATCATCAGCAAACCTCAGATTTGAAAGATATTTTCCATTGATTTTTATTCCAATGTTTTCCCATTCTAATTTTCGAAAGCATTCTTCTAGAGTAGCTGCGAAAAAAGGTGGTGAGATTGGATCTCCTTGTTTTGTTCCACTTTGCAGTTTAAATGGCTCTCCAAAGAATTCAGTTTTTATTTGCGCAGTAGAAGAGTCATAAATGTTTTTGAGAATTTTTACCCAGCGACCATTCACAACTTGGTTGAGAAGTGCATTCCACATAAAGTTTTGATTGATTGTATCAAAGGCCTTTTTGAAATCAATAAAAACAAAATAAACTGGTAATCGGTACTCTTTATTTTTCTCAATGATTTGATTAACTGCTTGAAGGTGGTCCATAGTTGAGAAACCTGACCTAAAACCTGCTTGCTCTAGAGGTTGATGTTGGTTTAGGTCTACTTCCAGCCTTCTAAAGATGCACTTTGCAAAGATTTTGTAAATATTTGATATTATACTTATTGGTCGATAGTTGTTGATGTCATCTTTTTTACCTTTTTTATGCATCAGCGTGATGTATGACTTTGTCCACTGAATTGGAATTTCTCTTGTATCTACTAGCTATTTCGTTGAAAATCTCTTTTAACCATTCTGAAGATGTTTCAATTCCAAATTTCAGTATTTCGGCTTCGATCCCATCACTACCTTTGCTCTTTTCGTTCCCAAGTTCTATTATAGTACTTTTTAATTCTTCTTTTAGGAATGGTAAAATTTCTTCAAATTCTTCACTTAACCTCTGCTCTAGATTTCTGTTGTCTAAGAAGTTTGTACTTTGAAGGTCGTTGGAGTATAAGTCCTTGTAGAATTCAGTTGCAAGTTCGTTTATTTTCTTTCTGTTGCGAATCTTTTTGTTGTTTTTTGTTACACCTAAAACCCACTCTTTATCTAATTTCATTGATTGTTTAACTTTTTTAATCGATTTAGTACTTTCCAAAATATTTTTAATATTTTTTTCATTGTATTCTCTTATTTCTTGTTTGCTTCTTTTTCTTATCTCTTTTCTTAGGGTTCTCAGCTCCATCTTAAATCAATAAATGTAAAGTGTATAAAATATTGATGCGTTTCTTATCAACAAAACCTTTTTCATTTATCTTACAAAGTGAAGAAAAATGTGAATTAAGAATAGTTTTGCTGACACCGTACATACATTTGTACGCACCCTAAACAATGTTGACAACTTTTGTACGTCAGTATCAGTTTGAAATTTGCAAAAAATATTATTAAAATCATGCTGAGCGCTTATATTTTGTGTTGTTGTTGAATTTTATGAAGTGATATGTGATAACTAAATATTTTGTGGGCTCATCAGATGACGTGCAACAAAAAAACAACTTATCATTACGAAATTTAAAGATTTTTCTAGCTTAGCTTACATAATTTTTTTGACAAAAAAATATTACACTACCACTATCAAGGTTGCAATATCATTTTCAACTGGTGGTGGTGACGAACCCAGAAGATAGCTGAATATTAAAATAAATATATTTCTTACGTAGGTATTTAAATAGAAAGTGCGAAAAATCAAACCGAAAAGGTGATTCATAAAAAAATATTTGTACTGGAAGGAAATCTAGCAACATCGCCACTATTATCAAACTGTTTTACATTTATCATGGTCATCATTTGATCATTTGAGTTGCAGATTTTTTTTTATAAATTGACCTCAGAACAATTTTATACATTTCTCCCAAGCAAAGTAATAGGAAAGGGAAATTTCTCCATTGTACCGAAATTGAAAAAAAAATGTGTTAAAAAAAGCTAAAAAAGTATTCACCTCCACTCAACAAAAATAGGTATGTAATGTACCTATCTCTACTAAAGAACATAATAGAATATTTACGTAATCAAAAACAACCTGCAGCAGGTGAAATAAAGTACACAGTTGGACAGAACAAATTTGCTAATGAGAAAATTGTTCTTGAAAATTTAAAATAAATTAAATTACAAACGGAACTTGCAAAAAAATTGTTTTTTGATCTTAATATATTATACCTAGCTACCTTAAACAAGTTAACAAGTTTGATTTTGTTGATTTTGTTTAAATCGTTTAGCCGTTATCGAGATAGTCGCCATTTTAAAAAAAATACACTTATATGGCAGGTACGGTTAATCGAATTTTCTTGAAAGTCCGATTTCCACTATCTGATAGAGCTTCAACACATTATTACACATTGAAATTTTGTTGAAATCGTTGGATCGTTTTTTAAGCATTTTGATATACCTAAATCGGGACATCCTTTTAGGCTGTAGGTGCCGAAACGGACAGACAGAATTACCGCACCCACTTTTTTGGTTTCTTTATATAAACATAATGTTATGTTTGATTTTTCTCTCCATTTTTTTTTAACGGATGCATATCTTAACTATACTTTATGCGTATACAAAAAAGGAAATTTAGTAGCCTATAATCCGAAGTGTTTCGCCTGAGTTTGAACGGTATGCATCATCAGGTAGGCCGTCCACACTCTCCACACATATTTTATTTTGGTGGATGTAAGGTGATAATCTATTTTTATTTATTATGCATACTCGTATAAGCAAACTTAATTATTAATGTTATATTGTTAAAGGTATTTTTTTGTTTTATTATTTTTTATGTAGGTACATATACTATTTTTATATTTATTTTTAAATCAAAAGAAGTAGGTACCTAGTTAATGAAAGAATTTTGTTTTTGCTTTTTTGTCTCTTGTGACGTAAGGACAAACAAAAAACAATTAAATGGTGGAATCTTTTTATGACATTACCCCACATTCATTAAATAAATAACGTCAACCATTTAAAGGTTCATCAGAAGAAAACATAAGTAAAAACGCAGTAATTTTTTTTTTGTAAAAAAAAAAAAAACAATTTACTTATTATATTTTTACAGATCAGTACATTTGTATGTACTATATTTTAAATTCCTTTTTCAAATAGATTGTATTGCTAGTTTAATTTAAACACAAAACAAAAAATATGTAACTAAGGTAAGTATATGTACTTAAATATAATTAGATCATATTAAAAAAAAAATAAAAACAATTTAAAAAAAAAACTTATTTTTGTAATTTGCTTGCAAAAAAAAACTTATGTTTGTAATTTGGTTGAAAAAAAGCGGTAAACTTTTTCCCCCATTTTTACTCACGAGCAAAAAAAATTTGAACTTGTACTTAAATAAATTGTGACAGGTTTAACCCTTATTAAGTTTAGTATAATTAAAAAGGGTCAGTTTAGTATACTTAAAAGGTGACTGGACAAAAACAATTCTTCTTTTGTTTCCACTTTGACAGCTCATCACTTGCAATTCATATCATCGAACATCGACATGAATTGGATATAATACCTACATACCTATACTCTCTACTCACAAATCGAAACTATTTGACACTTCAAAAATGCGTTTTAAAATCAAAAACAATTCTTCTTTTGTTTCCACTTTGACAGCTCATCACTTGCAATTCATATCATCGAACATCGACATGAATGGGAAATAATACCTACATACCTATACTCTCTACTCACAAATCGAAACTATTTGACACTTCAAAAATGCGTTTTAAAATCGTTGTTGAGTTGTCATATTGTTAGAATTCGTAACAATTTTGTATGTATTAAAGTAAATGAAGTTAACTACCTATTGTAATTAAAAGAACATGCTATTATAGAAATTCGGAATGTATGCAGTATGGGGTTGTCGATGTTTGCTCCAAAGATATCCAAAGAAAATACCCAAAGACAAAATCCCTAAGAGAAAATGGAGCAAATAAATCCAAATCGCCAAGAGGCAATCTTCCAAGGCCAAAGGGAGAAATCCCCAAGAGAAAATCCCAAAATAAGTGAAAATCAGGTGCAGGAAACTAACTTCACGGGAACTTACTTCACATGGGAACTAACTTCACATGGGAACTAACTTCACCACTAGTGGGAATTAATTTATCTTTTTTTTCTGAAGTTAATTCCCACTTTGAGTGGGAACGTTTTTGGGTGAAGTTACACTTTTCATACAAAATGCACATATTTCATATCCAAACTTGCATTCACCCAAACTCGCACCCACCCCGAATAGTAGAGTGGGCCAAGCAGGGGGGTTGCAAGTAGGCAGCATGCCCCCACTTACCAATCTCAACTTTTGGAGACAACGGGAACTAAAGTCGCTCCATGTTTTCAGCTTTATATCAACTGTAATATAAAAAATTGTAGATGGGAATTAACTTCACAAAATCTTCAGATAAAATAAGTTCTCACCTTTAGTGGGAATTTACTTCACCAAAAAAAAAGTGAAATTAATTCCCATGTGAAGTTAGTTCCCTGGACCTGAAAATCAATCAATTAATTTCAAGTCAAGTTTAGTTAAACAACGCATATTCCCGTAAAAGGTCACTATGAATGCTTTACAAGAAATACTTTTTTTTACTGTCAGAACCTGGGTTCGTATTCGGCACGAGTTTTTTGAACGTGTATGTAGTCTACGTCAAAAACTGTAATCTACCTTTTCGACGACAAACGAAATTCTTTGCTCGTTTGGTGTGTATATAGAACATAATATACCTATACATTCCAGCTGTTCAGCATCATTGCCGCAGGCCTATACAAAAGAGTGACAGGCATATACTACATAGTAAAATAAAATAAAATATTAAATAAAAAAAGTTACTTTTATTGATGCACAATCTGATGAAAAAGCAAAAACACCAAAAACGACAGTTTTTTCATTTCTTTTTAAAAAAGAGTTTGTCGCATCGGTAAAAATTTGCTAAGCCCAGTTGCGAGATTGACAAAATTTTCCCAAAAAAGCACCTATAAAGAATGGCTCACATTGTTGGATGATGGTGATGGACTGGACGAATTGCGTGAATTCTAAGAATATCGTGTAAAGAAAAGTAATGTTTTGAACTTTGTTACGATAACTGTAAACTATTTTCACCCAGTCTATCGTGACAAGCGATTAAACGATAAGCAACGAAAACGTTTTCGTAAAACCTGAAGCAACTAAACTTGAATTCTTTCGTCAATTTACGTCAAATGAAGAAACATTCGCCACATTAAACAAACCTTTTCATCAAAAATATTTTTGTACTATGACGCTGAACTGGGCCATTGTAAATTAGCTGAATTTGTTATGGATTTTTTCAACAACTTGGGATATGTACACTAGTGACATTAGAAACCGACTCACAAACGAGACATCAAAGAAGCTTCGCTGAACATTAATTTCACGTTGCGGTTGACCGATGAAATCGAAAATGACAACGATTTCGAAATCACTATTGACGATATATGTATGTAGATTAAAGTGTGGAGTTTACCTATATACAGGGTGAGTCATGAGCAATGCGACAAAATGCTAGGACGTGTAGGTTGCGTTGAGGCAAGAAAAAAATCGTATGGGAGGGGGGGGTCTATTCCCCTCCGTTTAGCCGGAAGGGGCAATTTTCGAAAAAACTGACTTAAAACGGGAAAAAAATTATTTAAAATTCGTCTGATGGCGGTCAGCCATCAGACGAATAGGGGGAATAACATGTAGCATATGAAAACATGCACGTGCCGTAACTATTCGGGACTGGTGGAAGTGTGATCATAGCCTCTTTGCGGCGGCCGCTAGTAACAAGCCTTTTAAAAAAGGTTTGGCTAATATGATCAGGCTAGTTCCTCAGGTTGGCAACAGGTTAATTCCCTGTTCCGTAAAATTTTAGAATTACGAACCCGACAACAAGCCTCGGAAACGGACTGATCTCACGACGACAACCAACGCAACGAAAACGGCAAAACGATTTACGAATTTTCGTATGGAACGTACGATCGCTCTATAGAGCTCGAGCTGCTCAGCAGCTAGCCGATGCCCTGTCAAAATATAGAGCTGACATAACAGCACTACAAGAAATCAGATGGACAGGGAATGGTGTTTTACAGAAGAAAGAATATGACGTATACTATACAGCTGTCATACAAAACACCATGTGCTCGGGGTAGGCTTCCTAGTCAGCGAAAAAATGAAGTCTACCATCATCGGCTTTAACGCTATAAGCGAAAGGCTATGCACCCTTCGCGTGCGAGGCAAATTTACGAACATTAGCCTCATTAACGTTCACGGACCTACGGAGGAGTCCTCAGACGAAGAAAAAGAGACTTACTACGAACAAGTCGAGAGGACCCTCAATGCCTGTCCAAGGTATGACGTAAAAATCATCCTTGGGGATTTGAACGCAAAAATAGGTCGGGAGCCGGTATTCAGGCATTACGCAGGCACCCATAGTTTGCATGAGAACACTAATGACAATGGACTTCGAGTCTTAGAATTGGCAGCATCGAAAAACATGGTCGTTGCGAGTACCAGGTTCCCGCGAAAAGATATCTACAAAGCCACCTGGGTATCACCTGATGGAGTCACTCGTAACCAAATAGACCACGTGTTGATAGACCGTCGCCACTACTCGAACTTGATGACGGTACGAACGTACCGAGGCGCCAATATCGACTCGGATCACTATCTTGTTGGTATGGTCTTCCGAGGGCGGATTGCCTTGCGAAGACGTATTGCATCCGCCGATCAAGTTCGAATCAACACGGCTGCCCTGCGCAATGAAAATGCCAGTAACACCTTTGGTAATGCGTTAGGACTCGCCCTAGAATCGCTTGATTTAGGGAGAGTAAGTCCTGGGGCCAGTATGCTGGGCGTAGATGAGAAGTGGACACGCCTTAAGAATACTGTCATTAGTACTGCCAACTCCATCTTAGGCAGCAGTCGTAGAAATCGGAACGACTGGTTTGATGATGAATGCAAGCTAGCGACTGAACGTAAGAATGTTGCGTACCGAGCAATGCAGCAATCTCATAGAACGCGGGCACGCGAAGAAGAATATAAAGAGCTCAGAAGAATAGAAAAACGGCTTCACAGACAGAAAAAATCAGCCTGGGAGAAGAACTTAATCTGTGAAATAGAAAAAAGCCGAGAGCGAGGTCAGCACCAGGCGCGGAAGTTCTACCAATCCATCCGAAACATGACGCAGTACACACCACGCTGCAAATACTTCAAGGACGGAGAGGGAAATCTGATCACCGATCCACAAAGCATACTGGAGCGATGGGAAGTGTACTTTAATGAATTGCTAAATGGTCAACTCACTGCAGAAGTGGAGGCTCCACTGCTTCAAGACGAATACCCTATGTTGCCGTCACCAAGCATAGAAGAGGTTGAGAAGGCTATAGACCGGCTAAAGAAAAACAAAGCCCCGGGAGCTGATGGTATACCAGCCGAATTATTTCAACACGGTGGGCCAGCTCTACGTCAGGCAATTCATGATATTATAGTGCACGTGTGGGAGCGTGAAGAAATGCCAGAAGACTGGCGAAAAGGTATAATATGCCCCATACATAAGAAAGGAGATGTCACAACGTGCAGCAACTATAGAGGTATCACGTTGTTGAGTACCGCCTATAAGATACTCTCCTCTATCCTACAAGACCGGATAACCCCATACGCTAAAACCATCATCGGACAATATCAGTGTGGTTTCATTCCAGGCAAATCAACAACTGATCAGATCTTTACCCTTAGGCAGGCGATGGAAAAATGTCTAGAATTTAACATCCCAACATACCACCTGTTTATAGACTTTAAGGCCGCCTATGATAGCATAGCCAGGGTAGAACTTTACAAAGCCATGAGAGAATTCGGCATCCCAAATAAATTGACACGACTATGTAGGTTGACCATGACCAACGTAACAAGCCAAGTAAAAATAGCCGGATTGCTATCCAGACCAATCAACATCTTTAATGGACTCCGACAAGGGGATGGTTTGGCCTGCCTCCTCTTCAACCTGGCGTTGGAGAAAGCAATCCGTGACTCTGGCACGGCAACAAGAGGGACCATCGTCAACAGGTCCAGCCAGATACTGGCTTACGCAGACGACATCGACATCATCGGAAGAACCGAGCAAGCTGTACACGATTCCTTCATCCAGATCGAGCAGGCGGCACAAAATCTGGGGCTGCACATTAGTGAAGGTAAAACAAAGTACATGGTGGCGTCGAATGCGAGAGGAACAGTTGGTCAAACAATCAAGGTAGCGGAGCACGAATTTGAAGTGGTGCAATCCTTTAAATACCTTGGGTCAATAGTAGCAGCCGATAACAATATAGAAGAAGAAATACGCGGGCGGCTTCTCAAATCCAACAGAGCCTACTACAGTCTGTCAAAGCTCTTCAAATCCAGAAATCTCACCATAACTTCAAAACTACTGCTGTACAGGACCATGGTTCTGCCAGTACTCACATATGGATCCGAGACTTGGGTGCTTAGCAAAAGGCACTCTGACCTCTTAGCCGCGTTCGAGAGAAAAGTCTTAAGGAGAATTGTTGGCCCCATATGTGAGGAAGGACGATTCCGGAGACGGTACAATCATGAATTGTACGCAATCTACCTTGAAGCAGATATAGTGACAAAAATTAGGCTCGGTAGACTTCGGTGGGCAGGGCACCTAGCTCGCATGAGCGAAGAGGAACCTGCTCGGAAAGTTCTTTGTGGTACATTCTATGGCAGACGACAGCGTGGTAGACCATGCTTGCGCTGGAGAGATGGCGTAGACCAGGACGCCCGGAGCCTTGGGGTGCGCAACTGGATGGCGTCGGCTCGAGACCGGGATAGGTGGAGAGACTTGTTGAAGGAGGCCAGGACCGGACCCCGGTTGTCGAGCCGATGATGATGATTCTAAGAAATAGTTTTTGAAATATTAATTTTCAAAGTCAAAATTTTGAAAAAAAAAAATTGAAAAAAAAATTTCAAATTCATTTTTTTCAAAATTTTACGTAATTAAGTGCTAATTTTAATTTCAAAATTCAATGCTGTTACTAATTTTTAGTCAAAAACAGAAAACCGGATGCCAAAATGTATCTTAGTTTTTGAGAAAATAAGAAAAACTAGAAGTATTTTTTTCCAAGAAAAACACTTTTTTTTTTTGGTTTTCCAAATTTGACCTGCTCAGGTCAATTATTAATAATAAAATTATTCCTTTCTTATTTTTCATTACATTCCATCCGATTTTAATCAAATAATAAAAAAAAACGAATTAACTTTTTACTTATTTTACTAGTTTTACTTTTAATTTTTTTTTATTTCTCAAAAACTAAGATACATTTTGACATCCGGTTTTCTGTTTTTGACTAAAAATTAATAACAGCATTGAATTTTGAAATTAAAATTAGCACTTAATTACGTAAAATTTTGAAAAAAATTAATTTGAAATTTTTTTTTCAATTTTTTTTTTTCAAAATTTTGATTTTGAAAATTAATATTTCAAAAACTATTTCTTAGAATAGATTTATTTAAACACAGAATGAAAGAAAAAGTTGTTGGCTGTATATACAGGGTGAGTCATGAGCAATGCGACAAAATGCTAGGGCGTGTAGGTTGCGTTGAGACAAGAAAAAAATCGTATGGGAGGGGGGGTCTATTCCCCTCCGTTTAGCCGGTAGGGGCAATTTTCGAAAAAACTGACTTAAAATGGGAAAAAAAATTATTTAAATTCAACGGCTTCATTCACAATGCTGTGCGATACGTTTTTGAAAAGCCAACAACTTTTTCTTTCATTCTGTGTTTAAATAAATCTATTCTAAGAAATAGTTTTTGAAATATTAATTTTCAAAATCAAAATTTTGAAAAAAAAAAATTGAAAAAAAAATTTCAAATTAATTTTTTTCAAAATTTTACGTAATTAAGTGCTAATTTTAATTTCAAAATTCAATGCTGTTATTAATTTTTAGTCAAAAACCTGTATATACAGGGTGAGTCATGAGCAATGCGACAAAATGCTAGGGCGTGTAGGTTGCGTTGAGACAAGAAAAAAATCGCATGGGAGGGGGGGTCTATTCCCCTCCGTTTAGCCGGTAGGGGCAATTTTCGAAAAAACTGACTTAAAATGGGGACAAAATTATTTAAAATCAACGGCTTTATTCACAATGCTGTGCGATACGTTTTTGAAAAGCCAATAATTTTTTCTTTCATTCTGTGTTTAAATAAATCTATTCTAAGAAATAGTTTTTGAAATATTAATTTTCAAAGTCAAAATTTTGAAAAAAAAAAATTGAAAAAAAAATTTCAAATTCATTTTTTTCAAAATTTTACGTAATTAAGTGCTAATTTTAATTTCAAAATTCAATGCTGTTATTAATTTTAAGTCTAAATAAGAAAACCGGATGCAAAAATTTTATGTCGTTCTCAAGAAATTTAAAAAAAACCAAAACCACCTTTTTCTAAGAAAAACATTTATTTTTATTGTAACGAAGCAATTTAAGAAGCATTAATCTTAGTTTTTTTAGTTTTTTTTATTCCTTTTTATTTTTACTATGTTTTTTATTGGAAGTACTCGATATGATCTCCATTGTTTAGGAGGCATAGATTATATCTCCTTGTAATGGCTTCACATAAGTTTATGCTTGACAAATTTTCCTGCAATTTGACTCCAGCGACTTCAATTCGTTCCTTCAGTTGTTCCAATGATACTATTTCCACTTCGTAAACATAATTCTTCATAAATCCCCATGCATAGAAATCTAGGGGAGTTAAATCACCTAGGCGGCCATTCCGTGAGGCCCCTTCTTCCGATCCAACGGTCACTAAAATGATCATCCAGCCAGTTTCTCACCTGTAAGCTGTAGTGTGCTGGAGCACCATCTTGTTGGTAGATTAAAGTATCTGCTATAACCAATGGAACGCTGTCTAATAAATCGGGTAAAAGGTCTCGTAGGAATTGCAGGTATGATTCTCCATTAATAATGGAATTCAAAAACCGGGGCCCGATCACAGTGTGTCCAACAATACCAAGCCAAACATTACAACTAAAGCGGTGTTGTGATTTGTTTTGTTTTTTTTTGTGTGGATTGGCGCTACTCCAATAATGTAAATTGTGGAAGTTAGTAACCCCATCCCTAGTAAACTGTGCTTCATCCGTCCAGAAATAAATAAATAAATTGCTTCGTTACAATAAAAATAAATGTTTTTCTTAGAAAAAGGTTATTTTGGTTTTTTTTTAATTTCTTGAGAACAACATAAAATTTTTGCATCCGGTTTTCTTATTTAGACTTAAAATTAATAACAGCATTGAATTTTGAAATTAAAATTAGCACTTTATTACGTAAAATTTTGAAAAAAATGAATTTGAAATTTTTTTTTTAATTTTTTTTTTTCAAAATTTTGACTTTGAAAATTAATATTTCAAAAACTATTTCTTAGAATAGATTTATTTAAACACAGAATGAAAGAAAAAGTTATTGGCTTTTCAAAAACGTATCGCACAGCATTGTAAATGAAGCCGTTGATTTTAAATAATTTTTTTCCCATTTTAAGTCAGTTTTTTCGAAAATTGCCCCTCCCGGCTAAACGGAGGGGAATAGACCCTTCCCTCCCATACGATTTTTTTCTTGTCTCAACGCAACCTACACGCCCTAGCATTTTGTCGCATTGCTCATGACTCACCCTGTATATGTAATATTTATTTTATGTACATTCATTTTAAATCTAATAATTAAATCTTACTCCATTTTCTAGCTAACAGTCATTAGCTAACATTTATTCTTGATTTTTAATTGCTGAAAAAGTTTTTTTTTTTTAGTTTTAGACAAATTCCTGTAGACTACTCAATTTTGCTTGAGTATAGCTAGTCTACCACAAGTATTCGACTTGTCTAAAATGTCGAAAACTCGACAAGGTTTTCTGCATACCAACCTTGGTCAGAACACCACCTAAAACTGTTAATTTTAATCATTCAATGAAAATAGTTATATAGTAGCCATCTAATTAGAGTTTTTTTTACCACCATTGTTCGATTTTATCCATTTTAAACGTTTAATCGGAAAAAAATCGGAAAAACATACTGAACAAAACTTGTCAAAATGACTGTAATTTATTAACTGCATAATCTTAAGAATCAAAAAATAAAAAACACGACTACGATTGATGGATTGCACAAACTTGCCCTTGTGTCAAGTTATCTATAAGCAATGACAATGACATGTTTGATTGTTATCTTAAAACTTTTTTTTTACCTTCGTTACGGTGACCATTCGTCCCGTATTTTTTTAGGAAATACAGTTCGTACAAATGTCTCATGTTCAATTTTCCAGTCCCGTATTTGCATATACATTTTTAATATTATGTATATTATTTAAGCATATTATTATTTTGCAGAACTCAGCTTAGTTTCATCAAAAAAGTGTAAAGTGAAAGACATGTATTGAAATCACATGTATAGTCTATGTGATATTTTTAAATGTATAAGTACATAAATAGGTGGTATGAAAGTTCATCAATAAATTGTTATACCTATTATATTTGTACGTTCGTTTATAAGGACTAATTTAGCGAAGTTTTTCATTAAAGTTTTTCATTAAAAAACGACTGGGTTCACACAAACTTGAATATAAAACTTAGTTGTAAGTATTACCGTTATTTTTTAATATTTGTTTTTAATTTTTAGCACTGTTTTTATAAAATTGCCCCTCCCGCCCAAACGGAGGGAGATAGACCCCCCCCACCCATAGTAAAAAATGCTTGTATTGAACTGTTCTACAAAAAACCATTATCAATTCTTGGCGCCAAAGTTATCGTACTCTCCCCTATAAGTTTAATCAAAATTGTTTAGTTTTTCAAACAAAGAACTGTTTAATGTGAAATACGCATTATAGACGGGTTAAAAAATATAAAATTCGTCGCCTACATCCAAAAACATACTACACACGAAGTAGGTACTTCAAGAATAAAGAATATCACTCGAAGCATTTTGGTTGTAGACGCACGTATATCAATTTTGCTTATTAATGCCTCGTTTTTTTTTCTACACAAATCGAATACTTTCCCTTTTGGGCAAATAAAAAAAAATTATTTGAGTCTCTGGTTAATTTAATTTATTTCTGTCTCGTGTTCGGCTTTGAAAAATATGGTCACCGTACTTATAGTTCATTCATACAGTAAAAACATGTTGGGGTTGGGGATGTAGTCTTTAAGATTTTTGAGAATTTTGTCCACTGACCACTGGACTTCTCTCCCTATTGGGATTTGATCAATGGATATTTTTATTTTGGGGTGATTCCCTGCGGTATGCTATATATCTTGTAAATATAAAACGGTAGCATGTCATAATATCAGTTTTACTTATCAAATACCTATGCCTGCTTCTATCTTTATGACTTGCAGTGTATTTAATGCTTTAATATTACTTTACTAAGCAGATACCAGAAAGAAGACACTCGATTGCTTTTCGTTTGCTTGATGGTGGTTCGGCTGTTGGGCATGGTTTGATTTGTTGATGCGATGAAATCGGGTGGAAGAAGAGAATACCAAGATAGTATCAAAAATTAACAGAAGCCAAAAAAAAAAAAAAAAAAAATACCAGCACAAAAAAGAATTTTGTCGTTTGATGTCCAACTGTTCGTCTCATTCCTACTTCGACTTAACAATCCACTAGCACTAACTAGGGATGCCACTTTACTGCAATAGCAATAGATCTCCTGCACTTTTGGGAAACAAAAAAAATCTACTGCCGCTAAATCGAAATACTGCACTTTTTTGAATGAAAAAAAGAAAAACAACTAGGTACACAATATCATTCGCTAATCGCAACAAGGAAGGAATTTTTTATTTGTGCTCGCAAACGTTTTTCATTATATTTTTTGTGTACTCAGCCCTGACCAAAATGATAATTGTTTTCGTACAGACTCTAAACTTTGATTTTGTTTGTGATTTATCAAAATTCAACTGGCACCAAAATTCTTCATATCTTTACGAATAATAGTGTTTTTGACAAAATGTAAAGTTTTGAGAAAATTTAAAGTTTATTGATGGGTAGAAAACGAGTTACATATTTTATAACGAGTTTTATTTTATTTATTGTTGCTCAATAAAATTCATTATACTATTTTAATGTGTTAAATTTCAAAAATATAGTGTGAATGAATAAACTCGTTTTCTTATGATATTCGTCAGTAAACATTACATTTTGTTAAAAACGCTATATTCTTTTTGTAAAGATATGAAGAATTTTGGTGACAGTTGGCATTTGAATGCTTTAAAAACTTATTTTTTTAACGACGAGTTCATAAGAGCTAAATTTTACGTGTGAGCATTTTTTAAAATTCAAAATTTCATGAACGAAAGTGGGTTTTACAAAAAAAGTCTTATAAAACACAAAAAAAAATTAAACTAATTTGTCATTCTATTTATGTACAAAGATCATAAGCCCAACAAACTTAATAGATTTATAATTTCAATAGAAAATTTATAGAACAAATATTGTATGGCAATTACCTACAAGTTACATTTCATATTTTCTTTCGAAAATTAAAATCTACTGGAGGAAATTTAAATTTACTGAACTTTTTTTTAAGAATCTAATTCGGAATTTTATGCCGTAGTGGCAATCCTGGCACTGAATACCCAACCCACCCGCCACTACCCGTTGTGACCCTGTCATAGAATCATGGCATATTGTATATTTGTATGCTTATGCACACTGCACAGTCACAGCGACAGCACATCCCTCTCACCGTAGATACATATTATACGTGGTGTGGTGCTGACTGCTGGTGTGTGCTAACAAATACCAAGTATGCTCTCGGCTGTCGGTGTCGCTGTGTAGTTGTCGCATCACCAATTCACCGTCAACAAATAGGAAACAAACTTTGAGGGAGTTGGACGGTTGTTTAATGCTCTGTGTGGAATATACTATACCAACAACAACTTACTAACGGCCTCTATAACCATATCCACATTGACTAAATTAAATATTATTTTCTTAAATCGTAAAAAGAATTTCATAATTGAAATACTTTTGGCACTGAAAACTTTCTTACGTATTATAGATTTTCGGTTAAAATCTCGAGTGCGAGTTTAGTGCGGCCGTGCGAAATATCATTGGAATTTGTGATTAATTGTGATATAATAAACTGTGTTCAATTGCTATACTAGATATTTAAGTTAACATAATATAATTAGATTTGTTTTTGTAAACATATTTCTTCTCATCGTCATCGGGTTTTAAGGTGTATGTGCCAGTGATTTTTATGTGTGCTGTGAAGATTGTCCAAGAGAAATTAAACAAAAACGATCTTAAAAATTTGATTTAGAGAGAGCTTTGAAGTTTTTAAATAGTGTGTGTTGGCCGGGGGGATAAAGTTTTTATTTTCGTCCAAAAACACCGGCAAATAACAAACGCTTTCCAAGTCTTACACTTACATGTAAGTCGCTACGGATACGCGCTGCACCTCTCTCTTGTTATTTCCCAAACATTGAAGTCAAAGTATAAAAATGTTATTGTAATAAGCACGTGTTCGTATTCTTATTGGCCGCAGCGAATCGGATGTTTTATCGTGGTTTGTGGATGCAATAAATATTACCTCACTTCGTTGTGTCGCACACCTGTATCTCTATTTTGTATCTAAAGTAATTTAATGAGGGGAATTCCTTGAGTTAATCAGATAATTTATACCGCGAAACAAGCTTATTGTATTCCGAGAAGTGTTTACAAAGTTTTCACACATTTTTCTAGCTAAGCATTGTGCCCCTTTGATAATACAGAAATTGGTCATCATGGAAACCCTAACAACAGAGCAACCGAATATCAGTAAATTCTTTAGCAGTAGTATAAGTTACCAAAGTAAAGTGCAACAACTAATAAGTTTTAGTTTTACATCATCAAACTTCCTCTACCTCACATTTATCCTAAGTATTAGTAAGCTATGTGCTGCGGATTCGCCTTCGACGGCTGCACCAACAACAACTGCCGGTCCCCTACCTCACTCGTTGGTTAGTAATGTTAATTTCTTCTTGAGTTTTAATGGAACGTCCTTGATGGAGAAACTTACTGCCTTTCGGAATGCAACAACGTCAGATGTGACACCACCGACGGCAAGGAACAATCATAGGGATGTCTCAGGGCTGCCTAAAACGGATATTACATCAACGAATAGGGTTCAACCGTTTAAAAGTAAATCCGAAGAAATTATGGATATCAAGTTCTGGAATGTATCTGGAAAAATTGGAACTACTTTAGAGATTGGTAAGTAATAACTCTTAAAGTGTCAAGTGGTTAAATAAAAGTAATAATAAAGGCGCAAAATTATAGTCAAAATAACACGATCCTAAAAAGTATTTAACACTTTGTTAACGTTTTTTCAACTTATAACCCGATAGAGTTAACTCTTTGATAAAAAACATACTTTAAAACCAGGAAATCTCAATTTTATCTTTTTAGATCCGACTCTAATTTTTTGACAGATAAACTACCCACCCTCTCAAAAGAGAATGAAACTACACACAAACACTGTTTAAATCCAACAGCATCTCTCACTGGAAGTTATTATGTTTAATGTTTGTTAGGATATGTTTAATGTTTGTTAGGATCAACTTAACTGATTTGAAAGGAGGCGACTATAATTTTGCGCTAAAGTTTTTAAGTGAAAATTAAGGGCCAGTTTTTTTCAGCTCTGATGGTTAAGTTATTTCAGCTGGTAACTAAAGATTCTATCTTGATGAATTCCACCCCTTATTGTTTTCCTTTGTTCGTAAATCAATCAATTTAGTTTATCCATGTGCATCAAAACGAGACAGGCTGTTATCAATTAATATTGAACAAATCTTCGATCTTTCTCTCACATTCAAAAAGTATAAACAAACATGTGTGTCAAGTTAGCATTACCACTTTCAAAATTCAAAAGTTTCACTATCGGATTAATTGTCGTAACTTTTTGTCGTGCAACGAAAAAATATGTTGCGCGACTATTTTAGAAAATAACCCCTTTTAATGCTTACAGCTTACTTAACTTTCAAGTTAGCACTACCACACCACCTCAAAAATGAAAAATGATCAAATGTAATCAAAAATTAAAATCGATAATGGAAATAAGTATCACTTTTTTATCGTAAATAAGTTATGCAATTAAAAAAATTGTCGAGCAATTTTTTTTAAATAACCCCAAAAAACTATTTTTTCAGTCTTAAGAAAAAAGTTGTTCTAGAGATAGGGGAATCAAAAAAACGTTTTTACTCATCTCGACTAATCTAATCGAATTTAAAAAAGGATGAAGCAAATAATATAAGTTTTTTGTCTTGAATTTGTCGTGCAACTAAAAAATTTTCCTTTTTTAAAAAAATCAACGTGGAAAATTTTTTATTTGCACGACAAATTTACGATAAAAAAACTGAAATCAATTCCGTTATCCTCATTTAAAATCGATTAGATTTTATTCTTTTTCTGGGGTGGTAAGCCATACTTGCCCGAAAAATTAGTTTTTTGGGGTTATTTAAAAAAAAATTGCGCTACAAGTTTAGTTGCATAAGCGACAATTTAGTTGCATAAGTTATTTACGACAAAAAAGCGACAATTAATTACATTATCCTTTATGATTTTCAATTACATTGAATTCTTTTTTGGGGTTATTTAAAAAAAAAAAAAATAGCGTGACAAATTTTTTAGTTGCACGACAAATTAACGACAAATAATCCAATAGATCTTGACTGCCAAGTTAGCACTACCAGGGGTTATTTAAAAAAAAATTAGCGCGACAAATTTTTTAGTTGCACGACAAATTTACGACAAATAATCCAATAGATGAATTTTTGAAATTTTAAAGTGGTAATGCTAACTTGACACACATTAAACAAACTTAGTGAGTGATTCCGTTTCACGTCTGGACAACTGGAAAACTGGAACGATATCTGGTTTGGTAACCAAATATGATAAAATGGTGAAAAAACAAACTGTGTTTTTTTTAGATATAAAAATTAAATAAAAAATAAACCCTTATTTTGTACATAAAAAGTAAATGTTTTATTTATTTATTTTTTTAAAAATAAAATTTAATTATTACAACATAAATTATATTTTACTGGCGACGCGTTTCGGTTTAATGTTAAACTTACTAAGTGTCTATTCTGTTACCCTAACAAAAGCCGTCAACAAAACAAATTAACAATATTTAATGTATTTTATTGGCTCTAAAATCCATATTTCCTTGAAAAGAGTTATAAACAAAACAAAAGACAACTAGTAAATGCACGAACCTAAAAATGTGTTATTCACAAGTTTCTTAAGATGGCCAGGCGGTGATTATTCAGCATGAAAATACTATAGAAATGTATATGCAATGGTTAAACCATCATCGGGCTCAAATTATAGTTGTTGTTTATTTAACCGTGTTCGAACTTATTTTGTCTTGTGTAGTTTGTTGTGTTGATTATTTTTTATGGCATTTTAAGTGAATATACACCGAAAAAAAAAACCTTGGTTGATTCAAGTATTTTTCGTGATTGACGAACAATTAGGTATATTGAATGTGTTTATAGTTGAAACAACCAACGCCGCATACTCAAATCAACCAACGAGCCATTGTTGAAATATTTTTCTGGAAGTATCACGTACATATTTGATTCAACTAATATTACTAGTTGATTTGAATATTATTTGATTATAGATCTATAATGACATTGTTGATTTAATTGTTAATCAATAACAAACGTGATGAACCGAAAAAATGGCAAACAGTTGTGAAGTTGAGTACATTTGTGATTAAAATAACAAACGTTTCGTATTTAAATCACCTAACTATGTGTACGTGATTGATTTTTTCTTTTAACAATCTCAAAAAAGTTTGATTGACTATTTTTGTACAAATTTTTAATATGAAATCATTTTTGAATAACAATAAAATGCTTTTTTAATTGCTAATCAAACATGAACGTGACTACAAAAAAAAAAAAGATTTTTTTTTTATTGTTTTCATATTTATAAAATTCCGTTGTTGTTTTTATAGTTAAACAAATACAAACATGAAAGATCGATAGGTTGACATTAACTAAAATTGACTATGTTTGTGCTTAAAACAACAAATGTTTCGTGTTCAAATCAACTAATTATTCGTTGCTGATTTTCTTCGCGTAAATATCATAAAAATGTTTGATAAAATATGTTTGCGGATATTTGCAATATGAAATCATTTTTAAATATCAATTAAAATGATTTTATTAATTGCTAATCGAACGTGTACGTGATAAACAAAAAAATATGTTTTTGTATTAATTGATATTAATCTTTATACAATTCTATTGTTCATGTTATAGTTAAATAACAATGTGTCCAAAAACATGATTTTTTGTTTATTAAATACAGCACATTTAAACCAATTTGAAAACAGTTAACAAGTGGCTACAGGTAGCCTTAAACGACAAACACGTTTGCCGAACGTGCTCGTTTGCGTACACACACCAAACACATAATTTACGAACATCATTTCGTCTTTGTATATGGAATTAATAGTAGTTGCAGCCTCGTGAATCGACGACAGCGACGACGTCCGGAACGCGATACGACTCTCCAACCAAAAATTCTCGAGGCTGAAAATACTATAAATTCCATATACAAAGATTTCGTGTTGATTCTTGAAAGTGTGAAGATGTGTCAAAAGGAGAAGCAAGTCATTAGGCCAGTTCCACCTAACAACATCTCACTGAGATCTCAGATATCTCAGAGATTTTTTAGGTGGAACAAAAAATCTCAGCTGAGAATTGAAATTTTTTTCTGAGATTTCTGAGATGAAATTTTTTTGGATTCGATTTCTTACTCAGCTATTTTGACGTGACTGACATATGCACAACAACAATTTGTAAGGTAACCATTTTATCTCAATGAGAAGTGAGAATTATGTTCCACCAAATGATTTTGCCTCAGTCAAAGTGACATTGAGATCTCAGTGAGATGTTGTTAGGTGGAACTGGCCTATTGCGCTTATGGTTATCTCATAGAAAAAATGAGAATTGTTCGCTAACATCTCCCTACATGACAAACAACGAAACGGACGAACCCAAGAAAATCGAAAATTTTTGCCAACAGGGAACAGTTCGGAAACGATCCCCTACACCTTTGTATATGGACTTCCATATACAAAGCCTACACGACGAATTTATAGCGCCCACAAGCATGTTCGGCAAATATGTTTGTCATTTAGGGCTAGCTTAAGTAGACAAAAAAAAAAATATAATAAATAAAAGGAAATGTGTTTGGTAAGGAGCAGAGTAGCTTGTTTGCCTCTTCAATAGCACGCTTTTTTATTATGTGCTACGGTACATTTTATATTTTTATGCACTCAACATAAACTTCAGCTGCGCTGGTTTCCTTTGGTTTGCTGTGTGCGTGCTTCAAAGTGTGGCTGGATTTCACATTGGCTTGCGTCGCTACGTTCCCTAATATTTTGTGTCTGCCTGGGGCTGCCACTTTCAATTTCGCGTCGATATTTTAAAGAAATAAATGCATTATACTAAATAGATTATTTCGAAGGAACAGATTAACCCATTTAATATGTACATTGTTTATACCAAAATATAAACTGTTCATTATGAGGTCGACTTAATTTAAAAATCACCAAGTTAAACAAATTATTTTTGTTTCGATTCGTTTTTGGCCATACAAAATTTAAAAACTAACGTAGGTATTTTATTAGTTTTTCAGTTCTCAATTTACGCAGGGCATTTATTACCGATAAATAGTAATAAAATGTAAATAGGTTAATGGATTTAATGCTAATAAAACTTTACTTTTAATTTTTGATCGCTTTCCAACTTTTTACTTTTATTAAAGTACGTCTATATTTTAATCATTAACGGAACAAACAAAAACAGGTTATCGCAGCAGTGTACAGTTATCAGATTAATCTGTGCATTCCGAAAAATCTGTATCAGAGCTGCGAAGTAATGATTACTTTTTTAGGTCGATTTTTTAATGTTATTGTTTATGAGTTGTAGTAAATTTGAAACTAATAGCGTTTTTTATTGTACAATAGAATTACCCTTTTTCAATTTTTTTATGTTTCATTGTCAAAAAGAATACTTCTGGATCAATTCTGAAGAGGAAAGAATTGATCTCCCAAATTTGAGAGAATTGCTCTTTTTAAAACAAACATGAAAACATTCTAGCTTGTCAAACCTCAAATTAAAGATTTTAATTTGTTTATATTGCTCTACCGACCGACCAAAGTGAAAAGTTTTTTTTTTTATTTTGAAAGCAAATTGAAAATAATAATAAAAAAAAGTGAAATAAAGAATGGGTGTAAGTCCTTGCTCAACAAATTCGATAACAAAACCAAAAACATGTTTTATTGAGAAGTGTTTTAAGGGCAATTCTTTCAGTTTACAATGAAAATCGCTATAAGGAACTGGATAATTTTATCTCCGCAGAAGAGTGCGTCAAAATTTGTATGACAAATATTCTGCAAAACAGATAAATTTATTTTAAAAATTAGATGTAGGTAAGTAGAAAGAGAAGAAAAATAAACTTCATAAATTGTTTTTGCTGACGAACATTTTTTTTTGTATAAGTTGACTTTGACGTTTAACGAACAGCTGATTATTTCTCATTCTTATGCAATTATTTTAAAGGGGTGCTCATGCCCTCGGAACACCACCTCGGAACACACTATTATGACAACATAATATAAAGAAATATTTTTGTATTGTCTAGGGCTTGTACCCTGATAAAATTGACGATGCTTAATGTTGTTGTTGTGAAAACAATAATGCAACAAAAAACAACCGAATTAAATGTCGCCAACGAAAAGTATACAAGCCTTATAAAAAAAATCATTTCTGCGGTCACTAAACTTGGAAACAGCACAAATTCTAACTACAAAAAGGGACAGATTACTTCAATTCGATTTGAATTTTTTCTCAATCATATTTATTGCAGAATCTACCGATATTCTTTAATTTTGAATTAACATCATTTACAATTAAAATTTTTTTTTCAAAATCGATAGTTTTTTTTATATGTATATGCTCTATATGTTCTATATAATCTGTCCCTTTTTGTAGGTAAGTTAGAATTTGTGCTTGGTAACCTAAAAAACTTTCCAAGTTTAGTGACCGAAGAAATATTTTTTTATTGGACTTGTAGACTTTTCGTTCGGGGCGTTTAGTTCGGTAAATAAACCAATATATTTATCTTATTTTATTTACTTACTAGGTTTGCAACGTAGTTATAAAACATTCTTTAATAGGAAATATTTACCTTTGAGCTAAGAATCATAAAAAAACTTAATAAAATAAGAATCAAAGTAGATCTTTTATGATTAGATCCACTTAATTTGTAATTTTATACTTTTGATAGTTGCAAATAGCAACACTTCTTTATAAACATATTCAAAATGAAATCCAACATAATTTATAAATCTGTTGAAAAATGTACGAGTGTAACTATCCCTATAATAAAGCAAAGTGGCAGCTCAGACACACCCTTTTGTTTCATTTTAGTTTCATTTTGCTTGGCTCTCGCATTCGGCACACGCACACTAGTAATTTCTGTTTGAATTTCATTTTTCACTGTCATTCTCTTTCAGTACAATTCAGTCAGCAGTCAGCTCAGTCGGTGGTTTTCTAATTGTTCGTCGTCGTGAAAAATTTAAAATCTTGTTGCGCAAAAATAAAGCCTTAGTAAGTTTTTTCTTTAATTTATAAATCGAGAAATATAACCAAGTTTTTAATTGATTCCAATGAAAAAAAAAATTGTTTCGTCACAATAAAAAAAAAATACATAAGACGTTCTTTTGGTTTGCTTAGTTGTGTGCGTGCTTGAAAGTGGGCTGTATTTCACATTGGCATGCGTCGTTAAAAGAATCTTGCTGCGCAAAATCAGCTGCTATAACCTTATCCTACCTACGATTAGTGCTGCAAAACAACAAATCCTTAGTAAGTTTTTTCTTTTATTAATAAATCGATAAATAAATCAAGTTTTTCCTTGATTCCAATGGAAAAAAAATTGTGTCGCCAGAAAAAAAAATATACATGAGACGTTCTTTTGGTTTGCTGTGTGTGTGCTTAAAAGTGTGGCTGTATTTCACATTGGCATGCGTCGTTACAGTCTCTCATATTTTGTGTCTACCTGGGCTGCCACTTTTAGTTTCGCGGTTATATTGTAATATTTTTACTCTCGGGATAAAAATCATTAAAAAATTAATAAAATAAGAAACTAAGTAGACAATTTATGAAAAGACCATAGTTTTTTATTGTATTGTTTTCTATAATTTTAACCTGTAAAAATCATTTGCTATAACAGAAAAATTTTCTTAAGAAGTTTATGATAACATCCAAGGTTTCTTATTTAATTAATTTGTTATGATTTTGTGCCCAAAAGTAAGCATTTGCTAGTTGCAAATAGCAACACTTGGTTATAAACATATTCAAAATGAAATCCAACATAAGTTTTATAAATCTGTTGAAAAATGTACGAGTGTAACTATCCCTATAATAAAGCAAAGTGGCAGCTCAGACACACCCTTTTGTTTCACTTTAGTTTCATTTTGCTTGGCGCGTGCATTTGGCACACGCACACTAGTAATTTCTGTTTGAATTTCATTTTTTGCTATCATTCTCATTTAGTTCAATTCAGTCAGCTCAGTCGATGGTTTCCTAATCGTAATCTTATTGTTCGTCGTCGTTAAAAAATTAAAATCTTGTTGCGCAATACAAAGCCCTAGTAAGTTTTTTCTTTTATTAATAAATCGGGAAATATAACAAGTTTTTCCCTGATTCCAATGAAAAAAAATTGTGTCGTCACAATAAAAACAAAAATTATACATGAGACATTCTTTTGGTTTGCTGTGTTGTGTGCGTGCTTGAAAGTGTGGCTGTATTTCACATTGGCATGCGTCGTTAAAAGAATCTTGCCGCGCAAAATCAGCTGCTATAACCTCATCCTACCTACGATTAGTGCTGCAAAACAACAAATCCTTAGTAAGTTTTTTCTTTTATTAATAAATCGATAAATAAATCAAGTTTTTCCTTGATTCCAATGGAAAAAAAATTGTGTCGCCAGAAAAAAAAAATATACATGAGACGTTCTTTTGGTTTGCTGTGTGTGTGCTTAAAAGTGTGGTTGTATTTCACATTGGCATGCGTCGTTACAGTCTCTCATATTTTGTGTCTACCTGGGCTGCCACTTTTAGTTTCGCGGTTATATTGTAATATTTTTACTCTCGGGATAAAAATCATTAAAAAATTAATAAAATAAGAAACTAAGTAGACAATTTATGAAAAGACCATAGTTTTTTATTGTATTGTTTTCTATAATTTTAACCTGTAAAAATCATTTGCTATAACAGAAAAATTTTCTTAAGAAGTTTATGATAACATCCAAGGTTTCTTATTTAATTAATTTGTTATGATTTTGTGCCCAAAAGTAAGCATTTGCTAGTTGCAAATAGCAACACTTGGTTATAAACATATTCAAAATGAAATCCAACATAAGTTTTATAAATCTGTTGAAAAATGTACGAGTGTAACTATCCCTATAATAAAGCAAAGTGGCAGCTCAGACACACCCTTTTGTTTCACTTTAGTTTCATTTTGCTTGGCGCGTGCATTTGGCACACGCACACTAGTAATTTCTGTTTGAATTTCATTTTTTGCTATCATTCTCATTTAGTTCAATTCAGTCAGCTCAGTCGATGGTTTCCTAATCGTAATCTTATTGTTCGTCGTCGTTAAAAAATTAAAATCTTGTTGCGCAATACAAAGCCCTAGTAAGTTTTTTCTTTTATTAATAAATCGGGAAATATAACAAGTTTTTCCCTGATTCCAATGAAAAAAAATTGTGTCGTCACAATAAAAACAAAAATTATACATGAGACATTCTTTTGGTTTGCTGTGTTGTGTGCGTGCTTGAAAGTGTGGCTGTATTTCACATTGGCATGCGTCGTTAAAAGAATCTTGCCGCGCAAAATCAGCTGCTATAACCTCATCCTACCTACGATTAGTGCTGCAAAACAACAAATCCTTAGTAAGTTTTTTCTTTTATTAATAAATCGATAAATAAATCAAGTTTTTCCTTGATTCCAATGGAAAAAAAATTGTGTCGCCAGAAAAAAAAATATACATGAGACGTTCTTTTGGTTTGCTGTGTGTGTGCTTAAAAGTGTGGCTGTATTTCACATTGGCATGCGTCGTTACAGTCTCTCATATTTTGTGTCTACCTGGGCTGCCACTTTTAGTTTCGCGGTTATATTGTAATATTTTTACTCTCGGGATAAAAATCATTAAAAAATTAATAAAATAAGAAACTAAGTAGACAATTTATGAAAAGACCATAGTTTTTTATTGTATTGTTTTCTATAATTTTAACCTGTAAAAATCATTTGCTATAACAGAAAAATTTTCTTAAGAAGTTTATGATAACATCCAAGGTTTCTTATTTAATTAATTTGTTATGATTTTGTGCCCAAAAGTAAGCATTTGCTAGTTGCAAATAGCAACACTTGGTTATAAACATATTCAAAATGAAATCCAACATAAGTTTTATAAATCTGTTGAAAAATGTACGAGTGTAACTATCCCTATAATAAAGCAAAGTGGCAGCTCAGACACACCCTTTTGTTTCACTTTAGTTTCATTTTGCTTGGCGCGTGCATTTGGCACACGCACACTAGTAATTTCTGTTTGAATTTCATTTTTTGCTATCATTCTCATTTAGTTCAATTCAGTCAGCTCAGTCGATGGTTTCCTAATCGTAATCTTATTGTTCGTCGTCGTTAAAAAATTAAAATCTTGTTGCGCAATACAAAGCCCTAGTAAGTTTTTTCTTTTATTAATAAATCGGGAAATATAACAAGTTTTTCCCTGATTCCAATGAAAAAAAATTGTGTCGTCACAATAAAAACAAAAATTATACATGAGACATTCTTTTGGTTTGCTGTGTTGTGTGCGTGCTTGAAAGTGTGGCTGTATTTCACATTGGCATGCGTCGTTAAAAGAATCTTGCCGCGCAAAATCAGCTGCTATAACCTCATCCTACCTACGATTAGTGCTGCAAAACAACAAATCCTTAGTAAGTTTTTTCTTTTATTAATAAATCGATAAATAAATCAAGTTTTTCCTTGATTCCAATGGAAAAAAAATTGTGTCGCCAGAAAAAAAAATATACATGAGACGTTCTTTTGGTTTGCTGTGTGTGTGCTTAAAAGTGTGGCTGTATTTCACATTGGCATGCGTCGTTACAGTCTCTCATATTTTGTGTCTACCTGGGCTGCCACTTTTAGTTTCGCGGTTATATTGTAATATTTTTACTCTCGGGATAAAAATCATTAAAAAATTAATAAAATAAGAAACTAAGTAGACAATTTATGAAAAGACCATAGTTTTTTATTGTATTGTTTTCTATAATTTTAACCTGTAAAAATCATTTGCTATAACAGAAAAATTTTCTTAAGAAGTTTATGATAACATCCAAGGTTTCTTATTTAATTAATTTGTTATGATTTTGTGCCCAAAAGTAAGCATTTGCTAGTTGCAAATAGCAACACTTGGTTATAAACATATTCAAAATGAAATCCAACATAAGTTTTATAAATCTGTTGAAAAATGTACGAGTGTAACTATCCCTATAATAAAGCAAAGTGGCAGCTCAGACACACCCTTTTGTTTCACTTTAGTTTCATTTTGCTTGGCGCGTGCATTTGGCACACGCACACTAGTAATTTCTGTTTGAATTTCATTTTTTGCTATCATTCTCATTTAGTTCAATTCAGTCAGCTCAGTCGATGGTTTCCTAATCGTAATCTTATTGTTCGTCGTCGTTAAAAAATTAAAATCTTGTTGCGCAATACAAAGCCCTAGTAAGTTTTTTCTTTTATTAATAAATCGGGAAATATAACAAGTTTTTCCCTGATTCCAATGAAAAAAAATTGTGTCGTCACAATAAAAACAAAAATTATACATGAGACATTCTTTTGGTTTGCTGTGTTGTGTGCGTGCTTGAAAGTGTGGCTGTATTTCACATTGGCATGCGTCGTTAAAAGAATCTTGCCGCGCAAAATCAGCTGCTATAACCTCATCCTACCTACGATTAGTGCTGCAAAACAACAAATCCTTAGTAAGTTTTTTCTTTTATTAATAAATCGATAAATAAATCAAGTTTTTCCTTGATTCCAATGGAAAAAAAATTGTGTCGCCAGAAAAAAAAATATACATGAGACGTTCTTTTGGTTTGCTGTGTGTGTGCTTAAAAGTGTGGCTGTATTTCACATTGGCATGCGTCGTTACAGTCTCTCATATTTTGTGTCTACCTGGGCTGCCACTTTTAGTTTCGCGGTTATATTGTAATATTTTTACTCTCGGGATAAAAATCATTAAAAAATTAATAAAATAAGAAACTAAGTAGACAATTTATGAAAAGACCATAGTTTTTTATTGTATTGTTTTCTATAATTTTAACCTGTAAAAATCATTTGCTATAACAGAAAAATTTTCTTAAGAAGTTTATGATAACATCCAAGGTTTCTTATTTAATTAATTTGTTATGATTTTGTGCCCAAAAGTAAGCATTTGCTAGTTGCAAATAGCAGCACTTGGTTATAAACATATTCAAAATGAAATCCAACATAAGTTTTATAAATCTGTTGAAAAATTTACGAGTGTAACTATCCCTATAATAAAGCAAAGTGGCAGCTCAGACACACCCTTTTGTTTCACTTTAGTTTCATTTTGCTTGGCGCGTGCATTCGGCACACGCACACTAGTAATTTCTGTTTGAATTTCATTTTTTGCTATCATTCTCATTCAGTTCAATTCAGTCAGCTCAGTCGATGGTTTCATAATCGTAATCTTATTGTTCGTCGTCGTTAAAAAATTAAAATCTTGTTGCGCAATACAAAGCCCTAGTAAGTTTTTTCTTTTATTAATAAATCGGGAAATATATCAAGTTTTTCCCTGATTCCAATGAAATAAAATAGTTTTTTCTTGTAAAATCTTGTTGCGCAAAAACAAAGCCTAAGTAAGTTTTTTCTCTTATTCATAAATCGAGAAATATATCAAGTTTTTCCTTGATTCAATACATCAATTTTAGTAAAATGACAGTTTTCACTCAAAGTTCAATCCGAAGTATAGAAACGTAATGGAGTCAGCGCTAACAGAAAAGCAGCTTTGTGTTTTCTTCTTAAGTTTCTTATTTAATTAGTTCACCTTCGTTCTCAAGGAGAAATCCAAAATATACCATATTCTGTTTTTTCTTAAAAAAATAGAATAATGTCTTCTAACTAACTAATTATATCTCGCAAAGTAAGAGAGATATTGGAAAGATTTAAACTGATTTTATGAGTTATTTTCCTACGATATATATCTTTGTATATACTATACACCCTTTCCAAAATTCGTTTTTTTTTTTCAATTCTAATTAAATAAAATCCATTCATGCCAAAAATCAATTTTTTGCCTTAAGTCCAAATCGAAATTTGTAAACGCTACATTGAAGTGCGTGCTAATTAAAACCTAGGCATGTATTAATAATTTTTCTACGAAGGATATTTTTTGAAATACACCCATTCCAAAATCTAACTTAGGTAAAATTCATTCATACCAAAAGTCAAATTTGTTTCTTTTTGTCCACAAAAAACTTATGTTGACAATGAGCGTTTTTTATTGCAGTTAATTTGGTGTGTGATCCCCTGATAAAATACATTATACGAAAATACTTGGAAAGCTCGAATACTTCAGAGCATAAAATGGTGAATTAATTTATCTTTACTCACCCCACTTTTGTACCCCAATTTATTCTAAATTACAGGTACATTAAATTGAAAATTACAAAATTTTCCTTTTTTTTTTAAATTTTGAATTTTGTTTTATTTGAAAATAATTTTTTCATAGTTCTATTAACTCTATAAACATGGAAGGAAATTACAATGAGCGCAATGATGTGAGGAGCTTTATGCGTCCAAATCAAGAAATACCTGAAGTATATGAGAATCAGTTTGATGATCCTCAAGATGCTATTACATATACTTTGTTGGGAAACAGAACTGA
Source organism: Baccha elongata (assembly GCA_951217065.1). Taxonomy (NCBI): domain Eukaryota; kingdom Metazoa; phylum Arthropoda; class Insecta; order Diptera; family Syrphidae; genus Baccha; species Baccha elongata. The sequence goes on along the minus strand of OX578272.1, from coordinate 49,979,673 downwards.
TGATAATTTTGATTCCATTGAAAATGATCTTGAAGGAACTGATGATCCGGAAATGTTTGACTTGCTCGGTTCTTGAATAGTACTTAAATTTTTTTAAATAATATTTTCTTAAATCAATATTTATTTTGAATTGGTTCCTTCCTACGTTTTTTTTTACTTTAAAGAAAATAATTAAAAAATGTTTCAAAAAAGTAAAAATATGTAAAAGTCCAAATGGAAAATTTGATATCATTTTGTCAGTGATTTAATATACACTATATTAAAAAAAAAACTTTTGTGACTAGTAAGAGTATCTATCAATGAATGTTTAATTGGCACTTTTTTATAATATTCTTAGACTTGTAAAAATGTTGTATAAACAAAAAATGATTTAATATGTATCTACGTTCATCATTATTTTTAAATATGATTTCCAAAAAATGTTTTAAAACAATCTTTCAAATACAAACAAAAAGTGATTTAATATGTATCTACGTTCATCATTATTTTTAAATATGATTTCTAAAAAATGTTTTAAAAAAATGTTTCAAATATATTAGAGTATTTACATATGTTTAAATGGCACTTAGATCTTTTAAAAACACTTTCTTTTAACATGCAAAAATACTGTTTTCTAAAAAAGAATTTTAAATTTAAACTAGTACCTAAGAACATCTAAGTTTATTATTATTTAAATAAATCATTAAAATAAACTGATTTCGAATACACTCCAAAATTTACCTGTTTTTTCTTTTATTTTAAAAGTTTCTAGAGTAGGTACAGAATGCTCAAAGTAAGTATGTATATACATAAAATATTGAGAGATCGCATCATACTATAATAACAAGGAAAATTGTGACCGAAACATCAAGCATAATTATTTGAACATGGACATTAAAGTTGAAGCACCAATTTCTGTTTAATTAGCAACGAAAAAAATAAACCAATCACGAACGTATATAAATAACAGCATGGTTATTTTTGTCAAAACACCATAATAGTTATCTAAGCACGGACATTTTACGAAATGTTACTGCTTGTTTAACAATGAAAATGATAAGCTATTCACAAACATAGTCATTGAAACATAGAAATATTAGTTCAACCACAAAAATATTTCTAAATAACCGTGTTCGATTAACAATGAAAGTGATTATTTTATTACGAACGTATATAAATAACAGCATGGTTATTTTCGTTGAAACACCATAATAGTTATCTAAGCACGGACATTTAACTTCAAACACAAATATTTTACGGAATGTTACTGCTTGTTTAACAATGAAAATGATAAGCTATTCACAAACATAGTCATTGAAACATAGAAATATTAGTTCAACCACAAAAATATTTCTAAATAACCGTTTTCGATTAACAATGAAAGTGATTATTTTATAACCTCTATGTTTAAATTGCACAGCAATGTATATTCAGCTCAACACAAAGCATTGTTAGCTAAAAATGTTTATGGTTGTCTAAAAAATCAGAAAAAAATGTTGTGATCACGAACAATATTAGCTTAACTACTAACGTAATCATTTTTCTTTGACCACGTTTACAATAACTTTAAAATGTCAAGTGGTTATTCAAACACGAAATCGAACACGAACATTGTCAAGATTTGATAAAAAGATTGACAACGCAAGCATAGTCAAATTAAAAATGATGCTTGGTTGACGCAAAATCAACCAAGGATATTAGTTGATTTTACCAAGGTTTTTTTTTCGGTGTATTTATCTCTGTTGTTTTGGGTGTTTATTATGGTGGTTTATTGCTGTATTATATAGTGTGTTTGTTTTATGGTTAGTTAATCATTTAATATTTTGTCTTGGTCTAACTTGTAAGCTTTATAAATCTCGTATTCTTCGAGCGCGTCTAGTTTTGTCCCTTTTATACAAATGTGAAGTGGAATTAAGTTATTGTTGAAATAAGTGTAGTGATGGTTTTGTTTTATTAAATGTTGTGCAAATGTTGATCTTGTGTTAGCTTTTGGTATGTGTTCCTTAAATCTTTCATCAAATGTTCTCCCCGTCTGACCTATGTAGAAGTTATCACAACTGTGTTTAACCGAGTTTCAAAACCCCTGGGAAAAGTCTATGGTGAGGGTGACCAAACCGAAGATTTAACCAAAGCCGATTAGACAGGCCCTAAGGCCTCAGGGATGGAATCGCATAAGGTTGTAGTTGATAGTTGACAGTGAAAATCATTATTTTGGTTCCTTGTAAGATGATTATCAAAACAACTACCTTTTTAGTTGTTGCCAATAAAAAAATACGTCGGAAACCTTGGATAATGTTTTTCAGAAAAGTCTTATTAACGGTGCATACCTTCCATAGAACCGTTGCTTTTTACACTCGCTATATTTTAATATTCTAAAAGCCGTGCTAAGCTTGATTAATACTGCAACCAAACATTTTGAAAAAAGTGAATTTTAACATTTTTTTTCGAAATACCCTGTTATTTAAAAAAATATTTAAAATAAATATTAAACGTGTTGTTTTTCAATAATTCAACATTTAAATAAAAATAAAAACAGAGTTGTTAAATAAATCAAGACTGATCCTTTAACAACTGCTGATGCATGCAGATTGCTTAAGAGTTCGGAGAATATTAGTCCTTATACATAAGTTGTTGCCACTATGTGAAGACAACATTCCTATTTTTCCTATTCTCCTGTTCGTATTTTTTAAATTAAGTTTTTATTTAATTCGTTTGATTAATTTTTATTACATTATTTTGGTTGATTCTACAATGTTTACAGGTATTTTGTTTGTTTAAATTATTTTGAAGTTTGTCACCCTAAATTTACAAGATTCTGAAAAAATGATTGACAAGGCCTATGCGCTTTTGCATACCAGACTTTGATGAATCTTTATTGACCTTTTGAGTTTCTAAATTTAAACGTTTGAGATTTGGTCAAGGTTTATTGCATTTTAAAGCTCACCTGGAACAAAGTTGGTAATTTAAGACGACACAGCCTACCGGAAATGTTCTTTTTAGTGTTCCGAAAGTTTTGTATATAAACCCTCTTGTCCGTATTTGTGATTTGTTATACATTTACTTTGCCACAAAACAAGTTCTGAGCAATGAAGTCATTAGATACGTAGGGTAGGCCAAATTACCCGAGAAAACTATAAGTGATATTATGAAGCATACATTGTTACCCGAAATAACGCAGTCTATGGAATCTTGAATTTCCATTTATGCCCTTACTGTGCTGTTGTTGAATATTGTTACGTCATAAGCAGAACCAGGCCACCTTGCAACTACATCAATAAACAAAATTTTTTCAGTACAAACCTCCTGCACATTAATCGAAAAGCAGCTCTGTTTCTGTTCCTAAATATTTCCGCATCAGATACACATAAAAAAACTTCAATTGCTGTGTTAAAGAGTCATGGTTTATGTTACGGGGAGACTGCATTTTAATATGGATTCCATCAACAGAGGGAAAAGATGCAATGTCAAAAAATTCTCGTTTAATTCTTGATACTTCTGATGGTTTTACTGGAAATTTTATGTATTTACCATAAAGCTTTGTATTTTCTATAACGCAATTTCCGTCACAACTCTTAAAAAGATTCTTTTAACTGTAGACACATGCATTCCTACGAAGTCAGCAATATTCAAAAGGTGATTGCCAGTGGAAAGGAATCGTATTGCCACCAATAATTAGTTTATGGGTGCAACCTAATTGTTTCTAGAAAATGAGTAACGATGTTCAATACTTTCTTAATCAAATAATATTAAACCTGTTATAAGCCAAACGAAATCTATTGTAAAATGCCAAATCATCGAAGATAAAAAAGTACTCATTTCATTCGTAAATTTGGCGATGAACACCAATTTTGATTAACTTAAGAACCTCAACATCATCTTAAAACAAATCGAGCAACTCAAATTCCATGTTTATTTAATATAATTTGTATTTCTTTGGAGAAAAACTTTATTCACTTCGCACAGCAATGAACTGAAATATCATCTGCATCACAGAACATAACCTTTAAAAATTTCTAGGAACTTTATTCACTACTATTTCTTCTGTATAAAATAAGTGCTACATTAAGTCATTTATAACAAACTTTAAGTTCGGTGCAACCTGTTAAGTAGAACTCACTAATGTGATCTTGCTAGTAAAGTTCACCTTAGCTTTTTGTCAAAGAAGTTACATATGTCAGCTGAGCTAGAAAAATATTTAAATTGCGTAATGACAAGGTGTTTTTTTCTGGACGTCATCTGACGAGCCCACAAGGTGAAACGCAAAGTTTTTTTTTTACTTTAGGCCGCTAACCCTTTAATTAAATCAAGAATTTAAGATTTTTAAAAATTTATATTGCTCAGAAAATTTTCAATAATTCACATTAAAATCAATAAATTACTTTTTCTTAAAACTATTACTATGGTTTTATTCTTATGGTTTGCACTGTATCTCGCAATTTAGTGGGCCTTTTGAATAAAAAAAAGCTTAAGCTAAAATAACTTGAATTTTTAGGTAAACGCTACGAAAAGCAAAAACAAATTCAAGTTCTAGCTTTTGCTTTTTTTTTGTGCATCTAAGCTAAATACTAATTAATTAAACGTTTGGTTTAGTTGCGTTTTAAAAAAAATTATTCAAATCATAACCGATTTCTACGGTGTCTTACTTAAAACTGAACTATAAAAATTTTTATTCTTAAATCTATCTTATAGTATCCACCCCTATAACGTCATGTTCAAGATATTTCTTGTGCTGGAATCCAGGAGTATCATATTTCATAAGATGATCGTTGGATGGGTGACATCAGCTTCTTGTCTGGATGCTGGATCGATTTGTTTATGTTCGATTTCCGGCAAAGTTGGTTTACCTTGATAATATGCTGTCGTGTGTTAACTTACTGATATTTAAGTTTTCTAAACATTATGTCCCGTTAGTTTTATAATTCAAGATGTTTCTCAATTTTGACCCTTACCTCTGAAACTGTAATGGCTTTTACTTTTTAGCCTTAAAAGCAGGCTCTCAAAAAATATATTTTCAAATCAGTTCTATAACAGAATATCTCCCTTAATCCTTACATGTATTGGACTTCGCGAAATTAGCACAATTAAAAATACAAAAGCGAACCAAAGATCTTGAACCTATTCAAATGAACCAAAATGTTTGCTTGTTTTTGTCAATGAATTCAATAAAGTAAATTTTTTTCATACTTATGTTTTATCCCAGAATTAAGCGTATGTTTATACTCTTTAATAACATATATGTAACAAAATTGAGTTATTGTATTAGATATGAAGAGAGGCGACAAAAGTTGAACCTATTCAAGTGGCCAGCAGTTTATATAGTTGGTAATTATATTGTTGAGTTGCATATTTATATTTTGTTATTACGTGTCGAAAAGAATTATTCAATACAAAATGAATAATAATTATAGGGAGAGTATAATAACTGTGGCGCCAAGAAATGATAATGGATTTTTGTAAAACACTTCAATACAAGCATTTTTTACTTTGGGAGAGGGGTGAGTTGTTTTTAGTGAGTATAGTACAGTAAGTCATATTTAGCTTTACCCAGAGTGTACCACGAGGAAGTAGACTAACATTGAATTACACGTCCAAGTCAGTCTGCCAGTCAGTCAGTCAGTAAGTCGGTCAGTCAGTCAGTCAGTTAGTCAGTCAATCAGTCAGTCGGTTAATTATGTCTTAGAAATGTATGTAAGTTTCTGAATATTGTCGAGCGCTGTTGGTGCAAATGCGACTCGTATTCGGGTTCACGTACTTGTGAATGTAGGGCCACAAATGCGATTTACATTTGGAGTTTACTTTGAAGAAACGTCCGATTTTGTCTTCATTACAGTACAACCCCTAAAAGTCTATCTAATCGAAAAGAAACTCTGCAAATGGGTGTTGGGAAATTATGATAATTTTGAGTCAATTTGTGTAAGAATTAATCCAAATTCTATTATTACTATCAAACAAAATAAAACACCGTAAATATTAAAGCAAAACAATTTTTAAAAAACAAAAAATAAATGGTTATTTTCAATTTTCTCAAAAACTAGGAGACATAAAATTATTAGTTTTCAGTTTTTGATTAAAAATTAAGAAGAGCAACTATTTCTAAGAGAAAAAAATAATATAAAATCTTAAAGTTTTGAAAATTACTCTTTAAACATTTTTTTGATGTTTTTTTCCCCAAACTTTGCGTTTGAAACTCGTTTTTTTCAAAAAATATGCATAGATTTTGCTTGATTTAAAAATCCGCTTATAGAATAGAGTGTGGGCTTTAAAAAATAGGTAAACTACTTAATTGTAAGTATAACCGTTATTTTTTAATATTTTTTTTTTCCTTTTTAGTACTTTTTTCACGAAATTGCCCATTTCACCCAAACGGGGGGATATAGACCCCCCACCCACAGTGAAAAATGCTTTTATTATAGTGTTCTTCAAAAATCCGTTATTATTTCTTGGCGTCACAGTTATCATCTCGTGCCATAATAATGATTTTGTTTGGATTTAATATTGTGTTCGTCAATGTTATACTTGGATACCAAATCATCCCTATTTAATTATTATTTAACCCTCTTATTAGGGGGTTAAATATCAATTTCAAAATCGGTTACACGTCCAAAAGTTATATAAATTAGGTTTTTGCTTACAGATGCATAATAAAGACAATGGGGCATATTCATAAATGATGTTTAAGATGTGTTTAAGAAAAACTCGAGTTTAGCCTATTTAAATTATATTGTTTAAACACAGTCTAAGAATAACTCGAGTTTAAAAACAACTATGAATATGCCCCAAAGCATTCGCTGTTATACTTATTTTAATCTTAAAGAAGCAAGATGACATACAAAAAAAAAAACAATTTAACATGACGAAAAAAAATAATGCTTTACATGATTTTATTAGCAAAGTTGTGTTTTTTAAAACATATTTTTAAAGTACATTCATTTCGATACATTAATTAATCAATATTTATTTTTATTTTCAGCACAAAATATGTTAAACAAAAATTGTGAAAACAAACAGTTTCAATGTGCAAATGGAGCATGTATTCCAGTTCGTTTTGTATGCGATGGGGAATCAGATTGCAATGATCACAGTGATGAATTGATCCCAGAATGCAGACTAAGAGGTAACTTTAAGAATTTTAACTCGTATCATTATGTCTAAAACAAGCATCTAAACATTTTAAACAAATGCTCACCTCTGAGCAGAGGATTAACATACTTTTGCGGTATCAGAATGAATGAAGATTCAAAACATTTTATCCGGTATATCGGGGGAATCAGCAATCAGCCTAGAAAATTTGTAATATTTATTATTTATTTATTATTTATTAGGTTTTATTTGCTTACTTGCATTTTAAGATACAATATCTTATAATCTAATACAAGTTTCAATATGAAATACTGTTATAAGCTACATTTATACAATACAAATTTAAAAATTCAAAAGCTTAAATTATTTTAAATTCTTCTTAATTTTAATAATATTTAATTATTACAATTACTTAGTTTATTGTTCCAAATTTATTTATTTTCTTCTTCTCACGTAAATTTCACTTTTTTTTTATTTTGTTTTGTTTTTGTTGTTTTGTTTTGTTTTTGTTGTTCCGAGTTAAAAGAATAACTGTTTTAATTTAAAATTTGCAGTTTTAATTTAAAATTTGCAGTTTGATTTAATATTAAGTGACATTGACTGATTTAATATTAGGTGATATTGATTTAATAGTAAGTTATTGACAGTAAAAATAAACAAATTCCGTTGTGTAAGCTAAAAAAAAACATTTTTTTTTTAAAGCATTTTTTTATAAAACTTAAATTTTTCTATAGCGATATTAAATTTCTAAAATCGCTTGGAAATGTTTAATAAAAAAAATATTACATTGCAAATATAATATTTTTTTGTAGAAAATATGACAAATAATAACAATGAGCAAAATATTAAGCAGTGACATACTAGGCGTGCGCCAACAAATGTTCCCTTAGGAATCAATGTCACTTTAACGGAGACGGAGAAGTATTTTGGTTCAAATTTCTGCGCTCCTCAAAAATTGCAACCAGTAAAAACATTTGTTATCCTACTCGGCCTGATTTTAATTTATTTTTAATATTGACGACTTGCTCAAATGTTTGTAGATTTTTGTTCAAGCTTAATACATATTTTATATTTGTATTCAATCAATTGACTTTGTCAGTACTTTTTATAAGCTTTTTCTGTAAACTTATTCCATTTAAATTTTGTTATTTAAGAACAAACAATTCTTAATAATTTTCACTCCTATCCTATTAATAAAGACCGAACAGCATTGACTAATGAGTTTAGCGGTAACACATCGTGTACACTCGTAATTTCTTTAAATAAATGTGTGTTACGTTAAAATGATGAAATAAATACGAAATAACTTTAACTCACCGAAATCGGCAGAATAACCTTATGATATAATTTTCTGTAAATGTTCCCTTTCCAAAGAACATTCTCACAACATTTTAACATTTCAAGTCACTGCTGTATTTCCAACGGCGAAATACTGAATCAGAGTGTTAGCTAACTCATGAGTCAAGGAACGAATAATGATTTTTACTTGCTCAATAGGGCAAGTATTGGTTTCGTGTGAAAAAAAATTCGAGGTTTTAATCAAACCTGACATTACGATACTAGAGAAGCCTAAAAAAGTAAGTTTCGTCATGCCGTCTGTCGGTCTGTCTGTGCGGATGTGCGTAAGTGCGGTTGTGTGTGCACCGACCTACAGATTTTCTTCAAACTTCGTATATAGCACTTTTTAGCGATTCCCTAGAGGAAAAATTCAAATTTTTATTTTAGCCCGGCTATAACGGGTACCTCCCATATAACGGTTTTAGTTTTTCAAAATTTCCTCAAAAACAACTCCAACGATTTTGATAAAACTTCTTGTACGCTATATTTAGACTACTGTTAATATAAGTGCATTTCAGGTTTTTTGCTTAAAATGCATATAACGGAAATTTGGTGTTAAAGGTTTATTATGGATTTAGTATGGAAGTTAATTTGATTATTTAACACAAAATAGCATTTAAAGTTTTTGGCTAAACAAACGTGTTATATAATATCTACCATACAACTTGGTCTCACGTTTAGGCCATTTTCTAATATTTTTCTCCTTTTTGAACATAATTTTTTTTTTTCAATCCCGTGGTTTGCTACAAGAGCAAGTTCGTGCTACCCAGTCGTGCATTTTATTTATTACCTAATAGGGCTGTGTATTAAACATGTTTCTAGATCACTTACATCAAAAGTTATAGCCATTTCAAGATAACGACAGATTACGGAAAATAAAAAAAATAACACACTAAGGTACCGTTATTTTGTTTTCCTCATCACCTACAAGCAGGGGCTGTTTTGAAAAGTTGTGTCGTAATGTAAGGTATAATATATGTAAGTCCCGAATCTATTCAAATTAAATAGTTAGAAGTTTGTATGGAGCGATGTTTTTGTTTCCTGGGCTCTAGTTGAAGTATCTCTTCTTTAAGATAATGACTAACTAAGAGATATATACTACCTAAAATAAATAATCGAAACCCTCATGAAATAAGTTAGAGTATGACCTTGAAAAAAATACAAACATTATCTAGGCTCAGACCGGCAAAGGGGAAAGAAGCCAAAAGTGAAACAATTTGTACAAACCCTCGATCATGGTTTTTCGGTTATATACATATATGGAATTAAATAAAGTGCGACTGCGTCACACGAACTTGCTCTTGTTGTGCACGACTGGGTTGCACGTACTTGTTCTTGTGTCAAGTTGCCCCACAAATCGTTAGAGCTGTTTTTAAATAAATCGATGTTTACTTAATATTTTTATAAAAAAGTTTTTTTACAAATTTGAAGAACGACATTTTTAAGTGCTTAATTGTTTGCATTTTATGCATAAAAATAAAAAGTTTTGTCAAGGCGTTTTCCAAATATTGAATTTACAAAACAACAAATCAAAAAATTAATTAAAACTTCAATTAAGCTTTTTTGCAAAATGATGATATTGAACTTTGTTCAAATCATCTAGACCTTTCTAAAATTAATGTTTGGTTTGAAATCAATTAACCCGTTCATGAGATAGCTCAAGAAAAAAATAACGGTTCTGTGGGAGGTACCGTTAATAGGCTTGCCAATTTTTGTTGCGATTTAACAAAAGGAAATCAGACAAAACCTTTCAGTAATTTTTTTCATGAAAATCGTTGGAGCCGTTTTCGAGAAAATTAAGCTTTTCCAAAACCGTTATTTTTTTAGCTAAGAAAAAATTTCAATTTCTCCTCTAAGGAATGGTCTACAAACCCTACATATCAAATTTGAAGTAAATCGGTTAAGCCGTTTAGGCTGTAGGTGCTGATGCATACAGACTGACATACAGATAGACAGATAGAAAGAATTTCCAGACCCACTTTTTTTGTCTTCGCTATCATCTTAATGTCATGTTTGATTGTTATCTCAATTTTTTTTTGTACGCGTCCATAACTTGCCTCTAGTACCTATAATCACAAGTAAAAAATGTAGTTAATTAATTTTTGTTTTTTTTTTTTTATTTACATCATTCAGGTCCGGAGTAGGTACCTACAGTTAAGTTGAAGTGGCGTCTTTCAATATTTTAATAACAAGCAGGTTTTAAGTGTATGTTTTCTTAACATTCAGAACTTTTGATAAAAAAAACTAAGTTTTGTCAGTTACTTTGTTGGCTTTCACAGTGCATTAACGCTTATTTTATTTATTAAATTTGTTTATCAATAAAGAAAACCGGCTCTTACTTCAAGCCCCCTTTCGAGTGAAAAGTTTTTGTGCTTATTAGTTTATAGAAAATGAGCTCCACGAAATTTCACTATTAAACGAGCGACGTTTGTAGTGTTATTTTTTATTAACTACTATAGTATATGTTATGTACTCATGTACATTTCTTACCATAAGATCTTAATATAAGGTCGCAAATTTATGTAGTTCCTATGAACAATTAGTGCACCTGCACTAGCCCATATCACGTGTGCCATTATATATGTTCCCTAAATTTTGTCCTGGGGCTTTATTACACATCCATTAGGAGCATTTAAAAAATAAGTTACATGATCCAACCAAATCATAGTCCTTTGGCTGCCATTCTAAAAAATAGCTACCAACTTGATCGATTTTTGGTTAAAGATATTTCCGTACCTAAACTACAATCCTATCAACGTTCCATTGTGCCTTAAGAATAGTTTTTGTCATGCAACCCTCAAGACCCGGACATAATGCCTGGCATTGCTGAATTGGTGTTAATTAGACCTTAAACTACGATCCTAAAAAGGTTTCGTTGTGCCTCAAGAAGAGTTTTTGGGGTCCATTTTTTTTACAACTTAAGAAGCTTATAGTTCGGCTTAGACCCGCTACCTATCATCCAGACTTTCGATTCCATATTTAGACAATGATAAGTAACCACTATAAAAAGATTTCGTCGTGCCTCAAGTACCTTCTCCAAAAAGACCACTAGCTCTCATTTTATAAGTTTTTGAGAGTCAAACAAATTTTATCAAGACGCATTTATTTATTCGAATTTTAAATATCTCACGAATAATCTAGCAAAAATTTGTCTTAATAAAATTTGTTTAATTTTCAAAAACAGATAAAATGAGTCTTCAAAAAAAAAATTGGATTACTGGGCACGGAAATATATTTAAACCTGAAATCGATCAATTTGGCGGCCATTTTATAAAATGAGAGACGGAGAAGAAGTTTGTTTTGTCGATGGCTAGTTTGATTCAAAAACTGTTTTAATATTATCTGAAAGCTACGAGTTCATGCATGAAATGAACGATATGACGCCTCGCCGCTGATTTAAATATTTTTTTTTTTCGTACAAATACATTTTTGTTTCAACTCCTATAGTATTAAGTGAGCATAGACGACAAACTTTTGTGTTAGAAATTTGTTTGAAAGGTAGGTAAATTGAGACGCAAATTGCCCCTGCCTGAACAAAATCCGGGATGCGCGCCTGCAAAATCACAACACATCGCACAAAGAAAATGCTGTGATCATTATCAGTTATATATTTATATCAATTTATTATCAATTACATTATTTATTATTGAATGCATAGTAAGGAAAGTATGACATGTTTTCATTTAAAATTTTGTTTCAGCGCATGTATAGGTTTAGGTGCAGTTAGTATAAGTCCATGATAAAGTGAATTTTTGAAAATACGAATCAGCAATAATGTATATACTATCATGTCTATATGACATGTGAACTTTGTAGCTTTGGACCACCCATCAGGAACTGTTGATTATGAAAATTGTTGACAAAGGCGTTTAGCAGACGAATAAACAAATTACAGAAAAAAATTGGATTGCATTTTGTGAACATTTAAATTTGATGAATTACCTAATTGATCGACATTGATATTTTTATTAAACTGTGAAATATAGCGATTTGTTGCCATTAGTTCAAAGTTCTTATTAAATAAGAACTTTGTTGTGAAGTAGTACACATCAAAATACAAACATATCAAGGAGTATATTTTTGTAATTAATTTTTTTCATTATCTAGAAGACATAAAATCATCTTAAATACAGTTATACAAAATTCACAATTCTGAAACAAATCGGTATAGTTTCTTTTTTTTAATTTGGAGGTTGAAAGTTTAAAACAATTACGAGAAATAAATTGATTTAAGAACGAAATAAATAAAATTCGCGACTGGGTCGCAGTAACTTCTTCTTATAACAAATTTATGAGATACATGTATTTTTACATAATTTAATCAAGCTGTGACGTAAAAAGTATACAAAAAATTAACTGAATCTGAAATCGTTAGTATATGATTAATATGATTTTTACTTTGATGAGTTTTCACACTATTTTACTATTTCTGTGAAAACTATTTTGGAGTATATTATAAAGTTAGATGAATGTTCAATTCCCAGCATTGATGGCATTCCCTGATTTATGTTGAAAAATTGTGCAATGTATATGTCATATCCGTTGTTTTTGCTTTTTAATCAGTCTTTACGTAGTTGTAAATTTCCCACCTTTTAGAAAAATGCATTCCTAATTCCTCACAAAAAAGGTAAAAAAAGCTTAGTTTTAAATTAAAGAGCTATTACTAAATTCCTTACTTAAATGTTTGAACCTATTATTTGTGATATTCTTTCTTTTCATTGTTCCTCTGTTTTATGTGACAACCAACATGGTTTTGTTAACAAAAAATCAACAGAAACAAATTTGTTACAGTTTACGACATTTTACAGACGCGTTTGAAAAAAGAGAACAAGTTGGCAGTATTTTCACTGATCTTAGTAAAGCACTATGTAGGTAATCATATAGATATAGATTACCTACATAGTGTTTTTTTCAAAGGTCAACTTTCTAAACTTTTTATTGTTAACTCAGGCGTACCTCAGGCACCTCAGGGTAGCCATCTTGGTACGTTATTAATTGGGTTATTTATTAATGATGTTCCATCCGTCCTGTAGTTAATTCTATATGTATCTTCTTTATGCTGATGACGTGAATTTTTTTTTCGAAAAATAACTTCAATAGGAGACTGTAAACTTTTACAAGAAGATCTGCTTAAATTTTAGGAATGGTGCATTATTAATAGTTTAATTTGAAATATTGACAAGACAATGCGTTTTACACTCAAGAAAACTATGCTTGTCTATAATTAAGCGTTAAATTCGTCACCACTTAGTAATTTGTCCAGTTTTACTGACCTTGGGATATTGTTCGACTCAAAACTAACTTTTACTGACCACTTTGACTAAAAAAGCTAACATGACTCTTGGGTTTATTAAACGATTTTTACGTGAGTTCCGTGATCCCTATGTTCTTGAAACTCTATTTCTCGTTCGTAAGATCAATATTGAAATATGGTTGTACTGTATGGGTGCCGTATTATACGATTCACATAAATAGATTGGAGTGTGTTTAAAGAAGATTTATGAGATTTTGTTTAAGATTTGTTCCATTGTCGGATAGAATCATCTTGCCACCCGGTCAAATACTTCAAGTAATAAATCGAGTCACAGAGCGTATATGTAATATTGTTTTATATTCGGGATAATCAATGGATCAATTTTAGCTCCGTCGATCCTCTATCGATTGAGATTCAATTCTAGTCAATATAGTTTGAGAAGGCAGTTGCCAATTTGTAATATTTGCAGTAGATTAAACTACTGCGCTAATAGCCCTTTAAATTTTCTGATTAATATTTTTAATAATAATTCTAATCTTATTAATTCCAGTAATAACAATGTTAAATCAAATAATTTAAGAAAAATATTTTTAAATCAAAATAATCAATAATCTACTATGTAAGTATATATCATACAACGGGTTATCGCCGATAATCGGGTATGTAGCTAAAAACGTATGTAATGTATAAGTAGTTTTGTTTTAAACTCTCTGGTGAATCGCCATGTTAATTTTGAATAAAATAAGTCCGGCCGTTTTTAATTTATAGACAAATCCAGAAAAAAAGCTGTTTACACCGAACATCCGTTTCGGAATTTCTTATCCGGAAACCCGAAGCGCAGTGTTGAATTAAGTCTTCAGGTATTTTCATGTTATTTACTCCATCTATGAATTCATATACGTTTTCTTAACATACACTGCCGGTCACTTGATTGAGGCCACTTTTTTGTAACGGTTTCTTGCGATTTAAATCTGTTGCGAAAGTTTGAACCGGAATTATTTATTATCTGTGGGTACGAACCTACATATTTTCCAAAAATAAAAACTCGGAAAATCCATCGAAATTTTTCAATTTCAGTTAAGAAACTATAGAAAAAGGGGATACAAAAAGGGGTCACTTGATTGATGCCACTTTAAAAATCTTTGACAAAAGGGAAAAAAAGAAATAAAAATGAAAAATACGTTTGTATTATTTGGTTATTAGACATTAATTTATTGAGTTTTTATTAATTCTGTCCTTATCTTCAAACTGTCTAACGAATTCATAAACTTTTTGAAAAAGTCGGGTCTAAAATTGTTCGATAATGTAAGTAGGGCGACAGTGGTAAACGCTTCACATTTGTCGACTGATTTCGGCTTTTGCTACCCTGCAGGTGTGAATTAGGACAATATTTTGTTAGAAAATTTAAGGTTTAGTTCCAAAAACACTTTTCAACTTGGGAAACAGCTCCTTATGCACTTGCCATAAAACTGGTTTATTTTACTATGCTCCATGTTATTGCTAATTTATATGAAATTTTTACCGCTAAATTGTTGTGATGCAATTTTCGCAATGGCCTCAATCAAGTGACCCAACTTTATATACCCATTTTCTACAGTTCCTTGACTGAAATTGTGATATTACCCATAGGTTGCAAATATTTCCGGTTCAAAAATTTCCTACAGGTATAAATCGCGAAAAACCGTTGCAAAAAAAGTGGCCTCAAACAAGTGACCGGCAGTGTACAAGCCGATTGGTTGTTAAAATTTAGAAAATCTTGAACCATGTACCATGTACAGAATATGAATACCTCTTTTAAACTTTGATTTATTTTTAAATGAGGCCATTTAAGTTAATTTGAATTTAATAGACTTAGTTTATATGAGTAAAATAATTATAAGTACCTACCTATTTTCATTAAAGTATAATTTAAATGTGATTTAAAGTTAAGTTCCCTCTGAGATTTCATTATAAATAAGGCTCTTAAAGTTTTGCGCCAATGTGTTAAAATTTAAAATAGGGTAAGTAGGGCGAATATGCCACACTTAAAAGTAAACAAATAAAAATTAATAGTAAATGACAAGTTTAGTACAAGATTTTTTCAATTTCATTAGATTGTTATTTTATTCAACAAATAAACAAAAGAAAACGTAACTTTTATTCTTATAATTCATAGTAAATTAATTTTTAAAAAAGCTTTAAAAAGTGGCATTTTACCCACACGTGAGCGTAGTTAGAAACACTACGTATACAAAACAAATCTTAGCTTTTTTGAAGAAATCTTCTTATATTGAACTGAAAAACCTGAAAAACAAACGTTTTAAACTACACCCGTACATATGTCCAAAACGAATTGCATCATCAGCATTGCCAATATTGAAAAGTGGCATATATTACTCAAACTGGCATATTCACCCAACTTACCCTATATTATTTTGAACTTTCTATATTCAAATGATTTGAACCTTCATGTCATTTTTTAGCGATGTAATGTGCTGCTGAATAAGCAAGTCCTTTACATTATCAGTGACTTTCATGATGTATTTCATCAAATATTATTCATTTATAAAATATGCAAATGTCAAAAACAACCATGACATCCCGTGTTAAATTCACCAAAGGATTCTCCTCAAATTCTTCAAGGAAATTCCAATGCTATAAGAGTGATTCCATTTCTTTGGAAATTTCCACTGGGTATGGCATTTATACTTATTAAGCGGCAGCTCCTTATATTTAAGATACTCAAACTCAATAGCAACAGCAAACAATCAAAAACAAAAAGAAAAACAAAATTGCTTGATTCAACCTTGTGGTGATTAAAAAAATCCCTTAAACAGTGATTATTTTCGAAGTAATATTGACAGAGTTCCAGGGTAACTGCTATTGAGTACTTATATTATTATTATTTTATATTTTATAGAATAAAAAACTGGGTATTTAATAGCCAACATTTTTTTTCAGTTTTGACTATGGCCAACAAAAAATGTCTATTATGTATAGCATTGCACGAAAATAGGCCATGCGCAGTTGTCATTAACAAAAGCTCTTGACACGCAAATAAAAAAAAAATGTATTGCACTTTGTTCGTATTTTTGAGATAAGGAGGATAAACCAGTGCTGTCAATACCATGTTTAAACATTTCATTTATTTTTTGTGTGTTTTTATATATTGGGTTCTTATTCGGCCGATTTCACCGGTTCACACTTATAAGGCACAAGCGAATGAAACACAGTTCTGAAACGACGAGCCTTAGAGTCTCTGTTGGGTTTCTTTTGATTTCTGCCTCATATATGTAAAACTGTTAACCAAGAAAATATGCCTAATAAAAACCCAATAGACACCTGATAAAAATAGGCAGCTAATACAAATAAACACCTGATAAAAATAGACAGCTAATTCCGTAGCATCAAATACTCTTTCGACACGAATAGTTTTCATTCGGTGTTAGTTGTGTTTCTATTTGACTCTAGGACACACAAAGTAATAAGAGCGTTCGCGCTTGCAAAGTTCTGACTCAGTTCGATTTGAGTTTTTTTAATTTAAATTCAATTTTATTTTGTTTTTTTTTTTTTTTTTGTTTTTCGTTTTTCTCTCTATTGTAAATAATGGTTCACCGAATACAAACCTAATAGAAACCCAATGTGTTAAAACGAGGCTGCGAAAAACCAATAGGAATACAATACATAACCCAATAGAGACCTTTATCGAATGAAACCCCATAGGTGTGAAACGAGCATTAAGGTATGCAGTTTACCTACTTTATACCATTGAGTATCAATTATAGAGAAATCATCTTTTTGTAAAGTAAGTTTCAAACATTTCTCGTAAGATGTCGTTATTATTAACAATTTTCCAAAAACAAAGCCATACAATTTTGGGCGTGACTCGCAAAATCCATCGAAATTTCACAATTTCAGTTAAAAAGGGAAAAAGGGTATAAAAAGTTCGGTCACTTGACAGGTAATAAATATTCTGGTTTAAACGTTGCAAAAATAGTGTCCTCAATCAAGTGACCGGCAGTGTATGTATGTGGAAGAAAGCATTTCGTTTGGTTTGAGTATTTTTCGTTACAGGGCAATAATTTCTGTATATGCTCGTTTAGTGACATCTACCTCGGTATATTTGTAACTATCTTGATTCCTCTATGAATAAATACTCAATGGAAGTACCTTATACATAATAATCAATAGGTACATATTAATAATAATTAAAATAAATATTTGTTGTTTGTCCGATATTTTTGACAGAATATCGGATACGTATTTTGTTGAACACAAATTTTGTTTCTTTTATTACTTATAAAAATATTTATTAAAATTCTATTTTGCTTCTTTACTAAATTTTATTTACATATATTGGCTTCTAAATTATGATTAGAAATGATCATTCAAACTACATTATTCACTATGCGCGTATTTCTCGTATTACAACCAGCGCTTCCAGCAAAATTCAATTAGTTTCACATAGAAAGCAAGAGTAGATAATAATTATATTTTTACATTTTACATTTTAACTCTTAGACCGTGTGCCAAATGCGTTAAAATTGTTGTTAAATTTAATCCCATGTCAGTGGTGAATAAAACTTAAATTCTCATTGAGATTTCCTGTGTTTAAGAGCCTATCCAGAAATGTTCATATATACCTACTTTTGGTTTAGTACGTTCTTTAAATAACAAGTTGACTATTGTTAGCAATTATTGTTGTTATATTGTACTATTCGTACTTGAATGTCAGTTTTATTACTTGACCATTCTTTTTCCGTCAATTTTCATTGAATGTTTGAACAACAACGAATTTTTATTCGTTTTTACGAATTTTATTATTCGTTTTTATTGTTGGCTGGAGATATATGTCGCTATTTCAAGGAGTGCCAATTCCTATCATCAGTCTACTTATTATTGGTGCCGAGCTAATTTAATAACAATAGTTACTAATTTTTGTCGTTCCTTTGATACAAAATTGTAACATTAAAACTTGAATCGAATAGAAAAGCAAATTCTAATAGCATTTTAATTAAGTTAATCGATTTTCTTAACAAAAAAATGGGTTTCATTAATTCTTCTACAAAATTTTTACAGCTACTTAAAAGTATCGACGATTTTTCATCGCTAAATCATTTATAGAGTTTATAAAATTTTACCGAGCTCCTGACCAGGTTAATTTTTGACGTCTCTATTCACCTCAGTAATGTCAAAATTTATACATGGGATCTTATTTAACGCACATTACACGGACTGCGTGTTTGGCATTGTTTTGTGTCTAATGATCATTGTTTACATTTTTAAACACTTACACCAGGTACCTATGTATAATAAAGCAAACATTTGTGTTCAACTAAACTACTCAAAACAAAATAAGGCCCACTCAAGATTTACTTTGAATTTTGTTAAAAGCTACTTAATTGGTAGACATTGTCGCAGCGAAGCATTTTTTTTTTTTAGTCCTTATCAATGCTTTGAACAAAAAAATTTAGCGTTTAATCCAAGTGAGGAGGCAAAATAAACCTATCGCTTAATGCTTAATTCCTGTACATGTGTACTTAGTGCGATTCTATTTGCTATTTGTCTATTTGTCGCTAAGTGTTACTTCTTAAATTGTTTTTCTTAACTTCTTCGTGATTTAACCTTCCTGATGCCTCATTCTCGGCATAATATGGATACTGAAAACGCAATAAGAGAGCTAAATATGCTTCAGAAAGGACAATCTCAAAGGACTATTGCAAGTCGTATCGGTATGTCGAGGAGACCTTGCCGAAACGTGCTTGAACGATTTCTGGAAACAGGAGGCCTAGATCAGGAAGAACCAGAGTCACAAACAGCGCTGCCAAAGTGTGCCCGATCGGGCCATTTGGCCCGATTTATTTTTATTTTGGCCCTTCGCCCAGGGCCAACTATAAATGGCCCGCAAATCTTCATCTTTGGATTTCATAAATATTTTTGATGTAAATGCATTTTTTATGTATTTAACTATTATTTTTTTGCGTTTAAACAAAAGTCTTTCATATATTGAATATTAATTTATCGAACCCAATGGTCAAAATACTAAAATGACATGAAAAATTAATTTATATCAAGAGAACCAAAATGTAGATACGTCGTAGTTACCACGGCAGAATAACCGTGCATTTTGTGTTCTCAGGAGGATTTTTCAATATCTTGTAGAATATAGAAAACCATTTTTCGGGATTAGGAACCGTATACTAAGAAAATTGAAAATTGTCTTAACCCAATCACTCGAAAAATGTTAGTCTGGTAAAAATTTGCCAAATACATAGGTATCTACTTTTTGATAAAATTAAAATTAATTTCTTTTTTACGTACATTTAATTAATGTATCATTAATATTTAAAATATGTAAACAACTGAAGCCTTAAAAATTTGTAAACAAATTAAAATGCAAATTTTACTTGTTTTGAAGTCCGAGTATAGATATTTTTTCTTGTTTTACATATTGCATAAAAAAATGTTAAAATCAAAATTGCAGAATTTTTTTTCGTAATAACGAACAAATCTTTGTTTTTGCTTCTTTGTTGGGCCTTTATATACAAAAGTTATATTTCTATTTCTTATGATTTCATTATTATTTTCCTCGAATTTCACTCTGAAATAGTCGGAAATTTATATCAAACCATACCCAATCGATTCCGCGAATATGGCTAACGTTCCAGAATGCATGTTTTTCATCCGAAACTGGCAGCTGGCCATATCGGGTAACACCATTAATAAACTTTCTTGAGCAGTAGACAGGAACCTTGGCCAACTGGAGGTCTTTACTCTTTACAGAACCAAAATTTTACTCATCGATGATAGAAAGCATACCAGATAGGCATACGGAGTAGAGGAGGGCCCACTCGCTAGTAAGCAAATTATCTTTCAACAAATCATAACAAAAATAAGTAGTAACTTCTTAAGTTTATTTGTTTCTATATTTTGCGTAAATTTTCATTTGAAATGATGTGGCCCTTGTTTTGTTTTGAGTAGTTTATTTACACAAGCGGTTTGCAGTTATTTCCATCCCATTTTATTTAATACTTGTACATCCATACATATTTTTGTATTAAATATTTGACAAATGACAGTTATTTAATTTTAATTTGTCAATCATTATTTATGTATATTGTAGTAGAAAGGTATACTTTTTACTTCACCTTTTATAACAAAAAAGTCAAAAAGCTTTAGGTGTCAAACTTTCTATGGAAACAGCGCTGACTAACCCATCCAAAATTGGTCCTGGTCCATATCAAGTATCAGCTTAAAATAGAGAGAACACTCCGAAAGAGAGAAATATTCCTCCATCTTGATATTGATACATTACGATGGAGCTTAAAAAACCACCCCAGCTTCAGTTATCTGTTAACGTTATTATAATTCGGACGTACGTATAAACAGTGGGTCTCAAAGTCAAACATACAGACCTTCACCCATCTATAAATGAAGCGCTCCCAACTAATTTAAGCTTCTTATCACTAGAAACAAAGTAAAAGTTCTTAATAAAATAAATACTTGCAAAGCACAATATTGAATTATAATCATACCATAATTATTAGGTACCGAGAAAGTAATATTCTAATCACTCCTGCCAAGTACGGACTTCTACATTTTGTTTGCTCTATTACCGCGTAAAAGCTTTTCATTTTTGCTGTTGGTTACATCCTTTTAAGAAAAAAGCGTTTTGTGCGAAAAAGTTAAGATATACAAAACAAGAACACAAAAAAAAAATCAGATGTGTTCGAAAAGAGTGAGAGATGTTTTGAAAAATTAAAATTGATGCTGTCGAGTGAAGAAATTTTTTTTTAATCTCATCAAGTTTGTTCTGTTTCCAATTTTTCAAGTGTTGTATTAAATAAAAATTCATAAAGAGAAAAACAATACAAAACCATGTTTATTTACTTTGTCTTAATATTCTACAATTCGGTATAAGTGTTTTTTTTTTACTTTTGTTTTAGTTTATTTCAATGTCAAGTGATAATAAATAATTTTTCGAACGGGAGACTAGTGTCTATTTTTTTAGAAAGGATACATATTTCGTAAAAAAATCGAAACTCTACAAAGAATTGTTTTTAATAATGGAAGGGTTGCAAAACTTCATATGGTGGATACTGATACTGAATGGAATCTTCATTGCAAGGACTACAAAGAAAATAAGATCCACATATCTTATACCAGGTATTAAAGGATTTTTTTTTTTGATATACATGATATGTACGCATATAGTGCTTAATTAAGACCTTCTGTTTCTGATAAATAATCCACCTACTACACCTTAAATAACACTAATAAAGAGTTTTTTTTTCTAGTTTAAACTTCATTGTTTATAAAAAAAAAACTATTACCTATATCTACATATTTGCACATTATTATGTTTTGAAACTCTAAGCCGCTGCTTTAAATTTTGCTGTTCAAAACGCATCTTCCAAGCTGAAATATATTATGAATTATGACAGTGGCACATAATTATTGTCCACTTAATTTTTGTTAATTCAATGGATAACGAATGAATTTTTCTTTTTGGTACATTAAATGCAAACTATTTAGCATTAAAATTGGCGTACTTTAAATTTGCAAAAATTCAGTTTTTTTTTTTAAATTGTCAAATAAAAATCGATTAATTAAAAAAGCGCTTTAACAATTTTGAAATAATTTTTTTGTTAAATTTATAAAACTTTCCGCATACTTTGATTTTGACTTGTATATTTATGAAAAGAAGTTTTATCCTTTTAGGGCAGGCTTTAAAGATTCCGACTAAAGTGTCGGTTAGTTAGTTAATCGTCCAAGTCTTAGTTAAAATAAGGCTAATGCCAGCGTCTTTTTCAGCGTCATGAGAACTAAGACAATCAATGAGACTGTACACACATACGTGTACTTTGTTCGCGCGAACTATTTTTCAATCATCGAATTCCCATGACGCGCGACTGTACGAACGTCATGGGTTTTTTTTAATAATTAAGTAGACCCACTTGGTCGCATGAACTTGTTCTTAAAAAAATGATTATAGCCGTGTTTTCTTGAGAGTCTATATAAATTTCTGTGATACAATAACACGTGAATACAACAACAACAGAAGTCAATATAGACTTAGCTTACTGCATTACCGACACAATTACATGTGGTTATATGGGAACGTCGGTAATGTTGTGCGATAATTCCCAATGTCGTGTTTTTTTAACATGTCTATATAGACTTGCAAAAAAACACGTCTTATATAAAATACTAATAGTAAATACTAAAATACATGTGCAAATAAAAATTAAGTGTCTGTTTCAAAGGTTGTATATATCAGCTTTTTACAAAAGCATATACAGTGCTTATAAGACAAAATTAATTTTTGAATTGTTTGTCTGTCTGCTTGTCTATGTCTGTTTGTTTCAGCTAATCTTGGAAACAGCTTGACCGAATTTGACAGGACTTTTACTAGTAGATAGCTGATATTGTAGGGAATATTATTGATTATGCTATTTGAAGTACACCAAAGATGGCTGATGGGTCGCTTTTTCCAAAAATTCTTATACAGGGTGAGTCATAAGCAATGCGACAAAATGCTAGGGCGTGCAATTTATTTATTTATTTAGCATTAATCTTAGTTTTTTTACTTTTTTTTAATTGGAGTTTTATGAGAACGTAATAAAATTAAATAGTATTGGAATAACCCTGGATTAATATTATTTTCATTGATAACTTCTGAAAACTGACCTGTCAATATTTTTGCCTTGGCCTGCACGCAGCCCATGGGTTCTACCTGTTATGGGGACAATAGGGACAATAAAACCGCATTTTTTTTAATGAAAAAAAAAAGAAAATTGCAACGCAAGATAAATAAAAGGCATTGCAGTTTTGCTTAGTAATTATTTCAAATTTGAATATTAACTCATTAACACGTAACGATGTCAAGCTCATACACCCGAGAAGAATTAACGGACATGCATTTCTGCTACGGTTTAGCTAATGGTCGAAGTCGTGAAGCCGAAAGACTGTACGCTGAAAGATATCCCGATAGGAGGTGTCCCCATCATAGCACGTTTCCAAAAATCCACCGACGTCTAAGAGATCATGGAGTGCTGGAGCATCGAAGAAGCGAAAGGCCAGTTTCTGATGAGTCAAGAATCTTAGATGAAAGAATTCTGGATTTAGTCCGAAATAATCCCTCCATCAGTACAAGAAGGATATCCACTATGCTTGGAGTGTCCCAATCTAGAGCATGTCGAGTACTTCGGGCGGAAAATTTACACCCGTACCACTTTACGCCTGTTCAGGAACTCACCTCAAACGACAAGTTATTGAGAACCGAATTTTGTAGAACATTACTACTTAGAAATGAAACCGAACAAAACTATTTTAGAAGAATATTCTGGACGGATGAAGCACAGTTTACTAGGGATGGGGTTACTAACTTCCACAATTTACATTATTG
Source organism: Baccha elongata (assembly GCA_951217065.1). NCBI lineage: Eukaryota > Metazoa > Arthropoda > Insecta > Diptera > Syrphidae > Baccha > Baccha elongata. The sequence goes on along the minus strand of OX578272.1, from coordinate 49,955,635 downwards.
GAGTAGCGCCAATCCACACAAAAAAACACCGCTTTAGTTGTAATGTTTGGCTTGGTATTGTTGGACACACTGTGATCGGGCCCCGGTTTTTGAATTCCATTATTAATGGAGAATCATACCTGCAATTCCTACGAGACCTTTTACCCGATTTATTAGACAGCGTTCCATTGGTTATAGCAGATACTTTAATCTACCAACAAGATGGTGCTCCAGCACACTACAGCTTACAGGTGAGAAACTGGCTGGATGATCATTTTAGTGACCGTTGGATCGGAAGAAGGGGCCCCACGGAATGGCCGCCTAGGTCACCAGATTTAACTCCCCTAGATTTCTATGCATGGGGATTTATGAAGAATTATGTTTACGAAGTGGAAATAGTATCATTGGAACAACTGAAGGAACGAATTGAAGTCGCTGGAGTCAAATTGCAGGAAAATTTGTCAAGCATAAACTTATGTGAAGCCATTACAAGGAGATATAATCTATGCCTTCTAAACAATGGAGATCATATCGAGAATTTTTTATAAGTACTTCCAATAAAAAACATAGTAAAAATAAAAGGAATAAAAAAAACTAAAAAAACTAAGATTAATGCTTCTTAAATTGCTTCGTTACAATAAAAATAAATGTTTTTCTTAGAAAAAGGTGGTTTTGGTTTTTTTTTTAATTTCTTGAGAACGACATAAAATTTTTGCATCCGGTTTTCTTATTTAGACTTAAAATTAATAACAGCATTGAATTTTGAAATTAAAATTAGCACTTAATTACGTAAAATTTTGAAAAAAATGAATTTGAAATTTTTTTTTCAATTTTTTTTTTTCAAAATTTTGACTTTGAAAATTAATATTTCAAAAACTATTTCTTAGAATAGATTTATTTAAACACAGAATGAAAGAAAAAGTTATTGGCTTTTCAAAAACGTATCGCACAGCACACAATTTTTTTTCCATTTTAAGTCAGTTTTTTCGAAAATTGCCCCTCCCGGCTAAACGGAGGGGAATAGACCCCCCCTCCTATACGATTTTTTTCTTGTCTCAACGCAACCTACACGCCCTAACATTTTGTCGCATTGCTCATGACTCACCCTGTATATGAACCGGGACGTGGCTTTCACTGACATATAGCTGATGCTATAAGGAGTACCTTAGGTAGGATATTTCAATTCCTCAACAGTTGACGCTGGTGTCAATTTTTCAATATACATATATGTACCGATTTGACCTCAAATGAGACCCTAAAATCGTTGAATAATAAAAAGAAAAATGTTGGCAAAATTTTAGCACGATTCCCTTAATTTGTCTGCGGCAGCAATGCTCCGGTGACACCTATAGTATATATTCTATATATTATAGCACCTAAATACATAACTCGTTGTTAAATCTGTTGTCCAAATATGGAATTTAATAAAAATTCTTATACAAATAAATACAATTTAACATCTTAACAGAATATTAAAAAGGATCAGTCTAGAAGAACCTCAATCATACAATAATGATTATAAAATTCAGGGTGTTAAAAAAAAAAAATAAAAATCATCTTAATCCATAAAAACATTCATTAATTTACATAAAAGCCCAATCAAGATTTTTTTAATTTTGAGTTCAAAAATTTGGGTTTGAAATACTTTATTTATCTATTTCGTTAAATACTAACTCTAGATTACACAAATAAGGTTCAGAGAAATATCTAATGCTGGATGGTGACAGTCCTCATCTAGTAAAACAACATCAGAAGGCGTTACAGCTGCCTCAGCATTAATTGTGTTGGAGAAAAAGACAAGGTCCAATATTTCATTAGAGCGGTTAATAACTCCATTGAATTGACTTGGTCCACAAGAGCCCATACCATCAATAATTGAAACCTCATTGGCACTCGATGGATTAACAGAAAACAAGTACTTATAATCGGAATATTTTATTCAGCCCAAGTTCGTAACACACAGGCTCCACTGGGCATGAATGCTGCTCTAATTTTGAACACGCCATGAGAACAACCAATGGAGTTTGAAAAATCCATGCCCAATCAGGCGACATGTCGTAGAAACCCATTTGTTCGACCAGACATGAGCGCTGTTGAAAATTTGGACATGAATTTTGACGTTTTGTATATGTGAGCTGCTTTTTGCATAATTTTTGTTGTATATGTGCAATTTCTTCAGGTGTTTGCCATTCTCTTTCATTTTGAATGTACTTCTGTATCTTTTGATAGAAGAAACGGGGGAAAGGCACGCATGTTTTTTTACTCGTTGTTGAAGAATGAAATGAAACGACAAGACATAATTTGCCCACAAACCGAATGAGAATTGGATAGTGGATTAGATTGCTGTTGAGTTGTTGGGCATCGGCATGGCCAGTGGAGCCAGTGTGTAAGGTTGAAGTCGCCCAAAATTAAAAATTCGTCATGCGAGAATATGGAAGTCGTATTTTCAAAGAACAGTATTTTGAGTAGTTATGGTGAAGCATTTTCTCAACATTCATCAGTATAGATGGACTCATCCTTTCTGATATATAGAGCTTTTTTATATTTGACATATGTGTTGAGGGGTCAAGTTTAGAAATAAATAAAGTTTTTTGACCTTCTACGATTTTCAATACAGATGAAATGGGGGAGTTAAGAGGATTTTCCCGAAATGGTTTTAATTGTTATTAAGTAGAATAATTTGATGTTGAGGAAGATATGATATTTGTAATATAGATGTAGTAGTGTATGCAACCGGTGTCGTCGATGTAGTGGTTGAATGAGAATGTAAATTTGATGATTCTGTAAATGTATCGAGCGAAGGTTCAGTGCTAGCAGTTGGTTCTGCACAGTAGGTGATGCAGTTACAGGAAAATGATTGTAGAAGTTCATAAGTAGCTGTTATAATTAACGGAAATATGGCAGTTGGAGCAGAAACTTTAGTAGCGGGCTTTTTCGTTGATATGGATTTTGAGGAGAGTTCTCAGCATCAACTTTTTATCACTTTTTCTTTTAGATTTTGTTGGATTACTTTTCAATGATAATAAATCTGTATTATTTATATCAACATCTGTTTGCGTAAAATTTACGGGCTGATCTATTACATTGTCTACATTTTCAGACAGAATAATAAATTGATTGTGTACATTTTCAATTGGTTTTTGTTTTCAATTACATCACGAGCGATATATAAGAATTTGGAAATGATTCACATACGTCACAGAAATAATACAATGATTTTCTTAAAAAGAATACCATAATCCTGCTAAACGGTGCGTCAATGCATTGTAAACGAAATATATTCCTACAACTTCTGTAACTCATTATTAAGTCAATCATGTAGTAGGCAATGTTATTGCACATTGTGCAATTAGACATAATTATTATTTTTGTTTTAGTTTTCATCTAAAATTTTCATCGTGTTGTGTTTCAAAATAATTTGGGGTTGGGTGAAATACTTGGTTTGAGGTTTAGGGATATGTAATAATAGTCGCTTATATTAAACAAATTCGTCTTCTAAAATTTAAATATATCAATGCTAGGACACTTGTACGATCTTCAACGAAATAGATAAATATTTTTCAACAATTCATTTTATTGTGAAAAATGTGACTTAACTTTGTTACCTGCATTATCAGTCGATTGGGGCTGGGCCCTGAACGATTGAAAACGTCACAAATATCGGTAATTTCGATATCGATCGCATTTCCAGCACCGAGATTCATATATTTTGGCGAGTGAGGCAAGATGACTAGCGTTTCTTACTTTCTCATCTCACTTCTTTGCCAAAAACGATTCAGCTATTTGGCGAAATGGAAATGTTTGAATATAGTTTCGAACACCCAAAACGTCATCAAAGAAAGAATATCAAGTATATTAATAACCTCACTTTTTATGTGACAAAATATTGGATTGAAAATATGTTTTATTATTATGCATATACATATTAAATTACGTATATTAATATGCACTACTTAAGATTTAGAAATAAATAATTTTTTTACAAAAATCCATTTTATCATCCAAATTACCATTTTGCGGCACGGCACGTTTCCTTAAACTATCAATAAAGAGAGTCAATTCTTGTTTTTGTATTTTCATTACTAATACATGAATATATGTGAATCAGATGGATTCTCAGAACCCTATATGTTACTAAATCCTTTTACCTCAAATTTGTTAGGACCCTTCTTGAATATGCCAGCCAGGTATGGTCACCGTTTTATGTTTCTCACTCCCTTCGTATCGAAGCCGTTCAACGTAGATTCCTTCGCTTCGAACTTCGAGGATTACCTGCGTGGCTCGATATCCTCCCACCTTATGGAGATCGACTTCAGCTCATTAATTTGCAACCACTTGATAAACGTCGCAAAGTAGCTGGCGTTGTATTTATTCATCAGCTTTTAGCTAGTAAAGTTAATTGCCCTGCGCTTCTTCAAAAAAAAATTTCACACTAATCCTAGAAATCTGAGATCGGTGTCACTTATTGACGTTAACTTCCACCGCACTATCAATGGAATATATGAACCTTCGTACTTCTAACAGTATGCAAAAGCCGAAGTATGCTGAAGCCGAAGCCGAAACCGAAGCTTCGGTCGGACACTACATACCAATATTACAGTTGTTGACAAAATAATTGAAATATCAAACGAAAACTTGCAATGTTCAGTGTTAACAGTTTTCGGGTTTTCTCGTTTTTTCTGAGAAAATCTGACTTCAGCCAACGATTCGAAAACACCCTAATCACAATTTTAAATCTAAATACTTCTTGATATTGTTTGCCTCTTTCAGCTTAGTTTATTAAATTGATTTTTGTTTGATCCCATACGGTTATCGATATTGATAGTTGACAAATATTGAATTTGATATTTTAAAACATTAGTTTATAAACTGTTAAACTTTTCACTGATAATTTTTAATTTTCTTACAATTCAGTATTCTTAGATTCATATTTAATAACCCAACCATTTCTTCCACTGATTTAGAAAAAAACAAATGTAATTTTTTATCAACTATCCACAATAAATTGGCAACCATAATAGGGGCGATAGTTTGATAGAGAAAATTCTTGCGACCCAGTCGAGCATTTTATTTTAGTCGCGGGGAGTTCGACGATCAATTGAAATGCATTTTTTTTTATAAAAGTAGTGTTTTTATGTAAATTCACCTGTTATATTTTATGAATATACATATTAAGCAAATGTTTATTAAAAACATGACATAGTTACAATAAATTTTGTTCTCACTATTTTTTTCTTCTTTCAGAACAAACTTGTGGAGTTGATCAATTCAGATGTAACAATGGAAATTGTATACCCAAAAAATGGAGGTGCGACCAGGAAAAAGATTGCAGTGATGGTAGCGATGAAGACGGTGATTTTTGCAGTAAGATCAACTATTCACTTTCTTTCTTTTTTAAGAATTAATTTAAATTTGTTTAAACTCGATTTTCAATTTAAAGTTAAAACATGCACTGAACATGAATTTTTGTGTAAAAAAAGTCAGAATTGCATTCCCAGAAATTGGGTATGTGATCGTGAGACCGATTGTTTGGATAATAGCGATGAAGCTAATTGTGGTAAGAAATAAGAAGAGATTATCTTTTACCATATAAATTTATCATTCCTGTGAAATGTTTTTGTTTGATTAACAATTATGCTAACTATTTTGGTGTTTAAATTCTCATATTAAATAATGAGCATGCATGCAATTATTTGCGGATTATTCTTAAGACAAAGAGAATCGTCCAAATGAAATACTCTTTATAAATCTTTAAACATTCTAACACAGGAGCGGTAAAGCTGACCAAATGACCATAAATAATGCCAAATGTAACATAGTTCTATTTCACTTTGAGGAGGCGAACCCAGTGGTGGAAGTTCCCAAAAAAAAAACATTGTTATACCTATCCAGTATAAAATTTGTTGCACACACTTCAAATTCGGCACCACATTTTTTGTTAATCCAAAATTATTTCTAAGACCCATGATAAAAAAAAATGTTTTTCAAGCTTCTTGAACATGTTTGAAAAATATATAAATTTTTTTGCGAAGTGATGTTTAAAAAAAATTGATCATTTAAGGTGGAAATTCGAATAAAAGACAGTGAAATTAACAGTGGTTTTACTCTAAATTGACGTGATTTTTTTTATGTAGAATTTAATGGGTTTATTACTTAAAAGATGAAGTTCTTTCTAACCTTAGGAATCCTTTTATATATTATTCACAACTTTCCAACGTTTTGCAGAATAGTAATGTAGTTAATAATAATAAAAGTAATTAATTACGAAGAAAGTAATTACTCAGTGTCTTTCTTCAATTACTTCGAAACATCAATTACTTTTTTTCAATTACTTGTAATGGGTAATTCAAAATTTTCAATTAAAATAAAAAGTATTTGTAATTGGATATTTTCCAATTACAATTACTTAATATTGTAATTATAAAAAACTCAATTACTAATTACTTGTAATTTTAATTAAGATTGTAATTAATTACAAAATGTAATCATTATATCCCATCTCTGCTATCCTATCACTGCAAATGCAAATGTCATGCACCCCCTTCTTCCACCCAAAAGCTTTGAATTACATTTATATTTTTATTTTGCTTAAGTTATACCTTATACGTCTTTTCAACTCGACAAAGGCTACAAAATATTTGGTGATTAAAAGCCAAATAGAGTTGGCTGGGGCCTGTTTCATCGAAATAGATCATACTCATACATCACATACATTTCATAAAACATAAATTTTCATCATACATCATACAACACATACATTTTTCTGTTTCGAACATTTCATTGGAAGTGTTGTATGATAATTTGTTTTGTTGTATGATTTGATTTTAACATTTTCGTTGTTGTTCAAAATGTGAGGTTACGATAATTTTAATTAAAAGTACATAAAATTATAAATTATAAGAAATAAAATTGAAATTAAGTACTTTTATAACATAATTATAATAATAAATATATAATAGGCATATAAATTTTTTATGATGGCGAAAATGTGAATTTTCTTGAATGTAATATATTTGTGAGAAGACGCCCAAGAATAATTTAAGGGCGAGCGAATTTTAAATCAGAAGAACCGTTTTTAAGAAGAAAATTTTGAAATGCAAAGAATATTTAATAGGACCTTAAGACGCTTCCGTTTTACGTTTGACAAGTTGTATTGAAATAAAAATATAACGAAAACTATTAACGTTCATAAATAATAAGCTAAATAAAAAGCAACCTATTTGTTGTATACTTTCTTTTAATGAAATTCAGAGCTAACAGCAAATTATTGAGCTGTATGAAATGTATGACGTTTAAGTGCTGTATGAAATGTATGATTAATTTCTATAAAACTGGATCATACAACATTCCAATACTTCCAGCAAATTCTCCATTCGAACTTTGTTGTATAATAGCAGATCATAAGCAATTCTATGAAACAGAAATCATACAGCAGATGCAGAAACGTAGAAATGTCAAAATCATACAATGTATGTGCTGTATGATCTATAAAATAGGCCCTGATCGATTCGCTTTTTATGAGAATGGCGTACTGAGTTATCGACGGGAATGTTTATTTTCGAAAGTTCATGTTCGAAGAATTGTTCCCACCGACGCACGCGACGTTAACATAATAGGGCTGAAACGATCTTGGGGAATAGTTTCCCCGCCGCTTATTAGCAGAATAGGGCTGATAGTTTAAAAGTTCAACTCAAAATGTGTAGCTTTGTGAAAAATCAAAGACCCCGCGAATTTTTCAGATTTTTTTCACATTTTTGCGATTAAAACCCTAAGGGACTAGTTTTTGATATTACCTTCCCAAGACGTTTTTATAGTAAACGTAATTGTTAAATGCTACAATATGAGACTATAATCGTCTTTGTAGACCTAATAGTTTTGGAGATAGAGCTTTTTAAAGTTTTATCATTATTTCGAACTTCGATATTTTTTGCAATATTCTGTATAGACCCCTCCAGTACTACAAAGATGTATAATTTGACTGGACTAGTAATTAAGAATAGGGTTTTTGTTTTTAAAAAGAGGAAAAACCTTATTGAAAATCAACGGTAAAACCTAACCACATCTTCTAAGAAAAAAACATTTATTTAGTACTTACTATTATGTACTCCAAATTGAATAGTTTCTTTATTTCTATCAAATATCGTATACGTATGTTATTGCAATTAATTAATAGTTTATTTTATAGCTTAGCAGTTTAGTCAACAACTGTTATCGTAAAACTTGTTTCTGTGTATTATGAACTCCAATAAGAAAAAAATGATAGTTGTTATGTATACATAGTTTGATTGCAACTTTGTAACCTTGGTTTGATTGTAATTTTTAGACTACGTGCAATTTAATTAAAGTTTCTTTTCAAATGCAAATTGGAAATATAATAAAAAATTATATGAGTAATTGCACCGCAAATTCCCGGAATATAAAAAGACAATAATTTTGTTGAAGAATAAATTGCTACGTAAGCAATATAAGCTGTTATATGTAAATATTAGGTTCATGTTCTGAGGAAATTATTGTAGGAATTTATTGTTAAGCTGCTGCATAAACAGTTGAAGTTCTCGGGGTGTATTTAGTTCATAACAAGTTCCCCCTTAACAAAAATGTATTTATATTTTTAAGAAAAATTAATTTTAATTAGAAAGATTAATTTTAATTAGATTATTTTTTAGTTCTTTAATTGATTTTCTAGATCTTATAGTATGGGTGCAGATATTAATGAAGAACTTCCTTCAGTCATTTCTAATATTTCGCTGAATTGTTGTTCTGTATTGGAATAATAATTAATAATAATTCGTATAGGACAATTTCTTACTTTCATACAAAATTCAAAACATTATGAGAATATATTGGTAAGTATTATTATATAACAATTTTGAAAACAAAGTTTTATAAGTAAACGATGAAGATGAATCTTAGCTTCATTTATTGTATCGCTTATTCGATCTAGACAATTTCAAGAGGTCTAAATTTACATTTGATAAATTTATCAAAGTAATTTCAACATTATCTTGCGATAAATTAAATAATTCATTTTCACAACAATAGTTTTCAATTATTTTATTAACTAGTGGATCATAAACTGCACACTTTACTTCCCTCTTCCACAAACCCGGTTTTCCCCCATATGAATTAATCCCGTGTGTACAGCGCCAATAGAAGGTTTGAAAGATATCTGTCTGTCTGTGCAGATGTGTGGATGTTCGCCGAACTACAGATTGGTTGGACGGATTCTCTTCAAACTTCTCATATAGCGGTTGTAGTTTTTCCAAATTTTCTCGAAAAAGGTCCTTAAGACGTTCTATTAAAACGTTGTAATCGTTATATTTGCAAATCCCCTCACGTTTTTGGATAAAGATGTACCTATACATAACGGTGATTTGAAGTTAACGGTTTTAACCAATTTGGACATATATTGATAATTGATTTCATTTAATTTTGGTATAAAATTTGAATTGGAAATTTAACTCAAGACTGCATTTAAAATTTTTGACTTAGGTAGCAACCGTTTTATGACAGCTTAACATACAACTAGATCTTTTATTTGTATGTATGTTTCGCCTTTCAAAATAAATTAATAGGTACTCACATTAAATTTATTTTAGCCCCATAGTATGCAAAAAGAGCAAGATTGTGCGACTCATTATATTTTTCAATCCATAAAAGGTGTTTAAGTGCTTTTATTTGAATATGTTTTTTTCTCCTCAAAGAGGCCAGTCGGCAGAGAATTTTTTCTTGCAACAAAATACCCACCCAATTTTATGAGTGGAAAACCTAAATTTTGTCTCTACAGTGGCCTTAAAAAAATGAACACAAATCGTTTATCGTTCAATTACATATTTAAAATATGAACAACTTTAAATATTGAAAAATGTATTACGTGACGATCGAACTTAAGTTATACTTTCAAATATGCAGGGAAATTGAAATCCTATACATGTACCTAACATTAGTAAAACACTTAGAATGGCGAAAATTTTGCAACACTGTGAGATAATCATTTGGAATACGTGTCTAGTCGTCAAAAAGAAATCATTATAGAAGAATTGGATAGAACAGTGAAAGATTTACAACGAAATCTACAATAATTGTTTGGCGGTGTTATGTTAGGATACTTCTTACAAACTTAACCTGTCATTCCAAAAGCTACTTTGCTGGCAATGAAATTAACGCGATTTTGAAATCTTAAATTGAAAGGAGATTATGTTTAAATACTCATAATGAAAACAAATATACGTGTTCCATCACCAGCTGGATTTTCAAAACCTTTGTTGAAAATTGTTGATGCAAAAATACCATTTGAAAAAATACAGAATTGATAAAACTACAAAACTACTTTTGTAAGTTTGTCCAATCAAAAGAAGAACTGATTAATCGCTTGTTCCCAAACACAAGGTAATAGATAAAAACCATATTTTGTTAAGCGAGCGTTCAATGTTGGTCACTTAAAACAAAGGTTAAAAAACTGAAAGAAAAACCAGGTCAGTTATCCACATTCAAATCAGTGAACACGGATGAGGTCACGTTTTAGAACTCGAAACTCTTCAGAATCTTAAAGAGCATATAATTCTCTACCAGAATACGAACTTACAGGAACTTCACATTTTTTTGGTTTAATTTCACTAATTTGCCTGTAATAATTTAATAATAATAATAATATTTTAACTATGTGTCTGTAAGGCATTGTATATTATTGAAATTTGAGTTTGAACGTCTTCAATGTCCTGTTCCTTTAGCATTCACTGCGTCACTATCAATAAACCGCAAGGTTAATAATTCGAAAGCTTTTGTATACATTTGGTGAGTTCAGTTTTCTCCCATGTCCAGTATTGTCAGAAAACTGCCTGAACTTTTTATATAAACCGATGATGCAAAACCGAAAAAGGTAATCTACCCAACCTATACCAAAGGACTTGAATAGATTTTTTTCATTAACCAAATTCTTTAAATTAATGACTAGCGAAGCGGACGGGTTTTCGCTAGTAAAAAACTAAAACTTTAAACAAAGTTGCGTTTTGCATTAGGTGTATGTTTAAGCCAGCTGACAATAAAACAGCTATGTTCAGTTTTAACTATCATTTTTAGTTTTGAAAATGATGATTTACAAATGGCTTTCCTAATGGTTTGGAGTAAAATATTCAGCACCAAAATAAGTTGCTAAAAATTAATTTTACTAAAAATCCAAGCCGGAAATGTTTATGGACCAATCTTATTCCTTCTTTGTTTCACTGAACCGATTTACACGGTTCACATGCTGTTAAATAGAGGAAATGTGAAATTAGGTTGTGAGCACTTGTATTTCTGGACAGATGCCCATTGTTTGACTTAAAAACGACACCAAATATACACTTCCGGAACTCAACAAAACAGGGAATAAGAATAATTATTTTACTCATAAGCATAATAACAACAAGGGTTTGTAAACATTGGGTTAGAGGTAAGGTCAAGTTACACTTCAATTTGACCCGTTTTCGAAGAGGTTCCCTTGGCTGCAAACCATCCAATACTCACGGCGATGTAACACCCTGGATTAAATGGTGGTGAGTACTTGTTTCACAGCTCCTCAAAATTACTGGACCGTATAACGTTTGTGACTACCCTTCGCGTTTGGGTACACCTACTTATGTAAATATATATAAAACAAAAAATTAATGGTGATAAAGTAGAAGACGTTTTAAGTTATAAACTCTTAGCAAGAACCTAATATCCCCACAAACTCATAATAGACGTTCACTTTTCAATACCTTTTGTATTTTTTTAGAAGCAGAATGTATCGTCAAAGAGAACATAAATATGCGATTGACAGAAAGCTCCTCTATATAATTCAATATTTCTTTCATTTGCAGAATCGAAATCCTGTTCTCCAGATGAGTTTGCTTGTAAATCTGGAGAAGGCGAATGCATCCCTCTAGCGTGGATGTGCGACCAAAGTAAAGATTGTTCAGATGGATCCGATGAAGCAACTTGCAGTAAGGATAGATGTATTTTTTTTTTTACTTTGCTGCACAGCAATTTGTTTTGAATTGTTTTGTCTATCGCACACTATATCTTTGAACTCTACTTTCTATTTATTTATTTTTTTTTTGTATGCCCACAGCACGTGCGTTGTTCAGTCGAAATGTATATTCTTAATGAAAATTAAACAATTTTAATTTAATAGCAAATCCAAAATATAGCACACGTTCCAAGCGTTGCGTCGACATCTTCATCAGATGAAAACCCAATGTTCTTATATGAATATTGTTTACGCAACGCATATGACGTTTTCTATGGTTCCTGGCTATGTAGATAATTATTTTAGATGCTGTAGTTCCGCCAGAATATATGTTTTGTTGGTTTTAAATAATTCTTTTTACCGTAGAAAATTTAATTGAGTGGATAAGAGTATGACAAATTAATCTTCCATTAAATTTTAAAATCTGAAATTAAAAAATTAGAATTTTTCAGTTTGAAGATCCAGAAAGAAAATAATGCATTTTTTCAAATTTTATTTAAGTTAGTTTTAGATATAGATAGATATATTTATTGTAGCAAAAATTTCGATACATTTACTTTCCTTAACTATATTGCACAATTTACATAGTTATGGTTTATGACTACTTTACTTCTGTCAATATTACAGATTTTACAAAAAGAAATCAAAAGAGAAAAAATAATAATAATATTTTGAAGGAAAAGCTACTAAAAACCTTCATTAAATCAAAAAAATGTTGTAAGTTTTATAATAGAGCAAAAATGGTAGGGCGGTGAGGCTCTTGATACAAACCACACTGTACAATAACAATATTGAATAAATAAATAAATAAAACATTTAAAAAAAATGAAGTAGAAATAACAAGAAGAACGAAAATAAGGATTTAATTAAATATAGGTAAATATATATATGTTCAAATTCACAATAAATAATATATAATGAAAATTAATAAATAAATCAATAAATAGACTTTAGAATATAATTTTGTGACGAAATAAATAAATAAAAAAAAAATATATAAATAAATAAGTAAATAAATATATACAGTAAATAATTTTATAAATAACAAAATACAAATAAAAATAGTAAATATAAAAATAAATAAATAAATAAATAAGTACAATGAAAATAATAATATTAAATAGACAAAAAAATAAATAAATTACATAAATAAATAATACTCTAATAATAAATTAATAAATACAAACATTAATTAGATAGTAAATAAACAATATAACAACAAATAATTATGTACAATTATAGTTCTTTTAAGTAATAGTTAATAGTAATAGTGTTTTTTTTAAATTAAGTAGTTAGGTTTGCAATCAAAGTGTTTTCAGATAAAACACAGGAAATATTATATCGCTCATAGAGCCCTGAAATTCTTGACGAAACCAGTTCAATATTAGTTATAAGGTGCAGCTCTTGTGTTGAAAATTACTATGGTAGTTTTAATATCATTTTCAAAACTTTATTTTGAGCTATTTGGAGCTTTCTAACTTGGCTTTTTGCGCATTTTTCCCATGCCGGTGACCCATAAAACATTATTAATTGAAAAATTGCCTTTTAAATCAACAATAATTCATTTTCAATGTTTAGATTTGATTTTCGGTTAATAAATGGGAAGGGACTTTGATAGTTAATCCGAATTTTTTGAAAATTTCTTGTACGTGTAACCCAAAAGTTAAAGTTTTATCGAGGTGTACCCCAAGATATTTGGCACTTGAACGCGAATCCGCGAATCTGTCCAAGTACCGCTAGTAGTAGTAGTAGTAGTAGTAGTAGTAGTAGTAGTAGTAGTAGTAGTAGTAGTAGTAGTAGTAGTAGTAGTAGTAGTAGTAGTAGTAGTAGTAGTAGTTGTAGTAGTAGTAGTAGTATGTTTTATTCAAATTTTAGTTCCATATAATAATACATTGATTTATAGCTATTTACTTATTTTAACATCTTGAAAGATAAGTTTAAATTACAGTTAATATGTATAACGTTTTGAAATATTTTTTAAAACAAAATTTTCAACATTGACTTTCGTCGTCTGTCGCGATCTATTGCTGATTATTCCTTTATGTTCTCCTGTTTGAAATTTATATAAATTTTAAATAACTATGCTGAGTTTTAAATATAATAATAAATTTCAACTTTAATAATTAAATTCATCGATCAAATACCGTCGATATTTGAGTGCAGTTCCAAGGAATCTTATAAGACTGCACCAATTACCTTCTCCATCCAATACACCCACCATGGTGCTCTCGTCGAACGTCGCCTTGCCGAAGCAATCTCTTCGTATACTTCTAATCACTGGACAGATGGCCATAAAGTGCATATAGGATTCAGTTTCATTCATGTTGCAGAGTGAACAGTTCATATTTTCTTGTGCTGCTCTTGTTGTTCCATTTAGCTTAATGAGTCCTGGTCCAGTACCACTAATTTGGATGTTATTACTTGGCAAGTAACAGGCTTTTCTTTTTCTTGTGAAAAATATAGCCTGAGTCTTGGAAGCATTTATTTTGATTTTCCATTAATTGCAATAGCTTTGGACTACATTTAACGCAGATTGAAGTGTAGTTTCAATAACGAAACCAACTGAATCTGATGAGTAGATGCAGGTGTCGTCCGCAAAAATTGCCTTTTCACAGTTTGCTAAAGTTCGAAAGTCATAAGTGAAGATATTATACAAAATAGGACCAAGAACGGACCCTTGAGGTACACCAGCTTGTTAACCGAAACCATAATTTTTCTGTCAGACAAAAAAAATTGTATAATTTTAATAATATGGAAGGGAAAATTAAGCATTAACATTTTGTGTAGTAAGGCATTATGCCAAACTGTGTCAAAAGCTTTTTCAACATCAAGCAATACGATACCAGTGCTTTTTCCTTCTCTAAAGTTATTTTGTATGTATCTTGCAATTCGGTGCACTTGATGAACTGAACTGGAAGGCACGAAATCTAAACTGTTCAGGCGGTAGAATGTTAAATCTGCCAACATGGGACATTATTTTATTTTATGTTTTTAAAATTCGCTCAAAGCATTTGCTAACAGAATTCAGCAAACTAATTGGCCTATAATTGCTAGGCATATTTGAATTCTTGCTAGGTTTTAAAATTGGGCTGGTTCTTCGGAGCTGTCAGTGCCACTTAAATAATTTTTTTAAACTTTAATTCTTATTTAATGTTTGTTAACACATCCTCTGACAATGTTTCATATACAAAAAGGTGAGTTTAAGCTCTTACTCACTTTTCTGATAAGAAAGTTATCAGAAAAATTGAGTAAAAGCTTGAACTAATCTTTTTGCATATGCCCCACGGGTCTTATAAGTGCTCGATATCGTAAGTGAAGGGTATTTGGGTTGGTGATGTTTGCCTCATAGACATAATCCCATGAAGAAAATCCCTATGGACAAAATCCCCAAGTGAAAATAGAGCAAAATCGTAACCTCTAAGAGAAAATCTCAAAAGGGATTTTGGGATTTTTTCTTGGGGATGTTTTAGCTTGATTCACGTATATTCTTGATACGCATATTCCTGATACTTCATTTTTTTAACTTTATTTAATATATCTTTTTTAATGAAATTAAAACAGTAAACAAAGTTAAACAAAAAGTATGAAACAAAAAATATGAAAAAAATTTGTAAAAAAAAACACTTTGCTTAACAAAACAAAAAAAAAAATGGTCACTATGAAAGTTTACAAGAAATCCTTTTTTATATTACAACACCACCTAAAATTGTCAATATTGTTCTTTATATGAAAATTAGCCATCTAATAAGGTTTTTTTACCGCCTTTGTTCGATTTAAATAATTTCATTTTACACTTTTATTCGGAAAGAGGAATTAAGACTGAATGAAATCTGTAACATATACTGAACTAAAATGTGTCAAATAATAACTAAAATTTATTAACTGCATCATTTTAAAGCTACACAAATTAAAGGACACGACTGCATCGCACAAACTTGCTCTGTTGGCAAGTTATCTGAGAAATTACATGTTTGATTATTATCTTAAAACTTTTGCTTTTTTACGAAAGCATAACTTGCCTTATAGTACCTTTACTTGCAAGTTGAAACACATCGAGGATTTTTTGAGATTTTGTGGAGATTTCGACCAAAATAATTTTTTATTAGAGATTTTGTCCATTACTTTGGGGATTTCGTCCAATGTAGGTTTTTTTTTTTGTTGGGGATTGGGGAAATTTGAGATAATTAATTCCGTAAAATCTATATAATTGTGTTTGACTATATGTCGTAAGCATAGCCCAGCAAAATAAACGAAATTGTTAAAATATACGAAATTAGCGCAACGAAATGCGATCAAAAATACGAGATATTCCTCGAGAAATTCGTTTAAATTTGAAAGCAGATAATAGCAACTTCGCTCCTAATTGAGCAAGAGTTTTAAAATTGTGTGTGTGTGTGTTGCTATCTTATTACTGAGTATTCAGTATAAAAAATAACCGACTGCAGCGCCCCCATGCATTTTTTCTAATTTCGTCCTTGAATTAGGTAGAACCTTGAAATTTGGTGTGTATACAACTCTAGGGCTACTGATATGGCGATGTAAAAAATGGCCGCCTGTAGAAAAAAGCTTTTTTTATAAAAAATGTAAATATTGAACGAATTTTATTAATATTTGTGTACAAAATAATGATACTTGGTGTTTTCTAACTTGTACTAAATCTGGCCTTATGTCGACTGCCACATATTCTTCATTGTGAGTGCGTTCAAAAACGCATTAGAAAAGGAATGCGGTCGTTCTAGAACAGATTGTTATGTAAAAAATGACCGACTGCAGCGCCCCCTACCTGTATTTTTATTATAACTTCTCTCCTAATTGAGCTAGATCTTTGAAATTTTGTTTGTGTGCTGCTCTCTGGTTCATGACATTCAGTATACAAATTGACCGACTAGTGCGCCCCATACATGCATTTTTCATAATTTTATTGCTGATTGAGCCTTTGAAATTTGGTACGTATATAATTATAGGGCTACGATATTGCGATGTAAAAATTGACCGACTGCAGTGCCCCTACTTGTATTTGTACTAATTCAGCTCCATCTTTGAAACCGTCTCTACAAACCTCTATTCTATGTTGTTACTAATTGGAGTAAATGCCTGAAATTTGAACATTGTCTTTTACTTTTACGTTGTTTCTTATTGTTATTTGCAAATATTGGAAGAAATAGAAAGACCTTGCTTAGGTAAACACAAATATGTAATTTTGGCTATCGGAAGTGGGGGCAAAACGTGAGTAATACGCGCTCAAAATACCCAACAAATCAACTTTTTTGATTTTTCTTTGTCCCGCCCAATTTGTTTCCCAAATGAAAGATAACGATGCCTTGACCCCGAACATATAAGCCCCAGAAGTTTTGAGTGTGCCAAATTGCCTACCAGACTCTCGCAAAGTACCCGAAAAAATCGATTTCCATTTTTTATCGAAATTAGGGCGTGCTGAGCACTAATATTAGTCCCAGAAAGGCCAGAAGTCTTAAGTTAGGCAATACTCAAGAAATTGATTTGGTAATTTAGCTTTTTGCCCAAAATTTGGGTTTATCTAAGGTTGGACCATATTTATATACACTGAGTTACAAAAAAAGTGGCGCACCTTGAAATTTTGCAACATTTTGAAGTAACTTAAACAAATAAACGTTTTTCTGGTACAGTTTTGTTTTTTAACATAAAAGTAAGTCATTCATGTAATAAAAAACGAAAAAATAGGAAGAACTTAGAAATAAACCATAAATTAAGGAAAATGGGCATAAACTTCAAAACTTGAAATTTTACATTTTTTTTTTTTTTTTTTTTAACTAGTCCTTGTTTCTTCAATAGTGGGTATTGCCTCCACGAACATCTAATAAAGCTTTAATTCGCCTGGGCGTACCTTGGATAAGGTTGTCAAAATGATAACAACACATCAAAAAGTATGACTGCGCCACTTTTTTTGTAACTGAGTGTATATTCGTGATTAAGGCACCACAATCTTCAATTTGGAATAGTAATTGGGCGAGGCAGAGCAAAATCCAAAATTTTTTTGGGTATTTTGAACACGTATTACTCACGTTTGCCCCCACTTCCGACAGCCAGATTTACATATTTGTGTTCACCAAAGAAAGGACTTTCTATTTCTTCCAAATTTTTCGGGACTTTTACACACCCAAAATCTGCTGCTGGCTTTCGGTCTATTTTTTGGTTAGGGTTTCTATAAAACAATCTGGAACTTGACGTTGAAGCCCTAGTTAAATGTTGGTCGAATATTTTGTCGTCGACTTTGGCTATGGTGTTTGCGAAATAACCTTCCACTTGGAGAAATTTGTTTCTTATAGAATCTCAAAAATATCGTGAAATAACACTACCTGGTTCCATTCCCAATGGAGAAGCAATGCACTGTTTAGGGTGGTTTCACACCTATGTGCTTTCGTTCGGTGAGGTCGCTATTGGGTTTCTATTCGCTTCTGCCTCATAAGTGAGAACTGATGAAAAAACCCATTAAGAACAAAAGAGAAACCCAATAGACATCTTTAAGAAACCCCATATCACCAAATACTCCCGCGACAGCATGAAGTTTCATTGGATTTCTATTGTACTCTAGGGCACACAATGTAATTAGAGCGTTCACACTTGCAAGGTTCTTATTTGGTTCATTTTCGTTTTTTTTGTTTTTTCATCTTTAATTTGTTGTTTTTGTGTCTTTTTTTTCTTTAGTTAATAGTGGTTTGCCGAATACAAACCTGATACAAACTTGTGTGTGTGAACGATGCTGCAAAAGCCAAATAGGAACCAAATAGAAACCCAATAGCAACCTCATAGAATGAACACACTTAGATGTGAAACGAGCCACACTTACCAGTATTGCTAAATTGAGACTGTAACTACTCTTTTTCATAACTCATATCGTACTATCGTACATAGAGTGATAATTACGCACTTTTATTCACACCGCACTCATTATCGAACATTTTATACTCTTTATTTTTATAAAATGGCTTTTTAAGGATTTTGGCCTTTGTTGCATGTTTTATTTTGAGCATATAGATATGCCATTTGTTTTTTTTTTTAACTTTTTTTTACCATCATTATTTGTTTCGTCATTTAGATATAATAATAAATTATAAAGATACCAAAAATAACACCAGCACCAAAAAAAAATCGTACTTCAATCGAAATTCTCTTGTTAATTTACATGTAATTTTTCGTTTAGATGAAACATGTCGAACTGATGAACTCACTTGCGGAAATGGACGTTGTATTCAAAAACGGTGGATGTGCGATCGTGATGATGACTGTGGAGACGGCAGTGATGAGAGTAATTGTCCATCAATCCAATGTAATTCTAAAACTGATTTTACTTGTGGGGATGGCTCATGCATATCAAAGAGATGGAATTGTGATGGGGATTATGATTGTCACGATGGCTCCGATGAAATGGTAAGTATCAACAGCAGGGCGAAGAGAAACTCGTTGTGTTAGTTGATTTTTAAGTTATTATAGACAAAAAAACCTATTGTAAAATTCAATTAGTTGCAAAGAAAAAAAGTTTTTACTATTGTTTTTATACAAATGTCACAATCATAACTCATAAATGTTCAATTTAATTGTCTCTGTTTCAACAATATGCATTGTGGCTTATATAGCCGTTTCGAAAATATGGCTGTATAAACATCCTATTCCAACAATGAAAGATTTACTTTAATCTTATTGGGTTTATTTAGTCTCAATAAAACCTAAAACGTTCAAATCTATTAAAGCATTACATATAGCACTTCTCTTAATAATATAGGTCACGCACAAGCTGTATTCATTGCAGGGATATTCTGTTCCGTCCCTGCATGGAGTTATTCATTAAACAAGATACACAACCTTTTGCAGGATATGTTCAATTTTACAAGAGATTTTACATGAACGCCAAAAAATCAATTTTAATGATTGCTGTATAAAATTGTCTTATTGTTGCTGCCGTGCGAAGCATCATTATCTCTGCTTCTATTTATTTACCCTAATATTCAATACCATCACAAATGCCGCCTCTGATGTGCTGGGTTTCACTAGGCGTCAACAACGAAACTCCTGATTTGATGAAGAATGCAGGAAGAAACCAGGTAATGCTGCAGGCTAGAACCTGGAACGCCGACTTATCAGGAAGAAAAAGAGAGAGCACGAGAAGCAAGCGGTTGAGTCTATTGAGGGCTGTACCGGCAGGGGTGATGTCAGAAAATTCTACCAAAGGGTTAAAAGATCTACCCAAGGCTTTAAGGCCAGAACGAAGCCTACCGAAATGAAAAGGGGAATATGGTAGTAGATACACAGTCACTTCTGAGGATTCGGAAATACCACTTTTCTAGACTGCTAAACGGCGAAGATAGCCAGCATTCCGCTGCAAGGCGACTCATTCCATCAACATGGACGATGATGACCAACATTTACGTCCACCGGACCTGAATGAAGTGCGGATAGCAATTGTCAAACTTAAATCAAATAAAGCTGCTGGTGCAGACGGTTTACCAGCTGAATTGTTTAAAGCTCCAGGAGATGTGTTGGTAGAGAGGATGCACCAACTCATCTATAAAATTTTATTGGAAGAAAGTATGCCCGATGAATGAACCTGGGCATAGTGTGTCCCATCCACAAAAAAAGTAGACGCTCTGACATGTACGAACTACAGAACTGTGTGATCGCTCAAAACCCCTTGTAAACGATTGGCTCCTATGAGTGTGGTCTTAGGCCTGCCAAGTCAACAGTCGATCAAATGTTCACAGATTTCAACAGATTTAGGCAAAAACCCAGGAATTCCTGTTCGATACATACCACTCGACTCGGCCAAAACTTTACGATGGATAGATATACCTTCGAAGTATTTAAGGGCTTTGTCTACCTGAGATCTACTATAACAACGCTGAACGACATCAGTGCAGCGATCAAACGAAGAGTTACTGTTGCCAATCGCTGTTTCTGAGCTGTTGGCTGAGAAAGTATTTAAGTAGTAAGGCTCTCTCTCATTGAACCAAGGATACGTTATATAAGACCTTGATCATCTCAGTCCTGCTGTATGGGGCGAAAGCATGGGCGTTGAAAGATTCGGATAAGAAGTAACTTGGGTGCTTTGAGAGAAAGATTCTTCGAGTGATTTTTGGTCTTCTGTGTATCGAAGGAGTATGGAGAAGAAGATTCGATGATTCTTCGAGTGATTTTTGGTCTTGATGAGCTATACGGGCTATACAGTGATATTAACCTGGTGAAGAAGCAGACAATACAGCGGCTGAAACGGCTGGATCACGTGAAACGTATATAAACATCGATAGTATCGATAGTTTCTTGCTATCGAAACTATCGCCGATAGTTAAAAACTATCGATACTACTATTGTTGAAAATGAAAATTTAATAATATTTTTATTGTCATAATATCACATCGTCCTTAATCCCATTAGACAATCGAAACAAAAGTTTTGGATATAAAACACAAATTAAGCACTTCAAAAGGCCAAGGCATTTTAAAATCACTTTAAGATTCGATTAAAAAAAGTCTTGAGCCTTACTGCGAATACGATCGGTTCAATGGTGAATGGACTTGTGCTTGTCGGACATTACAATGAAACAGACCTCCGACATGTCTGTTGAAAATTTCAACGGATCTTGGAACACGTCCTCAATCGTAGCGTAAGCAACCGGACTACTCAAACTGCAAATGAGCGCCAAATTGTATGGACATTTAGAAAAATATTAAAGTTTAAAAAAAAAACACCTAGACCCTCTAATTAGCTATGGCAATTTCTTATTGGCATCAATCTACAAGTTCACTTCGAGAAATGTTGATCAAGTTTCTCTGCATTCCAGCTTTATTTCCTTTTAAGCGATTTTCTTCCTTAACAGACCTGCATCTCCTACAGTTCTTCTTTGGAGAAAAATAATGGCAAAAAAGCGTCGCAAATCTGATCCGGAACAGATCAGATTTTGTGTTTCTTCTATTCTGTATATATTTCTCTTTAACTTGTTATAGGAAATATGGTATAGGTTTGTTTTGTTGCAACAAAAGATTGTTTTATTCGTTTTTTGTATTTGAACAGAATAATTTCGGCGCACTTCTCGGGACATAAGTTCAAAATGCTTTTTTTTTACTTATATTCCACTAAATTTTGAGAAATTAAGAAACTACTAAAAGCACTTTTTCAAAAATCTGTTTAAAAACAATTAACTGGATTAGCCAGATTTCAACTATTTTTAAAAAATTTCTTTTAGTATTTTCTTAATTTCTCAAAAACTAAGATACATTTTGGCATACGGTTTTCTGTTTTTGACTAAAAATTAATAAGAGCATTGAATTTTGAAAATAAAAATAAAAAAAAATTTTTTTTTTAAATATTTTTTTCAAAATTTTGAGTTTGAAAATTAATTTTTTTAAAACTGTTCACTTAAACAACTTAATTTGAAAATAAAATAAAAGAGTAGTTTTCTGGCTTTCCAAAAAAATATAACAAGGCTTTGCATCATTCACCGTTGTTTTTAAATAATTTTTTTTCTGATTTAAGTAAATTTTTTTGAAAATTGCCCCTCCCTCCTGAACGGGGGAAAATAGAACCCCCTCCCATACGATTTTTTCTTGTCTTAACCCCACCTACACGTTCAAGCTTTTTGGTGCACCTTAAACCAATCACCCTGTATAAGGTTTTTTGGGTGACCACTGACCAGGGGGGTTTTTGGAATTTTTGTTCTAGGCCTAAAACTAACGGTACCTGCCATAAAACGGTTATCGAAAAACTTATTTTTCTCGAAAACGGCTCTTACGATTTTGATAAAACTTGACATGAGTGACTTGCCACTAAAGGCTTTTTAGACTGTTGAAACCGTTGTTATGTATACTTTAGTACACATATCTTTTAATATAAATCTTCTCATTGCATCGTTGCATTTTATTGAATACTCTGTATGATACTTTATACTTTATCTCTACTCTACCCACTCAAACTCATTTCCACACAATTCCAATTTCGTGCACACAGCACATTCTTTTATTTGTTCTTTGTTACTAACGCTTTGCTATAATTTTATTAAGAATAAAATATCATTCCTGTATTACCCTCCAAACAAGAGTGTTTCATTTTGATTTATAAAATACTTCACAAATTGGTGTCAGAAGAAAAGATTATAAAAAAAAAATTATATAATTAATTATTTCAAATCAGATCAAGTATGGTGTTCATATCAATGTAAGTACTTGATAAATCACATTTTTTTTTGTTTCGCATTTGGTTTAATAAAATTGTGCTTATTGTGCTTATTGTGCTAATTGTGCGTTGTTGTGATTCATTGAATAAAATAAAATCATGTCGAATGATGATATAAATAGTGTTAGAGAAGGAGATTTGAGTGATAATGAAGATATAAGTGAAAATGAAGCTAAAAATGATATAAATAATGAACGTAGAGATTCTTCGGAACTCCCAATTACTTTTCTCATTAAATTCATTAAAGGTTTTGACGGTAACAGGGATCAATTAAATGGGTTTATTGCAGATTGTAACAAAGCCTTTGGCCTGGCAAATGCAACCCAAAAATACATTCTATTAGACTATATACAAACGCAAATTTCTGGCAAAGCCAAAGCGGCTTGTGTCAATAGAACTTTTAAAGATTGGGATGAGCTCAAAGCATTTCTTAAAACAATGTATCAAGACAAAAAACATTACTCCCAACTTCTATGTGATTTAACAAATCTAAAACAAAATGTTGATGAGTCCGTTGCACAATTCGTTTATCGAGTGGAAACGCTTTTAAAACGAACCATAAATGCTACACCAGAAGGTGCTCACCTTACTGGAAAGTTAGAGATGCTGAATGAGATAGCTATAAATCGATTCATTTTCTTTTCCTTACCACGGATATCAAATTCTCTTAGGATAAGAGAAATTAAAACACTTAATGAAGCAATATCAATTGCTATAGCTGAAGAACAAGTTCAAAAAATGTATCAAAATCCACCTCGAAATAATTCAAAACAGATCAATCAAGCTTCTTGCTCAAACTCCGTTAACTTAAATAGTCCCAAATCTTACGGTCCTAACCAAAAACATTGCAAATATTGTAAAAAATATGGGCATCTAATCGAGGAATGCCGTAAACGAACATACAATAATAATAAAAAACAACAGAATATTTCAATTTCAAATCAAAATCCAAAAAACCGCTCAAATTCTTCAACAGTAGTTGCTCTGCTGGAAGAATAAATAAAACAAGCAACATTTTTAATCATCCATTTAAAGAAGAGCAAATTTTACTTGAAGGAAAATGTTCCTCAACTATCTCTATATTATGTGACTCTTCAAAAAACGCTAAACTCAAACTTCTTATCGATACTGGAGCAAATGTATCTATAGTTAAAGCAAAGTCTTTAAAAGAAAACACAGTGGTATATCTTAATAATAAAATTACCCTTAATGGTATAAGTCCTGATCACTCAATAGAAACGAGTGGTTGTTCTATTCTGTCTTTGAAAATATCAGGAAAGTTCTTTAATCACCAATTTCATGTTCTAAATCGAAATTCAAACATTCCTTTTGACGGAATTTTAGGCAATGACTTCTTAAAAGCATATAAAGCTTCAATTGACTACGAAAATCACATGATTATAGTTGACAAGCGAAAAATTCCTATTCTTTATGAAACCGAAAATAAAATCAATAATATTCAAATTCTTAAACCTAGAACTGAAACTCTTATTGAGGTTATAGTTCAAAATCCAGAAATCAAAGAAGGTATTTTACCTAATATAGTTTTAAAAAACGGAGTATTTTTAAGTAAAGCTGTTACTAAAGTCGGCTCTAAATCTAAAGCGTATGCTTCTATTTTAAATACTACTGAAGAAAATTACACTCTTTCAGAAATCAAATTATGTCTTGAACCTATTCCAGAAAATTTTAATAAATCAAGTTCAAGCAATCATCCAAAAAATATTTCTTATACAAGAGAGCATGAACTCTTAAAAAATATTAGAACTTCACATCTAAATGATGAAGAAAAAACTTCGTTACTGAAAATTTGTCAAGAGTTTAATGACATATTTTTCTTAGAAGGAGATTCTTTGACTTGTACAGATACCATAACACATGATATCAATACAGGATCTTCACCCCCAATCGCTGCTAAAACATATCGTTATGCAGAAGCTCATAAAAGCGAAGTGAAACGACAGATTAAGCAAATGCTTGATCAAAATGTTATCAAACCATCCAAATCCCCATGGTCTGCACCTCTTTGGGTAGTTCCCAAGAAACAGGATGCTTCCGGCGCTCAAAAATGGCGTGTAGTTGTAGACTACAGAAAATTAAACAATGTTACTATAGGAGATGCGTATCCTCTCCCGCACATATCTGAAATCCTCGATCAATTAGGTCATTCCGTTTATTTCACAACCCTTGATTTAGCCTCTGGCTTCCATCAAATCAAAGTGAATTCAAACGATACTTCTAAAACAGCTTTTTCTTCACCATTAGGACACTTCGAGTTTGATCGAATGCCTTTTGGGTTGAAGAACGCTCCTGCGACCTTTCAAAGGTTAATGGATTCAGTTCTTTCAGGATATCAAGGATTATATTGTTTCGTATATCTCGATGATATTGTCATTTACGCGTCCAATATTCAAGATCATGAAATGAAGTTAAAAAAAATATTCAATCGAATTAGAATGCATAATCT
Source organism: Baccha elongata (assembly GCA_951217065.1). Lineage (NCBI taxonomy): Eukaryota > Metazoa > Arthropoda > Insecta > Diptera > Syrphidae > Baccha > Baccha elongata. The sequence continues at coordinate 49,930,001 of OX578272.1, read as the reverse complement.
CAAATTACAGCCTGATAAATGCGAATTCATGCATACAGACGTAGCATATTTGGGTCATGTCATATCAAAAGATGGAGTAAAACCTAATCCCGAGAAAATAAAAGATGTTTTATCCTATCCTACTCCTAAAAATCCAAAAGATATTAAAATCTTCCTTGGATTAGCTGGATATTACCGTCGGTTTATTCAAAATTTCTCTTTTATTACTAGACCCTTAACCAAACTTCTAAAAAAGGATGCTATATTCGTTTGGTCAAAAGACCAAGAAAATTCTTTTAATATTTTGAAGAAAATACTGACTACAGAACCATTATTACAGTATCCAGATTTCTCTAAGGAATTTATCGTTACAACCGATGCCTCCAATTTTTCAATTGGAGCAGTCCTTAGCCAAGGTGCAATAGGTACTGATTTGCCTATTGCCTATGCAAGCAGAACACTTAATCGTTCAGAATCTAATTACAGTACGACTGAACGAGAATTATTAGCCATTGTATGGGCTACAAATCATTTTAGACCATATCTCTATGGTCACCGGTTTAAAATCGTTACGGATCACAGACCACTAGTGTGGTTATTCAACGTTAGAGATCCTGGTTCAAAATTAGTCCGCTGGAGACTAAAGCTCGAGCAATATGATTACGAAATTGTTTATAAGCCTGGTCGTGTCAATATGAATGCCGACTGCTTATCACGAATAAATTCAAATAATAATGTATTGTTTACCGAGATAAAAGAATCATTTCAAGATTACGTTAAATTCTATTACAATTCGCTTACTCCAAATATCTATGATTTTACCGAAAGTTCAGAAACTATACTTAAATGTCAACATCATATAGCATATTTAACTGCAACTGATCTTTCCGAAGAAAATCCTTATATGGATAATATTTTATCATTGTCGAAAAATCCAGAAATAATTATTAACTCTTCTCATGGGCTCCATTCCATCTCCAAATCTCAAAACAAAAATGGAAAAAATATATATCATTGTTTTATCAAACATATGTACTTCGAAAAACCCTTATACGCGGATTTCTTTTATACCATACAAAATCTAAAAATTGAATTAGAGAAAGATAATATCAATTCAATAGCAATCGCTAATCCTGTTGATGATTTCAACCAGTTTAAATATGATAAATGTAAACAGATAATATTGTTTGTTTTCCGAAATTCAAATATAAAAATAGTTTTATTTAACGATACTATTACAAATCCAATGAGCGATCAAATTCCTATTATCTTAAAAGAGAACCATAATAGTCCTCTTTCAGGGCATTGTGGTTACCACAGGATGTTTAAGCGAATTTCTGTCAAATATAAATGGCCAAAAATGAGGAAAGACATTCAAAGGTATATTAAAAATTGTACTTCGTGTCAGATAAATAAAACCATTAGGAAAAAACATAAAGCTCCAATGGAAATAACGAGTACAAGCTTTCAACCGTTTGAAAGGTTATCACTAGACATAGTCGGTCCATTACCTTTGTGTGAGGATGGTTCAAAATTTGTATTAACTATGCAAGATGACCTTACTAAGTATTCCTATGCAATTCCATTACAGAATCATGAAGCTAAAACAGTAGGAGAAAACCTTGTGCATTTCATTACCATGTTCGGTATACCTAAAAGTATTCTCACTGATCAGGGATCTGACTTTACCTCAGATCTAATGAAAAATGTATCTAAACTATTACATATCAAACACAAGTTTGCTACTGCTTATCACCCGCAAACTAATGGAGCATTAGAACGCTCGCACTCAACTTTGAAAGATTACTTAAAGCATTTTATCAACTCCAACCAAACAGACTGGAATGAGTATATTCCTCTAGCAATGTTTGCCTATAATACAAGTGTCCATGCTTCTACAAAATTTACGCCTTTTGAATTACTCTTTGGATACAAAGCTATTCTTCCAAGTTCAATTACATCCAACCCAGAGTTTAGGTATTCTTATGATTCGTATCATGACTCCTTAAAATATAGACTAAACAAAACTCATCAAATTGCACGTGATAATATAATACGCTCAAAGCAAAATTCAAAACAACATTATGACAAAAATGTTAACACATACGAATATAAAATAGATGATGAAGTTTATTTAGAGTCTACTGACAGTAAACCTGGTAAAAGCAAAAAGCTTAGCCCGAACTTTAAGGGTCCTTACAAAATAATTAAAGTTCACAAAAATCAAAACGTTACAATTAAAATCAAAAATAAATTTGTTCGTGTTCATGTCAATAGACTAAAACCATTATCTTCTCTTCCAGATTAATCATCTTGTTAATAAAGGAAGTTTCTTCTTTCGAGATTCAACCAATAAAAACTAGTAGTGGCATATACTATGAGCAAATAGGTCATGTAAAATTTTATTCTGATAAATATGAATTAATCATTTATACTAATATTTCCTTTTATTCAAGGAAACTTAATAACATCGAAAAAGTTTTTAAACAAACACAATCATTTTGTCCCGAAACAAATCTTTCATTTCATTGTTCTCAAACCTTGAAATTTTTGTCTATCAAAATTCATAACTTATTTCAAAAACAAGAAACTCTATCCCATTTATTGAATCATCCGCATGAAAAAAGAAAACAGAAAAGAGGTATATTCAATGGTGGCGGTTATGCCCTAAACTGGCTTTTCGGTAATCCCGATGCAGACGATGCACAATATTACAATGAAGCAATTAAACATTTTGAAGAAGATAATTCAAATTTACAAAATTTAATGAAAGAACAAACAAAAGTGATTACAAGTACAATTTCAAATTTTAATGATTCTATTAGTGCTTTGAAAATGCACGAGGAAACGTTTAATGCTAATATAAACAAATTAAATAATTTTATTGAAAACTTTAAAGAAACCAAGAGTTCTATTGAAAATTCTGTCATATTATTAGATCATATAAACTATTTAACTTACTTAAGTAATGAACTCGATGAACAATTTGACCTTTTAACAGATGCAATTTTACTTATCAAAGCTAATGTCATACATCCATGTATTATAACTCCTAAAAATTTTATAAATGAACTCGATAATAATGTAAAAACATTAACAAATGGAAAAATGTTTCCCCTACCTTTACAATATAACTATGCTTATAAGATATTCGAAATAAGTACATTAAAAGCATTCTATTTAAATGAACGTTTAATATTTGTCATACAAATTCCTTTGATAACCAATCTATTGTATAATATTTACAAATTAATTCCATTACCAATTGTACAAGATACTTCAACTTATATTTACATAGAACCTACTTTTCAATACATAACATTGTCAAATAATAAACAATCTTATAAACAAATAAATAATCTAGACCCTTGCAAAAAATTATCTGACGAAGACTACATCTGCCAAAATCAATTGGTGTATTCCACAATGGATAAACCGATATGTGAAACAACAATTCTCATCTCAGCAAACAACAAGTTACCAAAAACCTGTAAAGTCAATACCATTAAAGGAAATCTAGAAATCTGGCAACCACTTAAATTCAATCAATGGATTTATGTACTAAGTGAACCACAGAGAATTACTGTCGACTGTCCAAATAAAGACATATTTGATGAGATCATAAAAGATACAGGGATCCTGAAACTTTCAGAAGGATGTCGCGCTTACTCCAGACTTGTCCAACTAATTGCAACTGGAAAAATGAGCACAGAATATCACAATATCATTCCAAGCATAAATATCCTTGAAGACGACTGTTGTTCCAAAGCATCAATGAATAAAACAAATGCCACGTTTTATCTTTCACCAATCCATCTTACAAATATCAAACTTGATGATCTAAAACATGCAGCACATCGACTAAAATATATTGATGATCAACTTGACCACATGTTAAATAATCATACCATAATTCAACATGGAAATTGGGTTATAATATCGCTTAAAATAATCGCTTTTATAATAGTATGCAGTATTTTACATAAAATATTTTCTTGTATTGGATTTTATACATTTCTCCGATTACTATGCTGTAAACGCAAAAGACGAGGATCATCATCAGGGTGTCTTGTCAACATATACAACCAGTGTAGCGGTCAATCAACTTCAGAACCATATCATTCACAATCAATTACCATGCATGCAACACAAGAACAAGAAAATAACAGTTTACCAATTTCAACATCCCGAAACAGTAAATCTCCAAAAACTCGCATCAACTACATTTCTTCCAGACGATCAATTTCATCATCCAGAAACAGTTTATCACCCGGATTTTCAACCTCCGATTAAAAATAATTTAATATGTATATAAACCAAATTCCTTTATTTTTAAATTTTATAATTACATTAAAAAGAAAACCTGTATAAAATAGTTCTAAGACAAATATTTTAAACAATTAATAAGAAAATATTGTAAAAAAAAAAAAATTGTAAATTCTCATTTCAATAATTTCCTTTCTACTATTTCCTTTTTCTAAGGAGGGAGGTGTTATGTATACTTTAGTACACATATCTTTTAATATAAATCTTCTCATTGCATCGTTGCATTTTATTGAATACTCTGTATGATACTTTATACTTTATCTCTACTCTACCCACTCAAACTCATTTCCACACAATTCCAATTTCGTGCACACAGCACATTCTTTTATTTGTTCTTTGTTACTAACGCTTTGCTATAATTTTATTAAGAATAAAATATCATTCCTGTATTACCCTCCAAACAAGAGTGTTTCATTTTGATTTATAAAATACTTCACACCGTTATTCCTAAAAAATAGTTTATACGGTGCCTGGCATATAACGTTTTTTTTTTATTTTGACTTTCTCGTTAACGGCTTAGCGGATCTTAACTTAATTTTTTTGTAATAAGGCCTAGGTAGCCAAACAATAATGGCGTACTTAATTTTTTCAAAAATTTTCTAAAAAAAATTATATTAATTAAACAAATTTTATGTATTTTTTTTTTTTTTTTTTTTTTTTATTTTTAAAAATTTCATATTTTGAAAACAAATTTAGGAATTTTTTTGAAAATTTCATTTTTGAATGAAAACTATTAATTTGTTAAAAGTGGCATACTCAAATTTTTTTATAAAAATATTTTAAGAAAGTTGTTTGAAAAATATCAATTTTTTCGAAAACTGGTCGGTAAAATTTTGGTAAAAAAAATATTCTAAATATATTTTATTATTTAATAATTTGCTCGGAAAATTCTGGTTTTTTATAGATAAATTGATTTTCAAAGTTATTTATTTTTTTTTTATTTTTTCTTATATAATTATTTGAAAGAATTTAAGAAATGATTTCATATAAAATAATTTCGTGGAAGGTTCTTTTAAGTTCTTATGTAACTTGCCACAAGAGCAAGTTTGTGCGACACATCCGTGCCTTTATTTTTTCATTTAAAAAAAATATTAAATAAGTTTTTAGTAAGTTTAACTTTATTTTCGTGGCAACTTGCTACAAGAAACAATTCGTGCGACCCAGTCGTACACCACAAAAGCAAATTCGTGCAACCCAGTCGTGCACTTTATTTTTTCTGTCCCGGTTTCGGCTTTGAAAAATATGGTCACCGTAGCCATAATGTACATTTGACCCAGCTAGGTGGGTCAAGAGTCCAGAATCCAATTATGGATTTTTGGACTGTGGACTTCTGACCCTGCACCGTAGCTGTAGTGAAATTATAACCGATATAAGCACATCCATACAGGCGGAAAGCTTACGGAAACCAACTTGTTTAAGCTTTGCATTCATCGTTAAGTTTTAGTTTTTTTTTTCTTTTTTGAAGCTGGTGTTTCAAAAAAACTTAAAAATATTTTATGGCATTTGTTTTGCTCTGTAGTTTTATCTATCTGTTTAAATAAATGATTCAAACACATGGATACATATATTGGGGCATATTCATAGGTATAGTTGTTTTTAAACTCGAGTTTTTGTAATTTAAATAGGATACACTCGATTTTTTCTTAAAAATAGCTTAAACATAGTCTATAAATAATGAATATGCCCCATTATGTTTAGTTAATTTTTTCTATTAATTACTATTTATTACAAAAAGATATTAATAAATAACATCTAAGTTCAGACCAAGAAAAATTAAAATAATTAATTTATTACTTTCATTTATTACTTAATATTAGGGATGTATGAATGTCACACAATTCTCTACACCGTGTGTACAGAACGAGTACCAGTGCAAGGATCGCATTACTTGCCTACACCCGAGTTGGCTGTGTGACGGTGAACGAGACTGCCCAGATGGAGACGATGAAATTCAATCAAATTGTTTAAATGTTACATGTAGACCGGACCAATTTAAGTGTGCAGATCGGAGTTGCATTCCAGGACATTTAATGTGCAATGGTGAAACAGACTGTCCGGACAAGAGCGACGAATTGAACTGTGGTAAGTGTGTGTATTATAAACAGTATAAGGATATTTTCCGGATACCTACTTTGCTATAATATACTCGACATTTAACACTTATTTCTTACCTATTAAAGAAACCAGCAAACTTAACCTCAACGAATGCTCTAAAACAACTCAATTTGAGTGCGGAGGTGGGATGTGCATTCCACTGTCACAAGTGTGTGACCAGAGAAAGGATTGTCCCGATGGCGAAGATGAACCAGCAGGCAAGTGTGGCATCAATGAATGTGTTTTGGACAATGGAGGTTGTGCCCATAAATGTGTTGATACGCCTACGAGTTACAGATGCGAATGTCGTGAAGGGTATGTTAATTTACATGATATTTTTGTATATTGTTTATTACTATTTTTTAGAAGGTGCTTGTTTGGGTGTACGCAAAGTTTCATTCTGATTCAAATAATTTTTTCAATTTAAAAAAAATTCCCGATTCCCGCTGTGCTCTCAGCGGGAATCGGGATGTGTTAGAGGGGTGCCTCCTGAGCATACAATTTTTTTTTTCGGAATCTAAATTCGCGTACTAACGGCCGCTATTTTGAAAAAAAGTTCTGTCTCACAAAAATCTTGCCAAACACAGATTTGTAGAAAATAATATTTCTCATCTTTTAACATAAACTTTTTTAATATATCTTTAACATTTTAAAAGTTATCAGCAAATAAAAATCAATTTTTGATGAACGTTAACGCTCAGATTAGACACAGTTGCTATTCATAGATGTTTTGGTAGCTCTGTTTAATAAAACACGTTTAGAACGTGTAACGTGGAAAGCCTCCCAAACTTGCAAACTTAAGTTCCATACATCAAGTGAGTGGGATAGATCGATATTTTTATTAAAAGTGCAAGACAGATATTTGCATGCCAGATATTTACGATATTTTGTATTCCCAATTGTTGCCTATACGAACAGAAAATTATAAAATGAGATATATGTAGTCCAGTAAAATTGTCGCCTAATAGTATGTGTTATTGTGCGTGAAATCCGATGTTTCTTAATTTGCAGACTTATTTATGATGTTGGCCTAATGAATAATCAAAGTTTGGGTCCTCGAGCGCTAAATGAAAATTTGTGAAAAAACGAATTTTTGTTTTAGATTTTAGTACTTTCTCGGAACGTTTTGAAAATAAACTAAATTTGCTACAGTATGAGACTTTAATTAGCACAGTTTATATTTCTAAGATCTTCGAAATCTCCGTATGCTCAGAAATATAAACACAATTTCTCAGAGGAAATTTACACTAATGCTGTCAAAAAACTGAGCCTGAATATTTTTGATGATCGCTTAGAAATCTAAATTCACCTATTGTTTCTGTAGAGCCAATAATTTTCGAGATACAGCTTTTCAAAGTATATCATTTTTCGAACTTCGCTATTTTTTGCATTACTCTGTAGAGCCCTTTTAGTCCAGTACCTCAAATCCAGTAGTTCTGATTTTTCGCAGACTTATTTATGATGTTAGCTTAATTATTAATAATCCAAGTTTTTGACCTCGAACACCAAAAATCCAAAATTTCCGCAAATTTCGGATTTTTTTTAGATTTTAGCGATTATAATCCTGAAGGACAAGTTAGTGCATTTTAAGGACGTTTTTAAAGTATAATACATTAGCTACAGTATGAGACTATAATTGCCTCTGGACCAAATAGTTAACGAAATAAAGTAGGCAATGACGTTCAAAGACCACGGTCATGTGATTCACTTCAAATCACGGTTGGAAAAGTCGATACAATTTTACTTTTTTCCATACAATTGAATGTGATCAAGTACGAAAGTACACTTTCATGAAATTCAGTACAATTTTCCTCAACCACTGAATTAGATGAATTTAGGTGGTATTTTCATTGATAATCCCATATAATACAATTTGTTGGACCATTTATTGCACTGAACAATTTTTGTCTTTATTGTCATCCGTCTGTCTCTATCTTGCTTCGTGTTTTGCTCTTTCTTTCGGTAATTGTGTTCATGATTTTGTGACTCTGTCTATAAAGTTGTGTTATTGCAAACCAAAACTAAAATCTGCTGGTTGTTCTTGTTTTATAATCATATCTATACAACTATTTAAGAACTAGGCCCTGTTTTTTAGTTCGATATTATTCCATCAGAGTTAGATTAACCTCGAGTTATCGCTGATGGAAACACTTTTTTGAGATCCCGAATTCACTCAGAATTAACTCACCAATTTAGCTGGATTAATTTTGAGTTAACTCCGGACCTCAAAACTAACTGAAAACCCTGTTTTCATAAAAGTTAACTCGGAGTTTATCTAACCCTGGTATAATCTCAACCCGAACAACTGGGCCTTAATGTACAAGTCGTCTACAAACTGAGACTTTCTCAGCATTAATTTAAAACAAAATTGAATTAATAATAACTAACTGTTGTTGTATTTAGTTTCCACGTAAAAAGTGATTTGCTCACAATGTTCAAAATTATCCTTTTCCTCTTGAGCAAGAAGAACTATTGGAGTCAATTCTGGTTCTTTTTTCGGAGAACTAGAACTTTGTATACTAAACAACTAGACAGTTGTTAATTGTGTGGTCAGGTGGCAAAATGGTATACATAAGTACATTTTTCAAATTTTACGTAGAAGCATTTTTAAAGTTCAAACTGTTATAAACAATTATAAACTTCTTTTAAAAAATTAAAAAAATAAACCAAAATTTAAAAATAAAAGAACGAAAAAAAACTGTTTTGAAAAATGAAAAAGTACAATTCGATACACTTTTATTTTAACTTACCATACACTTCTTAAGATTCATTTTCCATACCTGCTTCAAATATCATTGATTTTGTTTTTAATTTTTTTTTTTTTTTTATTTTATTCCTACTGGCAGTAAAAATAAGAAAATATTATTTTGTTTTTTCAATTTATTTTTTAATCACTGCTGCAATATAATTATTGTTCATAGAAAACACAAATTTAAATACACAACACATGTAATATAAGTACAATGTACCTTAACTTTCAGGTACAAACTAATCGATGAGAAATTATGCGAGGACATAAATGAATGTGAAGATCCGGGAGCATGTTCCCACATCTGTATAAATGAGATTGGTGGTTTCAAGTGTGAATGCGAGCCTGGGTATATGAGAGATCCCAGAAACCACACCCGATGTAAGGCCACCGAGGGGCATGCATCACTATTATTTGCAAGGCGCCATGATATCCGTAAAATAGCTCTTGATCACATGGAAATGACATCGATAGTGAATGACACCAAATCAGCGACAGCATTAGACTTTGTCTTCCGCACTGGAATGATATTTTGGAGTGATGTGACCACTCAAAGGATATATAAGTAGGTAGCAAAAACATTCTAAAGGGGAGCTAACTCATGCTAATTTAATTGTAATTATTTTTTTCTCATCCTTGCCGTTTTATTTGCCTCGTTCTATTTTAGGGCGCCAATCGATGAGGGTAATGACAAGACTGTGGTGTTGAAGGATCATTCTGTCACGGCTGATGGTTTGGCCGTAGATTGGATTTATAATCATATATATTTTACTGACACATACAAGTGTACTATTGAGCTGACAAATTTCGATGGTAACATGGGAATGGTTCTTATAAAGGACCAACTGGAGATACCTCGTGCTATTGCATTGGATCCCATTGATGGGTAAGTACATTTATTTAGATTTGTATGCTGTTTATTTGTGTTTAACGTTGGAGGTTTAAAATTAAAACAAAAATGGTTATTTGTTCGCAGATGGATGTATTGGACAGATTGGGGAAAAAATCCTCGCATTGAACGCTCTGGCATGGATGGTTCACACCGGAAAAGTATTGTTAGTTACGATGTGAAATGGCCCAATGGTCTTACGTTGGACTTAGTTCGAAAAAGGATCTACTGGGTAGACGCTAAGCTGAATGTTATTTCGTCAGCGAACTACGATGGAACAGACCGCCGTCAAATTCTGTACTCAGCTGAGTACTTAAGGCATCCTTTTTCGATAACCACCTTTGAAGACTGGGTGTATTGGACCGATTGGGACAAGCAAACTGTGTTCAAAACGAACAAATTCAATGGACATGGGGTGGAGGCCATTACTGCCCTTCATATGGTGAGAATTCATGGAAAAAATTACCGTTCACAAAACTAGGTATATTGTTAAAAATAAAATGCTTGTGTATTTAAATAGTTACAACATCCGATGACTGTTCATGTTTATCACCCTTACCGACAACCTGACGGCATAAATCACTGTCAATCGGTAAATGGACATTGTTCGCATTTATGTTTGCCAGCGCCACGAATAAATGATCGCAGTCCACGAATATCCTGTGCTTGTCCGACGGGCCTTAAACTGATGGACGATAGACTGATGTGTGTCGAAGACCGTAAGTTTTTTTTTATTATATTTCTATCTAGATTTTTTTCATTGTTTTGTTTAATAAAAAGTTAACTTAATTAATCAATAAATCAATATGACATTTATTTATGTTTTAATTAAATTTTTTTTACTTGCCATTTAATACGCTCCAAAAAGACAACTACGCAAATTTTTAAACACCTTTTTTGTAGGTTATAGTATAATACTAGTTAACATTTGAAAGTTTTATACTAGCTTTTCTTCATTTTTAAGCATTATATGCTCAAAATTTCACTTGTTTAAACACGGTTTAAATGTTGGTAACATGTTTATGGAAGAAGCAAGTGGCAAGTGTTGCACCATTTTAAAACCTTGATAGAATGGTCCATTTTTTTGAAGATTACAAAATTTGTTTGAAAAATGACTCAGTCAGGACATTATATTTTTGAAAAATAAACCTACATAAGCCATTTTAGGGTCAATCGATTAGAAATCCTTTGTGACTCCTGAATATGTATATGAATAGAAATGCTCGTGAAATATTAGTTTTTGAGAAAAGTATAGAAACACTAAATCAATTTCATCAAACTTAATTTTTATGACGTGGCGGTGCAATACGGATTGATCTATAAGAATATGCTTCTGATTAATGATGCAGAGAATTCGTATGGTTTTAGATAAACAGCATGTTGAATTGAAAATCCGGTTAATTTCTTGGATTAAAAATATAAAATAACTCAGTTTATACTCAATCGATCGGATATTATTAAATTCCTAAATTAGCCATGGAAAATGTTATTGACAGCTTAATCGATAATTTTTTATCAATTGAGTAGATATAAATATGAAGCAGCCAACATTGGTGTGTAGAAAATGAAGTGTCACAAACAAATAAGCTTCTGACAGACGTTTTTATATGTAAATTCAGAATTTTGGAGTGAAGTCCACAAATCTCTAAAACTTACTTTAGCATTATGTTAAGTTGTTTAAGAACTTGCGCCTATTAATGTTTTTTTTTTTGCGTGTTTATTTTTATATAACATTAAAGTCACAACCTCAACAATATCACCAAAAGAGATTTCAGCAACAAACCTACCTCAGGCTTTTACAAAATCAACGCTGTTGTTAGAGAGATATGACAATTCCAGTGAAAAGAATACAGACAGGAACGGTACGTTTTTTTAAACAATAGGTACACCTTTCGCTAATATAAATATCTCGAAGGTGGTGGGAAAATTATGTTTTTTATAAAAATAGGTGCGATTATTTTACGTGGAAAAAAAAAATTATTTTCTGTTTTCTATTTTCGTATTCCTGTAATTAACAATATTATAAGTTATGAATTAAAAGCAAAGGCAACGATTCACTTTATATTTTATAGTGAATTCCTTTTCTATTATAATACTAGTAACTAAGCATAATTTATGACTGAAATATATGTTGCAAGCTCAAGTCTTTTATAATTTCGAAGCCATTTCAAATTTAATTAAGGAGTACATTTTTTCAACATTTAAACTAAAAATTCACAAAACTTCATTTGAAAATACTTTTCTTCATATTAATTTTACTACATTATGTAATTCCACAATTCAAATCAGAACAGTAATATGCCTAGATACACGAAATATCATTAAACAAATAATCAGAATACAATATGCACACATGAAATATAAAAAAATATAATTCACAACACTTCATACTAATTCCACACCTATAAATACATTAAATATGTATCATTAAACGAATAATCATTATACACGAAATATAAAAAAATCATAACACTTAACTTAAAAAAACTTTACTTCACATAGATTCCAAAATACAAATCAGAAATTTAAAGAAAACAGCTTACATTTTTGTAACTGAATTTTCTACTTATTAAAAAAAATGCAAAAGATCAAAACAAGCACTCTACGATAACGCCCATCATAGAGATCTTTTTTTTGAAAACTTTAAAATCAAAAGTTCCTCAATGGAAACCCAAGCAAAAAAACACGCAACGAGTTCCCAAATTAACAAACGTAACTCTGAAAGTATGTTGGTGTTTAATAAGGGTTAAAAGAATTGGCCAGTTAGCCTATCAGTGCGTGCTCAACTTTAGGCTATGCAGGTCGTGGTATCTAATTACACATTATGTGAGATGCAATAGGAAATTCATAGTCGGTATTACATTTCTTACACAGGATATCTTTTAATTCATGATGGTGCAAAATTATGGCACGCTACTTGAAAAAGCTTTCGCATAAGAATTTCATACCTACTACAAATTCAAAAAGAGCAAATTATAATCACTTTAAAAACCTGGCAAATATATCGTCAACATTAAACATTTTTAGGAAATTAAATTGTTTATCTTCTCAAGATACATTTTTTAATGTATATTTAATATATTAAAAGTTAGCGTGTATTGGATTTTCCATACAAAAATCTCACTGCGGATCACTACCGATAAAAGGAGAAGTCAAATCTTGCTGCCAATAAATTTTCGACTTTCATTCGAGTATCGATCAAAATTTTTGTTATTGTTTTTACGAATGATAAATTCATGTATGTATATCGATAGGGATATGTTCGAATAGTTATAGGGGCTTATAAAGTGTAATCTTGTTTTATGTTCGATTGCCCAAAAACATACCCAAATTTCGAAACAAATTATCAATTTTTTTTTAAGCAAAATTAAAGGTTTTTGGAAAATGTATACCTGCAATGTGAGTTCTTTTTAAGGTTTTGCTCAGTTTTGCGTTTTGTCACTTTGTGGTTGAATGAATTCAATTTTGACATTTGCTAAGCATTCAGTTGGAAGTGTCATCAGCAAGTTATAGCGTTGACCCTTACAATTTTCACATTTTCTTACAACATTTGCACAATATTCAGTACGAACTGTCATCAGAAAAATACATCTTTGAAACTTTCTAGTTTCACATATATGTACAAATTCAATTTTAACATTTGCGGAATATTCAATGCGAACTAACAGCAATAAATGTTTGACACTTACTTTTTTGTAATATTTTTAGGGCCAAATATGCAAATATTACAACTAAGGCAACCACGATTGTTCAATAGGCCTTTACAAATCCAATTTAGGCATTTGCAGAGTATTTAGTGCTTTCTTTAGTTAGAGGCAATATATTTGACATTTTGTAGTTTGAAAGATCTGAAGTCTTGAGATTTGCATATTACCTATTACCTATATAAATCGTTAATACATTTTGGTTTAAAGTATATGCTTAATTTTTGGTTCCACTAAATATGGAACAGACAATAAAAAACTGTATTCCAGGAACTCCAACGGAATTTAAAAAGAGGGTACCCTCGAGTGAATTCATAACGGGAGCGTTACGATATTTCGCAATTTAAAATCTCGAATAACGAAATCTCGCTTTTTTTAAATCCCGCTTTTCATAAACTCGCAACCACAAAATATTGTTTTTCCAAATCTCGCATTTACATCTCGCCCACAAAAATCTCGCAATTTTCAACCAAAATCCCGCAAACTAAAATCGCACTAAATAAATACTAAATCCAAAAGAAACTGGATACCTCTCGCACCAACCCCAAATCCTATAATGAGGCCAAGCAGGGGGGCAACATGCCCCCCCATACCAATCTCACTGTTTTTACGTCGTAAACTGACAATACTTTTTTAAATGCGAGATTTTAGTTTTTGAGATTTTAGTTTGCGGGTTTTTGTAATTGCGAGATTTTAAGAAACGGGACTTTGTAATTGCAAGATTATGAAAAACGGGTTTATGAGATTGCGAGATTTCGTAATGCGAGATTTCTAAAGCGAGATTTTGATTTGCAAGATTACGTAACCAACCCATTCATAACATATGTGCAAAACATTATTTATTCTAAGAACAAAGCCCATTTTGTTCTTGTATTCATTTTTGTTGCTACAAACATGAATTATGTCATAAAATTCAACTATTTTGATTTGTTATTACCACATTTTCTTCTACATTTTCCGTTTTAGTTAATTAGGTATGTGTTTTTGTCTTTGAAAATACTTCTTTTATGAATTGTTTTTTTTTCTGTCTGACATTTCAGTAGTACTATATTGCGGCTGCCGATGCGGCTGCGAATGGGTTTTTTTTTTTTTTGGAATTTCCCACTTCACTATGATTGCCAAAAAAACACGGGTATAATGTAATATCCTAGAAAATTGTATCTGACCAAATTTTTGTCCGACTAACAATTTTTGAGATAATTGGCGACTGTTTTCATAATTTGTTTTCTTATAAAAGCTCGATTTTTCCGAAAAACAATACATAGACTCCCAATGACAACCTCTAACGAATTGTTAAGAAAACAGAAACGATTCGTGCAATGAATGATAGTGAATGAATCCGAATAATGATAGTAGTTAATTCGACATTTTGAAATGCATTTTTTGAGGTCGTATTTTGTTTTCTTCTGAATATGTTGTTTAGAATTAATTCTGAGAAAAAATGAATTTAAAAAACTTCCATTACAATTTTGCACATGTTCAATCACTCATTGCCTGGATTACAAATCGTATTTCAATATAACAAAAGGCCCATCTTCATAGCTTTTGAAGACGAATTTTGTTGTACATATATTAATTAATTACAAAAAAAAAACAGTACAAAATTAGGCCGAAACACCGCGCTTATGCGGACAGCTAGTTTCAGTATAAAATGTTGCAATAGTTTAAGAAATTTTATTCGTGTTTTGGTTGTTGTTAAGTTTGTATTTTTTCTGTTTGTTTTATTTTTAAGGTATGGTTTTGTTAAATTTTATTTTGCTTTATAAATGTCTTTTTAACAAATATGTATGTATGTTGTATACTGTATAGCTTCAAAAAAATTTCATTTTCTATGATGCTTTGCTAACAAATTTATTTATATTTTATAATCTCATTTAAATTAGTTGAAACAAGGCCCATGAGTAATACAACACAATTGGATGGATCAAGTTCTTCCTCACAATCAACAGATTCAGGATACATTGCGCTTATTGTGATCGGTTCCTTACTTTCAGCCAGTTTTGTCATAGGAGTGGTAAGCATATTTTTTTCACTGTCGACCATACTGAATCCAGCAATTATTATAACGGCCATATTATTCAATAGTTTAAAACTTAAATCCAGATGTAAGTAATTTGCTGTTTTCGTTTATTTCAATATAAAATCCATCTATTCTTATTGCATTTAGATACTTTGTTTGCATGTACATAATACTTTTTAAAATTCATTTGGATTTAATTTTACATTTGGATTTAACGAGTGAATAATATGGCCGTAAGAGTTATATGCAAGAATTTCTAGAAAGAAAAAAAAGTTACACGGTATATTGTGTCAGGATATCGTTACGTGGCAAATGTGTAACGTGAAATCGTAAGCGCAAACACGTAGCCAACCTAGATTCCATCCATTTCTAGGTTTTATTTAAAAATTAAAAAAATAACGCGTTGGATATCCCGCGTCACAAAATCCTGCAAAACAAAATAATGCAGCGCAAAATTTTGCATAACAAGTATTTATATTTATTAAACCGTACCTGGGTGGCTCGCTTCGTGGGTTCAAGTGATTTTAACTCCCTTTCTGTAGTCAGTCCCGCTCACGCAACTTCGTTCCTCCGCTTAGGCCCGCAACTTACAAGCAGTACGATTTTACGATTTTGGTAAAAAATAAAAAACTCTAAAATATATTGTAATATTTAATAATTACTGGTATACCAAAATTTTTGTTTTTATTTATTATTATTTTTAATTTTCACATTTAAAATTTATTGAAAGAATTAAAAAAATTATTTCATATACAAAAATTGAAAGACTACAACACCTGTGAGAAGTATGCTCGAAGTATGCTCGTTATGCATATTCGCTGTTAAGCCTCGGCTAACTTGCCACAAGAGCAAGTTTGTGCGACCCACCCTTAGGTAGATACTCCTCAAACAACAGATATTATATTCGTATCTCTTTCTTGGTGCAGGAAAATAACTTCACATGGGAACTACTTTCACATGGGAACTGAAGTTAGTTGAGAACTTATTTCATCTGAAGAAGAAGATTGTGTGAAGTTAGTTCCATTTACCATTTTTATATTACAGGAGATATGTATATATACGGCTGAAAATGTGGGGCGACTTTAGGTCCCGGTGCCCCCAACAGTTGAGATTGGTAAGGGCAGACCCCAACTATAGTTTGTGTGAGTGCAAGTTTGGGTATGCAATATGTGCATTTTGTATACAAAGTGTAACGTCACCCAAAAGAGTGAAATAATGTCCCACTAAAAAGTTAAGTTATTTCCCACTCAAATTAGGAATTTACTTCACAAAAAAAAATTCATTTAGTTTCCACTAGTGGTGAAGATAGTTCCCATATGAAGTTAGTTCCCTGCACTCTCCCACTTTATATTTGATCAGTTCCTTTCAAATAATTTAAATTAAATGACCAAACCTCCCTGGTCTCCTTAGCATTTCAAAACACACACTTCCCTTATATAAGGACAAATTAGGTCAAACTTGTTATGGTATCAAAACGGCGCTTTATGGTGCTAGCTAATTGGGTTTTTGTTTCGCGAAACCACCATCTTACCTACCTACATACCTATGACGAAACCATCTTTATTATACAGGGTGATTTACATAAAGTGTGTCAAAAATATAGAGCGAGTGGGTTAGGTTGAGACAAGAAAAAACAAAGTTTTATGTAAAGAGAACATAAATGAATAGATTTCTGGCTTTTCAAAAAAGAAAAGCATGAACGAGAGCATGGCATTGTGCAAGTTGCACCGTTGTTTTTTAAGACATTTGTCGCCCTTGTTCCGCACTATTCCGTTCCAACACATGTTGGAATATGCCTGGGTGGATCAGAAAATAAGAACTGCCCTTTGGGCAGCATTGAAATTCTCTCTTTTTGTCCGTTCTGCGATAGGTACCTATATTTTCCCAAAACATCCACCAATATATCTTGTGCTTATTGCAAAGATAAATCATCTTCACCTATGCTGGCTCCATCCCATCGTCACCAAAGAACAACTTCAGTCACTTTTGAGTCTCTCAACTAACCTTCAAGTAGGCAGGCATTTTGTTCTTGTGATATTTTTTGCTTAGCAATTGAGCTTTTTTATTTTTTTCACCACACAATATTGATCTGATTTTTCGAGGTCCATGGACCTTATGACTCTTTTGTCCTAAGAGTATTTCTTATATAATGTCCATGGACATTATGTCCGCGGACCTTATGTGTTATTTTCCTTTTTTCTGGCAACGTCTGTATAGACTACATCAAGGCAAGCTTTTCATCCATGTTATGAGAGGGCACATTGACTAACTTTGAAAGCCGATTATTTTCTAGCCATACAAAATTCTTTCACTATTTACCAAACGGAAGTCAATCTGAGTTTTATTTTCTCTACCTCGCCCTCTGCTGCTGTAGTTGAGTAGGTGTCTGCTGTGCTTGATGGACGTAGTTTTTAAAACGATAGGACCATGACCTGCACATGCTTTGGATGTTTTCACCATCAGAATATCTGGTGCAGTATCCCAGACCACCATGGTAGTCCTAATAGTCCTCGTTAGGCTTACCGATGTGTCCATTCCGATCTCCGCTCACAAACAAAAATTCTTCTTTCGAGATGTTCTTAACAAAGTTATGTAATTTATCTTTTTCCACTGGCTCGAACCCAGATTGGAGAGCATATTCACTTATAATATTCCAAACCCTTCCTTGCATCACTAGCTTCAAAGAAATCAAACGGTCACAAAACTTTAAAATAACCAAGACGCTACCAAGTTACTCTTTTGCAAGAATGATACCGATACAGTACTTACGTTGTTTCTGTTCATAGTAGAACATCTTGTATGCTTTCGTTTTTACATCCACGAAACGGGCACTGTTCCCGGTGTTTCGCCATTTCGTTTGCTTTAACCCACAAGATGTCCAATCGATATTTCGCGTTACGTTTTCGCATGTTTCGACACTGACATGCGCTAGTTTTGTTTGATCTCCTTTTAATACGTCGGTGATCTTTAGTTGCGCAACCCTAGGACTCACACATTTTTGGGAAAGCTTCAAGGTGTTATTGTATCGTTAGGCTCTCTTAAGTGTTATTTGCCTATAGAAATGATTTATCTGTTAGTCGACTTTTACGACAAGCAGGATCCACTGCAGGGATATTCTGTCTCGTCCTTCCGAATAATCGAACGTATTCGATACCAGTAGCCCACTAAAGGGATATGAGCGCTGGTGTTGGCCCGTAAAGGATTCAATCGCCACAATCTCTTTTTCAGCAGTAAGTACTGAAAATCCTTACTGACCTGAGCTCTAAGAATTTCAGAGTAGCTCGTGTAAAGTTTCTGTATTCAAGACTGTTGACTCCCTTAGTTGAATTCATCTGCCACACAATATCCTTGTGATAGGCTCATCCAACATGGCGAGAGAGCATTATTATAGTGTTGCTATTTTTGTCTTTGTTCAATACTCGCACTTATTAGTTTAGCAAGTCAAGTCCTAATGGGCGAGACCAGTATCCGATGGAGGTAAAATAAGTAAATTGGTGTGTAGAAACCATATCACTTGACATCGCCATGTGGATGCCACTCAGTGACTACCAGCTTCCTACAAAACCCGACCCTATGAAACACTTATAATTTGAAGTGTTTTTTTAAAAACATGCCCTTCGTCCATTTGAGCAATGCAACACAACTCATAAGCAAATTCGATATGAAAAATAATACGAAACTTTCATAAAGTTGCGTTGCCTTGATCAAGTGGACGTAGGGACTTACTTATAAAGAAAATATAAATCTCTTAAATTATGTGTTTTATTGCAGCTCCTCTATGTTGGATACCGCCATTGTAGCAGAAGAGCGGTTACTTCAATGAACTTCGAAAATCCTGTGTATCGAAAAACCACTGAAGATCAATTCAGTTTAGAAAAAAATATGCCAGCACGAATGTTCGCCAACACTCTGGACGAAGAGGTAAGCACATATTACACAAAGTAGTTTTAACATCGTAAGATTTTAAATAATGACCACATATTGACTAGAGTAAGTTAGTATTTTGCAGATGTGTAGATTTATATTTAAAATTTAATATAATAATTATTAAGAATCGTAGATAAAGATTACATTTTAAAACTTTTTCTAGCTGCACTATTCACAAAGAAGATTGTTCGCGCAGTATTAAAGAACCAAATATCCCAAGTGAAATTAAATTGAAAAAAAAAAAGAAATAGAAACATAATTAATTTATACAAAGAATCCTAATAACATATTCAGAAAGGGTTTTGCCCAACTTAAATAAAAGAATTTAAATAAAACATTAAACATTTGTTTTCTGTCGAACCGGTTAACGATATCATAATATTGTGTATTAATAATTACCACGTTAGCAGATAGATATAAACAGAAACTACAATAACATCTTCACTCGTTAATTTTGAAAATTCAATAAAATTGTGTTCTCTGTGGGGATTAAATGAGAAATTAGTTTACAGTAGCGGGGCTTATCGTGATCCAAATGTATCAATGGATTGATAATCTAATAACGTTTTTTATTATCATCACAGAGTAACTGTAATTAACTATATATAGAGTGGTTCGTTTAGATGCGAAAAAAGAACTTGCAGGGCCTTACCAATTATCAGCTTTATTGCTAATCTGAGCTCTAAGCGACAGTGGTTTCCAGAGAAATGAACGGTTTGTATTCCGCTGGGAGCTATTAAGGGCAGATCGAATCGTAGACGGAATAGTTTGACTAGTTGTGCCACTTCAAGAAAGATTATGGCCAACCTATGACGAATCATGAACAAATAAACTCTTATGTAAAACTCGGCCAGACATAACCAGAATCATTGCAGTTAGCAACAATGGGTATTGCATACAATACTCATTTCCGTAGCTGCGGAGATAAAAGGGAAAAGGAAACAGTGACCCACTATCTGCGCCACTGCCCTGACTTGGTCAGTCCATTTCTTCGGTCAGTACTTTACAGATAAATGCGCGTCGAAAAAAAAGTAATTTCTCAATTTTTTTGGGAAATTATAAAAATTAAATTTTTTCCGAAGCGCCATATTTCAGCAACAGACATACAAGCATTGTTGAATGATCAAAATTGTAGAAAATTTAACGCTCTACTGAATATACTTGAACGGGCAGACGTTTGCTCGTAGCACGTTTGCCCGTGTAACGAAATCTCGTGGCACGTTTGCCCACCATTTATACTACTTTTGTTCTGAAAATAATACCTAATGTGGTTTTTCATTGGAAATTTCAGATACTGTTCTGAGATTTTAGGTTTTTGTTGCCAAATGAAACGCAAAAAAAAAATTTTATTGTTTTATAGTTGTGTTTATGTTTGTTCATTTATAAATTTTCGAGAGGGAGACAAACTGAGTTTGCACTAACTTGACAAATTGAAAGTCGAGATTTCGAGATTTTGATCTAGACGTAATCTAGATTTAATTTTTTTGACCAATGAAACGAAAAATCTAAAAAAGATGGGAACAAATATATCTAGATCATTAAAAAAGAACTTTTTGCAAGCAATGAAAAACCATATAAGAAATCGCGCGGGAAAACGTAGCCAATTAAATAGCTAAAGTTACTTCTAACACATCATCTGTCACTCTGTCAGTTAAAGTCTCATCAAAAGCGGTCCATCAGTTTCCAATTGGTCATTATTACGAATTTTTTGTATTGTATTTGAATTATTTTGTGTTCAAGATGAATAGAAATTTAGATTTAAGTAGTTTTTTTCTTTATAAACTATTTTGTTTATATTGTAAAGTATGTATTTGCAAAAAAAGAAATTACAACAAGGAAATAAATTGTAGTAGCGCTTTATTTTGTAATTAATTTATTTATTTTCACGCTGCGAGTATTCTGTATTATCGTTCTAAATGCTAAATTGATTATTTTATCAAAACGGTGAGTATATCGATGTTGTTGTAGTTCTTATATATCAGCAAATGACACTTCACTTAGTACAAATTCATATCCTACACACAATACACTTAATACACAAATATTATTTTATTCGCCTCTGAGACAAGTTTACAGCTTGACGGAAGGATAATATTGAAAAACCTGGCTGAATTAGAAAACTTCCCAAGAAGTGTCTACATCGTTCTTATTTAGCCATATAAAGTCATATAATGACCTTTCTAAGAAGGCATATGACTTGAAGCTTAGAAATATTTGCTCATACAGATCAAACACTGGAGCGTGAACGTTTTATTTCCCTATATAAATCTTAATGCTAGACAAAAATTATAAACAACTGATAGCTTTTATATTAATTTAACTAACATGCGGGCGCTTCAAATTATACTGTAACTATATTTAAAAAATGTGATTTGAGATGATTTTTTTTTCTCTGTGGGTTTCGATATTTCTCAACCTTTATGAGATCAGAAAATACCTATACCTGGCTATGTCAAGGAACTATTCTCTGTTTAATTGAATCGGTGAGTGAAAGAACAGTACAAGTGCAAAATCTTAGTTTTGAGAAAAACAAAAAAAAAACTGTTTTCCAGAAAACCTATTAACTTTTTTGTAAAATAATGAATGGCTGATTTGAAGGTTTTTGGTTCCCCTATATGCCAATGAAATAAAAAATTGAAAAATATTATAAGAAAAAAAAATATTAAGGTAGAAAGACAGTGTTTTTGTATTGTTCTTACACTCAATAGAAAAATGCGCAATTTAAATTAGTTTCTATCATTTTATTGAATTTTAAAATAATGCCAACTAAAAAATACACTTAATAATATAAAAGTACTATAAAAAAGATTTTTTGCATTTAAACATCCAAATTGAAATTCCTTTTAGCGAATTTGTATTTAATGATTATTATTATTAGTATCGAGTTTATAAATTTCTCAACGTCGATGAAGTTGAAAAATACATATCCCGGGTTAAGCCAAGTGTGGCAATTATGTTCTTGCTCACTTCATTCGGGTCTAGGCTAATTGCACTGTGATCAGCAATTCACTGTGTGCATTTTGCGCGAGCGAATAATGCACCACAAGTGAACTGTCCCCCATGCCTTTCTTTTAATTTATTTTATTGAACAGCTGTATTTTATTATCCCATCTGATCCGGAACGAATTGGAATTTTGTATGTACAGAAGCAAAACTGGATCTTGTGTTGTTGTTGTATTTATGTATTTTGCGACGCAATTATAATCTGGATCAGATCAGAGGGGCAAAAGGCAGCTATTATTCTTTATATTTTTTTAAATCATTATCTACTCAGAAAAAAATATTTCGGTTCCGATCGAATTGATATAATTAAGACATGTTCAAGATAAGAAAAGATATTATTTTCATTTAATTTTGCCAAAGTGAATTGTGTCCACAGTCCATAAAATGAATTGTGCACAGTGAATTGTGCGCAGTAAATTGTGCACTGTCAATAAGCCGGCTTCGCTATCTACAGCTGCAGTATTTTCATAAGGTATTCATGGTAAAATCAGTCGAAATGCAACTTGTGCAATTGGAATCGAATGCTGTTGTGGCGTCAGGTTGCCATCTTTAAATTTATGGACACAAATTTGTTGATCCTAAAGGGAAGTTCCAGAAATTTCAGAAGTGAAAATTGAAATACAGATATTGCTTGGTTTGTAAGAGCCAACTGGTGCTGTTAAGAAAAGTTAAAATCATTTATCCTTTTATTCGACAGCACGTTTAGGTTGTCGAGAAACAGGCTGGGTACTCGTAAATATTGTATTCAAGAAGTTCTAAATTTTATCTGGGCCCCCTTCCGGTTCTTCTCAAAAATCTTCAACAGTAATTGGACTACTGTGTGTGGTTGCTGCTGCGCAGTTGTTAACCAAGCTTGATTATCTGAAAACCTCTCAAAAGGATGTCATGCCGTCCTTCAATCTGTCTGTGCGGATGTCCGTACGTGTGTATGTGCAGATGTGCTTTCGTGTGGAGCACTATTTGCTGATTCCTTAAAGGAGAAATTGGATTTTGGTACAACGCAACGGTTCGAGTTTTTCAAAATTTTGAAGAACTCGAAACGGTTTAGATAAAACTTTGTAAACGTGACATTTGCAATGCTACAAAACTGCATTAAATGTGTTTTTACAAAATTTGGCCATATATATAGAATTATAGATAACGACTGAACCGATTTAATTTAAATTTGGTGCGGCATTCAAGCTGGACATTTAACTAAAGATGGCATCGCTTTGTATATATAATCGCTATGGTTGTGACTATCGTTTCCTTGACTATCGTTTATTTTGTTGTTATTAGTAATACGTAATAGGAGCCCTGAGTAAATGATTTGACTTTGCACAACTAATAAACCGTTTAATGACAGTTTAGCGAACTCTAATAAACAAGGCTGGTGTATGCATACCGTCGCGGCGGCACACATATTAGTTTTAAAAAGAAGAAGACACGTGTCGGCTCGAAGTTTGAGTGATATTTATGAAATTTGATATATTTTCATTCTTGACGTAGGGGGGTAAAAACTCAATTTAACAAAATGAAGTTGTAAAGTTTTGTCTATTGGTTAAGATAATGTTATGCACACATATTCATACCAAATATTTATTATTATAAATATGATTGATTAATTTTAATTTTTCTTCTCCCTTTTTAGTCAAAGCAGCCGCTCTACAAAGCAGAAACTGAATGTGTGTAAGCAATAAGCAATGATACTAAGCTTAAAAAACATTGAATAAAACATATACAGAAACAAAGAAAACAACACTAAAGAAAATCTACTCAAGTACGGCAACCGCAGAAGAATATCACAAATAAGCAAACAGAAGCAGCTATAAATATAGGTGTTTTCATTGGATTGAATCTAATAACATACCTACAAATCAAAAAAATTGATAAAATAGAAGAACACAAAATTTTTAAAATTATTATAATTTATAGTTGAGATAAGAAAAAAAACATTAGTATTGACACGAATAAATTTTTTTGGGCAAATAGTTTAGATAAAATTCAATTGGATTGTATTTTTTTTTTTGTAGCATACACACACATACATATACTTGTTAGGAGGAGAGCTAGCGCCCGATTATGGGACATTATTTTGCAGCGCCTGAATTGTTGTCCAGTTATTGATTCAGGGATACTCATTATTGAAAAGTTTGGTCACTTTTTTCGCACTTTTTGGTTTTTGGTTTCCTGCTATTTCCGGAAGCCATATAATTTTCATTATAAAAATGTACATAATAAAATGTATGAACCTAAATTCACATTTTTACAAAACTGTTACTTAAAGTCCTGACTTTGAAGAGGTGAACTGGGTGGAGAATGCGGTGGAGGGGTATAAAGTTCCTTTTTTCGAAGGCATCATAATGAAACATTTTCTGAAACTACATTAAACCCCATCTAGTGCCTCGTGATCTAGTGGTTAGTATGTCGGATGTCTGGGTTCGAGCCCTGACTACACCTAATGTTTTTTTAAAGGCCGAGAAAGTGTATCCAAGAGTATCATTGGCATGAAAAGTGCATCTCACCTTAGTCGTTCGGATACGACGAAAAATTGTAGGTCCTCTACAATCATGAAGAACAGAACTAACAACGCACTCAAAATAATTGGTTGAGAGTCATTTCAGTCACTGTTATCAGTGCCACACTTTTTTTTTTGTTTTATAATTTAAAACCCATGTGGACGACAATGGTACAATGGATAAGGTTATACTGTTAAACTAGAGGTGCGGGTTCAATACTCGCACGGGTAGACAGCATTTTTATACTGTTGTAACGTGTTATACGATTTCATCTTTTCCATAAAGTGTAAACACACCTCTTTAGACCAATCGCTCTTCAATCGTTACCAACGCCATCTACCTGTAGGTTCATCTACTTAAATCTACATTTACAATACACAGTTGATCTGCAGACTTGGAATGTGGAATGTGTTTCCCAGGAAAAAGATCCATCTGGTGTGAACCTTCCTCAGACAACCATTTCTGTATAAAAGAGGAAGCGGATGTAGACGGACAGTTAGTTTGAATTTGGAATTGTTCAAGTCGGTCATTTAATAGTGATAAACGTTGAATTTAGAAAGTAAAAGGATATCAAAAGCTTTTGAACAATTAAGTAAATTAAGTGAGTTAAATGTGAAAATATATAAAGTGAGTCAAATTAAAAATTAAAGAGATTTTGCAAGAAGATTTGCGACGACAAGGTGAAAATCTAGCACGTTTGTCCTTGAATAGGAGAAGAACAAGTAACTACCAACAACGACTTGTCCACCATGATGATTCTTCTCCTTGCTCGCTTTGAGGCACAAATGAACAAAAAAGAGCAAAGAGAAGAGAACAAAAAATTAAGAGACAAAACTTCTCGAACGGTTCGAAAATCAAAGAAACGAACAAAAAGAACTCTTTCAAGAACAAAGGAGCCTTCTCGAAGGCAAACTCACTTCTTAAGAACAAGTTCGTAGTTGTAGATGAACGTTTTGAAGGAGTTAGAAAACATCTACCAAAAGTAGACAAAAGCATGCGGAAGATATGAGATGGCCTTACGCAGGAAGTATTATAGTCTTAAAGGTATTAAAAATGTTATGGGGCTTGTATGGGAAAATGTTGTCGTTGCAAACTAATAATGATATCTTATAAAGGTACAAAATACAAACAAATTTTACTATGGGAGGGTCTAGCTCTCCCCGTTTAGCCAGTAGGTGCAATTTTGTAAACAAAAATTAAATTATTTTTTTAGAAAACTGCCCCTCAAAGTGTAAGAACCAACTTCGAGAGGCATGAGCTGGTTTCTGGTATCTATGACCCCAGAAACATCATCCACGTCTCGAAGACTAAACGAAACAACGAAAGTCTAACTGTCGAACAGCTATTAACGACAAACAATACGTGGTTGCCATCGACACCGCTGCCACCGCTTCCATTGTTCGAAGAGACTTGGTCAAGATGGATTGTCTGAAGACCGCAACAGGAGAAGAAGCAAAAGTAAACGGAGAAGTTTGTCTTCTTCTAGTGGCAAACCTATGCGATGAATGCATCAATGGAATCGAGTTTATTAAAGAGCATGAAATAATCCTCGAGATCGGTAACCAAGTTCTTAAGTATGGAAATGTAGAGATTCCAATGGTCTATTTTATGACAATCAAAATTCATCATCGATAAAAGCAGTCATCAAAGAAGATTTGTGCCTACCATCTTCGGACGAAGTCTTTGTTTCGACAATTATTAAAATGATTTAGGAAGCCATAGATATATACCTCATGATTGAAGCAGTAAACCAATATAGGTGATTCAATTGGAGAAGAAGCTTTTTAAGTGCTGCAATCTCGATTAACAACAGGTTAGAGTTACCGAAAGTCTCCTACATGAGTTGCACCAGCTCACAGAAAATGGAAAGCAATTCAAATGGTCAAATGAGTGCAAGATAAGCTTTAAGGAACTTAAACGACGTTAATGTGATGCTCCAGTGCTGACCTATGCAACTCAGGACTGATTTGCATAGAATACAAGTGCCTCTGTAATTGGTGCAGTCCAGAGGATCGCCTTTCTTTAGGGTCGGGCAAACAATGCCTAGGTTCCATTCATCGGACATGCTTTCCTTCGACAATATTTTGCACATTAGCTGATGCATACTCCTAACTAGATCGCCAGCTGGTTTGAACATATCGGCCGCCAGATTATCAGCTCCAGCAGTTTCATTGTTCTTAAGTTTAGATATAGCTATCTTCACTTCATCTAGGTCGAGTGGGTGGAATTGTTGACTTGCGTCCAGGTGTAATGGTGTTATCTGTATAGCAGCGGAATTCGGTTCATCATCGCCGTTGTACAATTTGTAGAAATGATCTTTTCATATTCTCAGGTACCTTTTTTTACCTTTTGGTAAGACTTCCAAACTTCATTCCTGTTATGGTATTTCTCTATCTCCTCTATCGCGCGCTTCTTATGCCCCTTCTTTTTTTCTTCTGAGAAGTAGGTGTTCCTCTCTCTTCTTGTTCTCTTCTGCGCGTAGAATGCTCGCGCTGCTCTAGTCCTTCTTTGCAGCGCCACTTTGTATATTTCGCCACCCAGCAAAGTGGATTAGCCTAAGTTCATTACTGGAGGTGGTGTTGTGCAGGCTGTTTTTTCCAATTATGTCGTCAAAAACATCTTCTCTTCCTAGTTTGGCCTTGAAATCACCTTGGACAATTTTACTAGCCGTGTGGCAAAGTAGTAATGTGTACTTTACTAGTGATTTTAAATGGTACGCACAGAATGGAAGTAGACAGTATCAGCATATACCTTTTGGTCACAAATTCTGTCCCTATATTGGAACTTTTTGTTTTGTTTATTTGCTAATCGTTGGCTGCTTTTCCGATAAACAATAATGGTAAAATATGTTTCTAATGTTTTTGAACAATATTTTATGTATATATTTCGTTTGTATTAATAGAAAAAAAACTTAACGCTGCCATTTGGCGGTTTATAGGTGCGTAACTACTCTGCCCATCTACTCGCGCTTAAGAGCATGTGAAGACGGGGACATGCTCGCATATAATGTTGGTGAACTTAGCCTTGATGCGAATTGTCGTGTGACGTTCGTTTACATGGTTGAAACTCAAGACTTCTTGCCTAAGTCTGCCTCTAACGACGAATTCACATCAGAAAAGACGCTGTTTTTGTTCGTCGTAGCAGTCGCCGGAGAAGCAAATACCACATCCTTTCATTTACCTTTTTTCCCGGTCCATCCCATCGTACCTCTTGGATGGCGGTGATGTCTGCTTTGCATTATTCTAGGGCCTCGGCGGCACTTGGTCTGTAGATTGATCAGAAGTTCGTTGTCCTTATTTCGTTTGCTAGGTTCGTCAACAGTAAATCCGTCCATATACAAATATGTCGGAAATTTAAGGTTCAACCAAAAATATTGTATATTTAATTTTGTTTAGATCAACGGGAGGCGAGATAATCATTAAAAATGATTTCCATCTCCAAAATTTTTTGTCAATAACTTTTTATGGAAAAAATCTGTCAAAAATATTTTTGAGACAAAGTTATAGAAAATGTTTTTCCTCGTAAAACTTAAAAAAATAAAATATTATACGACCGATAGTAGTCGCGAAAATCGCATAAACGCCTTTTTTGAAAATGATTTAGACTCCAAGTCGTACTTTTTAAATCAAAAATTAAATTGCGACTACAGTATTTTTAACAGATATTTGTTCATTTTTCTGCTAATTTTACTGGACAACACAATATTGATTTATGTTAAAGTATTTATTAATAATTTTGTTAATTTTTTGCTGTATGTACATATTTATTTATTTGTCTATTTATTAAATAAATTATTTGCTTTCTTTTATTTATTTATTTATTATATATTATTTATATTTTGTCTATTTATTTATTGATTAATTAATTTATTTATTTAATTATTTATATATTTATTTGTTTTAAGTACATATTTATTTATTTATATTTACCTTGTTATTTTATCTGTAATACAGTACAATGCTATAATGAAAGATTTTTTTCTCTTCCATATTTTGTCTTCATGAAATATGTACATATTTGGTTTTATATTTTATTAACGGTACATTGAACAAAATGGAAACGTGGTTTAAATGACGCAAAATTAGATTTAGCATAGAATTTAATTATATATACATGTATAGCATACATAGTATACATATAAATATAATCATACTAAAAATATTATAAGAAAGTAAGTTTGGTAATTTATGTAAATATTTATAGAAATAACATGGTTTAAATATAATATAATAGAACAGACTTTTGGCTTTCAAAAACAGTATGTAAGTGTTTTCGTGATTTCAAAATATTTGTATCTTCATTTAAAGTATTTTTTTACGAAACTCCCCCTCCTGCTTAAGCGGCGTAGATTGAGCTCTATTCTAATAGAAAAAAATGCTTGCATTTTAACCTTCTAATAAGTTCAGTTACTATTTTGCCTTAATGCCGGGTGCTAGCACTGAATGCAACCAAATAACAAAAAATTCATAGAAAGTAATTTTAGTAATTTCTAATTTTCTTAAAAACTACAACAACAAACAAATTTCATTTAGTCCGTGCAGAAACGTCTCTGACTGCGATATATAGCAGGTACTTTCCTGCACGATTTCAATAGAAATTCGGAGAAAGGTTTAAAGAAAACCAAAGTTATATAAATAAAAGATAATTTATTGTTATTTTGAAACCAGCATCAACAATGCGTTTCAAAGAGCAAAAAGTCTTCTTAGATATCTGCATATGTTCCATTTTTGTTATGTGTATATTTTATTAAAAAAAGTATTTTATAAAATTAACCTACAATACATTTTAACTTATATTAAGAAAAACTTGACGTTTTAAAAAATTATCTAAATCAAACTCCAATACATTTAATTCTTTTCATTTTCATCGCAACTTTCAGCACTTAGAAACGCATTCAGGAGACGTTAACTATGATGAAGATTTTGTTCCTATCAGCATACATATAATGTAGAAAGTGCCTATTATTAAGTTTCCTTTTAATAAAAAAAAAACATTAATTGAATGACTTTTTTTTTTGTTATAATATATTCGATCTGCAATACTAATGGATACATGAAGTATAATTTTTATTTGCTGCTTTGAATTAATTGTAAATTTCTGTTTGGGTTTTAATGGTCAAGACATTTTTTTTAAAATAATAATTCAAGAATACCAACACTATTGATCGTTGTATAAATGTTAAATATTTTGTATGATTTTGTAATATAAATAAAATAGAAATATTTATTGCAATAAATACGTACTACCCATAGAACTTAGAAAAAAAAAATAATACACATAATTTATCTTATAATTAAATTTTCAAAGTGGATACCTACTCAAAAAAAAAAAAAAAAAAAGCATCTGAATAAGTAGATACTTAATATTATATAATATATTATATTTATCGTCTTTTTGAACTAAATTTAAAAATAAATTGAATCAACTTAAACTTAAGATTGCAGTTAAAATCTACCTATTTTAAGAAATTTGTAAATACCAAATTAATTCAAATCAATTAAGTAAGTGAGTAAACGACAAAAATTTAATTAATAAAATCTAAATAAAATATTTACATAACACGAAGATAAAATAAATGAGTTTCGTTTTTTAAGCCGAAGAATAAAATCTGTTTTTGATTGGTGTTGATGATTGTGTAATCAGTAAATATTACGATATAATGGAAGAAATCTATTCGTACGAAAAAGTTGAGAATACTATTATTTATGTATACATGTGTGTATGTAGGTAGGTACCACAATGTTTCGTACAATGCCAACTATCGGACATGATTCAAACTATACTAAGATCTTTCCTTATGGTGTGAGGCATGCACTAACAAAATTTTATTAAAATCGGTTGGGGCGTTAAGGATTCTATAGAGCACAATGTTTGATTTTATATTATATAGAGTTAAGTATAAACTCACATTTAGACAAATTCAATATTCAAACCGTTACTAGAGCCCTTTATCTGTTGGTACATCTGCATATTTAATCACCTACTGCAATGAAAGTTCAGTGGAAATCTTTCGTTAAATTATGGGAACTGGGAACTGGAATGGTTCTTTGAAGAACCTTCATAAAGATTAGTTTTCTAGTTTGTTCAGCTAACGCAATCTTGTGTGAAAGAGGGACCGGTTGTAGAGAGTAAGTTTGAATTTTCTATTTGTTAAATTCGGTATTTTGAAAACCATCACTGCTGTCAATTGGAAGGATTCGCTTTGTATTCAATAATTTAGGGTCCAACTGAATGCAATGTTAAATACACAGGTTGTTATGAGAAGCGCCCCAAAGGCAGCGTTTCTCATAAGAGCCTGTGTAATTGGTGTTGCACTCCATTAAAGGCCTAACCTCAACGCACGCAACACGTTCTATGGGTTTGGCCCTTTAAAAAAGTGAGGCGGGTCGAACATGAGATATCGAATTGAAAACGACTTATGCTTCGTATTCCCCAATCGGGCCACTGATTTCCAAGAAAATACAAATTTAGAGAAATAAAATCAAAAATAGTTTATCATACAAAACTTCATTTTCGCCTTTAAAAACAAAAGAGGTATTTGTGCACAAGAGGAGAAAACACGTCGTAATCCAGACTTTTTTGTCTTTTAAATTGGAATGTCAGAACAACATGCAACAACAATGTGCAGGGCATAACCAGAGCTTACTTCTAAGTCCCAAAACACAACAAAAAATACATTTGCGGACCGAGAAGGTACACCATCAGAGCGATGACGATGAACACAGGATACAAGTGCAAACGTTTTATCAGCACAAATGTTAAGAAGGCGGATATTTCTCAATGCGTACGATTACGATATCATCCAACGCAGCGGGTCTAAAATGGGCAATGCTGGTTTTCTAAGACTGATGAATCGGAAGAAGTCCTTTTGCTGGAAGCATTGAAAGAAATATCCAAAATGATTTCAAAAGATTCAATCTATTCGCAGGTTCTAAGCTGAGCGTTAAAGGATGGCCTGAAAAACAACCAACCGAAGAGAAATGTCGACCATTTTATCAAAAAGAAATGAAATCTCTACGTCAAAAGGATGCTTACTATGTGGAAACAGGACCATCATTGGTGGTTCAATATTGGAGATGACTATGAGCGGACAGTAAAGATGTGCGAAGCCTGCCAAACATTCCGACCGGAAGAACGACCCGCAAATACCAGCCCGTGGGAAGTGACGGAGTATCCTTGGTCAAGAATTCACATCGACTTCTCTGGACCTTTTCAGGAACAGATATTTTTCCTTGTTGTCGACTCGCATTCGAAATGGCTGGAAGTCCATGACGTCAGTACCACCTCATCTAAATGCCCTATACAGGTTCTACGAATGCTGTTTTCCACACATGGCTTTCCTGACAGGATCGTCTCTGAAAACGGCACATCGTTTACGTCAGAAGAATTCCAGCTATTTTGCTGCAACAACCTAATTCGGCATATACGCATTGCTCCGTTCCACCTTTCGTCAAACGGGAAAGCCGAACGCATGGTTCAAACGGCAAAGAACTTTCTTAAGAAGATGTCCGAAGGTTCCAACATCCAACTGAACCTCTTACGATTTCTGATGAGCCAACACATCACTCCCTCAGAAACTACGGGATATTCCCCATCTGATTTAATATATCATCGTCAAATCAAAACGTATTTTGACAAAATACATCCAAATGCCATTACATTCAAATCGAAAATAGCAGAATCGGAAGGTGGAAGGGAAGACGTTGCCCTCTTCATACGGTATTTTATTTGAAGGCGGACCTATTGTTAAAAGACATGTTCATCAACTAAAACAAAACGAAAAGTACATCTACGAGGATTTTCCATCAGCTGACCAACAATCGCAGCCGAACTCTACAAAAGAACACTCATCAAAATTTTGCTGGAGATCTGAATCACGACCCACAAGTACAATCAATCAAAATTAAAGTCTCATTTGAGCAGTGAATTAAATTCGCAAGTAACCAGGGTACTATAGTGTTACATAGAAGAGGTGAAAGCTGGAGTGTTGGATAGTGACAACGTTTGCATCATATACGCTTTGGCATCGGTCAGTTAGCCATGTCAGCTGCCATAAACATTCATGCATTGACGAACGAAATAGAAGGGAGTAGCGACCAGTCTGGCCGAAGTACTCCAGTTTAAAGTTTTTATATCTGACGTTGTTAATTCAATTTGAATTAAATAAACATAATTCTTTTCTCCTAATTGCAATTTTTGTATTAAAGTAAAATATTATAAGTAAAGAACAAAAAAGAATGTTATCAACTGTGTTCTTTTTCGATGCTGCTACCTTCACTAGATTGATCTAACCATACTTAATTAGTTTCAGCAATGTCGATCGCAACCATTTAGAATCATCATCCAATTTAGATTTCGGTAAACATTGTAACCAAAACTAACTTAGGTTACTCAAATGCTTTGAGACCATCCAACAAAGCGTCGTCTATTTTTATGTACCTAACTAGAAAAAACTAAGTCTAACCGATTAAGAACCTTACTGATAGCAGATAGGATATTTGTGTTGGCCGCCTCATTGATAGGATCTAAACTGAATACAGCTGTGATGACATATAAATTTACCTACTTTGACTTCAAAAATCAAATAAATCCTGAATTGATTTCTCTTGGTAGCCACGTGCCAAAGAGTCCACAACTTCTGACAAAAATACTGAGGAGGTGCATGCAAAAAAGGAGCGACGTTATGATTAGCAGGAAATTAATTTCTTAAGATAGAAGTTTACTATTGAAATCGTCCAGTATGTATGGGTGATCTGTTGCGTGAATCACTATTTTAGTCAGGTGGTTTAATTGT
This sequence comes from Baccha elongata, assembly GCA_951217065.1. Taxonomy (NCBI): domain Eukaryota; kingdom Metazoa; phylum Arthropoda; class Insecta; order Diptera; family Syrphidae; genus Baccha; species Baccha elongata. The sequence goes on along the minus strand of OX578272.1, from coordinate 49,896,018 downwards.
AGTCGCTTTTATCGGCGTTTATGGAAGGTAGTTTCATCATTTTTGTTATCGGAATTCTTAGAGGCTCTGGATGATCTTCATCTTCTGAATCAGATGTTTGGTATCATTAAAAATGTATGCATTTTCCTCAATTTTCTCTGTCTCTTCAGTTTTAAGAAACAAAAGTATTTGAACTTTCATTTACATTGCACACTTACATTTTTTGTGAAGTGCCACTTTGTTTCAGTGAAAGCGCATTCCCAGTGACAGGGGGTCTCCATTTTTGTTACATGCACGTACTTAAAGTATGTTTACTGTGAGTTGTTTAACACTCTAATTCTTCAAATTAAAAAATTGTTGGAGTCGTTTTAACATACCAAAAAACGTACTCTGTCAATTTCTTATAAGACTAGCCAAGAATTATGTATTCTTCTTTTGCTTATTTTTATACCCAAAATTTTGTTAGCACCATTGTCTTGATTAGAACTTTTTATTAGATTCGATCTTCGAAGTATTAAATATTATTTAATCACTATTTATTACAAAATGAGTTAGGTTTGCAAATATATTATTACATAAATAAATGGTTTAAGAATATTAGTTTGAACTCCGTTTAAATATGAAGCCAGCTTGAATCTCATTTCCGTTAGCAATTATTTCACTTGACCTAAAGTTTAAACTTGAACTTAGTTTCAACTTCTTTTCATAATGTCGGAAATGGAGGTATTAATTCGTAAGCTGCATGGTTTACGAATTATGATGTGAGATATTATATCCAGGACTAACGGCGATATGGCTGCTTGTTGTAACGCCCTTTTAAGCTTTCGTCTGACAGACCGTTGTATTCACTGTAGACAATGCACCAGCAATATGTAAGGACCACTGTAAAAAAAATATAATTTTAATTTGGTTAAACAAAATAGTTTCTTAAATATATTTGCAGAAGCAACCACCCTGGCTAAGTTTGTCTGTTTCACTTAAATTACACCCAGCTTACTTCAAAATTGACACAACGATTGAAACAACTTCTATTACAGAAGTAGCTGAACTTTGCGATGAGAAAAAAACCAAACTCAATTCCTTAATTGATAACTTGTTTAGAGACATGCCAGATGGGCTTGGAAAAACTAGATACTATATATGGTCGTAAAACACATTAATAAAACGTGTCGTCAGAACCCATAAAATAGTGAAATTATCCTGCTTCACCTGCAGTGCAAGTACAGGGGACTTCTTTCATGGGTGTCTGGGGACATATCATTTCATATGAAAGAAGTTATGTAGACCACAGCAATAAGTGAGGTATGTTGGAGTGCTGCCCCTGGTACAACCCTATCTAGGCTCACTTTGGGATGGATGAAATTCTGAATGAAGTTTTGAGAAGACTGCAAGGGGAACGATTGAAAGTAGGTCGGGAAAAATGCAACTTTTGCAGATCCTCTCTTAAGTGTTTAGGCTACCTTGTCGATGATCGGAACGGATAACACGTTGATCCCTGAAACTTAAAATAGGTCAGGAACTTTGTAGAGACAGAGACTGTTTCCTGGTACAGACGTTTCTCACCAAATTTTGCAACATTAGTAAGACCTTTGACCGATTTGCTTAAGAAGTTCGTTAAGACATAAGAATGCGAAGACTTTTTTTGAAAAGCAAAAGAATGCTTGAACACGGCTTCCATTTTAAAATGACCCGATATCGATCTTTCATTCGTGGTAGCGTGTTTCTGGGCTGTTGAGAAGTTGCGGCCGTACATTTAAGGTTTACACTTTATGGGCACTTACGGGTTTCTGATCATAAATTATTGATTTGGTTCAGTAAACTCAAGCACAAAGTAGACTAGTGCGCTGGGCAGTACGGCTACAGTTATTTAATTACACTATCATTCACCGCAAGGGAAAATAGTATTACGTTCTGGACATGTTATCTCGGCAGGTTTTAGTTGCGGTTGAAATTTCAGATGAAGATTTAGAGACCCTTCGATGGCAAAAATAATTTCGTCAGTGGAGGCGAATCCGTTAGCTTATCCGTCGTGAAGAGTTCAGATTCTCAACTAGCTTAAGTAGCGTGTGGTATTCGCACTTCGCAGCATGAAGTTATAGGCGTTAGTCCTTACTACATTAATTTGTGTACAAATAATATGTCGAGTAGTGGCCAAGAAGTAGAAAGATTTCAAAATGTTTGTGAATAATACCGATTTTGGAAAAATTTTAAAATATGAATTTTATAAAACTTGTTTTGACTCAAAACAAGTTTTATACAATCTCAGTAATACGGGCGTTAGTGATCAGATTGTAGACGGCAATTGTAGTGTAGATTTAAATTCTAGTAGTAAAATAGTAGATAGATTTAAAAAACTAAGGGTAGAAATAGTTGCCGAAATTCATGCAGCGTCCCAAAAATCGTCCGTAGCATACAACCTCGAGTGGAGAGAAGTTACATATCTTCCAAATGATATTACTAAAGATCTTAAGCCTTTTAATTCCTTAAATGAGAACTATTAAGACTAAAGTCCCTTTTAATGTAAAATTTTCTTTTTTGTTTTGTAGTTCTGTAATTTTTTAACTTAACTTTGTTTTTGAAAGACTGCCATATTTAGTCTGATGGATCCTCTCAATTCGCACTTGTTGTTTTACCAGGTCGAGCCGTAGGAAATGGCTTATTTTTGATTTGTAAAAGTAATCATATTTCCAAAGAGGAAATGGTGAAATTTGTGACGGTTAAATCCACTGCAACAAAAACTGCCTCTTGCGTTTATCCACACTCCGTATTCCTTGCCCATTTCCTGCATTTTTTTTTATGTCTGTGTTTCTCCCAATCTACTGAGAGATAGTAGAGCAGCCATGGTCCGATCAGGTATTTGGTACACTCTCTCGGTCACTTGAAACAACAGAGGGACCGTCTGTATCGAAATAATACTCGTTTCCCTAAAATCAAAAGGATGTACCTAAAGTCTATACGTATAAGAAGAAGCGCAAGCTAAATTTGGTTGCTGAACTGAACGCTAGAAGTAACTCATGTTGAGGATGACTAAATGGCCAACCTATCTATTTAAAATTGTATTATAAAAAAGGGAACGTTAATAGCTAGTCCTTAATGACCCAAATCTGCACAAAAGCCCATCGTTTAGATTTAATTCTAGAAGTAACGAATTACTACCAATGTCTTCCATTCAAAATGATTTCAATGCTTGCACCAAATTTTTAACTTTTTTCCATTTACATATTTGTTTTGCAAAGGGGGAAATTTAACGCAAAAATTGAATTTCAATTTAGTCTTCAAATACTTCATTTCAAAGTTTAAAAAGAAAGCCGCACATAGTTTTATGTGTTCATCAGATTCGCTGCTCCTGGAAGTAAAACCAGCGATCGGCGAAGTCTGTGACGACAATGTATAAAACGAAAAAGAAAATACAAGTAAGCAGGACCGATGGTTTTCAACTGCGTTAGCTCTCTCTAGCAAAAAATCAGAGAACAGCGGAATTATGACGCAATTGAAAACCAATGCGACTGATTGCCTAAAAGTTCGAAGACGAGAAACAAGGAGTTTCCTCCAGACACAGTACTGACCTGGAAGGGACTTTTAATTGTTATTTGAACAAAGCAGAGGTTTCATAAAAGGAAAAGAGAATAAGATGAGTGATTGAAGAAGAAAAAGAATGTCAGAGTTATTTAAGTGTTTTTTCCTTCCGAAGTAAGCTAAAAGGTCCATCTAATTTTTTTGAACTGCTTTACCCTTTTTTTTTAAAGATCCCAGGTTTAATTCCTAATCGTAAGCTTTTCTGGGTGAATTTAAAAGTTACTATCATTTAAATCTCTATTTGGGAATTTAAAATTCACCATTTACCTACTTTTTATTATTTTTGGTTTGCTTATTTTTCTGTCGCCCTTCTCTGCAAAATGTGCATTTTCTTGCATACGTCACTGTATTTACATTTTGTCACTAATTCCAATACAAACTGTTTTAGTGAGTCTATTTTAAGGTACACCAAAGTATTTGCTATCATTAATCTTCATCTAAACGACCGTTGTTATGTCGAGGTAGTAAAAGATTTTGTTTATACTTATGCTCTTATCGTCCCCAGCTTTGAAATCAAACCAAGGATCAATCTTGCAAATCGCTTTCTCTCTGCGCTTAGAAATCAATTAAGTAACAATGCTCCCATGAAGTTCGACGACGAAATTTACATGTTGTATGGTGACGAGATTGATCTAACGGGAAGAATATGTATCCAACGACCCCATGGTGGGGACAAGCAGAGCTTGGAAACGACAATGCTCGAGCCCGTTGGATCTTCAATTTATGGTAGCAGGACCAAGCAGAAGAACAACTGGAGGCGACTAACCCAGGGCAATTAACCGAACTGTAACAAAAACTGTACTGTAATAATGAACTGTATTCAAATTAATGTTCTCTAATCAAGTACCGAAGCCTGTTTGTACTTATGGCATCTAACTCTGAGGTTGTACAAAAAAAATAAATGCTGATAACCCAACCATCTCAAAACAAAGTATTTGTCGAATAGTACACGCCCCTTGCATTGACGTATTAGATATGGACCGCCAGTAGCCAACTTCAAGCGTGTTCCAACATAACTAGGGGCGCCATCAACTACTAGCAGTTGCAGGGAATCTGCGTAGCAGTGCTACGCTTGTTTTAATTAATCATTTAATTTTAATATATTAAGGTGGAAATTGTAATCAAACTAGTTTTATTTTACAAAACAAATCCACTCTACATGGCATTGAGTTACTTGCATATGAATATGTAGTTGTTTTATTTAAATTTTAAACGCGTACACGTATTTAACTCTAAAAGATGATGGCGTATTTTTGTCGCTTTTAGCTGGAACAACATTTTTTGGCCGTTTGTATGAAAATTACAACCGACTGGCGGTCCATATCTAGAATTTCAATGGCCCCTTGGTGTGTTGTGTACGAAATACCGTATTCGAAATAATGTTTGGAGATTAATATGTTTATTTATTGGAAACTTCAGATATGTCTCTGAGACCTCAGGGCCAAATTATAGCATACTTTTTTTTTTGGTTGGGAGCAACACCCTTTTTCTATTTTATTATTCGAAAACTTGCAATTGCTTCAAATAAAAAAGTTATGTCCATTGAAATTAAAAGATTACGTTACGATCATATGCGGCTACTAGGCCTCACATTTTGTTGTCGAATGTAACGCAAAAAAACTTGTTTGTTTTGTAGTTGATTGTATCATTTTATGTTTGTTCTCTTTAGCAGACGGAGAGAAGAAGACAAACTGTGGCAGCACTAACTTGACAAATTGATATGGTCACACATTGTTGCATGTATGTGTGAAAGTAGACAAAAAAACTCATATCAAATCTAGATTTCGAGATTTTGATCTAGAAGTCTAGGTCTAGATCTAGATTTGTTTTTTTTTTAACAAAAAAACTCAAAATCTTAAAAAGATCTGAAAAAAATATATCTTTATCCATAAAATCCACTTTTTGCGACCAATGAAAAAAATACATAAGAAAGAAATACTATTTGTCAGTTATTCATAATTGGTCCTATAGTTTATAGTTCTAGTACGGATGTCATTGAAACGTCTATACCGGCACCATCTCAACGATAATGGGACCAACTAATTTATTTATAGCAATATAATTTGTTAATATTTTCGCGTTAAAAACTTTTATATCTTTATAAAATAAATACATATGTGTGTCTACTTTTAATTTTATTATTCTAATTATTGATGAGATTTGTATTGGGCTAGAATGAAGTTTAATTTTTAAAATATTAGTTAAAAATTATCTATTTCTTGGCAACTACATATGTTCAGCTTTCAGAAAACGTTCCTCGCCAATATGTATTGCACATAATATATATATTACCCAGATATCACATATCCGCAATTAAATTTATAATTAAATTAACCATAGATATCAAATTAATTAGCTTACCGACACATATCAATCCGAATACCAGCCAGAGCACACCGGTTAAAAGGAATCCATCGATGAAAAATACCACCGCTGTATATATAACTGAAATAAGCAGACCAAGAGCGATCATGATTCCAAGTACAACCCATGGCATCATGAGGTAATGATTTCTCTAAACAGTGATATTATTAAAAGAAACATCAAATTATTAATAGATAATTATTAACTTTTCACAAAAACACAATAAATATACGTTCACATACCTTCAAGACGCCAACCATCATAAGTGTCGATATTAAAATTGTCATGCACAAATTTATAACTAGGATGATTTTAACCACATTAGAAGGTAGCCAGTCCAAGAGAATAGTTTTAAATTCCACGCGGGTTAAGAAGATTACAACTATTGTCATAATAGAAAGTATAATTGCCAAGAGTCCGGATATGATTGAACCTGTTCGTAGTGATGTGCAACCACAGCATGAGTTTAGTAAAGGTCCTCCCATTTTAAAAAATCAATTTGATTGCAGTGTGCTAGAAGGATGGAGAAAAGTATGAGTTTAATCTTAGATGCTGTCCTGGGTTTGTAAATAAATATTTTTCTTAGAGCCAGTCTTTTCGGCTCTGCTTATTTCATTGCTTATTTAAGTTTTTAACCATAGATTCGGCAGGCGTAAATAATATAAATTATCAGCTAAAATAGGTAACCAATGGTTATGTTTAGAGCCTTAGAGCCAGAGTTGAAAAGACTGGATCTAAGTTCAATAAAAGAAGAATCATTATTGTAAATAGCAAATGTAAGGAATAACCGAAATTTTTTCTTGTAGTTTTGAATTCAATGTTTTGACATTCAACCCCTTGCAAAAGGGTTTTATTAGCATCTCAAATGACTTTCATTCATTCGAATGGGTAAAAATAATAACTACATTCATTGTTCAAACTGTACAATTAATTGAAAAATAAGTATGTATATTGTATAGGTGTGCATAGTAAAAAAAAGACTCCCTGTAGTATACCTTTGGTGCTTTTTCAATTTATAAACACCCAACCCTCGTTCCAGATACAGAGCCAGTGTGAACACAAGCGATTCGATTTGATTATCATTTTAACTTTTTACGTACAGTTACACGAAACATCAAACTCCATATTCAAGTTTTTAAATAATGTTTACGACATGTCGCCTGATTGGGTCGTTTCTAGAGACAAATAAATACATTTTTTGCCTTGCAATAAGTAGAAAAAATTCACTAAGTAGAATATTTAAGGTACATAAGTTGAGTTTCGTATTGATTTTTGCGGTCTTTTTTCTTGAGCGAAGAAGTTCAGCCGATTTTCGAACAAGAAACAAAAAAGCAATAGTTTTGAACAATTTCGATGACTGTTGCTGACCACTAAAAAGTGCTACTTTTTCGTAAAAACATAAAAATAATAATAAATTGTAAAAATTCTACTAAAATAATATATGTATGTAGGTATGTTTTTAATAAAAGCTTGGTCTGTAAAATTATTATTGCGGAATAAAAGACGAAATGTTTAAGTAACCGTACCGGATAAATTTGTGTTGGTTACGAAATCTCGCAATTCAAAATCTAGCAAATACATAAACCTGCTTTTACATAAATATTGTTTCCTAGAATTTCGCAATTACAAAAACCCACAAACTAAAATCTCGAAATCTAAAAACTCGCACTCATAAAAGTTTACGACGTAAAAACAGTGAAATTGGTATGCAATTGCAACAGGGGCCTCAGCCGCACAATAAAAGTTTGGTTGGGTGCGAGTTTGGGTGTATTCGAGATTTTAAATTGCGAGATATCTATACGCACCCGATGAATTTTAATGTAGAGTTTCACCATTTGTAACAAAAAATATTTAACAAAACGCAAATTAATATAACATCCTCTCTATAATAAAAGCCGGTATGATTCGTTATTGTTGCGGAAAGCTTTTTGGTTCATTATTGTTGGTTCGTTATTTTTGGTAAAAGCTTATTGGTTCAATGTTTTTGGATACTGAACATGGATAAGTAAAGCTTAGAGGCAAGCATCGAAATGAGCTTTAAAATTACAGATTTAAAATAACCGAACAAAACCGGTAAAAAATTACGTATCAAACAAAAACGGCTATGTTCACTTTTAACTCATTTGTAGTTTTGAAAATGATTATGTAGAGATGGCGTTGCTAATGGTTTAAAGAAAAATATGCTTATCAGGGACAAACACCAAAACAAATTAAATTTACCGGAAATCCAAACCGGAAAGGTTAAATTTAAAATAAAAAAATTCAGCGGAAGTTAAGCATTTTTAAGATAAAGTCTTATTCCGTCTGTATTTCAGCGATCACTGAACCGACTTACGCGGTTTACATGCTGTTAGATAGAGCAAATATCAAACAGGTCATGAAAACTATATTTCTGGACAAATGTCCACAGTTTGGCCATTGTATATACATTTCTATAGTATTTTCATGCTGAATAATCACCGCCTGGCCATCTCAAGAAACTAGTTGTCTATTCTGTTACCCTGACAACAGTCGTAAACATATATGATTTTTGTTTTGTTTACAACTCATGTCAAGGAAATATGGATTCTAGAGCCAATAAAATACATTAAATATTGTTAATTTGTTTTGTTGACGACTAATGCTAGGGTAACAGAATAGACTCTTAGTATATGTAAGAACCTCCAAATGTGCAGTTCACAAATTTCCTTAGATGGCGCTGCTCCATGATATTGTACTATAGAAATTTATATACAATGACAGTACATTGTGCAGAAATATATTAACGAAAGTTTTTGTGAAACTAAAGTGGAAACCTAAGTTTTGGTGAAAAAGTGGAAAAGTTTTTATTTTAGTGAATAACTTACTTAATTTACTTAAAAGGAATTGTGACTGTGTTAAAATAAATTTTTAAACTCGGGTTAGTAAACCATTTATTAGGATTTTTCTAAGTTTTTTTTTTTTATTTTAAAGCTGTAACATTTTAAAGATTAAAGCTTTACGGCAAATTGGTACTATACTTCATTGAAACTCAGGTTAGAAAACATTTATTTGGTATTTCGAATTCATATTATTTTTATTTTAAAGCCTTGTATGCAGCTGAAGTGAAACGAAAAATCCCACACAAAAATGACACAGTGAAATCATATAAACGAAATTTTCCGACCTTCCTTTCGTTTTGTAGTACGAAGCCGCAGCTCCACGGTGAAACGGTTGATAACCGGTTCAAGTCTCCACTATTCTCTACAGTCTTTTCGCATACAACTTAATTGGTCGGGCTATTAATTGCTCGCGAAATTTTGACATTTATATGTTGTTGGTGTTTTTTTGTGGTTATTATACATAATTATAAAATAGATTTCTGTTCTTTTTATTTGTTTTTTTGTCTGTTTTGGAAAATATTTTTTTTTGCAAATGGCGAAACTCTACATAACAATTTGTCCGGTACCGTTTCGTTCTCATTTCGTCTGTGTTTTTGGAGACGACGGAAAATTTCGTTTCACTTCAGCTGCATACTAATAGGCTTAAAGCTTTAACGGCAAGTTGATATTTTAGGATATTTTAAGTACAGTTTTTTTAATAATTTTTTTTTTTTTTAAGTATAAAATGGAGTTCACGGCTATGTCACGATTCCTCTCTTTCAACAGGAATAACAAATTTACTCAAATTAAAACCCTTTAGAATCTTTACCAAAAATAGTTTATTTTCACCGTCGTTTTGGACGGGTTTTCAGCTAGTTTTATAGTAATAATAACCACAAAAAACACGAACAAAATAGAAACGTCAAAATTTGGCGAGCAAATTAATATCCCGGTCAATTAAATTGTGTGCGAAAAGAGAGTGGAGAGTAAAAGAGATGGAGAATTGAACCGGTTATCTACAGTTTCACAGAAGAGCTGCGTACCACAAAACGTAAAGAAGGACGGAAAATTTCGTTTATGATTTTACGGTGTCATATTTGTATGGGATTTTTCGTTTCACTTCAGCTTCATACTATGCTCAATTCGGAAAGTGCAAATATGTCTTTTTCCGGTAAAAGATTATCTATATTGAAAATTTGCGAATAAGTAGGTATATCCGGATTTACTCTGAAACAATTTGAAGAAATGACACCTAGGTATTTGTCGGATCCATCAGAGTATTTTTCATCTCAAGCAGTACCTACCTATTCATTTCTCTTTTTATAGGTACCTACATATTTTCGACTTAAAAAATCAATTCGAACTTTGTCAAGAACACACATACAATTTTAATTGTTCTCATCAGCAAAGGCTGTAAGTTAACTAACCGTTTTAGTTTTAGTATCACTTAACAAATCAGGTATGACATTTATAACAATCCACTGAATTTTAAGTAAATTACTTATAGCATTAAATGGTTTCACTTTAACTCCATGCTTAGTTCTAAATTTGATCGAACGTACCCAATGTTTGCAACTACAAACACTAGCCACTGGACATAATATTATAGCTTTAAAAAATATTATGTATAGATACATAAATGTATGTAAACAATTTTAAGAAACTTGTTTGAGAATTCTACGATGGATTCATTTGTTTATTATTTCGTTTTGGGAAATTTCATTCTCTGCGGGTTAAAAGCTCCACTGTCTGTATTCCAATTTATCACAATAATTCACAAAACACAAGTCAAGGTCTTTTATTTAGTTCATGTCATAAAATAAAAAGAAAATCACTTGTAGAAACTCCCAAGCTCGACCGTCTGTCATTTTGAAATTATTAAATGATAAACAATATTTCAACTTAAAACAAGCATTTATATATATTTGTAATTATATAGGTTCCAACTTATGTAGGTACCTACTATGCTTTCACCTTACGTGCCTATGAATTAAACTTTATCGCCAGAGAATTTGATTTAGGAATATAATATTATTAATCTTGTTCCAACCTACTCATTCAAGAAGCATTTTCCAACTTGTAAGTATGTATTATACACAAACATCTTAAATATCATGTAGGTATGTACAATGTACATACTTATTTACTACTTAACCTTGTATAAAATATAAGATGTTCAGTTGTGTTGATGCTTTGTACTGTAAATAGGTAGGAAGATTTGTTTTTTTTTTTTTGAAAATGAACTTGAAATTGAAACAGAATTTTGATTTTTTAGTTTATAAATATGCTTTCGACAACCGCGTAACTAATATTGATACATATGTGTAGCGATGATCGTGTTAAATGTTGATTGAAAATTGTTATGTATCTACCTCAAACAAAACTGGATGTACGTAAGTATAAGTATCTATAATTCGGATGCACAAGTTGAACGAAGTAACTCGTCAGAGAAAGGTATAAAAACTGAATAGCTGCCTAGAAATGATCTAACAAATTGCCAATACGATTTCGTGATAAACAATATTTCTGCTCTCGGTCTCGGGTAAAAATGATGATGACGATGTTTTTGATGTTTTCTTTTAACTTTTTTATTTTTGTTCGCACTTTGTATTCCTACACGATCGTACGTAAACCAAAAAATCACTGAAAAAAGATTCATAATCTCTTTTCCCCATCGTTGCCTTACCCAATATATTGTTCACCAGACAACCGCAGCGGAGATCAGCGAATGCGGGCGAACGTTGCAAAAATAGTGCTTCCATGTTTGAGCTAGAAGTTCAGACTTCAGCGCAGCGCCCACCCAAACCATAGAACGCGTTGTATGCGTTGCGTCAGCCAACCCCGTATCGACTTTGACTGACTGATGGCACATTGTACTATTGTAGTACCAGAACGTATACATAGAGAAGTATGATGTGTTCACACAATTTATAGCGTTACGGTCGTTACGGATTGTTTTAGCTCCTCAAAATTAGGCCCCAGGAAATAAAACTCAAAAAAAAAATTAAATAAGGCCCCAAAACATTGAATGCAAGACAACAACAACGAAAATTTCGCGGAGCCATTTTTTGAGTTCAATTCTCGCAACCACAGGCACAACTTTTGTGTTTCGCATAGTTTAGTGTTTTTGAAGCTATAAGTTAAAACAAAATTGATCAATCATATGGTTGCGACTAGGAAACAAATCTGAAGGTACATATACCTACCAACATTTCCAGTATACTCATCCACCCAAGGCAGGTTTGGCAAACGGTTGACGAATAGATACATATGTGTTTTGGTGTATTTTGATGGTGCAGGGAACTTACTTCACAGGAACTAGCTTTATATAGGAATTTACTTCACCACTTGTAGAAACTAATTTCACTTATTTTTTTTTTTTGAAGTAAATTCCCACTATACCTAGATGAGAACTAATTTCATTCGAAGATTGTGTGAACTTAGTTCCCATCTACAATTTTTATATTACTGGAGATATAAAACTGAAAATATGGGGTGACTTGAGTTTCCGGTCCCCAACAGTTAAGATTGGTAAGGGGGGCACGCTGCCCTTTTATGCAACTCCCCTGTCTGGGTTCAAAGCATTTTAACTCCCTCTCTGTAGTCTGTCCCGCTCACGAAAGTTTGTTGCTCTGCTTAGGGTATGTACAATTAACTGGGTTGTATGCTTCGCGGTTTCAGGGGATTTTAACTCCTTTTCTGTAGTCAGTCCTGCTCATGCAACTTCGTTACTCCGCTTAGGGTTCTCCTAGTCGTCTGGAAGGCGTCTATGTCAGCAGTATAAATAATGTCTTTCATGTCCAAAAATGCAAAGAAAATTAACTGTAAGTACTGAGTTGTTGTTTATTTGAAATAATAAACTTCCTTAACTCCGTACAAATATATATTTGAAAAAGCAGAAAGGAAGGACGAAAACGTGTTTATAAAGTATTTTTAAAGTAGGGGATAGGTCGGAACAGTGAGACACTTTTTTTAAGCATTAATATCTCCGAACTCCTTTAAGCTTTCAAAATATTTATTAAAACACGTTTACTGCATAAATAAAAAAAAATTACTCATGATAAATTGCTTAAGAAGTTTAAACTGTATATATATAATAATAATAATAGATATGTTAAAATCTATATATATAGATATATGCATATATACATATCTAAAACAAATTGCAAGTTGTGGTACAAATTTTCGCAAGACAAACAAAATTGGTGTTTGTCTTGTTTCCGGTCTTCACTAAGTGAAAGCTACCATACCAAGCAACTGGATGTTGTTCGAACTTCGAAGTAGAAACAAAAGTAACGCAATGAAAAAGAACTTATATATATATTGTTGGCATCGAAATATCTGTGTGTGTTATGATTATGGGGAAGCAGAAAAATTGAATGTCTCCGCACTGTCACTGTCACTGTTCAATGTTCAAACTGTCTCACTGTTTCAACCTCTCACCCACCTACTAAAAGTTCTGGAAGTCGTGATTTTTCATTCTTATATCTACTATTCGGGATTTTTCATAGAAAGGATACTTTTAGTGGTGATTTTGTCAATCGTGATTTTGTCAGTCGGGATTCGGCAGTTGGCATTTTTCAATTTTCATCGCTGGCAACAGTCGGTGTTTCGTCCAGTCGAGATTTTGGCGGTCGGGATTTTGCACCTTTTCCGTCTAATTAGTAATGCACACATATTTGTTGAATAATCTTCTATTAGATCTAGGTTTTTTATGAGGATGGGTAGATAAACCCCTTTGAGTTTAAGTTAAACCTACTTGGAATAATACATTATCTAGAAATGGCGAAACTTCCTGCTTTAAGTTTTTATTTACGACCCTTATTCATTGAACGCAAACATTTGTGCGGCGTCCACGTCATACATAATAATATGTACTGTACAATCTATACATACCTACCTACTCCAAAGTATAATAAAATGCACGACTGGGTCGCACGAACTTGCTTTTGTAGCAAACCACTGGATTGAAAAAAAAATTCAATTTAATAAATTATGTTAAAAAATGAGATAAACATCAGAAAATGGCTTAAACGTGAGACCAAATTATATGATTTGTAACACAAAAACTTTAAATGCCATTTTGTGTAAAATAATCAAATTAACTTCCATACCAAATTTAAATGAAATCGGTTAATCCGTTATTTATGGACAAATTTGTAAAAACCGTTAACAACAAATCTCCTTTATATGCATTTTTAGTCAAAAATCTGAAATGCAGTTATGTTAACAGTAGTCTAAATATAACGTACAATAAGTTTTATCAAAGTCGTTAGAGCCGTTTTTGAGAAAATTTTAAAAAACTAAAACCGTTGTATGGGAAGTACCCGTTATAGCCGGGCTAAAATAAAAATTCGAATTTCCCCTCTAGTGAATCACCAAAAAGTGCTATATACGAAGTTTGAAGAAAATCCGTCAAACCGTTTAGGCTGTAGCTCGGTGAACATACAACCGAACATCCGCACAGACAGACCGACGGACGGTATGACGAAACCTACGTTTTTAGGCTTCTCTAGTATCGTAATGTCAAGTTTGATTATAACCTCGAATTTTTTTTTTACACTAAAAAATCTTACTAAAACATTTCAAAGTCTAACATCTGTCAGTATCTACCTACTTAAATGAAAAAAGCTTTTTAAATGTTTATTCTTTTGTCGATGATAGATGAGTAGAGGTAGACTTAGTTAGACATAAGATAGAGACTTAGCAGTGCCACGCTGCCACTTGAAGACTATAAATATATTATAAAAATTAAGCTTTTACATAAATTATTTTTAAGTGAAAAATTAATACAATGAATGAACATAAACAGATGATAGTGACGTCACTCAATAAAGTGAGAATACCTTGTATTTGTATTTTGTATATGTTTATCAATCAGTTATTGAGTGAGTGAACTGAGCAGGGAGAGTTATAGAAAATGACGCAGAAACAGAAACACATTCACAATTTACATTCACTTTCACATAAATGGCTCTTTGGGTTTTCCTCGTCAAAGAGGAAATATTTCTCATTTAATTATAGTTTCAGTACTTCTTGTTCTTACCCTAGGTTAAGACGCATAATCAATTTTGTTTCTCACCTAGTTATAGTGTTTAAGACAGCATAAGCATAATATGTGCTTCGTACAAACCGGCTTTCGATATGTGTGAAGTGATAGACCAATTAATATTGTAGATAGAAATAATTTTAAAAAAATATGTTGGAGGTGCGTGCTTTGTATTGTTTATAAACCAATTGGTGGTATCTTTTTTGACAACCACATTAATTTATGCAGTAAATCCAGTAAGAGTTTCAATCTACCGGCAAACCCTTACTTCGCTTTGAAAAGAAAACTGAATCCAGGAAGAATATGACAAGAAATTAATTACTTACAATAAAGTTAATATTTTAACAAAGCGACGAATCATAAAGCAGGTGTCTAACAAAACATACGTGGTATCCAAATCAAAGATAACGTTAAGCTTTCAGCTACAACAAAGTAATATAAAATTGAAATACAAGTTGCTAATTACTTATTAACTAAATGTGTGCTTATGAAGGGTTTTTAAAAATGTCTCAGCCGTTTATTGCCATCATTCCCCAAGCTATTAACGATGGGGACAAAGTTTTACTAAGAGGTCTTGTTAAGGAGGAAGCAAATGAGTAAGTTAAAAGATGGAATGTGCATTATTAAATTATTGTGTGTGTTTATCATTACAATGTTTATATAAAAAAAACATACATATGTCTACTCATAATATTACGAAATATAAATAAATCAATAAAATCACCTGCATTTCAGCTTTATAGCAGTACCAGTATCTACTTATACCTCATATTTGAATAAGAAAAGGGACTTCATGACATCATCATGTTTTTATTTCAAAAATACCTAATTTATAATAGATGACATTGCCGCAAGAATACGGCAATGAGAAAACACACACAGGTTAATTCAATGTTTTTTTTTGTTTTAGCCAAAACGTCTACTGATAAAAAAAAACATTTGCATTCTACAAATGGTTAATATTATTTAATGTTAATTTGTGTTTCATAATAATTTTAAATCAGCTTAAGAAGCTCAAATGCCGACAAGATGTTTAGGTATTTATTTGATGAAGCTAAATATCAAGCATGCAGATATTTAAATGTTCAGAGTTTTGAGTAATGATTTACATGTTAATTATATACCTACGCAGAGAAATACAGGGAGTTCATTCCGTAACTCGATTATTGCCAGACGATATCGTTTTGACGATAGCTTCGCTTCACGTAACTTTGAAAACGATGATCGTCTGGACGATTGTGAATTCGCTTCACGTAAGTCAATAATCGTCCAAACGATATCGACGGTTTTTGGACGATGGCTAAACAGGTATCGTTTCTCAATAATTTATGTGTTTTAAATGCAATGAATGCTTTGTGGATGAGTGACTTTTTTAATTTAACTCTTTTAAATGAAGCCCAAAGAATTGTGTCTCTCAAATAAATAATCAAAATTGTGTATCATCGCTTTCAAATATAAATAACATTTTATATATACACCATGCAAAAGTCATACTCTAATTACTTCATGATTTGATAAATGAAACAAAAATAATTGTCACTTATCTACCATGAAGACGAAATACAGGAAGAGGTGTTTTGCGAACAGAATGCGGCACTATTATTTTAGTGTGAGTTGTTTTTTTATATGCATTTGACAGCAGCGGTGCGAGCTAACTTGCCACTGCTGCTCTCACCGTGACAAAATGACATTTTCAAGTTCAGCAAGTCAGCATTAATTAAAGGTTTTTAAATTTACAAAACAAGAAAGTCGGCATTTTCAATTATTCGAATTTTTCGTGTGAAAGTCGGTATTTTTGCAGGTTTTTATACAAATTATAGCAAGAAAGTCAGTATTGATGAAAATCCAGAAACCGCTTTTGATTTTGATTTTCTTATGTTTTATAGAAAAGAGTTTAGAACGGTTTTGCATATTTTTACCCACGTCCATTACAAATATTTGAAAGATACGATAGAATCAGTCGAATCCTCTTCGCAATTGGAACCCAAATTATTTCAAGAGGAACCAGAGTGTTTGCTTTCTGAGCTGCAAATACGTCTTGATTCATGTACGAAGTGTACGAATTTCGGAGACATTTCCAAAGTTGTGTTCAATTTAAAAAATGTAATTCCGTTTTCGTACAAACTTGTTTGCTTCATTTAGACTGCTCCTGTGACGTCAGCTTCATGTGAACATTCATTAAAAATAATAAATATTCCCTTGTATTATATAAATGTATTATATAAATTTAAATTCATGACACTAGTTCATTATTATTTTCTTCTTATATAAAATATGTTGCATTAATTATTAATTTATTTATTCCATTAACATTATTGAAAACTATTCATAAAAACAAATTCTTTTAACTAGATACATACCTACTTATTAATATTTTAATAAATGTATTTACATTGTTCTTAAAAGATTTAACGTGTTATATTTGTTCAATATAACAGTTGACACTCAATATTTTTAGATAGTTTCATGGAAATTTATTGATTATTCAAAACGTCCAATAATTTTAGTATAGCGATGACAGCAGTCGTCAAATTCCCATAATAAGTCGGAAAATTCCCAATGAAAGTCGGCATTTCAGAAAAACTCACCCCGCACGGCTCGACCTCTCGGTACGCCTCTGTGTGCACAACACCCGTTCCTTTATTTTTTCTTCATTGCTTATAAATAAATAAAGTAAACAAATAGAACATACAATATCAAAGCAAAAAAAAACTCATAATAAACTACCAGAGTCCACACTCCACCTCAGTACACATATTAATATGTGTACTATGACACTCCACAGTACCTACTTCATACACAAGGTTAAAAAAAAAAATAGAGAAAGAAAGAAGAACGAAATAAGAATCTTTGGCTTACATTTCATGTCTGTGGAAAAAATGCATTTTGAAAAACAATTTTGACACCTAAACAAACTTTTATACACATACTTTCACATTTTATCTTAGTTTATGCAATTTTACACAGTTTGAGAGTTTCTGGAATAATTACAGAAAGCGCTTAAACTGTTTGTAAATTAAACGACTGACGAGACGATAGTGGTAGAGTTACGTGATGCAAATTGAAGACGATATCGTTCACTACTATCGTATGCATGGTTATCGTTTTCAAAGTTACGGAATGACCCGCCAGATTCATCTTTAAATAGAGGAGACATTAATCTTGTTTTAAATAAATAGGAACGAATTTATTAAAAACTAGCTCTTACCCGGGGCCATAGAATAATAAATACATAAATAGAACATCAACTCAGGGTTAAATCTCTGCAGTTTTGAAAGTTTGTTTGCAAAAGTGGGTGGAGCCTACCAACTTTTGCCTTGATTTAACTCTGAATGCTTGCCCGTGCATTTTAAATGGGACTGTCAAATTTGGATAGACCATACGTTCTTAGAATTTTGCATCTTGCTGTTCACACGTATTCATGTATAGAAAAGCGCGTGTAAATTTTTTTTTCAACGGGAGGAGACGGAGGATTTCAAGTTGATGGCCTGTGCCAGGGGCGTTGCTTCTTCAGAAAAAAATAAGGGAGAAAGCATTCATTTCGAAAAAGTAACTATATGCATTCATTTCAATAAAGCTACCGAGCGCCATCTTTGGGATAATTTAATAATGCTGAACAAATGGGTTTATTTAATCTATGCTTGAACAAATTGGGCCGTATTCATAGACGCTGTCTAAGCCGTTACTAAGAAAAACTCGGTTTATCCTAATCAAATAACATAGGGTACAACGACGCGGGACGGTCCGGTCAATACAAATACTGGGAATATAAGAACTCGGCGGTCAGATTTTGTTTGTAGCTTTTGCAATATAATGCTTTCCCCTTTAGGGAATGGAATTAGCTGGCCCTATCCAAAGACCTTAGTTTTTTCACTAATAGCGTTTTTCATTTACGAAAAGATTTGATCTTTCCTTCAAAAGATTGATCTTTTTGCAATTTTTTTGTTTTATTTAAATGAAAAGATGGGAAAAAGAGCAAACAAGAAAGAATTTGGGAGATTTGATCTAAGCACTGACACATGAAAACATTTTAATTGCGGATTTTTGTTTGCGCGTTCTTTTATATTCTAAAACTATTGGTTAGTTTTGTATTGTTTTACCTTTTTGGACGGTATAGGTAGGTATATTATTGCACTCAAATTCATATTTTTTTTATAAGTCTTACAATTTTTTAACGAATTTGTGCAAATGTTCAAGTAAACAAACATTGGGAATGAATAATGATACTTGTAATTGAATGGAAGTGTAAAATATAAATGAGGGCTTAATATTGCTGCTTCAAGCATACTTAAAACAAAGCTGTCCTAGGATTGTATGATGACCGTTTCGAACGCAGGTATATTATTCACACAGCCTATGCGTGTTTAATCTCTGTCTTCACACTACAAAAAAGCAGCCCAACATGTTTCATTTAAAAGAGCACTTCTTGATTTTGAGGGCAAATCTTTGAGATTTAAATAAAAAAACGCTATAAGTATAAGTTACTTGCAGGAGTGGCAAGATATTTTTGAAACAATCATCGAGGAAATAGATGGTAAAATATTTCACCAGCACTTAACTAGAGCATCAACGTCTGAAGGGACTTACTTGGAAAGCCTGCCTAGTCTATTTCGATGATGTTATCGTGCTTGGGAAAACATTTGGCGAGCACATTGAGAACTACGATATGCTCACCTAAAGCTCAATCCAGAAAAATGTATGTAGTTTAAGACCCTCGTCTCAAAGGGACTGATCTCGAGAAAGTGGAAGCTGTGAAGAAGTGGTCAAATCCACAAGACAAGCATCAACTTAGTAGTTTTCTTGGACTTGCCACAAATTACTGACGATATGTGAAGCTTGCACCATACAACCATGAATTTGTGATGGATTTTGCCGCAATCGCCTAAAGCTTGCAACAGCTCACAGAAAAGGGAAAACAATTCAAGTGGTTAAACGATTGTGAGAAAAGCCTTAAGAACTCAAACGACGACGTTTATGTGATGCTCCAGTACTAACCTATCCAACTCTTGGAAAGCAGTTTATAATCGATGCAGATGCAAGCAACGTGCTAACAGGGGTGGTTCTTTCCCAAGTCCATGACGGTCAGGAAGAGGTGGTTTTCAGAAAAAAGCCAAACCAGAGAGAAATTATTGTGTGACCAGAAGGAAACTCCTTGCTTCGGTTTTGGCCACGAAGCACTTCCATAAATACATATATGGACATGGAGCATTTGAATTTAAAAAAAAACAGAATGTCAAGTAGTAAGATGGAATGAAAGACTTCAGACTTTTGAATATGAGATTCAACATCGAAAAGGAAAGCTACAATTAAAAGCAGATGCATGGAAGGAAAACGAATAGAAATTAGAATTGGGAGACATTTGTGACGGAAGTCCGGTCCTCAAAACTTATTGGGCACAATTATTGAACTCTCTTCAGGAGGGTGTGTCCAAACGTAGATGGTAAATCCTATGTGATGCAGCTTGTTGTGCCTCACACACAAGTTGTTGACGTTCTAATAGAGATGTATATGGATCTTCTGGTGGCGATTTAAGTATCAACAAGACTTTGGAGAGAACGTTTCTCCTGGCTGCATGCAAAGGAGGTATGGGAAAATTAATGTTTATTGTGGTTTACTTCAGTTTGACCTGAAGCGTTTGCCGTTCCAAACAAATAAGCTTAAACAGTTTGTGGATTAGATTTTGAACAATTGGGTCAGCAGGTTGGGTGTACCTATGTTTTATTCGGACCAAGGAAGTAACTTAGAATGAAAGATATTCTAACAGGTCTGTTCACTCCTGGGCACCAAGAAAACGAGAATAAATCCTCTTCATCCACAATATGACAGGATCGTTGAACATTTCAACAGAACTCTCAAGGAACACTTGTGCAAAGAAGTAGGTGACTATCAAAAAGACATTTCTTTCTTTTTGATGGCATACCAAAGTGCGGTCTACAGCACGACAGGAAACACTTAATCTTTTTCGGTACAAATATCCCCCTGAATTCTGATGTCCTGCAAGCGTGCAAAGAAGCGAGAAGGAATATGTGGATTATCTCAAGGAGAAAATCATTCACATTCATGAAAGGACGAGGAGGAAAATCGAAGTAGCCAGTGTCCGATTTTTTTTATATTATTTCTTATTCAATTATTTTGAAGAATTTAAGAAATAATTTTAGGTACATATATAAAATAATTTCGTGGAAGGTTCTTTTAAGCTCTTGGTAACTTACCACAAAAGCACGTTTGTGCGACACAGTCGTACCTTTTATTATTTATGGTGTCGTTAATGCAATGTTTTTTGAATTTTTTTCTAAATTAATGTATAAAAACGAAGAATTAAAAGCAGTTAACATCAAATGTTTTTACATTTGGTTTCATGTGTATGGAAAGTTTTGTCGTTTTCAATCATGTTTCATAATGTATGTGTATTAAGTTCTTTACTAAATAACCTTAAATAATTGTCTACCAGTATTTACGCAATGATATTTTGTAAAACCTTATAAAATAGCGTTAAATTATGTATGTATGTACATATTTATCCATCTTATAATTTTTGTTTCTGTTTTCAGGTATTCAATCAATTTTGCTACAGGAACAGGTCCAAATCCAGAAGATATTGTCTATCACTTTCAAACAATCATTTCCGAAAATCTTATTGTTGAAAACAGCAAAAGAAATGGCGACTGGATGGAGGAACATATAAAACACTGGCCAAGTTCTGATGGTCAGTTCAAAGTTCAAGTACCTTTGAAATACAAAACAACTAACTCAATATCTTCATCTCTTTTAGGGCCCAGTTTCTCCATAGAATTCGCCTTTACAAACGGCTATATCTACACTTATATGGCAGAAGATGAAAATGCCAGAAATCTAGTTTCCTTCTATGAACCCGATTCTGATTTAAATAAAATTAATTCCGTCCAGGTTTGGGGTGATGTAGAAAAAATCCAAGAATTAACTTTTCGATATTCGTAATAAAACAAGCAAATTATCATTAAAACATACAATCTACGCTCCAGCTACTAATTCTTCCGTTCTGGCGGAAAGGCAATTTTATAAAAAAAAAAATAGTAAAACAAATACTTCAAGACAACGGTACCACCTATAATATTATTTTTAGTTATATACAAAAAGTGTCCTCCACATTTCCCCTAATACACCCATTATAATTAACTTTTACCACACCTATTTTCTGCACAATAAATATCACTACGTGTTCATAAATAAATCTCTGTAAGTACTTTCCAATTTCATTTTCTGCGAAGATGAAGCTGGAGAACGTTCAATAGCCTCGTTTTTTTGCAAGTCCATATAGATTTTTCGAAAAAAACGACATTGGGGACTAGCCCACACCATTATAGACGAAAATTGACTTTCCCATATAACATAGATGTAGTTTTATCGTTAATACAGTTTTTATCTTTACTTAGCAGTTCTCAAGTCTGCAAACACTTTTAGATATTTATTGGGTTGTTAAATCTTAAAATAGCATTTTTCAATTGCACCAACCAATTTCAGTTTTAAAAGAGCCAATAAACATAAGTGCCATTTTGTTCCAAATAAATTTTAAAGGCTTCTTAAAAACGAAAGACAAAGAGAACGCTGAAATTTTTTGATTGATATGCTCTCATCTCGTTTACTTTAATGAAATAGACCCAAATGTGGGAAATAAAAATCCGGGGTTGGCACCAGGTTTCCTCATTTTTAAAAAGTCAGCTCCTAGTTTTGGTGCAACCCATTTTATGTTAAAATGCTAATAAATTTGATTACTGCGTTAACTAAAATTCTTTTAAGTGTATTTTGGTGTATTGGGCATAAGTCTCGATCTGGAGTTAGCTAAGACCATATGGAATAGCGTTCCCAACCGTACTATAAAATATAGTATTTTACTATATTTTGGGTCTACGTACTATATACTGTTGAAGAAATGTATAGTTCGCAAATATACTTTATTTCAGCTAAATGAGTAATTGCACTATGTAAACTGAATGTATCAACAATTTCGGTTATAGAAAGTTATATGAATAACAAAAATGTCTAGTATTTATTGATCAATGTCTAGAATAGCTTAAAAAATGGTTAAGTTTCAATGAAAGCAATTGGTTATGCATGACCATGGCAGCATATTTTCAAAAATGCCGAAAGCAACTTATTAAATGCAATTTAAATAATTACATTACAGCTCTCGATTTCTGCAACTTTGGTGTTTAGTGAGAGAATATTTTTAATACATTGCTTGAATACTAGCACTAGGACTGCTCGCAAAATTTTTATTCTCGAATGGACACCCACATTAGGAGATTTTTCTCCTCCGATGTCCATTATTTTGTCATGTTGACTCTGAGACAGCTATTCGCAGAATACGAACCGTGTTGGCGCTTGAAACATATTTCCAGCTATCCTAATCTCAAATGGACACCCACCTTTAAATTTGATTAAGATAAAGCATATGAAACTTTTATTGCAAATAAAAAAAAATTCAAAGAGTCTAGGAGTACAAAAGAATATAGATTTAGTAAAACTA
The DNA here is from genome assembly GCA_951217065.1 of Baccha elongata. Classification (NCBI taxonomy): domain Eukaryota; kingdom Metazoa; phylum Arthropoda; class Insecta; order Diptera; family Syrphidae; genus Baccha; species Baccha elongata. The sequence goes on along the minus strand of OX578272.1, from coordinate 49,872,704 downwards.
ACTGAGTATCAAATATATTCGTCCCGTTTCTTTTACTTTCATTAAAAAATATTATATTTTTTGTTAAGAATACTATATTTTTAGGAGAAATACTATATTCCGTCCAAAAAAAGTTGAGAACCCTAATATAGACTTATGTTGTTGTTGTATTTACGTGTAAACTGATGTGGTTTTTTACACAAATCACAAGTGGATTTGCAAAAAACACGGCTAATTATGATCATCAACGATCAATTATTATTAAGCGACGCACTGTGTTGTGAGCCAATACAAAAAATGTTTATCATAAATAGTGTTTGAAGTACCTACTGTTGTGTTTTTATGGTGGTTGGGTAAGACCGCACCAAGCGACGCACTTAACTTCAGCGGAACTTCACTACACCGCGCAGCATTTCGAGCTCCCAGGTAATAAGTGAGGTGAGTCGCCTTTCACTGAAAAGTGATTCAACTAACAAATGTGAGTTTTCAGGGAGTGAAATGAAACGTCAGATTACTCGGCTAACATTTCGGCCGTGAGTTGGTGTACATGTAGGTAAATTTTTAATTTTGGATAAGTATGTGTTATTTTTGTATTAGTAATAAAATTACAAAAACAGAAATTGACTCTCTTTATTGATACTATTTAGTTTTATCTAGGTTCGTTTTAATAAATAAAACTTATTTCCGTTTTAATACAACTCACTTTACGTCTTTTCACTTTTAATTCCGCTTAATATTTAAAAACACTCTTTATTTCCTTTTACTTTCTTTATTTTAAATTAAAACTTTATCACTTTCAAATTACCGACTTGTACACGACTGATTTCAAATTCAAACTGACTTTCGGTCTGCATCCGCTTCCTCTTTTCTACAGAAATGCTTGGCTTATGGAAGGTTATTAAGGTAAGAATGGCTGTTTATTCTAAAAACTAGAATAAACCCAATTAGCGCCAGGTGCGCCGTTTCGATCATAATAGATGTAGAGATGTGGTAGATGTACCGAACAGGTAGATGGCGTTTACCTCAAGCCAGCTGCTTGTTTGTAGCCAACTGTCTCACCCTGTACAAGAAAAGCATGTTTTTCTGCAAAATTTAACATAGCTCCATTTTTGAATTCCCTTGCACTCCGCAGTTTATTTCTGTATGGAACATCAGCACTTTTATCGAGAGCAGCATCATCCTCATCTACCGAGTCAAAGACGTCATCTTCCGAGTTGGCTTCTTGAAAATCTTCTTTAAATGAATTAAAACTTTCTTGCGTAGCATTGCAATCATCCTTATCGTTCATCAAACCATTTAAATCAGCATGAACGTTATCAAGCATACAACCAGCAAATCATCATCTAGGTAGGTTGTGGATATATTGTTAAAGTCAGTATCTTGTGGTGAAAGAAGTTCCTTAAATGTGACGTCTCTAACAATTTGAACTGCTCTTGATTTTGTATTCCAAATTCGATATCCTTTGGAGACCTCTGCATAGCCCATAAACAAACCTTTTTCCGCCTTTTGATCAAATTTCTTCCGTTTCTGCTTTGGTACATGCACAAACACTTTACTGCCAAATGTTCTTAGATCTTTGCATTCGCTACCCAACCAAAGTTAAGGGTTTTTTTTTTATTGGACTAACACCTGTTCGATTAAGCACGTAAACTGCAGCATTTACAGCTTCCGCCAACATTTTTTTTGATAAGCCACTTCCACAAAGCATAGTCCTGGCAGATTCCACAATGGTCCGATTCTCGCGTTCAGCACTTCCATTCTGCTCTGGGGTGTAGGGTACAGTAGTTTTATGGTGGACAGAGTGCTTTAGCAACAGTGATTTCACACCTTCATTAACAAACTCCGTTCCGTTATCAGATCGGAGCGTTCTTACCATATTCCCACATTCGATCTTCGCTTGGCAAAAGAATTTTTCAATATATGAACAAACTTCGGACTTATTCTTTAAGAAATACACCATCTTATAATTTAAAAAATGGTCTTTTAACAACAAAAAATACCTGCTACCACCATTTGAATTCTCCTCCATGGGTCCACACACATCCATATGTATAAGCTCGCCTGGTTTGGAAGCCTCAAAACTACTATGGGAAAAAGGCAATATCGGTGCTGCTTTCCATAGATGCAGTTGTCGCAAGAAAACACATCAGTGGCGCAAAATTATAGTCAAAATAACACGACCCTAAAAAGTATTTAAAACTTTGTTAACGTTCTTTTAACTTATAGACCGATAGAGCTAACTCTTTGGTAAAAACATACTTTAAAACCAGGAAATCTCCATTTTATCTTTTTAGATCCGACTCTAATTTTTTGACAGTTAAACGACCCACCCTCTCAAAAGAGAATGAAACTACACACAAACACTGTTACAGTCCAACAACAAAATCTCTCACTGGAAGTTATTTCTGGAAATTCCATAAATTGTTTATAATATGATACAAACTTATTACCTGGTGATAATGTTAAGTTAATGTTTGTTAGGATTAACTTAACTAATTTAAAAGGCGGCACTATAATTTTGCGCCAGTCTCTTTAAAAAGGATGCCTTCTTTTCTCAGCTGATTGCGAACTTGCACAATGTTCTGATGCGCCATCCGATCGTGCCAAACTTTAATAGGTAATACCTGGCTAGCCACATTAGCTTTTATCTGGCTCTTCCAACGCATTACTTTGCCTTAGCACATCACCTGCACTCTTCCAGTCATGACTTTTTCTTCAACGTTGCAGATAAGTGCATAACCCACTTTGTGCCTCACCTTTAGTTCCAGTACATCTTTTACGGTACCGCATTTTTCTTCGGGCAATCTCTTTTCCAGTGGCCATGTTCATTACAATGGAAACACTTTCCAGACTTGGAAGGCTTTGTATTCCACTTCTTTGTCTTTTTTTTTGCAACCAAAGCAACGGATGAACTCGTTGCTTGCGATGACATTAGTTTCTCCTCCATGACCAATCGTGCTGTAAGATTTTCCAAAGTTTGCTGGTCTTTTGCCGTCGATTCCCAATTACAATAAAACTGTTTAAAATCACTTGAAAGGGTCATTAAAACTTTTTTTATGATCATTCTTTCCGAAATAACCTCGCCAATGTCTCTTAACTGTCTAACAATGTTTTCTAACCTGGAGATGTGCGTGAAGATATCATCGTCTGGATCTTTCTCAAATCCATAAAACGTTTGCAGCAAGATGTGGACATTTGCTTTCGAAGTCTGTTCATAAACCGACTTAAGTTTGACCCACATTTCTTTCGACGTTTTGCAATTAACGATGTGTCGAAGCGGAATGGACCCAATGCTGGTTGCGATGATCTGCTGCCCTTTGCTGTCGAATCTCTTCCAAACCAAGAGTCGTTTGTCAAAATCGACTTCTGTCTCATTTTGGGATTTTATTCTACATTTTTCTTTTAAATCAGATGAATTCATGGCTAATTATCGACTTGAACTATAACCGGCCCCTTTGGTGTTCAAAACTATACGATATTCGAATTTTCTCAACTGAAACGCTTTTCTATTTGTTAAGCTTCACACATTTCGAAATTCTATAAAGGGATGGCTTTGAATTCAATAATGAAGTTAAAAACCAAAATAACAGCAACGTTTCGTATTAAACGTGTTCTATGAGATATTCTCCGTTCTATTTTTTTTGTCTTACGATGCGTAAACTCACCATTGTGATTCCAACTCAAAGTGACAGCCACAACGAAGTTAACGAAACACCATTTTTTCAACGAAAGACCATAGACTAGAAAGCTCCAGAAGGCTCTGACTGGCACTGTACTAGAAGATTCTAAAGGGCCAACCATAGTAGTCGTAAGCAAACGAAAGCTAATGTCATAGTTCTACGTCAAGTTTCCTTAAGTGCCGCCATTACCTTCAGTCGACCATAATGGTGGAACGCACACGCAAGCCAATTTCACATGTATTTGGCTGGCTGTCAGATTTACGTACGTAAACTGCGATCTGGAGCGCTCTTTACGTACGGAGGCAAAAGTGAACGAAAACTTGCCGAAACTGAGCAGTCCGACATTATGTGCGCACTTTTTTTTTTTTTTTTTTTTTTTTATAATAGGCGCGCACTAAAGGGATTAGTCTACCCTTAATATGGTGAACACAGTACGAGCATTAGGAAAAAAGGGAGGGGTTTGAAAGGAGATGCCGATGAACATTAGTTTTGAAGTTCTGAGTTTTGAAATGCGATGGAAAAACAGAGGCGGGTAATGCGTTCCACATTCGTGTAGTGCGGCTGAAGAAAGAATCTCTGTATTTAACGGTACGTCCGAAATTGGACTCTAGGGTAAACTGATGAGCATTCCTTGAAGCACGAGTATTACGGTTGAATTGTTTGAGGGGAGGAATGCAGCTAGCTATTTCTTCTGAGCATTGCTTATAAAAATAACGATAGAACAACGTGAGACATGATACGTTTCGACGGTGCTCGAGAGACGTAATTGTATCAGTTATTGACCTATCACCTATCATTTTTATAGCTCTATTTTGTATTCTATCCAAGAAACTCAACGACGTTATTGGAGCACCTGCCCAGATGTGGGAGTTATATTCGAGCTTTGGACGAATATATGCCTTATAAATAATGGCTAGATCAGACGGGGAGAAAAATTTCTTGCATCTTCGGAGGAAACCTAAACATTTCGCAGCAGATTTAGCGGTGTCAAATATGTGTTCATTCCACAGAAGGTGGTTTGTAATGCACATACCGAGAACTGAAAGCTGTTCGGTTTCCTCGATGCAAGTACCACTCATGGAAAGTGGCATGGAAGGAAGGTTTCGCTTTAATGAAAGTAAACAGCATTGTGTTTTTGAAGCATTAAATTCTACGCGATTTTTTATTCCCCATTGGACAATGCTATCAAGATCAGAATTTAATGAGCTTATCATATTAAGCCGTTCAAGATCCACTTCCGAAGAACATGGGCGAGAATCAGGAAACGAATATGAAAAACTGAGGGTACTATCATCAGCAAAACAGTTGAGTGGATTAGAAGTTGTAGACAGGAGATCATTTATAAAAATGAGAAAGAGAGTCGGAGACAAAACGGAGCCCTGGGGCACACCAGCATTTATTTTGTGGGTTTCAGATTTGAATCCATCCAATACAACTTGTATTGAACGGTTCGAAAGGTAATTTCTAATCCAACGAAGAAGAGATTCATCGACGCCAAAAGCACGCATTTTCGAAAGAAGAGCTTGATGCCAAACTCTATCAAATGCCTTTGAAATATCAAGTGCAACAATCTTACTTTCTCCAAAACGATGTAAAGATTTGTTCCACTGCTCGGTGAGATAAACTATCAGATCACCAGTGGACCTGTTGCTACGAAAGCCGTACTGCCGGTCATTTAGAAGCTTCCGTTCCTCAAGATATTTCTTAAGTTGAAAGTTAATCAACGTTTCCATGACCTTGGAAAGAAGGGACGTAAGTGCAATCGGTCGGTAGTTTGAGGGTGAAGAAGATTCGCCTTTTTTAGGGACAGGCTGGACAAATGCTGTTTTCCATCTACTCGGGAAGAGACCAGTAGAATAGGACAGTTGAAAAAGCTTACGCAGTGGTTTTGCCAGCGTGGAAGAACACCTCTTCAGAACGATGGGGGGGATACTATCCGGGCCAGCGGATTTGTGAATGTCAAGATCTTTAAGAACTCTTGCTACTGTACGAGTGCGAAAGAAGATTCGTCCCATGAATCCGTTTACGTCCTCAAGTACTGGCGGAGTCATGACACTATCAGGCAGTGTTGAGTTGGCAGCGAACTGCCTCGCAAGTAGGTTAGCTTTGTCAACAGAGCTAACAAATGGAGTGTCATTGAAGACGAGCGTTGGAACCGACGACGAGGTAGTGTTGCGAATATTTTTTACAAATGACCAAAAATTTTTACTACCTTTGGGACATTGTAGTATTTTTTGCCTTAATTCTTGATCATGCAAAAATTTGGTTCGTCGAATATGGGCGTTGCTGGCCTTTCTAGCTTGTTTGAACTTTTTTCGGTTTTCCTCAGTGGGATTGGCTTTATAACATCGAAAGCTTACCTCTTTAACCCTAATAACTTCTTTGCAGCTCGAATCAAACCATGTATTCTCTTTCGGTTTGATTGTTTTAACCCTATTCGGGATAAAATTTCTCATTCCGGAGAGAATTAAATTTGTTATCATATCTGCACTGGAATCAACGTCACTATCTAGGAAGCATAGCGACCAGTTAAAGTTTTTGAAGAATTCGTTGAGTCCCTCCCAGTTGGCTTTCTCGTATTGCCAGACAGTTCTTTTGGGTGCTTTTTCTTTAACTGGGTTTGTTTGACACGAGAAATTTGCAGATATGACACAATGGTCTGATGTGCCTAGAGGCGATAATACACTAACTGTGTACTTATCAGGGTCAGAGGTAAGAAACAAGTCTAGAGTGTTTTCAGCTCGACCATTAACGTCCGATATTCGAGTCGGCTCGTCAACTAGCTGAGTTAGGTGATTTAACTCAGCAAAGATCTCGGCATACCTTCCTTCGGGTGTTGTCTGGCCAGAATAACGAAGCCACGAAGAATTGTGTACATTGAAATCGCCCGTAACAACGATTTCAGTGCGAGGATAAAGGGAAACAATCCTTTGAATAGAGTCGGACAGAGCGTCAAGTTCGTTTGAAGTTGAATTACTGTCCAAATTGGGGCTCCGATAAATAAAACATGTATGGATGATGCGCTTATTTACCGTGAATTTAAACCACATGAAATTAAAATTTGTGTTTACACATGGACCGTATTGTGGTTGAAGTTGGTATGCGACATCATTCCTAATATAAACGGCGAGACCATGGTGGGAGAAGAATAATGGCACTAAGTTATATCCAAATAGGTTAAATTCAGAATAATCCGTATTTTCACTTATTTGTGTTTCGCTCAGTGCCAAAACAGCTGGCCTGTTTTGTACAGTATAAATGTACACGTCACAGAAATTGGATCTTAGCCCACGAACATTGGCATAGTCGACCCTGAATTCATAAACCATTTCAAAACTCAAAAAAAACTATCTAAAACCTATTCGGACAATTACCTATAATGATTTCATTATCTAAATCCCAATTGAAACTTCACAAAAACAAATTGTCAATAGTGTTATGCCTTATTGACAATTTGAGCTGATCCGTCCCTGTTGGCTATTTAGTAAAAAAAATCAATAATATATCCGAGTCAGATTTTATAACAACTCTGGCACTGCAAGAAGAGTTTCTTCTCACAATACCACAGTTATTATAAAAAAACTGATTTTGAAAGAAGAAAGGGGAGGGAAAAAGAAAGGATTACTCACTGTGCTCATTGCCATTTAACACATCGCGACACAATTTTTATTATTTTTTTTTTCATCATGATCACTGGTGGATGATTTGTGATTGCTGCTTGTTGATGAGCTGTTATTTCAGTGGTGGATGTTGTTGTTGTTTATATTATTTTTTTTTGTGTGATGATGGAGAGTGATGTGGTGGCTTAATGTTGTTTGTTGTTGTTTATTGCACTTTAATTTGATTATTTATTTATTTTTTTTATTTTTTTTTTTTGCACGGCGCGACTTTTGTTGGGTTTTAAAATTTAATTAATTGGAGCTTGTTCTTAAAACTAATAAATTTATTGATTTCTCATGCTTAAAAAGAAGTGGTATGTGTTCTTCTCAACGATAATTGATGCACTATACGATTTGCTTGTTCTCGCTGATTTCGTACGGCGCCGTACGTGCCATTTCGTCTATTATGGTTCTGCCTTAAAGCGGAGTGCTGGATGGTGGAGCCACTATAAATACGAGCGCAGCATGCGGCAAGAAATCAGTTGGAATTTTAAAGCAGTCGTGTATAAGTCGGTAATTTGAAAGTGATAAAATTTGAATTTATATAAAGAAAGTAAAAAGGAAATAAAGAGTTTTGTAATATTAAGTGGAATTAAAAGTGAAAGACGTAAAGTGAGTTGTATTAAAACGGAAATAAGTTTTATTTAATAAAACGAACCTAGATAAAAACATAACATTGGTGTCAGAAGTGTAATTAAATAAAACTTTAGTGTGTAATAGGTCGAGTGTAGGGAATTTTTGCAAATTCCGAATAACTATAGTTGAATTGCGAGAGACTGGCATGCTTGTGGTTGCTCGGCTCGAATTCGTCAGCAATGTGTGGGAACTTGTCCACGCAACTCAATCTCACCTACCACAACAAACATATATCATGCCTAGATAATTTTTTTATGAAAACAAAAAAAATATACCGATCGAACAATTTCGGATAAAAGCGGACGGACATTATCACTTGGGGGGGACTGGAGGTGTTGACCCAGTCTGACCTAACCCACCCTACCATTGAAGTTAATCGGTCGAGTTGTTAACTTCCCCATTTACCACGCTTACCTTTTTATTCAGCTCAGTTCATTGTGTCCACCTAGATATTGTGGCCGCCCTCCGCATCCCCTGAAAAAGAAATAACTAACAAGCCATCAAGCTATGCGCTTGACAATAAAAAAATAAGCCACGAATCATTTCAAAAAAAAATAATAAAATGGATTTTTATTTCTATAATTTAACATGGGTGGCAACCCTGTACATAATATAATGTATAGCAAAAAAAAGGTTATTTTTTTTGAATTTAATTAAATTACTTTTTTTTTATATGAATACAATCAAAAAGATTATTTCGGGTGGCAACCCTACTTGAATGAACAAAAAAAAAAAGATGGAATATTAAACATGAATTTGCAAACAAACGACAAAAAGTACCGAAACAAAGAAATTAAGTATTTAGGAATTTTAACTATGATACAATTTCAAAATGAAGGCGGTATCTACCTAGCTTCCCTTTTCAATCTTTTACTCATATTAATACAGAACAGAATTTTAATTTGCACAATTGTACACCTATCAGATACTTCCCTACCTGTATCGAGCTCAATGAGGGTAGCGAATCCGATAAAAAAAAATTACACATATACCTAGGTACAAATACCAAAAAAAAGGAAACCAAATTTGATCCACCGGATTACAAAAAAAAAACTCTAACAAAACAACAAAAAAAAATTCCTAATTACCTTTACAACAAATATTATTAAGAAGTTATTTAACTAAATTGTTACAAAAAAAAACGATATAGCCTCCCAAAAATAAGGCGTATATATTATATATATATATATAATTTTCCTATATTAGCGTGTATACATACACGTAGGTACATAGGTAATATATACATATATATATATATATATATATATATATATATATATATATATATATATATATATATATATATATATATATATTTATCTATATATATATATATGAATTAAACCTTTTTTTTTTTTAAATATCTTTTAATTAATTTTACGGTTTTAAACTTTTCGTTTTTATATTAAACTTCAGCTATACAAAAAGAAATTCAAAATCAAACGCCTAATTCAGGATTGTAGGGGGTTTAGCTTCATCTTCTGTTAATTATGCAATGAGGGTTATATGACGAATGTGGACCCGTATGGTACACTTTTTTTTGATGGGCGATCACGACTTTTATATTTGATAGTCCGTGATCGCCAAATCGCACAAAATCCTAAAATAAAATTTACCCCATTAATCACTAAAAAAAAACAATTTGTTTATTTTAATTTATTTGAAACCTTATAAATATTTATTTTGTTTCATTCAAATTAAAAAAAAATTTATTCAATTGTATATATGTAATTACATATAAAAAAAATCACTCACCAAATTAACAATCTATTTATTTCGTAGAAATGAAGATTGTATAGCAATTAATTCCTTTTAAATTTGCAGACAAAATTTATCTACAGTTAACTCCTCTTATTTTTAGTGTTAACTGGAAGGTAGCACATTAACATAAAAAAAAACTATTTTCAAAATTTAAATTACTCACTGTAAGCTTAATTATATTAATTCTTAATACATTCAATACACTTTAAATAAAAATTTTTTTTTATTGAAAACTTAACCAATTTTCCTTTTTTCTTTTTTTAAGTTTTACATTAAAGTGAGGTAGGTATATGTTTTTTTATTTTTATGCGAACTTTAAAATAGCCGTCCGATACTATCAGCGAATTCTACTTTTCTGATCGTAATCGTGACTGTGGGAGAAAATCCCAATTCCTAAATCCTCTCGATTCAACGGATTAATCGCTTGATTTAAATGACCAATCACATTTATCCACGTCGAGGAGTACATTGGTCGAAAATATCCTATAATTGGTATTAACGACTCCTACTATGCAATAGCCTGAACTTTTATCCAGATAGGCCGGCCATCTTTATTTTCGCGCAGTGCGTAAAAGAGACAATTGTACTTCTTGAACACCTAACACATGAGATGACCAGATTGACGTATACAAAAAAATGTAAACATTGCGGCATCACTTTAAATGTCAAGAAAAAATAGATTTTAATAATGGAACATGTAAGTAAATAAAAAAAAAGGTTAGAAGCAATCTTTACAATTTCTTTTAAATTTACAGATAAAAATTATCTTCAGCATGAGAAGAATAGCAGGTACGTACCTACCAGCTGTACGAAAACGATGACAACATGACCGCCAATCCGCAACAACATTGTAAGATTTAATTATCCAATTCCTATTAAATTATACGCAAAATTAATCTTTTTTTCTCTTCTCTTTTATTATACATAGGTTTTCTACAGGAATTTGGATCTGAAGCGCGGAAAGAAAATTCTGAAAATTCCGGAGTTGCTGTAAGTATGGATACATTACATTCCTTAACTCAGGGCATTATCTTTATCTTTCCTTGCTACAGGCTACCGCTACAGGTGTCTACAACAAAACACTGGACTAGACGAGGACTTCGCAAACGATGGCAAGTACAGTGAAGAGACACTTAAATTATGAAGTTGTTTAATTGTTTAAAAACGAATTAAATATATTGCCAATTTGAATCAACCATTTTTTTTATCTTTTATTGCAATTTCATGATGAGGGTGGATTGTGGTTTCAGCGACACTAATAATCCAGATACAAATAACGTATGTATCTACCTAATTACTGAACGTGGTGAAGAAACCCACTAAAGCCGGGCAATTAATTTTAATTAGCTTTTTGGTACCTATCGAAGTACCTGATGTTGTAGTAATACATAGATACTTTAGGTGAGAAACTAGCACTTAACACTTAAGTAGATACACGGTTTTTTTTTGTTATCATTTATGGCAAGTAAATGTACCTATTGTAGTTTAATCATACCAAAGACATATCGAACGTATGAACATGTATATGTATAAAATATATAATAGTAGAAACATAACTAAATAGTTTTAGTTGTAGAGCGAATAATCAAATAAATAACAAAATAATCAACTATCAATAAAGATCATACATATAAATACGTAACTAAAAACATAAATGAATGAATAAGTGGATACATATAAACTAACAAGAAAATAAATATATGAAATTTTACACTAGGTTAATAAATGAGTACATAAATAAACAAATTAAATAAATACATAAACGGGTAAGTTGATTAATTTATACCTAAACAAATAGATAATACTATATACAACGTATAATTAAATAAATAAACTATAATTAGTAAAGAGTCTAACATATAAATAAATTAAAAAAATAAGATAGCTAACGAAATAAATAATGAACATTACATACATACAAATTAAGTAAATAAATAAGTAAATAAATAAACTCTGCTATAATAAATAAACTATACTTATACTAAAATTGCACTTAAATAATCTAAAGTAAAACTAATATTGCATACTTAATCTAAAATAAATTAACATCAATATCACAGGGTCTGATGGACTTCACTGTTTTGGTAAGCAATCAATAAATTAACATAAAATAAACTAATATGGCAACAATTTAATAAATAACATACAAATAAATGCAAAAACTACATAAAGACTTGTGAGTATAATAATTTTATATAAACATATAACACCTAATTATAAAGATAAGAAAATTAATCAATATTAATAGACTTGAGTTTAGCACATATATAATAATAAATATAAATAAATAAGAACATAACTTACATAAAATCATAACACGTAATTGACTTAAATAAATAAATAATACTAAGTTGCCATAACAAAATATATAAATTACTACATAAACATTAACTCGTTTCACTGTTTAATATCCTTGGCATGAAAAACACCGATCGCTTTGCCAGATAAATTTTCTAATTCGTAGAGATTTTTGCCTACTGCCTTAACGATTCTACACTTAACGAATTTGGGGCACAGTTTAGCATTGAGATATTTCGAACTGTCGCTTAGGACAAAGTTCCTTCGGAATACCTCTTGGCCAGGTACAAATCGTATATTTCGAGTGCGAGTGTTATATTTTTGAGCACTTTTCTCTCCAGCTTTCTCTATGCTAGCTTTAATTTTGTCTCGCACGCATTGGAGTCTGGCTTGACGGGAAAGGGTCATAAGTTCACCATCCTCTACGGAATTTAATTTTTGCGCCAGTTCATAACAACTACTATGGGTCATCATGTTAACGCCGAAAAGAGAAAAATATGGTGATACACCAGTTGAAGTATGAACAGCACTTCTAAGGGCGCAAGCTATTTCGCTCAAGTGCAAGTCCCAATCTCGTTGATCATCTTTAAGATAAGATCGAATGGCAGCAAGAAGAGTGCGGTTCACTCTCTCGGAAGCATTCGATTGAGGTGAATAATTTGCTGTTTTAAAATGTCGTATTCCATATGACTTCATAAAATGTTGAAAGTCTTTCGACGTGAACTGTTTTCCATTGTCGGAGTGTATGATTTGAGGCACTCCAAAGATATGAAAGATATTTTCTTGCAAAAACTTGATAATGCTTGATGAATTAGCATTCCGTAGGGACTTCAAAAAAACAAATTTGGACATGTGATCTAAAACGACAAAAATGAAACAATTACCAGACTTAGAACGCGGATAGGGACCTAAAAAGTCAACATACAACTTTTGGAACGGACGATCAACGCTATACACACTTGACATAGGAGGACGCAAGACTTGGTTTGTAGGTTTACATTGTATGCAAATATCACATTTTGTTACATAGTCTCTTATTTGTACGGTCATATTGGGCCAGTAAAAATATTCGCGAACTCTTTGTAGGGTTTTTGCTACTCCACTATGAGCAACTTGTGGAGGATTGTGAGCGCGTACTATAATATCATTTGTGAGACCTGATGGAACCCATAGTCTCCAAGTGTGTTCAATGGTAGTAGGGTCTTGTAAAGATGGAAAGGAGCGTTTGTATACATAGATGTCTTCAACTTTTAAATCAGGTAGACTGTCTTTGTTTTCGACTACGGTTTTATGTAAACTTAAATATTCCTCAGACCTAAATTCTTCTGACTGAAGATCGATCAGAGGCGCAATATTTTCTAGGTCAATACTCTCGACATCCATATATATTCTAGACAACGCATCGGGCACCGTGTTTAAATTTCCTTTACGGTATTCAATATTAAAGGAGAAGGCTTGGAGTTGTAAGCTCCAGCGAGCAAGTCTTCCGCTCAGGTCTTTTAGGCTCATAAGCCATTTGAGGCTTGAATGGTCAGTTATGACGGTAAATAACATGCCTTCAACGTACGGTCTATATCTTTGGATAGCTAATACTGCTGCCAAACATTCTTTTTCCGTCACGCTATAATTTTTTTGGCACTTATTCAATTTTTGGGAAAAGAAAGCGAGAGGAACTTCTTCCTCGGCATCATTTTTCTGGAAGAGCACCGCCCCCACCCCGGTATCAGAGGCATCGCATTGGATGTAAAAACGCTTGCTAAAATTTGGGTGTGTTAAAGCCGGAGCTTCGGCTAATGCTTTTTTAAGCTTTTCAAATGCCTCCAGCGCTTCTTTGGTCATTTGAAATTTAGTGTTACTTTTCTTTAGAGTGTCTGTGATTGGGGCAGTCAAGGTCGAAAATTCCCGTATAAACCTGCGATACCACCCTGCTAGACCAAGCAGCCTGCGAACATGTTTTGCAGTTTTAGGGACTGGAAAATTTTCGATTGCTTCTACTTTGGCTGGATCCGTTTTGATATTCCCACCACCAACGATGAAGCCCAAGTACTTTAGTTCTTTAAAACAGAACTTTGACTTCATTACGTTGATGTTGAGTCCAGCTTTATTAAGACATTCTGCTACTTCGTCCAGCAGAGTAATATGTGTCTCGAAATCCGGAGCTATGACGAGCAGATCATCGAGGTACACGAAGACACGGTCCCTTAACCTTGAGGGAATGACCTTGTCCATCAACTGACATAACTTTTGGGCTGCATTGCACAAACCAAAAGGCATGACAGTAAAATGGTACAAGGGCCGTCCCGGTATTGTGAAAGCAGTTTTTTCTCTGCTCTGCTCCTCCAACGGTATTTGCCAAAATGCGTCTTTGAGATCGATACTACTTATAAAAATAGTATCACGAAGACGACTGAAGATGCCTTCGAGGTTTGGAAGGGGATATGCATTTTTTTTCGTGAGGGAGTTCAGCTTACGCGAATCCAGACACAGACGATTTTTGCCGGGTTTCTGTATCAGGACCACTGGCGAACTCCAAGGGCTTTCGCTCTCTTCTATGACTCCAAGGCTCAACATTCGGTCTATCTCGGCATACATCAGGGCTTGTATCGCTGGCGAGACAGGGTAGTGTCGCTGCTTCACTGGGGCTGCCTCTCCGGTTTCGATGATATGCTCGACAAGGGTTGTTTTTCCGAGACCGTATCTGGTATAACACCGGAATCCTCGGCTGACTGCATCCAACTTAATTTGCTGATCTGGAGACAATTGATGAGTATCTGAGTCATCTTTGGTATCAGGAATGGAAATTTCGCTGACTATTCCAGGGGCAAGGTTGAATGCTCTCCAGAAGTCGACACCGAGGTAAAGTTCTTGATCCAGACTTGGAACAAGATAAAATGTAACGACTTGTTGGGTATTTTTATACTTAACTTGTAAGTCTACTTTGCCGAAAATTGACTGAGATTTTCCATCAGCTGTTTTGACATTTGATAAAAAAGGCATTATTTGAACGTTAAGATCATTTACAAGAGTTCTGCAGCCCTTGCCAAGTATGCTGACGCTTGCGCCACTGTCTAGCAAGCCTAACATTTCTCTGCCAGCGATTGTTACAGAAGCATATGGTCTAGGGTCTCCAGATACATCTATAATGGTCGACAATAGCTTGCATTTAAGTTGTTTTCTTAATTTATACCTTTGCCTGGCTTTAATTATCTTATTACTTACTGCACTAACTTTGAAAATTCTTTCTCGGGCTTTATAATAATCATTTATTCTTACATGTAATGGTTTTCTAATACTAAATTCAATATAAAGGTTTTCTTCTACTAAATTTCTTTCTCTTTTTAAAATTTTAATTGGATTTTTTTTGTTTATTGCAATATCTTGTTTGTCTAGGCATTTGGTTGGTTCGTTGATTCGGGGAGTTGTTTCAGACACGATTCCCCCGTTGAAATCGTGCTTTTCAATAGGTTTTTCGACTTACATTTAGGACAGTTGGCAACAATAAAATTTTCTTCACCGCATTTGAAACAAAATATATTTTGTTTCGGAGAAGGGCACTCCCAATATAAGTGTCCACCATTCTTGCAATTCCAGCAAGTAAGGACTTTATTTGCTGGTCTTGGCCTATTGTTATTGATATATTGCATTGCTGCGATATTTTCTTCAAAATAGTTTTGATCATCTTCTAGATAATGTATCTCATTATTTACAAATTTTTGCGGTGGCCTATAAAAGCGAGAGGAATTATTAGACGATAAAGGAAAGGCGTTCTCTGCCTCCTTGCAGGCAAACCGGAACTGATCCATAGAGAAGATCGCCATTGGATACACTAGTTTTCCAATCCTTTCATTTAGGTTTCTTTTTAACATTTTTATGAGTTCAAATTCTGGCATTGGATTTTTAAGCTGTGACTTTAGTTTAAATATGGCCGAGAAATAACTATCGCAAGTTTCAGTTGGGCCTTGTTTACGATCTGACAGTTCTCGCATGATCTCGTAGTCAGACTTTGTGTTTCGGAAATGAAGCAGCAAAGCTTCCCGTAAAACGTGCCAATTTGGACGATAATTGGACCTTTGGAAACCCCAATACCAATCTTGAGCATCTCCAGCGAGAGTCAGGTGGAACTGTTTCAGGACCTCCGACCAAGGGCACTGATATTGGCATTGAAGAGTTTCCAATCGGAAGATGAAATCTTCGACTGTTAATACCCCAGGTTTTCCCTCGAATTGCAAACCCCATCGGTCGATTTTGATTTGATCATTATAGTTTCTAACAGGATTGAAATCCGTGTGAGGATTTTGATTTGAAAAGGTTTGTTGGTAACCGTTAGGGTTGTCTAAATCGGGATTATAATTTTGAGAAAGTTCAACCGGTTGTTGTATCTCGGAATTTGGAATAGGCTTGAAAATATTTGATGGTAACGAGAATGCAGATAATTGATTCCCTTGTAAGTTTAGGATTGGTGTTTGACTTAGTTTTTGTTGTTGCTGGTAAAGAAGATTTTGAGAAAGTTGTGGTTGTTGCTGACAGGTATAATTCTGGAAATTTTGTTGCGGGGCAAAATTTTGATTAAAATGTTGTTGTTGAGCAATATTTAGGTTAGATTTACGTTGTAGCTGTTTTTGAGAAATTGGATTTTGGAAAGAACGTTGTTGTTGAAAATCAGAATTTTGAAAAGATTGTTGTTGGAAACCAGAATTCTCTAAAGAGTGTACTTGTTGTTGATTAATGGAATTCTGATTTAGCTGAGGGTGTGGTTGGCGTTGTAGCGAACGTCGTTGTTGTGGATGTTGTTGTTGAGCATATTGTGGTGATGGTTTTCGAATAACATTCGATGTAGCAGCTGGTTTAGGATTAACAGGTTCTTCACGTCTTAGAGGCTGAGTTGTGGAATTTATATCTCCCAGAAAATCTAAGAAATTATTTTTGATGGATCTCTTAATGCTTTCGGAAATATCCGATTTCATCGAATCTGTGTAGAACGAGAACGCGTTCAAAATAGCCAAGTTAACATAGGCTTTGAGATCACTAGGTATAGAATCAGTATTGTTAACATTTTCATGATTAACGTTTGCCCTATCGGTAATTTGCTCATTTCGAACAGTTCTAATGCTATTGTCAAGATCGACAAAAGCTGCACCTAAATTACTCAAGCTGCTAAAAGATGGAGCTCTAATTGATTCTGATCCCGTTGACCTATTAAGCGGTCCTAGGCCAGAGTTATTATCAATTGTATTAAATGCATCTTGTTGCTGAACTTGACTTTGATCTGAGCTTTGAATTTGATTTGCATCTTCACTTTGATTAGCATCTTGACATTGAATTTGGTTTTGACTAACGTTACTATCTTTATTATTTATTGGTGTGCGTACAATTCGAGGACGTGATTGAAGACCGTTCAAAGAATTGTTAGGATCGTTAAGATTATTGACCTGGTTTGCCATTGCAGCCGAATTAGGTTTTGGTTGAATGATATTTTTGGTCTGTGCGGTATTTGGAACACGTGGACTTAGGCTATTAAGCAGCCGTTCTTGTTCGTTTGGGTTTAATCTCGCAGAAGATCTCGAGCCTTTCTTTTTTGTAGTACCAGTTTTGGAACTAAGACTCATTTTGTTTCAAATGACAAAAGGAATTTATTAAGTTTTTGTTATTTGAATTAACAAGAAAATTTCGAAAGAAGAAAAAAAAGAAAAAATATTCTAATGTATGAATTTAAAAAAAAAATTATATTAAGTGTATGTAATTGTATAGCTTAGAGTGTATATTGTACTATATATAATTTTATGAAATTTGTTTGATTTTTGTAATTGCAAATTTCAAGAAACAAACACTGATTTTCAAAATTATAAATTTTTGAAATCTAAGTGTGGATATGGTGTAGATATTTATTGATTTAAATGTAGGACGTACAAATATTTATAAGGAAAAAAAATGTTTTTTTTTTTTTTTTTTTTTTTGTTTACAAATTTTGAAAAATTTTCAAAATTATAAATCCTGTTTTGTTGTGTGTTTGTGTCTTCATATCATTGCGGGGATTCATCGGGCAGCTTTCTGGTGGAACTGTTTTTGTCGATGTATATGAACTAAGCTGACAGGTAAGGTATTTTCTGATATAAGAATACTGTCGGACGGACTTGTTTTGAAATATTCCCTCTGAGTGATAAATAGGTGTACAAAAAAAAATTTTAACGTTGGACAAAAATTGTTGCTATCTGTAAACTTCCGCAATTCTAGACCAGTCTGAGACCTCATCTAGAAGTCATGAAATTTTTCGATAAGCAATAACACATAAAAAGGTAAGTTAGAAAAAATAAAGAAAATTGTGCAACTGCATGACACTTCGTCATCTTACAGGCCACAGATTCTTTAAAGTAAAACAGGACATTGGAATGAAAAATTAAAAAATAAGAATGAAAGAAAAGTGAAATTTTTACATTTAAGGATGTGGTAAGACTAAAAAAAACATGGTTGAATTGCTATCGTCATCACCATCTTGTTATCTCGTCGCAAATGAAAAAGTATGTTAAATAACTTTCCTTATCATGACATACGAGTTGCCGATGGTGATGACAAGGACCATTCGAGAATGATAAAACTTGGAAAGGGTAACAAAAACGAAGACTCACGTTGCGGGCGCCATTTGTAATAGGTCGAGTGTAGGGAATTTTTGCAAATTCCGAATAACTATAGTTGAATTGCGAGAGACTGGCATGCTTGTGGTTGCTCGGCTCGAACTCGTCAGCAATGTGTGGGAACTTGTCCACGCAACTCAATCTCACCTACCACAACAAACATATATCATGCCTAGATAATTTTTTTATGAAAACAAAAAAAAATATACCGATCGAACAATTTCGGATAAAAGCGGACGGACATTATCACTTGGAGGGGACTGGAGGTGTTGACCCAGTCTGACCTAACCCACCCTACCATGGAAGTTAATCGGTCGAGTTGTTAACTTCCCCATTTACCACGCTTACCTTTTTATTCAGCTCAGTTCATTGTGTCCACCTAGATATTGTAGCCGCCCTCCGCATCCCCTGAAA
This sequence comes from Baccha elongata, assembly GCA_951217065.1. Taxonomy (NCBI): domain Eukaryota; kingdom Metazoa; phylum Arthropoda; class Insecta; order Diptera; family Syrphidae; genus Baccha; species Baccha elongata. The sequence goes on along the minus strand of OX578272.1, from coordinate 49,853,648 downwards.
AAGAAATAACTAACAAGCCATCAAGCTATGCGCTTGACAATAAAAAAATAAGCCACGAATCATTTCAAAAAAAAATAATAAAATGGATTTTTATTTCTATAATTTAACATGGGTGGCAACCCTGTACATAATATAATGTATAGCAAAAAAAAAGGTTATTTTTTTTGAATTTAATTAAATTACTTTTTTTTATATGAATACAATCAAAAAGATTATTTCGGGTGGCAACCCTACTTGAATGAACAAAAAAAAAAAGATGGAATATTAAACATGAATTTGCAAATAAACGACAAAAAGTACCGAAACAAAGAAATTAAGTATTTAGGAATTTTAACTATGATACAATTTCAAAATGAAGGCGGTATCTACCTAGCTTCCCTTTTCAATCTTTTACTCATATTAATACAGAACAGAATTTTAATTTGCACAATTGTACACCTATCAGATACTTCCCTACCTGTATCGAGCTCAATGAGGGTAGCGAATCCGATAAAAAAAATTACACATATACCTAGGTACAAATACCAAAAAAAAGGAAACCAAATTTGATCCACCGGATTACAAAAAAAAAACTCTAACAAAACAAAAAAAAAAAATTCCTAATTACCTTTACAACAAATATTATTAAGAAGTTATTTAACTAAATTGTTACAAAAAAAAACGATATAGCCTCCCAAAAATAAGGCGTATATATTATATATATATATATAATTTTCCTATATTAGCGTGTATGCATACACGTAGGTATATAGGTAATATATACATATATATATATATATATATAAATTAAATTTGAGTTTTAGAATTTTTATAAAAAAATATTACTTCCTATTCTCATCAAGAGAATAGGGCAACCGAAAATGAAACACAAATTTATTTGTATGATATTAAATACTTTATTTGAGCTTCAGATCCCTTACCACTGGTGGGGGGAAATCTTCGGCTATACGTTGTTGATGTATCTTTAAAACTAAACTAGAATGAGATCTTGAGATCCCTTTTATATCATAATTATGCTAACGCATCAAATCTTTGTTTGACTGCGGATGATACAATGATTCAATGTTGTGAAATACTTTGGTATCCATTTGATACTCATGCACAAGCTGCTGAAGGCAAGAAAGTGTTGATATGGAATTTATGTCTTTTTGGTCGCTTTATTTGTTTACATTTGATATACATTGTATACTCTTACAAAGTTGCTGAAGGCAAAAGTGTTGACTATAATATTTAATGTTCTTTCTGATCATTGTATCATTAATTGGTTTTCTTATTTTTGGTTTGTTTACATTTGATTGAAATCAAAGTCAAGTTTTTGTTTCTGTGTATCTTTAATAAGAATATTTGATATATGTGAGGGCGCACAAGTGAGCTTGGATATAACACCCCCCTCTTTAGATTCTTCTAAGGGTCGGAAAGTGACCGTTGGAAGACTTACATTATTTATTATCTTCCTTTTTCTACTTTTTAATGTTATATAAACATAAATTATTACAATTATTAAAATGATTAAAATGATAAAATATATTTTGAAACTCGACTTTTTATGGTTATATTTTAATTCTTCTATTTCTTTTACATTGTTTATGTTTTGATATTTTAATTCTTCAAATGTTAATTCTTCAATTTTGGTATAATTGATATCTAATATTGTATTAGGAATTATAAGTTCATGTTTATAATTTTTTCTTTCATATGATTTGTTATTTATTTGTATTTTACAATTTTCAAATCTAATAAGGTAGTTACCTTTAATTTTAATTTTTTGATTATTACAATTTTGATTAAGCTCTTGTAATTGAACATTAATTAATACAAGATTATTATTTCCTATTTCTAATACTTTTTCATTTATATTTCTTATAAGTTTACAATTCATTGATTCTTTAAGTATATTTTCTATACAATCATCATTTATTTTGGTTAAATTTTGTACGTTTTTAGTACTGTCATAAATTATTTGATCTTTTGTCAGATAAAGGTTTTTGTCTATTTTTAATTGGGAATTATTATCCTTATTTGGAATGGGTTGAACGTATATCTTTTTATACAGTTCATCTGTATATTTGGGTACTTTAATTATGAATATAATATTGGTTTTATATAGGGCTAAACTGAGTTCTAATTCTTATAAGTTATTTATATTAATGCCGTATTTATCTATTTCTTCTTCAGTTAAAATATCTCTGCTAAGTACTCCTAATCTTGAAGTTTGGTATATAATATTTTCGATTTAAATCAAGGTATATTTTTTCTATACCTATATGGTTATTATTTTTATGTGTCTTTAATATAATTTCGTTTGCTTCGTCTATTTTTAGATCTTGCAAGAGCTTTGTGCTTCTATGTAATATTTTATTACTTAATTTATTTTCTTTCTTCCATATGTTTTGGAAGTGATTAAATATTTGGTCATCTTTGACATATATGCAATTTAGCATCGTAGTATCTACTTCTTTTATTATATTTATGAAATCTTCTTCTTTAAACTCTTTACGCGTGAATCTAACTCTTTTTTTTCCAACATGTGGGTAAATAATTTCTTGATGATCATGTTCGTTGATTTCAAGGATTATTTGTCTGTTAAAGAAATTAACAGCTTTTTCACTAATAGGAATTAAATTCGAATTATCTGACTCAGCACTATGTTGAGTTGCTAGATCGTCTTCCTCTAAAACGTTTATTTTTACTCTAGATAGAGCGTCGGCAACTTTATTTTCTTTGCCCTGTATATATTCTATCTTGAAGTCGTATTCTTCAAGCTTAATTTTCCATCTTTGAAGCTTGCTGTTGGGTTCCTTCAAAGTAGATAGCCACACCAAAGGTCTGTGGTCGGTTTTCACTGTAAATTTTCTTCCATACAAATAATGTCGGAATTGTGTTGTTGCCCATACTATGGCCAGTAATTCCTTCTCTATAGTGGAATAGTTACATTCATGTTTGTTCAATGTTCTTGAAGCAAAACACAATGGTCCATGCGTTTGACTTAAAACCGCACCGATCGCGAAATTAGACGCGTCCGTCGTTAGAACGAATTCTTTGTTGAAGTCTGGATGTCTGTTTATTAGATCATCTGACATAATTTTTTTCAGTTTATAGAATGACTCTTTGTATTCTTTATTTTCAATGTTTATTTTAGCATCTTTTTTAAGACATAAGGTCATTGGTTTAATTATAGCCGCATAGTCAGAAATGAATTTTCTATAGTAGCCAGTTAGTCCGAGAAAAGACTGAATTTCTTTTACGCTCTTTGGAATGGGGAATTTTTTAATTGTTTCAATTTTTTTAGGGTTAGGTTTGACACCGTGTTGTGTTATTATATGTCCCAAGAATTCGGTTTCTTTGCGTAAGAACTCAGATTTGTTTAGAGATACCTTCAGATTTGCGTTCTTAAGTGTTCTCAAAATACTATGGAGCGAATCCATGTGTTCCTGCAGGCTAGCTGAGAATATGATGATATCATCGAGATAAACATAACATATTTTCCCTATGTATTCTTTTAGGACTTCATTCATGAGTCTCTGAAAGGTTGCAGGTGCATTCTTTAAACCGAATGGCATCCGCACGAACTCATAATGACCCGTTAGAGTAGAGAAGGCTGTTTTTTCTCTATCCTTCTTTTCAACTTCAATTTGGTAAAAACCTTTTGTCAGGTCTAGTGTCGAAAAATAGTTACAATGACCTAATTTATCTAGTATTGACTCAATGTTAGGTATAGGGTATTTATCTTCTTTTGTAGTAAGATTTAATTTCCTATAGTCAATAACAATTCTCCATTCTTTATTTCCAGTGTGATCCTCTTTTTTAGGTACCACCCAGATGGGAGCATTATAAGGTGAACTTGAAGGTTGAATGACCTTCTGATCGAGCATCTCTGTGATTTGCCGATCTACTTCTTTTTTGTGAATTTCCGGGTATCGGTAAATTCTTGTATATATGGGTGAATCATGTTCCGTAGGAATGTTGTGTTTAACGTGGTTTGTAAATGACAAATCATCACCCTTTTTATAAAACGCATTTTTATTTTCTTTTATTAATTTTAATAATTTAAATTTTTCTTCCGTGTTTAAATGATCTGTTCTTAGGTCTTTTTCAATATTATCATCAAGAATAGTATTTTCCGGAAGCATATTATTGAAATAATTAATGGTTTCATCATACTCAAGTTCTTCGTCTAAGCTGAAGAACAGAGGTATTATTTCACCATTTAGTGTCATACTCTTATTTAAGTATTTTATTTCGGCATTATTTGGAATTAAAATATTGTTGCCTATAATTCCGTTAAAATTTTTATTAAAATTATGAACTTGAAATGCACATTCTTCTTTTACTGGAAGAGCAAATTTTCCTTTCGGTATTATTATGTCTTTTGTTATTTTTATAGGGCTACCTGCGGTTTGTATTATTACGGGTTTTTTTCTATTTATAATATATTGCTGAGGAGCGTCTTCTTCTCTTAGAAGGCTATTGGTTGCTCCGGTATCTATCAAAAGCTTAATAAATTTACCATTTTTCCCTAGCTTAATATAGGGTAATCTGGGGTTTCCGAGGCTGTAGGCCGAAAATTTGCATCAGACCCAGTTTCATCGTTGTATTGTTCCACATAGTTAGTGGCTTTAGGTGCTCTCCTAAGTTGAGAGGAAGTCGGATCTTGTTCCATAGGTTCGAATCTTTGTGGAAACTGCCGATAATTATGGGGATTGTAATTATTATTTTGATAATTATTATTTTTTGGAATGTATGGCTTTGGGTGCCAATTTTGATGATTTTTGTTTTGGGGATCATCTCTAAAAGGATTGTTAGGATTTTTAAAATTTTTATATGGGTTTTGGTTTTGTTTGTTTATTTTGTCTGAGTATTTATTTTTTTGTTTATCGTCAAAATTATTTTCTGATTTCCCTAAAAATCCTGCACTACTTAACTCGTGTAAAGCTAATTCTATTGTGCTTGGCTTAATTGAATATAAGATTGTTCGCATGTGGATTGGCAATCTTTCTTTAAAAATTTTTAACGCGGTTTCCGTGTTTCTTGGAATGTCTAAAATATTATTTTCTTGTAAACATTTTTGATTTAATAATGACAGCGATTTTTGTATGTAATTGTAAAATTTTATTACATCGCCGCGGTATTGCGCTGACCTAAGCTCTTCGTATAATTGATCACTGCTTCTGAAGCCACCAAAATTTTCTACTAGCATGTTTTTTATATCAGACCACTTAGTGAGGTGCGTATGTATTTCAATCGCTAATCTAGCTCTACCAATGAATTTCGATTTTAAAAGATTTATACACATTTTTTGACCTTGCTCGTCATATGTTAATAATGTTGGAATAATATCATCAACATTTTGAACAAAAATAGCTAAATCTTCAGTTCTTCCATCAAATTTTTCTAACTTTTCGATATAATGTATAGGATTAATTTCTAGGTTTCTTAATGCTACATTACCATTTGCTGCAGGTTGAGGTGCTGCTGCTGCTGCTGCTTGTTGCTGCATCCTTGTTGCCATTATTTCCATTTGTTGTTGTTGTTGTTGCAACTGTTCCTGTAGTTGAAGATTTTGTTGTTGTAAAGCTGCAATTTGTGCTGGGTCCATGATGTTTGATTTAGCTCTAATATTGTCAAATATAATTGATCGTCTTAAATGTTTTTCACTTTGAGCTTTTTTCGAATCCTTTTTGATTCGATTGAAAATATTTTTCATCTATTTCAGATAACTCTTTATTTTTTTTTTTTGTCACTATTTTTTTTTTCTCTTCCTCAAATTATCCTTCCTCTACGGAATTTGAAACATTTATCATATGCACTGATATTGGTTTCGGATAATTTTCACAAAATTAATTTTTCGTATTCGTCGAAAAATAATTTTTTTTTTCACTGCACTTATTAATTTTTGATGAATGTCATCGATATTCGTTCGATCATTCACTTATAATTATTTTGTGCCACGTTTGTTGATTAAAAAAAAAATTCAAATGCACTCATTTAGTTTAAGTGAACTATCACTGAATTATTATTAAAGGGAAAGGGGCTTTTACTGATTTGCTTTCAGTGCACTTTTTCTTCACTTTAAATTGTTCAGAGTTCAAAATTCCGATATGCGTTCGGATTGAACTTATAGTTGCACTATTCACTTTTTGAGATTTTTATTATTATTTTTTTTTTTCTACGCGTTGCAGTTGCACGTATTTTCGTTTCGCGGATACTATATTAAATTAGTATCCTACCGACTGCGCCAATTAAATTTGAGTTTTAGAATTTTTATAAAAAAATATTACTTCCTATTCTCATCAAGAGAATAGGGCAACCGAAAATGAAACACAAATTTATTTGTATGATATTAAATACTTTATTTGAGCTTCAGATCCCTTACCACTGGTGGGGGGAAATCTTCGGCTATACGTTGTTGATGTATCTTTAAAACTAAACTAGAATGAGATCTTGAGATCCCTTTTATATCATAATTATGCTAACGCATCAAATCTTTGTTTGACTGCGGATGATACAATGATTCAATGTTGTGAAATACTTTGGTATCCATTTGATACTCATGCACAAGCTGCTGAAGGCAAGAAAGTGTTGATATGGAATTTATGTCTTTTTGGTCGCTTTATTTGTTTACATTTGATATACATTGTATACTCTTACAAAGTTGCTGAAGGCAAAAGTGTTGACTATAATATTTAATGTTCTTTCTGATCATTGTATCATTAATTGGTTTTCTTATTTTTGGTTTGTTTACATTTGATTGAAATCAAAGTCAAGTTTTTGTTTCTGTGTATCTTTAATAAGAATATTTGATATATGTGAGGGCGCACAAGTGAGCTTGGATATAACATATATATATATATATATATATATTTATCTATATATATATATATGAATTAAACCTTTTTTTTTAAAATATCTTTTAATTAATTTTACGATTTTAAACTTTTCGTTTTTATATTAAACTTCAGCAATACAAAAAGAAATTCAAAATCAAACGCCTAATTCACGATTGTAGGGGGTTTAGCTTCATCTTCTGTTAATTATGCAATGAGGGTTATATGACGAATGTGGACCCGTATGGTACACTTTTTTTTGATGGGCGATTACGACTTTTATATTTGATAGTCCGTGATCGCCAAATCGCACAAAATCCTAAAATAAAATTTACCCCATTAATCACTAAAAAAAAAACAATTTGTTTATTTTAATTTATTTGAAACCTTATAAATATTTATTTTGTTTCATTCAAATTCAAAAAAAATTTATTCTATTGTATATATGTAATTACATATAAAAAAAATCACTCACCAAATTAACAATCTCTTTATTTCGTAGAAATGAAGATTGTATAGCAATTAATTCCTTTTAAATTTGCAGACAAAATTTATCTACAGTTAACTCCTCTTATTTTTAGTGTTAACTGGAAGGTAGCACATTAACATAAAAAAAAACTATTTTCAAAATTTAAATTACTCACTGTAAGCTAAATTATATTAATTCTTAATACAATTAATACACTTTAAATAAAATTTTTTTTTTATTGAAAACTTAACCAATTTTCCTTTTTTCTTTTTTTAAGTTTTACATTAAAGTGAGGTAGGTATATGTTTTTTTATTTTTATGCGAACTTTAAAATAGCCGTCCGATACTATCAGCGAATTCTACTTTTCTGATCGTTATCGTGACTGTGGGAGAAAATCCCAATTCCTAAATCCTCTCGATTCAACGGATTAATCGCTTGATTTAAATGACCAATCACATTTATCCACGTCGAGGAGTACATTGGTCGAAAATATCCTATAATTGATATAAGCGACTCCTACTATGCAATAGCCTGAACTTTTATCCAGATAGGCCGGCCATCTTTATTTTCGCGCAGTGCGTAAAAGAGACAATTGTACTTCTTGAACACCTAACACATGAGATGACCAGATTGACGTATACAAAAAAATGTAAACATTGCGGCATCACTTTAAATGCCAAGAAAAAATAGATTTTAATAATGGAACATGTAAGTAAATAAAAAAAAAGGTTAGAAGCAATCTTTACAATTTCTTTTAAATTTACAGATAAAAATTATCTTCAGCATGAGAAGAATACCAGGTACGTACCTACCAGCTGTACGAAAACGATGACAACATGACCGCCAATCCGCAACAACATTGTAAGATTTAATTATCCAATTCCTATTAAATTATACGCAAAATTAATCTTTTTTTCTCTTCTCTTTTATTATACATAGGTTTTCTACAGGAATTTGGATCTGAAGCGCGGAAAGAAAATTCTGAAAATTCCGGAGTTGCTGTAAGTATGGATACATTACATTCCTTAACTCAGGGCATTATCTTTATCTTTCCTTGCTACAGGCTACCGCTACAGGTGTCTACAACAAGTGAAAAGTGATTGTGTAAAAATGGGTAAGCATCTGAAAGATTTAAACGCTGTTGAACTAAAAGCAGAACTAAACAAACGGGGTCTTCCTACTGCTGGAACGAAAAATTACCTCATTATTCGTCTGCAAGAAGCCATGAGACGACACAGCGAAAATCAAGACACTTCTGTCTTGGAAATCGAAATGGAAAAGAACAAGTAAGTACCAACACAGACTTGTCCAATATGTTGGCTCTTCTTCTCGAACGTTTCGAAGATCAAAGAAACGAACAAACGAAACTTTTCGAAGATCAAAGAGAAGAACAAAAGAATGAACAAACGAAACTTCTCTAACTTTTCGATGATCAAAGAAACGAGCAAAAGAATGTTTTCGAAGAACTTAGAAACAGCATTCTTGAAGAACAAAAGAACCTTCTCGAAGATAAGCTCACTGCGTTGCAAAACAAGTTCGTTGCTGCTGACAAAAGATTTGAAGCCGTAGAAAAACAACTCATAACAGTTGAGACTTAGATTGACGGGAAATTCGAGAATTTTGAAGGAAAATTCGAAAACTTTGAAGGAAAATTTAAAAAGATCGAAGAGAAAATTGTCAAAGTTGAGAATAAATTCAAGAATTTGTCAATGGAATTTGACAAAATAAGAAAACTAAAAGTACAAGAAAGTTCTGGCGACTCTTTGAAGAGAAAAGAGATGCATCCGCCAACTTTTGAGGGACAAACTTCTTGGTCAATCTATAAGAGACAATTCGAAGCAGCAGCAATGACAAACGGCTGGGACGATGACGACAAGTTTGTTGCACTTACACTGGCTCTTAGAGGACCTGCTGCAAAGGACAAACAATAGCAGCAGAGATGCATGGCAACTTTAGTGCACTTTCACAACCATTGAAAAACACTTTGGATATGGCCATATGCAAGAAGTCTTTAGAGTTCAACTAAACACCAGAGTTCAGAAACGGGCTGAAACTCTTCAGCTGCTCTAAGCAAACATCGAACGACTAGCTCACTTGGCATATCCAACTGCAGGCGAAGAAATCATAAAGCAATTCGTTGCGGAAGCCTTTGTTCGTGCCTTACCTCACATTAATCCCCAGAGAGCAGTACGAACAGCTGGAAAACGAACACTTCCATAAGCATTATCTTTCGCCTTGACTATGGAAGCAGCTGAACAGGCTTCACTAGGAGTACATCGAGTAAGAGAAGTTGCTATAGAAGAATGCTCTTGCCAAAGAATGGCATTCCAGAACAACCGTCGAACTACCTTCCAGGGAAGTTCTTACTTCGAGGGGCAGAAGCTGGTTTCTGGTATCTATGGCCCCAAAAACAGTATCCATGTCTCGCAGACTAAACGAAACAATAAAAGTCTAACTGTGGAAGCAGCTTTTAACAACAAGCAATACGTGGTTACCATTGACACCGGTGCACCGCTTCCATTGTACGAAGAGACTTGGTCAAGATTGCATATGGCTACACAACACCAACAGCTATTGTCTGAAGACTGCAAGAGTGTACGGAGAAGTACGTCTTCTGATCCGCTTGGCAGAACTAGATTTTAAACATCCATTTCTAGTGGCAGATATATGCGATGAGTGCATTATTGAAATTGATTTTATGAAAAAGCATGAAAGTTGTAGCATACTCCAGCAAGAGGTGCTTTCAAAGTCAGAGAGAAATTACTGCGTAACCAGAAGAGAACTTCTTGCTTTGGTTTTGGCCACAAAATAATTTCATAAATACATCTATGGACAGAGGTTCCTTTTACGGACGGACCATGGAGCGCTAAGATGGCTTTTGAATTTTGAAAATCCAGAAGGTCAAGTAGCCAGGTGGACCGAGAGACTTCAGACATATGACTATGAAATCCAACATTGAAAAGGAAAATTACACTCGAATGCAGATGCCGTCCGACCCTCAAAGCCTATTGGGCACAATGGAATTCCCTTCATGTGCAGGAAGGATTGCTCAAACGAAGATGGGAATCCTCAGATGGCAAAACCTATGTGATGCAGCTTGTTGTGCCCTGGACAAAGGTTAATGACATTCTACGTGTGATGCATGATGGATCTCCTGGAGGCCATTTGGGTATCAACAAAACTCTGGAGAAAATTCGAGAACGTTTCTACTGGCTGCATGCAAAAGACGATGTGGAAAAATGGTGCGGAAAATGCATCACTTGTGCAGCCACCAAAAGACCAGGCAGAAAACTACAGAGTAAGATGCAACAGTACAAGAAACAATTTTGCCCATGAAAGATTCTACCTCTGATCAAAGAACCAACAAAACAGATTTTGTAAAATCTTACTAAGCTTATTGTTTGAGGATTGATCAGATGACCAATCATCCAACAGTAAATGCCCAACTATAATGCGCATGAACAAGCATGAGCTACTTTCAAAATCGCATGTGTAAATGAGCGAATAAGTGGTACACACAGTAAGACTGCTTTTAAATTAAGCACCTTCTGCGTTGCGACTTACGTCGATTTTCTTTTGTGTTGCTTCCGAGTTAACGTTGCAAGAGGTGCAACAGTCGAAGCAATGCCGCCACAGTCACCCCGGGGTGGATTGGATGTCTTTTTTGAAAGATGTTCTTAATCCGAGCAAGACTGTTGGTAATATTTCGATCCATGGTTTTGGAGAACACATGAGTTCTGCTTTAAGAGTCCTGTGCATTCGCTCGACTATACAATTGGATAGTGGGTGGTTAGGTGTTGTTCGACTTTTCTTGCTTCCAACGAGATTGGTGAGTGCTTGGAAGAGGGCTGACTCGAACTGGGTGCCTTGGTCGGACGTGATAGTGACAGGTGAGCCGTAGTGACAAATCCAATGGTTGAATAGAGCTGTAGCGACAGTGTCATGTCTTTACGGTCATGTCTTTACTGCTACTGGCCATCGTGAAAATCGATCTATCATCGTGAGGAAGTAATGAAAGTTTTGAACCATTGAAAGGAAGATTATGTCGATGTGCATATGGTTGAATCTGGAGTCTGGTACGACTATGTGGTCAAGTCGAACTTTGTTGTGACGGTGAACCATAGCTCTCTGACATGCTATGCATTCTCGAGACCATTGTACAGCGTCTTTTCTTATTCCAGGCCATATAAACTTTTCTCTCAGCATACTTTTCTCTTCAGTGTCCGTGGAATATATGGTCTGACTACGATTGTAGACACGTCGCAATATATTTGTATGCCTGGATCTGCTTGTAGTTCGTGGAGATGCAGAGATGATGAACTTTCGATTAGATCTCGTAGATGTTCGTCGTTAAGTTGTTTGCTCCTTATTGTCTCTGGACTAAGTATTGTTGGCATGCTCCAAGCGGCTGCCAGTCATCATTGACAAATTGTTCGAGTTTGGCAGCGATAGCAGTTGATGATGCGTCCGTGGTTAGTGTCATTGCAGCATTTGTTGACAAGTATGTGAAAAGAGTTACAGCAACAATTTAAGATTTACAATCTTCAAATGCTTTTGTTGCTTCTTCGGTCCAGATGATTTTCGTTTTGTCTTTTTTAATGGATTTTTTCAAATAGTTGTTGAGTGGTATTTGTGAATGCGCAGCTTGTTGAATGCATCGCCTATAATAATTTGTTACTCCGAGGAAGCTTCTCAGTTCTTCGATGGTCTCTGGTTTAGTGTACTTGAGAATAGCATCGACTCGTATGTTAAATGGTGTATAACCTTGGGCATTTATAATGTAATCAACGAAATTTACATTTGGTTGGCCAAACACGCATTTTCTCAGATTGATGCTGAGTGATGAAGATGTTAAACGTTCGAAAACTATTTTCAGATGCTGGTGATGTTGGTTTTTGTCTTTGGAAATTATGTGGATGTCATCAATGTAGACAAAGACGAACTCAAGATCGCGGAAGATTTAATCAATGAACCTTTGGAATGTCTGCGTAGCATTGCGTAGGCCGAATGGCATGACCAAGTATTCGAAGAGTCCTCAAGGACGCTTCTTGTGGATGTCGTCAGGAGGCATAAGTAGCAGGTTCTTTCTATGTCTAACTTGGTGAAAATTCGAGCACCATTTAACCGAAGAAAGAGATCCTTAACGAGTAGAGCTGCATACTTATCAGCTTCGGTGTTTGCATTTAGCTATCGGTAGTCTCCACAAAGTCGAAAATTGTTGTTTTTCTTTTTCGTCAAATGAATCGGGCTCAAATATGGACTTCTTGATGGTCTGATGATGCCTTCTTCCAGCATCTCGGAGATTTGCGTTCTTGGCGCTGTTGCTTTTTTTCCTGCTAGCTTGTAGGAGCGTGCAGATACTGGAGGACCTTTCGTTATGATGCGGTGTGCGTACTGGATGTTGTTGAGATTCGGACTGCTTGTAGGTTTTGTGATGTTGATGAATAGTTTTAGAAGTTCGTCGTATTGGAGTGGAAGAGATGCATTGTTGAGATTTTGTAAGTTTTCGTCGCAAGTGATTCACCTTTGGTGGAGAATGAAGTAAGTGGATCGATGAGTCGCTGGTATTTGAGGTCGACAAGCAGATTAAAGTTGGTAAGGAAGTCGGCGACAATAATTGCAGTTTGAATGTCTGCAATTATGAACGGCCAGGAAAAACTTCTTCGAAGGTTTAAATCGAGTTTTAATATTTTGGTGCCGTAGGTATTTATGGGTGATGTGTTTGCTGCATATAAGGTGAGTTGATTTATTTCGGGTTTATCGTTGAAAAAACTGGTTGGAACTATTAAAACTACTGAGCTGGAATCTACAAGGAATGTTTTGTTGGTGGAATGGTCATATGGATAAGGAGTCGGATTTATGTTAATGGTAAAGTAGCTATGCTGTCACCAATTCCTCCAATTAGTGGCAGTGTGATTAGTTTTCCTGGTTGGTTGTAGGTGAAGTGTATTTGCAGGGTATGGTGCAATTTTGATCCCCGTTCCCCCACCGGTTGTGGTAGTAGCAAATACCACTGCGGTTCGGCGTGATAGGCCGTGCTCTCGAACGATGTACGTATTTCTCCTGCTTCTGATGTTGTCTCGGTGGCAGCGCTCCCCTGGACGTTCGATGTTGCTGTTGGAGTACAATGATTTCCAAGAGCTGGTTTTGAGTTTGCTGCTGGGCGAGATGCAAACTTTGGAGCTCGTTGTGAAACGTTTTCACCGCCATGGTTAGTTCCTGAACTTGACGTTCCAGTCGGAGGATATCGTTAGAGCTTACGTTCGAGAGGTTGTTGCCTGCATAAGGTCTCTCATGTATATGGCCATGACGGAAGCACTACCTAATGCGTCCATGATGTGATCTGCGGTCTCTCATGTGATCTTAAGGTCTAATCTTTTGGGGAAGCCGTTCTGACCAAAGCTGGTGTAGCACTTCGTCGCTCACTGCATTTTTTGCTAGCTCGCGCATTTCCCATAGAAGCTGGGAAGGTTTTTTGCTGCCTAGTACCTGTTCTCTGAGCAGTTTTCAGAGTTGTTTTTAACGGGATTCCAAAAAACGCTCTATAATTGCAGCTTTTAGAGTTTTGTGTTTGTCTAGTGGTAGATTGTTGTTCACAATGTCTATCAGTTGATTCGCTATGTGCAGAGGTAAGGTCTTTAGCAACTGGCGTCAATAAGGATGGGATTCTGTATGTCCAACAGGCTTGATTCAATTAGTCGGAGGCTAAATTATTTTCGTCGTCAGCCATGTCTCCTTCTTTTGCGTTCTACGCTGGAGTTCTGATCATATGTGTATTGGAAAAAATGATGACAGACTTACGTGCAATCGGAACTCAGTTGATCACGTCGAGGTCACCAATTGTGGTGTTTTTACACACACACACTATATTTTTGAAACAACTGAGAAACAGAAAACCGAGGAGAATGCAAGAAATAAAAGTATGCACAGATTTTGCTGTCACTGACAATGTTTTGTTTTTTAATCAAATTGTAAATTGGTTTCTATCACAAATAGACACTGTTCTTTATAATTAATATTATTTCACTTAATTCTAATGACAATAAAGAAATAAAACAAGTAATAAATGATGTTTATGAATTTAACTTTGAAGCGCAATAATGTTTTTCCGTTCAGAGACGATTACCAAGTGAGTATTTGAATTCAAAACATTTTTAGACTTTGTTTAAGTTGTTTCTTTTAGAATATTCTGGAAACTTGGTTAACGTTGCCATTAGATGCAAGAGGCACAACAGTCGAAGCAATGCCGATACAAAAATAACTAAATGTTGCCATCTGGCGGTTTCTAGATGCGTAACTACTCTGCTCATCTACTCGCGCTTGAGAGCATGTGTAAATGGTAGTGCTAGATTACTACTCGTAAGTACTTAAGCCCCGTTCCTTTTAGGTGGCAAAGTACTCACGAGTAGTAATCTAGAACTACCATCTACACATGCTCTTAGGCTGAAAAATGTAAACGCAAGTACATTTTTAATGTATTTTTGTTGACATTTTCACATTGCTTGTGCGATTCTGGTGTTCGCACTCACACAACTTGAAAATTGTACTACTCTAGTACAAAAAATGAGAAAAAAAGAAGTATCATGCGGGCTATTTTGTTTTTATGAATAGAAAAGAAAGAAAACTAAACGCTGTCATCTGGCGGTTTGTAGATGCGTAACTACTCTGCTCATCTACTCGCGCTTGAGATCAGTTACCTAGTTTATATGCAGAGTCGAAAGATCGAATTTTAGTTGAAAAGAAATTCCAACACAGGTATTTCAGCCAACTAGTTGAAAGCTTGAGGAGTTGAGTTAAGTGCGTCGTTAAGGTTCCGACGTGACGTTGGAACCTTTGAGTGTGGCCGCAACCACAACCCAAAATGCTGAAATTTACACAGATTAATCTGAAGCACTCAAAAAGTGCTTCAGACAATCTCAGAATCTTTCTTAGGGAGGAAGATGTGGATTTCGGCATCATTCAAGAGCCATGGGTTCGAAGCCATAAGATCTGCGGGCTTCAAGACCAGGACCCATGTTCTGTAACTATCGCATCGATAAAATTTATCGAGAAACGTTAGAAATTGGAACGAAATTCATTTTATCGCTTCAATGGGGTTCTGTAACTTTGACAATCGATAATTTTATCGCTTGGACCATAATGGAATGAAATTACTGGAAAGTGCGATAAAACGGTGTTCTGTATGATCAAAAGTCGATAAAGTTTTCATTTGAAATGTCAAATTTTATCACCTACTACCGAGCAGGCGGAAAGAATTATTTCTGACCTTCGTCGTTCATGCGCCTCCACCAGAAGTAAATTCGCGAACATGATTTTTTAAGGGCTTTTTATGTTTCTTAAATATTTTGTATGTTAATAACTTTAATGTATTCTGTAGAATTAATAACGCACACAAAATATGGTAAAACTTTTATATATTCTTTAGCGTTTTCATTTGGTAGTCCGGAATCGCTGTACAGAACTGTGCGATTCCGGACACCATTTGGTCCCAAATGACCGTAAACACAATCGTCCGGAGTAGTTCCGAACGATTCCGGACTACCAAATGAAAACGCTATAATAATGCACACAAAAGGATTGGTTGAGTTTGTTCTTCCGAGCTGTCTTTACAGTAGTTGTAATTATATTTTTGGCTACACTACATAACCTAAGCGGGTTACTTCCACACATATACCGCATACGAAATGCATTCCAGCCATCCAGAACTAACACACTCAACTCATACGACTGAAATTGCATCTCATGAAAACTTTCTAGACAAATTATAAACTAAAAATTATTATAGTACCTATGTACCTATATGCTCGTAAATGACCATCAATCATCAACCCAACAAATAAAAATATGCTTCTTGTATCTACAGTGCACATGTGCGTAAGAATGCTAACCTCTTAGTCCATCAAAATCTTCGTCATACCAAAAAAAAATTCTTTCACCAAAAGATGGTGTAACTGGGCGATCGTTTCTCCCAGTATCACATCAGTACTATCAATAAACCCAAGATTGTCTTGTTTTGACAAAGGAACCTAAAGCAAAGAGTAGTGTCGGTTTATATATCGTGTCTTATTGGCAGCCCCAGCAAATTTATTTTTTTATACATAGGTATAGGTATTTTATTAGGTATCTGAATCCATTATTGGCATCCATCGTTCCGAAATCAACGAAAGAGGTGAGTCTTTATTTGATTTCATTATTTCTAACAACATGTCTATTTGTAACAGAGGCAATATCTCCACCTTCATTTTCCCGAGTACGGATACGTTTGAAGGGTGGGAAGATGTGCTAGACGTTACACTAACTAACAATAGTGAACAGGTCAGGTTGGAAAACTGGAAAGTATCTACACTGAGATCATTCTCCGATCACAGGTATATACTTTACGAATTAGGTCTTAACACTAAGCCCCCTGTCCCGTTTAGAAATCCCAAAAAACCGACTGGAACAAATTCAGTCAAGTTGTAAGTTCCAAATTAAGAACTGTACCGAATCTTGTTTTAGATTCTGTAGAAGAACTGGAGGCGAAAGTAAGCACTTTTGAAACGGCTCTGAATGTAGCATTCAAAGCTTCCTGTCCAGTTAGGTACAGTAAAAAAACTTTCCCTCCATGGTGGAATGAGGATCTCTCAAATCTTAGGAAGATTACAAGAAAGACCTTCAATATCTGCTACGTTAGCAAACAATGGCAACCGTACAAGGACTGCCTCAAAGATTACAAAAAAGCGGTATCCTCAGCCAAAAGGCTGGCTTGGAAAGAATACTGTGAATCAATTGAAAATATAAAAGACTCTGCTAGGCTAGGCAAAATACTGTCAAAACAACACTCATGTCCATCTCTCCTCAAAAAGGAGGATGGTACTTGGACAGTGGATTCAGCCGAATCTCTAGAGGCTTTAATGACAACCCATTTCCCAGGCTGTAAGGATTACAGCCTAGTAACAGACAATGCCCTTAGTGCTCAGTCAGAACACTTAGAAAATATTCATGGTATTATAACCAAGGAAAAGATTTCCTGGTATTAATAGCTTCTCCCCATACAAATCTCCAGGTGTAGATGGCATTATTCCCATAATGCTACAGAAGTTGCATAACACGGCTGTACCCTGGTTAGAAGTATTCTTCACAAATTGCTTCCGGTTTGACTACGTCCCCAAGTCGTGGAGACAAGTTAAAGTTATTTTCATTCCGAAGGTGGGGAGACGGGGACACGAAGCCCCAAAAGACTTTAGGCCCATCAGCCTCACTTCCTTCGTCATGAAAACACTGGAAAGAATAATTGACATATACATAAGAGGGATTTTAGGTAGAAATCCTCTTTCCAAATCACAACACGCCTACCTTAAGGGAAGGTCCACGGAAACGGCTCTTCACGAGGTGGTGCGCACCATTGAAAAAACAATTCAATATAAAGAATATACCCTTGCAACCTTCCTTGACGTCGAGGGAGCTTTCAATAACGTTCTTGCTAATTCGATTCAGGGATCTCTTGTCAAGTTCGGCGTCGATGCTTACATTACAAAATGGATTTTATCCATGTTAAGATCAAGAATCATTCAAGCAACGTTGGGTAATGACCACATTATTAAACTCGTAGATAGGGGTACACCTCAGGGAGGAGTTCTATCCCCCTTACTATGGTTGCTTGTCATGGACACAATCCTTTGTGAACTGGACAACTGTGGTGTAAAGGCGGTGGCGTATGCGGACTGTTAAATCGGTCGCCGTCTTGAAAAGTAATGCCAACTAAAAGTTCTACACCTCGAAAAAAAACATCCTTTTTGACTGTTCGCATTGCTTCGGTTAACAAGCCTTTTCATTGATTTCGAGTATAAAGCTTTATACAAGCCTTTACATTTAGATTTTGTCTGACTAACTTTGACAAACCTTACAGCGACCTTTTAAAAAGCGATTTTATCGTCCCTCCGTATGGCTTGCGAGTATTTTCTACCAAAGGCTTTAAGGAAACTATTACTTAAAATATTCAATAAAAAACAGTTAACATCTATAAATAAACCTTATGACGACACTAAAGAAATAATAGCTTACTAATTTTTTGAAATTGGACCTTACACAAGTAAAATTGTTAGTTGGGCTATTAATAGCTTCTCCCCATACAAATCTCCAGGTGTAGATGGCATTATTCCCATAATGCTACAGAAGTTGCATAACACGGCTGTACCCTGGTTAGAAGTATTCTTCACAAATTGCTTCCGGTTTGACTACGTCCCCAAGTCGTGGAGACAAGTTAAAGTTATTTTCATTCCGAAGGTGGGGAGACGGGGACACGAAGCCCCAAAAGACTTTAGGCCCATCAGCCTCACTTCCTTCGTCATGAAAACACTGGAAAGAATAATTGACATATACATAAGAGGGATTTTAGGTAGAAATCCTCTTTCCAAATCACAACACGCCTACCTTAAGGGAAGGTCCACGGAAACGGCTCTTCACGAGGTGGTGCGCACCATTGAAAAAACAATTCAATATAAAGAATATACCCTTGCAACCTTCCTTGACGTCGAGGGAGCTTTCAATAACGTTCTTGCTAATTCGATTCAGGGATCTCTTGTCAAGTTCGGCGTCGATGCTTACATTACAAAATGGATTTTATCCATGTTAAGATCAAGAATCATTCAAGCAACGTTGGGTAATGACCACATTATTAAACTCGTAGATAGGGGTACACCTCAGGGAGGAGTTCTATCCCCCTTACTATGGTTGCTTGTCATGGACACAATCCTTTGTGAACTGGACAACTGTGGTGTAAAGGCGGTGGCGTATGCGGACTGTTAAATCGGTCGCCGTCTTGAAAAGTAATGCCAACTAAAAGTTCTACACCTCGAAAAAAAACATCCTTTTTGACTGTTCGCATTGCTTCGGTTAACAAGCCTTTTCATTGATTTCGAGTATAAAGCTTTATACAAGCCTTTACATTTAGATTTTGTCTGACTAACTTTGACAAACCTTACAGCGACCTTTTAAAAAGCGATTTTATCGTCCCTCCGTATGGCTTGCGAGTATTTTCTACCAAAGGCTTTAAGGAAACTATTACTTAAAATATTCAATAAAAAACAGTTAACATCTATAAATAAACCTTATGACGACACTAAAGAAATAATAGCTTACTAATTTTTTGAAATTGGACCTTACACAAGTAAAATTGTTAGTTGGGCTATTAATAGCTTCTCCCCATACAAATCTCCAGGTGTAGATGGCATTATTCCCATAATGCTACAGAAGTTGCATAACACGGCTGTACCCTGGTTAGAAGTATTCTTCACAAATTGCTTCCGGTTTGACTACGTCCCCAAGTCGTGGAGACAAGTTAAAGTTATTTTCATTCCGAAGGTGGGGAGACGGGGACACGAAGCCCCAAAAGACTTTAGGCCCATCAGCCTCACTTCCTTCGTCATGAAAACACTGGAAAGAATAATTGACATATACATAAGAGGGATTTTAGATAGAAATCCTCTTTCCAAATCACAACACGCCTACCTTAAGGGAAGGTCCACGGAAACGGCTCTTCACGAGGTGGTGCGCACCATTGAAAAAACAATTCAATATAAAGAATATACCCTTGCAACCTTCCTTGACGTCGAGGGAGCTTTCAATAACGTTCTTGCTAATTCGATTCAGGGATCTCTTGTCAAGTTCGGCGTCGATGCTTACATTACAAAATGGATTTTATCCATGTTAAGATCAAGAATCATTCAAGCAACGTTGGGTAATGACCACATTATTAAACTCGTAGATAGGGGTACACCTCAGGGAGGAGTTCTATCCCCCTTACTATGGTTGCTTGTCATGGACACAATCCTTTGTGAACTGGACAACTGTGGTGTAAAGGCGGTGGCGTATGCGGACTGTTAAATCGGTCGCCGTCTTGAAAAGTAATGCCAACTAAAAGTTCTACACCTCGAAAAAAAACATCCTTTTTGACTGTTCGCATTGCTTCGGTTAACAAGCCTTTTCATTGATTTCGAGTATAAAGCTTTATACAAGCCTTTACATTTAGATTTTGTCTGACTAACTTTGACAAACCTTACAGCGACCTTTTAAAAAGCGATTTTATCGTCCCTCCGTATGGCTTGCGAGTATTTTCTACCAAAGGCTTTAAGGAAACTATTACTTAAAATATTCAATAAAAAACAGTTAACATCTATAAATAAACCTTATGACGACACTAAAGAAATAATAGCTTACTAATTTTTTGAAATTGGACCTTACACAAGTAAAATTGTTAGTTGGGCTATTAATAGCTTCTCCCCATACAAATCTCCAGGTGTAGATGGCATTATTCCCATAATGCTACAGAAGTTGCATAACACGGCTGTACCCTGGTTAGAAGTATTCTTCACAAATTGCTTCCGGTTTGACTACGTCCCCAAGTCGTGGAGACAAGTTAAAGTTATTTTCATTCCGAAGGTGGGGAGACGGGGACACGAAGCCCCAAAAGACTTTAGGCCCATCAGCCTCACTTCCTTCGTCATGAAAACACTGGAAAGAATAATTGACATATACATAAGAGGGATTTTAGATAGAAATCCTCTTTCCAAATCACAACACGCCTACCTTAAGGGAAGGTCCACGGAAACGGCTCTTCACGAGGTGGTGCGCACCATTGAAAAAACAATTCAATATAAAGAATATACCCTTGCAACCTTCCTTGACGTCGAGGGAGCTTTCAATAACGTTCTTGCTAATTCGATTCAGGGATCTCTTGTCAAGTTCGGCGTCGATGCTTACATTACAAAATGGATTTTATCCATGTTAAGATCAAGAATCATTCAAGCAACGTTGGGTAATGACCACATTATTAAACTCGTAGATAGGGGTACACCTCAGGGAGGAGTTCTATCCCCCTTACTATGGTTGCTTTTCATGGACACAATCCTTTGTGAACTGGACAACTGTGGTGTAAAGGCGGTGGCGTATGCGGATGACCTGGTGGTTATGACATCAGGAGCGTTTCCTACAGTGATAAGTGATATCATGGAAACTGCCTTGAAAAGAGTTGACATCTGGGCTACTAGTTGTGGACTAGGTGTCAATCCAAATAAAACCGAATTGATGCTCTTCACCACTAGGACTAAAATTCCCCCCTTCACCCTACCCCAGTTGAACGGATTGATGCTCTTCACCACTAGGACTAAAATTCCCCCCTTCACCCTACCCCAGTTGAACGGTCACACTCTTTCTCTATCAACAAAAGCTAAATACCTAGGAGTTATTCTGGACCCTAAGCTTAGCTGGAAAATCAATATCGAAGAACGTGTGAAGAAAGCAAGTATAGCCTTCTATGCATGTAGTAAAACTTTCGGGAAAAAATGGGGTCTGAAGCCTAAAATGATTTTATGGACTTACACAGCTGTAGTTCGTCCAATTCTAACATACGGATCGATCGTATGGTGGCCAGCCCTAAGTAAAAAATATAATATAGACAAACTGAAAAAGATTCAAAGAACAGCCAGCATAGGTTCCCCAGGTGCAATTAGATCTTGCCCAACCGATGCCTTAAGCGTTATTCTTAATCTTTTGCCTCTAGACCTTCACATCAAATACATGGTATCCTGCAGTGCAACCAGGCTTAAAGAAGCAAGCTGTTGGGCAGAAAGACCCTATGGTCATGGACAAATTTTAAAACTGTTGCCGATTAGATCTTCGCTCAGTCCATATTGACTACCAATACCCTTGTCTTGACTTTGATAAAAGTTTCAATGTGCTTTTTCCTACCAGAGACGAATGGAAAAACGATACGGTGACAAATGAATATGACACCACAATTTTCACTGACGGCGCAAAGATGGTTGACGGAGTTGGGGCGGGTGTTTTCTCCGACAAACTTAAAATTAGTCAATCGTTCCGCTTGCTTGCTATTAAGGAAGCCTGTAGGATACTCAAACAAAAAACAATATCTAACCATAATATTCACAATGTAGCCATTTGTGTAGATAGCCAAGCTGCAATTAAGGCAATTAACAGCTGCCTGGTGTCTTCAAAGATAGTTCATCAATGCAGAGCAGAGCTCTCAGGTTTCAGTGATAGTATAAAAATTTCTCTCGTATGGGTCCCAGGCCATAGCGACATCCAAGGCAATGAGCGAGCAGATGATCTTGCTAGGCAAGGATCAGCCCTTCTCGTCTCTCAGGCGGAATCAGTAGATCTTCCACTGGGTTTCGTGAAGGGCAGAATATATGACCATTTCCTTTCAGAATCAACAAAGAGGTGGCAAAGTTTGGCAACCTGTAAAATAACTAGAAAGATATATGGCCAACCTATGACAAAAACAGATCGAATGATTTAATAAAACGAAACAGAATAGACACGGCCAGGGTCGTTGCAATCGTCACTGGCCATTGGCCAATAGGCGAACACGCAGCTAAACTGCGCATACCTTTTAACAGCTACTGCCGTAGTTGTAGAAATCCGCTGGAGAAGGAAACTATTGAGCATTTCTTCTGCCACTGTCCGGCCCTGGCTAGATCTCGCCTCCAGGCATTTGGTAGCCTGTTTCTCGACAACCTAAACGTGCTGTCGAACAAAAGGATAAATGATTTTACCACTTTTCTCAACAGCACCAGTTGGCTCTAACAAACCAAGCAATATCTCTATTTCAACTTTCACCTTGGAAGTTTTTGGAACTTTCGTTTAGGAATGGCTATTCGGACTAGCACTTACTCTATCTTTGGCAATAGCATCAGAGTACTGATTAATACCTGGTAGGTATAAACTGTCTTTGAACGGGCTTAGCCTCATATAGATCTAGTGTAAAGTTATTGGGTAGGCTCTCAGTCCAAATGGAACCACCCAGCACACAGTGTGAGCTAGGTTCTTCCCTTGTGACTGCGGGCACAGACCAAAAACTGGTCCCCTTAGCTTTTCAAAGCACTCACTCACTTTCCATTTCAACTTTCACCTTTTAAGTTTCTGGAACTTACCTTTAGGAATAGCTTTTCGGACTAGCACTTACTCTATCTTGCGGCGAAAGCATCAAAACACGGATTTACACCTGGCAGGTGTACCGCCTTTGAACGGGCCTAGCCTCATATAGATCTGGTGTAAAGTTAATTGGTCGTCTCTCAGTCCAAATGGAACCACCCAGCACACAGTGTGAGCCAGGTTCTTCCCTTGTGACTGCGGGCACAGACCAAAAACTAGTCCCCTCAGCTTAACAGTCACTACCACTATATCACAAAAATTAGGTCAAACGAGTTATGGTATCAAAACGGCGCTTTTCCGCGCTAATTGGGTTTCTTCGGAACAGTTGTTCTGCGAAACCGCCATCTTACCTACCTCTTACCTACCTAAGTGCGAAAAAGTTGAAATGACAGGAGAATACTTGCGTTGCTTTGTAGGCATTAAGGCAAAAAGATTGAGTTTTCGAAAAAAAAAAATATTTTCATTGCTCTTTACAAGCTATGCGCATACTTTTCAACAACAAATATTTATTCGTTAATATGCATTTGATCACATGCAGAAATAATTGTGTATTCAACATTTCAACCCAGGTATTTCATTTAATTTTCGACTCAACACCACTGCTCGAGTGCGATCGAGTTGAATTCCATTTCGTTCCAACTCATCCCCGTTTACAAAAGGTTGGACCTAGGTTCAACCTGGGTTCAAAGACGCATATAAACTAGGTAAGTGGTAGATGGTAGTACTAGATTACTACTGACGAGTACTTTGGAACAGGGTCATTATTACCTAGTTTATATGCAGTGTCGAAAGATCGAGTTTGATTTGAAACGAAATTCAAACCCAGGTATTTCAGCCAACTAGTTGAATGCTTGAGGAGTTGAGTTAAGTGCGAAAAAGTTGAAATGACAGGAGAATACCTGCGTTGCTTTGTAGACATTAAGACCAAAAGATTGAATTTTCGAGAAAAAAAATATTTGTATTGCTTTTACAAGTTATGCGCATACTTTTCAACAACAAATATTCATTCGGTAATATGCAATTGATCACATGCAGAAATAATTGTGTATTCACCATTTCAACCCAGGTATTTCATTTAATTTTCGACTCAACACAACTGCTCGGGTGCGATCGAGTCAAATTCCATTTCGTTCCAACTCATCCCCGTTTACAAATGGGTGAACCTAAATTCAAGCTCACTTCAACCATGCATATAAACTATAGGTATATAAGCCCTGTTCCATTGACGTATTAGATATGGACCACCAGTAGCCAACTTCACGCGTGTTCCAACATAACTAGGGGCGCCATCAACTACTAGCATGGAATCTGCGTAGCATTGCTACGCTTGTTTTAATTAATCATTTAATATTAATATATTTAGTACACGTATTTAACACTAAAAGATGATGGCGTATTTTGGCAGCTTTTAGCTGGAACAAATTTTCTTGGCTGTTTGTATGAAAATTTCAACCGACTGGCGGTCCATATCTAGTACGTCAAAGGTGGCAAAGTACTCGCGAGTAGTAATCTAGTACTACACATGCTCTTAAGCTCGAGTAGATGCAGAGTAGGTACGCTCCTAATTACCGCCAGATGACATCGCATACGAATCGGAGATTTTCGATCCAAATGACGTTTGAACTTAATTTGTTTAAATCCAAGAAGCACTTGTGCTTCTCCGTTTGTATGAAAATTTTAACCGACTGGCGGTCCATATCTAGTACGTCAATGGAGCTTTTGCCACCTAAAAGGAACACAAAGGAACAGGACTATTCATCGAACGCACGCATTGCACTTCGATTTGCCATCCCTGCTTTTGAATATGAAAGTGTTTAAAATTTAAAAAAATAAAAAAGGTTTTTCATAATTCATTTCCAGAACTTATTAAAAAAAAAAGAAAATAGCAAAATTTAAGCTAACTTTCCTTTGTTTTTTTTTTTGTAAACTACACAATGCATCGCAAACCTCATATTGGTCCTAAATCAAAAATCAAGAGGGGCAAAAACCATGTGCAGGCACAAAGCGATTCCGAAGTTAGTTTTGGAGAGCCAGAGGTGGAAAACAACTGTACGGATTATGAGCTTGATTACACATATGTATAATGTATGTGTATCCAAAAGTAGCCGAAATCCAAGAGAATTTAATCAGCAAACCTCTTCCACATCTACGAAGACTGAATTTATTCCGAGTCCAAATCGACGGGCTCCTGAAGTGATCAATACAAAAAAATGGAGAAAACAAAAAACTCCATTGCAAAGGGACAAGCGTATTAAGCAGGAAGTTAGAAAACTTCTGAACAGAGCAGGTATACCACATTTTTAAACTTTTGTAAGTAGAAGAAAATTTCAAATCCTAGTTTTGATTATAGATAATATTACAAAAATTCCTTTTCGCCGGCTGATCTGTGAAATGTTGGAAAAGTATTCTACCGAAGCGGACAGTATTACTCTAACTGCCTTAAAAGCCTTACAAGGTTCCAGTAAATTATATCTTACTCAGTTCCTATCAGATTTATCCATGTGGAGAATGCGTCGTGGAAGATTTACCCTTGGAGTTAGTCGCATACTTTTGGTGCACTATCTCAGAGACCCAGCTGAAACGGGGAATTAATTTTTGATAAGTGTTATTTGTCTTCTTAAGACATTTATAAATTTGTTTTGGTTCGATATCCCTCGTAACAAAAATAAACATTTTTTCGTTTTTATGATCTTACAAATTTTCTATTTTTGGTTCTGTAGGGTTTGCCTGGGGTGAAATCGCGTAAGGTGATTGTTGATAGTTCTCGACTGAAAAGGTAAAACATCTTAAGTCGACTTAAGATGATTAGCTTTTTTTAAAGCACCATGTTGCCAATACAGAGCAGCACAGTTCTGTCTTACCCGCATTCTCCTATCTCTTTCCTCTCCCTTTTTATGAAGGAAAAAAAATCATCTTTTGTAGGAAAATGGCATGGTAACACAAAGTAAAATATCTTAAGTCCACGAAAGATGTTTTCTTTAATCGAACTAGTAAACCTAAGATGATTTTATCTTGAGAATTTGTAATAATTCTGCAATGGTTAAACATATTAAGTTGACTTAAGATACTTTACCTTGTGCAAACCAAAAATATATTCACTCCTAAGTCGACTTAAGATAAAACTTCCCTGATAATTCAGGAAAATTTAGAAAAGGCAAATCATCTTATATTTACATATTTTCATAAACTTTAAATCCTGTGGCCGAATCGCGCCCTACGTGAACGGACGGGCGATCGAGCTCATGAAAATTACAGCACTCGTCAATCGATGGAGCGTATCGGGATCGCGACCGACGTTAGTTTACGTTCCGTAAACTATAAAATGTTTGTGTCATTGTAGCCGATTAATTTTGAAAATTGTAACAGATGAATATCCAAACGCCATGTCATTTAGATGTGTTGTTTTTGATTTTGATTAATTATATTTATTTGTTTCAAGTTATAATTTTTTGTTTTTTTATACGAAAATAAAAACGATAGGAATTAAGTAGCCGAGTTTGGGAGATAAAAACATCTGAACTGCGGTACAACTGGCCCTTAGTGATTTTTTGAAGTGAAACTTTTTTTGTTGTAGTGAGAATAAATCAAATTACGTATAATAACCTATTTGATATGATTAATGTTGTGAAAAAATTGGTCTACATAATAAAAGCAACCCGTTCTATTTAGGCATAAGAAAAAATAACAACGCTTGCAATTTGAACAATATAAAACTACCAAAAAAGTGCTAGAGAAAATGGAGAGCAAAAATCTATCTATCTCATATTTTGTTTGTACCTAGCGAATCAACCTGTTTCAAGGAGATATTTTTTTTAATTTTCAAGTATAAATTTGTCCTAAATAGATAAATATTATTATGCAGATTTGTTCGATAAATGCTAAAGTATATTTATTTATTCAAAATTGTATTCATTACACAATTTTTTATTAAATAAATTAAACTTTAATACCCATGCGTTAACTCCGGACTTGACGTATGACATTTCGAGTGAACGTACGCAGTGAAGCACTCGTTAACGTAAGACGCGATACCGAATTTTACGTGTACACGTCAACGTAAGTGACGATCCCAAACTGGTACATTCCTTTCACAATTCGGCCCCTAATATTCCTTCCCTTAAGTCAAAACAAGATTCTTTACCGTCTGCAAAATAAAAAAATACACGCTCATTTAAGATACATTTAATGGCAATATGGTATGGTTCCATATTTTATATTCAGTGCGTATGAGTTTTTCCTAGGGTTTACAAAAAATTGCTGTTAAAGAATATCCAAAAAAGTATTCATGCCTATTACCGTTGTCGTTTGTCTTAAAAAACGACACGACAACGAAAACGACGGCTGTCGTAAGCGACAAACGATAACGGTAAGAGGTATGAATTACCATGCCTATTATTCTTGTCGTTTGTCTCCTACGAAAGCATGACATGCCTATTACAGTTATCGTTTGTCGCTTTCGACAGCAGTCGTTTTCGATGTCGTGTCGTTTTTTACAACAAACGACAACGGTAATAGGCATGATTACTTTTTGGTAAACCAAATTAACGGGAAATAAAAAAAACATTTTTAAGTCTGCTTCAAATAGGAACAATACCCATGGACATTATGATAATTTGGAAGTCCATAGGCAAAAAAAAATTAGTAAAAAAGCGTTATTGAAAACTTTATATACCAAATCTTTCGCTCACTCTAAATCCTATACCTAGTAACCCCAGCAAGCGCGGTTCGGGTTGTTTTCGAGGTTCCTGATGTTTCTTCCGGATAGCTGCTGCATATGTTGATCAATAAAGATCAATTTTGCTTCTTCATACAGTTTTTTTGATTTGTGACTGGATTTCTGTTTAGTACTGTACAAATGCGGATCATCTTGATCTTCTTAATGGTGATATCGTGAACCATATGGAACAAACATACAAACCGTTTTGTCTTTATACTCAGTCCATTTCGCTTTCAGAGTAGCGGGTGAACCAAGTCACAGCTAGGTTCCACATTTCACTTTCACTCGAAATGAAATCTAAATCGACCTAACATAAAATTGGGTGTTCTAGAATTCACCGCATCGATTTCACTTTTTCCGAAATCGATACAAAGTGAAATTGTTGTGTTCCACAAATCTATTTTTTATTTATTTCAAATTGATCGTACATATTCAGTGTGATTAAAAATATGAATATAAAATTACAAGGAAAGGCCATCAGCATCTTTTTGAATCGATCTTGATTATTTTCTTCGCCAAGAAAACGCAAAACTGCGTCTAGCTGTCGCGTGCGAATTGAAAATTTTGCAAGTAGGACTTGCTCGACAATTTGCAGTACCGCCATAAAGATATAAAGACATTAATATGATATGCACCTACATAAATATATTTAAAAGCAAATAGTAGCTAACAACTAACTTTAACTTCTTTTCTTGGCAATCAAATTTCCAATGGGTTTGATTTTTGATATCTACACTAGTATATATATCTCTGCCTTCGTTTTTATTATTTCTTATACATAATATTTATATTTCTTAGTATATAAATATTAGCAGCAATTAATAAAGCACTTATTATAAACAACAATTATATTTAAAAATTAGTTAGAAATAAAATGTATTATAAAGCAAACAATTTGCCAAAGCAAAAATTATTTGACAGATATCAGCTGTTTTTAATTTTACGAAAAGTGAATTCGGAATACATTCGGAGTTGCCAAAACGGTCGAAATGTGGAACACTGAAATTAAATTCACTCGTTTTGCAATTTCGATATCGGTTTAATTTCACTCGATTTCTGGAACCTAGCTGTAAAGAAACGTTTAAATTTTTTTTAACATCAACCCTGTGCTTGTTAAATTCAAACTTTATCTAAAAGTTGATTTCCAAGTATTAATGATGTAGAAAATATAGCATTTTTTTACAAAGTAGGTATGAATTTGATTTTACAAATTCAAATCATCATGACTTTCACCTAAATCTGTCATCTGATAAAAATGGATATTCATCCAGATCTGTAACAAGGCTCTGAAGAAAAAATCTAATTTTTTAACTACGTAGGTATTTAATTTTAAAGTTTACAGTTTAGTTTTTCTACATTACATTAATATTTATAAGTTGTTGCCGTTAACTTCACGAACTCAAATGTGATTTAAAAGTTGACGTTTTTAAAACCTTTTGTTTATTTAACTAATGACATTTCATCCTATTTCTCATTTAATTTCATTATAGCACTTGCAGTTTATCTTACATCGACTGTGTCTCGAAAAAACAAGGCAAAGTTACTTATCGCAACTTAAAATTTTCGAAGTCAATAATTGAAAAAAAAAAAATTGAAATAGGCAAACTATCTTAAGTTAAATTTTGCCCTATAACTCAGAAAATAATAGAAATATCGCATTAAATAATTTTTTTTTTAAATAGTGCATCAAATTTCACTTTAAAAAAGATCATTCTAAGCAAGCTACGTTTAAAATGAATCTGTTTTCAAGTTGTTTTTTTGTTCTCCTAAAAAAGGTTAAAAATTGACTTAAGATGATTTACCTTTTCAGTCGAGAGTTCACAATCAAAATCATAATTTTGGCTCCTGTAATGTCTGCTACGACAGTAGCTTTTTTTGAAATAATTGTGTGCCTCTATTATATAACACAACTCAACAATTGAGTTGTCATCAAGTCAACTAAACCACTAGACAACCAAGCAAATTGATCGTATTAACAGTAGTATGCAGCTGAAGTGAAACGAAAAATCACAGTAGTATGCAGCTGAAGTGAAACGAAAAATCCCATAAAAAATGACACAGTGAAATCATAAACCAAATTTTTCGTCCTTTTCGTTTTGTGGTAGGCAGCTCCGCGGTGAAACCGTTCATAACCGGTTCAAGTCTCCACAACTCTCTACACTCTTTTCGCACACAATTTAGTTGACCGGGATATTAATTGCTCGCGAAATTTTGACGTTTCTATTTTGTTCGTGTTTTTTGTGTTTATTATTATTATTAAATGGATTTCTGTTATTTTTTATTTGTTTTTTTGTGTTTTGAAAAATATTTTTTTTTGCAAATGGCGGAACTCTACATACAAATTTGTCCGGTACCGTTTCGTTATCATTTCGTCTGTGTTTTTGGAGACGTCGGAAAATTTCGTTTCACTTCAGCTGCATACTAACTAGGCTTTATGAAAATAAATATAATATAAATATAATATAAATATAATAATGAACGCTTGACGATTGAAATGATGCCAATTTGGATTTGTGAACGTTTTACCATTGTATATAAATTTCTATAGTACAATCATGGAGCAGCGCCATCTAAAGAAACTTGTGAACATCACTTTGGTGGTTCTTACATTTACTAAGTGTCTATTCTGTTACCTTATCAATAGTTGTCAACAAAACAAATTAACAATATTTAATGTATTTTATTGGCTCTAAAATCCATATTTCCTTGACAAGAGTCGTAAACAAAACAAAAATAATGTATGTTTACGACTGTTGTCAGGGTAAAAATGTGTTGTTCACAAGTTTCTTAAGATAACCAGGCAGTGATTATTTAACATGAAAATACTATAGAAATATATATACAATGGTTTTACAATATGGTGTAAGCATCATTCTCGCAGTGATGTGTTAATGAATATGTAAGGTTTACACATAAACACATAAGTAAAAAAAGTTATTCAACGTACGAAAATAAAGTGTTTGCATCGACATTGTTTTTGATGAAATATTTTTTCAGCAAAAAACAATCAATTTAAAATACTTACCTACAAAACACATATTAGAATCTATTTTATTATTTCTATTGTCAAATTCATCGGAAATAATCTAAAATAAAGTCCTATCAGTAAGTAGACAACTGCTTCTAACCAGTTGTTGGATTTCGGTGTTTAAGACAACTCAAATACAACTGAACTCTCTTCCATAATACGAAAAGTTTTGCCCTGAAAAGAAGACCATTTTGTTAGTTGTCAGTTGAATGACAATTGGTTGTCTTTTGACAGTCAACTAGTTGTGATCGATGATACCAAATATTAGAATGACAACTAAACCATAGTTAGATGTCTTCCATAATGAGGGCAGTATCTCTTTCGTTTTAAACAACTCTAGGTGTGTCAAAAAAGAGATATCGAATTGAAATCGACTCGTTTCGTATTTCCTAACCTAATAGGGGCCGGTAGACCCGTTTTAATTTAAAAAAAAAAATACAGCTTTAGAAGGATTTATTTAAATTTTGCTAGCTTAAACTACACTTGTGCAAGTACCTACATTAAATCAATAAATCAATTTATTGCATATTAACCGACTGTTGGAATCTTCTGCAAGGCTATTTTTTTTAAATTTTTGATTTAATAAATCAAGAAAAAATTAAAAATGTCTAAGAGCTAGCGACAAAAATACTTACGTCATTTGATAACGAAAATAATTAGTCGTATTGCCATCACCCAGCACGTGTGATAAATAGTCCGGAATGGGGAGGTCTATCTCTCCCCGTTTAGCCAGTAGGTACAATTTTGTAAACAAAATACAATTTATTTTTTAGAAAATTCCTCCTCCAGGCGAAATGAGGGGAGATAGACCCCCACCCGAAAGTAAATTATGCCTGTATTTTGTTCCTATACAAGATCCCACTATTAGTTTGCAGCGAAAAAAAAGTCCCCATACATTTTTTAACTTTAACATTGAATGGTGGTCACACCTACCACCGAAGGGTTGGCAGAATTCCCGATTACATATCACACTTGTTGGTCGATGATATTAGGGCTAATTATTTTCGTTATCAGTCGTTTTTTGTCGCTAGCTCTCCGTCTACAAGGTTGTTTTACGCTCTTTTCCTTGTTTTTATACTTAAAGTTAAAAAAAATAATTTTTTTATCACGATACAAATTTTTCAACTTTGACTAGCTCTACAAACCAACCGTGCACGATCTTATTTCTATTTATTTATTTATTTGTTTCTTATATGCAGAAAAAGTACTCTACAGATTTTAAGATTTATTAATACCGTGCTGTGCTGCTCAAATCAACTTCAGATATATATTAACTTTTCGTCAATGGTCGCTCCAATGCATTACCCAAAAGTTATCATTAGCAGGTAGTTAGTATATAATTGAAAAGAAAGGGTGTTTTCATAAACGTCAGACTAAGTTCTGCAATAACAAAAATTAATAAAAACACACTTCTTAAACAAAAAAAAGTGGTTTGTTTTTTATTTGTAATTATTTTGGACACTAAAATAATAAGAAAAAAAAATGTTAACCTTTAGAAAATATGTGTTATCAATTAGTTAGTCTGACGTTTATGAACACACCCAAAGTCTTGACAAAATTTGGATCCAATAGGTAGCGATGTTGTAGAGATGTTTACGAAAATAATAATTCCTGGACACCTGACTGTATTTAATAAAAATGGGAAAATACAGAACAATGTCTGCCGGGTCAGCTAGTTTAATAATAAAAAGTATCCTTTTCAATGTTTTTTGTTTAGATTTATTTTATTTCTATTATAATTTATTGATTAAAAAACACTTTACACTGCAAAATAGAAATATTAGTAATCTTTTAAATATATTTTTTAAGCATTATTAAGAAATATGTTGTATGAATTAATAAAACGAAAATTGGTATTAATTGTACACATACTTTCTTCTTTACAATCATGCATCAAAAAATTGCTAGTTGTTTCTTTCGTTCCGATTCTGTTAATCTTAATCGAGTAAAAGTATAATATTAAAAAAAATTGTTAAGAAACCCAAAACTATTAAGAAATAATGAATTAATTATAACGATTATATGAGAAAATAAAAGTAAAAGAAACATACCACTGGACCTACATTAATTACGCGCATCAACGTGCAACGTGGGAATGGAATATGATCCGGGGAGTCATTCTATGATCCATCGTGGAATTACCTTTTCATATTACATTTCCTCCATTATTTTTTTTGGAAACGATAGATATCCAAAGAGAAAGGAAGAATCCTCAAAACAGAGCGAATGGTCTTGAATCCAAAAGAAGGAGTGTCCTTGATGATGAAGTAAGTAGAAAATTTCAACAACGAAGGCTGTAAATGGTGCGCGCAGATGATTGTTGAGGAAACTTCCATATATGTGAATAAGAATTGGAGGGATAAGTATACAAATTTAGAAATATAAAAATCCTCCCGCGGTGTCCTACATTAACCCAGAGAAGCAGAAATCCATAGGAATTCAACTTGTTTCTAAAAATCCAGAATTCTGTTTTAAAAAGGTTATTTTTTGAATCCTAGTGTCCAGAAAGCAGGAGGGTCGGAAATTTCTCAAGAGAACTCGCCAAAAAAGCGACCATTAGAACAATAGTAAGGGAGCGATAATCCGCGTCGCGAAGTAGAAGAGCGAAATGAAGAATCCTCCAAAAGATATTTTGCTCCTTTCCTATATCCTATTTTTACCATTTCTTCCAAAATTTAATTCCTTTTTAATAGAAATCTGGAAATCCTTTATATGAGCGTTTGTTTCACATCTAGTATTTTTATTATGTCCTTCCGAATTTCTTTTAAATAAGTGTTTTTTTTTTCCTATTTATCCTGAGATCTTTTGGATACTCTTTTAAAATTTTAATCCGTTATCCTTTTCCATATATGAATGTTAAAATCAAACTTTCCAATTCCATACACTTTTTGTGAAAGAAAAAGAAAAAATATGTTAATAAAATATTTCTTTGCAGCAATGATTAAGAGATAGTATGTTTAAAATGACATTTGGAGTTTACAATTATTATGAACATAAAATTTCAAAACAAAATTGCTATCAATATGCACACAAATAGAGCATACGTTTTGATGAATGAGTCATTCATTTAATTACGTTTTTGTTTGGTAAAATTTCAATTCCTGCTATACTCGTTTCGTATAAAATGTGATATATTATACTTAAATTGTGTGATAAATGTTAAACCTTCAATATTTGTTTCTATTATTCAATTGATAATAAATATTTGTATAGAAAAAAGGAATGTACAAAAAAAAATTTCTTTCGATGCATAAATGTATTGAATTTTGTTATTTTGATGGATGAAATCTACTATTTTCGAATTATTTAAAAAGATAACCGTTGTTATTGTATCGCTTGACTTGATTTTGCTAGGTTTTCAAAGACTAAAAATAATATAAATACATATTGCAATATGTATTTTATATTTAAATAGTGTTTTCTTAATTTGACTGTTAAAAAATTGTGTTTTTTGTTCATTTTTGAAGTTTTGATTTCTGATTAGTTAGAGTGAATATTTAGTTTTAAAAGTTAGATCTGGAGTCTGAACGTGACCTTGAATATGATTCACGGCGTACTGGGGAATAAGTGGGGGTACCACGTCGTCTTGGCCTTGGGGAATATGAACGGGAACGTGACCTATGAAAATTAAAAAAAAATATGAGAAATGTCACTTTTTGTAAATTGTCATAATAATAATTTTATTACATATAACAATGTTGTAATATTTTAAAAATAATATCATACCTATCGCGATAATCACCACCACCGCCACCTGCACCGCCACCACCACCTCCACCGCGTCCTCTTTCTTCACCACTATCTTCTCTTACTCGGATGTACGACACTTCACCCTAAAAAAACAAGAAATTTAACAATTTATTTAAATGCGATTTAAGCGTTTTAAGTAGCATATGTTTCAGCTTTTATTTCTGTATTTATATACACAAAATTATGTATATATATATATATATATATATATATGTATATATATATATATATATATATAAATATATATATATTTATATTTATATATTATACAGTGGTGGCCACATAATTAGAAACACAAACTAAATAATAATATTAAAAGGCACTACTTTTTTCAGGAATTTTTGGTGAATCTGATAATTGGTTTTATTAATGGTTTACTAACTAGAGTACATCAGTTTTGAAGATTTATAAAACAGGTAGGAATTATAATATTTTTATAAAAAATAAAAACATGGAATAAACTAAAATTCATTAAACCAAAAGCTGTCATATCATACGGAATCTTCAATTTACACACATAAGATATTTGAATTGTGTAGGAAATGCTATATTTTGTATAACTGCAGTCAAGCTTTGCTCACATTTTCGCTTAGGCCGCGACATCTTGAGTGTGGTAAACCCTTTCAGACCTCTTATATATTTTTGGTTGTTCGTCCGAATTTTTCGACTTCTTGGCTATTAATCTTTTTAAGGCTGCCCACAAAATCTCAATAGTATACTGGTTCGATTTAAGGGCTGACTAATGCAAAATATTCGTTCTTGTATATGCAAAACCACTGGTTAACAATCCGTGATGTGAAGTTGGGATCATTATCGTGCTGAAAAACAAAACTTATGGTCGCGCGTGCAAACAAAAAAGACCAATGTTCTACTAAGCGTGTCGATCCATCATACCTTCTATTTTTTAATAAGGGACCCACACTACGGCAAGAGTATGCATTCCAAATCATTAGAATATTTTATATTCAATTCCTTGTTCTGAGGACGTCTGACGTAAGCTTTACCGTTCGAACCTGTTTTCCAAACTTGTATTTCACCACAAACAATGTTTTTTGAGCAGCAGTATTTTTTTTTCTAATGAGTTTATTTAATGTTTTTCCTGTGATAGCACAGCTTAATGAACTTTCGAAGGTCTGGATTACAAGACTTATTTTTACTGTTTAATACTTAATTTATTGTAGAATAATAAAAAAGAAACTCAACAAGTTCTATACACAAGGAAAATAAAGCTTAATTAAAAATCAATCCAGGAATTCTGTTGTCGTTTCTAATTATCTGTCCAAGGAAAACGCCGACTAAAAATAAATTTCTCTAAATTACAACGCTTTGACAATAGATCTTTGTCCAATGAAGCACATGATAAGAAGAGCAATATTAGCTACTATCATTTAACGGTGAACAACAAACCCAGTGATGCTTGAAAATATAAACCTGATACATAACAAGAAATATAATATTTTGATTATGTGTCTGTATGGCTCATTGCCTTTTTAAATGCAACAGGAGTTGCACGACACTAGTTGGAAGGAGTAGAAATATGTATAGGAATGAATTGTTTTGGTACAATGCATAGAGCTAGTTAATTTTTATTTTTCAATTTCATAATGTTAACCCAAATATTAATTTAAACCAACACAAATAAACAGCAGTAGTTTTATGGTGACCATCTCATTTAAAATAAACAAACTAAGTTCTGTCCACTAAAAGTACATAGAAGAAACTATTCTAACAAAAACTCTCGCAGCGGGAAAGAGACGAAAATGTTATTATTAAAAACGTCTGAGTACGTATACATAGTTCAGCCAATCAACAGTATTTAGAGTTAAGAACTACTCAAATTATGGAGTGAAGCTGTCAAAAATAAATAATCGTACAGAGCGCTTAAATTTGTGCTAATTTTTCGATGAGAGCCTCGGAATGAAATTAAGTAGTAAATGGAGTACGAAGTTGATCATTAATCTTAATAATATCCTAATTTTATTTTAGCCGGCCACCAAAAAAAAAGTCGATGTTATGACCGTGAACAAAAATCATCTCTTTTAAGAAAAACCATTTGATTAGTTTTATATGACTGGAATTTTATACTTTTTAGAATATTAGAATTAATTTTTCAAAACCTATTTATTTCTTCTAAATTTAGAGTACTTGATGCGCTACAATTAAAACCTGTCTTTGTTATGCAAATCAAGTTTTTGGTTTTCAATTTATCGAAGAATTCGAAGTAGTCCAGCGTTTCTTCTTCAAGCGGATTTTTCGATTGAAATTGTCAACATTAACATTATGCTTTGCATGTGAAATCAAGTATCTCGCAAATATATCTAAAACATTTGAAGGCCAATGCAGATTATATTATTAGGGTAATGAAAAGGTCTAGTGACAATCTGCAACATCAAATAATGAAATATACGCTGCGATATAGACTTACACCGTTTAAGGAATGGTTTTATATATCAAACATACACGATGTGGTTTTGGAACTGTCAATGCAATCGATTGATAACTGGCAAGATGAATTCTACAAATGTATTTCGAAAATCGATGAATCCTTCTATTTACATTGTGTTAATAGTGCCCAGACGACAACAAGTCGACTTATATATAGAGAACTGAACCACGCATTGGGAGCTGGTAATTATTTCAACAATGTATTTTCACCCTATCAAATCAGTATTACATTCAAGGCCAGAGTAGAAATATTGGGTCTGAACTTTATACCTTACAGGCATGATATTTCAGCGATTTGTAATCTCTGTAATAGAAATGAAAAAGAAGATATGTACCACTTTTTAGCTGTATGTCCAATTCTACAAGAGTTACGAAGACTTTACTTCTTAAAGAGTTCCTTCTCTCGCATGGAAGCTATAGACATCCTAAATGGTAAAAATGGTTGGAGAATTCTATTTAAGTATTGCAATCATGCCTTCAATTACCGAAATAGCTTTGCATTTTAATAAATCTTTCGTTATTGATTAATATAAATATGTAAGTTTTTGAATAATTTTA
Organism: Baccha elongata; assembly: GCA_951217065.1. Lineage (NCBI taxonomy): Eukaryota > Metazoa > Arthropoda > Insecta > Diptera > Syrphidae > Baccha > Baccha elongata. The sequence continues at coordinate 49,815,923 of OX578272.1, read as the reverse complement.
TATAAATATGTAGTATGAAATTAACGAAGCAAATAATTATGAAATGTTTTTTTTTTCTTTTTAATTAACTAAAAAAGCCCATCTTGAAAATGTTATATCTATATATAGATTATATTTATTATGTTTTTTACTTTCAATCTTTTTTGTATATGAATATAAGATAGACATATTTTTTGTTTGTATTTTATGTGAATCACATTTTATAGATGATTTTTAAGTGAATTTAGGAAATACTTTGAGGCAATCGACTTAGGACTTTAATGTAATATAAAATGTTCATTTTAAAACGGTCATAATATCATAATATTTTTTTGAATTTGGACTAAAATAAAATCAGGCCAAATTGGCGGATGTCCTTTCATACGATTGTTTTTCATTTTCTTGCTTCTTATAATTTTAAAGAATCTAAACACGCGTTGAAATAAACACGCGGCTTAAATTTTAAAGACAAGTTAATTGATTTGCTTTCCCATAGCCGCTCTATAACTAAATCTATTATATTCGCTGTCGGCTATGTTCTCATAATTTCGTATAGTCGCCTCTTGCACACCTCAAGACTTTACAGGCCTTCAATATATGCTTGTATTGACAGATTCGTAAAAACGGCCATGATATCAACACACAAATAAATAAATTTAAGAAAATTATATTATTATTTATTACCTTTATTTTAATTAAAGGAACTTATTTTTATTGTCCAAAAAAATTAAAAACTATTGATCAACACACAGACTGAAAAGAAAAATTGTTTTTGTTTCTCCTTTTGCTTTGAGTTAAACATGAGTTTCTCAACTATAAAATTTAAGACGATAGCGTTAAGCTGACTATTAAATTGACTTATGGTATGTGTAATTATTTACAGTCCAATTAAATATTTTAGTCACGTCTAAATTTGATTATTGGTAAGGCCCTCTGGCAAAAAAAAAATTATCAAAATCCTGAGTTTTTTTAAGACAAGAATAATATAATCACAAAAAACGCTACTTTGTTGATACATGAAATAAAAAAAAAAATCTTCCGGTCAGCCCTGACAAAATCAAAGGAATTCCAAACTTAAATATACATATATGTTTTAGTAGCAAATTATATTTATTTAAATATTTCAAAGAATTTAGTTTTTATATTTCAAAACGAAGAGAAAGCACCACAGTTTTGAGTGACGATTTAGTGTTGAATCATGTTTTGGTGAAAATACATAAAACAATAATAATAACAAAAAACAATTATCAGCCCTATTCTGCTCCGATCCGATCGAATCTTTTGATTCACGTGAATATTTAACTAAATTGTTCACTATTTATTTTCAAAAGTCTTTTATCTTTTGAGTTTAAAGCTTGACCAATATTTGTTTTAAAGATTCTTAAGAGAATCCAATTGTTAATATTTATTTTTGATCGAAATGTATATGCTTTTTGGAACAATAGGGGCCGAATCGCGTTCTACGTGAACGAGCAACTCGTGAACGAGCAACTCGTGAACGGAATGTACCAGTTTGGGATCGTCACTTACGTTGACGAGCTCACGAAAACGTAATTCGGTATCGCGTCTTACGTTAACGAGCTCTTGACTGCGTACGTTCACTCGAAATGTCATACGTCAAGTACGGAGTTAACGGATGGGTAGTATTAAAGTTTAATTTATTTAATAAACAATTGAGTAATGAATACAATTTTGAATAAATAAATATACGTTAGCGTTTATCGAACAAATCTGCATAAAAATATTTATCTATTTAGTACGAATTTATACTTGAAAATTAAAAAAAAAATATCTCCTTGCAACAGGTTTATTCGCTTGCTACAAACAAAACATGAGATGGAGAGATTTTTGTCCTGCATTTTCTCTAGCTCTTTTACAGTAATGTTTGATATTATTAAAGCATTATTATTTTTTCCTACGCCAAAATAGAACGGGTTGCTTTAATTACGTAGACTAATGTTTCCACAACATTAATTATATCAAATTTAGGTTAGTACCAAATTTGTTTTATTCGGCTACTTAATTCAGATCTATTATGTTTTTCGTAAAAAAAAAAAACACTTGAAACAAATAAATATATTTAATCAAAACCAATCAAAATCAAAAACAACGTAATCAAAATTACATATGGGTGCGTTTGGTAATTCATCGGTTACAATTTTCAAAATTAATCTGCTACAAAGACACAAACATTTTATAGTTTACGTTCCGTCGCGTTCCCGATACGTTCAATCGATTGACGAGTGACGTAATTTTCATGAGCTCGATCGCCCGTCCGTTCCCGTAGGGCGCGATTCGGCCCCAGTACAAATATTCACGTGAACTTTTAACAGAATAGGACCGTATATAAATTTTACTATACAAAGGTCACTAAAAATTCGATTTTATTATTTTTTTTATACATCAATAGTATATACAAAATCTCATCATGCACGGAAGAGTGTATTAGTGAAAACAGCCCATGGATACGTTCTGTGTTTGCTTCAAACAAATTATTTTTTTTTTATTTTTTGCTCAAGCACAAAAATATTTAATTGAATTTTAAGTTTCGAATAAAGATTTTCTAACACATTCTTCCATGATTGACCGGTGTATATGCCGCTTTACAAATTTAAACAATACTACAAATCAGCGTTTTTTTATACTTACGTTGAAGAAAAATAAACAAATATTTTGCAATTCACAACTTTTTCAATTTTCGCTCGTTTGCCTCCAAAAAATAAGTGAACATTTTAGTTGAAATGAAATTTGGAAAAAGTGACATAAATAGGTGAAATTTTTCAAACATTAAACATTTATCAGGTGAAATTCACAATAAGCGGAAAGGAAAATTTCAATGTTTTTGGATGGAATGGTTTTTAGGCGAACTTCACAATAAGGCTGACTGACAGTATGTAACAAAAGCATCTGATAAAAAATGTAAAATGAGTGCGTTTATATGATTAATTAAGGCCCTTATTACGTTTCGCGAGTCGAACGGTCGCCTTTAGGCAACTGGTTTGGCGAATGCTTTTGGTGTAAAGCGAAGGAATTCGTTTCATTCGCGAGCTTTTGTTAGTTTTGCTTACTTTCGCTACAATATTGACGTTTACAGTGAAAAACTTTTCAAATTTTCGCGATTTTTCAATACCAATTTAAAGCATTCGCCAACTTTTTTACTGTTTCGAAAGGGATACGTCAATCGCAGTTTGAGTTGCGATTGAAAATAATTTCCGATACATAAGCTTCAATTTTACATCAATGAAAATAAAGATACAAATTTAATTTAAAAAAAAAGAAGATAGGTAATCCAAATATTATTTTAGTTTTTGCTACTTTAAAATCATGAGGGCACAGCGGATCGCTTTCTGGTATCGGTCAACAGATTTTCTTAAACACGTTTTTCACCAAATTGATTGGTGTGCAATAAAAAAGTGTCAAAACCTTTTTAATAAGATACAATTTTTACCTCAACATTTTTTCCAAGAAGTCGTGCCATTCTTAAGTAATTTGAGAAAAAGCATTTTTTAATATGGCGGCTAACCCATCCAGCCAATTTTATTGGGTACTTCTGACAAACTATCGAACCAATTATAAAATTGGATGGGTATTCTGTTGCAAGAAAAAAGTCTCTGTCAACTGGCCTATTACAGCTTATCAAATTTTAAATCTTTTTTTTTTAAATAATCATATTACCCCAATTCTCAACCGTTTCCGAGCTACAGGCATCGCAAAAGAGGACAATTACAAAAAAAGTGTTTTCCCCACATTTTGTATCAAACATTCGGTCAAAACTTTATCTGACAAAAAAATCATAACAGCTTATAGAAAATTGAATTTCTTTTAAAAATTGAAATTGCTGGAGGGGGAGGAGGAGGAAAAATTCTCTGTGTTGTTGCAAGCTAGGATTCCCAGAAGACTTATTTAGTACAGTAGTAGTAGCGGTTTGCGGGCTTCATGCATCGCAAGAAAACAAAATTAAAAAACTTTTTACCACAGAGTATATCTTAAAGTATGTTCCTTTAGAAATGAGGCTATTGAGTGCATATCATAGAAATCATCCGATGTAAAGAAACTCAAATTTTTATATGTAAATGTTTTAGATCTTTCAAATAATATTATTTTGCCCTTATGCACTAATATTCTCTTTTGTAAATTTATTTTCTTAGTGTTACGGTAAAATTTACCGCAACAAAATCCGGTCTTGGACCTTTAATTATTTAATCTTTTCTTTTCGTTGCGGCTGCAAGATTCTGGTTATACTTAAGGCTAACGAGTGTGACGTTTTTGTCAAGATAGATATCTTGACGGCCATGAGCCCTTCCTAAAAATATTATTATTATATTAATGTTTTGGACGAATGGAACGTTAACGTTTTTTTTACCGTAATTTTAAATTGTGGTTTAAAAGGTCTATCGGGATTATTAGAGTAGAGATGGAGTTTTTAAAATTATGCCTTCTTCACTCTTCTCAAAAAATTGTTTGATGAAAAAGACTGTTTCGCGTTTCGAATCACGAGTAGATAATTAATTAGCATTCTCCCAATGCACAGCAAGAATCTTTTTCTTGAGTTTTGTTCTTTTTAATTTTTCTCGAAAAATTGTTAATTGGGTGTGATGTCCGAACTCGGCCTTGCAGAATTGTTTTGGGACAACTCCAACAACTTGGTGAATTCCGTGAATGTGAAGCGAGAGTAAAGTTTCGTTAGGAATTCAACAACGGTGGGGCTGGAAAGTAAGAGAAGCTTCCACGCTACCGCTATACCCGTGACCGAATTCCACGGAAAAGATTGGATGGTTGTATCTTGTATGTATGTGTGAGTAAATGAGAAGGCCGAGGGAGGACAATGTATTGAGATTGGTGAAAAAGATCACTTCTGGTTGAGCTATATTAACGAGAGGTTGATGAAAACAAAAAAAGAGTCGAGAAAATTAAAAAGTAAAAAAAAATCGAGAAGGAGATTTGGTAGAAAAATAGAAATTTTTGAAGATAGAGTAGAGAGTCGAGACGTGAAAATTAAAGTTGGAGATTGAAGGAGAGTGAAGGAGAAAGGAAAAAAAGATAAAAGATAAGTAGAGTGTAATGTTGTGGTTTATCTCAAGTGTGTGGCCATTTTGGTTTTAATTGCCGCGGTAGACCTTTTAATTCGATTAATATACGTGGTTTAATTTGTTTAATTGTTTGCCACTTTTTAATTTTGGTAACGTTCTATTCCTCGGCCCCGTGAGCCCCGTAAAATTTCATTTGATTCAAACTGCAAAAAGGCAGATTTACTGTTTGGTACCTTTTTTATCTTTATTTACTGTCAATAATTTATTTGAAAAAATTTAAGGTTTTTATCCTGGGTTATCCAAGGTTTCCTTAATTAAAACATTTTAAAATCTCAACTTGAGAATATAAAATTGGTGTTTTTTTATTTTATTTGGTTATTTCGTTTCGCTCAAATATTTTAAATACATCGTACCCAGGTTTGAAATTTTACCTATAAAGAATTTCTGGCACCCAAATCCCTTTTTGCACACGGCCCTGTGTTCAAATATCAAATAATTTTTGATTCGGTCGATAATCAATAATTATAACTCATTCTCATTTGTTTACCATTAAAAAATTAAAATTCTTCCAACGAACCTACGACCTGCTGAGCTAGACGGGAAGGTAACATTATTAACGTGTTACTTGTTGCACTTTTGGTGGTCTCTTTCGTGTACCTACCTACCTATTCTTCGTTATCTTCTGATTTGGACCATCTGTCAAATAAGTTGATAAAATTATTCGGTCGTGTCGGCGCAAATTATATTAGTTGTTTTGTTTATTTGGAAGTCGGGTTTACTCCATAATTCGCGGTATAATAGTTTCGTGGGTTAATTTATTGTAATAAGAAAATAAATTAAACATTAAATAACCCTCCCCCTTAACCGGTGAAAAGTGCGACCAGTTTTTCAGTGCGAGATCATCCCAGGGTTAGAGTTAACTTCAACTTAAATCTGAAAATACGTTTTTCGGTTAGTTTGACTCAAAAACTTGTCTCAGTTAAGATTGGATATTATAATGTATAGCTATATTTGCTTTGTTGTTTGTTTTATTTTGTCATTGAAAATGACATGTTTTAATAGACATGCCACCATTAATATGCCATTTCTAATCAGAGTTTGTCTTTTTCTAAGTTGTACAATCGTGGTTCGACGCGGTTCAAATTTTTAAAACACACACTTACATAGCTAATGTGTCAAAATCGGTCGGTAAAAAACTTGAACCACGATTTTACAACTGGTCCTAACTAGCTCTGTAATTAAGTCAGGGCTAACCCAATACTGAACTTCGCACCCCTCCTCCCCCGAATCATCGCCCAGATGTCTTTTAGTATAGTAACTCTTAAATCACACTGAACAAGTTTCTGAAGAAATCATGGAAGTACTAATATTTGGACTGCTAGTGAAATGTCATTTGTATACACAATTTGTGAAAACTATGGGCAACAGAAATTTTAATGACGCCAGCTCCAAATTCCCTTCATAAGTACTAGAGCTATTTTTTTTTTTTTTTTGTCTCTTGCATTCAAGAACCCAATTTTAATAATTTTTTTTTTTAAGGAAATGCAATGCTCCATAACTTGTTGTAATGATTTTTTGTCAGATTTACAGTTTGGATGATATGACAGATTATTTGATTCAAAATATGAGGGAAAACATATTATTTTGTAATTGTCCTCCTTTGCGATTCGTTTAGATCGGGAACTGTTGAGAAATTATTTTATCTTCAATGAGTATTTAACCCCTCTCTGGCCCACCTCCCAGACGTCAGGACTCTTATATCCTTATTAATAAAAAATAAACTGTAATTTTAAATATAGCTATCATTGAAACTCATCATTGGATTCAATTTCAAGGCAAATTATTCATCGTTGTTGATGTTAATTGGTATTAAAATGAAGGTAATGAAAAAAATTAACTCAATTTGATCTTAATTCGCGTGATAATATCACTGTGATTTCACTGATCATTGAAATTTTTAATAGAAAAATTCTATAATTCATTACCTTCACTTTAATACCAATTAACATTAACATTGTTGATTAATTTGCCTTAAAATTGAAAAAGAAATTTTTCAATGATGAGTTTCAATGATAGCTATAACTGGCCCCTAATAAGGCGCCGGTTATAGCTATCAGGAAAAATGTTCGAATGCATCTTTTATGTTGTTTTAAATCGATTTTAAACACAAATACTACACTTATCGACTACATAAGAATTTTGTTTGCTAACAAATTTTACTATAGAACAATTATTTATTGTTTAAAATGTATTTCTTTATTTTCCTGACGAAAACTAATTTTTTGTGCCAGCTGATTGGCATTTCAAAAAAAATGGAACAAATCGTTCCAATGCTTGCGTTCGCGTGCACAACTATTGTGGTTCGTATACTTTACTGTTGTTGTAATTCCTTGTTAAAACACAACTGATCGACCATATAGCTGCGGCGGGGAAATAAATCTGAAAGTATCCTAAAATTTTCAGTATACTCACGAAGCCAAGGGAGGATTGGCAAACAGCTGACTACGAATATGTGTTTGTGTGTCTTTTGACACCTATCAGGTTTTGGTCGTTCGCAAACTCATACGATACAGACGTATCCAGATAGCTCTTTTGGTGTGCACCCGAACGTGCGCAATTACATTGTATATACATTTCTAAATTTATATACAATGCCAATTAGCTATTTGAGTTCAATTTTCACTTGTTCCACTGACAGATTTCTGTCCGATAAAGTTTTTCGTGTGCATTTCAATCAGGAAAACAGCCTGTTCACTGACACTTTTTTCCTGATCGCTATAAACTGATATCAGGAAAAAAATCCTGTTCTCATTTGTTTCTACTTTTCCTGATGGTTTTTCCTGATCGCTATAACCGGCCCCTAAGGCAGTTAGTATGTTAACCATTGTATATAAATTTCTAACCATGGAGCAGCGCCATCTAAAGAAAGTTGTAAACCGCACATTTGGAGGTTCTTACATTTACTAAGTGTCTATTCTGTTACCCTAACAAAAGTCGTCAACAAAATAAATTAATAATATATAATGTATTTTATTGGCCCTAAAATCCATATTTCCTTGACAAGAGTCGTAAGCAAAACAAAAATCATAAATATGTTTACGACTGTTATCAGGGTTACAGAATAGACAACTAGTAAATGCCCGAACCTAAAAATGTGTTATTCACAAGTTTCTTAAGATGGCCACGCTTAGGTTCCTGCTCACGCACTGTACAAATCACTTTATTGACTGGACTATTATAGGATTTGCTACAGACATCAAGAAATAAATGTCTGCACCAAAATATAGTTTTTTTTCGGAATTTTTCAGATGTAAAAATCTTATTTTCCCGGATACTAGATAGACTAGACATTTCTCTTCAATAAATTTAAATTGTACTTAGCGCTTACCTCATGTGATCGAAACCTTGAATCGTCAAGTTTTTTTATTGCGTATTTCATATCCTCATGTCGTAAAAACTCAACAACTCCAGTACCATCTTTATACGTATCAGCAAAACAAACGTCTCCAGCTTCTCTCATATGATCTTTAAGATCTTGCCATGATCCACTCGGAGGTAATCCAGTAACCATTACGCGGAACTGAGATCGTTTGGTAGGTGGCCCTCGTCCACCCCCGCCGCCTCCGCCACTTCCACCACTACCGCCGCCTCCACCACGGCCCCCTTCACCTCGACTACGATCCCCACGACCGCCACGGTAACTTCCAGGACCACCACCTCTAGGAAATTCAACTCGCAGTCTATATCCATCATAATCGTATCCATCTCGTGCTTTCACAGCATCTTCTGCGTCTCTGAAAAAAAAATAATTTATTTAAATGCTTCAATAATATTTAATCGAAAATATGTACATATTTACAATATACAAAACCACAATATGAATACATGATTGTGAGAATTAGCTAATTACACAAATAAAGGAATATAAACGATGTTTTACCTAGCGTCTTCGAATTCCACAAATGCAAATGGCGGACCACGCCGGTTTTTCAAATCCACAAATGTTACTTTTCCAAATTTATGAAAAAGATCTTGGATATCCTTCGTCCTTATATCCGGGGGTAAATTACCCACATAAATACGGCACTCGTTTCTAGACATTTTCTCAATTTTGGCAAAATATTTTTTTACAGATTTTATTGACTTAAAATAAAATTACAAGCAGTCGATTATTTTAATTGCTTTATTTTAATTTATTATGAATGACGTCAACAGCACAAACCTGAGCGAAACACTTTCCACAATTGAATAAATTGAACTATGAAAAAAATTGAAATGTCGATTCGATATCCTTGACTTATTTTACAAGGACTGAAAAAATAGGGATTTTCATAAAGTTGTCAAAAACATTTACAATAACTTCACTGATGTCAGATTAAAATGATAGGGCTTTTTAGGTACAACGATATATCTCTTTCTCGTATGCAGAGCAGTGTCAAAATCAGTAGTGCACGAATGACAGCTGAATTTGTTTTTATCATTGTTGACAAATTGATTGAAAACAAGAGCGGAAATTCTATTGTTGTGAGCGAAAATTGCTAAAATTGTGAAAAGTGTATTATAAAATTTCACATGAAAAAAAAGAAAATAGTAAAAACTTAACTTTAATTAGGAAAACAAAAAATAATTATAAACTGCAATTTAAGCACAAACTCGATCAGCTCCCACGCTGGTCAGATATAGAATAGGAATTTTTTGATTGATATGCTCTCCTCTCACTTGCTCTAATGAAAGAGACCCATGTGTGGTGAATAAAAATACGGGGTTGGCATCAAGTTTCCTCATTTCTAAAAATTCACCTCCTTATCTTGGTGCAAACCATTTTAAGTTAAAATGTCAATAAATTTTATTACTCCATTAACTAAAATGCTTTTAGGTGTATTTTGGTGAAACTGGGCTTATTTACAAATTTGAAGCAAATCTGGGGCTGAATCGCGTAATACGTGAACGGACGGGCGATCGAGCTCATGAAAATTACGTCACTCGTCAATCGATTGAACGTATCCGACGTTACACACTGGCTCCACTGGGCATGATTGCTGCTCTAATTTTGAACACGCCATGAGAACAACCAATGGAGTTTGAAAAATCCTTCCCAATCAGGCGACATGTCGTAGGAATCCAGTATTTCCACAAAACATAAGCGCTGTTGAAAATTTGGGCATGAATTTTGACGTTTCGTATATTGGAGCTGCTTTTTGCAGCTTGTGCAATTTCTTCAGGTGTTTGTCATTCTCTTTCATTTTGAATGTACTTCTGTATCTTTTGATAGAAGAAACGGGGGAAAGGGACGCATGTTTTTTTTTTAGTTGTTTTAGTTGTTGTTCATTGTTGAAGAATGAAATGAAACGACATGACAAAATTTGCCCACAGAAATAAACAGCACTGATTGTTGTTCAGCGATTGTGGTTGTGATGTTGGACAGCTGCATGTTCAGTGGAGCCAGTGTGTTAACTAATAAATAAAGAAGGCCATTGACGTACTACATATGGACCGCCAGTCGGTTGAAATTTTCATACAAACAGCCAAGAAAAGTTGTTCCAGATAAAAACAGTCTAAAAACGCCATCATCTTTTAGTGTTAAATACGTGTACTAATTTCGCCATTAGAATTTAAATGAAAACGATAATATATTCATCTGTTAGTAACTCATGGCATAAGGAGTGGATTCGTTTTGTAAAATAAAAGTAGTTTGATAATAATTTCCACCAAAATATTTCAATAGTAAATAATTATTTAAAAAAATTATATCACTGCTACGCAGATTCCCTGCTAGTAGTTGATGGCACCCCTAGTTATCTTGGAACACGCGTGAAGTTGGCTACTGGCGGTTCATACCTAATACGTCAATGGCAGTAGCAATCTACTACTGATTTGTATAATTTAGTGTATGGATGTAGACAGTCTCAACGTATACCTTTTGGTCACACATTCCATCCTTGTATTGGAACTTTTTGTTTTGTTTATTTGTTAATCGTAGGCTGCTTTTCCGATAAACAATTAATAATAGAAAAGAAAAAAATAAACACTGTCATCTGGCGGTTTCTAGTTGCGTAACTACTCTGCTCATCCAATTGCGCTTGTGAGCATGTGTAGATGATGGTAGTACTAGATTACTACTCGCGAGTACTTTGACACCTAAAAGGAATAGGGCTATTAGTCCTTTGCCACCTTAAAAGGAACAGGGCTTTTCCACCTAAGGCCGTGTGAGAACAGCGTTAAATTTTATAAATTGGCTAAATTATGACACTAGTGTGGTGAATATAAACTTGCAAAATTAAGCCTGCTCTGGAGCAGGCTAAAATTTTAGCTGGTGGATAATTTGCTATGCTATATACAGGATTGAGAAAGACAGTAGAATTTCTGCTTTTAACAACTCAACTGTCTTTCTCACTCCTGTACCTAGTTTATATGCAGAGTCGAAAGATCGAGTTTTAGTTGAAACAAAATTTCAACACAGGTATTTCAGCAAACTAGTTGAAAGCTTGAGGAGTTGAGTTAGGCGCCGGTTATAGCGATCAGGAAAACGCATCAGGAAAAATGTTCGAATGGATCTTTTATGTTGTTTTAAATCGATTTTAAACACAAATACTACACTAATCGAATACAAATAACTCAAAGAATTTTGTTTGCTAATAAATTTTACTATAGAATAATTGTTTATTATTTAAAATGTATATTTTTATTTTCCTGATGAAAACTAATTTTTCGTGCCAGCTGATTGACATTTCAAGAAAAATGGAACAAATCGTTCCAATTATTTGAGTTCAATTTTCACTTGTTCCACTGACAGATTTCTGTCAGATAAAGTTTTTCGTGTGCATTTCAATCAGGAAAACAGCCTGTTGACTGACACATTTTTCCTGATCGCTATAAACGCACATCAGGAAAAAATTCCTGTTCTCATTTGTTTCTACTTTTCCTGATGGTTTTTCCTGATCGCTATAACCGGTGCCTTAAGTGCGAAAAAGTTGAAATGACATGAGAATACTTGCGTTGCTTTGTAGGCATTAAGGCAAAAAGATTGAGTTTTCGAGAAAAAACTATTTGTATTGCTCTTACAAGTTATGCGCATACTATTCAACACCAAATAATCATTCGTTAATATGCATTTCGTTAATTGTGTATTTAACATTCCAACAAAGATATTTCATTTAATTTTCGACTCAACACCACTGCACGAGTGCGATCGAGTTGAATTCCATCCCGTTTACAAAAGGTTGAACCTAAGTATGCATTTTTCTGTTCGTCGGCTTTGGCAACGGTTTGTGTTTCGTCGGCGGCGGTGGTTTCAATAAACTTTAGTTTTGATAAAATGAGCCAAAAAAAGCAAGAGTTATGGAAAAACCATATAACAAATGTAAGAACTTATTTCAGTGTAAAACCTTTGCATATATATTTCTATAGTACGTCCATCGTGTGTGGTAAATTTTCGAATCTCTCGATTGCTCGAAGCGCCATCTGGGCAAAGTTTTTAGAACCTGCTCTTGGAGACATTTGGCGGGGAGTGTCGAGATTTTGAATTATACAAACTGGGGAAACAAATTGACTGTTTCTCTTTGGGCTTATTTTTCTTTATTTTGGTAACGAATGTTCATAAGAAAAGGGAATAGAAATTATTTATTTATTATGTATGGATGTATGCATGCTGAAAAATATGTTTTTGTCTGCTTCTTGTAGGAAGGCAAAAGCCATGGTCATGGATGGGCAATTAAGTAAGTATAGATGAATGTAGTAAAATTCTGCATATTTTTGTCATTTTGTGGCAAATAGATTGGATGAATAGGATTTTTTGATGTTTGGGGGGAAAATGAGGAAAAGGAAAAATGAAATCGAAATGAAATGTGGCAGGCTACTAGAATAGAATAGGTATAATATAATAATATTTTGTTTTTTGTTGCAGATGGAATAAAAATTCGCAAAACGTGATTATGGATAACTTTCATAAAAATTAAAAATGTTTACCATATAAAAAAATATGTAACAAGTTTTTTTCTTAATTTTTTTAGCAATATATGATGATAAGATTTTGTGTTTCATACAGATATAGGTATTAAATAAGCAATTAAAAGCTGTTTAAAAGAAGAGTTTAATGTCTAAAAAACACTTGGACATTACACCACACTCAAACATATTTGACTGATTTCAGTATATTCAATATATTCTATATATTACACCACACTCAAACATATTTGACTGATTTCAGTATATTCAATATATTCTGAAAAAATAACGTACTATCATATTTCCATATGGCAACCATGGTTACATAACATAAAATTTGTATGAAAATTCATGTTGTATTTGGTTTCTAAAATGTACCATTCAATGATATGTTGCCAAATTTCTGTATCTCTTTGGGAAAACAAGGTCGACTTTAAATTTTCTGTTGGGCTTTGATGATAGAACAAATTGTTTCAAATAAGGCAACTAAAATTTCTTCTTATGAACTTGTGAACAATATAGTATTTATGTATCTATAAGCAATTTTAACATTAGTATTTACCTATGTAAACATATAGAATTTGTATAATTAATAAATTAATTTCTTTGTTGGATTGGTCCATCGTGGCAGCAGCCATGAGCCAATGACAAATGCTTCTCCCCATGAATGAAAGTATTCTTTCATTCATGGCTTTTCCCCTTGTTTTTCTGTCAATAAAATAGAAATGTTTTTAACCGCTCACTCTCGTCATATTTGCGAGAGCCAAAACAATATAGTCAACTCTTTCGCACAATATATGTCTACACTAGTTCCTTTATGCGAACAGCGCTATTTTACTAAAATTGTTATAAAGAATAAATCGTCGACGACGAAGCTACTATAGTTTCTATATGCAAAGGTAACAGGAACAGGTCAGCAACTTGTAATCCTCCGTCTCCCCCCGTAGAAAAAAAAAATTACACGCGCTTTCCTAAACATGAATGCGTGTGAACAGCAAAATGCAAAATTTTGAATGTATGGTCTAGCCAAATTTGACAGTCCCATTTGAAATTCACGGGCACGCATGCAGAGTTAAATCTCTGCAGTTTTGAAAGCTTGTAGGCAAAAGTGGGTGGAGCCTCCTGAGTTGATGATCTATTTATTTATTATTCTATGGAAAAAGGCTAATGAAACAGGGCTTTTGCCACCTTACAGGAACAGGGCTATTCATCGAACACCCGAACGCACACATTGCTATTCCATTTACCGCCCTGCTTTTGAAAAAATGAAAGCGTTTGAAATTTAAAAAATAAAGTACGTTGTTTTTCATTATTCTTATCCATAATTTATTGAACAAAAAGAAAATAGCAAAATTTAACTTTCCTTTATTTTTTTTTTAACTACACAATGCCTCGCAAACCTCATATTGGTCCTAAATCAAAAATCAAGCCAGGCAATAATCATGTGCATTCACAAAGCGATTCCGAAGGTAGTTTTGGAGAGCTAGAGGTGAACAACAACTGTACGGATTATGAGCTCGAATACACATATTATAATGTGTGTGTATCCAGAAGTAGCCAAAATCCAAGAGAATTAAATCAGCAAACCTCTTCCACATCTACGAAGACTGAATTTAGTCCAAATCGACGGGCTCCTGAAGTGATCAATACAAAAAAATGGAGAAAACAAAAAACTCCATTGCAAAGGGACAAGCGTATTAAGCAGGAAGTTAGAAAACTTCTGAACAGAGCAGGTATAACACATTTTTAAACCATTGTAAGTAGAAGAAAATTTCAAATCCTAGTTTTGATTATAGATAATATTAGACCAAAAATTGCTTTTGGCCGGCTGATCCGTGAAATGTTGGAAAAGTATTCTACCGAAGCGGACAGTATTACTGTAACTGCCTTAGAAGCCTTACAAGATTCCAGTGAATTATATCTTACTCAGTTGCTATCAGATTCATACATGTGGACAATGCGTCGTGGAAGAGTCACCCTTGGAGTTAGTGACATACGTTTGGTGCGCTATCTCAGAGGCAGAGCTGAAACGGGGAATTAATTTTTGATAAGTGTTATTTGTGTTTTTAAGACAGTTATAAATTTGTTTGGGTTAGATAACCCACATAAAAAAAAGCGTTTCGTTTTATGTTTTTACAAATTTTCAAATTTTGGCTCTGTAGTGTGTTTGCCTGGAAATTAATCGCGTAAGGCGATTGTTGATATTTTACAATCAAAATCATAATTTTAGCTCCTGTAAAATAATTACTAAAACGACAGTAGCTTTTTTTGAAATAATTTTATGCCTCTATTATGGAACACAACTCATCAACAGTTGAGTTGTC
The DNA here is from genome assembly GCA_951217065.1 of Baccha elongata. Taxonomy (NCBI): domain Eukaryota; kingdom Metazoa; phylum Arthropoda; class Insecta; order Diptera; family Syrphidae; genus Baccha; species Baccha elongata. The sequence continues at coordinate 49,800,646 of OX578272.1, read as the reverse complement.
ATCAAATCTTTTAAACCATTAGACAACCAAACAAATTGTTCGTATTACACAAGAAAGCTAATTTCAGTTGTGTATGGGTAGTGTATGAATCTAGACACATTTCGTCCTTGTATTGGAACTTTTTGTTTTGTTTATTTGTTAATCCTTGACTGCTTTTCCAATAAATAATAGTAAGATACACTGCAAGTCTTAAGGAGAAGTAAAACGGATATTAGTTGTGTTAGTTGAATTTTTTTGAATTTTACCCAGGGTTGACCCAGGTTAAACCTGCGTTTGTGGTTCTCAAAAAACGCATAAGGGTAAGTTTTGTATTGTTGACAAAAAGAAAGAAACAAAAAATATTTGTTTCCGAAATTAAAACTTAAAATTTCTTGATTTTGCTACATTCCAAAACAAAACAGTTACATTTTGTTTTATTTGTATGTTTTCTATTTATTTTCATTAAAATAAATCTATAATTTCTTTTCTTTGCATTGCAAAAGCAAAATGAAATATTCAATTGTAAACATATGTTTCACAACACACAATATGTCAATTTGTTTACCTCAACTCGCCCCAGCAAAATACCTAGATCTACTTCAGAGCGAGTTGAGGGAGATCCCAGGTCTCAAAAAACAAAGAATTTTACTTGCTGCAGTATTTTTAAACGGCTCTATAACTCTCAAAACCAAACGCCAGTGATTATGTTATCAGCCATTATTTAGAAAACCCGTCATTTTGCAAGGCTTAATAAATATAATGAAAACATTTTTTCTGGTTTAAAGCTTTTAAAAATATAAAAGAATCACAGAATCGCATCGAATTCAGCACCATCAGCTATCGTTGAAGCAAATTTATTAACGGTTCTCCAAGCTAAACATTTGAAGCGTCTTAAGCCTAAGAAAAAACGCCCCTAAATAATTTCAGAAAGAAGCATAGGATGTGTTTCACAAAGAGAACATGACGTGAAATATTCAAAAATGGTTAACTCAAAAAACACTGTCGAAAATATTTATTTCTGACGAAAAAAAGTGTATTGTGGTTGGGCTGAATGTTTAAAACTAATTTGTCACTAATATTTATCACTAGCATAGTAGTGAAGGTGCTAAATCCTACTATGGAACCATTGATTTGATGATAAAAAACACAAAAATTAATGGAAACAGCTACAAATCCTTGCTTGAATGAATTTTCCCAAAAATATGTATGATATTTTTGGGTAAACCTCATGGATTTTCCAAAACGACAAAGTCCTTATACTTACATCCCGAGTAGCAAAACCATTCATTAAGAGCCAAATTGTACATTTTTTGGTTTCCCCACCGTACACTATGGACCTCGACGCAATGGAAAAAGTGTGTGACTGATTCACACAATAAGTTTGTGAGGCATGGAGATTAAACGGTAGCAAGAAAGGTTAAATTATTGCCATTAAAATGGCCTGGAGTAAGATTTTCCTGAACTATTCGCGTAGATGAATAATCCGCTTAAATCATGGAATTGTTTAATTTATTTTAAACTCTGATTATTGATTATAATCAATTTAATATGAATAAATTAAAAACTAAATAAAGAATAATTGCAGCATTTCTGTTTCGTTCTATTTTTAAAGTGCTTCTATTCTTATGAAGCGTTTAAATCACAAAAAAATATGGGTTTATAGATTATTTTCTCTCTACTATACCGTTAGAATTCTTCTTAAAGTTCTAATGCCCTGTTTCTTTTAAGGTGGCAAAGTACTAATGAGTACTTTAACAGTGATTCTTAATGGAACGCTTTGATAGTAGCAATCTACTACTGATTTGTATAATAAGTGTATGGATGTAGACCTTTTGGTCACACATTCCGTTCTTGTATTGGAACTTTTTGTTTTGTTTATTTGTTAATCATTGGCTGCTTTTCCTATAAACAATAATAGTAAAATATGTTTATAATGTTTAGAGCAATATTTTATGTATTTATTTTGTTTATATTAATAGAAAAGAAAAAAACTAAACGCTGCCATCTGGCGGTTTCTAGGTGCGTAAAAACTCTGCTCATCTGCTCGCGCTTGAGAGCATGTGTAGATGGTAGTACTAGATTACTACTCGTGAGTACTTTGCCATTGCCACCCAAAAGGAACAGGCATTGGCTGCTTTTCCGATAAACAATCACAATTGATCTCAGGAGTGACTGAATCGTCATATCGCGTTGTTATGCGCTGTTATATAAGCTTACATGTGCACCATTTTGATAGCCTTCGCCACCGCTTCGGTTTGCGCGACGCTTTAAAAAGAATGTTTAAATAAAACAGGGATGTAAAAATTCAACTTATTTTTCTCAACTGAAGAAAATATTTGTTTGTTTTTTTCTGATTCAAATTTAATTTGGAGAGACTTCTTGGAACATGAGTAGCACATTTACATTTCTCATCAAAGGAGCAAAATGCTACTATAGTAGCCACATCGACAGCAGTTCGTCATGACCCGGCTAGTTTACTCTTTGAAAATTGGGTACATAACGTACTATGAAACAATTTTTATTTTATGATGTTTGTTAGTCGTTTGCAATAACAATGTGCGAAGAATTCAATTTAAGTTTACAACATAGTATAAAATGAAATATATGGAATCATAATATCATATTCATTGTGAGTGAACTAATACGAAAACGACATCTTGTTATTTCACGAAAGAATTTTTATATTTTTTTGTCGGTCAGTGAAAGCATTTTTTATAAACGAAAAGCATTTGGCAACAAATTTTGTTGCAAATTCTTAAAACGTTCCTGTCACACCAACGGCAATCACACAATTCCCAAAAAATATTATTTTTTCTAACACCACCTATTCGATGTCAAGAAAAATTATTGTTGAGAAAAAAACCAAGGGAAATCGAAATAATAAAAATCTTTTCTTACAAATGCAATGTTTATTTTTATAACTCGTTACGTACATATTTGGGTTTCAGTTCTTCTATTCTTTTAATAAAGTCTGTTTTTTCTAAACACCCATCGCATACCTCATCCCAATCGCCAAGGATCTTTTTTAAGTCACGCACTTTTAGTTTTTTTAGATCGACGGCACTTAAATCAATTTGTTTCTCTAAAAAAAAAATAAAATATAAGCTCTTCCAGATTATGACTTGAGTACCAATTTCTCACCATATCGAAGATCGCAGATTTGTGCATCCATTTTTTTCAATTTCTCACAAACTTTTTCGGCAGGCATAGACCAACTGAGTGGTTTTGACAATTCGTTAAGAATTCCAGTGGCAGATTCTTCCAACCCTCCTAGGTAGTAGCACTGAAAAAAATTTTGTAAAGATTTGTGCCAACAAAAACGGAAGATGAAGCTTACAAATCTTTGTTCTTTGTTCTTTTGAGTTTTGCAGAATTTTTTGAATTCTTCCTCGATCTGCTTGTGATCTTTCTTTGATGTATCACTGAGCATTTCAGCAAAGCGACGAACGGTCTTCACACAAACTGAAATTAATCCAATCTTGATATAGAAGCATTATGATAATATTTTCACTTACCTTCACAATCTTCCTCTTTCAGGCCATTTGATGATTGTGTTCCTAAAACTATTAGTAATAATGCAATGCATATTTGTGAATTCATTTTGAACTTAAGAAAATTTATTTTATAAATTTTTTTTTAAGCAATCAGCAATAGCGTGTGCTTATGGTTGGGCAGTGTTTTATTGTTAGAGTTGGGATTTTCTTTTTTTTTTAAAGCAATCAAAATAGTTTGTTGGTTCTGTCAGGGAAATTTATGATAATTTATAAAAGTACAAATTTTCTTGAATGAAACACTACAAAAGGGAAAGCGTTTGAGAGCAACTTTTGATTTATCAACCGGCCAAATAAATATCAGAATTTGACACATCATTGAATTGAACAACTTGTCGATTTTTGATTGGTCGATTTGAGAAAGTAAGGGAACAAGCAAATACCAAGATAGTATAACTTCTTACTTTTTACCCCCCAAGAACCATTTCTTAATAGGGTTTTTTTAACAGGCGGCGACATTCTCATAATTCCGTAAAGTTGTCTCTTTCACACCACAATAGTTCTAAAGAGCAAAATTCGGTTAGCCTCCAATTCGTTTGGGTGCGTTTCTTGGTTTGATAGACTCGTTAAAAGCTGAATTCTTTGAATAGGGCTTTCTAGGTAACAACGATATATCTCTGTCTCGTTCGCAGAGCAGTGTCAAAATCAGCAGTACGCGAATGACAGCTGAACATTTTTTTTATCATTGGTTGAAAACTAGATAAAATTCTTTTGCAATATTTTAAGTTTGACAGTTTGAAAAAAAGGCTATACATAATTTCAATCTGTCATCCACTTAGTGTGAGCTGTCATTTATTTTTTGACAATATGGTAAAATTCACTATTGTTGTTTTTGTTATTTTGACTAGATACTGTGAGTCAATGTGAAGTCGACCCATGTAGGTGTAGGCTGATAGATAAGATTGCACTAGTGTACTTTTTTAAGGCAACATTTGTGCAATACTATATCGTGCCATTGACGTATTACATATGCTCTCCTCTCGCTTGCTCTAATGAAAGAGACCCATGTGTGTTGCTTAAAAATCCGGGGTTGGAATCAAGTTTTCCTCATTTTCAAAAATGCACCTTCTAATGTTGGTGCACTATACTATTCCGTCTCCTCCCGTAGAAAAAAAAATTGCACTCGCTTTTTTAAACGTGAATACGTGTGAACAGTTAAATGCAAATTGTAAGAATGCAAGCCAAGTTTGACAGTCCCATTTGAAATGCACGGGCACTCATACATAGTTAATTTTTTGCAGTTTTAAAATTTTTAGGTAAAAGTTGTTGGAGCCTCTTGAGATGATATTTTATTTATTTATGCCCAGCATTTTAGTTAACGGAGTAATAAAATTTATTTTCATTTTAGCTTAAAATGGTTTGCACCCATGGTTTGCTCTAATGAAAGAGAGCCAATGAGTGGTGAATAAAAATCCGGGGTTGGCATCAAGTTTCCTCATTTTTTAAAATTCACCTCTTTATATTGGTCCAAACCATTTTAAGCTAAAATGCCAATAAATTTTATTACTCCGTTAACTAAAATGCTTTTATTGAATGTGTTTGAACAACAACAACAACTTAAAGGCGCTACCACCAATTTTAAACGAATTTTATTTACTCGTTTACGAATATTATTATTCGTTTCTTTCTATCTTTGGCTGGAGATATAGCTATTTCAAGGATTGCCAATTCCTTTCATCAGTCTCCTTTTAGTGGTATTGAGCTTTAATCCAATTTTATTATGAAAAACTTTTTCACATGCACCTCGTGAGATTTGAACCCACGCCTTCAGATTTACTCAGTCTTCGAAGTCGTATGCACTACGCATTCCACCGCTTATGACCACTGACGACACAGGTCGAGATGTTATGTTTGTTTGTTTTTTCAAACGCATTTGGAGCTTCAACATTTTTCTAAGCGCCTCTAAGTATGTTGTTTTGTTCCGCCTCCATTTTCTCCTAACCTTATTTGATAGACTACAATTCGTAGCACATATCAAAGGGGGAGAGGTTGGAAGATTTGGTACGACCATACTATTTGAGTTGTTATTGTTGTTATATTGTACTATTTGTACTTCAATGAAAAATTAACAGAATGGTCAAGTAATAAAAACTGACATTCTATAGTACAAATAGTACAATATAACAACAATAACAACTAAAATGCTTTTAGGTGTTATTTGGTGAAACTGGGCATTAACGGAGTAATACAATTTATTGGCATTTCAACTTAAAATGGTTTGCACCAACATTAGGAGGTGAGTTTAAAAAACTAGACAGCTCAACCCTTACCACTGTTCGGTTGAGGTCTTCTTCGGACTCAGAATCCGAGCGCAGAGGATCGTGTTCATTTTCTGAGGTAGAGTCTTCAATCTCCATTACAGAATGGTTGTCGACATTAGGAGCCTCTTTGACAGATGGCGTCAATGGTTGGAACATAGTATTATGGCCAGTTTCTCCAAATACTTTTAAATATTTATTGGGTTGTTAAATCTTAAAATGGCATTTTGCAATTTCACCAACCACTTTCAGTTTTAAAAGATCCAATAAACCACAGGTCATCCATTTGTAATCCTCCGTCTCCTCCCGTAGAAAAAAATGTTTACACGCGCTTTTCAATACATGAATACGTGAGACCAGCAGAATGCAAAATTGTAAGAATGTATGGTCTAGCCAAATTTGACAGTCCCATTTGAAATGCACGGGTACGCATACAGAGTTGAATCTCTGCAGTTTTGAAAGTTTGTAGGAAAAAGTATGGTTGGAGCCTCCTGAGTTGATGTTTTATTTATTTGTTATTCTATGCAATAAAGTAGAGTTCCATTTTGTTCCAAATAAATTTAAAAGGGTCTCAAAAACGCAAAACAAAGAGAACGTTGAAATTTTCCGATTGATATGGCTCTCCTCTTGATTGTGCTAATGAAAGAGACCCATGTTTGGTGAAAAAAACCAGGGGTTGGCATCAAGATTCTTCATTTTTAAATGAAAATTCACCTCCGTATGTTAAAATGCCAATAAATTTTATAAATCCGTTAACTAAAATGCTTTTAAGTGTATTTTGGTGAAACTGGGCATTAATTATACTCATTAAAATTTAAGTTTTTGGGATATTTTGTTTTGAAATTTTTTTATTGACAACCCTAAATATTTTTCGAAATTAATGTTCGAAATTGTTCGTGTGAAATTTATTCCGAGAGATATTCACGGTACCAGAAATTTTTCTGGGGATGGAATTTTCCGGAGGAAATAAGTTTTTTTTTTAAATAGGCCCTAATATCCAAATCTCTAGTGCAGCCGTGGCCTTACATTTCTGAATTTCAGATCTGTAAAACATTTTGTTTCCGAACGCGCCCATACCATAACCATACAATACAAATAGTTCAAATGAAAAAATTGAAATCAATTATTTTCGAACCATTGTTCCGAATGTCAAAGAAAGAGGAAAAAAGCAGGATAAGAAAAATAACAAGGAAAGCGTCACACAAAAGAGCTCTCCAATTCTCCATTGCATAATTTGTTTATATTAAAAAAAAATATTCTAGCAACTATTCCTTAAAATTATTTCAGTCAGCAATTTGCATTGTAATAATTCTTACTTGCTCCAATTTTTTTTAATGTTAAACGAAAAACTCGCGGCAAAGCTTGTGTCAAAGTCAAATTTTTAATTTTATATTTGTTGATGTTGTAATGTATTGTCGAGAGTTTTATTATCTGGAGCAGATTGCAAACATTTTTTGCACAAAAATCGAGCTCCGGTTCAAAGAAATGTGTAAACAAGTTATCAAATAATGTATCCGAATCCATCACATAAATGTGTTTAAATTCTATTTGGGTATTTTATGTCGAATTGCAAGTAGCGCGAATGTAAAACAAAAAAAAGTTTTAAAATCGCATACCCTATATAAATGTTATAATGGCTGGATACAGGTGTGTAAGTTACTTCGATCTGTGCCGGTTATGCACCTCGAGCGCCGATTCCAAAATAAGCATATATTCAATCGAAGGAAAACGCAAAAATTTGAGCAAGAAAATCTCGGAATGTTTGACAGTAGAGGTAAGTTAAGTTTGAGCTTTGCAAGCGGGAAGGGTAAAACCCACAGAACGCGTTGCCTGCGTTGAATTGTCGCTTTCAACTAAGCGCAATATTAAATATGTATATGTTTTTTTTATAAAAAGCGATCCACAAAAAGCGTTTTGCCTATGAGTGGCTTTTCATAAGAACATTTTTATCCAATATTACACTATTGAAGGCGACTACTCAAAGCATAGAACGGTTTTTATATGTTGGGTCCTGGAGGTGTCAATGTTCGATATTTAATACATTTAATGCTTTTTATTTTATTGATCAATTGGCCAAACTCTTTTTCGCGGTAGCACGAATCTTTACTTCTATTCGATAGGTATGCCGCTTACATAGTGGCATTTTTAAGATTTTTTTTGAGAAATTTTCTTCTGTTGATTTTTTTGGAGAAATGTATTACCTAAGGAAACTTCTTTCTGCTGATTTGCACGTAGAAACAAAAACTAAAAACACTTATTAGGTATAAGAAAATTATAATTCAGAAACTTTGTATACTTAAACTTGCACCCTCCCAAATCCTATTGTGAAAAACCTCACAAAATTTGGTACAAAAATTATAGGTTTGGCCCCCAGAAAATTCCGGATTTTCAGAAGCATCCAGCAGGCTTTTGAAAACATTCTCTTGGCACTCAGAATGACAGATCTTCTCCTGAAATTAAGAGAAAAATACTTTGCATATATTTTGCTCATTTAGTAAGGGCAAGACACATAGAACTCGTTGAGTGCGTTAAATGGTCGCCTTCAACAAAGTTCCAAATACACAGGGTCTGACTTCCTAAACATAAAAAAATGGGCATCATGATAAAATTTTGTTTTTATTATGCACTGATGCACTGGATGCACTGTATTACATCGTTTATTGCATCAGCTCTGTTTGTGAAGCAAAAGGTACCTTTTATTTGCGCATCAGATGCTGTAGGACTGCATTAAAATGCGTTATACATTGCATCACAACCAAATGTTGGGTTTAGGAATCCAGCCAGGCTCTTATGAGAAATCACTCATACACAAAACGCTTCTTATGAGTCGCTTCTCATAACAACCTGTGTGTTTATGTAAAATTGCATTCATTTGAAAGCCACATCGCAACGCGATCTAGGATTAAGAAAAATACTTTATTAATTTTGTTACATTTTTAATATTATTTAAAGAAAGCTAGTATGATAACTGTTTAGTTTATTGAATTATACGTATTAAGAAAAAAGTTTCAAAATGATTACACAACTCCTTCATATTTAAAATAAATTTTGAAAAAGAGTCCATTTAAAAGCCAAAGTCATCCCGCAGGCTAAAGTCACCTCAGTTCAAGGTGCTCCCCTGACTGGGGCTCTTATGTAATTTAATAAATATTAAAAGATTAATCTTTTTTTGAGTTCGAAAATTGATTTTTCAAAAACTATTCACTAAATCAAGTTTATTTAAAAGAACTTAAAAGAATAGATTTCTGGCTTTTCGAAAAGTATAGCATGACATTGTAATGTGTATCTACCGTTGTTTTTTTAATAATTTTTTTTCTGTCTCAAGTCAATTTTTTACAAAACTGCAGTTCCGGCCTAAACGGGGGGAGATAGATAGACCCCCTCTCAAACGATTCAAGTATCAACTCAACTTAATTGCTCAAACTTATTTGCACAGCTTATGCGAATCATCCTGTATAATTACCTACATAAAATTTTGGAAAAAAAATAGTTTAACATTTTTTATTCAATATTAATAGTAGTTTGAAAAATATTTTTTCCAAAAACTTTGATAAAAAAAAACTTTATTAAAAAATAAAATAAAAGAAAAGATTTCTGCCTTTTCACAGGACCACCAGAGTAATTGATAACAACTCCTGATGTTGAGCGTCCTGTTTTCATGCATCTGACATCTCCCAAAGTCTGCATCACTATAACATTAGAGAATTGCTTTTTCTGCATCGTGACGGTAAATTACCTACTACATATTCCAAAATTCCTGAAATATATCGAAAAAGTATCTTGACTTGGGTAACGTCTTCAGTAAATGGATTTTCGTTTTTGAAAGAAATCCCACGTTGTAGGCAAGAATTGGCCTTGTTCCAAACCGTGATTTTTTCAAACCCAGTTCACTTGATTTAAAATTCAAGCAACCTGAGTTGCAACTCGAGCTAGCTAACTCAGCTTATAGCACGATGGTTTTCATTAATTCATGTTAACACAACATCCGAATACGAATTTAAAGAATTAATTGTGCGTAAATTTAAATAAGAACTAAAAGAACTAATCGATTGCATTCGCCTTAGCAATCATGCAATTTATTTATGCTTATTTTTTGTTACCACTTAAAAAAAAACAGCAAAATATGAGTCAAGACATTCAAAATATGATCCTCAAGATTGTCGCTGACTTTCAAGATTGAAGCGGTGCGCTTGGGATCAAGGATTACAAGTTCTAAATGGTGAGTTCATTATCTTAATAATTACAGTGTAATTTGAAAAGTTTCGTCACTAATTTTTGCACATTTTTTTATGAAAAACTAAACCACAAAAATTAACTTGTCACGAAGAATTCTTTGACCACAAAAGGCACATTTATTTGACATTTTAAAGTTCAAATACTAAACTTTTTTGTAAATTCGTGAAAAAAGAATTATAAAGAGTGGAAGGAGAAAAAAACTAGGTCGAACGAAACTCAAGGTCTTCAATGCTACCATCAGGATTCTTCTCTAAGTTGTAAACCCACTTGCATGGTATAGCTTTCGCTTCCTTAGTGGCCGGTTATAGTGATCAGAAAAATGAATCAGGAGAAATTTTGAAGTCGAGAATTAGCTCTGATTTCATCTGTCTTAAAACAAAAATTTTACACTTATCGATTACAAATAACTCAAAGAATTTTTTGTGCAAAAAAAACTATTCAACTAACCAAATATTTGATGTAAAAAATGCATTTTTCGTGTCAGCTGATTGCCATTTAAAAAAAAATTAAACAAATCGTTTCAACTATTTGAGTTTAATTTTCACTTGTTTCATTGACAGGTTCCTGCCAGGAAAAATAATTCGTTTGCATTTCAATCAGGAAAACAGATTGTCCACTGACATATTGGTTTTTCTTGATAGCTATAACCGACTCCTTAGGGGTGGCCCACTTGTACCCGCAACAGTTAAGATGAGCAACCCCCTGCTTGGCACACTATAAGATTTGGGGTGGGTGCTAGTATTTGTGTGTGCAAGTTTGGGTATGCAAAGTTTCTAACGAATAATAATTTTTAACTAGGTCTGTTTACTTTTTTAAATGTGTAAATCAGCAATAAGAAGCATAAAATATTTTCCTTAGTTAATAAACAAATTTCCCGAAATAATCAACAAAAAAAAAAAAATAAAAAAAAAAATAAACAAATACCACTAAATTGTGTCAATTTTTAAGAAAAGTGGAAACTTTAAAAAATAATTAAAAATGTAAATCAGTGTTTTTAACCGTATATCTAACGAATAAAAGTATCCGCGTGTGAAATTTCGTGCTACCGTGAACTAAAGTATACCTGAGTTTTTATATGATACACAATGATAGAAATTTATAATTACTTTTTATTATCGACCGAATCAAAAATTACACTATATTTGCATAGGGACGTGCCCAAAAGAAAATTGCGATTTGAGACAACTTACTACACGTTCAAAATATTATCATTAAAGGGTGTATGAAAAAATTAAAAACATTTTTTTAAGTTTAACTTTAAGAAAAATATGTTAATTTTCAAAGTTTCCTTAAGTTGGTTGCAAAATCCGCAAACAAAGACCAATTAAGTTAAAACAGAAAAAACACACATCCCAAACATTACAATTAAAGGGTGCCACAGCAAAACAGAAAAAAAATCCCATATTTTTAACATTATATTTTATTTAATTTTTTTTTATTTATTCATAGAAAGTTTTATTATTTATATTTTTATATTTTATTCAATTATCCTTCGGATATACTCCGCGGATGTGGAATCCTCAAACTCTTAAGAAAGCTTGCAAGAAATGTAGATGTTGACGTTATTAACTGTCAAATACAAAATTTACTGCCGGGTGATTTGATGACTTTTAAGTTATTTGACACTATTGTTGAAGAAAATGAGATCGTCAATTTCCCATTCGAATTCTTAAATTCTCTGGATATGCCAGGAATGCCGCCACACAAGCTCTGTCTTAAAATTGATTCACCAGTCATGCTTTTGCGCAACTTAAATCCATGATACCGACCGAATCTTCAATACCTTTCAAAAGGCTACAATTCCCGATTCGTTTGGCTTTCGCGATGACGATAAAGAAATCGCAAGGGCAGACAGTGACGATTTGTGGCTTGGACTTGGAGAATCCGTGTTTCTCCCACGGACAGCCGTCAAATTTATTTCTGTTAGCAAAGGATAGATTATAAAAAACATTGTTCATCATTTAGTTCTTAATTAATTTTAACCCTGAATGCTTCAAATTAGAATAAATTAACTCTATTTGTTAAATCACAATTAAATTAATAATAAATTCAACATTTTTTATTCATTAAAACTTATCTTTAAATTTTTATCATTCCTTACCAATAACTTCCTTAACCATACCAATTTTAATATCTAATACTTAAAAGCAATACAATAAAGCCGCAGCAAAGCGCGGCCGGGTCAGCTAGTATCTTATAAATAGTGAGGGGAGGTATGCTGAAAAAAAAACAATGCTTTGTACCCGAGTGAGTATTGAACTGGCAACCTCTGGGTTAATAAGAAAGCACTCTCATTTTTCATTTTCATTTTAATTCATTTTTTATTTTTCCATTTTCTTATATCTATCTTAATGCTAGACAAAAAATCTTAAACAACTAGCTTACATATTAACTTAACTAACTTACTGGCCCCATACGGGCGCTCCAAATTATACTATAACTATATTTAAAAAAATGCCTTTCAGCGTAGAAAATTAACTTAAATTAAAATTCAATATTACTTAAAACTAAACGAGAAAATTCTTAAAACTCGTTTTCCCATGACATTTGTTTTATATAAAACTTAAAACTACCCTTTACCTAAATAAAAACTACATTAACCTAAATAAAATTAAAAAATTAAAATATACGTAAATATACGTAAATAACTTAAAACTACTTAAAATAACTTAAAACTACTTAAAATAACTTAAAACTAGAACAACCAGCAGCTTTTTTTTTTTTTTTTTTTTTTTTTTTTGCCATCAGCCTATGCACATGCACACACGCGCATACATATGCATATATTTAGACATATGCATATGTATGCGCTCACGCACATATCCACAAACAAACAACTTTTTGGATTTTTTATATTTTTTTTTGGTGCCACCGTCCCTATCCTACTTAATCGACCTTAGAAATACGTAGGTCGGCCAAAGCAACAACTTTGACTAACCATCAATATCACCATCAATGGTCACCCAGCCACCAGTATGTTTGAACTTGCTTATAAAAGTCCTTTTTGTCCCGAAGGGGCACAGCTCTACTAAACCGCAGACGCTCTGCTCCGTTCCCAGAGCCGACGTCTCGACCATACAGGATTCGCCGATCCACAGTTCTACGGCCGACGTGGTAGATTAACGGAACCGCCAATCTATCCTGTATCAGCCCCCGACTGTCTAAATAGAGGAATGTCTCGGGCGGGATGAAACCGTTAAGACAAACGCTCTCACTATATTCTTCATTGGGGTAATAAGCCCCGAAAATAAGTCCATTGGCTGAGGTCATCGCTCTTGCAATGTGACCCCGAATCAGTTTAATTAAAAAGTTATCTATCCTGTTTATATTGGCCCCGTTGTATAAGACCTCGTTGGCATAATAATGTTTGTACTCCGACTCTGGTATTCTGTGTAATCCAAGACAGGTCCTAAGACACTGCCTCTCAAACACCCGAATCTTTTCCATTTGAGATGGGGCAACGTTAAACCACACAGGGCACCCATAGGCAATCATCGGCCGGATGAGGGCCATGTAGCAAATCACCTTCACCCTGTTTTCAAGGCGGCTGCTATAAAACAACCGTCTTGTCAGAGCAAACGCTCCCCTAGCTCTGGCCAGAGCAACATCTATATGTCGATTAAAATATAGATACTGATCTAGCCAGATACCAAGGTACTTTTCTACATCTTTACTCGCCAGTGGATGTTCACTTAGTCCAACGATCACTAGATTTCTCCAGTTCTTTCTTGTATCCCTAGAAGCCTTAGACAAAGGGGTTCTAAACAGGATAGTTTCTGATTTCTGAAAGTTAATTTTTAACTTCCAGTCATCACAATATCGCTGAATCTTGTCGAAGTCACGCTGCAAGAGAATTCTGATGACTTCAACTTTCGGACCCGTCCTGTACGCTACAAGGTCATCGGCATACGCAATCGCATGAGTGAGACTACCTATCAGATCGCTGGTGTAAATACTAAAAAGAATCGGCGAGTTCACAGCTCCTTGCTGTAGACCGTTTTTAATATCAAAAGTTGTGGTGGAAGTTACATTGCCACTTTTGAAAACAAACTTTCTACCATTGGGCATGTCATGAAGCATATACAACAGTGGTTTACTTATGCCAAATCTGGTTAACTTCAGATAAAGACCCTCTAACCATACGGTGTCGAAAGCCTTCTCTAAATCAACAAGAACGGCACCTGTGCATTGATTTTTCGCTTTGTTCCATTGAACATCAGAAACTAACTTAGACGTGGCATGAATAGTGTCATGTCCCGCCTTAAAGCCAAACTGATTGTCTGGAATAATATTTTTGTCCTCAGCCCACTTGAACAGAGCTCTATTGAGAATCTTCTCGAATACCTTACTGATACTTGGAAGAAGACTTATCGACCGAAGATTTGCCGGATTGGATCTGTCCTTTCCCTTTTTGGGGAAAGGATGGACCACAGCTGTCTTCCAACTCACTGGATAATAAGCATTATTCAATGCGTTGTTGAACAGTGTGGTATAAATGTCTATGGCTTCCTCAGGGAGATGTCGTAACACAATGTTGGGTATACCATCGACCCCCGCAGATTTCTTTTTCTTTAATGTTTGAAAAATTAACTGAAGTTCTACCTTCGAAATTAACAATGAACTGGGTCCATTTCGCTCGGCGATGGTGGCGTTTGCCAAATTTTCGTCATTGAACCCGGTGAAACCAGTATTCTCAGATCGCCATTGCGTTATGTTATTTCCAAGATAGAAATTGTGCAGCAAGGCTCTGTTCTCCATGTCATGATTCGGACGAATGCTAGCATTCACCTTATACACTTGCTGGAAAGCAGCCCCTACAGCTTCTACCTTTTCCTGAGGATCTTCTATCATATAAAAATTGTCATCGAAAACGGCACCTTCCGGATCAATTCCCGCAATCGTTAGTACGTCTTCGTTATCTGTTGTCCTCTGGAGTTTAAGACATGGAAGATCGTTTTGATCATTTCTTCTAAATATCTTATTTATTTGGGGAAACATACTAGGGTCGCTAGAATTAACAGCCCGAATTCTGTTATCCCAATATAAATTAATAGATAATCTATAGTTTTGTCTAATCAGAACGTTAATGTTTTTGATCGACGACTTCAATGTCCTAATCTCCAGATCACGTGTGTCCGTGAAACGTCTATAAAGAAGTTTCAACCTAGTCAGCAGTCCACTTTTTTGTCGGTGTAGTGCGTCGATTGTAGCGTTCTTGTATAAACCAGTATAAACCAGGTCTTGTTCCTTATATTTTGGGATTGTTTTGTCCATTGTTCGTTTTATAGTCGTATCAGGTTTCTGTCATTTGGTGGAGAAATGTCATCGGAACGTATTTCTCTTGCCAAGGCGTTGGAGAAGCGTGGCCAGCGCGTCTTACTGAAATTGTAAGAGTGCACAGGCACATACTCATCCAATTCCACAAGTTCGCTCGGAAGCTGTATTACGGTGGCAAGTCCGCAGTGATCGCTGTCGTATTCAATTGTTCGTAAACAGTTTCTTGTCTGTTGATTTGTTGCGTCAGTTATAACAAGTCGTGATTCAAGCAGTAAAAGATCCAGAAAGCCACCGCTCCTAAGAAACGAAGGTCTATCTGTCGCAAAAAGATCGATCCTACACTCAACATTGTGACGACCCATCCAATTAAATAAATGGTACCCTCTCGGATTTTGAATTTGATTTCCCCAATCTTCATGTTTGGCGTTCAAATCTCCTGCCATGAGATAATAATTTTCATTCAAGTGCAGTCTTAAGCATTCGAAAAGTTTTTCGAGTTCTGCAATAAAATTAGCAGGCTGAGGTGCTTCGGGTGCGTACGCCGCGATCACGTACATTCGTTTCCCCTGAAGGAGCGGAATGCAAATGATGCAGGCTTCTAGCTGCCCAAATTTTCGCACTTCACTATTATATATAACCTTATGTTTAATGCCCTTTCGTATGAAGATTGCGACCCCACCCCCTTGAGAGGAGTTAGGCCGATCCCTTCGCACGATATTGTAATTATTATTAGTCAATTTGTGTTTCTGGGTAAGCTTAGTTTCGCTAGCCATAAACACATCAGGACTTTGGTCTTGCAGCAAATGAAAGAGATTTGCTCTACGTTCGGTCCTAATCAGCGAATTTACATTCACAGCTAGGATCTTAAAGGGTCGCTCAGGCAGCGCGCCTTTAACCATTTCGCGTTGCCGGCAGAATAGAGTAGAGGTAATCCACCCTAGCCGCCTGCTCCCTGATCTGTTTTTGCACGTCGGTTAACTGACCATGAATGGTCATCAACACCTGCATCAGATCTGCCTCTGGCGCAGGAGCCGTAGGCACTTGGACCTGTTTGGCTACCTGTGGTTGAGGCTGTACCGTGTTTCCCTTACCAGACGCGAAATTGCGGGATTGACGGAAGTTTTTTTCTGGCGTACTTCAGGGCGTCTCACCTCAACTGTTTTCTTTTGGGCTTTGTTTTGCTTTATCTCCTGAAACTTCGGACATCCCCGATAGTTTGCGGGGTGCCCGGAGCCTCGGCAGAGTGCACATTTTAACTGGGTCATATCTGTGACCCTATATTGCCCGAGTTTACACTCCACTGTTTTGTGGGTATCTCCACATTTTACGCAGACTGGGTCCATACCACAGTTAACTGCAACGTGTCCGAACCCTTAGCAGTTCATGCATTGAAGCTTTATTTAGTTTTTCCCATCGTACAACTTGGTAGTCCAGGACTGTTATATTCCTTAGACCACTCAATTTGCTTTGGGGCGAGAGTTGAACTAGGAAGAATGGTAAATTCCGTTTCTCCCGTCTGGCTTTGACTGTGGTGAACGGTCTGACCCCGATAAAGAAAGAAAGACAAGAAAGCACTCTATCCATTGTACCATTGCCGCCCATAAAGATGCCCATTTTGGGACTTACGCTTATACCACGGAAATGGTACGTCGGTCGTAGGGAAAAATGCTCTGAGACTACATTATGATACTATTTCAACTGTCAACGAATGCAGACGCGTTTTTAATCGCTCTCCATTGCCCTTTTTGTTATAAATTATATTGTTTTTTATTAATACATTTATTTATTTAATTCTGCCTACTTTCGCTTTTCTGTCGTGAACTTGCTGAGTACTTTTTAATCCAATTACCATCGTCACCACCTCGAATATCTCATACCTCTAATTTTTATTTGACCCAATTTACTACCTATCAAAATGGAAAATCGTTTCGCTAATTGCATTGATAAAAAAGTGATGAGCTAGTGAAATGTGAAATACAAAGGGCTGTGTGGTAAATCTTTTCACCCACACTGTATTGATCTAAGTAGAAGGTCAACTGCTTGTGTGAAAGATTTTCTATTGCATTTTTCATTTTGTGATGAATGTAAAGAAATTTCTCTTTCACATGTTCTACTAACCATCAAATGCCATAGCGATCTTGTTAACTCTATTTTAGTGAACAACAATCAATTTCATAAAAGTGTCATGAGTCAGTTGTTGAAAATTGATGACTTTTCAAAAGCGTTCGAAGAACTTAATAATACAATTGAGTGCGTGCACAATCGATGCTTAACGAAATTCAACTCCATCGAAAAAAAACTCGCCGCGTTAACGGAATTAGTTACAAACAATAACAATGACGATAACATAATTTAACGTTTGGATTTGGACGTTTTTAAAAATGATTTGAAATCATCGGCTTGTCATATAAATATGACTACATATAAATAACTACACCTGGTCTCCATCAACCCCTTGCCCTTCTAGAAGACGTCGCCGCGAGTGTTATTAATTTAATGAGCAGTGAAATGCTTGAAACTCGAATAAGCATTGGCCAACTAACCGAATAAATTAAATATGCATCAAGTATAATTATTGGGATAGCAAGTCAACTGCAACATACACCCATTATGTTCGAGACTTCTCTACTGGGAGAATTGTTGGACTCACCTCCACATGCTCGTATTCCCTTACCTGCTATTTCTTCTGCACCACCACCTCCTGCAGTTAACAAATCTCCTTCTAATGCTTCATCTTCGCCTTCTGCTGCCCATGAACTACCCTCTACTGAAGATAAATTACAATCGCTTATACGATTTGGAAATACTTGGTCTCTGTCGGAATGCTCCTCGTCATGCTGATGTTAATTGGATAAAGAACGTTTTTTTCACGTAAATACACCATTTCTGTTGATGAATGTCTTAAAATTTCATCACCACGATCGCGTCATCAAAGTTTTAAAGTAAACATAACATCCAGATACATATGGCTTTTTTGCTCGTATTCAGACGACTTTTTCCGGCTGGGACAGATGATTTTAACAAAATGGATAAACAGACATCAAAATAAATCCACCAGTGCATCTTAACCTAATAGATCATCTATCAAGAAACCATCAGCGCACTTAGTATTTAAAAATAAACCTAACGTTAAGCCCAAAAATTTACCCAAACCTAATATAAACCCAAAAAGCTTATGTCATAATTGTCAAGTTTCCTAATTTTTTTGTATTCTGATGTTTTCGTACGATCCCGTACGCACTGTTCTTACTATTATAGTTGGGCCTTTATGATCTCGCACTGAAACACTGCAAATTAAGGTTGAAATGTCCATTAAAAAGTTTGATTGAAACATGTAAAGTAGTAAGACAAAGTTCTGTTGGATCTAGCAGGCTGGCAGTGGCAGTGACATTAGGTAACATCCACCGTCTAAATCGATTACCAAATGTCAGTGAACATTTTTCAGGTTTCTGTTTTTATGTTCTTTGTTCTTTCTGCCAAATTAGAGAACTTGAAGATATTGTATGTCTTAATCTGTCAACAAATGAAAATGATCAGTATATTTTGGTTCTTTCTGTCAAATTCGAGAACTTGTACTTTTTGAATATGGCCTTTGCGCCACCGTCAAAGTAATAAAAAGCAAAAGTAACTTTAACAGTAACTTTAACTAAACAGGGCGGCTTGTCGCCCAGCAATCTGTCTGCTACAAAGCAGAATTTTGGAGACAGGAGGACCATCTTGCAGAGGGATGATCATCAGCGCTCTAAGTAAAAAGCTAGATTTTGGACGAAGTCTTCCCGACCAGATCTTATTTACCGCTATTTACCGCTAGTTGATGTACTAGCAATTATCCGGGTGGCCTTCCCACCCAGCAATCGAGCTGCTACAAAGCAGCATTAATGGAGCCTGGAAGTAGCATTTTGGGGAGAATGCTCAGCAGCGCTCCAAATAAAGGACAAGGACTAGGATGGCGGTGACTTCCCGCTAGGTTCTTAACTGTACCAGCTCTTAACCGGACTCAGCAATTGTACTGTAATAAAACAGCAGTTTTCATCTTACAACAAAAACGAGTGGCTTAACCTAATATATTTTGACATATTCATTAAAAAGTGAGAAAGAATCCAGTATACCATAAATGTATCTAAATTTCTGAAATTTGTTTCGTTTTAACTATAAAAAAAAAAAAAAAAAAAAAATTGCAAATTCTTAAAAGTGACAAAAAATTAAATACATACATATGTATCATAAATGCAAATAATATATATTACTCGATGACGTATTATATATAACTATAGAGCGCTCTCGCTCTAATCAAATACATCTGATTCATTTATAATGATTTTAATTGTTATTTACTTTCATGTATATAACAGAAATGAAAAGTACTGAGCTCTCGCTCTAAAATCAAAGAAATATGTTATAATAATTTCATGTCTTACTTTAAAACTGAAGTGTTTGTACACATTTTATAGTAGGATTAATTTTAAGTTATTTGTAGTCTTTGTATATATGTATATATGTATATTAAATCAGACAATACGTCGCAGCAACTGTAATACCCTCTCTGTCGAGCAAGAGCAGGAAAACCTTTATATTTATCTTTTATATAATAACTTTTCGCCACGGGGCTTTTCATAATATAACTGAAAAAGAAGGCCATACATTACAGCCACTTTTGTACACGCTAAAGCGAATAAGAATAAATTAGAATTAGAATAAGACAAAAAATGTAACTCGAAACTAAAGACTCAATAAAATTCAATTCAATTCAATTCAATTCAATACTTTTTGAATATTAGTTGTGTTTTTTTTGCAATTCCATATTGACTTGTGTGAAAAAACGACATTGGAAACTAGCCCATGCCATTACCGACGAAATTTGACGTTCCCATATAGCACACATGTAATTGTGTCGGTAATGCAGTAAGTCTACAGGACATATATTTATATTGAGTGTTAAGTCCATAAGGACTTATGTTGTTGTTGTATTTACTCGTAACTGATGTCGCTTTTTTCACCCATAAGTTTAATTCCAAAAAATCACTGTTTAGTGCGACTTTTTTGACTTTGCCATCAGCCTATGCACATGCACACACGCGCATACATATGCATATATTTAGACATATGCATATGTATGCGCTCACGCACATATCCACAAACAAACAACTTTTTGGATTTTTTATATTTTTTTTTGGTGCCACCGTCCCTATCCTACTTAATCGACCTTAGAAACACGTAGGTCGGCCAAAGCAACAACTTTGACTAACCATCAATATCACCATCAATGGTCACCCAGCCACCAGTATGTTTGAACTTGCTTATAAAAGTCCTTTTTGTCCCGAAGGGGCACAGCTCTACTAAACCGCAGACGCTCTGCTCCGTTCCCAGAGCCGACGTCTCGACCATACAGGATTCGCCGATCCACAGTTCTACGGCCGACGTGGTAGATTAACGGAACCGCCAATCTATCCTGTATCAGCCCCCGACTGTCTAAATAGAGGAATGTCTCGGGCGGGATGAAACCGTTAAGACAAACGCTCTCACTATATTCTTCATTGGGGTAATAAGCCCCGAAAATAAGTCCATTGGCTGAGGTCATCGCTCTTGCAATGTGACCCCGAATCAGTTTAATTAAACAGTTATCTATCCTGTTTATATTGGCCCCGTTGTATAAGACCTCGTTGGCATAATAATGTTTGTACTCCGACTCTAGTATTCTGTGTAATCCAAGACAGGTCCTAAGACACTGCCTCTCAAACACCCGAATCTTTTCCATTTGAGATGGGGCAACGTTAAACCACACAGGGCACCCATAGGCAATCATCGGCCGGATGAGGGCCATGTAGCAAATCACCTTCACCCTGTTTTCAAGGCGGCTGCTATAAAACAACCGTCTTGTCAGAGCAAACGCTCCCCTAGCTCTGGCCAGAGCAGCATCTATATGTCGATTAAAATATAGATACTTATCTAGCCAGATACCAAGGTACTTTTCTACATCTTTACTCGCCAGTGGATGTTCACTTAGTCCAACGATCACTAGATTTCTCCAGTTCTTTCTTGTATCCCTAGAAGCCTTAGACAAAGGGGTTCTAAACAGGATAGTTTCTGATTTCTGAAAGTTAATTTTTAACTTCCAGTCATCACAATATCGCTGAATCTTGTCGAAGTCACGCTGCAAGAGAATTCTGATGACTTCAACTTTCGGACCCGTCCTGTACGCTACAAGGTCATCGGCATACGCAATCGCATGAGTGAGACTACCTATCAGATCGCTGGTGTAAATACTAAAAAGAATCGGCGAGTTCACAGCTCCTTGCTGTAGACCGTTTTTAATATCAAAAGTTGTGGTGGAAGTTACATTGCCACTTTTGAAAACAAACTTTCTACCATTGGGCATGTCATGAAGCATATACAACAGTGGTTTACTTATGCCAAATCTGGTTAACTTCAGATAAAGACCCTCTAACCATACGGTGTCGAAAGCCTTCTCTAAATCAACAAGAACGGCACCTGTGCATTGATTTTTCGCTTTGTTCCATTGAACATCAGAAACTAACTTAGACGTGGCATGAATAGTGTCATGTCCCGCCTTAAAGCCAAACTGATTGTCTGGAATAATATTTTTGTCCTCAGCCCACTTGAACAGAGCTCTATTGAGAATCTTCTCGAATACCTTACTGATACTTGGAAGAAGACTTATCGACCGAAGATTTGCCGGATTGGATCTGTCCTTTCCCTTTTTGGGGAAAGGATGGACCACAGCTGTCTTCCAACTCACTGGATAATAAGCATTATTCAATGCGTTGTTGAACAGTGTGGTATAAATGTCTATGGCTTCCTCAGGGAGATGTCGTAACACAATGTTGGGTATACCATCGACCCCCGCAGATTTCTTTTTCTTTAATGTTTGAAAAATTAACTGAAGTTCTACCTTCGAAATTAACAATGAACTGGGTCCATTTCGCTCGGCGATGGTGGCGTTTGCCAAATTTTCGTCATTGAACCCGGTGAAACCAGTATTCTCAGATCGCCATTGCGTTATGTTATTTCCAAGATAGAAATTGTGCAGCAAGGCTCTGTTCTCCATGTCATGATTCGGACGAATGCTAGCATTCACCTTATACACTTGCTGGAAAGCAGCCCCTACAGCTTCTACCTTTTCCTGAGGATCTTCTATCATATAAAAATTGTCATCGAAAACGGCACCTTCCGGATCAATTCCCGCAATCGTTAGTACGTCTTCGTTATCTGTTGTCCTCTGGAGTTTAAGACATGGAAGATCGTTTTGATCATTTCTTCTAAATATCTTATTTATTTGGGGAAACATACTAGGGTCGCTAGAATTAACAGCCCGAATTCTGTTATCCCAATATAAATTAATAGATAATCTATAGTTTTGTCTAATCAGAACGTTAATGTTTTTGATCGACGACTTCAATGTCCTAATCTCCAGATCACGTGTGTCCGTGAAACGTCTATAAAGAAGTTTCAACCTAGTCAGCAGTCCACTTTTTTGTCGGTGTAGTGCGTCGATTGTAGCGTTCTTGTATAAACCAGTATAAACCAGGTCTTGTTCCTTATATTTTGGGATTGTTTTGTCCATTGTTCGTTTTATAGTCGTATCAGGTTTCTGTCATTTGGTGGAGAAATGTCATCGGAACGTATTTCTCTTGCCAAGGCGTTGGAGAAGCGTGGCCAGCGCGTCTTACTGAAATTGTAAGAGTGCACAGGCACATACTCATCCAATTCCACAAGTTCGCTCGGAAGCTGTATTACGGTGGCAAGTCCGCAGTGATCGCTGTCGTATTCAATTGTTCGTAAACAGTTTCTTGTCTGTTGATTTGTTGCGTCAGTTATAACAAGTCGTGATTCAAGCAGTAAAAGATCCAGAAAGCCACCGCTCCTAAGAAACGAAGGGGTATCTGTCGCAAAAAGATCGATCCTACACTCAACATTGTGACGACCCATCCAATTAAATAAATGGTACCCTCTCGGATTTTGAATTTGATTTCCCCAATCTTCATGTTTGGCGTTCAAATCTCCTGCCATGAGATAATAATTTTCATTCAAGTGCAGTCTTAAGCATTCGAAAAGTTTTTCGAGTTCTGCAATAAAATTAGCAGGCTGAGGTGCTTCGGGTGCGTACGCCGCGATCACGTACATTCGTTTCCCCTGAAGGAGCGGAATGCAAATGATGCAGGCTTCTAGCTGCCCAAATTTTCGCACTTCACTATTATATATAACCTTATGTTTAATGCCCTTTCGTATGAAGATTGCGACCCCACCCCCTTGAGAGGAGTTAGGCCGATCCCTTCGCACGATATTGTAATTATTATTAGTCAATTTGTGTTTCTGGGTAAGCTTAGTTTCGCTAGCCATAAACACATCAGGACTTTGGTCTTGCAGCAAATGAAAGAGATTTGCTCTACGTTCGGTCCTAATCAGCGAATTTACATTCACAGCTAGGATCTTAAAGGGTCGCTCAGGCAGCGCGCCTTTAACCATTTCGCGTTGCCGGCAGAATAGAGTAGAGGTAATCCACCCTAGCCGCCTGCTCCCTGATCTGTTTTTGCACGTCGGTTAACTGACCATGAATGGTCATCAACACCTGCATCAGATCTGCCTCTGGCGCAGGAGCCGTAGGCACTTGGACCTGTTTGGCTACCTGTGGTTGAGGCTGTACCGTGTTTCCCTTACCAGACGCGAAATTGCGGGATTGACGGAAGTTTTTTTCTGGCGTACTTCAGGGCGTCTCACCTCAACTGTTTTCTTTTGGGCTTTGTTTTGCTTTATCTCCTGAAACTTCGGACATCCCCGATAGTTTGCGGGGTGCCCGGAGCCTCGGCAGAGTGCACATTTTAACTGGGTCATATCTGTGACCCTATATTGCCCGAGTTTACACTCCACTGTTTTGTGGGTATCTCCACATTTTACGCAGACTGGGTCCATACCACAGTTAACTGCAACGTGTCCGAACCCTTAGCAGTTCATGCATTGAAGCTTTATTTAGTTTTTCCCATCGTACAACTTGGTAGTCCAGGACTGTTATATTCCTTAGACCACTCAATTTGCTTTGGGGCGAGAGTTGAACTAGGAAGAATGGTAAATTCCGTTTCTCCCGTCTGGCTTTGACTGTGGTGAACGGTCTGACCCCGATAAAGAAAGAAAGACAAGAAAGCACTCTATCCATTGTACCATTGCCGCCCATAAAGATGCCCATTTTGGGACTTACGCTTATACCACGGAAATGGTACGTCGGTCGTAGGGAAAAATGCTCTGAGACTACATTATGATACTATTTCAACTGTCAACGAATGCAGACGCGTTTTTAATCGCTCTCCATTGCCCTTTTTGTTATAAATTATATTGTTTTTTATTAATACATTTATTTATTTAATTCTGCCTACTTTCGCTTTTCTGTCGTGAACTTGCTGAGTACTTTTTAATCCAATTACCATCGTCACCACCTCGAATATCTCATACCTCTAATTTTTATTTGACCCAATTTACTACCTATCAAAATGGAAAATCGTTTCGCTAATTGCATTGATAAAAAAGTGATGAGCTAGTGAAATGTGAAATACAAAGGGCTGTGTGGTAAATCTTTTCACCCACACTGTATTGATCTAAGTAGAAGGTCAACTGCTTGTGTGAAAGATTTTCTATTGCATTTTTCATTTTGTGATGAATGTAAAGAAATTTCTCTTTCACATGTTCTACTAACCATCAAATGCCATAGCGATCTTGTTAACTCTATTTTAGTGAACAACAATCAATTTCATAAAAGTGTCATGAGTCAGTTGTTGAAAATTGATGACTTTTCAAAAGCGTTCGAAGAACTTAATAATACAATTGAGTGCGTGCACAATCGATGCTTAACGAAATTCAACTCCATCGAAAAAAAACTCGCCGCGTTAACGGAATTAGTTACAAACAATAACAATGACGATAACATAATTTAACGTTTGGATTTGGACGTTTTTAAAAATGATTTGAAATCATCGGCTTGTCATATAAATATGACTACATATAAATAACTACACCTGGTCTCCATCAACCCCTTGCCCTTCTAGAAGACGTCGCCGCGAGTGTTATTAATTTAATGAGCAGTGAAATGCTTGAAACTCGAATAAGCATTGGCCAACTAACCGAATAAATTAAATATGCATCAAGTATAATTATTGGGATAGCAAGTCAACTGCAACATACACCCATTATGTTCGAGACTTCTCTACTGGGAGAATTGTTGGACTCACCTCCACATGCTCGTATTCCCTTACCTGCTATTTCTTCTGCACCACCACCTCCTGCAGTTAACAAATCTCCTTCTAATGCTTCATCTTCGCCTTCTGCTGCCCATGAACTACCCTCTACTGAAGATAAATTACAATCGCTTATACGATTTGGAAATACTTGGTCTCTGTCGGAATGCTCCTCGTCATGCTGATGTTAATTGGATAAAGAACGTTTTTTTCACGTAAATACACCATTTCTGTTGATGAATGTCTTAAAATTTCATCACCACGATCGCGTCATCAAAGTTTTAAAGTAAACATAACATCCAGATACATATGGCTTTTTTGCTCGTATTCAGACGACTTTTTCCGGCTGGGACAGATGATTTTAACAAAATGGATAAACAGACATCAAAATAAATCCACCAGTGCATCTTAACCTAATAGATCATCTATCAAGAAACCATCAGCGCACTTAGTATTTAAAAATAAACCTAACGTTAAGCCCAAAAATTTACCCAAACCTAATATAAACCCAAAAAGCTTATGTCATAATTGTCAAGTTTCCTAATTTTTTTGTATTCTGATGTTTTCGTACGATCCCGTACGCACTGTTCTTACTATTATAGTTGGGCCTTTATGATCTCGCACTGAAACACTGCAAATTAAGGTTGAAATGTCCATTAAAAAGTTTGATTGAAACATGTAAAGTAGTAAGACAAAGTTCTGTTGGATCTAGCAGGCTGGCAGTGGCAGTGACATTAGGTAACATCCACCGTCTAAATCGATTACCAAATGTCAGTGAACATTTTTCAGGTTTCTGTTTTTATGTTCT
Organism: Baccha elongata; assembly: GCA_951217065.1. Classification (NCBI taxonomy): domain Eukaryota; kingdom Metazoa; phylum Arthropoda; class Insecta; order Diptera; family Syrphidae; genus Baccha; species Baccha elongata. The sequence goes on along the minus strand of OX578272.1, from coordinate 49,774,296 downwards.
TTGTTCTTTCTGCCAAATTAGAGAACTTGAAGATATTGTATGTCTTAATCTGTCAACAAATGAAAATGATCAGTATATTTTGGTTCTTTCTGTCAAATTCGAGAACTTGTACTTTTTGAATATGGCCTTGCTCCACCGTCAAAGTAATAAAAAGCAAAAGTAACTTTAACAGTAACTTTAACTAAACAGGGCGGCTTGTCGCCCAGCAATCTGTCTGCTACAAAGCAGAATTTTGGAGACAGGAGGACCATCTTGCAGAGGGATGATCATCAGCGCTCTAAGTAAAAAGCTAGATTTTGGACGAAGTCTTCCCGACCAGATCTTATTTACCGCTATTTACCGCTAGTTGATGTACTAGCAATTATCCGGGTGGCCTTCCCACCCAGCAATCGAGCTGCTACAAAGCAGCATTAATGGAGCCTGGAAGTAGCATTTTGGGGAGAATGCTCAGCAGCGCTCCAAATAAAGGACAAGGACTAGGATGGCGGTGACTTCCCGCTAGGTTCTTAACTGTACCAGCTCTTAACCGGACTCAGCAATTGTACTGTAATAAAACAGCAGTTTTCATCTTACAACAAAAACGAGTGGCTTAACCTAATATATTTTGACATATTCATTAAAAAGTGAGAAAGAATCCAGTATACCATAAATGTATCTAAATTTCTGAAATTTGTTTCGTTTTAACTATAAAAAAAAAAAAAAAAAAAAATTGCAAATTCTAAAAAGTGACAAAAAATTAAATACATACATATGTATCATAAATGCAAATAATATATATTACTCGATGACGTATTATATATAACTATAGAGCGCTCTCGCTCTAATCAAATACATCTGATTCATTTATAATGATTTTAATTGTTATTTACTTTCATGTATATAACAGAAATGAAAAGTACTGAGCTCTCGCTCTAAAATCAAAGAAATATGTTATAATAATTTCATGTCTTCCTTTAAAACTGAAGTGTTTGTACACATTTTATAGTAGGATTAATTTTAAGTTATTTGTAGTCTTTGTATATATGTATATATGTATATTAAATCAGACAATACGTCGCAGCAACTGTAATACCCTCTCTGTCGAGCAAGAGCAGGAAAACCTTTATATTTATCTTTTATATAATAACTTTTCGCCACGGGGCTTTTCATAATATAACTGAAAAAGAAGGCCATACATTACAGCCACTTTTGTACACGCTAAAGCGAATAAGAATAAATTAGAATTAGAATAAGACAAAAAATGTAACTCGAAACTAAAGACTCAATAAAATTCAATTCAATTCAATTCAATTCAATACTTTTTGAATATTAGTTGTGTTTTTTTTGCAATTCCATATTGACTTGTGTGAAAAAACGACATTGGAAACTAGCCCATGCCATTACCGACGAAATTTGACGTTCCCATATAGCACACATGTAATTGTGTCGGTAATGCAGTAAGTCTACAGGACATATATTTATATTGAGTGTTAAGTCCATAAGGACTTATGTTGTTGTTGTATTTACTCGTAACTGATGTCGCTTTTTTCACCCATAAGTTTAATTCCAAAAAATCACTGTTTAGTGCGACTTTTTCACAGCGTGATTTTCTGTAATTTTTTTCTGAGACTGTTCAGGGAACATACAAGGGAAATCTACTATTTGAAGTTTTTCATTCCAATCGTTCATTTTATATTAAATTTTTATTGGAATTCGTTCATTTTCTTTTCCATTATTATTGGAGTTTCATTTAATTTTTAAACAATGTCGACGATGGGGCATGTTTAGAGTAACTTTTAACCCGTACTTTCAATACAACCGTTTCATAGGTGGTGTGTACAAATTATGTCGGCATTATATCGAAGTCTACTTAAGGTTTGTAGATTTAATAATTTCAAATGGTTTTCGTAAGGGGGTAAATTATATGGGTCATCCCAGCAAAGTCCACGTAAGGCAAACCAGATGAATCTAGGTTGAACAGCTTCATTGCGTTCAGTTTTTACATGATGGCGACCAAACTTGGGAGGCATATTCAAGAAGAGTGCGGACATTCCGTTTGCTGGAACGATAGTATTTAAGATTTTATGTTCGACATAAATTCTTATGTAGTACTTTTTCCTCTTCATAAACTGGCACTTATGGACTTATGTTCTATATAAATCCTCATGTGACAGTTTATGCAGATGAAAAATAATAATTAATTCTTGGAGCTCCTTTCAGGAAAAAAGTTGATGCGGACTTGATATTGAGACTTGTTGAGGCGCATAATGCAGTTGTACCAAAAACTTTTCAACGTTTGAAGAGGTGGTTCTAATGGATCATTATTGAATTGACGGAGAGCTTGAGTGAATCATTTTCATCGATATTCACTATGATGTTTAAATTTTCTGATGAACTTGGTGTGTTATTGTTAAGCTCAACTTGATTAGAATTGATTTGTAGTTCATATAAGTGAGAATTGTTTTGATTGTTTAGCATGGTAATTTTATAAAACATATATACACATTGTTAAAGAAAACGGACACTAATATAACCAATCACTTTGATTGCAATTAATTCCCTGTTGGATGAATCGGCGGCAATGAAAATTCTCCTGAATGATGTTTTGGAAGAGCTTAGAATAGCGTCTGCTTGACTTTTTTAAGCTTTTTCTTAACAATGTGTCTTGGCTATGTAAATTTACAATAATTTTGCTGATATTTGACAATATAGGCGTGAACGTATCTTAAGAAGAAACAGATGATATTCGGAATATAGGATACAATTGTTTGCCTAATAGTTACATTTAATCCGCTGGTGAAACTGCATACTGCGTTTTATATAATCACAATGGTCTGAAATTAGTGTACATGCTTGCTTATGTTCTTGCTCATAGTTTGTTTCCAATATAAATAATGTTTTAATGAGCAACGTTATTTTGTCATTATTGATTGAATGACATTGAAAGCGAGCAGACCTTTTTTTGGCTGTTGATATTTAAACAAATAAAAAATGGATACATTTTATCATACGAGAAATATTTGTCAGCTTAATCTGAAAATATAATTAATTTAACTTTAAATCAATTTCTGTAAATTTATTATATTAAAATGGTAGGTATAAGTTAATGAGTGCATAACGCACCCTTAAAATTACCTGTAACTTCAGATTTTGCAATAAAGTGACCTTAAAAAGCATACTCTAAAACACTGTGATAAAAAAAAACATAATTCGGGTTTATTTCAAAATCTGAAGTTACAGGAGTTAGGTCACGTTCATTCTAAGGGTGCGAATTAAATGATAACAAAAAAAAAAAACAATACAGTAGCTCCACTTCCAACGAGTAGAAGAGAATTGCCTCTAAAAAAAAACAAACGTAATGCGAGGTGATCATTGGTTAACGGTGTCGAACAAACTCCAAGCCTTCTACTGGACCCTTATGACAGAAAATCCACTCGCTGACTTTAAGTCGAGAGGTTATAAGGTTCGGATGATCCACCTTTACCTTAAAAATATATAAAAAAAAAGATGAGCAACACACACTTTCAGTGTCTCCACAAATTCAAAACACTTGCCCAGTGGATGCACAGGACGCGGGTGTAGCATCTCACAAATAGTAAACCTAATTGTGTAAACCTAAGTGAGAGTCTACATAACCTTGCCAATGTTATTATCACGATAACAAGCCATTAGACAAGAAAACTTTCATAAGAAAAAACGATGTTCGCCATTCCTTTTCCGGAATGATTTTTCATTGATTCTTTTCTTTTTCTGACAGCTCTCAAGCTAACGTGGCCAGCGCATTAAACTAATATCTAAAACTAAAGCTAAAATCTAAATTTGTTAAAAAACTTAAACCTAAAGTAAAACTAAGCTAATAATAAAGTAAACATATATATTACTGAATTTAAATTAAAAAGTTTTTTATTTCCAACAAAAATCACTACAAAGTGAGTGTCGGTTCAGGTGCCATATTTAGTGGTGACAATTGGCAGCACAAAGATCGTGCCACCGTGCGAACTACCACGACAGGCACAAATTGGTGACCCCGACGGAGCCATTGTGCTCTCCAGATTTAGTGGCCCTAAAGCCAACATATACTCGGCCAGAAGTGTTCAAGGGAGCGCTACCGCTCAACGCTCAGCATAGCCCTTTGCCAACGTCGAGGCAAAAAGACAAAAACCACCGCCGCAAATAGCCACCACAACGCTTGGCCAAAGAGCGCCACGCAAAAATTTTTTTTTTGACGACGACAACAATCTGGCCAAGAAATCGAAACGCATTATTGTGTCACGCCATTCGGGCAGCAGAGCAACAAGCATCATACCATCCCGTTACCACCACCATCATCAACAACATAAGCATCGCTATCATCATCATTTATATATATATATATATATATATTTTGTATATCAAAATTATATAAAAGTACAGTGAGTACGATATTAATAATAATATATACATTTATATTAAATTTATATGCCTTGAGTGAAAATTTTTTTTTATTTTTGGTGAAGTTTTTTGTGTGGTATTTTCGACGCGTTATTTGGTAGGTTTACAGTTTTTTTTTCTTTTCCTCTTGCTACGGTACATTGCATGCGGTGGATTGAGAATCCCGTTTTATCTCCTCCCAATCAAAACGTCATCGCGCGTCAGAAAATTTATACCGGTTCAATCGTTTGAATTCGGAATCGGTTTAAGGATATGGTTAGGTGAAGCCAAAGCAACATTTTTTCGCGAACTCAAAAATTTTTTTTAAGGACTCAAATAAATTTTGTTCGAAATGCCTACGGTGAAACCCGGCGGTTCTGCAGAAATCGAAGAGGAAGTATTGACCCTCGCAGACACTGCAAATCAAGCATCGCTGATTTCCATAAAAATTCCACCGTTTTGGAATAATCGGCCCGATCTATGGTTTCTACAAATAGAAACCCAATTCAGACTCAAAAACATTACTGCATCCGGCACAAAGTACGATTATTTAGTGGCTTCACTAAATAATCAAACTATGGAATCGGTTGCAGATGTTTTAGTTTCACCTCCCGTCACAGAAAAATATGAGAATTTAAAAAAAGTTTTGTTAGAAAGAAATCGGGACAGCGCGGAAAAACGTTTGGACGCCCTCTTAACGAAAGTGGAACTTGGGGACATGAAGCCATCTGAGCTTTATAGAAGCATGGAGAGTCTGGCAAGCGGCAACAATCTGGTGAATACACCACTAGTCAAAAAACTATGGCTAAATCGGCTGCCACCAAACATACGGGTTTGCCTCATGGCGGTGGAGAGTACGCAAACAGAAAGCGAACTTTTCGCGCTAGCCGACAGACTCCATGAGCACTTGTCCACAGATTTCGCAACTTAATGCAACTCAGACTTCCGATAATGCACTTTTGCAAAAGCTCGTTTTAAAAATTGAAAAACTTGAAACAAGTTACGCTAACGCAAATCGTTTTAACAGGTCGTCCAGACGTTTTTCCCGCGATAGAGCAACAGGTAGCCACCGTTCGCCAAGTAGGACGAATGAAAATAAATCTTTTTGCTGGTTTCATCGGAAATTTGGAAGCAACGCTAGAAATTGTTCGAAACAGTTTTGTACGTTTCAATCAGACGCAAATAAAAGTCAAAAAAACTAGTGCGCCAGATCTCAAATGCGGCTTTGAGTGAGGCAAACTTTTCGCGCCGTCTTTTTATCCGTGACAAAACTTCAAAATACCAATTTTTAATCGACACTGGTGCAGAAATTTCAATAATTCCGCGTAAATTCTGCCAGACTATCAACAAGCCTAACGATTTCGTTCTACTTACGGCAAATGGTGGAAAAATCCACACCTACGGTTGCAAACGTTTAAGAGTCGACTTAAATCTACGACGCGTTTTCGATTTCACTTTCGTGATTGCTGATATTGATCACCCTATTATAGGTGCTGATTTTCTTCACAAGTTTAATTTGATCGTCGATCTTAGCAGCCGTAGAGTTGTGGATAAAGAAACCAACCTTCAAGTTAGTTGTCTCTATAAATCTACAAACATCTGTTCGCCAAAACTTTTTTCAATTCCAAGTGAATTCGGTGCTGTGTTGGATGAGTTTCCTGAGCTTAAAGCTCCGCCAGACTTCACGTTACCGGTAAAACATAACGTTGTTCACCGAATAACAACAAATGGTCAACTCCCTTCCACCAGCGCACGAAGACTAAATCCGGATAGATTGGCAATCGCCAAGACACAGTTTCAACAGATGGTTAGTTTGGGTATTTGTCGTGTTTCTAAATCACACGTCGCTTCACCGCTTCATATGGTTCCAAAAAAGGATCCACTCGATTTTCGACCATGTGGTGATTACCGATGGCTAAACCAAGCGACAATACCAGACAAACATCCGATTTCAAACGCTCAAGACTGCACTGCTAACCTTGACGGTTGCTCAATCTATTCGAAAATAGATTTGGTACGCGCTTACCACCAAATACCGGTCGCGGAGGAAGACGTTCATAAAACGGCTGTCATAACACCTTTCGGGCTTTTCGAATTTCTTCGAATGCCTTTCGGCGTGCGCAACGGTGCGCAAACTTTTCAACGTTTTATGAACAGCATTTTAGGTGATCTTCCATTTGTTTTCGTTTACCTAGACGACATACTGGTTTCAAGTAAATCAACCGAGGAACACAAGGTGCATTTGCGAAAAGTTTTTCGTAAATTGCAAGAGCACGGACTTAACGTCAATGTGGCAAAATGCGAACTAGGAGTAAACGAGCTCATTTTTCTGGGTTACAACATTTCCAAACGTGGAATCATTCCTTCGCAAGAACGCGTCAAAGCCATAAACGAATTTCCTAGTCCCTGCTCTATCAAACAACTACAGCGTTTCCTCGGCATGATTAACTTTTATAATCGTTTTATGCCAAGTATGGCGTCAAAAGCTAAATGTCTTTACGAATTACTAAAAAATGTGAAAACCGATAAAAAATCAAAAGTAAAACCAATTTTTCAATGGCCAGACACGTGCGAAGAAGCGTTCCAAGTTCTCAAGCGAGATCTATCGCAACGCACTATGCTTTTTCATTAAAAGCCTCTAGCGCAAATCAGTATTATGGTAGACGCTTCTAACGACGCTATCGGAGGAGTCCTCCAGCAATACCATAATAACTGTTGGGAACCATTGGGTTTCTATTCCACACGTCTGAGCCCCGCCGAAAGAAAATATTCTACGTTCGATCGCGAACTCCTTGCGATATTTAAAAACGTCAAACATTTTCGGTATTATGTAGAAGGTAGACAATTTACTGTTTTTACCGACCATAAACCGCTCACAAACGCCATCTGCTCAAAAACAGAAAAATCGCCTCGTCAAACTCGACATTTAGAATTTATCGCTGAATTCACAACCGATATTCGCTATATCAAAGGCACACAAAATATCGTCGCTGACACTTTATCGCGATTATACGTCGAATTGATAAATTTTAAAAATGTCAGCATTCCGAGTTTGGCTAAAGAGCAAGAAAATGACGACGAGCTTAAAATGCTTTTAAAGCGTGAAAATCCACCTTTCGAATTGTTAAAAAGTTATATTCCATTAAATGATGTTGACATTTGGTGCGAAACGTCCACCGGAAAAAATCGTCCTTACATTCCCGACATTTTCCGCCGAACAATTTTTGACAACCATCACAAACTTTCACATCCAGGTTCAAAAGCAATGCGAAAAGTAATCACTGCAAAATATTTTTGGCCTAAGATGAACGGTGATGTCAATCGATGGACGAAAAGTTGCATCTCTTGTCAAAAATCAAAAATTACCAGACATACGACTTCTGAACATGGAAAGTTTCTTGTTCCTGAAGGTAGATTTTCCCATATCCATATGGATTTGGTTGGTCCATTACCACCATCGCAAGGTTTTACTTACCTTTTAACCATAAGAGACCGTTTTTCTTCGTGGCCCGAGGCCATTCCAATCAAAAACATGAATGCCCCAACAGTAGTAACAGCTTTCGTTCAAAACTGGGTTTCGAGATTTGGAGTACCTCAAACGATCACTACTGATCAAGGAACTCAATTTGAGTCAAGCCTTTTCAAAGAGATATCCGAAATTCTAGGTACAAAACGAATCCGAACGACAACATATCATCCTCAAGCTAACGGCTTTGTCAGAGCTTCCATAGACAGCTTAAAGAAGCTTTACGTTCGCACGAAGACAAACAAAACTGGTTTTCAAACCTACCATGGACTCTTCTTGGTATCCGCTCGACAATAATTGACGACTTAAACGTAACGCCAGCCCAACTACTATACGGACAAAACTTACGATTACCGGCAGAACTCATCGAACCAAAACCCTTAAATCCGATTTCAAATTCTACGACAGCTCGAGAAATCACTCAAGCTATTTCGCAAATCCGACCGTGCCCGAAAAGAAATCGTGAACAAAAATACATCTTTGTTCCAAAAGATTTAAAAAATTGTAAATACGTTTTTGTTCGGGAGGAGGTGAATCGTGGAAGTCTTAATCCACCGTATAAAGGCCCGTTCGAAGTTATTGACCGCTTCGAAAAAACAATGTCGATATTGTTAAATGGCAAAAAGCAAGTTATTTCAATTGACCGTTTAAAGCCAGCGTTTTGTATTGAAAACGAAGAAAACGAGTCGAAACCAAACAAAAAACAAGTCACTTTCAACTTAAATTGAAAATTTTCATTATTATATATAAAAAATGTAACAAAAATTAAAACAAAAACAATGTACGGTCTTCTACCAAAATCAAATTTCAATTTTATAAGGTCTTCTACCAACAATTACAAAACTCACTGTACTATAAAGTATGTAAAAAAAAAAAAAAAAATCAAAATTGTAAATTTTATAAAAAGCTTATATATTAATGTAATGATTATGTATTCAACATTTATTTGATCAGCCACCTTTTTCTTTGTTAAATTTAAATTTCAAAATAAATTTAAAAGTTTAAATTGTACGGCGGGGAGTTATGTAGCATCTCACAAGGTGTAAACCTAATTGTGTAAACCTAAGTGAGAGTCTACATAACCTTGCCAATGTTATTATCACGATAACAAGCCATTAGACAAGAAAACTTTCATAAGAAAAAACGATGTTCGCCATTCCTTTTCCGGAATGATTTTTCATTGATTCTTTTCTTTTTCTGACAGCTCTCAAGCTAACGTGGCCAGCGCATTAAACTAATATCTAAAACTAAAGCTAAAATCTAAATTTGTTAAAAAACTTAAACCTAAAGTAAAACTAAGCTAATAATAAAGTAAACATATATATTACTGAATTTAAATTAAAAAGTTTTTTATTTCCAACAAAAATCACTACAAAGTGAGTGTCGGTTCAGGTGCCATATTTAGTGGTGACAATTGGCAGCACAAAGATCGTGCCACCGTGCGAACTACCACGACAGGCACAGCGGGTATCAACCTTCCAGCAATGGAGGTAAATATACCGAGTACCTTATCCATTAGGTCGTCTCTCTCAATTGAAAAACCGCCGTCTCTCAAATAGGCTACTCAGTCGACAATCATTCTGAGATGGAGACTGAAGACTCGATAAAAATAAATGAAGACGAACTTCTATGGTCAGAATCTGATGATGATCTTGGCCACACTGTGGTGGGCGTTGGTCTGTCGAGTTGCAGCCAAGATGGTACAGTTACTAAGGATTAATACCCAACACTCGAAGATCACTTTAGCCTCCCTTCTTCTCCGGCTAAACAACACAGAGGAAGATATCATTCTGATCCAAGAACCTTGAATTGCTAACTCCATAGTTCAAGGACTCAGGACCCCGGGATACTACTTGCTGTATGCAATGGATAAAGGTTACTCCAGATCCCGCATATTGGTAAAAAGTAACATTAATATGTATTTGCTCCCTAATTACAGCAATCGAGATGTCAGAACGTCTACGTACTGAAAATGGAATCTACTGCATTTTTTCAGCTTACCTCGGCCACGACCAGTTTGGTCCTCTACCTGTCGACAGATGCAGAAACGCAAAAAACATGCCTCAATATTGGGTGCGATGCAAACGCCCATCACACAGTATGGGGTAGTATATAAATAAACGATAGAGGTGAGTCTCTTTTTGATTTCATCTTTAGTACTAACCTTATTGTAATTAATATTGTAAATGAATCTACATTCATTACCAAAAACCGACAAGAAGTATTAGATATCACTCTTGGCTCCGTTTAAGTCATCACATGAATTGGAAAATATCTAAGGAACATTCATTTTCTTATCATATATACATCCAAGTCTTCCAGAATTATCAAAAAAAAAAACTGGCAGCTATGTAGGAAAACTCTAGGAAAGTTAATCAAACCTTTGATGTAAGTATCCCTTCAAATAAAAATGATCTACATGATAAAGGATCAAACCCTAGCCCTTAGTAAATTTGGTATTAAACTATTCGGGAATTTATCAGTCGGGATTTTGTCATTGGGGATTTCGGTAGTCGAGATTTTGTCAGTCGGGATTTAGGTAGTCGAGATTTCGTAGTCGGAATTTCGTACTTGAGATTTAGACTCGAAAAATTAACTAACCATAGCCATACAACAAGAGCTAGACGATTAAATTCGCGTAGTCAAAATGGCAGATTATACTTTTTATTATTACTATACCCCGCCCACTTTCATCTCCCAACGGTCGCGCTGGGACGACCTTTTAATTATTTTTATTATTATAATGATTATTTTTGTGTTATAATTCTGACACTTTTATTAGTTTTATATATTATTTATTTCAAGTGTTGAATTATACTTATTTGTTCGTAAATAAAAAAAAATGTAAGGTCAAAGATTGTAGGAGCAATTGATTTAACTAAAAACCCATTTGGTTCATTAGGGTATTTATAATTCTTTTTAATTATCCGATTTCAAATATTTAGTCACTTCTTTTTTAAAGATTCTTACATTATTTAATGATTTGATTTCATTAGGAAGGTTATTATATAAGTTGAAGTCATTTAAACATCATTGTATTCTGCCCTCGCGAATAGCCAATTAAGTCTCTGTAACATAGATTTTATATGAGTGAGTCGCGCACATTTCAAAATAATTCTCATTGCCTTATTTTGAAGCCGAGAAATATCTCCTTGGGAAGATAAAAATACAATAGTCGAGCAGTATTGAAAATGAGGTTTTACAATCGCGTTATAAATTTTAATTGCAGTATTAATTGATAGTTTTTTTCTAATCCGTCCAAGAATTTATTTTATTGTCAATAACCACTCCTAAGTACTTAAACTCATCCACACTACGATATTCTCTCCATTAAATCGCAGAACATTCAGATCCAAAGTGTTGATACATTCTCGCATATCTTTTCCCAAAATAAATAGAAGGGCATCATCAGCAAACATACATAATTTACAATATTTAACTGCCAAATTTAAATCATTAATATATTTACAACAGAAACAAGAACACTCCCAACACCGAGCCCTGTGGTACCCCTGTTTTTACTTCTTTTGCATTAGACACATTATTGTTCACTGATGTACGCTGTGTTCGAGCATTTAGATATGACTCAAACCACTTTATCTCATTATTTTTGATTCCATATTTAGAGAGCTTTTCAAGAAGTATTTTTCGGTCCACAGTTTCGAAGGCTCTCTTGAAATCCAAAAAGACTGCTATGACAATATTTTTGCTGTCCATCTCATTTTTCCAATTTTCTACCACCCAATATAGCGCGGTTTCACACGAGTATCCTTTTCGAAACCCCGATTGCTGATCCATTATTAATTTATTAACTTCCAAATAGTTTCTAAATTGATTTTCTACAAGTTTCTCTAAGACCTTTTCATAAATAGGGAGCATATTAACTGGTCGGTATTCTTCACATAAAATTGTATTTGGAGTTTTTTGTATTGGTATTACCAACTTTTTTTCCATTTGCTAGGAAAATAACCTGATAATAAGGATTTGTTGTTAATTGATTTTAATATCGGACCTAGGACTTCAAAGCCGTCTAAAATCATTTGCGCACTCATAAATTTGTAGTCTTTTTTTTTACCCATAGATTTCAAAACTTCACATATTTCTCTGCTGTCAAAAGTTTTAAAGGTAAAAACAGTCTTATTAATTTTATCAGTAGTGCCAACTGTTAAAATTTTATGTGCGCTGCTGTCAATTTGAATATTTTATGCCCGAAAAATAAATTTGAGAAATTTTATGTTGTTTTATCGTGTATTGTAGTCGATCGGATTGATTTCACAATAAATAAAAGGCACGACTGGGTCGCACAAACTTGTTCATATAGCTAGTAAGTTACGGCTTAACAGCAAAATAAGTAAATAAATAAAGCACAACTGGATCGAAAAAAATGGTTTAATTACTATAATTAAAAAAAAAAAAGTTTATTAAAAAATTAAGGACGCCATTATCGTTTGGCTATCTAGGTCTTTTCAGAAATAAAATTTGGTAATGATCCGCTCAGTCGTTAACGAAAAAATCAAAATTAAAAAAAAACCGTTTTATGGCAGGTACCTTTAAAACTGTTTCTAAAGAAATATGGTTCAAACTATCTAAAAGGTGTTTATTTTATCAAAATCGTAGAGCAGTTTTCGAGAAAACAAGCCCTTTTATAACCGTTATATGGCAGGTACCGTTAGGCCTAGAACAAAAATTCCAAAAAACCCCTGACCCCTAAAAACCCTGTGTATCAAGTTTCAATGATATCAGCCCAACCGTCTAGGCCGCAGCACATAGGAGTATTTGAAAAAAAAAAACATGGCCAGGTCAATTTTTCAAAATGCACTCGAACGAATGATAAAGGTACCGTAGGATAGCCAACTAAATTTCCAATATTGGATTGTTCTACTATTATTATTAAGAAGGAAGAGCAATATGCCGTCGTTGTTGGCAAAGAATTAAATACGGCGTGCTCCACCGGCACAAGCAAAAACATTACCAGTAAATCAATGAATTATTCTTACTGGACTGACACGTACTCGAAATTCCGCTAGAAGGTGTATGTTTGAACACCTCCTCTCGCATCTGTTAAGAAATACCTTTCTGTATTGAACCACGTACGGCAAATATTTCAAATCTGTTCACAAGCCCTAGTAGAGAAAGTTACGATTGATTTTAAGAACGTAAATTAAATGGATAAGGACACTTCAAACTCTTCATTTTTGACCTGGCTTAAATATTATTATTATTATAATTTATTAACATATAATTAAGCTTCTATGGCTTTCAGCTCTGAGATGAAATTATTTTTAAATTGATAATAGATAATTGAATTTTAGGATTAGATATTTAGTTCGTATTTTTTTATATATGAATTAATTCTAGTTATGTTATTGTAACTTGGGCTTTTTAAGGCTTCGAGGATGTTTGTTAATTGATGTTGTTGAGATCTGGGAGTTGCACAGTTTTCCATGGTTGCAATGTGGTGAATGTCTATTTAAGAGTTGCAGGCTGGACATATCGGTGGGCATTTTTTGCGGAGGAGGTGTTGATGTGTGATGGCAGTGTGGCCAAGGCTCATTCTTATAAAACATGAGGTCATTAATTTGGTTGTCATTGTTGGAAAAGTAGGTCTCAACTATTCCTGGTTGATATGAGAATAGTGATGGAAGTAATTGTTCCATTCCATTCCATTGGCTAATGCATTATTGCTTTTGATTGATATATCGCAACAAATCGAGTCGAGTGTCAGCAACAAAGTTGAAAATGGGTGTTCGATGTGCTTGTGTTTGCAGCTGAATCAATTAGCTCATTGCCCTGGGCTGGGAATCCACATTAGTTTTAAATTTTGTTGGTTTCGTATGAGACCATCACGAATTTTTGAGACAATTATTGTGCTGTGATTAGGATTTTTTACTGCTTTAATCACTGATAAGCTATCTGAAACTATAACAAATTTACCCTTACTTGAAATGCAGGTATGTATGGTCTTAAGAATTGCGAAAGCCTCTGCATTAAAGATAGACACTTTGTTATCTAATAGTCCTACACATAACAATGAGCCCTTTTCGAAGACTGATGCAAAAGATGTATTTTGTGAAGTTTTGGATCCATCGGAGAAAACAAAGTTTCAACCACCTTCTTTTAGTTCAGAAATAATACTTATAAAGCCTTGACAGAAGATTTCTTTTGAAGTGTTGTTTTTGGAGAAGTTTGACAAATTCATAATAAAAGAGGTTGATTGTTGACTCCATGGGAGAAATTTCGAAGTATAATTGGCAATTTTTTTTAATAGGAACTCTTAATTCACTTGCAAAGGTTATTGAAACGGATATAGCTGATGGTACACGTTTGACTGTTTTACTATTCAAAGCAGATACAACGTCCTTATCAACAATGAACCCATTCGAGAAAGAAAGCTTAACGTAAAGTTTGGCCCTTGTTGATTCGATTCGTTCTTCTATGGAGGGTAGACCAGCTCCGACCAGCATATTTTTTATCGTGGTTGTTGGAAAAGCGTTGAGACTTCTTCGTGCACTGTGGTGATATGGTGGTTTGATGATATTGAGTGTCGATTTCGGTGAATTGCCATATATAAAAAGCCCATAGTCAATTTTACTATAAGTGATAGTATAGTTTTTTTTTAAGGGTCTTATTTTGTTATGGTGAATCGACATGCTTGCAGCTGTGCGAATAGCTTTATGGAGAAGAGCGGCTTCTCTATTGATATTAGTTGATTGATTTTTTACTGTCAAATAGTCTGATATATGCTTGCGGAAACTTGCCCAATCAGCAAGGTCTGTTTTGAATTTCAGGTTCACTGTAGTTTTAGTAACTGCTAACCCAACAACAAGTGTACATATTATTGGGAAGTGATCACTGTTATGAAGATCTTCCAAAGTTAGCCAAGAAATTCAGGTGAACAACATGTTACGTCAACATGTGTTTAGGTGTTATGAGTCGAAAAGTGGGTAGGTGAACCAAGTTCAAAATAATTAAATTTTATTCAGAGAAGAAGTGTTCCACTAAAGCACCTTTTTTGTTCGTTATTGGGGAGCCCCAAAGTGTATTCCACGCATTGACATCACCACTTAGTAATATTGGCGAATTTACCTGACTAATTATATTAGTTAAGTCTGTCTTACTGATTGGTTACGCGGGTGGTAAGTGAACTTGACTTTGGTTTGAACATTTATTGCTAGTACTTGTAGGTTGGATGGAGTTTACATTTAGTACTGTGTGAGGTATGTTCTATTTTATTAGTATCCCAATCCCTTGCTTGAAAATATTGTTACTTGGAAGGTTAAGAAAGTAGTCATAAAAAGCTTTGGGTACAAAAGGTGTATATTCAAAGTGACAGTGCGTTTCTTGAATAGAGATAATTGTTGGGTTGTATTGTTTAGCTCATCTAGATTGTTAGCAAACCCATTCATTTTCCACTGAAAGATGTTAAGAGTTTGATTATATAGGAATTGATTTTGTGAGCTAGTTGTATTTGTATGTGTTGATCTAAGATTATGCATACAATTTTGATGAGAGGCATTAGGGTTGGCATGAATATTTTGTTGAGAACAGGGACTCTGCAATCCAGATGTTGGAGCGATCAGACTCTAAAGAGTCCGATCGATTCAAAATCTGCACTGCAAAGACAGTTATTTTGTTATTAGCATTTGTACTATACATAATTCGACATCATCAGGTTCAGGGTTTGAAGTATCAATGTAATAAATCATTGTTATCCAATAAATTTTGGGTAACAGCTGATATTGGGGATGTATGGATTGAATTGATTGTGTGTTTGATCTATTTGGAATAGTTGTGTTTGGAGTTATAGAAGGTTGATATGAGGTCAATAGTGGTTGAAGGGGAGTATTTATGTTGGAGTTTGATACGGTTTGAATATGAGTAAGTGTATTTGGATAAGAGTATGAGAGTGATTTGGCGAGAGATTGTTTGTTGTTTGGGTGTAAAGTTTGTGTGTGTTAGCGTAGAATTGATGGTGGTCTTAAAGAGTGGTGTAGCGGAAGACGTGTGTTGTGTTGTTGTGGTTGTAAGTGGTTGATTTAGTAGAAGTGTTTGAATTTGACTGTGATGTTGATAAAGTGGGAATCGGAGGTGTAAGATCTGCTTTATTTGCAATTATGTTGGCATTGGATGACTGGGTGTCTTTTTGTTGAACCGCAGATTTTGTTTGATTTTTTATTTTGTTTGTAAAGTTATCCGTTAGAAGTGGATAATTAATTGCGTTTTGTTGATTGTAGGTTTTTTTTGCTTCTGCCACTGTGCATTTATTTAGGGTTTTAATTTTTAACATTTCTTTTGCCTGTATGAAGGATACGCATGTTTTGGAAGATGCAGGATGCGAGAGGGCGCAGTAAGCGCACATAGTGCGATTGCATGCTTCTGGTATATGGGACGGTAGGCTACGTTCGGTTGTGTGGGTTGTGTGACCAAGCAATTGGCAGTTTCGGCATCTAATGGGATTTGGAATATATTCCGTTATTTTTGCAGTGAAGAAACCTATATCTACTGATTTAAGAGGTTGAAAGAGATCGAAGGTAAATAGCATCTTTCATCATCTTTCTTCATGAATTTGAAGATGTCTGTTATCCCTTGCGATTTCATTCCGCTGATTATTTCAGCCTCTTTACTTGGAACCAGGCAGGGCGCGAATGCTATATCCTTCGATTGATTTAATCGCTCTTCCAATTTAACATTTATTGGTCAAATGCCAGCAAGATCTTTGGCTTTAAGAAAAGCTTGAGCAGTTTTTTGGGAATTGAAAAAAATGAAGAGACTGCCGTCTCGAAGTTGATTTACTGTTTCGTAATCCTTACTTAAGGAATGGACTTAACTGAGAGATGGGTTTATCATTCATTTTTGAGGAGATTACTATAAAGCGTGGATTATTTTGATTGTGATTTGTTGGCAGTTCTGGGAAAGAATCGGGGGGTAAGGTGTTATATTCGGGTTTTTTTCTCGGTTGATCAGGAGGAGTTATTTAAAATAAAGGACTGTCATAGCCAGTCCCGGGGATAACTATTTTAAGAAAATAATGCCATATTCGTTATCTTCAATTATTGCCACTTCAATTCATACATGTCTTGTTTTAATCGACGCTGGGTTTTTCGCCCATACATTTTTGGGCATTCTCTTTTGATAAAAATATATGTATGCCAAATCATACTTTTCTCAATCAGGATTTTGGCAGTCGGAATTTTGTCCAGTTGGCATTTTGTCTCTATCCCAAAGACAATCCTATTAAAAAGAAAGCTGTGTAGCATATTAACCAATCTAGTTGTAATACTTTCAAAAATAGGGGTCAGATTCTGTATTAAAAAAAAACTACCAAACATTTTCGTCTGTGCGAACGATTTCCATCGCAACTGGTCATAAAATCGTTCGCACAGACGAAAACGTTCGATATTCGATCGTTTTTTCCTACAGAATCTGGCTCCAGCCACACACTGTCAAATGCCTTCTCTATGTGGAGTGAGTTGTGGTACATTTTTTCGGAGATTGTGGGTGACTTCATTGTGCAAATCCAAGAGGCACTGTTGAGTGTCCTTTTCGGAAACCAAATTGATGGTCAGGAATAAATTCTATACCGTTTTCCATATGCAGCTCTAGTAGTTTTCCACCATTATTTAAATTTTAAACAATTCTTTTTCAATATCATAGTTAAGAACTTGTTGCACTTTAACCCACGACAAACCGAAAAAC
This sequence comes from Baccha elongata, assembly GCA_951217065.1. Lineage (NCBI taxonomy): Eukaryota > Metazoa > Arthropoda > Insecta > Diptera > Syrphidae > Baccha > Baccha elongata. The sequence continues at coordinate 49,756,685 of OX578272.1, read as the reverse complement.
AACCACTGAATTTAATTTTATTCAAAATTTATAAGCCAAGTTATGCATTGGTTAAAAAAAAGTTTTGAGATAACAATCAAACATGGCTGATAGAGAAGTCGAAAATAGTTGGTCCGACAATTCTGTCTGTCTGTCTGTCTATATTGACGCGTACAGCCTAAACGGCTGGCCTGATTTGCTTCAAACTTTGTAGGTAGTGTTTTTAGGGTGATGTACCCGTTATTGGCGTTTTAGGTCGAAAAATAACGGTACCTGCCATATACCCAATATAGACAAGGTTATTTTTTACGATAACCAAATTTCACATGAGGTAAAAACTTTTTTTTTTTATTTTTTTCTTTTGCGATGCATGCAACTCGGAAACGGTTGGGAAATGGAATAAAAGTGCAACTTACGAAAGGTATAGAATTGTATGTTTCTATAGAAATGGCTGAGGTCCCAGCTCACGCCCTCTACAATCCCTTATACACTTTGAATGAGTATACATATGTGAAAATATTTTTAACTTGTAAAATTATGACTTTTCAATTTACAAGAAAGGTGATTTTGGTCTGATGCATTCAAAAACCCAATTTCAAGACTTATTTTTTTAAAGGAAATTTAATTTTCTATAACTTGTCCAATGAATTTTTTTGTCAGATTGACACTTTGGAAAATATGACGGAGTGTTTGATGAAAAATAAGGCAAAGCACAGTTATTTGTAATTTGCCTTTTTTGCGACTCGTGCAGTTCGGTAACGGTTGGGAATTGAAACAAATAAATATCGCGTAACTTGTAGAACATTTTGTGGGCTTTAATGTATTCTCAGAGAATTTTTCTCTACGACGTACCATTTCCGTTGTATAAGCGTAAGTCCCAAAAAGGAGATCTTTATACCCCTCCCCCTCCTCCGGCTCACCTCCCAGATGTCAGGGTATGTTAAATACTTAAGTACTCTGAACAATATTCCAAAGGAATGGCTTAGGTCCCTGCTCACGCACTCTACACCCCTTTTTAAGCTATTCATTGAATGAACTATAGCTATTTAAAATAACATGGCATAAAATTATTTTTCAAAAATGTTTTTGTTAAGTTTTAAATAATTTTTGAAAAATTGTTTTTGTGAATTCAACATTTCAAAAAGCAGTTGACGAATTTTTATGAAATTTAGTTTTAAGGTATAATAAATGAAGTATATGAAGTAAGGTATAATAAATGAAGTTTCGAAAAAAAACCGGTCCAACAATTTTGAAATTTTGTTTTCTTAAACTGATATTTAATAAAAAAAATGTTTTGCATATTTTGATTTTGATTTGAATCTTTGTAAGATATGGATTTAGAAAATTTAAAAAAAATTCATACGATTTTTTCGTACATTCCGTTTGTACCTTAGCCTCAGGTAACTTGTCACAAGATCAAGTGTGTGCGACCCAGTCGTGTCTTTAATTTTTGCATACTTTGATTTCGGTTTGAATCTTTTTTAGATAGCTATTAATTTAAATTTTTTTAATATTTTTTCTTATCAATTAGATAAGATAATTGTTTTTTTTTTTTTTTTTTTTGATAAAACGAAGGGCGAAATTAAGAAAAATTGCGACACACACAGCACTTAGGATGCTGTTTAGTGCATCGCAATAATCTATGTATGATTGATAAAACAATATAAAATAAAGGTTACGACTGGGTCGCACAAACTTGCTCTTGTGGCTAGTCTACTGAGGGCTTATCACAACAAAAATATGATAAGATATTTTATTAAAAGGGCTAAATCTATATCTAATAAAGATTCAAACCGAAATCAAAGTTTATGAAATTATGGACAAACATTTCAAACCATTAAAAAAAATCGATTTTTTTTTAAATATTTTTCGACAAAAATTTTTTTTTAAAGTGGGTACGCATTTTTTGAGGATTAAATTTCCTTTATCCGAAAACCAAGTTTATTAAAAATCTGTCAACAGAAAAACAAAAGTTAACAAAAAAAGTTTTAGAAAAATTATTAAAAACTTACCAAAAATGTTTAAAAAAAAGTCCATCTTATTTCTAACGGTTAGTTCAATTTCAATATAATTTTGGTTCAAGATCGCTTCAAGATCGAACAAATACGTTCGGGTACAAGTGTACATGTACAACGCCCTAAAAACACTATCTACCAAATTTGAAGCAAATCGGCCGACCTGTTTAGCTGAAAGTGTCGATACAGAATTGTCAGACCTACTTTTTTCGTATTCTCTATCATAGTAATGTCATGTTTGATTGTTATCCCAACGTTTGTTTGTTATCTCAATGTTTGTTTCTGCACGAATCCAAGACTTGCCTTATAGTACCTATAGAGCAAATAAAAAAGAAGGTAGGTACCTGTTTGTACTTACTTAGTATACGTATGTTAATGCAGTGACGTATACAAGAAAATGCAATAAGGGTAAAGGGCGCCAGATTTTTTTTTTAAAGAAAATTGCAAACCTTTTAGATTGGAGAGCGCCGCCGGTGAAATAAAAATAAGGAAGACCAGAAATAAAAAAAAAATGTGGGTCATGTGAGCCTCGAAGGAGTGGAACTTTATTATTATTTTATTATAAAAAAATTCTTTCATGTCGTATGTTTTCTGGGCCCTTTAAAAGAACTATAACTGAAGAACCTTCGAGATAAGTTCAATCCAATTCTAACTGACAAAATCACAACCTTGAATATCCTGATTGTAAAAAGCTACGAAATGAAAATCCCGAACTTTTGTGTAAAATAATTCTTTCTTTTCCCTCGAAATTATAAACGAATTATTACTTTTTTAGTGTTAAAATATTTGGGATTTTGACTCTGTAGCTTTGATTTAGACTCTGGAGTTTTGTTGCTGGGATTTTATCGACTGATAAAATCCGATCAGTCGGAAAAAACATAGAAACAAAAATTTAACATCCAAGTTAATAATGCTAATGCAATGGTTTGCTCGCTTCACGTTCACAATAACCAAAGATGGCAGAACAAAAGAGTTAATAATTTATTGAAAGATAAAACATAAAAATATTAATTTATTCAGTTTGAAAGTACAAAAGGATAATTTTGTTCAGAACGACTTTTCGCGATGATGGTTCACTAATAACTATTCGATAAGGATAATGCTGCAGCTGCCGCCACCAATTGCCACATCATGTTGTCTCTTTCTTTTCTTTATTTTCTTCATCTTAACATGTATTTCACAGATATGTATTTCATACTCTATATAAAATCATAGTACTATACATTTATAAAATACCAAAAAAAACACCACTTTTCTTAAAATCGCTTTGTATAATTCTTTTTTACAGGTGGACGAAAAGGATCGTTTGCCAAAGGTAGTTTGTACTCCATGTCTGCATAAACTCGAAACTCTTTCAGATTTTCGAACAACATGCATTAATGCCCAAACTATGTTGAGTAATTGTTTGACGTCAGCAACAATAAATACGGGTGGAAAAGTGTATATTAAAGACTCTCTTAAAGCTGGACAACAAGTTGTTACTAAGCTTCAAACAGAAAATACTTTAGAACAATTCTCCCAGGGTAGTACTGATTTTCTAAGTTCAATTATTCAAGCTGTTGGAATTCAGGTGAGTTGATTAAGAGCCTTAGATAATATTTCAGTGCTTATTAAACTTTATTCCAGCAAAATGAACAAAGTGAACTTCAAAGTGATAACAAAACGCAAATACTTCATCAGTATACATTGACACTAGATAAGGGAAGCATGAAGACTGATCAGATTGAATATAAACTTGAAGAGTGCCCAATAATACAACAACAAATACCACAACAACAACAGAAACCACAACAACAACACCAGCATAGCCAACAATACCAACAACACCAACAACAACAACAACAACAATTACAACAACAACAGACACAGCAACAACAGACACAGCAACAACAACAACAACAACAACAACAACAACAACAACAACAACAACAACAACAACAACAACAACAACAACAACAACAACAACAACAACAACAACAACAACAACAACAACAACAACAACAACAACAACAACAAAAACAACCACAACATCAAAAACAACAACAACGAACACAACAACAACAACAACAACAACAACTCCAACAACAACAACAACAACAACAACAACAACAACAACAACAACAACTCCAACAACAACAACAACAACAACAACAACAACAACAACAACAACAACAACAACAACAACAACAACAACAACAACAACAACAACAGCTACAGCTACAACAACAACAACAGCAACAGCAGCAACCACAACAACCCCAACAATCACAACAACAACAATACCCCCACCAACAACAACAGCCAACCCATTCCGAAAAACAGACTAAGCATAAGTAAGTTTAAAAAAGTAATTAATTTTTGTATGTTGTAAGTATACAAATTTTATTTTTAACCTTTGTATGTTTTATACTTACATTTATAAGTACACATAATGTATGAAGGTACATTTTTTAAACTATCAGATCGTGTTCATAAAGAGCTTAAAGCAAGCTTCAGCTAATGAACAAATATTTGCCAACGCATTAAATTAACGTGTTCCACTAGCTCATCACTTAGTGCTGCTGTTAGTTGTTAGTAAAATTAAACAAATCACTATAATAACATAAGTACTAAAATACAATAAAACATTAAATTTTAACAAAACAAAATACTTAAAGCATGAACTAAAAACGTAGAGCACTGCGAAGGGTTTGTCACTAGCCAGTTTAGTGGTTCAATGATTGCAATATTTCAAATGCCTTCATATGATTTCAGGTGATTTCAAGCAGTATTTAAATTGATTTAACAAACTTGTGATTGCATTGATTTCATATAAATATACTAATTTGAATATACTAAAGTGATTTCATTATGATTTCAACTCGTGATTTCAATATGGGATTTTTGATTGCATGATTGCAAAAAAAAACTTAAAGTGATTTCATATATTTTTGATGATTGCAACTGATTTTAACGTGATTTCAAATGATTGCAAGTGTAAGTTGTTAGGTGCTTTCATTCGTGATAAACCCCTCGGAGCACTGGTGTGTTTTTCACAGTGATCGTTTAACCTTAAACTGTAGTTCAGTGCCTGTAAATTCTGTAGTTTAAACCAAAAGATTAGTTTAAATTCTGACTGTGAAACTGGGGGTAAGTGTCCTTAAGATCAATACGTTTAAAATTTAAATTAAATAGCATACTCATGTAGGTAAGCGGTTCATTCATACCGTAATTAGTCCGATGATGTGGACAATGTAGGAGCTCTAAGCTTGATGGTGTGCACCTTCACGATAATTGAGTTCAACACAAGTAAGTTAATCAGGTGTATCTAATGCGCCTGATAGAAATTGGTAGATAAAAACTATATCGTTGTTTACACGCCTCTGTAATCTATTTTTGACAGCTCAGTGCACTCCTCCAAACTTAAAAAGAAAAACACCTCATGAAGAAGAAATACAGGAAAGGTTGTTGTGCACACGTATATTGTACATGTACAGTACATGCCAGTGGCACCAAAGTGTTTCATACAATTGTTTCGGGTTTCTGTTGGATCTAGCAGGCTGGCAGTGACATTAGGTAACATCCACTGTCTTAATCGATTGCCATCAACAGAAGTTCAAATTTGTATGTCCTAACCTGCCAAAAATGGTCAGTTAAAATTGTTTGGGTTTCTGTTTCTATGTTTGACGTCTGCCGAAAATGATCAGTATATTTCTTCTAGTCCGGTCAGGATACCGAAACCCGTGTGTTTTTTTGGGGATAACCTTTTTTTATGATCGAAATTGGTTTTCGACATGATAAGAATGAAATTTAACTTGGGAGCCATTTTTTCTAATTTGGGCGTTTGGACGTTTGGTCGCCATTTTGTAAAATGGTCGCCAAAGTGACCTATTTATTGTTTGAGGATATCTCCCTAAACGGAAGATTTCCTCAGATGAACGGATTTTAATTTTTTAAAGTTTTTTGTACATAATATTTAAAGGCAAACAAATTTTATCACCTAGTTTCAGAGATATTTAAGATAGTAAAAAAGTCAAAACAACTGATTTAATCAGAAAAACGTTTATTTTGACATAAAAGCTGCGGTGTCACGCATGCCGTTATATTTATCCTAACTTTTGTTGTGAGGCTTTGTTTATCAGCCATAGGAGTATTAAAATTATGAAGTCTCAAGATCCAAATCATGGTCGTTTGGCCGCCATTTTCGAAAATGGCTTCCAAATTGATCGATTTTTTGTTTGAGGATATTTCCGTTGCCAGTGGTCCGATCTATTATAATATTATATAATATTTTGAACATTCATTTTACTCGTTTTGTAAAGCCAAACAAATTTTATTTTAATACATTTTTTTAATAATTTAGGAGATATTAGCTATCCGTTTAACGGCGTTGCTCGGTCGAGTTTTATTATATTTTTTTTCTGTTGATCCGATTGCTACCAAACTTCACAGGATTAACTTAGAAATATAAACCTGCCTAGTGTTAATAGGAGCAGTGAACTCAGAAACTTAATTTAAAAACATATTTTATGATTTGAAAAACAAAAAAATGATTTGAAACTCCTTTTTGTCCTAAGGAAAAATTATCAAATGGAAACAAACTTACTCTTGTTTTCATTGTAATAAAACTGCATACGGTTTCACTTTGAAGTTTCATAATTGATATTATATTTCTTATTAATAATATTTAATTTGGCTATTTTTAGTCTTTTTATTGTTTATTTTTTTAAAGTGATCGTTTAAAGTTCTAATATCTTATGAGTGAATCATTTATTCAATTCCTTATTAACTGTTAGTAAATTTAATAAATTAACCGTTCTTAAAAAAGTGTATGTACGTATGTGTATCTTTGATATAATCTAAAAGAGAAGTTCAATCTCAAATTGATGAAATAAACTAAACTAAAAAGAAAAAAATAGTGAAAATCATTTATTCAATTCCATAACACTAAACTTATTAAATTAATAAATTTAATAAATTAACCGTTCTTAAATTAATAGTGCTCTAGAAGAATTTCTCAAAATGAAACCTAACATTCGTGTGACACCAATCAGAAAAAAGGACAACCATCAGCAACAACAACAACCATTGCAGAACAATCAGCAACAACAGCAACAACAACAGCAACAACAACAACAACAACAACAACAGCAACAACAACAACAAGCACAACAACAACAGGAGCAGCAACAACTGCAGCAGCAACAACAAATGCAGCTGCAACAACTGCAGTTTCAACAGCAACAGCAACAACAGGTTAATGCTCAGTTCATAGCGCAGCTGCAACAACAGCAGATGCAGCAACAAATAACAATTAACCAGGATGGAAGTGCGAAAAATAAGAAACAGAAGTTAAATTTCGTCCTCTCGTCACCTGGTCAAATTCAGCACCCTCAAATTCAACTGCAACAAAAAGCAATAACGTTGCCAACGTTAACACCAATAAATCAACATGGCCAAATGCAAGAGATTTTGTCGCCGAACAAGTGTTACCTGCCCATTACAATAAAAGATGAGAACTCTGATCAACAGATAGTTGCACACATCGATACAAAGAACTTTGTGCTACCCACCACATATCAACTGCAAATGAAGGTGATCTTGTTATTTACGCATTTTTCATTCTCATGTTAGGTATCCTTTCTTTAGTTACAGCCGCAAATTGCAACAGTTGACGGACAACCGATTATGCAGTTAACTCCTACCTCTATTCCAGCAACACTTCAGATAGCACCCCAGGCAATCGCAAATACCGCCTTTCAAGGTACACCAAACGTACATCAACTGGGCACCAACCAAATCATATCAATTGGTAGTGGAATTGATGCAGCTACATCAACTAACGACCAAGAAGAGTATATTCAACAACCGAAGCTTAAAGTAACAACATTGCGAGACAACAACTCAATTTCGTTGGTTCCAACAAAGAAAGTGCAAGGCATACCGACGGAAAAAACATCCCAGCAACAACATCAACTTGGTGGCATTACGGTTCAACGCATAAATCAACAAAACATTGTGAAAAAGCAGCCACTGCCGACAGCAACCCGACTACCAGTTCTCAATAAGTCAAATTTAACCATCAGTCGAATATCACAGCAACAACAACCACAACAACAACAACCACAGCAACAACAACCACAGCAACTGCAGCAACCACAGCTGCAGCAGCAACAACAACGCCTTCAACAGCAGCAGCAGCACCACCAACAGCCAAAACAGGAGCTCAAACCAACAATTACTCAAGTTGTGACGGTGGTACCCAAAAAGCAGACAGTAAGAGTAGAAAATACTAACACATTATCAGATGGTGGCAGCAGCCAAACCAGTACTCCTAGTAATAGTAATAAATTAGAATGTTCAGTATGTGGTAGGCAGTTCAAAAAAAAAGAACATTTAGCTCAGCATGTGAAACTTCACATTGGCTTGCGACCTTTTAAATGTTCGGAGGAAGGATGCAACAAAGCTTTCAGCCGAAAGGAGCATCTAATGCGACACATTGTATCACATACGGGCATGAAAATGTTCAATTGTGACCAGTGCCAGAAATTATTCTCTCGTAAAGACAATCTTAATAAACACAAGAGGTTTGTAAAGACAGTGATTTAAAATCCAAATTTGATACTTTTTTAAAATGTAGTCTTTGTAGGACGCATGCAGAGCAAGCGAATTCGTCAAACTTCGTATGTGAGATTTGCAATAAAAGTTTCGCCGTCAAGATGTATTACATTCAACATAAGTTAATGCACGAAAAGAATATTAGTGAAGCTGCCGGAAATTTTATAAAGGTAAGTTTTATTTAGGTAAACAAAATACTAAAACAATAGGATCACTCTGGAAAAATGATGAATTTTATTTTGAACGGATATATAAATGACCGTTTGAGGTTCTACTAGCGGATTTATGTTGTAATGTTAATTTTACTTCTAATGATGGAGTAGAGTAACCTTGCGGTATATGTTTAAAAATAAATCTGATTTCCAGAGTATTGACGGAACGAATAACTCGTTTATATTCTTAAGTTTTTAGTTACTTAAGCATCTGAATGTTCACAAATGCAATTCAGGATATCACTTAGTTTTACAAATAATAATCGTCTCTAGGCTGTAATGTATGTTCGGTTTCGTTTAAAATGCTTTTAATAATCTTTGGGTTTGCTGTACAGTTTGTAGGTATAGCTCTTGCTTTTATACTCAGATATGATGTCTTTTCTAAAATAAGGTTATTATTTACAAAATAAAAATAAATACAAATTTCTTTATTTTACCGGTATTTTTATAAAGAATGTTCTGGAGAGCCAGCTGCATTCCTCCCCTGAAAGAATTCAACCGTAATACTCGCGCAGCAAGGAATTCTCATCGTTTTACCTTCGAGCCCAATTCGGACGTACAGTGAAGTATAGTGATTCTTTCTTTAGTCGTACTACACGAATCTGGAATGGTGGAATTTTTCCCTCCCATTAAGATGTTCACACATCGAAAACTAATGTGCATCGGTATCTCCTTTCATCTACCTTCCAATTTTCCTAACCGCTCGCACTGTGTAAATCATTATAAGGGTATTCATAACCCCTTGAGTGCGCGCATATTATAAAAAAAAATAATATATATGAATACAGGCGAATACAAACCCATAGTATGAAAGAATGAGAACACGAATTTTTCCCAATGAAAAAGAAACTAGTACCACCCAGTGGTTGAAATTTATTTTCGTTCAAAATTTTAAGTTTTAGAAATACAGGTGCAGATGCAAAAGTGTTATAATATGGTTTCTAACATAAAAATTTAGGTCAGTTTTGTTTATTCCAACTATTCTATCATCCTGAGCAAAATTCTGATACATATTTTTCGGAGATCCGTTAAAAGATGGAGCAATACTATTTTTTGACTAATATTATTATTACTGTCATTGAGACTTGAATGTAAATAATCTTTTAAGTTATTATATAGTTCGGATCTTAGATCTGTCTGATGATTTTGAAAATTAAATCATATTTCTTTCAAAAGCGTTTCACCATCATAAATAGTGTCATCAGTTTGTATAGCATCCGACAGATGTCCAAGTTAAGATACATTTTAATGGCCATACACATTTCTTTGATTAAATTACTAACTATTTCGCAATGAACTTTCATCCTTCTAAAAGAGCGTATAAAGCAATTTGTACGATCGAAATCATTAGCAATTTCCGACATTAAATGATTATCACACGATGTATTGGCTTCTTAAATAAAGCTATTTCTACATTATAAAACGACTAAACGCAACGGATTCATTGTGTCCGTTGAACGCTTGCCATCGCGTCTTTTGTCTTGTCAATAAGACTAACATGTTACCGAAATCTGAAAAATGCAGACAGATCAAAAAAACAAGTTTTTTACTTGCGAATATAGGACAACGAATAAACGAACAAATGAGATTTTAAACTTTTTCAAAATCAATTTCTTAGGACCAGTTGTACAATCGTGGTTCAACGTGGTTCAAGTTTTTTACCCACCGATTTCGGCAGGTTAACTGTGGTTCCACCCTTGTAAAGGCATGCAATCTCTTATTATCACATACCTACAACTGGTTCTAAACTAAAACAAAACTAAAACAAAACTAAAACAAGATCAATTGAAAGAGAATGAAATTTAAAAGATATTAAGTTTATAAAATATGCACTTTTATTAATTTAAATAAGTAAATTTTGATAAAATAAATTGTGCGTCACGAACTACAAGGTGATTGTAACGAACTACAAGATCTATTCTCCTTCCAAATACCATCCACATCCGAACGAATAAATTGTTCGCGCTCTTTTGTTTGTTTTGATTTTTAGTTGACGGTGCTCGTTAGTCATTGGTCGCTCTCATATGAACACTCCTTTAGGCAAGCTATGCATTCGTAAAAAAAAAGTTTTGAAATAACAATCGAACATGACATTATGATGATAGAGCAGACGAAAAAGTAGGTCCGATAATTCTCTCAGTCTGTCTGGATGTGGCGACATCTGCTGCCTTAACGGTTGGGCTAATTTTCTTCAAACTTGGTACAAACTATTTTACCATATATACGTACCTGATAATTGCATTTTTCTCGAAAAAATACGTTCAATTTCGATAAAATTTTAAAGAGTAATTTGTTGCCAATGGTCATGTTTTTCATCTATTTTTTTCAGAATTTGCGGTATTTACTACCATAGAACCCTTTTTTATTATACCGACTATCTTTTGAACGAGTGCACAGATTTTATTTATTTATTTATTCAAATAAAAATTTAAAATAAGTTTAAAATTACAAATGATACATTATTATTATTCAAATATTAATTTTAAACAAATTAAATTTTAGTTTTTCACTTAAGTTAACTTAGGGGCCAGTTACAACTATCATTGAAACTCATAATGTTAATGTCAATTGGTATTAATATGAAGATAATAAACTATAGAATTTTTCTATTAAAAAAAATAACGCAATTTGGGCTAAGTTCACGAAATATTAACACTTGTTTTTTCAGTAATCATTAAAATTACGTATTACAAATTATGAGTTTCAATGATAGCCCCTTGGCTACTTTTGAACATGTCCCTGTAAGCATATGCCAATATCGCCAACAGAATTAAATACACGGCTGCATCTAGAAATAGGCTTATGCTTAAGGTAAAAGAGGCAGAATGATGCAATTCATGTAGAAATGGCCTAGATCTTAATGACCTTTACGGTGCATATAATTTTAAATGAGACAATAAATGTCCACAGTTTATAATTGCACATAAGATGCCACGTCTCTGCACCAAGGTTTCCATTCCTAAAGGCTGGCATCTACTTTTGTAGTTCAACTCGATATTACCCTATCCTTAGCATGTGCAGGTCATACGGTCTTATTGTGTTAAACACTTTGTTCATCAAACACAGCAGACACCTGATCACCTACAGCAGTGAGGAAACAACACTCAGATTGACTTCCATTTGGTTAACAGTTTCATGAAACCAGATGTGAAAAATTGCAAAGTGATATTGGGAGAAGCGATTTCCCAGCAGAGCCGTCTCCTAGTGATAGAAATTTTTATGGGGACGAAGAGAAGAAGCAAACAAACATATCCCTTTGACAGAATCAAGTAGTATAATCTATACAAATCCAAGGGAAAAGCTTTAATCTCTACCATGAAAAATGTTCTGTGCCAAACAAGAATGTGATGCACAAAATATGTGGAATTCTCTGCAACGAACTTGCCTTAAGAAAGAAAGAAAATTGTGTGGGAATAGGAACCACTACCTTATTTAGACGAGGTAAAAACTACAGTACCGGATAATTCAATAGACTACTATATAGTTATATATTTTTGTTATCACTACTGTTCAGGAAAATTATATCTATGGTCCCTGAAGATGAGGCTTATCCTCAAAATATATTTGAATAACTGAATATTTCAAAAGTAGCATTTTAATTAAGCTTCAGGAAGCAACACGAAAACATATTAATAACTAACATCTAAGTTCAGCAAAACAAAAATTAAAATAGTATATGTTATTGACTCGAAGTCGCCCAATATCTAAAAGTCATTCCTTTGTAGCAATGGTAAAAATTTGGTACTTTTATCACAAAGTGCACTCTTGTTTATATACCACAGCTCTATGCCGCTCGGAAAAAAAAAATTGAAAAAATCTTTTAAACGGTACCTGCTATAGGACCGTTTTTTTATACCGACTATCTCATAAATTTGTACACCGGTCATGATTAAATTTGCTATTCAGATAATTTTTCTAAAAATATCAATGTTATTATTTTTTTATTAGGATGATTCAGAAGAAATAAGTGATGATGCTATATCTGAAACAAATCAGCATCAACAGCAACCAGAGCAACAACAACAAGGACAGCAGCATCAACATTTGGTAGAGCAGCATCAAATAATTCAACATCCACCACATCAGCAAATAATGCAGTTACATTTGCCCGTCGTGACATCCACATCTCACAATCTTTCCGGCCAAACAATAACAATAACCAAAGCCAACGATCCCTTAGCGTTAGGAAGTCATGATACTACCGTCCTCAATTTACCAACTAGTCTGGCGAATTTCGTGTCTTTAGCTCCAGGACAGTATGTTCAAGCAAACATAGGAGACATAATGGGACATATCAAAATTGAAAAGTAAACAAAAGTAAAAAAAGAAATGTCGAGCCTATCTTGCCAAGTTTTTCTGTTTTATTTGTTGTTCATATTGTAATAGCTTAATTCTAAGTACATCTAAGTTTTAATTTTTCACCAGGTTGAGTTTAAACTTTACAACTGGAAATATGTACCGATATCACGCAAAAGTTGTTCTTTACTGCTTACGAAAAAAATTTAAAAAAAATCCTATTGTATTCTTAACGATTTTATTTAAAGTCAGTAATTTTGTATAATCGCACTTGTGGTAGACTTTGCAGTGAAATCCCAATATCTTCCTATTCGAGTCCCAGTCCCATTGCCCAAATCATCCGCTAATTTTGTTGCTCCGTTTTCTCTATTGGTGAGCATTTTGGTTTTTGAAACAGTTACCTTTCAGCTGCTTCCTAGTTTTTTTGAAAAAAAGAAGAAACTTCCAATCTATCTATTATTTAAATATAAAAATTGTGGACAAACTTTGTGGTAAACTTCTGGTTATATTTTTTGTAAATAATATATAGAAAATGCTTTAATATTTAAATGATCAAATTGAAAAAAAAACTACATTAGATCTCCTCAAGATTAAAAAGAATCGTATTTTTTTTTCATTTTTAATGTAAATTTGTATACATAATTATGTATGTATGACGTATGTATATGCAAATACTAAAGCACTGAACGTTTTGTATATCAATGTTTTTTTTTTATTTCCATGAAACTAGTCTTTATATTTTTTTGTTTGGTTTTGAACGACATTTATTTTTTTTTATTAAACAGTTTAAGCAATCGATCAAATCTGTAAATTAGCTTAATTAACTCTTTTATTTTAAGCACACATGATTAAGAATTAATAAATAAAAAAAGACAAATGTTGACAACAACACAGATGCATTTTACTAATAATCTTATATTCTTGTCTATATAAATTAGAGTATAAGGTAACATAATATATTTCTAAAAGGTAATGTCTAAGCAAGTACTAAATCTATTTTTTGTAATAAACTATCATTATGTGTAAAAAAAAAACTACAAAAGAGCGTCAACCTTGTAATAAAATAATTATTACCCGTTCGAACAAATGTAATTTGTAAAGTTTCTAATTTTATGAATATACCTAAATAAAACATTATGAGGCATTAGATGTTTACTAAGTTCTTTCTAAGTTACTACTTACAAAGTCGAGGGTTTAAGCTATTCATAAATAAATTTAATCATATGTTTAGGACTAAGCCTGTGGTTTAACTTTAAACATAGAAAATGCTGTCTTTAAGTCGTTTTTATTACGACAAATAATCAAATAATTTGTTTTACGATATCAAAAGTTGGTGTAAGTAAACATTAAATCATTCAATTAGATCAAATAAATGCTCAATGCATTTATCTTCATTAAAAATATCGCTTGATATCTAAATTAAAAGATATCTGTATATGCAGGTGAAGCTAACTTAAGCGAAAAGAAGTATGGATATGTATAAGACAAGATTTAATTCATATGAATTGAACGACATTACGACACGTTAGGGACTAAATATTTAGGCAACTTAAGTTCTTAAACAAAAATTAACCTAATAGTCCAATCAATAAAGGAAAACAATCAGCTAAACTTGGACAATATTAGGGGAAAGCTGAATTTTGCTACATAGCTTCCTAATAGGGAGCCGGACATAATCCTGAAATCCAAAATCCCAAAAACCCAAAACACAGAATACCCAAAATAACGAAATGTGGATAAGAAGGGGATCCATCAGGAGCTGGTGGAGAAAATTAGGAGTAGCGACATTACACCCTCAAGCAAAACAGAACGCAGAATTTAATCCTACGGGGATTAACCTCTGATTTTGCTCCCGAAGAAATACTAAACAATCTGAAAACAAACATTCTAGTAGACGCCCGCAGCAAATTTTGGGTGTGTAAAAGTCCCAAAAAATATTGTTTTAAATAGAAAGGTCTTGCTTTGGTGAATACAAAAAGGTAAGTCTGGCTGTAGGAAGTGGGGCAAACGTGAGTAATATTACATCAAAAATTAGTAGATTTTTCAACTTTCTGGTTTCTTATTTGGCCTACCTGAAACCAACTCAATCATGACGAAAATATCAGTCCTAGATGTTTTAAGTGGGATAAAGTACCCGCAAGACGCGCTCAAAATATCAAAAACATTGACTTTATGGATTTTGCTTTTTTTCGCCCAATTTTTTTCTTGATCCAAGATATAGATGCTCTGACCACGAATATATACTCCCCCGAAGTTGTACCCTAAAAATCGATTTTTTGGGTTTAGCCTTTTCGCGCCCAATTTTTTTTCTTAATCCAATATATGGATGTTTTGATTATAAGCCCCTGTTAATCAAATTCAAATCATAGTAGGCTTTTTTAAATTGGCTTTGATTTTTGTTTGGTGCAGCATTTTTGAATGGAAATTTCAACCGAGGTGATTGGTATATTGATTCCGGCGCAACGCAACATCTGACCATGAACCAAAATTGGATTTTTGACGCCAAGAAATCACCAATGGCTGATATTAATGCTGCCAATAACACCAAAATGAAGGTTGAGTCTTGTGGTTCCGTAAAGTTACTAGCTGAAGTCAAAGGACAACCAAATACGATCGAAGTAAAGAAGGTTTTGTGCATTCCGGATTTAATAGAGAATCTTCTATCTGTAAGTCAAGTAGGTAACAAAACGTGGACATAGAGTTTAATTCTATACAGACCGATGTGAAATTCGAGATCATGGGAACACGGCGACAGCTTCTTTAATTGATGGTCTATATCGACTCAATGGTATGAAGCAGTGTGGCTACATTGCTTGGGACATTTGGACTATAATGATTTGAAGAAAATGAAATCTGGAGCTTTTCATGGTATTTCTTTCGTCGAAGACAGTGGGGAGCATGTTTGTGTTACTTGTTTTATTTCAGTTGATCTAAAAAAGAAATATAGATTTACACTCCTAGGCTAAAAAGAAAAACGGCTTTTGACGCTCATTCAGAATTAAACACACAATAGTTTTGTCCTCAGTGAATACGTGTGATTTGTTGGAATACATATTAGTCTAATGCCCAGTTTCACCAAAATACACCTAAAAGCATTTTAAGTTAACGGAGTAATAAAATTTATTGACATTTTAACTTAAAATGGTGAATTTTAGAAGGTGAATTTTAAAATAATGAGGAAACTTGATGCCAACCCCGGATTTTTATTCACCACACATGGGTTTCTTTCATTAGAGCAAGCAAAATTTTAATGTTCAAATAAAATTTAAAGGCGTGTCAAAAATGCAAGACAAAGGCTGTGAGAATGCCAATACCTCCGACGTAGCACTCTTTATAACTTGTTGACAAAGCTGCCATTGGTCTTCCGGGTTCATATCAGCAGTCGAAGGATTTCTCGCAACCTCATGAGATACGCGATCGGCACAGGCAAAAGCGGTCTCTTCCAACTAAAGTGGTCCAACATTAAATTTTCTTCGGCGTAGTTGATATTCGCCTAAGAGAATCCATGTCCATGGATATTTGTATTGTAACGTGTTCTATGAGATTTTCTCCGTTATTTTTTTTTGTTTACGATGAGTAAACTCACCATTGTGATTCCAACTTAAAGTGAGCCACAAACGCCGCTGTACAACGAAGTTAACGAAAACAGTTTTTTTAACGAAAGACCATAGACTAGAAAGCTCCAGGGGGTCGATTCCCGATCTGTGAAAATGTGAAATGATAAACTTTTTCACGCCTTAGCGTTAAATTCGATTCCCGATTTGTGAAAACAAACTTCAAAACTTTTCATAATGATAAATATCTTATCACAGTAAAATCGTTCTGTGAAGAGCAGTGAAAACGCGCTGATAGATCTTACACTGAGAGACAAAAAGGCAAATTAAAATTTAATAGATTAAATTTGATTTCCGTTTTATAATGGTACCTTAGCTCGAGTAAATTTGATTTAATTATGCTTCGTTCTCAATTTTTTTTCCCAAACTTTGATTTTAAAACATTCGTATTCGAAGCAATTTTTTTTTTAAATAGGCTTAAATCAAAGTGGTTTTCTCTGATTGAACGTTGTTTTTTGCTCTGGGTGTATCATTTAGTACTTTTTAGTACACACATTGACAGCTGTTTATCATAATAAGTTCGAGAATCGCATTATGCGAGTTCATGAAGTGATAAAATGAAAAATCGCTGTGAAAAGTAAAATGATAATTTTTTTATCACTTCACAGCTTCACAGATCGGGAATTGACCCCCAGAACAATAAATGAAAGAATACAAGATTACGACACTTGTGTTTTTTTCACTTGTGACGTAACCACAAACAGAAAATGAAATAAATGGTATAATCTTCTTATGACTTAACCATAGAAAAATAAATGAATGGACTTTACCCACTGATCTCTATATATATTGAGATCAGTGACTTTACCCCAACCAAAAAAAAAAGAGTGCAAGGTGCTTACGTCACAAGTGAAACAACAACAAAGTGAAAATGCCAAAGTGTCGTAATATTGTATTCTTTCATTCCAGAACGCTCTGACCACTGATCTCAATATATTATATATTGAGATCAGTGATTAGTACACACATGGACGTATATATATGGACTGCTAGTCCAATGTCAGTTTCATACGTCCATGAGTACACACTTCACTGCTGAAGCGCCACACTTATATGAAAAGTTTTAAATGTGCTACGGGTTGTCGAAATTAGCACTAAGTTATCTTTGCTCTTTAGTACAAACTTGAATACTGCGCCACACGTATAGCCTCCAATCCTCTATAGTGTAAAATTTGAGAGTTTATATTTCTGAGCATACGAAGATCTCTTAGAAATATAAACTGTGCTATTGATTTATTTTAACCAATGGAAAGAGTGCTTTTAAATTAAGCAAATTCTCCGTTGCGAATTACGTTGATTATGTTTTGTGTTGCTTCCGAGTCTCAGCATCACTTTTGAACCTTGCAACTGAATGCAGCAACTCTCCCCAATGTTTTTTTCTTAATCATTTTCATTTCATTTTCTATATTTAACTTCTCGAACAAATCCCATCAAAAATCAACCACCAGTCTACGAACGACGAAGATGGAATAAAACAAATACGCAAACAAAGAAAAACACAAAGCGTACATACGGAAAGAGTGTGCAACACGAGCTGCCCGAGCAACTCCGTCTTCACCGGCCACCACGTACGTTTCTCTCCATCAAGCTCAAATCAACGAGTGCAAAACTAACGAGTTGGACACAGGAGTTGCTATTTAATTGTTTTTCTGTTTGTACTTATGTCACAAGTGATAAAAAAAACAACAACAAAAAGCTGAAAAAAACCAAGTGTCGTAATCTTGTATTATTTCATTCATAGTTTATATTATTTATTTATTATTCTATGTTCATGGTTTACGTCGGCATCGATGAGTACTCCCCCTATATGTTCAGACAGTAAACTACTAAACTACTTCTACTACTCTACTACTACATATACATACTACTACTCTGCTCTTCTACTTCTGAAAATCCAGTGCATGCTCAGAAATTGTCGGGAGTTGATCTATGGTATTCAAGGTCCTTTCGTTTCGTCGCAGTGATTTTGTTTCGAATATTCAAGTACATGAAATATTTACGGTGTTCGATCAAAATAAATTTAAAGCCTTTACTTTAATCTTGTGATATCAGTTTTCTAATGCTTTGGGAACACCAATTTTGTTTTAAATCGATTACGCGTGAGGTCCTTCGGAAGTCGTTGTGTTTTTATTTGTTAATTTGTTGTTTCCATGATTTGAGTGTGAAGTGTGATACAGTGATAGAGTAAGGTCAGTTTTTTATTTCTTTGGAGAAAGAAAACCAATTCCATTATAAATAATATATCTTTGTAAAGAAAGGTAATCTTATAAGCCTCTTGCATACACCAGTGTTTTTAATTCGGTTGTTATTAATTAATTATTAGTATTAATTAATAATAATAAGTTTTTTGTAGCTTGTGAGTCTGAGATGCTTTATTCTGTTCAATAGTAAAACTATGTTATATACATAGAAGTTAATTAACAACAGTTGAAAAAATCATTAAAAAAGGAAGTGTACCTATAAGAACACCAACAATTGGTTTCCTTTTGACCAAAGGGAATATTGTTTTTGCTGTTTTTGTGAATTTTCGCTCAAAAAATTTGTATGACACAGGAAATGAAACTGCAGCGCAATTGTGGTAAGTCCTTGGGGCCAAGAAATATGTTTATTTTCTTTTTTTATTTTGTTGGGTGAGGAAGAGGGCAACTGAAATAGAATCCGTCCTTATTACTTAATACCAAAACCATTTATTTTATTATTTATGATTTTTACAAAAAACATTTTGAGGTTGGAGTTGATCCTTGTACGCAAAAATGAAAACTAAGAGCTGTAGAAAAATCGAACAGTATCAGTGGAACGATTGTGTTCCACTTTGGAACTATAGTCAGATGTTCATTGAAACCGATTTCCAGCAGAAGCCCGTTATAGCGATCAGGAAAAGTTGAAACAAATAAAAAAAAAATCCTGATGAGCGTTAATACTATTAGCCGTATTTTACTATTCCTTCTGATTCGGATGTTGGATCGGATTGGAATTTCGCAAGATCTAGAAACAAAGCTGGGTCTTGTATTATTGTTGTTTGCGTGCATTTCAAGACAGGTGAGTCCAGTGTCGACTAGACGAAACGCATAGGAGCGTAGTTAAGGCCACTTAAAGCTTATATTTTAAACTTCCTTCAATTATGCTCCACTGAACACTAAATAAAAATAACAACTAGAAATAGTTGTTGTTATTTTTTAAATTTCTAGTGTAATGTATTAAACAAAATTTGTTAACATTACTTTACATTCATTAAATTACAATACAAGTTGACTTTAAAAATTGAATAAAATAGATTAAAAATTTAAAATTTAATTGAATTATTAATTTTTTATTAATTATTTCGAATTTCTTGGATTTTTTCAGATTTGATCGGAAAAGTCGATTTTTTTCCTTCCCATGGATGTTGAAACAACAAAGTTGCTTTTTTCTGTAATTGTGTGGTGTATATTTTATAGACACGATCTAAACAATTCACTTTAGTTCACTTTATTAACATATTGCACTATTAACAACAAAATTCACGTCCAATACCTATATTAATTTAAAATTATTTTATTTGGGAAATCTATATTAAAATAAACCAAACTACACAATAAAAAGGCTCGTCTGACAGAAGAAATCAAATCTTTTAAGTATGTTTGCAAATACTTGTGAATCTAGCTATCGAATCGAGATTCAAGAAAATTTGATCTGAGGGGAAAAAAATCAAATTTTTCTTGTCCATGGATCGTGATTGTCGGAGAAAAAGCAACTTTATTCCGAAAAAAATCGACTTATTATTTCCAAAGATTCGACATTAATTAATTAATTAATTAATAGGCGAGACCCACCAACTAAAAACTCCCTGAGATCACTGAGCGCTCTGAGATTTTTTTCTCAGATGACTGAGACTAGACCAGAACCAAAAAACGGAGTAATTTTCCTTGGTTTAAAAAATCTCCATTGATTCTTCCGCTTTTTTTCTGATGTCATATTCGAATGGTTTCTCTCCGAAGAGGAGGGAATTATGAATCCAATGAATCATTAAAAACTCTACCTTTTTCCATTGTGTTTGTAGTAGTAGTAGTACCTACTTTAGTTCCTTATTGTTAGAAAAGCAATAAAAACACTGCGTGTATTGTTCCACAATGGCTTTGACCATATGGCCGAGGTAAACAATATATATGAAATAGTAAATTGTGACAGCACTCCCAATGTCCCAAATCATTGCCGGAAGGCAAATTAGCACTCTCAAACATCAATCCGAACAGCCACTGGAACGATTTAGGGAGGTTTATCCCATGTTTATCCGAACGTCCACTCGCATATTTTTCATTGGAAACTTCAAATATTGCTCTGAGACTTAAGACGTAATCTAGATTTCATTTGTTTGACCAATGAAACGGAAAATCTAAAAAAGATGTGAAAAAGATTATATCTAGATTTATTATTCTATGTATCTAGATCAATAAAAAAAACACTTTTTGCGACCAATGAAAAACCACATAAGATTCAATTTCTCACTTTTCTTTTTCGCTCTAATCAGATATTTACTGACGTTTCGGGCACATCAAAAGCATTGTATATACATTTAATGTTTATATACAATGATCAAAAGTAATGTGCAGCGACATTTTTAATTGAAAAATACAGAAATAAGAAAACAAAAATATAAATAAGAACAAAGAATAATAAAGAAATAGACACCGAGATGACAAATGAAAACTCATGTGCTTGATGATGTTATGTTTGCACTGAGAAATGTGTTCCACGAAAGGATTCTGCTTTCCGAATTGACATTGAAATCTCAGTGAGGTATGATTTGGTGGGACTTCGAATAATTTGCTTACTTTACGCTCTGCTATAATGCTAATAAATTTTCTTAAAATCTTTTCTTTCAGTTCCTTGTTCCGCATTTTAATTCATAATCTTTTTAATCCAACAAATATCTATGAAAACGAATCTATACCGAAGATGTCCTCCGAACCCAAAATGAGTTATTAGCCGGTATCATAAAGAACCTTAAATTACAATAGGAATAAACTACCAACTACACACCGAAAATATGTGGTCTTATCGAATGTATCGTTTAACATTGGTTGTAACAGTAGCACTCATTTACCTTACTGATATGTTTTTGGCGGAAGAAAATCTTCAAGGCAGAACATATCTTAACTCGCAATCATCCCAATCTCCTCCATTGTCTTCGTCGGCGACATCGATGAGAAGAAAGTCCCAAACTACACCATCAAATCACAGTATTAAAAATAGGAAAATAATAAAATCTCACGAACAGCATGAACAACGTCATCACCAGCCGCATACACACCAACACCAGTTAGGTGGTCTTCCGATTATGCCTTTGACTGGAAGGTATGACACTTTGTTGTCATTCAATGGAATATCATCTATTGCTCAAGGAATGCGTGAACGAAAACCTAACATAATTCTCATCTTGACCGATGACCAGGATGTCGAGCTCGGTTCATTGAATTTTATGCCTCGAACTCTACGACTGCTGCGAGACGGTGGCGCAGAATTTCGACATGCCTATACTACAACACCAATGTGTTGTCCAGCTCGTTCTTCCCTCCTCACCGGCATGTATGTTCACAATCATATGGTGTTCACAAACAACGACAACTGTTCCAGTCCCCAGTGGCAGGCAACGCATGAAACGAGGTCTTTTGCGACTTACCTCTCCAATGCGGGTTACCGGACCGGATACTTCGGTAAATATTTGAACAAATACAACGGGTCGTACATCCCACCTGGCTGGCGACAATGGGGTGGTCTCATAATGAACTCCAAGTACTACAACTACAGTATAAATATGAATGGTCAGAAGATTAAACACGGATTTGATTACGCTAGGGTTAGTAACTGTGCATTAATTTGGTTTTGTGTGGAATCGCTACAAACGTAAGCATGATTTTGATTCTTTTATCTTTACAGGACTATTATCCGGATCTTATAGCAAATGATTCCATAGCATTCCTGCGGCAATCAAAACAGCAAAACCAAAGAAAACCCGTAATGCTGACAATGAGCTTCCCAGCCCCACACGGTCCTGAGGACTCAGCGCCCCAGTACAGTCACTTGTTTTTTAATGTGACTACGCATCAGTAAGTGAATATTTTTGAAAACAAAATAGTATTATTATGTTTTTTCTTAACAAAAAAAGTAGGTTTTAGTAGCCTATACAATTGTTTCTCCCAAGTGTGAATGGTGGGAATCATCAGTGTCTCTCCTCTAAGATACATAACTTATTTAGTGCGATGGAAGTGACCATATAAAACGCAAAGCAAAAAAGTTCTCCGAATTATATATATTTTAAAGGAAAACTTTGGTCAAAATCAAACCACTATGAAAAATTATACTCGTGGCTGAGTAGTTGGTTATAAAAAAGAAATTTAAATACATAATAACAACAACTATTAATATATAGAGCGGGATTCATCAGTCCGGCCGTTCATACTCTCATAATAGTCTAGGAGCTGGCAAACGTTTTTGGTAACTCGAAAATACGAGTGAAATGAAAATATATGACTGCCCTCTTTCGTAAGATTTGTTTGTGGAATGAAATTATAAACTAAATTTGTTTTCTCGTTTGCACTTCAAGAAAATTATTTAACGATTTGGTTTGATGTCCGCGCAGTTAGATACAGTTCTGTGTAACACAAAATGAAAACTGATTTCGAGTGATAGTTAAGTTTGTGTCAAAACACAAACCGGAAAGTTAACTCGAATCGAAAAATGGGTAGTTTCAGCCTGATGGGAGTCACTTTAAAAATAGTGGCTTCTGGATGGGGTTCTCATTTAGGGTAGGTAAAATAACTGTTCCGAAGAAACCCAACTAGCGCCAAGAAGCGCCGTTTTGATACCTTAACTTGTTTGACCTAATTTTTTGTGATATGGATGTAGTGTGTGTTTTGAAATGCTAAGGGGACCCGGTTTTGGTCTGTTACCGCAGTCCCAAAGGAGAAACTTAGCTCGCACTGTGTGCTGGGTGATTCCATTGAAACTGAGAGCCGGCCAAATAACCTTAGACTAGATCTCTATGAGGCTATCCCGTGCTTTGATGCGTTGGCCAAAAGTTCCAAAAACTTCAAAAGTAAGAGTTAAAATAGAGGTATTGCTTGGTTTATTAGAGCCAACTGGTGATGTTGAGGAAACAGATAAAATCATTTACAGATCGTTTAGGTTGTCTGTTTCTGTTTCGTTTTATTAAATCATTCGATCTGTTTTTGTCAAAGGTTGGCCATATCTTCCTAGATATTTTACAATTTGTCAAACTTTGCCACCTTCTTGTTGATTCTGAAAGGAAATTGTCATATATTCTGCCCTTCACGAAACCCAACGGAAGGTCTAATGATTTCGCGTGAGAGAAGAGAAGGGCTGATCCTTGCCTAGCAACATAATTTCCTCGCTCGTTGCCTTGAATGTCGCTATGACCCTGGACCCATATCGCCGCTAACTTCAAAATCTTACAACTGGTTATAAGCAGTTGTCTACCTACTGATGGGACTTTATTTTGGTTTATATCCGATGGCTTTGAAAATAGAAATAATGAAATAGATTGTAATGTGTTAGTATTAGTATTTGTATTTTTATTTTAAAACGTTTTAAAAGGCTTCTTGAATTCATTTTATGTTTTTTAGGTATTTTAATTTGAATTGAAAAAAAAAATAGGTATTTATTTGATAAAAAACACAGTCGAAGCTTAATTCTTTTATTTTCACATTCAATAGTTTTTCTTCTTTTCTCAAAAAAATGTACATAATGTAGATACATAATCTATATTATTTTCATTATTGAAAAATATACGAAAGTGAACGCAATTCATTAAATTCTATGCTCAACATGTTTGCTGTTTTTTTTTTGTTGCCACAAAACCCCTTTATTGGCTTTTTGCTCACAAAAAAATAAAAGAACTTCCCATTGTTTAAACAATTTAACAATCAATTTTGTATTCGTATTTATTAGAAATACAATGTTTTTTTTATTTTTCGTTCTTCTCCTGGTTTAATAAATTAATGTCAATGTCAATCAGCAACTGATGCTGATTTATAAAAGACTGCAATATTTTTCTCCTACACAACTGAAATTAGTTGTCTTGCGTAATACGAACAATTTGTTTGGTTGTCTAGTAGTTTAGTTGTGTTGATGACAACTCAACTAAGTTGATTTGTGTAATAGGAGCATTCATCTCAGTCGCTTTCAATTTGCCCTCATACTTCTTGTAAATTGAACCGTATGTAAGCGCTGGACAAAGAACTCTGAGCTCTCACGCCATTTCATCCACCCTACGCTTTCGGGATGGTTGATGCCGTTATTAAAGGATGCTTTCTTATTGATCATAGATCCAAGGTACTTAAACTTTTCGCACTTGGGAAGAAGATGTCCGGAATAGTTTTTTTTATAAAAAAAATGTTTGCTGATAAATTAAACATCATGATGTTGGGCAATTAAACTATTTAGAGCCGACGCCAAGAAACGATATACGAAATACAGAAAATAATGTTACTGAGAACTAAAAAAAAAAAAAAAACAACAGCTGAACAAAATTGATGATTCTTGAAAAATAATTCAGGTTTAAAAGAATTTGTACCAGGAAGTAAGTTTTGCTTAGTGGAAATAGAATTGTATCATCTAATTCTTTGGGTGGCGTCCTTTTTTTGTTTTGTCTTCTGATAATTTCTTACATTATATTTCTTGCATTTTCCTCTTCAGACTCTTAATCACTAAACCATACATCGATTGTATCCATTTTTTTTTTAATTGTTTAAATTTCGTATGAAAATAAACTATTTTATTAAAATCTTACTTACTTATGTCGTTTTCGGTTGGTCGCCCAGAAGCGTCCGGGAGAGTCCAGAAGTCGCCTGAAACCATTCGCTTGGCACTCAGAATGACAGTTCCTCTCCTGGAAAGAAGAGTTTTGTCTTCTGAATTTCAATTCAGAATCAAAATCAGAAGCACTCACACATTCATGGTTTTAAACTTCAAAAAACTTTCATCTGTCATTTTTTGGTTTGCGCATTAATAATATTACAACAAATTTGTTGAAATTTGATAAAAACTAAAAAGTTTAGTAAAAAACACAAAGTTTATAAAGTGAAAAGATAATAAATAGTTTAAAGAATATTCGCATGCTCAAAAAGTGGATAAAAATTTGCGTTCATGTTTACCATTACAATGAAACATATAATTTCAGAATTTAATCAGCTGTGTTTGCTTGTTCGCTTGGAATCCTGGATCGGAGAGCTCTTCGGGATTACCACCCAAAAACGACATTACTTAAGATGGCGCTCACAGTCCAGGATGAAGTGGGTTAACTAACAAGTAATTTAAAAACCAAAATTCATTTCTGTCAAACGTCAAAGTATGAGTAATACACAATTGTTACTTTTCCATTTACAATACAATAATAATTCAAGTACTAGGTGATCAAGTTACGCAATACCGATTGTGCGATCGATCGACGGTAACGACAACCGCAATAGCGGCCCATGTTTTTCCATTATTATTCTACACTCGGAATAACGTCTGTGGTTGATTTTCCCAAAACAAACCCGCGCTGGTCCGTACTATTTTTCGCAAACAGAAATCCAATAACCCTTCAACGATCTTCATGGTCTGTGACATAAGCTTGATTGAACGGTAACTATCGCAGTTTTGCGTATCACCCTTCCTCTTGTAAATTGGAAGAAACATTTGGGGCCGCTTATAAGCTTGGAGATGAGAACCGTGAGCCATTTTAGCCCGATGTCTAACATCTTTTTCCAGAACTGTGAGGGTATTCCATCTGATCCAATGTTGGGCCATTAAATAGCTTTTACCTTTCTGTAGATTTTCACAGCCGACTTCTTCGACTATGATTTTGGCCATTTCTTCGTAGTTTGGTAGGGCTGTTGTAAAGTATCGTCTGAGAAACTGTTCATTCAAAAATTCTTCGCAATACTGTCGCCACCTGTAAAGAATGTTGTCGTCATCCACAAAATGTTGGCCTTGAGCATTGTTTATGAACTTTGGTAAAGAAATCTTCTGGGCATTTATCCTTCATTGAAGGCAAGTTCGTCGCAGATAATTCCACACATTTTTTTTATTCACAAACTTTATTCCTTGATCTGTTGATTGTTTGAAACAAAGCATTTTCCCTTTATATTTGTTTAAATGTTTTTTTAAATTATTAAATGGCCTAGATAGCCAATTTTTTTTTTATATTTTTTAAACTTAATTATTTTTTTTTTAAATTAAGTTTAATGATGAAATTATTTAATTCTTAAAGTTTAATGATAGCTACAAATTGATCACACATTTAGGCCACTTGTTCGCCTTTCAACATAATTCAGCAAATTTAATTTTTTCAATCCCATAGTTTTCAAGTTCGCAAGTTCGTGCGACTCTGTCGTGCATTTTATTTTAATTACATATTTCATTTTAAAGTAACTTAAGAATTAAAAATATTTAAAAAAAAATCCAAGGTTAAGTTTTTGCAACCCAGGCGTGGCTTTTATTTTTTAAATATAAATCCAGGAAAATAAATCTTTCTAAGTAATCGCCTGCGTGCGAGGACTTTTCATTTCGTCACACCATGAATGCTTTGCTTAGATTTATTTGCTTGGGTTCATCTTAAAACAACAACTTTGTTTAGGTTTTCTTTTTACTTTTATTAATTTAAGTTTAGTTTACTCTCATAGATTTCCCATTTATGTCATTTTCCTTTTTTAGTACCCCATCCTATGACCATGCACCAAATCCCGACAAACAATGGATACTGCGAGTGACTCAGCCAATGGAACCTGTCCACAAAAGATTTACCAACATTTTGATGACTAAAAGACTGCAAACTCTCCAAAGCGTTGATGTTGCTGTAGAACGAGTTTACAATGAACTTAAAGCTCTCGGTGAACTTGATAACACGTATATCGTTTATACCTCTGACCATGGCTATCATCTAGGACAGTTCGGCTTGATTAAAGGTAAAAGTTTCCCCTTTGAATTTGATGTACGAGTTCCGTTCCTCATACGTGGTCCAGGCATTCAGCCATCAATAGTGTAAGTATCTTAATTGTTGTCGTCCAGCTTCTATTTCTGTGGGTTCGTAACCTTTCGCTTTGCGCAAATAATGCAGAGTTGACGAATTGGTGTTAAATATTGACTTGGCGCCAACATTCCTCGACATGGGAGGCGTACCTACACCCTCTCATATGGACGGCCGAAGTATTTTACCATTGCTACTTAGCAGACATCGTAGTATTCGTGATCAATGGCCGGATACATTCCTTATTGAAAGTTCTGGGCGGCGAGAGACTCCAGAGCAAATTGCCGAGTCAAAGGCGAGACTACAAGCTGAGCGAATGGGCATGAAATTAGTGAATAGTATCTTGGTGGAGGATATACCAAAGAATTTAACCACTGAGATTTATGAGAAAGTGGGTAATTCGAGCTTGGATTTTCATTTAAATGACGAAAATGTGAATTTAGAATCACATGAAGAGCACGATGATTTTGACGACTTAGATGGTGATGGTAAGTTGAGTATTTCTATCGTTATGGCCGTTATTATTAGAGTCTGTCTAAAGGCACCTAATTTCGCGTGCGCGATATAGTTTTTTACCGCTCCTGGATATACCCTGTGTATGTCCAGTCGTCTAGCAGGAAACTTTTCAACAGGTTTCTCATTAAATAGAACATGGGTCCCCCGCTTCGCGAGTTTTTAACTCCTTTTCTGTAGTCCAGCCCCGCTCACGCAACTTCGTTGTTCCGCTTAGGGTATGTCCAGTCATCTGCCAGGCGCCTATTTCAACAGTTTTCTTATTAAACCTTACCTGAGTGGCCTAGGGATTTTAACTCCCTTTCAGTTTGCAGTTCAGCCGCTCACGTAAATTCACTGCTATGTCCAGGACCGGTAGAGAACTATTTCGCGTACGCGAAAATAGGTGCCTTTAGACAGTTCTTTATTATTATTACCTAATAATTATTATGTATCGGAACTTTATTCATTTCGCAATAAGACGACAATAAGTTCGCAGATGATGATGACGATGAGGAAGATGACTTTGAAACCGAATTGGAAGACGAAGAAATGGTTAGTTCGACGGGACTAGGTTATTCTGACAGTGCAGATGGTGCAACTAAACAAGACCAGTTCGATAACCAATTGCCACTGTCAACATATATGACTAAGACGATGCGATTGAACTCAGAATGTTCGGATCCAGCTTTGCTTCAAAATTGCCGTGTAGGCCAGAAATGGAAATGCGTAAATGAAGGGGGTCGCTGGAGGAAACACAAGTGCAAATTTCATGTGAGTTAAGCGTGTTTAATGAAATTTTATATATTTTTAAGCATCCAGATATATACTGAGCCAACAAATTTGTAGTTTGCGTATATTTCTGCACCTGTGACCCTCATACAGTCATACTCATCATTGACGTGTCTATGTACTCACTTGTGAAGTTGCCTGACTGCTATTTATCAGCTATTTGTCAAGAACATCAGTTGTTGATTTTAAGAACAAATATTAAAATAAGTTGAGTTCAATATTTTATTTCAGAAGTGATAGTTATTCTAGTCCAGTCTATACATCGAGGCTCTTAAAAATATGTTTAGCATAGATTTTGATTTAAGCATGTTATCTGTTATGGTCAAAGTATTATGAACATAAGTTTGCAGGATCGCACCACCAAGGGCCGGCCGCTAAATGGGGGAGGGCGAAAACTGCAAGTATTATAATTCTAAAGTGTGGCAGCTTAAATCTGAACACACTGTTTAATAATAATTATAATTTAGATTAGTCGAAATGCTGAATACCATCAACATCGTGCTTAATATTACTTAACTACGTAATTTTTGTGTTTACCATATTTGAGCCTATAAATTGCTGTTCTAGGAAGTTTTCAAATATAAAACACAAATAAAGTCGGACCAGAGGTTTATGAGTTTAGCCCTGAATGAATATGAACAGCAAAAAAGTTCCGAATACAAGTAAAACATTGATTTTTTTTTGCTTATAACAAGGCATAGGATTTTGTTGACCTAAAATTTTTAAAACAGGTGTTTTGCCAAACATCAAAAAAAGCAAAAAAAAAAAAAAAAAAAAGCATTTATATGAAAAGAGATACAAAAAAGCTAAAAAAATACTTTTGAGCTTTGGCAACCAAAAGTTTTTTAAGGTTTTCCCGGTTTTGTCTTTTAAGACGACGATTGTCTTTTAAAACGTCTTCTCTAAAATCTCAAGAACATCCTATCGTGCATCCTTAAAATCAAAACTGTGATTTATTTTTAGCATTGTTTAAAAAACATTTGCTAAAAAATACCTCTATTCCGCAATTTTTAAAAATATGTATCTGGATCTACTAAAAATCCAAAGTTATTTTGAATATAAGCTCGCTATGTTCTCACAGCTTCATGTTCGATTAAATCTTTTTTTGTATATATCGTTTATTTGTCAATATTAGCCGTTTAAAAATTGATTACAAAAAAATATATACATTTTATATGTAAATTGAATAAATCTATTTATAACGTAATATGTTAGAAGTTTTTTGAATTTTTGTAAGTTGTGTTCTAATTTTATTTCATTAGATAAACTATTATAAATATTCAATCCTCTATGTAGAACCATATTTTGAGTTCTTGTATACATACTCAAATATAACATTGGCAACCTAAAATCACTAGCATTGCGTAACTGAAAAGATTGCACATCAGCTACATAAGCTATATATTCATTTAAATAATTAGGTAATATATTGAATTTAATTTTAAACAAAAAACAAAACTGTGGAAGCGGCACTGAACACCGACGGAACACAACGTATTCATTTTGCCGTTGAATACTTGCCATTGCGTCTTTTGTTTTGACGTTTCGCGTTGTTTTTATTTGTTTAGTGTTTTGTTTTCTGTTGTAAAAAATTAAAATTTAATTTACCTGACTTAACAGCAACATATTAATATAAACATTTGATATCGGTTTGGGGAACGTAAATACCTTTCGAAAAACCAAAAATTATATGAAAATTTTGCCGTTAAGTTAGTGAAAAAGGGTGACTTCAAATAACGTTTATTAATACCCTATGTATTTAATATGTTTAATAACATAAAATAACGTATTAATGTTTAATAACAAATAAATTGTAACAAAAATATTTATTAGTCAAAAAGGTCAAAGGTCGAATTTCGACCACTGTCCGAATTCTAATTCTTCCAAAAAAATAAAGTTTTTTTTTGTATATCTCTTAACATAGATAATTGACATCTTTGGCAAATATCACAAAGTTCGCGTTGTCTGATAATGCGGCATAAAGCCAACTTGTCGTAAGCTTGTCGTGGCAATGCATGTACAAAAGGAATTGAAAGTGGATTCCATGTTTTTGAAAATGTAAAGTAAAACAAACAGGAAAAAACAGAAGAAACTGCAAAAAAGAAACAACAACGATAAAAGCATACATATTTGAAGTCAGCAAGACGTGAAACGCATTTTATTAAAGTCTTGAGTTATATCACTTGTATACGACTGCACAAAAAAAGGCAAAAGTGAACAAAATCCTATCCTTCTCTAAAAAAATTTAAATTTCTAAAGATATCGGTTTTTTTTTTTTTTTTTTTTGAGATAATTAGGTTAAAATTCTCTTAAAAATTTCGTCCCTTAGTACGCGGATCTGGATTCCGAAAAAAATAGTATTATCAGGAGGCACCCCTCTACCACATATACAAAAATCGCACTGAGAGCACAAAATGCACAGTTTGAGTTTTTTTGTTTTGTTTCGTTTTCCTGTACTATAAGTATAATTACATTTTTGCTTCTCCTATACTATGAAATCACTGACAATTTTATAAAAAACTGGAAACAATTTGGATAAAACTACCTTCGGCATTCCTTCTGCAGTTGCTTCATACCTTGGTTGTTTTAGAAATCCTTGAAACTTTTATTTTTAAAAAATTACTATAAGTAAGCCTTTTTGCAATAATAAATGGCCATTATGATGGCAAGCACAGACTTAAATTAATATTCTTCTAAAGATAATTGGTGTGTTCATAAACGTCAAACTAACTAAGATCTGCAATCATAAAACACTTATTTTCGGAAGGTTAACATTTTGTTTCTTATTATTTTAATATCTTCTGTTCAGAATACTACGTATAAAAAAACGAACCAATTTTGTTTTGTTTAAGAAGTGTGTTTTTATTCATTTTTGTTATTGCAGATCTTAGTTAGTCTTACGTTTATAAAAACACCCAATCTTAACAACACCTTCGAACGGGTATTTTTTACATAATCAAAATTGTTTCATAATGAATACAGCAAACGAAAAACTAAACAGTTTATCAACAATTGTGTCGTATTTATATTAAAATACTAGCTTGGTCTGCGAAAATTTGCTTGCGTTACGTTGCATCACATCATTAGATGTCAGGGATGTTTAAAGTGTTCTTCTTTAACAAGAGTTGGTTCTATTGCTAAAATGAGTATTGTTTAAAATTTTGCGCCAATGAATGTCTTAAACATTCCTCTAAGTATAATCTTTCAAATACGAAAAATTCAGGGCGACTCCATAGTTCAACGAACACAACTATAAAAAATATACTTAAATAATACCCAAGGTTTTATATTGAGAATATATAACTCAAATATTCTCAATATAAACTTTTATAACATTCAAATTGGTCAAAACTTCATATATAAGTAAGTATGTTTTAAGTCAATCATGTTACGATTGCAATATCAGTAACAACATCAACGGATACGATGATAGGTCTACTTTTTATGCCAAGCTCAGTAACACCCGCTGATACATGTCTTATGACGTATATAAATTCACTTCGAATATCAAAGTGTCAGTTTCTGGTGCGGCTCAGAACATGGAAAGTCTATACTTCCCATATTTTGTATCCAAACGCAGTTGGGGTATTTTTCGTTCTTCAACATTTTGTAAACATCTCTATTTTCGAATCTAAGTTCCAATTGCGTAAGGTAAACGCTTGTGTTTAGGGTCTGTTTTGATGTTGCTTAATGCTTCTTCATTATTAGTTAAGTTGATAAGAAGGATTAGTTTAAAATGTCCGTTAATTATTCTTCCTAATCCTTGTTTGATAGCATTTCGTACATGTCAACTGTCGCTTCCACGTGAAGGATAGCATTTTTAAGGTTTGATTTTTGAACTTGTTTCCTGTTAGTTGTGGTTATTGTAACTCCATTGTCTAATCCTACAGTCTCCCTATGGTACATTGGCTTACCGCCTCCTTTTATTTGTTTTAATCTTTTTTGGGGCATATTCATAGATGTTTGACAAGTTCTTATTAAGTTGTTTTTAAGCTAAGCTCGAGTTTTTACTAATCATAGAAATTTAAAACCCAAGTCTAAACGAGAAGTTCGAGTCTAACTTTAAACAGGACTGAACCCATGTTTAATTTGTATTTAAACGTCAAAAACAGGTACACAAATAAAATAATATTTCAAGGTTCGTGAGGGATTTTCTTTTTCTTGAAAATAAAATGTTGGTCATTACCAATTTACGGACAAAAAAAACAAATACATAAATAGATAGTAATATTTCTACATATCTACCAACCATTAAACAAATAGGCGAAAATAACAAATTTCAGCGGAAAAGGTTGGTATATTATTTACGCAGATGAGCATATCATTGTGCAATATAATAATCGAGATGGAATAAATAATGCGGAATTTTATCAGACATTTTCTTAATTTTCATTTGATGTTTTCATCTCGGATTGTGCTAATTTTAAGTTTTATAATTTTCTGTTCCTAGACAAAAATTATCAATAAAAAAAATATCGTAAACGGCGTGTATCGTTTTCAACCTGTCATGCATTGTTTTAACTTTCAACCTTTCTTTTTGTTACTTAATAAAAATCAATCTTTCCCACTCACTGCATATGTGGTACCCAAGTTTGGGCTACGTTCCACTGGTGTTTTACCAAACAGAGCTGAAAAAACATCTATTCTATGATAACAACTGTGGCTAACTTGAGTGTTAACGTTAGACTCCAGTTCAGAAGAATTTGACCTTACAATATGACTATGAATATGAGCCAATGTCCCTTAATAATAAACGAATTTAAACCCAACTTAAAAAAGAACATCAAATTCACGTCTAAACTAGACAAATGCTTATGTACGGCTGACCCGTATCTAACCTTAAATTTAAAGTGACGACGATACAATAATCACAACAATTATCTAATTTCAATATAAGTTGTCAGAATGTATAATCGGATATCTTGATTTAAATGATGATTTATAGAATACAACAAAGTTATAAAACAAACGAAAGAATTTGTGTAATTTGTTTGGTTTATTGATATTCAACATATTTTTATATATGTACATACATATATACAGATACGTAGATATACCAATATCATACATTAAATTAATAATATATCAATGTATATATTTAATTAATATTTCTATTTAAAAATCTAGTAACTCGAGTTGTTATGTGTTCATTTTCTTTACTCCATTTCTTTCTAAATTTTTACTCTTTTCGGTAAAACAATCTGTACGTTTTTTGTGTTAAATAATGCTGTTGAATATTTTTTAAATGAATAAATAAATTTATATTTCGGTTCTTCTTTTCTTTAAATATGACACTGACTTAAATGTGGAAGAAACAGAAAGATTTGCCAACTCTTAATTTCGTTGCCTGTAATTTTTCGATCTAAAAAATCTATCTTGGGGAGGTCACAGTAACGAAATTAGAAAGTTGAGTTACAATGATCGCGTTGAATTCGACTTTTGTTTAATACGATTCATTAGGTACTATTTTTGTTTACTTTAAATAATAACAAATAATTGATAGTTTTTTATTGATACCGGAATAACATCTCTTTTGGAAATATTTTCAGTTCTAATAGAACATTTTACCAAGGCTACAATCTGTGGCGGTGGACGGACAGTTTGAACGTGAAATGTAAGTTCGTTATTGTTGATTGTCTGGTTGTTATTCGTTTATGGAATATAATTTCAAACTACGTATCTTCACAATTCATTTACTTTGTAGTTTAGGACAATGCCTAGACTGTTGAATAAGAACGGCCACCCAAGTACCTTCTATTTAATAAGAAAACTGTTGAGAAAGGTGTCTGCCAGACGACTCGACATACCCTAAGCGGAACAACGAAGTAACGTGAGCAGTATTTGACTACAAAAGGGAGATACAATTCCTTGAACTCGCGAAACGGTCCACCCAGGTTTAGTGTAATAAGGAAACTGTTAACAAAGGCGCCTGGCAGACGCTTAATATACCCTTAGCGGAACAACGAAATTGAAAAATATCTTAAACCCGTGAAGCGCGCCACCCAGGTACTGTGTAATAAGAAAACTGTTAACTAAGGCGACTGCCAAACGAATGGACATGCCCTTAACAGAGCATAGACACTGGACTACAGAAAGAGAGTTAAAATCCCTTGAACTCGCGATGCGGCACCCACGTACTGTGTAATAAGGAAACTGTTAACAAAGGCGCCTGGTAGATACATAATCTTAGCGGAACAACCAACTCGCGTGAACGGTAATGGACTAGAAAGGGAGGTAAAATATCTTGAACCCGCGAACGAAGTGGGCCACCCAGGTACTGTGTAATAAGGAAAAACATACCCTAAGCGGAGGAACGAAGTTACGTCATCGTTACTGGCCTACAGAAAGGGAGTGCAATTCACTTGAACCCGTGAAGCGGGTCACCCAGGTACTATTTAATAACAAAACTGTTGATAACAGCGCCTGCAAGACGACTGGACACCCTAATCGGAGCAACTAAGATGCGTTAGCGGGATTGGAGTACAGAAAATAGAGTGAATATTTCTTAAACCCGCGAAGCGTGCCACTTAGGTACTGTTTAATAAGAAAACGACTGAGCATACCTTAAGCGAAGCAGTTTTTATTTTCAAAACAATTAAAGTAATAGGAATTTTCATAATTCTGCTTGTATTTCTCTAAACCAAAGGAAAAAAAATCGGATTAACAAAACTGTTCGTTCAAATTCCTTGTCAAATAAAAAAACTTAATTAAGTATCGCAATCGTGGTGCGTTCTGAGGCAATATTTCTTTTAACAAGCTACTTTACTATCAAAGATATTTCTTTTCGTTCCAAGAAGAAAATTTACTACTATTTTCATAATTTTTGTATGAAATCGCTTAACTTGTTTAGTGTGCAAAGTATTATTTTTGATACACATCAATCAAGTTGTACCTGGTTCTTTGCGTCCAATGTATCATTTTTGATATGTCTACTTATATAAAAGACCCTTCACTGTCCCCATACAAAATATATTTTTTACATCCCTACGTCCAAAACAAACATTGGACCGTGAAGCGAAAGTCGTTTTTACTTGCTCTATAGGTACTACAAGGCAAGTCTTGGATTCGTTCAAAAACAAAAAGTTTTGAGATAACAATCAAAAATGACATTACGATGTCTGTCGGTCTGTCTGTCTCGGCACCTACAGGCTAAACGGATGGGTCGATTTACATCAAATTTGGTATGAATAGTTTTTACGCCCAGAGTTTTTTTTTGTAGGTCACTGTAAGTCTAAAAATAACGGTACCTGCCATAGGGTTATCGAAAATTTTATTTTTCTCAAAAAGGGCTCTAACGATTTAAACCAAATAATAAATGGATTTAGATCTTTTAAACAAAATTAATCCGCTTTTTTCGTTTATTCCTTTTGTACTTTCAACCCTCAGGTAACTTGCCACAAGAGCAAGTTTAAAAAATTAAAAATTAATTTTTTTAAGAGGACAGTAACGGGTTAAGGCCGTGTGTGAATTGCGTTTAATTGAAAACACTTTTTAATTTTTCTTTCTTAACCGGACAGTTCCAATAGCAGGACAAAAATTCGGTTACCGCGAGTGTTCGCTTATGGGAGCTTTCACTGTATATAAAACAAATTCGGTTAGTAACACCATTTATAACTCAACAATGGGTGTACCGATTAATGAATAGAATAACTAATATCGGGTATTTGTGCACGTATACAAAATGAGAAACCTCAACAACGGACTTTGATATTTGACGTTATAATTTAACTTTAATTTAACATCTAAGAATATAACTCTGATAAAATTAAATTTTGTTGAAATATAAGACTTGTTTATACTTTTGCTTAAAGCAATTAAATTAGGTTTAAATAACTCGGCTCGGTCTGAATGTTGTTGCCCAACTTTTCTCGTTTTTTCTTTTTGGGTTGTAAAGCTTGCGTATTGATATCTAGTCTACCGTGTTCAGGCTTGAACATGCTGCCCTCTATGTCATACGTTTCTCAGCATACGAATCCCTTCCCGTTCCAGTTGAAAAGACGGGATTTGCAGGAACCAAAGATCAAAGCTGAGAAGACTGATGAGGATGTAATTTTAGATGTTCTTTAAAATGGAACAAAATTGAAAACTGTTTATGAGAGATGAGTAAGAGTATGTGATTATCGAAGATAGATTAAGAGTGTTCTACTGGTAATTTGCATATCTTTGAAACGCAACGTTTGTAATAACCAGTTTTAGTGCGTACTGTGTAAGACAAACAAAACTGCAAGGTATTGTTTGTATGTAGTAATTTCCCTATCACCAACACCAGTTGCGCAAAAAAGGTGGAATGATGGGTTGAGTCTAACTTTCGTGAAGCTGCCCTTCAGCTGTTGTGAGTATCGTGGTCTGATTTTAAACAAGGAACACAAGACTTTACTTTGGCTTGATCTTAGTATCACTGACAATCCAAAATTTCTTTCGAATTAGAGAAGCTGTAAGCTGAACTCTGCCATAAAATGTGTTCAAATGACAATATAGGATGATAAGATTTTTTTCGTTGAATGAAAGTGAAGTGCGTTCTATTCGTCCTTGCACTCGTAGAGATTTGCCATTGTCTAGAAAGGAAGCTAGGCCTCATAAACGACTTTTTTTCCTTATCAGCTTCAGTAATTGTCAGCTCACGGATATCAGATGAGAAATATTTAATTAACTCGATGAACCAACCTTACGAGGCTAAATTCAAATACTTTAACCTTGACAGCTCCACTAGGGTTTATGTATTTCATTCCGTTTTTTCGTGAATTGATAATTATGCATAAAACGAAGAAGGCAAACCACTATTCGTCGCAAATGTTAAAATGATAAATAATTTTGAATAATAGAATTTTGCGGAGGTAAATCAACAGGAATATTGGTGACAATCGTATCGGTTTCTATCGGCCCGATGCCTGCCCCGTATTTATCTATCTGAAAATCCCAACATAGAAAAAATTGCTCAAAACAACAGATTTTAAAGAAAGAGCACCCAAACGGAGGAAATATCGCTCAAAATTCTATTAACTTAATTTCTGGTTTTACATTTTTCAAACAAAAACGTGAATATAATCTACCACTATTTCCCACCATAATGGAAAGGAACGGTCTTTGCATTATTTGCCAAAACTTGCACCCACCCACACCAAACTCAAATTCTATAGTGAGCCTGGCAGGGGGGTTGCAGGGAGGCAGCATAGCCCTCCTTACCAATCTCAACTGTTGGGGACACACGCGGACCACCCAGGTACTGTGAATCAGTTCACAGTACCCAACAGTTGAGATTGGTAAGGGGAGGCATGCTGCCCCCTGTAACCCCTCTGCCAGGCCAACTATAGGATTTGGGGTGAGCGCAATTTTAGGTGGGTGCAAGTTTGGGTTTGCAATATTGTGGGCATTTGTATGAAAAATATAACTTCACCCACAAGAGTGAAATAATATCCCACCAAAAAGTTAAATATTTGGGTCAAATTTCCTGTTTTGGCTGTTATTATGTTAGTATGGAAAAGGTTTCGTTCATCTTGTATGCGTAAATAGAAAAATGATGCATACGCCAATGGGGATTAATCGCAAAATGCATGAATCTCAACTTTCCTTAACAACTTAGGGGAGAACTGAAACCAGCGTGGAATCTGAATGCGATCAATTCTTGGTAAATCATTGAGAAACTGATTCCATTAATCAAAGAGTTACCCTAAAAGTTGAAGATCCCAGCTGAGCTTCAATGACAGTCGCTTCAAGAATGTCTTTCCAGTAACAATTAAGGAAGTGATGAACCCCAAAGGGTCAAACAGTTTGGCTAGCGTAGATAGAATATTGCGTTTGACAACAGGCTCTTGATGAAGTTCAAACTTGAGCTTGTATCGGAATTGCATGACATTACATGGTGACGTTAGAAATAAACCCAAATTGGCCTAATTGCGCTTTAAAAAATGAAATAATACCAAATTTGGAGTTTTGCTCTATTTCAATTTAGTTTAGTTTAGTTTAGTTTAATTTTGTTTATTTTATTGATTACGAAAACGCTATACACATAAAGATATTTTATCTTATAAGTTAGTGCTAGCTTAATAATGTAGATATAATTTTTAATTTTAATTTTCTATAAAATTAAATAAGGTTCATTTGACGTTTTTTCGTTCCCAATCAACAAGAATAAAGTATTTGAGGTTTGTAGTATAAACGGTGAGGTAGGTATGGGGGGGGGGAGAATGCTTTCCCCTTTGACTCTTTAGTGTGGTTGCCAATTTGGGTATATGCAAAGTTTTTGATTCAAAAGTTTTGATTTAAAACTTCGCATATATACTTAAACTCGCACCCACCCGAAATCCTTTAGCGAGTCCTGACAGGGGTTGCAGGAGGCAGCATGCACTCTTTCATACCTCACATTTTATTATTAAACAAGATATTTTTGGCACAATTTCGTTTACCACAACGAATAAACGACAATTTGGTGTTCATTTTCGAAAACGATATAAGCCATAATTCGGAATTTGGCTTTATATCACGTCGCAACATCACATTTTTGTCAAAATAGTTATGTCGACCACTTTATATATACTGATGTGCGATTATAACGATCAAAAAAAATATATCAGTGGATAGGCTCTGGTTGAAATGCACATGAATTATTTTTTCTGGCAGGAGTCAATCAGGAAAATAAAAAAATGCATTTTTTACAACAGATATTTGTTAAATTGAACTTTTTTTGGCACAATAATTTTTTTCAGTTATAATCGATAGTAATGTAACTTTGCGTTTTAAATCAAATGAAATAATAGCTTATTATCGACTTAAAAATGTTTCCCTATTCATATTCCCTAACAAAATTGTGACTTAATTGCGACACCGATATTATGTCTTTCAAAATTTTACTAAAAACAAAATTTAAAATTAGGATAGTTAATTAGAATGTACCTCCCTATTCACCAATGAACATCCTCAATTGGATTTAACAATATTTTAATATATCTAATCGTTAGTTAAAGTCAATGAAATAGATAGCTAGACAAAGTATCCAGTAACTTAAAGCTTAATAGTTTAACAGCAGGAAATACATAGTAGATAGCTACATAAATATTTAGCCCTATACAGGTATCCGTTCGGAAGAAAATTTTGCCCGATTCGTAAAAAATCGGAGAATTTTTAATCGAGGTCTCCATTCTGACACACAATTTGGAGAAACTTCAAAAAGAATTAAACGCTGGCTATCGATGCCAAGCGTTAAGCCATTTATTTTTGACAGCTAAACGGCAAATATTTTCCGAAGTTCTTCTACAACAAATTGCTGCGCAACATTGAATACAAAATATTTTTAAAAGTTTGTTGCTGATTCGATTGAAAATAAATTTGTTATGTTATTTAGTTGCAAAAATAAAAAAAAAAACAATTTTTTTGAATTGTTTTGATTTAATTGTGTGAAAGGCATGATTGTATGTACATTATTCAATTCTAACTTCATTGTTAATAATTATGGCGCAAAATTTTAAACGATTTAGCATCATACTAGGTAAAGAAACTATTGTTTTGTGCCCTAGTATGATGCTAAACATGTTCTAGTATGATGCTAAATCGCTTAAAATTTTGAGCCTATGTTTTTAAATTATCAGAATATTTTTCAAGCTGTATGTGAAGGAAGCATCTGGTGGAAAATGTCAATGTTCCGAAAGGGATACCTCGATCCCAATTTTAGTTCCGATCTGAAATCATTTCCGATCTGAACTTTTTCCGAACCTATACCTCGATTGAGCTGATTATTTTGTTGTCTTATAGAATCATTGAAGTATTTTTTATGTTTTTTCCGGAAACTCTGTTTCTTTCTGAATTTAGGTATCATTATTTTCAGCAGAAACGGCAGGATAATGGTAGTAATTTCCACAAAAAGCGGAAATCTCGCGCATGCTAAATCGCCTTCATTGATTGTATGGTCAGTATGTCATGTCGTGAAGTAAGCTGAAGCGATGATCAGTTCCTTGGAGTCGCTAAACTTCACCATTGTAGACATCAGGTCTTATATTATTTTTTTTTTGTTTGCTTAATGGTATGAGCAAGAGTGAATACCACTATTATATTATCTAGTTACAGCTCCAACATCACTTAGCAGAATTGAACAATATGCCCAAGCAGTCTAAGCGCAACTGTGCATGTTTTACTCCAGATGGCGTAGTTTATACAAAAATCAAAACTAATCGTGATTACTTTGGAACTCGACTTCGCAAAAGGTAGTATTGTGTCAGGAACAAATTGTTATATGTGGTGATAATTCCCGCTTTCTGCCTTTACAGAAAACAATCATTATTAACACCTCGCCATAGACGTGATACTTTCGATGAACCACAAGGGAGAAGAGAATCTTTAAAAGAGATTTATCATGATCATTTTCCCATTGAGATGAAGGGGCTCCTTGACATAACTAATGCGTTATCGCTAATAGAAAACCATTTTCATAATTATTCACACAATTCCTCCTCAAAGAGAAAAGTTAAAAATCAGAAAAAATTTCGTCACAAGCGAGAAACTGCTAACAAAGTTGAAGGAACAACGTTCACCTCTACCATGAATGACCCAATTACCAAAATTATTCAAGAAATACAAACCACACTA
Organism: Baccha elongata; assembly: GCA_951217065.1. NCBI lineage: Eukaryota > Metazoa > Arthropoda > Insecta > Diptera > Syrphidae > Baccha > Baccha elongata. The sequence goes on along the minus strand of OX578272.1, from coordinate 49,715,104 downwards.
GAAACTCTGGAAGTAAAGTTTCTTGAACACGAGCTGAATACAAATAATTTAACTCGAGGGATTGGTATTGGTGGTGGCGGAAAGTCACCATCCAAAGCTGGTGGTGGTGGTGCAGGAAAACTTGGGGCGAAATGTTTCATCGAATCCGAAACAGGCAAGGTCAATTGTTCCAATGTGATTTATGAAGATGAGAAGACTTGGCGCAAATCACGAGGCCAAATTGATTTGCTTATTAAAGTACTCAAGGAAAAGATAAATCATCTCAAAGAAATTAAAAAACAATTGAAAGAGAATAAGTCTATGACAGCTTCTGCTGTATCTCCAGGTATGGTGATAAAATTCGATAATGAAAACTATGACGAAACAGGCGATGAGATATTAATGGAAAGTTCAACGGATAATGGAGTTTTACTTCCACTACATCGCCCTAATAAGAGTGGGAAGCGTGGTGGTAAGTTTGAGAAACAGTCTCATAATTCAAGGCCTAGGAAGCCCATGCAGGATGAACAATTATTTGACTTTAACTATTTTAACTCACAAGCAACTGATATATTAGATACTCCTCATTTAGGAGGAGGAAATTCTTTTGGCAATCATTCTCGCCGTCGTAACCCTGGTCACAATAAACATCATAGCCGTTGGCCTACAGGTCACGGAGGTACCGAAATTTTAACAACTACAACAGCCACGACAATTGTTAGCTCATTTGTTTTCTCATCGGAACCCCCAAATACCACTTTGATAAAAGGGGGTGAAAATCAGGATATTTCAGCGACCACATTAAGTGCAAGCAGTAACAATAGTGCAGCTCAATCAACTTCAAGTGCAAATGAAGTCTCAACTAACTTTAACGGTAAGTGATTCTTTGATCAAAATGTCCTTTCCAAATCCATTTATATTCTTCAATCAATTTTCATCTCAATTTTTAATATCCAACTCACTTGTTCTTTAATCTTCGTTACAGAGGCAGACAGTTCCAACATTAAAGGTTCCCAGCATCAGGGGAGTTTCAGTTCAAGAACGACAGATCCATCCCACCGTGAAAAGTTTCAGTTTTCTGGACCAGCCGAGTGTTATTGTGAACCAGAAAATGAAAAGTTGGTTAATACTATGTTTAAAACGTAATATAAAACTTCCCCACATATATACATAAAACTTACATAATGTATTTAACAAAAAAGGGTATATTTGTGCTATTGATGTGTTTGTTTCCCTTTTTTGTCAAAGTCAAAAGTTAGTTCCCGTGTGAAGTTAGTTCCCGTGAAGTTAGTTTAATGCATTTTAAATTTTATTTTGTTTAGACCAACGGAGGCGATATAATCGTTAAAAACGATTTACATCTACAAAGTTTTGACATTTTTTGCCACAATCTTGCTGGCTTTTATTTGATTTAAAAAAATTCAACAGGTAGATTTAGTTACTGTTCTTCATCAAGTAAAACAAAAAACTGGTACATTTTATAACTTTTTTTTTTTTTGGTAAAAGTGTCATAAAATTTGCAATTATCAACTTAATCCCAATTTTTCTTTTATATATAAACGATAGATCCTTCATTCATTCTGCAATCAGTTTTTCCCAAGTTAGCGAAGTGTTTTAAAAATATCGTAAAATTAAAATACAAAACTGTCTTTTCTTAATCAAGTGACACGGAGTGTAACAGTGATAGAGAAGACGGAAAAATTGCCAACCGTGGAAATCCGAGTGTAAACAACGTCTGTTGAATTCCGCATAATTCATTCCGTTTTTTCCATATTATGGTATCCGGAAAAATTTTTCCATCGCATTGCAAGTCGCTGGTCGTTCGAATCTTTACTGAAACATTCTTCACCTTTTAAAATGTGCCTGTAACCAGACTGTGGGCTCATGCCGTGACATACATACATACTTCTTTACGAAGCATGATTTTTTCATTCACTCACACTCCACTAAACGAAATAATAAAAATATTATTATTGTTTTTAGTTCCTCGCAGAACTCGACTGTATTCGATTTAAAGGGATTTTTTTAATTTGTATTGAACCAGGTACACACTACGGAAATGGAAAATTTTAAAAATTTTAATCATAAAACCCCAACATTGCATGCGGAATGAAGTTCGCCGGTTCGGCTAATATAATATAAATAAATATTAAAAATAATTAAAAAAAAAAATTGAGTTATTTACTTGCTTTAAACTCGGTAGGTATGTGACTAAAGTCTTGTATATTGTTTGTATAATGTTTAAGCTGTTTTTACAAAAACTCGAGTTTATCCTATTAAAATTACATTGCTTAAACCCAGGCTTAGCAAGACTATAGTTTAAAAAAGACTATGAATATGCCCCTTTGTATTTAAGAGTTTTTAATTCCAAATTTTGTCTTTAAAGTAAATTTTTTATTCAACAGTTTTCTTCTTTAATTCAAAATGAATCATACTTCAAATTGAAATTTATGAATTAAAGTAAATTGTTTGGTTAATTTGAAAGGGTTGAGTTTTCATTTTTAAAATTTTTCATTAAAAATAAAAGTTTTAAAGTAAACTAATTGAAATTGAAATTCAAAGTAAACTAATGGAAATAAATTTTGAATATGATAAAATTTCCTTTGAATTTTTGAATATTAGTTTGATGTGGGCGGCAATGGTACAACCCAGAGGTTGCAGGTTCAATCCTCACTCGGGAACAAAGCAGTTTTTTCTTTTCAGCATACCTTCCAGCTTATGTTGGACGTCGCCCATGAGGTTATGCAATGAAAATTAAAATTCAACTAGCTTTCTATCCATTGTACCATAACAATTCTTTCCTATATTTCTATTCTTTGTAACTAGTGTCGTGCAATACCTGTTGTATTTAAATGGCAATCTGCCTTACAGACACATAGTTAAAATATTATTATTATTATTATTATCACTTTCAAATTTAAAACAGACTTTTTCTCTGAGTGTGTTTAGTTAATTTTTATGCATAACAAAATCAGTATTTAATTAGAAAAATACCCAATGGAGTCGTTTTTTTTCGTTATGATGGAATATATTAGATATCTCCGTCTAAGATTTCATCTTGACGTAGATGTGTTTTGATTTATCTCATTATTTTGTGTCTCTCATGCTGGTTCGTTCGCTTGAAGTTCGGCTGTTTTATTTTATATTTTTTTGTTGTTTATGTGTATTATTTTAAGTAGAAAAGTAATTGACATAAATATATGTATATGCTAATTAACATTAGGTGTGCCAAAAAGATAAAGCGAGTAGGTTAGATTGAGACAAGAAAAAAGGAAAAAACGTATTAGGCTGGAGGGGAATTTCCTAAAAACTTGACTTACAACAAAAAAAAAAAAATATATACATATATTAAAAAACTACGGTGAAGCTGCTTTTTTTTTAATTAAGTATAGTGTTTGTTTCGAAAATTAAATGCTCTTATTAATTTTTAGTCAAAAACAGAAAATCCAATGCTTAAATGTTTTGTACTTTTTGAGAAAATTAAAAATAACAAATGTGGTTTTTCATTGGTCGCAAAAAGTGCTTTTTTATTTATTTTTTATAGATATATTTTTTTCCCATCTTTTTCAGATTTTGCGTTTCATTGGTCAAAACAATCAAACCTAGATCAAAATCTCGAAATCTCGATTTAAAGTGAGATTTGTTCATTTACTTTCACATGCACAACAATTTTTGAGACTGTCATCTTGTCAAGTTAGTGCGACTTCAGTTTGTCCCCCTTTCCCCAATTTAAAAAATTAACAAATATAAAATGATGAACAACTAAAAACCAAAAAAGTATGTTTGCGTTTCATTCGGCAACAAAAATCTGAAATCTCAGGGCAGTATCTGATGTTTCCAATGAAAAACCACATAAAACCACCTTTTCTTAAAAACCGTTTCTGATCCTAAAAACACCCAAATTGTGAGATCATATTTAAATTAATTTAAAATTGTATTTAAAAATATAACATTTTTGTTTTTCTATTTAATATAATAGTGACCATGACGAGAAAGAGCTTGCTCGAGAAGCCCGTCGCAAACTAAAAGAAGAACGCCAGAGAAAAAAAGAACGTAAACGTATTAAAAAAGCTCGAATGGAGAAAGAATGTCTTTCTGAGAAAATGAATTGTTTCTCGCATGATAATAGCCATTGGAGAACAGCTCCACTGTGGAACGATAGTCCCTTTTGCTTCTGCATGAACGCCAATAACAACACATATTCATGTATACGGACAATAAATGCAACCCATGACTTTCTGTACTGTGAATTTACCACCGGTTTAATTACCTACTACAATTTAAGAATCGGTATGTGTACTATTAAAAAAAAAAAAAGTAGTAAAGAAAATATTCTTATTAACAGATCCATTTGAGACACTTAATCAAGCATCTTCGCTTACCATGGAGAATAAGTCGTACATGCATGACGCCCTAGATCGATTGAAAAGCTGTCGTGGAAAGGGCTGCACACTTAAACGTAATCACTTGCCTCTGGATTCACTGCGAGTACCAAAGCGAAACCAACCTGGGTTCAGTAAGTTTCTTATTATAAGAAAACAAAATTCTTCTTTCATGCGCACATTGTTTAAAACGACATTTTAAAAGTCCATCCATAACTATTTATATTTTTTGCTATTTCAGTGTCTTCTTCTTTTGATGGACCGAAAGCGAAACGAAGGAAAATTTCTAAATATGGATAACTACTTTCTTCAAAATTTTATTTTTGTATTTTAGGTACAATTACGTTTTGCATTTTATTTAATTTATGCTCTTTTTTAATTTATGGAATTAAGGTTAGGTTTTTATGTTATTTTGTTTAACTTAAATGTTTTACTACTACTTACCTAGCTAATTTTAAATATAGTTTTTTTTTTTTTATTAAAATTAAGAGTAAATTTCATAGTCTGAATTCGGGCGCAGGCATACATATTTCTATAAGTAAATGTTTATTATTAATAATAATAATAATAATAAAAAAATTAAAAACTGATCCATTTTCGCTGCAAATTACACAAAACGAAAATGCACTTTGCTATGTTAAATTATAATAACAAGTATTCATAATTCAAAAAGGATTTAATGATTTCGTATACTCTTCAATACTGTTGTGTCATGACATAACGGTTAAGTATTTTTCATCAAAAGGGTACCCTTACACTTGTTCTATTTAACCATGCGAACATTTTTAAGCCTTATTAATTAGGTCATATTAACAATTGAGTTAAATTAGTCGCCTTTAATTAGGATCTACATCTATGAACAAAGAAAAATAAACACTGTTTATTTCTGACTTAATGAATAAAATATTGATTTTTCGAGATGGATTTAGAGCCAAACTTTTCACCAATGTTTGGCATCTCCTCTGAGGGATAGAGTACCAAGATTCTTGAATTCCATCCCTAAGCTCCTAACACAATGGAACCGTTCTTAATCGAGTCAATGCCGATTAACTGGATTTTTATGCGTGATAATGACCCAAAACATACAGCCAATGTGGTCAAGAATTGGTTTTCGGAAGAAAATATTGATACTTTGAGCTTTGAAAACACAAAGTTCCGATCTTAACCCTTTAGAAAAACTTTGGAATGATGTTAAGGTTAAGATTGGGCAAACAAAAATAGAATAGAATAGATTTCAAGAAACTGGGTACTCTTTCCCCTAGAAGAGATGCCCACGCATTGGTGATAACTAGAAATTCTAGGTCAATCAACAAAGAATTTACTTGATAAATATAGAAAAGATCTAAAACTCTTTCTTTTGTCAAATTTTAGTTTTTAACGGATTTTTGAATGTGTGCTATTTCTGTGTCCACCAAAAATCGAATCATCACAAATTTAAATATTTGTTTCTAAATTCATCCCAAATTAAATAAATTTGATTTTTATTTTTGTATTAACAAAAATACCTAATTAATGTGGCATAGTACCGGAGATGCTCAAATATGGAAACTAAATCTCTATTGACAGTCCTTACAACAATATTTAATAATAATATATAAACAGACAGTTCCGCCAAAATTAAAACTGAAAAAATAGGACGAGAAATAAAAATAAAAAGAGGAGTAAAACAAGGAGATTCAATGTCACCACCATTATTCTCTGCTGTGCTGGAGAAGATATTCTAAAAGTTGAGATGGTACGACCGATACAGAATAAATATTTGGGGACAACCTTAGATTCGCTGACGACAAAGTTCTCATATCATCAAATTCTGACTTCATATTAATGAGTCAAAAACAAAGATAATGATCGAAGAACCCTAGATTGGTAACTCCATAGGACTCAAAAACCTGCGATATTACTTGCTGTATGTTACAGGTTAAGGTGACCCCAGATCCTGCATATTGGTAAAAAGTAACATTAATGTATATTTACTCCCTAATTATAGCAACCGAGATGTAATTACATTACGTCTACGTACTGACAATGGAACATATTGGATTGCTTCAGCCTACGAGCAGCTCGGTCCTCTCCCTGGAGACATGGTTAGCAATCTCATCGTAGATGCAGAAAAGCAAAAGATATCTATCTCATTATTGAATGCGATGCGAACGCCCATCATACAGTAGGGGGGAGTACAGACAAAAACAATAGAGGTGAGTCTCTTTTTGATTATATCATTAGTACTAGCCTTATTGTAAGAAGTATTGGCAATGTCTCCGATTCGAGTCATCACAAGATTATGAATTGGAAAGTATCATAGGAACATTCATTTTCGGATCATAGGTTGAATGTACATATTCAGTCTAAATGAAAAAAAAAACTGGAAAACAGCCAGCCTTCCGGAATTATCAGAAAACCAACTGGCAACTATATAGAGAAACTCTGGGAAAGTTAATCAAACCTTCACTTCTAAGAATCCCCTCAAATAAAAATGATCTCGATGAAAAAGTCAAGGATCTAACCCTAGCCCTCAATAAATCAAGTGCCATTTCCTTCCCTCTTATTCAAGTAAGAGGAAAACAGAAACCACGTTATTGGAATTCAGGACTAGAACTGCTCAGGAAAGATTGCAGGCAACTTTTTAACCGAGCTTAATACTCTAAAGATAATTTAGACTGGGACTCATATAAATAATCCCTTAACATTTATAAAAAAAGAATTAAGAAAAAGTAAAAGAACCTCCTGGAGGAACTTGTGTGGCAAAATAGAATTAACTTCAGAAGCTTCTAGGCTAAGAAAAATTCTATCCAAAAATCCTACAATGCCTAGCTCCCTAAAAACAGCAAACGGCTCTTGGACAATCCTGCAAAGAATCGCTCCCTTTGCTACTAGACATCCATTTCCCTGGTAACTCACATAATATATATAGTATTGATTCTTTAGGGTCAAGCAACTCAAAAACAAACAAACCCGGTCTGGTTTTTTTTCTTTTATTTATTTATATATTTAGAATGCTTACACATTAAGATACATAATCTTTTAAATTAGTGATAAGCTATAAAAAGTTAAACAAATGCAATTGTATATAATATATGTGAGCAAAGCTACCGAACAAAATAAAAACAGTAAACCGTTCATAAATTGAAGAGCAGTAAAAAAGATATGTTATTTTTTATGTAAATTTTATAAACATGAGATGATAAGGAAACTAATATAAAATATAAGGAAACAACATCTAAAAATTATTTGAATTTGACAAAATTTTCTTTAATTTATTCTGAATTTTTTTCTTTACACTAAGTTCTCTTAATTGGAGTGGGAGAGAGTTCCAAAGACGGGTGGCGTATAAAGAGATGAAAGAAGTCAGGTTATTCTGCTATGTTTCTAGGGACAAATTAAAGTGGGCTATAAATAGCTTCGATCCTTACAAGTTTCCAGGACCCGACGGCATAATACCTGCCGATCTTCAATGTGTCTCGTATATCATTACACCTATCCTTGAGGTTATCCTTAATGGATTTATGAATCTCACATGCATCCCCTTATTATGGAGAGAAGTAAAAGCTTTGTTTATACCCAACTCGAAAGACTTAAGACCGATCAGCTTATCATCAAAGGAGTGATTAAGACCCTAGAAAAATTGATTGATATCCATCTGCGTAATGCTATAGAAATATAGATCATAATCTTGTATCTACAGCACAACACGCTTATTCTAAAGGAAAATCGGTAGAAACGACCCTAAATACACTAGTACGTTCTTTCGAATATTTTCTATATCACTCTGGTCGCGTTCCTCGATATTCAGCAATCTAACAATTACAACGGCGCTGAAGAATCTTAAAACAAATCACATAACATAACAAAAAATATTAAACTTGGCTAAGAAATGAGTAAAGTGAATAATTGATTTTTTTATTTAATTTTGCATCTGGATTTACCGAGTGAATAATATGGCGAGTGAATAAAAGAGCTAAAAAACAATAAGAGCTTTCATCACCAACAATATCAAAAACATTACGAAACATTTTCAACGCCATTTAAAAATATGAAATCTTTCTGGTTTAAAACAGAAATTATACTACTAGTCAATAAGGGAAATAAGAACGACATTTTGTCGATTTTTTTTATTGATTTCAAATCGATCGTACATATTCAATGTGAAATAGTGGAAACGTAGAGAGGCGATTAAAAATATGAGTACAAAATTCAATGAAAAGGTCATCAGCATCTTTTTGAATTGATCTTGGTTATTTCCAAGAAAACGCAAAACTGTAAGCGAAAATTTCGCTAGTTGCGCCAAAAAGGTACAAAGACATCAAGACCCACTTGCACGAAACTTTTTTGACAGTAGTAACCACTGATTTATCCATGCATAGGCACTAGACATCGATCAAAATATAAACTCGTTGCAAAATCTTAAATATTTATCCACTCATTTTTCTACGGATAACTTTCTACATCCGTCAAATAGAATTTGACAAGAAGTTGCTATCGGTGACGTTCGCATTAGTGTGTATAGCAAATGTTGTTGTTGTTTTGTGCAGGTTTTCTGTTTCGTTCCTGTTTTCATTTTTTATCTTTGGTCAGCTGTGTTTTCATGCAACGTAAAATCAAAAAAAATACAATTATCTATTTAATCCTGGATAGCTAACTGCGATTTTATAAATGTATCCTTTATTTTCGTGCAAGTGGCCCTAAGACATTAATATGATATGCACCTACATAAATATATTCAAAAGCAAATAGTAGCTTACAACAAACTTTAACTTCCTTTCTTTGGCAATCCAATGGGTTTGATTTTTCCAATGGGTTTGATTTTTGTTATCTACACTCGTATAATATATCTCTCAGCCTTCTTGTTTTTATTATTTCTTATGCATACTATTTATATTTCTTAGTATGCATTACGGCAGAAATTGATACAGCACTTATTATAAACAACAATAATATTTAAAAATTAGTAAGAAACAAAATGTATTATCAAATTTGCCAAAGCAAAAATTATTAATGACAGACATCAGCTGTTTTCAATTTCACGAAAAGCGAATTCGGAATTCATTCGGAGTTGCCAAAACGGTCGAAATGTGGAACACTGAAATTAAATTCACTCGTTTTGCAATTGCGATATCGGTTTAATATCACTCGATTTCTAGAACCTAGCTGTATGCCATATAATTTAAATGGCGAAATGATTATTTAGTAACACTGGTTAGTTGCAAGGGGCAGCATTCCCCATACCTACCCCGATTTAAAAGCAAAAATTTCAATCAAACATTGGCCCCTATCGCGGTTATCGATCAGCGATCGCAAAAGCAATGACCATCACCGTCGATCGATCGCACAATCGGTATTGTTTCTTCTAGAGAAGATTTTCAATAAAATAGTATATTTTTGTACAAAATTAGAAAAGTAAAAACAAAAATGGATACAATTGATGTATGGTTGAGTGTTTCTGAATCTGAAGAGAAAAACGCAAGAAGTTCGGTTTTAGAAACTATCAGAAGACGAAGGCAAATAAGAGATGCTTCCAATCCCTTTACCTTTTTTTGTAACTTTAAAAATTATTTTCGATTAACTAAACCAGCTTTTTGAGACTTGCTTTCCTTAATTAATGAAAAATTAAAAGCTGACATACGAAATTCATCAGTTCCCAACATCATTTTGTATTTCTTTGAAATGTTTGGATTCCCTGGTGTTATTGATGGCTCACACATAAAGAAATACAACATGCATATTATAATCTATTCTGTGTACATACGCCACGAACTGTTTTAAAACCATCTAACACTGCAACGATCATGAAAATGGCGTCGACAACAAGCGAATGCAAAATCGACAAGTATCGGTCAATGATCGACACTCGCAATACCGATTTATTAATTCAGCGATCGTTGATCGCTTGATATCGATTATCGATCAGCAATCGACAGTCGCAATAGGGGCCATTGTGTCCATGGACTTTATGACTATTTTCAAATCGGTCGTAATGTCCAAGAACATAATGTCTATTTAAAGCAGCCATAATGTTCATGGACATTACGTCCGCGGACCTTATGTCATCCCACCCATTCCAACACATATATCTTAACACTAAAGCATTAATTAAAAAATAGAGTTGCAAAGATATTACATAAGCCGTATTTTTACTTCCGCTTATGATATATAAACGAGTTTTATTTCTGGAATCGGGATGATAGGTTTTATTATGTTTTTGACGTCTACTTCAATACATTCAAGTATTAAAATTTCTTTTGAAATTATAATACATTCTTAGATTGTATTTATCATACAATGCGTGTCTTTGAACGATATACTTAAAATGAATGGCCTCAATACCTATTGTGAGAATACTCAAAAAATATCCAAAACCTAATGCAACAAAAGAGCTCCAAAACTTTTGCAAATTCATGATTGCTTCTTGTGGAGCCATTTCCTCGGAAAGTAGATCTTTAGTAACATCTTTTAACCATTTAGAAAGAAGACCTAAAACAAATAATAATTTATTTTTTATACACACCAGTTTAAATAGTTGAAGATAATAGAGCATACCACTTTCTTTCATCCAACTGAGATATTTGTCGACATTCGGTTTTAAGGCAGAATTCTTTTCCATTCCAATAGAAATAGGCATATTAACCGCACATTCTTTCATAATGTGCAAGACCTCAGTATCTTTCTGACATTGACTTCCAAATTGACGTAGATGGCGCAAAAAGAATATATTATCATAGTAAGCGAAATAACCTTTGGCGATTCGATCGGTCTGAAATTAAAGAATCTATGTTAATAAATAAGTATTATCAAAGAAGTTTAATAACAGGACTGGTTTATTTCCGTAAAGTACTAAACTGTTTTGGAGTAGGTTCCAAGAGTGTTAAGATTTTTTTAATCCTACGTGTATTTTTGCAAGTTCATATAGACTTTTATCGGGACTTAGCTATGTCCATATAGACTTACTGCATTACAATTAAACCCCCAAAGAGTACACATGGTGCTCATCGTACCACCTCAAAAAAATTTATTAAAAAATAGAAAAAAGTAAAAAAAAATTAACTCAGTTACAAAGTTTAATCAGGTGGCTCGCCCACCAGCAATCGGGCTGTCTCAGGCAGCAGTTAAACTTTTTAGATGTGTTATATTAAAGATTGGCACATCCACAAGAGCAACTAAGCTGTTTCAAGCAGCAAGTGTTTTTGCGACAGGGACTTGATTCCCAGCAATTAAGTTGCTTTTAAGCAGCAGTGATCAAACCGGGGTGTCCACGACAACCCCAGCAACTTTGTTACCAACAAAAAAGTAACATTCCAACGGTAATAGTAAAATCGGCATATCGTTTCTGCCATCAAAAGATACAAATTACATTCAAAATGAAAGAGAATGACAAACACCTGAAAATTGCACATATACCACAATAATTCTACAAAAAGCAGCTCACATATACGAAACGTCAAAATTCATGTCACAACAGCCCCCATGCCCTGTCGAAAAAATTAATTTCTACGACAAGTCGACTGATTGGACATGGATTTTCCAAACTCCATTGGTTCCTCTCATGGCGTGTTCAAAATTAGAGCAGCGTTCATGCGCAGTGGAGCCAGTGTGTTAATAGGCACCATGCAGTGGAAGAAAAACGGAACATTCAATCCAGCATAATCAGTGAAACCCACTTTAAGACGATAATCAATATCAGAGACGATAATGACATAAATTTCGTTCTACATATGAAACAAAGTTCTTAACAAAAAAATGTCAAGTTGTTGCTTAACTAAAATCGTCATATCATAAATTCTATAAATTAATAAAAAAAAAGCCTAAACCATTCCTTCCGAATATTGTTCAGGGTACTTAAAGAGTTAACATACCAAAAGTCCTGACATCTGGGAGGTGAGCCGGAGCCCCCTCCTCCGTCTCACCTTCCAGGTGTATAAAGATCCCCTTTTCGGGACGTACGCTTATACAACGGAAATGGTACGTCGCGTCGTTGGGATAAATTCTCTGAGAATACATTAAAGCCCATAAAATGTTCTACAAGTTATGTGATATTAATTTTTTTTCAATTCCCAACCGTTCCCGAGGTACACGGATCTCAAAAAAGGCAAATTACAAAAAATTGGGTTTTGCCCATCTTTTTCATCAAACATTCAGTCATATTTTCCAAAGTCATATAAAATGATTTTTATTATGCCTTTACTTGAAGCGGGTGGAATTTTTGTGAAGTGAGACAGTTGTACGACGCGATTTTTTGCACTTTATAAAAGAAGATAACATCCAGAAATTATTATTAATGCTTCTGTTTGTTTTCTTTTCCAAGAATTTATTTTCTATCACTGCATTAAGCTTAATTATGAAAATACTGCGATGTTAACACATCGGCAGTCAAGCAAATAATGAACAAATTGGAATTGGAACAGTACTCACGCTTCCGATGTTTATAATTTGAAGCTGCCTTACGAGAGTACTCACCGCTTACCCCTCTCGCTAACGAACTCTCGTGAGTACGGACTCAAATGTTCCAGTCTAAACACGGTCCATGCCGTTCACAAGAAAACAAGATAACGCAATCAGCCATATAAGAGCCAATTTAAGCACTTGCGGACCAAAATGTGTGACGTCAAAAAATCTAAATCGAATGACACATTTTGAAATTCAAATTTCTCCGTGTTGAAATTAAAAAAAGTCAAGTTAAATTATGTTTTTGGGATCATTATTAATCCTATTTTGAGATAAAAAATTCGAAAAAATATTTTACATTTTTTTATTACATTTCAAAACAGCTTTAAAAAGCATTATAAAAATATAACAATAAATCACATATATGATATTTAACACAGAGAATTTTGAATTTTAAAATGTATCAGCAATGCAACTAATGGAATTTTTCACTCGATTTAGATTCTGTTACGTCACACATTTTGTCAGCACCGCCGGTGTGGCTGATTTGCGCTATCTTGTTTTCGTATCATGTGGTCATGTTTGTGAAATTGAGATTGTGGAATGTGGATTTGGAAGTGCTTGTTCATCATGAATGAAAGAATACAAGATTACGACACTTTGGCATTTTCAATTTGTTGTTGTTTCACTTGTGACGTAATTTTCACTTGTAACGCAAGCACCTTGCACTCTTTTTCCCTTTGGTTGGGGTAAATTCCACCATTTAATTGTTTTTCTGTTTGTGCCTACGTCACAAGTGAAAAACAACAACAAAAAGCTAAAAAAAAACCAAGTGTTGTAATCTACTATTCTTTCATTCACATGAATGAAAGAATTATAAGTATTCTTTCATTCATGTTTCATTCATGCATGTTCATGGAAAATATGTAAAGTGATGCCATCTCTACATTTTTTTTTTTCATATTTGTTTCTATGAACAACGAATTCGAAAAAGCAATACAAGTGGCAATACAAAAAGGAAAATGCAGTAAAAAAAATGTGTTCAGTACGGCAGTACGCACCAAGCTAAAGCAATACAAATATTGCCAAAGGAAATCTGGCGAAGAATACGTCTTAGGGGCTGGTTATAGCGATCAGGAAAACGAAACAGGAAAAATTTTCAGATCGATATATTTATAATGTTTTTATTCGATTCAAAACACAAATGTTACATTTATCGATGAGGCAAATAACTCAAAGAATTTTTTGTGATGATAAAATTTTCAGTTGAACAAATACTCATTGTTAAAAATGCATTTATTTATTTTTCTGATGGAATCTACTTTTCCGTACGGAAATTCTATCAGGAAAATAATTAAATGTATTTTTTACAAAAAATATGTGCGTTATTAAAAATTTTACTATCACAAATAATTCTGCGAGTCATTTGTCATCGATAAATGTAGCATTTGTGTTTCCAATAAAATCAGAACTTATTTAATTATCGATTTGAAAAGTTTTTCCTGTTTCGTTTTCCTGATCGCTATAACCGGCCCCTTAGAAAAAAAGAGAACGAAACGTTAAACCTTATTAAAAATAACCAGGAATTAAAGTTAGATGGCGACTTCCTATCATGAAAACATAATTTATAGGTACATTAAATTATTAGAAAGTACGCATTTCCTATGTTGTGTTTGTAGTGCACAAAATTTAGTCGCGCGAACATAGCGAATTTTAGCGAGTAAAATGTTCGATAGTTTCATTTCTATTTAAATCGCGCGAGCAAAGCGAATAAAAGATGTGTATGTTTTTAAATAAGATTTGTGCTTACTTCTTACAGTACAGTAACACAGGAAATTAACTACAATTCATTTTGTGCTCTCAGTGGGATTTCTTAATTGTTATGCAAGGGTTCCTCCTGAATATAAAAAAAAAAATTTCGGAATATCTAAGGCCGCTATTTTGAAAAGGCTTAACAGAATTATCTCGAAGTCTGACAAGCAATTAGCTTAACACAAATTTGTAGATAATCAATTGCTCATCTTTTTTTCATACACTTATTTAAGGTATTCTTAATATTTTTAAAGTTATTTCTCTATTGTGCGGGCTCTGTACTTGCCAAAAATAGTGAAATGTAGATAGGTAGATATATTCCTGATTTCATCAAAAGATTTTTCTGAAGACCAAGGACATGGCAACCGTGCCGTCTGCCTGGTGTCATACAATTGTGGTACAATAAAAAGAAAAATTAAAAATAGATTCCAATTTAAATAAATTATTTTGTTGGATACTTATAATATTAATGTTTGTTTGAAAAAAATAAGACTCAGATTACTATCACAATTATTTAAGAACCTTGGTAAGTTTAATCATACAATCAAACATACAATGTTTTCTGATAAAAAAAAAATTGTTTTCTTTGAGAATTTTTATTTATATAAGAAATTTTCTTCCTTATAAACATTTGTTTCATATAAGAAATTTTTGTTCTTATATAAATAATTCCTTATAAGAAAGCACGGATATAAGAAAGGATTTCTCGGATTTTTTGACTGTTTTATTCGCTTACATTCGCTAATTTCGTGCGCAGCCTAAAGCCACATTGTAAGTTTTACTTTTGTTTTTTTTAAATATTTTTTTTCGTTTAAAATAAGTTTTTTTTAGAAAATTGCCCCTCTTGCCTAAAGGGAGGGAGATGGACACACCTCGTACGAAGTTTTTTGGTGGTGCACCTCATAGTTAAGTACTTT
This sequence comes from Baccha elongata, assembly GCA_951217065.1. NCBI lineage: Eukaryota > Metazoa > Arthropoda > Insecta > Diptera > Syrphidae > Baccha > Baccha elongata. The sequence continues at coordinate 49,699,638 of OX578272.1, read as the reverse complement.
AATTTATCAAACCTGCTTGAATTAAGCCAGAATAAATAGATACATATTATATATTACAATCATCATGTATAACCCCCTTTAGCAGTAGCTCTCTCTTTTGTTTTATTTTATGCTTATCACAAATATTTTATCACTCAGTTTTATTTAAAATTTATTAATAAATAAATTAAATTAAATTAAATAACAAAAACAACTTACAACTTTTTTAATATCATCAACCAGTTGCAGCGTTTCACTCATGTCTTGCGCAGCTTCGTCAAAAGCTTCTTCAAAAAACTTCATGTTCTCAATTCTCCATACACTGGCAGTAATGCGACTTTTAGAAAGTTCTTCAATTGTGTCCACAGTTATCCTTTCAAACAAAATAGATAAAATTTTATATGACAATATAAACAGAGATTCATTTTCTACCTAGGTGCTGGGTTTGCTAAGATTGCAGTAAAACTTGCCCTATAGAAAACAACAAGCATAATACAGTACATCCAATACCACCCTGTTAATACCCGAAGTGTCCAATTTTTCGGCATCCTAGGCAGTGACACAAATAGTGACATGCTATAAGTTAGAAGAATACAATTAGAATAATCATCAAATAAATCAATCAATTCTCGGAGTTGCATCCTGCGGTTTAATGATGACCGGAACTTAATATCTCCAAAGCGTTGGGGATCGGTTGTAGTTTTGTTTTTCTTGAAAACCGAAATAAATTCTTTCGTCCAATTCGATCCTTTTGTGGTATTTACGGAGTGGGTATAAGAAATCATATAGAAAATAGTACCAACCATTAGCTGTGATCCTATCACGGCGGCCCAAACATTACCACTAAAACGGTACTACATAATCCAGCAATTGCGACATTAAAAAATTAACATTAAAAAAAATTTACCTAAATGGTGAAATCAAAGTCTTCCATGAATTGTCTTTTGAAGACTCTGGGGTAAGAAATGTCAAACATTCGTGTGTGTGAGGCTTACTCATGTCCATCAGTGTTGAGTAGAGAACATTTAGATGAAGATCACCAATAGCAAATTGGGCTTTCCGATTTATCTGAAAATTGTTAAGCTGCAGTCGTCAGCATTTCTATACATTATACTTTAATTCTTGCCATTTCTCCAATAAGGCCAGTGAAACTTTGATTAGGTAACATCTTTCCCCATCGTTCAGTTTCAGCGTCATTCGTTTCATAGAAGTAAGCTTTGAAATTCATAATCTTTTCTAAAGAACGAATAATTTCTACTTCCACTCCAATGAAATCCCCATTTATATGCTTCATAACCATCGGAATGTGTTCCAGAACTACAATTTTTAAAACAACTCCTAAGAATAAAAAACAATTTTGTATTATTGTAAACAATTTCACAACATTAACTTTGCCTTTCATATCCTTTGTCTTGCTCTGAAACAACGAAGTTTTTCTCTTCAATTTGCCAATAACGTTGAATTCTACAATTTCTTTTGTTGTAAGTAAACCGTTCAAAATTTCAGGATAAGAAATCGAATACAGGCTAAACGCTCTAAATTAAATAAAACAAATTGCGCTTTAAATGTTTGGAGACTTACGACCATCTTAAATATAAATTGTTCTCAATATATTTTTATTCAAGGAAAAGAAACATTGAGCATTTTTATTTAAATTATCAAAAAGTTATATTTTTTCAATTATTGCTGTTGGAGTTACAGGAATTTCTAACGGTGTTCCTTGTATTTCTATTTATTGAGTACAAGCTGTTAACCGTTGCCACAGAAAAAATAAGGTTGGAAACATCGTTTTTGAAAAAGTTACTGTAGTTATTTTAATACTATGTTTCCAAAAGATTTTTTTAAATATTTAAATACTATAAGGTGTGACTTTAGAGTCATAGCGGTACTAAATTTTTTCGAAAATTTTCTCCAGCGCCTTCTGTTGGTCTTTTTCTCGCACTTTATAAATACCCTTATCATAATTAAATCGAGCGGTTAGGGAAATGGATGAATAGATGACAGCAGTTACCGATGCACATTGATTTTAAATGTTTGAGCATCACAATGGGAAGGAAACATTAAAGATAGAATTTCTGTAGTTAATGGTATGTCTGAAATTGGGTTCTAGGGTAAAATGGTGAGCATTATTACTTGCAGTGCGAATATAACGGTTGAATTGTTTCGGAGGAGAAAGCAACTGGATATTTCTTCGGAACAATCTCTATGAAAACGTCTATAAAATAAGCAAAGACAAGTATAATTCAGGTGTTCAAGCAATGTAAACGTTTCCGTTATAGTCCTATCATTTCCTATTAAAAAAAAACCTTTTTTGAATTCTATCCAAGAATTTCAGATGTTTTGTATGTTTTATTAAATAACAGCCATATCAAGGGAGATACAAAATTTCTTGCATCGTCGTAAGAAACCTAAATATTTCGCAGTGTTTTTGGCGACGTCAAATATGTATTGTCATTCCACTGAAGTTGATCTTTGACTCACATACCGTAAATGGAAAGCTGTTTAGTTTCTTCAATGCAAGTGCAACTCATGGATAGTGGTGATGTTGGTATGTTCCGCTTTAGCGACAGAAGGTCAGCATTGAGATTTCGAAGCATTTAATTCCATGCGGTTTCTAATTCCCTCTTGAACTTATCATATGCCGCCGTTCCAGTTCGACATACGAAGAACCGAGTTGTGAATCTGGAAATGAATATAAAAATTGAGGGTGCTTTCATCAGCGGAACAGTTTATTGGATTTGAAGTTTCAAAAAGAAGATCGGTGATAAAAATTAGGAAAAAAGAAATGAGTTGTAGACAAAACAGAGCCCTGGGGCACATCAGCTGTTCTAATTAAAAATAAATCAGCTGTATCTCCGTCCTACAGATCTGTGGGGCCAAACCGTCGCATCCGTTCCAAAGCTGAAAGTGTTTTTGGAAATATACATAGAGATTTTCTAACAAAATATTGCCCTAATTCACACTTACATGGTAGCAAACTGAAATCAGTCAAAAAATGGGGAGCTTTTGCCATGGTCGCCAGGCTTCAACATTATCAAACACGTTTAGGCCCGACTATTTTAAAAAGTTTATGAATCCGTTAGATGGTTTGATTATAAAGAGATCTTAATCAAAGCTATTTGTGACATCTGGGAAGAGATTTCACTTAATTATTTGAACAAAACTTTATGACTCAGTTCCAAACGCTTTAGTTGAGCTAATTTCAAAAAATGACCACATACTCATACAAAATTCAAAAAAACACAACAAATACAAAACAGAGATTTTGTTACCCAGAGCGAGTTGAGGTTTTTCCAAAAACGCGACTTCAGGGCGACCCCAGGGTGACCCCAGGGCTCAACGAACACAACTAATGCAAACGTTTTTTTCATTTTATTCAATTTTTTTTTTTAAAGATTTTTTAAGTGGCCTCAATCAAGTGACCCAACTTTTTATACCCTTTTTCTACAGTTCCTTAATTGAAATTGTGAAATTTCGATGGATTTTCGGAGTCCAAAATGTCATGGGTTTGTTTTTGGAAAATATGTACCTACCCACAGGTAATAAATCACCCTTATTGTAATAGGCGCTTATCTTGAACGACAGTTGTCACTTTTGGTGTCGAGTCACTTTGTAGGAGTTTTAGAGTCGCTATTACGTTGATTAAACGCCAGTGGTTTTAATTCAGCATGCGTTCCACACAATCAGATATATGACAGATTATTTTAAAACGATAGTTTTTTTCTAATTCAAACACATTAACATTAGAAATCGATTGTTAGAAACTTAAACACAATGCTTGCGTTCGTGTGCACAACTATTGTGGTTCGCATACTTTACTGTTGTTGTAATTTCATGTTAAAACACTACTGATCAACCATATGGTTGAGGTGAGGAAATAAATCTGAAAGTATCCTAAAATTTTCAGTATACTCATGAATCCAAGGTAGGATTGGCAAACAGCTGACTACGAATATGTGTTTGTGTGTCTTTTGACACCAATCCGGTTTTGGTCGTTCACAAACACTTACGAACGATACAGACGTATCTAAAAAGCAATTTTGGTGTGCACCCGAACGTGCGCAATGAAATACATTTGTATGTACAGAAAGAAGTATTTTTTTAATTTTATTATGTTTTAAAAGGTACATAAGAAGTTAAGAATAGAAACATGTAGGTGAAAGATTAGATCCTTGTTGATGCTTCAGCTAGTTTCAGTTTTCGTTCCTCAATATCCAATTATTTCTTTTTTTATTTCAAGATCCATCATTTTGTACTCTTGATCTTGAATCTTCTGCAACAACAATCCCAGCACAGTGATTGAATGCAATTCATCTCTAGTTATATACGAAATCGTATCCGTCGACTTCGTATTTTACTTTTTATTTTTCTTCTGTTTGTGAGAGTCTTCTTTTAAAATTGGTTGCCAGCGATGGATTTCTTTACATCAACTCCACCAGCTTCATTTGATCTGGATTTGTTATTTTTAAAAGAATATAGAAATTAAAAACTTACACTTTATTTAAATTTTCAAACCAGGCGTTTAAAAATTTGTATTCGACAAAAATTAACGTTTTAAATGAAAATCAAACAAGCCAATGAGGCTTGTTTCACATTTATGGGGTTTCATTAGACTAGGTCGCTATTGTTTTCTATTCGGCTCTGCCTCATAAGTGTGAACCTATGAAAATGACCCAATACAAACCCAATAGAAACCCAATAGGCACCTAATAGCAACCTAATAGCACCAAATGCTCCCGCGACACCATGAAGTTTCATTGGGTTTCTATTGGGTCTCTATATTGGACTCTAGAGCACACAAAGTAATAAGAGCGTTCAGAGGGAGGCCAACTCCCGCAAAAATAGCTCTTGCGTTGTTTTACATTCTAATTCATTTCAGGGAATTCATGATTAAATTATTATTCTTTTCTTAGATATTTTCGCAAATTGTTTATTAATGAAAATAGTAAGTAAGTTCAAAAAAAGCTTTCAAGTTTCTGGCAATACCTGTCAATGAATCTTCCAATTTTTTTATTTAATAACCGTGTGATTGTTTGCCCACTGTCAGCCAAACCATCTAATAATAAATTGTCAGACTTTGGGACAAAATCTGCCAGCCGCGTGTGAACACACAATTTTGCATTGTCAGTTCATTGGCAGACATTGGGTCATATGCAAAAAGATGAGTTCAAGCTTTTAATTCACTTTTCTGAGAACTTTCCTAGAGTGGTATGCAAATAAAATACAGAGACCGAGATCGATCTCAAGCTGTGAGCTCAAACTCAAAATGTGCGGTTACATCCTAAACGGTTTGACGGATTTTCTTCAAACTTCGTGTGTATTACTTTGAGGTGGTTCCCTAGAGGACAAATTTGAATTTTTGGTTTAGCCCGGCTTAACGAGTACACCCATATAACGGTTTTAGTTTTTACAAATTTTCTCGAAAACAGCTCTAACGATTTTGATAGAACTTTGTGAACGTTCTATTTGGAGTGCTGTTAAATTAACTGCATTTCAGGTTTTTGGCTAAAAATGCACATAACGGAAATTCGGTGTTAACAGTTTTTACAAATTTGGTTATGAATTAATATGGGTTTACCTGATTATATGGCAATCAATTTAGACTTAGATAATAGACACAGGGTAGCATTTAAAGTTTTTGGCTAAACAAAGGTTTTATTCTAGCTGCCAATAACTTGATCGCTCGTTTAGGCGATTTTTCGATATTTATAATTTACATAATTTAATAAATTATTTTTTTCCTAATCCCATAATTTGCTACAAGAGCGCGAGTCGTGCATTTTATTTGTATCGCTTATGGACTTCGGCCAAGTTCTCTTTTTCTCGCTTCAAAATCTGGTAATTGAGACTTCTCCAGTTAAACTTTATTTTGTTTAGATTATTTTACCAAAAATTTATAAGACGATCAAATTTATTGTTTAAAAAAAAAATTGTTTAATTCGACTCAGTATACTCCAGTTATACATAGTTCATACGAAGAGCTTTGAGACAGTTGAGCTGACGAGCTTGTACTCTCATGTGAGATTGATCGAGCAGAGTTGAACTCGGACTCAGTTTCATATGCAAAAAAACGAGTTCGCTTTCTACAGTTCATACTCGATAAATATAAGAACTATCTTAAAGCTCTTCATACGAAATAGTTAAAACGAGAGTTTCTGTGCGGTGAGTTGAAGTAGAACTTAGTAAATGTTCGGTAAAAGAACTTGAACAAAATAAAGTTTTACTGGAGAAGGTAAAAAAAATAAATGCTATGCTGAAAATCATAGAAGCATATAAAAACAAATAATACAAATGGTAAAGACATAAACGATAAAAAAATTACTTAAAAGCGGCCAATAAAAGCAGGATGTAATAGTTGTAAGGACTGAGAAAAAGAAATGCTTATTTTAATTTACTCCGAAAACATTCCTAAGCTAAATAAAATACCGGGTGTGACAAACATACAAAATTTAATTTAAATCTATTAACGTATACTATTTTATCTATTCAATTCTCAAAAATCTTAACCAATTGGACATCTTCTGATTTTATAAACATCATTTGTTACAAATTTGTTCTGAAACTCAGCCATTTTGATAAATTTTTATGAACTGAGTAAAAGAAAACCCATGGTTAACAATTCATGAAATCAATCTCATGCAATCAATAGTTTTTTCATCTTTTTGTATACCAAAACATTAACTTTCTCACACCTTGCAAAGATTGAACTCATCTTTTTGCATATGACTCATTGTCAGACCATTGACAGATCTGAAAATATAGTCAGACCTTACAATCGTCAGTACTAAGTAAAAAAAAAAAAACAAAGGAAAACACAATACAATATGACAAGTTAAGTTACTTGTTTTTACGTACCTTCTCTTAACGACTCCATTTCTATTATTTAAAATTCGCCACCGTATAAAAACGCTTTTTAAAATATTCCTCCATATGTTGATCATGTCTTCAACTAGAACTCGATGATCATAAAGCAGCACAAACTTACCTCCAGTATCTAGTATCTTATTTTCGTCAAGAAACATTATAAACCTTCTCACTTGATTTCCGTTTGACATCAACAAAATATGCAAATCACAATTTTGGGCTCGTATTTCTCTCAACACCCTGACAGTTTGATAGTTTGGCGACAGCAAATCTTCAAAATCAGAAACTTTTATAAAGAAATTCGAATGAAGCTTTCCAGGTTTTCCGAAAATTGTATTTCCGAACAACTGATAGTGATTGTCATCGGTTATAATAGCGTTGCAGCGATGGACTTGTGTTGTATGAAGAATTTCTGCAAGAAGAAAATTAAGCTCTTCGAAATAGTAGAGTGAATTCTGGATTTGTTCGTTTATGTTTCTGTAAACATTAAAATCCATGACTGGAAATAATATTTAATGTGTATTTCGAATATCTTACAAATTAGCACTTGAGTGGGCAAAACACATTACTACTAGATAAATATAATACATCGCAATTCGTACCATTAACCACAATATACCTTACTTAAAGATTAATGCTTTTAGACTACGACGCAGTGCACTATGGACTGACGATGTTTCTTTTAAATATTTCCACAGTGTACAACAATGAGGATTTCATATTCAAATCCAATTAACCTTTATATTCAGGCTAAATCGAAATCGAAAGTTTACTGGCACTGGTGTATAATGAGTTCTTTAACATTTCACCTCTGAAGAGTTTGCAACAACAAAAAGTGAAAGTTAAGCCATCGAAGAACAAGGATTGTGATTGTAAAAATAGTTTTGTAGTATTTATGTATGTAATATGTACAATAATTATTAGGGTAAATACACTAATATCCGGATACGGACAGGTGCTACGACATTTATTTGAGATTAATACGCACATGCACATCACATATAAATAGCATCAAATATCTAGAAAAACTACAAGCATCATTAGAATACAGACAGTTTCATGGAAATACACATTAAGTTGAAAGAGTTAGGTATTCGTTTCCAGACACGCTTTACTGACACTGCAAATGTGAAAGAAATACAAATTTTCATTAAAACGCTCTTAAATGATTGAAAGAACATTTTTGTCGCTGTGCCTGTATGATGAAAATTACGGTTCAGTATCCGGACAACACTATTTGTATGCAATTTGTGGTTTCACTTTATTTTCATTAGATATCGTAACGTAAGGAGGGAAATGCGATAAAAAATAATATAATAACTCTTCGTCCATGTTATACGTAACGATTTGTATATATGTATATTAAAAAATAGTATAAATATTATATAAGTTAGATACTATTGTTGTAATTCTGATAAAAATTAATTAAGTACGATCATGAAAAATGTTAATTGTTTTATTAATGATGAAGCTTTATCTTGTAAATATAAGTTTGCAAAATTATCATGAGGAAATGTTAATTGTTCTATTAATGATAATTAGCTCTATCTTGTAAATATATGTAAGTTTGCAAATGTGCAGATTTAGAAGATAGAACTTCATCTTAATAGAATAATTAACATTTTTTCATGATCGTACTTTATAAATACCTAATAATAATGAATATATCTATGTTCTGCAGGAGATTTATTTTGATATCATTCAATTGAAGTAACGGTACAAATAATTTCTCGTTGTTTAATTAGGTATAGTCCAGTTAATAAAGCATTCAGCTTGTACAAAATTAGCGGAAAGGTGAATTTTGGTATAAACATATCTTGCCCATTGTGTTCTAAGAAAACTGTGAAAATTCCCCATCAATATGAGCGCCGCTAACGATTTTATACGGGGGATCAAGACCGCCGAAAACAGTTTTTCCTCGCTATATGTATCTACTAGAAAAAAAAGTTGTTATCAAACTTATAGCTTAGACAATTTTCTACAAAAAATGTACTAATATTTTTTTTTCGTAAAATCAAACGTTTTGAAAATAAGTCAATCGCTAGATACCCATAGCCTAGCGTTAGTCGGCGATATTACATTTGTTTTTATCCTATCGCAACCAAACTTTAAAGAAATAACCGCTGGACTTATCTGAAGATTGACTGCAGATTTCATAAAAATCGGTCCAGCTGTTTTAGAATACATGTGAAACATCCATACACACATTAATTTCAAATGCAAATAAAATGCACGACTGGGTCGCACGAACTTGCTCTTGTAGCAAACCATGGGATTGAAACCAAGTTGTATGGTAGCTATTATATCTTGTTTGTTTAGCCAAAATCTTTAAATGCCATTTTGTGTTAAATAATAAAATTAACTTCCATACTTAAATGAAATCGGTTAAGCCGTTTGAAAATTTTGAAAAACTAAAACCGTTATATGGGAGGTACCCTTTATAGCCGGGCTAAAATAAAAATTCAAATTTTTCCTCTAGGGAATCACCAAAAATTGCTATATACAAAGTTTGAAGAAAATCCTTCAAACCGTTTAGGCTGTAGGTCGGTGCACAGACAACCGCACATACGCTTATACGCACATACGCACATTCGTACATCCGAATTTTGTCGTTTCAAACTGATAATGAGAACTTATAAAGAGACAAAATACAAGCATATTTTACTATGGCGAGAAGGGGTCTATCTCCCCCCGTTTAGCCAGTATGTGCAACTTTGTTAATTAAAAAATAAATTTATTTTTTTAGAAAATTGCCCGTCCTGGCGAAATGAGGTGATATAGACCCCCCACCCGATCTTAAAATATGCTTGTATTTTGTCTCTTTATAAGATCCCATTATTAGTTGCAGCGAAAAAAATGTCCCCATAATTTTTTTATCTCTAACAGTGCATGGTGGCCACACCCACCACCGAAGTGTTGGCAGACTTCCTGATTACATATCACACTTGTTGGTAGATGATATTAGGACTAATTATTTTCGTTATCAAATGACGTAAGTATTTTTGTCGCTAGCTCTCCGTCTTTTTATTTGTATAGAACATTCCAACTATATCAGCTTATATTTTAAAATTATTGTTCTCTATGGCCGATTGAACTCCCAGTAAAATTATAAAAAAAAAATATTATTGTTGTTTTTTTATTAATTTTTTTAGGAAAACAATATAAAAAGTAAAAATTCAATTAGGTCACCAGTTAGCACATAGAATATTTTTGGTTAACCTTTAAAGTCATGAAATTATTTCATGATGTAAACAGCATTAAAAACTTTTTATAAAATTTAATAATATTGTGTCTATTTTCCTTGTTGAGATAGATTCGATTGGGAAGCGACTCGTAAAATTTTCCAATGTAATCCAATGAAATGGTAGACCAAGCGCGCTTGATGCTTCGTTTTATTGGAATATTGTTTCCCAAACTCGTAAATGTTATGATCCAGCCATACCCGCATATTTTCTATTAGGTTTAAACTAAAAGCTCGGCAAGAAGAATCATTTCTTTTCTATGTGTTGCTTCCGAGTCTCAGAGTCACTTTTAAACCTTGCAACTGAATGCAGCAACTCCTCACCAATGTATTTTCTTAAAGCCTTTTCCTTTAGTTTTTTCGATTCCACAGCACGAAAAAAGTCCATAAAAACATCAACCACCCGTCTATGAGATGGAATAAAACATAAACACAACATAAAGAAAAGCACAAGTACAATATAGAAAATGAAATGAAAAGATTTAGAAAAAACATCGGGGAAAAGTTGCTTCATTCAGTTGCAAAGTTTAAAAGTGATGCTGAGACTCGGAACAACACAAAACAAAATCGACGTAAGTCGCAACGCAAAAAGTGCTTCATTTAAAAGCAGTCGGACCGATACTGTGTACAACACGAGGTAACCGAGCGATTCTGTATCCCCCGGCCACCACATACGTTTCTCTTCTACAAGCTCAAATGAACGAGTGAAAAACAAACAAGTTGCACGCAGGAGTTGCTTAATTTAAAAGCAGAGCATTTTATCGAAGAAACGATGAATGTTCTAAAAGAATATTTTATATTTATAATTTTGAAATAAAATTGTTTTAGCGAAAAGTGTTTGAAACAAATAATTTTCCGTTTCAAGGTGTATTTTCGCCGCGCCCGCGCCGTGGCGCAATAAAAATAAATGCATAATTGGGTCGCATGAACTTGCTTTTGTAGGATAAACTTTTGTGAGATCAAGTTGTAAGGTAGCTATCTTTAAACGGTTGTTTAGCAAAAACCTGTGAATGACCTCGCTCTTGTAGAAAAATATGATATTGGGAAAATTTAATGTTGAGGTGTAAAAAAATGGCTTTCATTAAATGGCTGTTAAGGCAAAAACTATAAATACCATCTTCTGTAACATGTTTAGATTTAATAACATACCAAATTTAAAAGAAATCGGTGAAAACGTTATTGAATAATGGCCAAATTTGTAAAACACCATCATAACCACATCTCTGTTAAAGCCGTTTTCGAAAAAAGATTGAAAAAGTAAATCCGTTCCGGGCTAAAACAAAAATTCGAATTTCACCTCTAAGGAATGTCCAAAAAATACTAAACACGAAGTTTGATGAAAATCCGTCCAACCGTTCAGGCTGTAGATCGGCGCACAGACAGCCGCACATTCGCACATATCCGCACGTATAGGTACCTACTATCCTGTTTTATCATTCGCAAATCCTGTTAAACACAGAATTCAGATTAAGTGAGGTCAGAAATAATCTCAATGTTTTTGATAACCTACCGAAAACTAACATTACATAAATTGCACCAAACTTATATGTTAAGTTTGGCAGGAATGCATAATTTTGGAAAATCGAACAGAACTTCTGTGCATCATCCCGTTCCATCAATTTTTTTATCTTTTGGTTTGTACCTGTGTGTCATTCAAATATCTGTTGTTGAAATCTAAAAATTATAGCTTTGAATAAAATATCGACTTGGAAAGATGTTGAAGCAATAATGCGAAAATTAAAAGAACAAAAGTTGTCGAAAGCAAACGAAAAGGATCATATTCGGGCGAAGAATTACCTTCTGAAAAGAATAAAAAATCTTAATTAAAAAACGATAGACTGATGTTCATCATTTGGTCATCGAATTCATTTACTATACAAAGGAATGGTCATTGCATATTAGGGATTCTTATGTCTCTCTTGTTCACCCGATTCTCAACTTCTCATGATACGAACCGATCGTTTCCAAACAATTCAAAAACACTTAGAACTGTGAAATAGCTATCATTGTTGCCAGTTATAGCTTTCATTGAAACTCATCATTTCAAGGCAATTTATCCATCATTGTTGGTGTTAATTGGTAAGATAATATATTATAGATTTTTTCTATAAAAAAATTGATTTGTGAAAAAAAACAAAAGCTCAAAAAATAAATTTGTTTCACTAGCTGGCTCGGAATACCTACCATCAAGAAATTATAATAAGAAATTTTCAACCAAGCGATTCTTCTCTATTTAAACTCATTTCTTATTTAACATAAAAATCTACTAATAAACATCAACAAATGCCATGTAAGTGTGTTGCACCCTGGAAATACTATCTTTGGTATACTCGTAGGTTGTTAAATCCGCCACGCTACACTTTCAACCATTTGGAGGGAGCCCTGGTTCTCACTATCGTAAACAATGAAAACATTAACTTACTACAACTGAAAGCTTAAAACCATATTCAACAAATACATAAGTAACTACTTACAATAGTTCCGTTTCTCAGACGAAATAAAACTCATCATCAACCCACGGCAAATGTACGTAACCTACCATGCCATCGCACGACAGTCAGTCGACAAGCTACAGCTACTTAAGAAAGTAACTTTCGTGCATACAACCGAGAAATCAAAAAGAAATTTATAACAAACAACTTGTGTTTAGATGGTGCATTTATACTCAGAACCTCGATCCAATTTGTGTCTTAATAAGTAAAACGAATAATTCAATAACTATGGACAGGAATACGAGAAATAACTTAAACAGTAGGTTGAGATTATCCAATTGATAAAAACAAAAGCAAACAAATGCATTTTATGATTTCCTATATAGCAAAACGGAATCAGCTTAATTAGCCAGTAATATAATACATAGCAATAGTATACTGAATCATGCTAATATGTAAATGAAAGTATTTTAACTTTTACCAAGAGAGCTATATAAGTGATTTTGTCAATTTTCACGTTTTTTGTTATTTTTTAAGCTGCTAGTTCAACGTCAATAGAAGACACAAAAGAAAATATCGAAGCATTAAATTATCTGGAACTCTTGTTGAAGAAGGGTGCTGTAGAGGAAGACGATGGTAGTCACTTGGAATTACCGCCTTGGTACAACGAAGAATTATTTAAGCGGTGAGTTAAATGATATAATACGTACCCAGGGGCGAACGGAGACAAAAATGTTGGGGGGTGGTTTCTGAATTTATATTAAATATTAATGAACAATTTGTTTTTTTATAATTAATATGTTTTTTGGGTACCTAACCTACTATACATATATGTTAAAAATTTATACATAATGTGCAAATCATACATTTGTAGTTACGTACAATATTTTATAAAATAAAATCCATGTGCCTGGGTTCTTTTGCCATTATATTTTATAAATTCATCATAAATTATGTTCAGCAACATCAAACCGTTCAGTCGTTCATCGCCGTTTTTTTATTCAGCTTTCAGCATTACTGGAGTCAATGACTGGATAACCACATGAGTTAGGAACTGAATGTGGGAAAGGAAAATTATAATTCATTCTATCAAAATCAGCTCAACTATAATCGAGTTTGTTTTGCTCGGCCAGTGCCAAAATCCAATGTCAAAAATATACTCAGTGCTTCAGTCTGTGTCAGCAATTTTTTGGCGAAGCGAACGTACTGAGTGTAATTTGAGTTGTAGTCTAAGAGCTAGCGACAAAAATACTTACGTCATTTGATAGCAAAAATAATTAGTCGTATTATCATCTCCCAGCACGTGTGATAAATAATCCGGAAGTCTGCCGAGCCTCCAGTGGTGGGTGTGGCCAGTTTTTTTTTTTTAACTTTTAATGAAGTGAAATGCTTAGTAATAGTAGGAGAACTAGCTACCGATTTTCGTCCAGTTATTGCTTGATTGTCACTCGTCAATAAGTAACATATACGGCTAACGGAAATGGCCGGAAACTAAATACAGCTCTCCAAAGTGAAGAAAAAATGACCCAACTATGGTTAAAAATTGGGTAGTTTCAAACGTTTAAAAAAGGGTTGCCAGAGCAACTTAAAAAATTCAATAAATTTATTTTTGTAAGTGTTTTTAAAGAGTTCCACCTTTTTCCCGCATGATAATGTTATAGATTTTAGTCGAAAAAATGTTCGTGCTAGCTCTCGGGCTATAAGCTTTTTTCAGTCAATACTTTATTCAACTCTAAATCAAATACGAAAAACCGAATGGGTTTATTTCTTCTAGTTTTTGAAAAAATCTAAAATTACTAAAACTGCTTTTTTTATGAGATTTTTGTTTTTTTTTTTTTTTTTTTACTTACATTAACACAGTCCTAAATTTCGCAAGCGTGAGTTTTGTTGTTCGAAACACACAGCCCTGTTTGCACAAATGCTTATTCACGAGATTCCGCAAAATGTTTTGTATTTAAGAGCGCTGAATAAATTCTTGTTTGTTGCCTAGTGAGCTGAATTTATTTCAGGAGGGTGGAAAAACTAAAAAAAAAACTTTTAATGAAGGTACAAATATTTTGAAATAACGGCAACACTAACAATAAATATGTTTCTTTGTGTTATTTTTAAATCAGGTTATTTCTACAAATATTTTTCAAACTCAAAACTAGAGAAAAAAAAGTTTTAAACAATTTTTGTTTATTTTTTTCAAAATCCAGAAGTCAATTTTTAAACTGACATTTTGTTATCCCTGCCTCTATTAGTTCAAAATCAAACATTAAAGTCGAAATAGTTTTATGTCATTCAGTTTTTGAGAAAATTAAAAATTATTATGTCTTATCGGTTGTTTAATATTCTTCCTCAATCAATTAGGACAATTACCTTATGTGGAACGTTTTTAAAAAGTGTTAAAATGTGGCTTCCTTCCTTAGATTATGTGTAACGAAAAACAAGCGATATGGCAACACTAAAAAAAAGAGAAGAATCTATCTTCTCTTTTCTTTAGGAAAGTTCGGTCAGTTATATTTGAGTCGAGCTCGTTACTGGATCGTTAAATATGTTTCTTTAGAATCTTGTATTTATGATGTTTTGGTTTAATCTAAATTTGGTGTCCTTATTATAACATTGCAACCAATAAACTGGAAAGTGTTCAAAACGTCAGTGTTCAAAGTGCCAGTCAGAGCCTCCTGGAGCTTTCTAGTCTATGGTCTTTCCCTAAAAAAATGGGGTTTCGTTAACTTCGTTGTGGCTGTCACTTTAAGTTGGAATCACAATGGTGAGTTTACGCATCGTAAAACAAAAAATGGAAGGGAGAACATCTTATATAACACGTTACAGTATTATCCATTGTAATAAGTCATAAACGTACATAGGGGTGTAAAAATTAAATTTCGTATGGAAACTGTGTTTTGTTGGTTTTTAATTTGTTTGACAATTTGTGGTGGTTAAGGTGTCGTTTTTTCACTATTTCTTTAAATATAATTCGATTCAGAATTGATATAAGCCTTGACTACAAAAAGCGAATTAAGCACTTTGTCGAAAGTCAGCTGGAAGATAAATGGACCGTAATTTATGATTCCTTTAACATCATTTCTTTTTCTTTATCCAATGTTTTTAGCTTCTAGTTTCTATTTATTATTTTTGTTTCTCTATGTTTTAATATACAAAAAAAGTTGACAACAATAATAATAATCTCAAAGTTTAAAAAAATTCAAAAAGTAAAAAGCAAATAAACTAAATTCTCTTCGGCAGTAAAATTACATCACTTCATGGTCGGCTTTTGATGCAATCGACAGTGTGAATTAGCTACACGCTTTTATATCCTAAGTTGTTTTCGCTACTTTTCATTTCACTATTTTGAAAAAAATGGTCTAAACTTTTTTCTAATTTTGTTTATCAGAATTTTGTGTTTGTATGCAATTTTTTGGACGTAAATAATTTAGTTAAAATTTAAGATTAAATAACAGATTTTTGGCTCTCAAAAACAATTAATTGTAAGCGTTTTTTATTTGTTTCTAAAATTGTCAGTACCTCCTAAGCGAGGCGTGATAGAACCCCCTTCTTAAAGTAAAAAAAATGTTTGTTTTTGATTCCTCTACAGAGTTACCGTTATTTAATTTTTTGCGACAAAGTGAATCAAATTGAAGATGATAGCGTTGGCGACTATTAAAGAATCGAAGAGAACCGTTTTGAATTAGAACTGGGTTCATGAAGATAATATTGAAATAAGACTTTATTAGATTTTTTTCGAGATAATAACCAATAATTTTTTAACATTTAAACTAAATTTAATGGGCATATTCATAGTTTGTTCTTAAAATACGGTTCTGCCTAGCCTGAGTACAAACAATGTAATTTGCCCTAATTTGATTAACCACAGTTTATAGGGACTAATTAATTTTAAAATGTTTGTACTTTCAGTGGACAGCAATACATGAAAAAATATCACTTTGTGATGTTTTCTGGTATGCTGAGCGGACTAGTTGCTGTTTTATCCATTCCATCGATCTTAAATGTTCTCATGTGTACGCGCCAATCTTCAACGCCAGCAACAGCCTATCGTCGCTATGTTCGTACAATTTTTCATGTATTGGCCTGGTATGATTATCCGCTTATAAAAGGATCAAAGCTTTGGAAAAGTCTTAGTATGGTGCGAAAAACTCACCTACGATCTAGTAGAGCGTGTGGAAAAATGAAAGCTGGAGGAATTTCTCAAAAAGATATGGCGCTAACTCAATTTGGTTTTATTGGATTTATTACATTGGGTGCACCGAGGATAAACCTAAATGATCAGGATTTTCTCGAAGGAACATCACACATGTGGAGAGTTCTTGGTTACTTGTTAGGAATCAAAGACGAATACAACATATGTGGAAAGAATTGGGAGGTTACTAAGATGCGCTTAGATATTGTCATGCGTAGGATTTACCAACCCGCTTTAGAAAATGCTTCTGCTGATTTCTATCAAATGACTAAAATGCTCTTGGACGGATTAAAACCAGTCAATTTGATGCTAACTCCTGGATCTTTTATTTTCTTTACAAAAAGATTGGCTTATTGCAAAGGTTATGAATATTTTGATATAGATTACCCAAATCAAAAGCCGATTCCAAACCAGAAACAGTACTTTTATGACCTTGGATGTTGGGATCGCTTTCTTGTAAGCTACGGGTTGTTTTTAGTCACTTACTTGCATCAGTACTCAATTGTTAGATGGTATCTGAATTTTCGAGTTTGGATAACACAACTTCTTATGTACTTTTTGCCGTTTGGAGCCTTTCTTAAATATGGTATTAAGTGGTCTTATGTAAGGATTTTCTCATCATCCAGCCAAATTGAAGAACATTTTGACTAGTTAATAAAGTAGTGTTTTGTAAAAGTCATTTGTAGTCGTGTTTCAGTGTGTTATAAAAGGAAAAATAATGGGTCATATTTTTTTACAATATCAAATACTGTTCATAAGGAGCTCAAAACAAGCTTCAGGTTATAAACGAAGTTGGTGGATAAAAACTATAGTTATCGTTGTTCACACGCCTCAGTAACAAGGATTGAATGTGAAAAAGCTAAATTCAATTTTAATAAGTTGAAAGGATCGTCCAAGGAAGACGTTTTAAGGCAAAATGAAAAATATTATACTGAACTGAACTGAACACGGCACAATATATGTTGTAAAATATTGTAGTCAAATGTTATTGGCACTCGTTCCTTTAAAAAAGTCATAGTTAGGCATTTCGCTGGATTGATATTTAAACCATTCTTGCTTTACCAAGTATAAAAACTGTTGATGTCGGCTTGAAGATTCACAAGATCACCGGTAGAGTTTATAGCTTTATAAATTTTCATGTCGTCATTAAAAACTAGAATTTCAGATGCATGATGTTACGTCATTAATAACAAGGATAAAAAGTATGTGACCCAAATGTCTTCCTTGCGGTACTCCAGAATTGGCAATGATTTGGTTTGAAAAGGTATTTCTGAATTTTACCTGGAACTATCTATTTTAAAGATAAAAATATATCCAATCATTAAATATAGCAGAGAATCCAAAGGCCTTAAGTTAAAAAAAGCTTTTGAAAAGTCGGTATAAATACAATCTAGTACCTGCCCGTTTTACACTTTTTGCTACCAGTTTACTTTAAAATAAAATACTCTTTTCGAAAAGTCCAAATAAATGGTTTCATCCAATTCGAACAAAGAATTACTTTAACACAGTCACCATTTCTTTTTTAACAATTTTTTTTTCTTATTAACAAGCACTTTATTCACTGAAATAAAAACTTGTCCACTTTATTTTTACCAAAACATCGATTTCCACTTTAGTTTTCATCAAAACTTCGATAAATGTTCAATGTCAATGTCGAATTCCTTTGAAATGAAAAGTTGACTTTTTTCGGACTAAAGTCGCTTTTTTCGGACTAAAGTTGCTTTTTCCGAAAATCATGATCCATGGACAAAATAAAGTTGCTTTTTTTCCCCTCAGATCAACTTTTCTTGAATCTCGATTATTTTTTACCGGTTGGAGTTAGCGTTTCAAAGCTCATTTTGATTATTGCCTCTACTTATACATTTTCAGAAAGTGTGAGCCATGTTGATCGTTCCTCTGATTGGTGAAATACAGACAAATTAATGTCGAATTCCTTGGATTTTTTCAGATTTGATCGGAAAAGTTGACTTTTTTTTCTTTCTATGGATGTTGAAACAACAAAGTTGCTTTTTTTCTGTAATTGTGTGGTGTATATTTTATAGACGCGATCTAAACAATTCAATTAAGTTCACTTTATTAACATATTGCACTATTAACAACAAGGTTCACGTCCAATAGATTATTTTAAAATTATTTTATTTGAGAAATCTATATTAAAATGAACCAAACTACACAATTAAACGGCTCGTCTGACAGAAATAAATCAAATCTGTTAAGTATGTGTGCAAATATGTGTGAATCTTGCTATCAAATCGAGATTCAAGAAAAGTTGATCTGAGGGGAAAAAAGCAACTTTATTTTGTCTATGGATCATGATTTTCGGAAAAACAGCAACTTTAGTCCGAAAAAAAGCGATTTTAGTCCGAAAAAAGTCAACTTTTTATTTCAAAGGAATTCGACATAAGATGTGTCTACCGAATCTCCGAAAAATGCTTAGCTTACGGTTAAAATTTAAAATGAGAATTATATGTTTCCGGTTTGGATTTCAGATAAACTTAATTTAAATCATATTTGAAGGACAAAAATAAATATGAGAAACATAGACCCAAACATAGAGACATGAAAAACATAGACCCAACCGGCTTTTATTGTAGAGAGAATTGCCAACACCGATTTTAAAAATAATAGGCATTCTATAGCTCAATACCAGCTTTCATTTGGTATCGCCATCATAGATTAAATAGATTTTTCATTTTCGCTTCACACACGGTGGCGCTGCCTTTGCGCCACCGTCAAAGCAATAAAAAGTAACTTGTAATTTAGAAATAAGTGTCTTAATAAAGTAAAGTAAATAAATTTAGAAAACAAAAATCATCAACTAAGTGGTAGCGACGGTGGTCTTTGGTCTTTGGACCTCCGTCAATTTCAAGATAAAAACGTAATTAAAGTGAGTAGTTTCAGGGTGGCTTGTCCCCCAGTAATTCGGACTGCTTATAAAAGCAGCAAATACGGAGCTAGGAAGCAACATTTGGGACTGGTGTTCAACAGCGCTCCAAGCAACCAGCAATGGCCAAGATGGAAGTAACATTTTGTGAGAGATGTACAGCGCTCCATATAACGACATCGATGGACGAAAACTTCCCGCCCAGCAAATATTTTACTGCTAGATACCCAACGGTACATCAGGCATCGACTACAACAGTAAAGTTTATAACGTGACAACAATTTTATAACGTGACAATCCAGCGTGCAACAGTGTTTCTGTCTTCATACATATAAAGTGTTCAAATATTTAAGTATACTGTGATAGTTTCACTTTATCGTTTTGATATTTTAATGTAATATAATTTGTTTCAATCAAATTTTCATTGAAAACTTAATAATTAATTATTTACGTATATTCCTAGGGCGGTCTCGCTCTATCAAGCTATCTAATCATACCATCTATAAGTGTTAATAATTTAAACATAATATATGCATTGCATATACAGTAAAAGTACTGAGCTCTCGCTCTAACTTCAAAAGAAATTTTATTCTCAATGTAAATTATTTTATTTTAGTGTTAGTTTTTAAGGTATTTGTAAATATATATGTGACTTTCCGTCTAAAGCAAAAAATTATACTTATGAGCAAAAGTAGTGTAACTATATATCTTTTATATAATAACTGTTCGCCACGAGGCTTTCCATTATACGCAACTGAAAAAGAAGGCCATACATTACAGCCACTTTTGTACTCGCTAAAGCGAACAAGAATTAGAATTAGAATAAGACAAAAATGTAACTCGAAACTAAAAGACTCAATAAAATTCAATTCAATTCAATTCATAGATTAAATATAAGGCGTATTTTATTGGTAAGTGTTTAGTCACTTTAGCAAAAATTTTTATGGGATACGAAAAGTGGCGATAAATTGGTCAGTAATTAAAGTGAACATAAAAGTGAAGATAAAATCTTGGAATGCCTGGAAATTTTTGGCGCGAAATATAATGTCAATACATTTTTTGCTTAAAGGTTGGTGGCACCTATGACAGCTTTAGACATGCACTCCATTTACAATGATTATTAATGGTTGTGTTCATTGTGTTTTCCTTAAGGGCCTCGTTTCGCGGAAGAAGTAAGAAGCTTTCAACCTACGAAAGATGCGAAAAAGTTTGGATTATTTTGAACTTTTCGTTTAAAAACAAATAAAAATTGGTTAAAGCAGATTTTTTAAATAATATATTTTTAAATAATATATAATTTTGAATTCAATTTAATATTTAAACTAAATAATGATTATTTATCCGGTTTTTATTTGTTTGTACATGGGTAGATGGGGTACAAAATGACCAACTCGGCATATACAAATAGCCATACTTTGCAGACACATCCATAAAATTATTTGAAACTTCGGCTTGGCATATTGTCAAGAATCCCAACTTTGAAATAAAATAAAAAAGTGGATACAAAAGTGAATATAGCGTTTTATTGGTTCTTTCCAGTGCTGACTAACTAAAAATTACCAACAAAACACGACTATACATAGATGCTCGACCGGAACCCCGCCCGACCCTCATTACCTCAGATTTTAAGAAAATTGAGAGTTTCCGTTCTCTCATTTTCCTATCCGTGTTATAGCAGCTGATGTCAAAAATGTCATGCATAACGGGAAATCAGCTATAAAGAGGAGTTTAGTATGTAAACAAACAACATGGCTTCGTGTTTTATTTTCATTTTTGTCTATCTTAAAATATTTACAAGTTCTACAAACAAATGGAAATGATTTGGATGAACGAAAATCAATAAGTGGTTTTGTTTTTGTATCTCAGGGCGCTGCTTTTTCGTGGGGATCTAAGAAACAAAATACCGTAGCCTTATCCACTACAGAGGCAGAGTATATTTCAATTGGAACCGCAAAACAAGAAGCTCTATGGCTGCAAGGTATGCAGAATGAACTTTTAAAGACTTATTCAACCACGAAGCTGTTTTGTGAAGCTGCATATAGACATTCGTCATCATTTTATGTGATGTCATCTCTGAAGGTAAAATCAGTTTGACCCACCTTGCCTCCGACAAGATGACAGCAGACATAATGAAGAAGGCGCTACCATCTCCAAGATCTAATAAATTAATAAAAACATTAGGCTTGTATTGAAATTAGTTTTTAGTGGTGATGTTAGAAGTAAAAACCTTATTTTTTATAAATTGGCATCACTTGTTTGTTAAACTTCAATGCAAAATAAAACTATGGTTTCTAACCACTTCTTGTTCGTACTTTACAAAGTAAAAACGTGTTTTCTTTTACTTTGTAATGACTTTGTATGGACTGCTAGTGCCATACCTCAAGTTGGCTCCATTTTAGTCTCTGTCATTTTGGGTGACACTAGCCCTCGAAACTACACTAGCGGAAAAAATTGAAGCCTCAGTTTTGACATTTACACCTTGAAAAAAATGGCACTCTTATTTGTGTTGCTTGCAGTAATGTGCTTTGCAACTTCTGTAGCATTATGGGAATAATTCGATCTACACCTGGAGATTTGTATTGGGAGAAGCTGTTAATAGACCAGGAAATCTTTTTCTTGGTTATGAGAGCATAAACATTTTCTAATTGTTCTGGCTGAGCACTAAGGGCATTGTCTGTTACTAGACTGTAAACCTTGCAGCCTGGGAAATGGGTTGTCATTAAAGCCTCAAGAGATTCAGAAAAGGCCAAAAGGCCAAATAACCGAAATTAGAATTGAATTTTTTTTCAAAATCTTAATTTTTTCTTAAATAGGTAATTTCATTGAACAAAAACAAAATGATTTTTTAAAATCATTAACAAAATTCTCCCACCTCAATTCACAAAAAAATTGTTATAAATACCAAAACAATAGCCCCACTTTAATTCCCGGTAGGATTACCCAATTTTAACTGTTGGGGGCATAAGTTGGCCACCCAGGCACTGTTGAATTTGGAAACTTTGGACTCAGGCGCCCGCCAGACGACTGGACATACCCAAAGCGAAGTAACGAAGTTGCGTAAGCCGGACTGACTACAGAAAGGAAGTTAAAATCTCTTGAACCCGCGAAGCACCCAGGTGTTGTTAAAGTAAGTAAAAGACCCTCAAAAGATATATATATGAAAAAGAAAGCAAAGAAAACATAAAAAACCGAAAAAGTTTTCCCGAAATCTCAAAAAATTATTTAAAATGAAAAATTTGCGCAAATTTTTCATTTTAAATTATTTCTCGGAATTTCGGGAAAACTTTTTCGGTCTTTTGGCTCTACGGTGTTTTGGGTTTTCGGTCTTTTGACCCCAAACCAAAAAAAACAAAAGAACATTTGTACTGATGCGTTTTACTGATAGCTATAACTGGCCCTTACAGAAGTTGCTTACAGCGTATTAAGCGTTTTAAATTTCAAGTTCAACTCAAGTGTATATTTTCCTGTAAGCACCTGTAAAACAAACTACCAGGTGTAATTACTTCTTAGTGCGGACTGATAGATTTTCACTGCTTTCGGTAACATTCATATTTTTTATGAAATTGTTCGAGTAACGTACAAACTTAAAAAAACATTTTAGTAGTAATACTACTGAAACAAGATTGTTGTTGTTAAAAAGATTCTTGACTTAATGACTTTATTATTTTAAAACCGACAGATAAAACTTCCTTTTATTTATTGTTTTATCTCATTTTGTGATAATAATGGGACAATCAAATTTACAAAAAAAATAAATATTTTAGCTGCAAACCAAGCCGAGGTAATCGTCCATCAAAGTACCAATAGCAAACTTAAATTAAAATAAGATAATTTAGTAGCTCAAATACCAACTACTTAAACCAATCTTACAATTCCAGTTGCGTCCACACGAGTACCAACGATTTTAAGTCGAATTTTATCCTCACCAGAAATTACTACATCTTCGTCTTTCGATTTGTAGCAAGGAGGATTTCCGTTCGGACAAAATTGCATATCGGCAGGAATAGACTAAAAATAGAAAAATTCAGAAATAATCTGTCGTATTAATGTAAACAAGTTCCAAGCTTACATGATGTGAAATGAAGCAAGATAGTGGACCGATCTCCGCAAACATACCGACCTAAATCAAACACATAATTTTATTATAAATCCAAATATTGTACACCCTTATACCTTATTGATTTGCTTCACAACCGCATCCAAGACTTCTCCTTTAAAAGGACGGAACACTATGGCTTTGTATTTTACAGGGTAAACCACAAACCCTTGTCCCGGTTGAATAACACCAGAACCAATTTGATCGATCGTTGTTACTGCAATAACAAATCCATATTTACCAGTACATGTTCCCTCGACTTCCGTGTACAATTTTTGCTTTACTGTTTCCAGAAGTTGAGGTCCAAAGTATCGCGGATGTAAGAGAATTTCGTGTTCGAGTGATATCTAAATAATAGAGTAGTATTTGATATTAAAATCTTTTCGACGTTTCTTACGTGATAGAACATGCTGGGGATCAAATTTTGTAACACACAGCTGAATTTATTTCCCAGCAAGTATTTTTAATACAAGCTCTTAATATAAAATTGTTGAACTATCGCGCTTAAACTGGATAAACAACAGAAAACAACGCCACTCCATGAATACGTCAGTGTCAAAATACTGAGGGAAAACTTGACGTTTTATTATATGGACTGCCAGTCGTTTGAAATTTCCTTATAAAGTGCTAAAAAAAAGTTGTTCCACATAAAAACGGCATCATCTCATAGTTGTGAAATTGTGTACTAATTTCGTATCTAACAACGGTCTCCATTGGCAAGAAAACTATCGTACTTTCTGTTCTGTCTAATAAACTCTTCAATTGAGACCACCGCATTGCAGACAGAAAATCTGTTAAAACAGAACTATCTGGCTTTCTGTCATTTTGACATTTCATTAGACAAAGTTAGGTGACAACTAAAAATAATGAATAAAAATCAAATTAAATCACGTAAAGCGCGTATTGCTGACAATTGTTTTGTATTTAACGACATGCAAATGATTATTCACCACCCGGTCATACAAAAATATGTGTCGTATGTCATGACAAAAATGTGCCTACCCTAAAAATTGAATCGCTAGTGAGCTGATATTCGGGCACAGGTCATCAACTTGTAATCCTCAATCTCCTCCCGTAGAAAAAAAAAATGTAAACGCGGTTTTCTATACATGAATGCGTGTGAACAGCATAGTGCAAAATTGTAAGAATGCATGGTCTATCTAAATTTGACAGAGCCATTTGAAATGCACGGGTACGCATACAGAGTTAAATCTCTGCAGTTTTGAAAGTTTGTAGGCAAAAGTGATCCTCCTGAGTTGATGTTCTATTTATTTATTATTCTATGGATTCGGCACACATCACAAGGTCAGTGAATTCAGTGACCACTGTGGTCAGACTTCGCAATCGTTTATTATCACACACATGAGAAAAAGAGAGTAAATATATCAATAAATATTAAATAAATATTGAAAAAGAAACACAGATCTATTTTTTACAGCTCAGTGCTCTGCTCAAAGCTAAAACAGAAAAACGTCTAAAATTAGCAGCAACACTAATGATTTTTTTTTATTGGCGGGAATTCTTTCAAGTCACGGAAATCACAAAATTTGAAAGAAAAAAGGAGCGCATTTGAAAATTATTTCCAAATTACTTTCAAGTGTTTGAGATTGACACTCCAAAAATAGAGCGATACATATTTCAAGTGGGCTGTCATTGTAAATATGGTACAAATCCTATTTTCAACAGAGATTGCTAGCAATATGCGTTTTTCTTCTTTAGCTCTGAGCAGAGTACGCTCCAAGCGCTCTGATTGAATTGTGAAACATTGATCACTTCACTGTCATATCAGTAGAAATCAACTCACAATCTGTCGCGCTCTATTTCATGCTCGGTCTTCTCCATCATTTTATCCTGAGCTCTCTGATCGAAAAAAGAAACACAGCTCTGAGCACTCGGAGTTAAAAAAGAAACACAGATTGACAGATCTATTTTTGGCAGCTTAGTGTACTGTTAAAAAACGCCTAATAGGGAATTTTACAATATTGTCAAAAAATAAATGACAGTTTAAACTACGCGGATGACAGATTGAAATTATCTATCGCTCTTTTTTCAAACTGTTAAACTAAAAATCTTGTAAAAGAATTTTGTATATCTTTTTTTCCTGTGAAATTTGAAATTTCCGTGACTTAAAAGTTTAATAATACACTATTCACAATTTTCGCGCACAACATTAATATTTCCGCTCTGCGAGCGAGAAAGAGATACATATATCGTTGTTACCTAAAAAGCCCTACATAAAATATTTTAATTAAGAATGCGTGGTCTCTATTAAATTTTTTTATTGTTATACGTATGTACGCGAGTGTAAACCAGTGTAATATTACCGAAATCACATTTTATAGTTCTTTATTTTGCCACTTGTTGCGCTCATTCCAAAAACTTGTTCTTGGCTACGAAAAATTCAATCATACCAATCCTTATGTATAAAAAACCAAATTCACGAGTCGGCAAAATTTTAACAGTACCTTTTACTCTTTTTAGCTCGTGTGCTGCGTCGAGTTGCAAAATTTTGTGTGGTGTCTTTTTAAAAACTATACAATGGCTGCCGATCAAGTCCAATTTCAACAGCTATTAAATTCGCTTTTATCTACTGATAATGATGTTCGACAGCAAGCAGAGGTAAATTAAATTGTTTCCTAAACTTGCAATTTGTTTTGCTGTCTTAATCCACAACAATTGAATAATATTTTGAGGAAACTATTAAAATTTTATTTTTCAGTTGACTGAAACGTGTTTTCTTTTTAATTTTACCTGTCATAATTTTAGGTGCATCGTAGAAAAAAATTTCTTTTACATTAATCTATTAAATATTATTCCAAATTGATCTAAAAATAAATTTGATATCTGAATCATTCACTTTTTGCATAGTTTTGTTGCTAATCGCCTCACGTTTGTTTTCAAGGAAGTTTATGGCCATTATTATTTCTTTGCAAAGTCCAATCGATTCATTTCTTAAAAACTAATTCTTAATTTCGTTGATTCTAGGAAGCTTATAACAATCTGCCAAGAAATGTTAAAGTGACACACCTATTGGCCGCCTTACACAATGGACAAATGGCTGAGGAAGCAAGGCTCATGGCCGCTGTTGTTTTGCGAAGGCTCTTCACATCGGATTTTCTTGAGTTCTACAAAGAAGTAAGTACATAGACAAATATTCCAATTTTATATATAATTGGGTTTCTGGTTAGTATTAAAAATCAGCCCTAGATCCTAGATTGTAAAAATAAAAAAACTATGAGGTCACAAAACCTTTAAAAATAGAATATTGTACATTATAATTCACTTATCATTACCATTGTCATTTTTATGAAATTATTAGACTTATATTTAAACACATAAATATACCTACCTGAATTTTAAATTCGTCCGGAAGGTTATTGAAGATATAAAATCCCATGTACATTAATGAATCCTACTTGCTGCTTCGGATGCATTTATTTGGTCTCAAATTCCCGTTGTTTCGTAAATTGTACGTCTGTACGTAACCAACGTTTACAATATTTACTCGAAGGTATTCAGGGACCATATTGTTTTTCTTTAAATATGAATACCACTGCATTATATTTCAGTCTCTGTTTAACTTTCATCAAATTAAGCACCTCACCTAATTCTTATCAGGGTATAGTTACTAACTCAAAATATTTATAACACAGGGCGTGTCGAAACTAAACGTCAATCGGGTACCGGGTCATAGGGTAAGTTATACCCGTGCTGGGAGAAGTAAGAAACAAAAGTTACGTAATATTGTGTTTATACACATAGATAAATCATGTGTAAAGTTTCAAACTTTGATCGTAGGATGTCATAACTATCGACTTGTTTTTTGTTCACTCTTGTAGCAATTAATCTTAAGTTAAAAGGTAAAAAAAAAAAAAAAAAATACAAATGTCTGTAGAAGAATTTAGTTCGCTTCGGTTTGAGTGTTTTTGGTTACCGGAAATTATTGCAATGATAATCTCTCTATATGTTCATTTAGCGACATCTACTTTGGTGAGATTGAAACCAACTTAATTCCTCTATGTGTATAAACTCAATGGTAATATGTAATAGCATAATTCGAAGTTTATCGACAGCTCAAAAGTTTACACCTCCGAAAACAAGTTCAATTCTTGCTAAATCATTGGTTATTGTACTTTGCTGATTCATTCGCTATGTCTATAGTAGAAGAAGATTTTACAAACTTATCGAATATGGCTTTTTTTAATTATATAAAGTTTTGAAGCATCCTTTTACTATTGCAATTATTAAAACAAAGATTTACGACAAAATCCGGTTTGCGGCATCTAACAGATCTGCTTGTTAAATTTTACCCCAATATAGGTACTTGCCTTTTTTTTATTTCTGCTCATCTCCTTTGGAATAGATACACTTCGGCGTAAATTGGGAGACACGCATCAATTTAATGATGAGTTAAAGCTCTTCCGCACAAACCACAGCAACCAATATTGATTTTGCTTCCCTTTCCCCATTTTCATCAAGCAAACTCAATTAATTAAATTAACTTGTTTTTAGTTAGATATAGGTAAACATTGTTTAATATTTGAATTTATACAATCTTAACTTTCTCTGATTTTATTTTTTTGTTAATACCTATTCTTTTAAAATTACTAATGCGTTATTTTCTGAACATAATATGTAATTTGTATTTCATTTAAATAACAACTACTCGTATTATAACTGTTTACTTTTCATAAACTTACAAGTGTGAGTACACTTCTAAGGCTGTGAAAAGTAAACAATTATAATATAAAGTTGTTATTTAAATTAAATATGTTCATTACTACAGTCTGTCAAAGCTCTTCAAATCCAGAAATCTCACCATAACTTCAAAACTACTGCTGTACAGGACCATGGTTCTGCCAGTACTCACATATGGATCCGAGACTTGGGTGCTTAGCAAAAGGCACTCTGACCTCTTAGCCGCGTTCGAGAGAAAAGTCTTAAGGAGAATTGTTGACCCCATATGTGAGGAAGGACGATTCCGGAGACGGTACAATCATGAATTGTACGCAATCTACCTTGAAGCAGATATAGTGACAAAAATTAGGCTCGGTAGACTTCGGTGGGCAGGGCACCTAGCTCGCATGAGCGAAGAGGAACCTGCTCGGAAAGTTCTTAGTGGTACATTCTATGGCAGACGACAGCGTGGTAGACCATGCTTGCGCTGGAGAGATGGCGTAGACCAGGACGCCCGGAGCCTTGGGGTGCGCAACTGGATGGCGTCGGCTCGAGACCGGGATAGGTGGAGAGACTTGTTGAAGGAGGCCAGGACCGGACCCCGGTTGTCGAGCCGATGATGATGATGATGATGTTCATATTAAATATGTGAACTGGAATAAATAAATAAATGATTAGCTCAAAGAAGATTACTATGTAGGAAAATCCCTTATAAAGCTAATGAGTTGATAATTTGTGTTTTATAAAATAAAAATCTTATTCTGCAAGTCAATAATAACGGCAATAATAAATCGTCGACCTTATCGCCCCATTAAGCGCGCGTCTCCATCGGTTAAAACTCGTTGTCGACCTTAGGCTCTTTAAACAGACTTGATAATTTTTAAAATTTCTGACTTTGTTCGGTTCGGTGACAAACATTCTGCGCATTTGCAATTGATCATCACAGTGATATTCTCATGAAATTGAAGTTTTATTATTATTTTTGTGGCAATGTGACTAGAGTTACCACACGCATACAAAACATAAAATTTTCAACTTTTTTTTTAATTTTAGTCACCAAATCAACAAAAACAATATTTCTTTTTCCATATGAGTATACAACAATCGAATATAAATGGTTAAATTTAAGATTATTGCATTTATTCACTAAAAAAATGTTTTTCACAAAGGTCACTGACAAATTCAACAAATTTGAATTAACCTTAAGGTAGAACTATAATGCGCATGAGCTAGTATGGCCTACTGTCAAAATTGAACGAACTGTTTCGTCATTTTTATACAAACATGATGAATGCTTGTTTTTAGTTTCTTTTAATTGTGTCAAAAGTCCATAATTTATTGTTAAATTCAGTGATTTATTTATGAAACGGATAATATAATGCAAATTCGTAGTCTTTTTTGGTAAAATGCAATTAAATTCTTTTTCGGATTCTCAAATGCAAACAGCTGTCAAATTTACATATGTAAGAGCGGTTCAGATCGCTCAGCTCATGCGGAGCTCATGTTTAACGAAACTCAACGAAATGCGCCTATGTTCATTATAGCCAACGCCATATGACTGTGTGAATTCGCTCATTTACACATGCTATTTTGACAGTAGTTCATGCTTACTCATGCGCTTTATAGTTGGACAGAAGGAAAAATAAATTTGATCACAAGGTGGTGATCAAAATAATTGTGTCAATGAACTATCTTTTTACGCGATTCCACCCAAGTTTTGCTCGCCACTGTATGTGAGAGTGTGAGACCTATGACCACAAAGGCTCTTTTTAATTTTATTTTGTATAATCAATTAATTTACAGATGTTTCGAGTTTTAAAGCGCTTTTGTTGTTGTGTTAATTAATAATTTTAATTAATGTGTTTATGTGAATTATGTAAGTAGTGTGACACATGACAATTAATGTGAATAGTTATTAGGGCCTGTTCGGCGAGATCTTTTATTCTGTTATTAATTTCCATCTGTTGTGAAAAACAGATTTGGTATTCGGAACGCTAAATCTGTTATGAAATCTGTTAAGATATCTGTTATGAACTGTAAAAAATTCGAACTCTCAAAAAATCTTTTATGAATCGCTTTTGGTATTCAGCATGCTGAAAGATATGAAATCTGTTAAAAATCATAAAAGAATAAAAGACAGATTTTTCTGACTTTTATCATAAAAGGTTTCAATAAACATGTAGGTATTTGAAGCAAAAATGTACCCTTTATTTCGTCAACAAAATAATTAAAAGTAGACAATGTAAGCAAATATATTAAACTAAATGTATAAAAACTAAATATATTAAACAAATTATTATTTTTAGATGAGATTACACTAGTTATTTCCTCCGTCTTTAGAAGCTTAAAAAATTTTTATAAAATAAGTGAGTTTTTTGCGGACATGTTACTTTTGGACTTAAACCATGTAAAGTACCTACTAATTTGAAAAAGGAATGTTAATAAAATTTATGAAATCGTCCGATAAACCACCTGATCGTTCGAAAACTAATGGCTTCATTTGGATGATGCCTCTTGAGTTAAAATCATTTTTTTTTCGGAATCCAGATCCGCGTACTAAGTTCCCAAAATTTTGAAGAGAGTAAACCTCGTTATCATAAAACATATTTATTTTTTTTATCAGACCGAATTTTTATCTTTGTATCTTTCAAGTTGGATTTTGAATAAATTAAAACTAAGTTGAGGAAAGAAAAACTTTGTAGAATATACACACCTGGGTATTGCTTCAACGTTAAACAGCTGATTTCGAACATGAGAATAAGAGAGTCGAAAGAGGCTATGCTTTTTCTGATTCCCTTCGGAATGTATGAACACAATTTTTCGTAATTCGTAACGTAGCATTCCATTTGGGGGAAATCCCCGAATGGATTGTGTGATAGGGCTGAAAACTTAAACACGTTTGTTCGATATATAAAATATCGACCAGGTTGTCAACGACCAGACGAGATACGCAGTGCAATGCTTCATTGCACCGATATTTCTGAACAGCTCATTTGCAACATTTTTTTTTCAAAAGTGACGAATTTTCATTGGTCCTATTTCATCGCGAAACGATTTTTCTATTTTATGATCGTTAAAACATTCAAACACACTTTCTTGCTCAATAGGGCAAGTATTTGTTTCGTGGAAAAAAATTCGAGGTTTTAATCAAACCTTTAAAGAAGCCCAACAAATTTGGCTATAACTTGATAACGTCTAAACAGATTTTAAAAAAATTCGGTATAGCACTTGATTTAGACATTTAACACAAGATGGTAGCTAAAGTTTTTGGCTAAACAACTGTTTTAATGATAACATAATTTAATACAACATAATTTATAACAATTTTCTTTTTTGTAGTTCCATAGTTTGCTACAAGAGCAAGTTTGTGCAACCCAGTCGTGCTGTTATTTATTTAACAATCAAAATATGACCTAGAAATAATTTATATGGCGGAACAACGTTTGGCAAGTCAGGTAGTCGGGTTAGTTACACCATTTATAACTCAAGAACTGCCGAACTCATGTCAGACGTTTTAAAAAGTGACAAAAAATATTTTTTTTTCTTTTTGACATAACCAAATACTTTCTGTTGCAATGTTTAGAAAAATTTCCCTGGTAACAAATACGAACGTCCAAGACGATTGACAAAAAATCAATTTTTGAATAATTGGTATAACCGAAATTGGTTTTCACCAAAATTTTGAGAATACCTCCCTGAGTACAGATTAGCAGGTCCAAGACGATTTCCGCGTCTTAATCGTCTTGGACCTACATATTTGTTATGAGGGGAGGTTTTTCTACACATTGCAGCAGAAAATATTTGGTTATGTCAAAAAAAAAAAAGAAATGATTTTTTGTCACTTTTTAAAACGTATGACAGAAGCATTGTAACACTTGAAACGACTTGTACCATCATTTTTGCTATGAGATGAAAGCTCTTATCAATTATTTCATTTTTTGAAAAAAAAAAAGATTTTTAAGCTACTATAACTCACAAAAGCCGCCATCTTGAACTGCAAGACTTGCGTTTTTATAATGACCTTCATCCCTGCTATCGACTCATACTTTTTTTCGGTTACCTTTTCGACCCGAAATTTTGCTGTTAGACTATTTATTTTTTTTGTTTATTTATTATTTTTCATATCATCGGAAGAAATTCCGCCTTCGATTAGCTGTCGAAGGCAATCGGAACATACACAAACCACACAATCGCACAATTTTCTGCGCGTTGATGTGTTTTTTACATTTTCGACGCATACTTTAATTTTTTTCGGAGACATGCCCAACAAATTAATCAGAACGATTAACAACATACAAAATTCTTACATTTCGTACAAATCGGAGAGAATTTTATCCATTCGGTTTAATGATAGGGCTGATAAACTTCGTAAAACAGAATCAAGACACATTCATTCAATTCTATTGACTGTGTAACAAACGAAGACGAAGCCACCAACAATTTGACTGAATTTTTAAATTCATTGCATATGCCTGGCTTACCATCGCTAAAGGTTGGATCGGTAGTAATCATACTTTGAAAACTTAACAAACCAAAACCATGCAATAGAACGCGTTTGCTGATAAGAAAACTGATGATCAATGTGATTCACGTGACTAGTATGGATATAAAAATGCAGCTCTTCGCTTAATCGGAAGCTCCAAAACAAACTATCCGAAGCATTTAATTCATTTCTGAATTTATTTTGTTACCCAAGTTCACGTTTTTTCTTCCTTTTTTTAAATTTAATAACAATAAAAATAGTAATAAATTTAATAAGCAAATCTTGAAATCTTGATTCAATGCTAGCCGTAGCACTTTTTTTCTGATTAAATCCAACAAAATGGACCTAATCGAATTCGGCTTTAGGTACTCGCCTTACTCACTTTCTCATGTTATCTTGAAATTCATTTCCGAAAAGCATTCATACTTAGCCTGAAGTAGGTACATTACAAATGTTTGTTGATAAGTAAAAATATATGTCGGTACTTGCTTTGTATCAGGTTAATCAAATGGATTTAATTTCGATCTAATTGATCTTCTTTCTCGCATTACCTAATTCATTTTTTTTTATGTCTTCCCTACTGCTTTCTTGAACAGTTTTATCTTCCGGTCTCAACAAAAAAAAATATCGCAACACTAATCGTTTTGCATTTAAAAACTATTGTTTGAAAATAATCCGTCAAATATCTGATTGTGTGGAACGCATGCTGAATTGAAAAGACTAGCGTTTAATCAATGTAATAACGACTTTAAAATGCCTAAGAGTGACTCGACACATAAAGTGAAAACTGTCGTTCAAGATAAACGCCTATTACAATAAGGGTGAATGACTTTCAGGTTGCTTATCTCATTTTAAACAACATTTGCGTAGATGATTGCCTTACCGCCGCAGCTTACATTAATGAAGCTAAGATGCTAACGAGTTGTTTCTTCCGAGTAACTTACATAAGTGTGTATCGTGGCCTTAAATCAAAATAAAAACAAACAAATAGAAATACATTATGTACATTAGCTGTATTTTATTATCCCCTCAGATCTGATCCGGATTGGATTTGCGTCGCAAAATCCACGCAAACACCAACAACACGAGATCCAGCTTTGTTTCTAGATCTAGCAAAATTCCAATCTGTTCCGAATCAGAGGGGATAATAAAATACGGCTATTGTACATTGTACATAATGTATGTATGTAGTTGTTCTAACTTTTTTTTTTTGTTTTGTTCTTTTGCTATCGCAACCAAATTATGACTTTTGTCAATTTGTATATCTAAACATTATTAAATAATTTTTAAAATATTCAATATATATTTATTGTTTTAAATAGCTACCACAAGAAGCTCAAGGACAACTCTTACAACAAATCCTACTTGCTGTCCAACAAGATGTAACTCCCAATTTGAGACGCAAGATTTGTGAAGTAGTAGCAGAAGCTGCCCGAAATTTGATCGAC
The DNA here is from genome assembly GCA_951217065.1 of Baccha elongata. Taxonomy (NCBI): domain Eukaryota; kingdom Metazoa; phylum Arthropoda; class Insecta; order Diptera; family Syrphidae; genus Baccha; species Baccha elongata. The sequence goes on along the minus strand of OX578272.1, from coordinate 49,665,351 downwards.
GATGACGGAAACAATCAATGGCCCGATTTCTTGCAATTCCTGTTCCAATGTGCAAACTCTCCCAATGCCCAATTACAAGAGTCTGCTCTGAGAATATTTGCCTCAGTGCCTGCAATATTTGGAAATCAGGAAACGCAGTATTTGGATTTGATCAAACAGATGTTACAAAAGAGTATGGAGGCAGCAGCGGATGCCGAGGTGCGTTTTCAAGCAGTGCGGGCCATCGGTGCTTTTATTTTGCATCACGACAAAGACACCGCGGTCCTTAAGCACTTCAACGACTTGTTACCCCGAATGATTATGATTACCGTTCAAAGTATCGAGCAACAAGACGATCAGAGTTTGTTGAAATTACTCATTGATTTAACCGAGAGCTGCCCTAAGTTTTTACGCCCTCAGTTAGAAGTTATTTTTGAAATGTGCATGAAGGTATTCAGCAGCCAAGATGTTGAAGATACATGGAAGCATCTGGTGCTCGAAGTTATGGTTTCGATGTCAGAAAATGCACCCGCCATGGTTCGTAAACGCGCAGAGAAATATGTGGTTGCTTTGATACCACTGGTGCTACAAATGATGACCGATGACTTGGATGATAATGAAGACTGGGCTATGTCGGATGAAGTCACGGAGAACGACAACAGTGACAACAACATAATCGCCGAATCGTCTCTGGATCGTTTAGCATGTGGATTAGGAGGCAAGACAGTGTTGCCACACGTGATTAATGCCATTCCAGCTATGTTGAGTTCTCCAGACTGGAAGCAAAGACATGGTGCTCTTATGGCTATATCAGCTATCGGTGAAGGTTGTCATAAGCAAATGGAAGCAATGCTAGACAATATCATGTCCGGAGTCCTGAACTTCTTGCGTGATCCCCATCCTCGAGTGCGTCATGCAGCTTGCAATGCTGTAGGTCAAATGGCCACAGATTTTGCTCCCATTTTCGAAAAGAAATTCCACGCCCAGGTGATACCAGGCCTTCTAAGCTTGTTGGATGACGTAGAAAACCCACGAGTTCAAGCGCATGCTGGAGCTGCTTTAGTTAACTTTAGCGAGGACTGTCCAAAGAATATTTTGACAGGTTACTTAGACGGAATTATGTCCAAGTTAGAAACAATATTAAATGCTAAATTTAAAGAGCTCGTTGAGAAAGGTAACAAATTGGTTCTAGAACAAGTTGTCACAACCATTGCCTCAGTGGCCGACACATGCGAAAAAGAATTTGTCACATACTACGATCGTCTGATGCCATGCCTGAAGTACATCATTCAAAACGCTAATGACGAAAAGTTGCGTATGTTACGTGGTAAGACAATCGAGTGCGTGAGTCTTATTGGGTTAGCCGTAGGACGCGAGAAATTCCTGTTGGATGCTAGCGAAGTCATGGATATGTTGCTGAAAACTCATACAGAAGGCGATTTATCAGACGATGACCCACAGACTTCTTATTTGATTTCGGCCTGGGCTCGAATGTGCAAGATTTTAGGCAAGCAGTTTGAGCAGTATCTTCCTTTGGTCATGGGCCCTGTAATGCGTACAGCTGCGATGAAACCCGAAGTAGCCATGCTTGATAATGACGAGGTTGAAGATATTGAAGGCGATGTCGACTGGTCATTTATAAATCTCGGCGAGCAGCAGAATTTTGCCATCCGCACAGCTGGAATGGAGGACAAAGCATCAGCCTGCGAAATGTTGGTGTGTTATGCACGTGAGTTAAAAGACGGATTTGCCGACTACGCAGAAGAAGTTGTCAGGCTCATGGTACCAATGTTGAAGTTCTATTTCCATGATGGAGTTCGTTCAGCCGCAGCTGAATCCCTACCCTACCTATTAGATTGCGCAAAAATAAAAGGGCCACAGTACCTGGAGGGTATGTGGCTGTATATTTGCCCAGAATTGCTGAAGGCTATCGGAACAGAACCCGAAGCCGAGGTGCAATCAGAGCTTTTGCAGTCCTTAGCTAAGAGCATTGAGACTTTGGGGCCGAATTGTCTTTCCGAAGAATGCATGAAACAGGTTCTCGAGATCATCTCCAAGTACATGGGAGAGCATTTCGAGCGCGCTGATAAACGAATTCAAGCGCGTAATGAAGAGGATTACGATGATGGTGTTGAAGAGGCCTTGGCCGATGAGGACGAAGCCGATACTTATTTGCTATCGAAGATTGTTGACATTATTCACTCATTGTTCTTGACTAACAAAACCAATTTTCTTCCCTATTTTGATACGATTGTGTCACAATTTGTGAAGCTTCTAGAACCACCAAGATCTTGGTCAGACAGACAATGGGGTCTTTGCATATTTGATGATGTTATCGGTAGGGAATTTAAAATCAGATTTCAATGCTTCATAAATATATACTTTTTTTTTTAATTTTTAGAATATTGTGGTCCCAGTTGTCTACAGTATCAACAGATATTTACAGCACCTCTCCTGCAGTATATTTGTGATAAGAGTCCAGAGGTGAGGCAAGCAGCAGCCTATGGATGTGGTGTTTTGGGACAGGTTAATTTTGCATTCGTTTGTATATTTTTTTAATTTAATTTAGAACTATTTATAGTTTGCTGGTGAACAATTTGCCTTAACTTGTGCTCAAGCGATTCCAATTTTGGTTCAAGTTATCCAAGATCCAAAGAGTCGCGAGCCTGAGAATGTAAATCCAACTGAAAACGCTATTTCGGCAGTAGCAAAAATTTTAAAATACAATTCATCTGCATTACCGAATATCGATGAGATTATTAATGCCTGGTAAGATTATAATATAAAGTTTAGAATTTAGTACATTTAACTCTTTACTATTCGGCTCTATTAACAGCCAACCCTAGAAAAATTTATGTTGTTACTATGTCCTACATTATGAATAGCAAATCCAACGATAAAATATTTAAATTCTCTTTCTAAGGTATTCATGGTTGCCCGTTATTGAGGACGAAGATGAAGCGCCCCACATTTACGGCTACTTGTGCGATCTTATCCAAGCAAACCATCCAGTTATCCTTGGCGCTAACAATTCCAATCTTCCGCGCATCGTCTCTATTATAGCACAAGCATTTAAATCAGGTGTCGTAAAGCCTCTAAGCGAGGAAGGCAGTCGTATGATCGGCATTGTCAAACAGGTCGAATCCAATCCCGAAGTATTCCAAGCCTGTGTCAGCATTCTTACACCCGAACTTAAGCAAGGGCTCGAGGAAGCATACAGAGAATTTACAAATCCTGCTCCAACTGCATAATTCACAGTTACAGCAGAATTTCACATAAAAACTGGAAGATAGAGAAAAACTCCAATTTATATATTATCCAATTTATACATTATGGTTTACTATTGTTTGTATTTACATTATTTTTTATGACCATAATTCTCTTAACTCTGAATTTTATGATATTTGACCTTTATTAAACTATTAAACTTATATAAATAAATATATATCAAACTATATTTTGTATAAGTTTATTGTGTTTTTCATTGACAAATGAAGACAACTACATAATAATAGTTGAAGAAACAACATTGAGCACGTTCGTATTTACATACTTGTCCAATTAAATTGATACAAGGCTTCTATAAATTTGAAACTAGAATTCGTTATGTTTTATAGAAAATTGAAATTATTTTTGCTAAAATTTTGTGTATACCATTTATTTAAGAAAAAAAGTTAAAACGAATGTTTTTTTTGTTGTTGATAAATTCAAGTTAATGTACACATTTATTATAGTCCTTGTTATGAACAGCGAATCGAACGTTCGATTTCAAACAAACGATTTTAAAATCACTGATTTTGCGACTCGCGTTTTTATTTCTTATATAACAACATTCCCGATTCGCTATTCATAGGACCTATAGATCGCTTAAAGGAAAATGTTAAGTTAAAAATTAGAGAACATGTGAAATTTTAACAAACTGTAACTGATGAATAAACTGGAAAACAAAAAAATAATCCGTATTATTTTATAGTTTTATTTAAGAAAATATTTGCAGTAAAAAAATAGAAAGAGAATCCACAGCTAAATTTTTCTGACTGAGAATAAGAGCTAAAATTCTCTACAAGTTCTACAGAACTAAATTTAAATAGAAAGTGAAGATGAGTTTTATCGTCTTAATTTCATTATCAAAAATTATTTATACTTGTGCGTTAATGAAGAGGTTAATGCCAACAAAGTTTTTTTTACATTTTCAGTTCAGTTCGAAACATTCGCTTCGTATTCCCTAATCGGGGGCCGGTACAAATTCTCTTTATAAACTTGTGACTTGCCTGAAAAAACGACATCAGTTTACACGTAAATATTACGACAATATAAGTCCATATTACCAGGTTATTATTGGGACTTAGCTAAGTCCCGATAAAAACTTATTACAGTGCAAAACTTTTTTTTAAAGTTATCCATAAATAAATTAACTTAATTAAAAAAACGAAAACAAAAATTCACAGCGCATTAATTTAAGGTACTTTTTGTACTTCAAATATTTTCTAAATCATGTTTTTGTAATAAATCTGACACAACGAGGTCTACAAAATTATTTGCGGCATCGGCATAGGCTCCATGGAGAAGCCATGGTTATTATTTTTAGCTCAGAGCACTCTGAGCTCTGAAATTGTGTTTCTTTTTTTCGCTCAGGCTCAGAGCATGCTCTTAGCAAATCGGCAAAGAACACAGAGCAAAATGAATTTGACTTGTAAGAAAAAGAAACTGCAGTGGGCCGATTATGTTATACGAAGCGAGTCGTTTTTGGTGTCGAAAATGTAATTATAACAACAATGCGCGTATGTGGTAGTAAATAGTGACAGCACTCCCAACATTCCCAATTAAATTCAGGAAGGCAAATTAGCACTCCCAAACATCACTCCGAACAGCCAATCGACCGATTTAGGAAGGTTATTTTCACTTGGAAGGCCCTCCGAACGTCCACTCGAATATGACATAAATTTACCCTAGTAGAGTGGGATTCATAAAAAAGGCGACGCAGCTGATCCCACTAACTATAGAGCCTAGTGAAAAATTTGTCACTCCATACAAATTAGGACTTATCTTATTTTAGCCGGCCACAAAAAAAAAGTCTGTATTTTGGTAGACTGTATCAAAATGAACATTTTATATTACAATACCAAAGTTCTTACTCTGTCAATTGGCTGAGGAGATATTCACCCTCAAAGTTCTCACAAATGCAAAAAAAAAAAAAAACTGGAGCGAGTAGGTTAGGTCAAGACGAAAAACATTTTATGGGAGGGAGGTTCTATCACCCCTCGTTAAGCCGGGAAGGGTAACTTTCTAAAAATTGACTTAAAACAGTAAAATTTTTTTTAAAATAATGGTAATACCATTGACGTACTAGATGTACGCCATCCCAGTTGTTTAAAATTTTTACACAAACGGATAAAAAAATTGTTCCGGCTAAAAGCGGTCTAAAATAGTAGTGTTAAATATGTGTACTAATTTCGTCATAAAACGTATTTATATGGCAGGTACCGTCAATAAAGTGATTTTGAAAAAATTATTTTTACCAAAAACTGAAAAACATGAAAAAGATAACCTTTGGCTACAAATCCATTATTCGAAATTTATTAAAATCGATCGTATTTCTTACGAGAAAAATGGAATTGTCTAGTAGCGTTTTTCATTTACGAAAAGATTTGCTCTTTCCTGCAATAGACGTACAGTATGGCTCTCTTGTTTTAGTGATATTTGCTCTGTTGCGTTTCATTTATATTTTATTATAGCTCTTGCTCTGTAGCTACTTTACATTTTTGTCCTAATAATAATATGTTATGTATTTCTTATAATAATTGGAAAGTTCTTTTAAGCAATTTTTTCAGCTTTTCTCAATGTGTCTTTTTAAATGCGCTCAGTCACTTTGCCGGAAACCATCCACAATATCGTTCACCTAAAAAGATGAAGATGAGATTCCAGTTTATCCAGCACACTATGATGCAGCGCTGTTCACAAATATTTAGAACCTTTACTAGCCGCGATTCTGTCCTTGGGCAGTTTTTTTGTAGAAAATGATGGCAGGGCACACTCCAAGTTTGTCTACTGTCTTTCCAATTCTACACCTATTGGGGACAGATATTATGAATTCTCCCAAGAGATACTCTTTTGTTTGTTGTAAATTTCTTTTATTAGGCTATTTTCGGACCCACTCATTAAATTTGCTCATTAATTTTAATGCATAAATCAATGGAATGACTTTAGCCTCCGAGTACACGTGTAAGTTGGAAATATTTTTAGTTCTTGTTCTGTAGTTTTGGTTAATACAGTGTCTTAATATTTTCCTTTCCAAGATTTCGAACTCAGTTGCAACTGTTGTTGAAATCGAGAACCAGCATGGAAATGCTTATACCATACCTGAGGAAGAGCGTATTCATGCTCGAAACGTTGCAAACCATTTAACACCTAGTTTTATTGACCTGGAGCCTGCTTAAACACAATATTATTTGTATAACATTGAAGAGGTCACCAAAAATATCCAAGTAAATACCATAATGGGTCGTATAAGCGTTTTATAGAAAAGAAGTTTAGTTTTCCTTTTCAAGTGTCTATGTCTATAAGATAAGGTGTTAGCATGTTGGATATCTTAACTGCCTTTTCTCTCACCTTCCTTCCTTGTGGATTAAATTTTAGCAAATTTGAGAACTTAATACCTGAAAGTAATCTCGATATTATCGATTTTGAGAATCAAGTTTTTGCTTTCCGCAACAATCCTTACTTTGCCCTTACTATAGGAATTTTGAAAACATATTGCTTCCGATTTCGCAATGTTCAGTTTTATTCCCCATTTGTTATAAAATTTAACATCAAAATGCGGCGGAAGTTTCTTGAACTAGATGTATCTTTGTGTGCGTGTGCGTGGTCAAAAGCAAAATATTAAAAACGAATTTTTAAAATTTTACATGCGTTTGTTTTATTTTTTTTTTTTAATTTAACTTATTTTTAATATGTGAAAACAACGTCTTTAATAAACCTTTTAGTCTACAAAAACTGTTTGGTTCCCAAATAATACAAATCAAAATTTTATTCGTTGGCGGCACCCAACGTGGGGCGCCAATTAATATAACTCTTTTTATTTCAACTCTTTAAAAATAGATAATTTATTTGATTTGGGAACCAAACTGCATATTATAGTTTTTTTTTAATTGTAAATTTGGTACTAAATGAAAAAATATTGAAAAAAATACAAAAATAATAATAACGTGCTATTCGAATTTCGAAATCGATCATATACATATAAAACAACCTCAAATACAAATTTAAAGGCTGACAAAAAATGGGAGCCGTAAGAAATAACATCAAATTAATGAAAATAATAAAAGAATTCTTTCTCTCAAACACTAAAAAAATATATTTAACAACAAAAATTAAGTGCGTTTAAAGAGGTGTTTATTTGCTAAATAATATATATTTTATTCCACCGAAATATCTGTTCAAATGACAGAGTTATCTTATATTTTGTGAACGTACTACCATTTTTAAACGTACAAAACTCACTTTGAATGATTTATGTATCTGAAGAGTCCAGGGTTAAAACACAAAAGTCCGCTCAAAATGGTATTTAAAGAAAAATAAAAAAAATAAAGAAACAGATTTGTTGTAAGACCCAAAACATAAATTAATTTTTATTTCATGACTTAATGCATTTAATAGCATTTTTTTTAGTGAGTAAAGTATGTGACTTGTGACATTTTTCAATGGTAATAAAGCGTTTATCAGTGGATATTCATCGTCTCTTTTCCCGCATTTATGGGTGAACGTTACGTTGAATTTTTCACATATACATAATTTTGTATTTTATGTTCGACCTTCTTCCGGTTTTTCCTCTATAGATTTTTTTTTTCTTACGTTTTACTGCAAAAGTCTTGTTTTGTAGATCATTCAATTTGCTACAAAAACTACCTGCCGACTAAACTAATAGTTATGTAAAGAAATATAAAAACACTACCATTTCGCTAGTAGCAAGTATAAGAAAGAGCTATTAACTGGTCCAGTAAGACCGCGTACTAAGACAACTTATTACACATGTCAAGAAATTGGCTGCAAATGTTCTCCGATTCAAGTGATTAAGTAAATAATAAAATAAATTAGTGAGTGTTTAATCGAAATTGGAAAACACAAGAACTAAATTTCTCTTCATCAATACAACTCGCCATTATTTTATTTTGTTTTATATAATTACAAAGCTTTAAAAAAAAATAACATTACTTTTTTATAAATAATTTCTTGACAAAAAAATTAATTTAAATAAATACTTAGATTTTTTTTTCAGAAGATATTTGTTTATATATTTGTGCTAAATGTTTATAGTTTGTATTTTATGAGTAGAAAAAATAATAATTTATTTGTTGTCCTGTTGTTCATTGTGGGGAATTAAACCAAACTGGACAAGTTCTTTAGAATAGGGCAGTGGACGTCTTGGCCACACTTGTCGATGTAGCAAACTTTCTGCCTTTTCAATATGTTTTCGTAATGAAACGATCTGCGGGTAGATGTTCTGTTCAATAAATTCTGCAATCGTGTACTGAAAAACAAATATTTTATTCTCAAATTTTTCATAATAACAATTTGTTTAATAATAATATATTAAAATATTTATTTGTATTAATAGAATAAGTTTTCTGCAATTACTTTTCCTGCAGCAGCAAAGCGCCGGGTACCATAAGCTAGTTAATTATAAATCAAATACAGGAATAGGTTTGTAAAATAAAGTTAATGCAACAGTTATAGATACCTAACCTACCTACATATAAGTATTATGCACAAGCTATTACAATATTTAATTTGTTTCAATATAATATTAACATGACCGATATTTTGAGCAAACAATTTTGAATTACCTCATCAAAGACATCAATCATAACGGTGTGCGCTTCTTTTGCCATTGTAGTCAAGTCATCAATAAGCGATGGGCTATTTGCGGTTAATTCGTGAACACGCAAAGGTGAACTAAAATTGTGCCGTACATTGTAGTCAGACATCCAGGCACTTTTTTCTTGTACATGAGATAAATAATTTTGAATTTCTACTTGCTTATCGTATAGACGTAAGGCAAATTTGTATGTCAGACTTCCGGGATAGGTGCATGTTGTAAAGAGCTTACAAAAATGTGACTGGCTCTGGAGTTCAATCCATGGATGTCCAGAACGGCTGAAAAGATATATATGATTCCTTCATGAAAATACTATTATACGAAAAATAAGGAATACAATTATAGCAATATCAAAATTACTGGTTTTTCGGTTCAGAATCATTTTTAAAGTGAAATAAAAGGCGATCGCATCAACGACTATCAATATTTATGTTGTTATTAATTGAACATACATTTCATTACACGGTTAAAAATAAACAAATTGTACGGCATTCTGCCGCTTTCTGGTTACACATTATAACTAATACTTCTATCAAATTAACCAATATTTTTTTTTGCACTCTTAGTTCTCCAGAAATGGTTGGGATTTCAAATTTACCACTAAATCCGAACTTAAATGAATAATATCTAGATTTTAACCCAAACCTCTGACGTGCGATTACTCCATGATCTCAGACTTAAGAAATCTTCGAAAGGGAAACTCTATTTCATTGAATTGAAAATTTATATATTTCTGAGGTTTTCATCATTTCATTAAAAAATTTAATTAAAAAATATATGTATTATGTGTTGATGATCTTATTTTTGAAACCCAACGAACCGATAAAAAATAAAATCTATTCATCTCTTATGTTCAAGGACTTACTAAATATTTGGCCAAATATTGTGAATACTTCATTCCAGTATAAAAGCTACTTTGAATCGAAAGAAAAAAGTTGACAACTTCTGTGCCAACATAAAACATAAACTATCTTTGACTCAAAATGAGTCGATACAAAAAATTTCAAAATCGTTATTGGTTTTAAAAAAAAAAAAATTAAATACAAGTTTCTTGAATTTAATTTATTATCCCTTAATTTCATAAAAACCAAATTTGAAATAAATCGGCCCACCCGTCTAGGTGCCTAGACAGACAGAATTTTCGGACCCACTATTTTCGTCTTCTCTATCATCAAAGACTTGCCTTATACAGCAAGTAAAATAAAAATAAAACAATGGGCCATTATTGACAGCTAAACAAAGAATTATTTACGATCGAATTATGTTGGCTGTCGATGCAAAAGGTGGTTTTCTTTTCTTAGAAGCGCCTGGTGGAACTGTTTAGACATTTTTAGTGTCATTCATACTTGCATAGATACGGTCACTAAAAAAATTGCATTGGCAATTGCATTGTTGGACATTGCTGCCACTTTGTTATATGGTGGACGAACGGCCCATTCTGCACTAAAGCTGCCATTAGACATTCACAAACGCTATCAGCCTTATTGTGAAGATCATTGCGATCGTTTTTTCCGGGATTCGTACTACGAATCTATTACGACGTGGCCTGTGATAGGGCTGAATATAAGACACAGCTTTAAAAGTTTCTTGAGAGAGCAAAGAAAATTTATAATATGTTATACCTGAAAACTAAATGGTTTAGCTTTAACTGTTTATATAGTTTAATATGGTGAAACTGTGGTTTACTCACCGGCTATCTGCATGAAAAGCACACTCTAAAACCTTAAGTATGTCGTTTTCTTTCGGGTTGACCTCGAAATAACCTTTTGATACTGTTGCCAATGATGTTATCAAACTGGGCATACCAATTGGTAAAAGCTCGCAAAGTGTTGCAAAATGATCATAACGTGTCCAGCCAGTCAATACAAGACCCTTAAATCCTTTAGAAAACCTTTAAAAAAAATGTTTAGTTAATAATAACAGTGAAAAAAAACTTAAGCTAAATCCACCTGCCACCCTCTCTGGCAATTACAGCAAGCCATCGCATATTATTGTCTAAATGTCTTTGTAAAAAAGGAATCATCAGACTTTCGCCAAATGCACCTTTAAAAGCCGATGCTCCCCATGCTGTTGGAAACACTTTTGAGTACATATCCCACAACTGGGGCTGTATAAACTTATAAATGTCACTGGCATAGACCCAAATCATTGGCTCCACATAGTTTCCGATGTGCGAGTTTTGCATTTCACTTAAAGTCATATCTCGAAGCATGTCATCCCAAATAACAACCTTTAATAGTGACCACTTTGTTCGCACAAAACTCGAAATAGCTGTCACATGCGACAAGAAGAGTTCATTGCGAGATCGTTGTCGACATTTAACACATTCGCCCATGCGAACGACTTCATCGCACCCGATATGAATGTGACTAAATATTAATGGTTGCTGTTGATGATTATGCGATTCCGGAGAACGGTACTGTTGTGACTGCTGGTCTGACGGATTGTCGTTACCATGTAAATAATTGTTCCCAAGAACATTTAAATGAAACTCAATAACTTGTGTCAACATATCCTGCAGGAATAACATTGATACTTTTTGGTTGGGACATATAGACTGAGAGGATCCGGGTATTTCACGCATATGTTCGAATCCTTGTAGTTTGAGGGCAAACTCTATGTGTCCAAAAGTTTGAACCAAGGGCATCACTGTAAGACCATGCATAGCAACTGATTCGAGAAAATCCTAAAATGATAGAAACATTTTCACTTTAAAATTTTTGTTTAAGATAACGATTGCGGATATTAATTGTATTAACTTTTTTAAATAGTATAAATAGCTATTTATAAGTTATACCTTGAGTTCATCAGGTTTGTATGAATTCAGAGCGGCCAGAGGCTGTAAAGATCCAGTATAGGGAAACATATCCTCATATTCGATGAGTAGCCCTGTTGCTCCTAGAGTTTTTATGATTGGCAGAAGTCGTTTAAGAAAGGATAACTGAAATAAGATTAAAACTCGAATAGTATACAAATCGATTGCTATAAAACAAAGTAAATATTAAGCTGAAATAGATGCTGTGTTTACGAAAATTAAATCATCACAAAACTTTACATTACTATTATTTTTCATAATTTCAAAACAAATAGGGTTTAGCTTTCTAAACGTTGATGGTAGCAGAAAAAGTCAATATAGATAGTTTCATGAAACTATGACTTTTAGGCCGAGAAAGAATAATCGATCGGTGATGTTAGCGCAGCGTGAATTTCTAGATCGATTTCGTTATCGTGTCGCTAAAACAGGGCAAACATTCCTGTAATTAGCTATTCGGCTGAAACATACTGGAACCACAGCAGACCATTTAGGGCGTGGCCGCCACCGGACTGGTCGTTAAGCCGAAAGTATCGCGGCTGCGGCTTCCGAACCAAAAAACAACAACCAGATGATGAACAACGCAATTGGCCCTTTAAGAGAATATTCGACAGAAATGCGAAATCCCTGAAAATTCATGAATGAGAAACAAGAATGTCCATCACTCAAAATCACTTTTCTTTATTTAGTAAAAAAAAGTTATTCAAAAACAAAACAAGATGATTAATTTTGCGCCACCTTGCACAACAAAATGTTTTTTTTGTCAAATTTTTAAGATTTCAAGATAAGACTTTTAAGATTTTTAACCAAACTAATTTTCTTTTTTTATTCTTGCTTGGTTTTACTTTTACTTTAATGATTTTCTTATAATTTTTTTATCTTTTTATTTTGTAGGTTAAGGTTTTATGGAATATTAGGCACACTCTAATTTGGCCTTGATGATGGTGACGGACTTTCACCATATACAGTTTTATCGACACTTTTGACCTATAAAAATGATACTTGATCAGACCAAAGTTATTTTGTCTTGTGGCCTTTTTGATATCTAGAACTTTCATTCATCCATTAGTGCTAAGGACACGAAATTTTTAACGATGATTTAGGTTTAAATACTTAAAAGTGCTTAAAAGCTACCTTTTTCTTAATTACTACTTAAACACTTAATAAATGGCTCTATAATTCTATACAATAATACTTGTAATACGAAAAAGATCAATAGCTACAGATAAGCTTAAACAAAAATTTTAGTTCACAATATTGAGATTCGCAATACCAAACTAGATTTTCGATTTTCGACTATCAACAAAAGTCATGTATCGAAAGAAAAGTGACACGCTATAAGGCCCCATGTCATCCCACCATACAAAAATAGCTATGAACAAAGAAAAAAAAAACATACCTTTGGTGGTGCTCCTTTCAAATCTAAATGCACCAAGCGCTCGTTAGGTGGAAGTGGTCCTCCAGGACCGATCCCAGCTATTATCGGTACTCCCATTCGCTGTAGTTCGTGCTCGTACTGGGACTGGCGTTCAGCTGATGATAATATCCTCTCGTAGTCCATGATGTTGTCGTCGTTTTGTACTTTTTGTTGGTTTTGTAGAATTTTTAAACGTTCTTCCTCGAAAAGGAAACTTTCACCTAGGACAGCGCTTCCCGCTGATGATTTTTTTCTGCGCTCTACTAAAGAAGTTGATATTGGATTCTGAGTTAATCTCACAAACTGCACACTGCCAACTCTATTGGTATTTAATATTTTATTTCCTCTACCGCCTGATGAAGCCGACAACGATAAGAAGGATGGTAGTCCACCACTTTTCGCTGAAGATAATACAGTTAATTCAGAAGTGGAAATGTCACTTGTTTGCTGTCTTTGATATCTTAGGACGCGATTAGCTTGTGAAATAAGTTTCTGTATGAGATACTCGTTTTTATTAGCTGCACCGCTATTAAATTCCTTAGTGGGAGAAAGATAACATACTTAAATGATTTCATGGCTAATTGTATCGAGAAAAAAATGTACTTACTTTGTTAAAAAATAATTTATCCCTGCCGTGAGATTCGTTTGTTGAATAGGTTCTGGCAAAAAGCGCCCAAGTCCAGAGGCCAAGTAGCAGTAAACTAGACGAAAAAAGAAGAACCGACAGCTTTCTACGCCACAGCAAAGTACACAAATTAGATTGCATCTGGAACAAAATGGATTTCGTGATTTATAGATAATATATATGAACAAAGTGCAAACATGTATGTTTGTTAGTGCTGCAAAAGAATTAAATCAATAGTTGCGAATGCATTCACATAAAGGCCAAGTAGCAGTAAACTAGACGAAAAAAGAAGAACCGACAGCTTTCTACGCCACAGCAAAGTACACAAATTAGATTGCATCTGGAACAAAATGGATTTCGTGATTTATAGATAATATATATGAACAAAGTGCAAACATGTATGTTTGTTAGTGCTGCAAAAGAATTAAATCAATAGTTGCGAATGCATTCACATAAAGTCTGAATTCAAATTGATATCAATGAATTAAAATCAAAAAAAAAAAAAAAAAATCAGTGATTTAAATCATTGAATTCAAAATGATTTCCGAATTAAGCATATTCAAACCCCATTCATTTTTAATTCAGTGACTTAAACCACAGAACTATTTTGCGTTCACTGACCTAAATCACTGAGTTCAAAATGACTTCAGAATTCAGAGTTTTTAAATTCCATTCACTAAAATCAATTAATTTAAATAGCCTTCAGGATTAAGGATGTTTAGTTGCCATTCTCTTTAGAATACAAAAATACAATCGCATTGAAAAATGTTCAATTTTATACAAAATAAAATTAAAAATTGAGAGACTGAATTCAAAATGAATGGGATTTAAATCATGAAATATCAACAAAAATGGCGACTTTACTTCTTTACATTGTCACTTTCCGCATCGAATTCGTGATGAAAGTTTATAAAGGTATTCATCTAACGACGTAAATTCACATTTAAAGTAAAAAAATAACTTTCCCTCATACGTTTATATGAACGCCCGATGAAAACTGTGGACGTAAATTGGCATAAATCGTATTACGACGTCACTATCATTTTAAAACTGGACAAAATGGCGATGAAAGATATTGAGTTAGCTACTTTGAAGTTTTGTTTCTCATTTGTTTTTATATATATTTTTTTTTAATTCTCACTTTCTTAATGTTTGGAACATTTGTAAAAGTATTTCCTACTGCAAAACGCTCTTAAAGGGAAAAATTTGCAATTAAATTTTCCGCCTTCGTGAAATGTCAACAAAAATGGCTACTTTACTTCTTTTCATCTTTACATGCGGAAAGTGGCATCGAATTCGTGATGGAAGTTTATATCTTCCGAGGGAAAACTTTCCCATACAAAATTTGACAGCTCGATTCCGACGGCGGAAAAGTATATCGTTTCCGTCGTTTTACGTCGTTAGATGAATACTCTTAATTTTTTGTTTGTTTATTATTTTTCGACCGATTTCTGTGAAATTGACGTTGACGGCAATCGCCCCTGGTTTCGGCATCCAAAAAACCCTGCCCTGAATTTTGGTTATACCTCCACGCCAAAATAAGCACTCGGCTCTTATGGCCAGCTTCTCCAAACACTTTTAAATATTTATTGGGTTGATAAATCTTAAAATGACATTTTTCAATTTCACCAACCACTTTCAGTTTTAAAAGAGCCAATAAACTGAAGTCCCATTTTGTTCCAAATAAATTTTAAAGGCGTCTTAAAAATACAAGACAAAGAGAACGTTGAAATTTTTCGATTGATATGCTCTCCTCTCGTTTACCCTAATGAAAGAGACGGAAGCGTGGTTAACAAAAATCCGGGGATGGCACCAAGTTTCCTCATTTTAAAAAATTCACTTCCCAATGTTGGTGCAACCCATTTTAAATTAACATGCCAATACATTTCATTACTCCGTTAACTAAAACGCTTTTAAGTGAATTTTGGTGCAATTGGGCAATAGGGAGATTTGTTCACTTGGAAGTTCGAGGGCTAACGTCCACTCGAATATTACATTACAAAATGTCACACTTTTTAGATCGTGAATACCTCTCAAATGAACTTTTAACTTAATTACCCTTCGAGATTTTATTATAAATACCTACATTTTTAATATATTTTTCACAACGTCAATTTCAGAGAAATAGGTCGAAAAAAAATAAACAAAAAACTACCAAATAGTATAACTTTTTTTGTCAAAACTGTGGAAGCGGCACTGAACACCGACGGAACGAAACGGATTCATTGTGTCCGTTAAAAGCTTGCCATCGCGTCTTTTGTTTTGACGTTTCACTCGGTGTTGTTTTTATTATTGTAAAAAATCATAAATTTTAAACTATTTTAACTTGCCTTAACGACAACATATAAAGGTAAAAATATTAGGTTTGAAGAACGCTAATACCGTTCAAACAAACCAAAAATCATAAAATTATGTTGTCGTTAAGGTAGTTAAAAGAAAATCATGTTTTCTACCGAATAATTTTTTTTCCGATAAGCCATTGTTGAGTTATTTAACAAAACGTATTTTATATGGAGGTTAACGCAAAAGCCCTACCATCCCGCCATTTCTTTTGGATACTCCTCAAAGAAACCTTTAGTTTGACAAAAACCATGCCGAGCACAAATTTGTAGCAAATAAAATTTCTCATCTTTTTTACCTACACATTTTAAATTTATCTTTAATATTTTAAAAGATATAAGCAAATAAAAATCAGTGTTTTACTTGCTTAGTATTCGGAATCGCCGAACTTTTTTATTTTTCATATCACATAAAAAAAGTCAAAGTCAAAGTGGTAGAAAATTTTATAAAAAAATCGCTCCCGAAAATTGCTGTGGTCTAATATGCATGTTTTCTAGATCGCTTTAAAATAATTTCGTACTTGTTCCAAACAAGATTTAGAAAAAAAAGGATCCGACCTCGCTAACATATGGATTTTGAAAAATTGTCTACCTTGTCTAAAAAATTTTGCTTTAAAAAAAAAGATTGTGGTGTAGGTAAAATTAATTATTTAACACAAACAAAAATAACAGGAACGATATTTTTGAACTATTTATGAAATATCAAACCCACAATTAAAAAAAAATCAAGTCCGGCTCTGTGATATTTACACATTACTTGTAAATTCTCAAATGACAAGTTATAAAACATTTTTAAGAGATCAGAAACAATTAAAAAAGATCAATTGGTTAGCTTAATTGGACAGTGATAAAAATGTTATATTAACTGTTTAAGTTTTTCTATATAAAAGAATGTTATGCATACGCCACAGTGACTTATTTTTACATAATATGATATATTTAAAACATCTCATTCGAAGACATACACAGGTATCAACTGAAAGTAGATATATAACCAACATATCCAAATAGAATTTATTAATGCTTTCTATTTTGAATTGAAAAAAAAAATAATAGCCTTTATTACTATTATCATTATATTATTATATATACATAGCTATAATTAGCTTAATTATGTTTTAATATACAAATGTATATTTATACAATGTTTAATATACATTAATGTATAAGATATAAGACAATAACATTTTTTTGTTGTGTTTGAAGAACCTTAACGTTTAATACAAAAATGTATATTGCTGACCAAGAAAGAGTTGAGTTAGTTATTTACCTAATCTTGGCTTTTTACTTCATAACAACTTTAACTATAAGAACAAAACTATAAGAACAAAAACCCAATCTTGCATTTTATTTTTATTTTTGTTTATTTCTTTTTCATTTTGTTTTAAGTTAACCAACTATATTAAGGGCGGGTGCAACATTTAGACACTTTGAGGGTTTCTTTTTAATATAATTAAAAACATTTTTAATAAAGTTAGTATTTGAAGGGCTACATTTTATGCAGTTCTTTTTTATTTGTTTTATAAACAAATAATACGTAGAAAAAGCAATGATAAATGTTTAAAGCAATATCGCGGGTGCAACAAAAATATCCCATGTTTTCAGACCCTTGTACAAAAACCACTACATTTGTTAATTGCGTGAAACATTTTTGTACATATTACGTTCTTATTTTGAAAATTGATAAACAAATAAACCACTTGGTAATGAAATATTTTAGAAAATAGCAATAAACAATAATTTATTCACTTCTGAATTCACTACCTTAATCGCGGGTGCAACATCATATTATCACAGGTGCAACGCGTCCAAATTAGGTAACTTTAAAAATCATTATGGGCACTGAAATGAACGATATAAATGATAAAACAATTGTTTATACTAAGCTAGTGCATTTATTTTTTACATAGTGTTCAAATTTTGGGTCTAAATATGTCAATATATGACTAAATCAATAATTTTAATATTTATGTTTTGAGCAAATTTTTTAAAACATTGATTTTTAGTTTTCACCAAATCATCGAATATTTGGAATATTTTTTTTTCTAATCGCATAAGAAATATAAATTTTGGCTGATGTGAAAAACAGGCATTTTTCTATTGAGTTAAGAAGTTTTTCTTTTGTAGTGGCCTCAGAATAAAGTAGGGAAAATTTTTTTTTTTTTTTTTTTTTTTTATATTGAGCGCGCACTAAAGGGGTTATGAATACCCTTATAATGATTAAACACAGTGCGAGCAATTAGGAAATGAGGATAGGGTTAGAAAGGAGAAACCGATGCACATTGGTTTTGAATGTCTGCAGACTGTAATGAGTGGGAAATACTGTGTCTGGTAAAGCATTCCACATTCGCGTAGTGCGGCTAAAGAAAGAATCTCTGTACTTAACAGTACGTCCGAAATTGGGCTCAAGGGTAAACTGATGGGCATTCCTAGCAGTACGGGTATTACGGTTGAATTGTTTAAGGGGAGGAATGCAACTGGCTATTTCACTAGAGCATTGTTTATGAAAATAACGATAAAACAATGACAGGCATGAGACCTTGCGGCGGTGTTCAAGAGAAGCAAATGTCTCAGTAAGAGAACGATCTCCTATCATTTTTAAAGCTCTTTTTTCAATTCTATCCAGAAGACTCAAGTACGTTATTGGGGCTCCAGCCCAAATATGAGAGTTATACTCAAGTTTGGGACGAATAAAAGCTTTGTAAATTGTAGCCAGATCAGAAGGGGTAAAAAACTTCTTGCATCGTCGGAGAAAACCTAAACACTTAGCAGCATTTTTGGCGATGTCAAATATATGATCACTCCACAGCAAGTGGTTTGTGATGCACATACCTAGGACCGATAGTTGTTCAATCTCCTCGATGCAAGTACCACCCATGGATAGTGGCATTGGGGGAGGGTTACGCTTTTGCGACAGTAGGCAGCATTGAGTTTTCGAAGCATTAAATTCTACACGGTTTTTAAATTTTATTTTAAAATTGATGTCGAAAATCGTCCCCAGCGGAATAGCCCTTAAGTTAATAAAATCTCTAAAACTTTAGAATTGAATGTTATTTTGTTTACTGTTTAGTTTTCTAAAAAAATTCCGGAAAACATGCAAAAAATATTTTTAAAAGGTAAACGTTGAAATTAACAAAAAAATTATTGATTGCACAAATTGGAACCTTATCTTCCTTGTAGATACATCAATACAAAATAACTAACAAAAAAACTTTTTTTTAAATAAAAGAAGATTAAATATTTTGTTTAAATTCTATATTTTAGTTTTCGACATACAAAACGAAAAGTTGCATTTCAAATTGATTTATCTGAACACAAGTTATAAACTCCAACAACTCCAACTTAAAAAAAAAGCTATTTTTAAATTGAAATATTTCAATATTGCTTCACATTTTTTTTTAATTTGTATTCTTAACACTTTAAAAACAAAATAGTGAAAAATCATTCAAATTCAAATTCATCAATCAATTCAAAAGTTCAAAGTGCGGCGGCGGTATAAGAAAATCTTAAAATTGCACCTATTTCCTATGACGACTGACGAGAGACAAAAACCATTTCCATCACTACTCAAATATACCCGCATCTAAATATATTATTTCCTGGTTTTACCTCAGAGCAATTTTTCTGAATTGGGATCAATTACCTTTCCACTTCTGTGTTTATTTTATCTGCGCTGTTTAGACACATTTACTTCCCCTTTCCAGAGTACTTTTGAGATTTACGTATATATATTAACATCGATTTATTACAATTATTATAAACAAATAAGCACTTGAAAAACAGCGTATTTAACAACATATTATCACAGCCCGATGTACATATAACTCTTTTTGCTAACGCACACTCATATCACCCATTTGTGACCACGGTTAGTGTTTATCATCCGCTGAAAAGCACTGCCGAAGTGATTTCCATTATTTCTTGTTATTGATTGTTTAACAAAACGAAGATATAAAATCCAAGTTTTAATACAAAATAATGATGTTTTGCAGCAGTAATTATTATTTTTCATGCCTCACCAACAAATAAAATTACATATTTATTCTTTCTGTCAACAAGAAGAAAATACATTAAATTAGGTATTTTGTTTTAACACGATACGGTTTTAATTGCATCTTTTTAAACAAACAACAAACATGAAATTAATATGAATTCAACGCCACGAGGTTGCTGTTTATATAATCTGGGGCTTATATTACTGTTTTATTTCCAGATTGAAGCCTTTTAACATTATTGTATACCGAAGGATTCACGGATAAAATCTAGACTGTCCGAGGATATTCATTTTTGAGTATTGGTCGTGATGCTACTGCTACTGCTGCTTCTGTGAGGCATTTTGGTTTGGTGGATAAAGAGCTTTGCACAGCATCATCTTCTGATGAGAAATTGAAAGTAAAAAGCTTCCTAGTGTACAAATTATTATGCAGGGTTGCCAAAGTTACTTGAGATAAACACTGTTACTGACGAAAAATCTAACGGGCAGAAATTTCTTTATTTTTTACATCTGCTCAAAATCGATAGGATGAAATTTACCTATCCGCCACCATAATGTTTTTTTTTTATCGAATAAAAAATAAAGGCATGACTGAGTGGAACAAACTTGCTCATGTGGATAGTAGGTACTGTCCCATGGCTAAGGATACTAAACAAGAAACTAAAATCGCAAGTAAAAATAGAGTTTAAAAGTTGATGATGTGTATTTTACTATAAAGGTCGCGACATCATCGTTTTAGCAACAAATCAGTCATACGAAATTTTATCAAGGTCGGTCGTATTTTTTTCGAGAAAAATTGAATTATCTGGTTACTATTATATTGCAGGAACCGATATTTTCAGACCTAGGAAAAAAATACTCTAAAAATACAGAGTACCAAGTCAGCCCAACCGTTAAGGCTGTAAAACGTAGGAGTCGATACATCCAGACTGACAGACGGACAGACAGACAGAAATGTCGGACTTACTTTTTTCGTGTTCTCTATCATCGTAATGTCGTGTTTGAATGTTATCTCAAAACTTTTTTTTTACGAATGCATAACTTTCCTTATAGTAGTACCTATACTCGCTTGTAAAAAGAACAAAATAGCTGTTTCTTTACTATTTGTTAAAAGCTTCGTAAACGCAGTATATGGTGTCACAAAAGGTCAATAGCGTGTAAGGTTGGTTGAGACATGAAGGTAAAAAATCATATGGTCTATTATTCCCTTTTCTGTTCAGTTAAGAATGGCAATGCTGATACAATTGCTTAAAACAGAAAAAATAAAGGGCACGACTGGGTCACTTTAATTTAATTCAATTTTATTAAAATTGATAATATTTTTTTGAAAAAATACGAATTATCAGTTTTTCAAAAAAAAAACTTTTACAAAAAATATTTTTTTTTTTCAAAAAAAATTGTGCAGTATTATTCAAATTAAGCAGTATATTTAGAATATTAAATTTCGTCAAAACTGGTGTAGCCGTTCAAAAGATGGTCGGAGTAAAAAAAAATCGGTTCTAAAGTACCGTTAATAAACTGATTCTGAAAAAAAAATCAGACGAAGGACAATACTACTGGCAATAAATCACTCATGTAAAATTTCATCGAAATTGATGGTATATTGCAGTAGTATTCAGGTTAAGCAGTTGTTTTTTAATATTAAATATCGGAGTAATAAAAAACTCAGCTTATTAACGCAGGTAGCGGTAATAAGCTGATTCTGAAAAAAAAAAATCAGATGAAGGACGACATCGCCATTGGCAACAATTTTACTGAAATTGATCGTATTTTTTTCGAAAAAAATGGAATTATTGGTTACGCTCATATGGTAGGTAGGTACCGTTATTTGTATACCTAGGTCAAAAATAAAAAAAAAATGGCCGGCGATATTTCTCTAAAAATAGTTTGTACTAAGACTGACAGAATTGTCGAACCTACTTTTTCTCTTCTTTATCATCTTCATCACGAATTCAAGATTTACCTAGTACTTATAATCGCAAGTAAAAATAAAGTATACGACTGGGTCGCACGAACTTGCTGTTGTGGTGCATGACTGGGTCGCACTCGCCCGTACTTATTCTTGTGGCAAGTTGCCACGAAAATAAAATTTAAGTCAATAATCTTTTTTTTTTTTAATATAAAGGAAAAAAAATCATATGAATGTTTCCTAAAAGTGCTAAAACTTCTTTTTACAAAGATTCAAGTTAAAATCAAAGTATGCAGAAAATTTTGTTGCCTAAACATAAGTTTACCAAAAAAATTATTCCAAAATTTTAAATAAATCCATGTTTACTTAATATTTTTTATAAAAGTTTTTTTTTACAAATTTGAAGAATGCCATTTTTAAGTGCTTAATTGTTTGCATTTTATGAACAAAAAATAAAAACAGACATACAGACCTACAGACAGAATTACCAGACCCACTTTTTCGTCCTCGCTATCATCGTAATGTCATGTTTTATTGTTATCTCAATTTTTTTTGCACGAATGCATAACATGCCTTATAGTACCAATAATCACAAGTAAAAATAATCGAAAAAATAATGGTACTTAAATGCCGTCACCTTTTTGTAAAGCCGGATGTCTCATCTTTTATTTTCTTTTTAAATACAAATTATTTTAGTGAACTTAATATTTTGAAGACACGACTGGTTCGAACAATCTTGCTGTTGTCGCAAGTTACATAACAGCCAGAAAAAAGACACGACTGAGTCGCGCATACTTTTTTTCCTTACTTTCCATTTTAAATTATTAATTGTGATAAAATTAAAAGCAAAAAATTATTGCTTTGAAGATTGTTTCAATTTTTAAACTTAATAGTTGGAGTTATAATTATGGCAGTTTTAGCCAATTATTTATAGCGGAAAATTTTTAAATTTAAGTTAAAAGTTTTGGAGGAAGTCTGTTGTTTGGAAGAGTCTCGAGAGAGTTGAGCGGGAAAAGTATATTTTATCGGCAGGATTTCGTTCCGTATTTTTATGGGCGGGGCTCGCCCATGTTCTGTTACTATCGCATCGATATAATTTACCGAGAAACGATGAAAATTGGAACGAAACTCATTTTATCGCTTCAATGAGGTTCTTTAATAGACAATCGATAATTTCATCGTTTGAAATATATCGAAATTAAAATACTAGAAAGTGCGATAAAACGGTGTTCTGTATGGACAAAAGGCGATAATGATTTCATTTTAAACGTAAAATTGTATCACCTACTACCGAGCAGGTTGAAAGAATGATTTCTGAACCAAAGAGGGTAAAAAAAACAAATACTTTTTTTAGATTGAATCGTGATTTTTAGATATGCACCAAAATTTTAAAGTCTCTGAAATAAATAATGATAGTTCTAGTGTTATTGACGTGTTTTGTCATGAAATTTACTTTTGAGCTAAGACTCAACACTAGTTCTTCAAATTAGCAGTTCTTTTAAGAATTTTCAAAAAGATTGGTCGTTATAATCGTTAAGAAAGGATTAACTACCGGTGAATTTTTTTATTTTAAATTTAACCTCAGATTTCCGGTAAATTTAATATTTAGCAATTTATTTTGTTGCTTGTCTTTCATAAGCATATTTTTCTAAAACAATAATACTTATTCTGGCTATTTATATAATTTTTTGGTGTAAACAACAAGACAGAAGAACACGTTTGTGCGACCCAGTAATGCCCATTACTTTTATTTTCTTGTATGACAGGTAATTTGACAGTTCAACTTATCGCCTTCTAATAGAATTTTCAGTCGGGATGAGATCGAATATCGCATCGACTTACAGAAACCCTATTTTTTTCAAATGCGATAAGAGAGGAATTAATTGTTTAATTTTTTAGCCAGGCGAAAATATATCGCCTGAGTTACAGAACATGAGTACTGTTGTCTGTTCGAAAACGGTACAGGAAGTCATTTTCGGTTCGTGTGTTTTGTGACACAATTTATAATTCTTTATATTTTTTTATTTCATCGAAAATTGTTTGCATTTGTTTGATATATAAAATTGGCCTTCTGTCATTTACAAAACCATTTCTATTATTTTTATTGGTAACTAACAGATACAGGTTTTACACCTATTTTTAGAAAGGTTTCCAAAACAGTCTTTGTTATTTTAATCCTCATTCGGGAATATAATAATTTCTTTTAATTCTTTGAAGATTATTTTCATTCTAAAGAACTATTTATTTTGTAATAAATGAAATAATAAAGTTTAAGGCAAACTTAACTATTAATATTTCCTGGCGCCCTTTTAATAATTTTCTTCATTTCATTTCATTTTGCATTGAATCGATTTGGTTAAATCGATAATTAGTTATTTTCCTGTATTTCTGTATGTGAAACAAATTTTTTTCACTTCGTTTGGTACTATAAAGCAAGGCAAACTATGTATTCGTGCAAAAAAAGTTGTTTTTATAACAATCAATCTTAACATTACAATGATAACGAAGTCGAAAAAAGTGGGTCTGGAAATTCTCTCCGTGTGTCTGTCTGTCAGTCTGTCACTAGCACCTACGGCTTAAACGGTTGGGCAATGGTAAATAATTTCCAATAAAACGGGTATAAAAAATGTTGTAGTTCTCAAAAACAGCTCTAATGATTTTTGTTAAACTTGACGTGAGTGATACGGCATTAATACTGTTTCAGATGGGTTAAACCGTTGTTCCTAAAAAACAGTTTAACGGCCATATAACTTGTTTCCATAATTTTGACTTTTTCTAGAACGGCTCAGCGAATCTTTACTATATTTTATTTCTAAAAATGCCCAGCTAGCCAAATTATAATTTTCAAATAATTACTTATTTTAAAATATTAGGCATTGAAAATCCTAAAAACTGCACTTTTCGTATAAAACGTTGCTTTCTCAAAACTATTGGCCCGTGGACAGTAATCTACCACAGGAGCAAGTCTGTGCGACTCAGTCGTGAATTTTTTATTTGTTATTATCTCTTATCTTGAGTTTTCGTTTTGACATTTAGTCATAAACGAAATTATCTTATGTGGTGCGGTGCCGGTGCACATTTGTTTTAATTTATTGGATTCGTAAAATCTAAATTGACACGGTATTTAATTATTTGATATTATCATCGCAAAAATTAATTAAATAGGTACCTACGCAAAAAATTTTTGCAACAAATTTTTACATTTACAAAAACTAGTTTAATATTGTTGAGAAATAAACACATAGTTATCCAAAATTTAAATTTACCTACTTGTACACCAACTCACGGCCGAAATGTTAGGGGACTAATCTGACGTTTTATTTCACCCGTTGGAATAGTCGCATTTGTTAGCTGAATCGCTTTTCAATTAAATGCGGCTCACCTCACTCACTCCCTTGAAGTTTGAATTAGCTGATTCTCGTTAAAATCCAGGTACTGTTTAATAAGGAAATTGTTGGCCCTCATAACAAATCAAGTTTTTTCCAAAACAATTATAAGTAGTAATACAATATGTCACAGCTCGCATTTATCATAATCTTACCATTGTATATACATTTCTATAGTATTTTCATGCTGAATAATCACCGCCTGGCCATCTTGAGAAACGTGTGATAAACACATTTTTAGGTTCGTGCATTTAATAGTTGTCTATTCTGTAACCCTGACAACAGTCGTAAACACATATTATTTTTGTTTTTTTTACGACTCTTGTCAAGGAAATATGGATTTTAGAGCCAATAAAATACATTATATATTATTAATTTGTTTCGTAGACGACTATTGTTAGGGTAACAGAATAGACACTTAGTAAATGTAAGAACCTCCAAATGTGTAGTTAACAACTTTCTTTAGATGGCGCTGCTCCATGGTTGTACTATAGAAATTTATATACAATGATCTTACTATGAAATTCAAATTATATTTCTTTACAAATAAGTAGGAAAAAAATAAAATTTCTAACATACGAATATTTACATCTATCTACCTATCTATTTATACAGGGTGTCCCGCAACTCAACGTCAAGCGGGTACCGGGTGATAGGGTAGGTTATACCCGTACTGCATATAGTAAGAAAAAAAAATTATCTCGATGGGTTACGTAATAATAGCAATATTTAGAAAAATTATGAAAATCGATAACCATGGCCACATTTTTATGTACTGTGGTCACAAATTTTGATATTTTTCAGTGATTTTTTTCTACATTATCCTTAATAACCATGCTACTGAATGCAATTTCGAAATCCATAATAAATATTGTATGTTTCGCAAGAAAAATGAAGTTTGACTGAGTCATTTTTCAAACAAATTTTGTAAGCAAACTTTAACACATCATATTTCAAAAAAAATGTAGGACACTACCCACGGCAAGTTATTTAAAAAATTGGCCCATTTTATCAAGTTTTCAAAATAGTTGAAAATTAAAAAAACACACTCCAAGTAGATTTTTCGTTGGCTAACATTTTTTGTGCTACGCGCTTGCTCCTTTTCCAGAACATCAAAAACCTGTTAGCTTTAATTAAAATACATAACACACAAATACACAATGTATGCAGAATTGCTGATGGTAAGTACACAAAATAAACTTCTTTATCTTTCTCACTTTCTTTCCGAGTTGTGTTTCGGTGCTATTTACAATCACATTTTTTTTATATGGTCTTATTTCACAAATTGTTTTGGCATTATTTTACTTATGTAAATCGTAATAACATTAAACATTGAAATATGGCTTCATTTCACTAATGCAAAGTGAAATAAGGCACCGGTTTCAACACCTCTGAAATAATTATCGTGTCCATTGTGTATAAAAAAAAGTAAAAGCTGTTTTTTGAATAAGCCAATGCTAGCTAGTCATAGCTTTTACGAGCCGCATTGTATATGAATTTCTATAGTGCAATCATGGAGCAGCGCCATCTAAAGAAACTTGTGAACCGCACATTTGGAGGTTCTTACATTTACTATGTGTCTATTCTGTTACCCTAACATTAGTCGTCAACAAAACAAAAATTATATATGTTTACGACTGTTGTCAGGGTGTCTTCGAATATATAAATGTCGTCAAAAGTATTTAAAACAAATAAAAACAATTAAAAGTTAAAGAAATTTATTCACATGAAGTCAACGCTATCACAATTTGTTCCAGAATGAAGTAGATTTTCAAATATTTTTTCCAACTAAATTTGAAAAACCCAAGCGGGTAAACTGATTAATATAAAAAATTAAAACAAAGTCAAAACATGCACAGTAGGCAATTTTGAATTTTAGAATGGATTAAATTTTCCCAACATCCTCCCCCGAAGTATTGGAGCCAGTATGGTCTACATTACTATTCTCATGAAAATTTAAAACACATATTTTAACAAGTGGTCTCTTGAAAATGCCAGTTGATGTTTTAACTTCAACCACTCGAACTTCTCCGTCGTCTCCAGGAAACGTTTTCGTTATGATTCCTCTTGGCCAACAACCACGAACGGCATTACTTTCAACCACCAGTACGACATCTCCAACCTTGATACCTTTGCCTTTTGCCAACCACTTAGTGCGACGGTTGAGTGTTGGCAAATATTCCGCAGTCCATCGTTTCCAAAACTGATCAGTTAAGTGTTGAGTTGCTCTCCAGTGCTTACGAAGAATCAAATCCTTGTTAATAAATATACCGATAGGTGCCGAAGCTGAAGAACGTCCTATTAAGAAGTGATTTGGGGTCAAGGCTTCTGGTTCATCTGGATGAGTAGGCACATCAATTAATGGTCTTGAGTTCACCAAGTGTTCAGCTTCTGTCATCAAGGTATACAAGCTTTCATCAGTCGGATAGTATTCTTTAAGAACAGCTTTAAATGCAGTTTTTACTGATCTGACTAAACGCTCCCAACATCCACCCATGTGGGGTGCTGCAGGTGGATTGAAATTCCATTTAATTCTGTGAGTTGTTAAACGCCGTCTTATCGCGTCCTGATCAAATTCCGCAAGACTTTTTTGGATTTCATTTTCGGCTCCTCGAAAATTTGTGCCGTTGTCAGAAAACATTTCTTGGGGACACCCTCGCCTGGCAATGAAACGTTTTAGTGCCATTATAAAACTGTCAGTAGAGAGATTTGTGGCTATCTCTATGTGGACTGCACGCACTGTCAAGCACGTAAAAAGAACTCCATATCTTTTCTCATGGCGTCGTCCTATTTTGATTGTCATCGGTCCGAAGTAATCCACACCAGTAAAACAAAAGGCTGGCATTCCTGATGTGATACGAGCGGATGGTAGCTGGCCCATTATGGTTGTTGCTGGTTTTACGTTCTTAATTTTGCAGAAGTTACATTCACGCCTTATCCTTTTTAACGTCGGTCTTACTTTGATGATCCAGTATCGTTGATGCAACTCATTTAAAACAGATTCATGTCCGATGTGTTTTCCTTGTAGATGATAGTGTCTCACCAAAAGTATCACGTAGTTGTCGTTTCCGTGAAGAATTACAGGAAATTTGAACCAATCATCACCATCAGGAAGTTTGCACAGTCTTCCGCTTAGTCGGATAACACCGTCCGGTGTTAATTTTGGCGAAAGCTTGTACAATGGACTACTTTTTTCGATTGTTTGATTCTGCACAAGTCTTTGATGGTCTTTTGCAAACATTCGTCTTTGGGATTGTCGAATCCAGAGAAGTTCGGCATCATAGATTTCGTCATCAGTGAGTTCTCCTTTTAAATTTTGTCTGTGTACAAAAACTCGTATAAAGCGAAGCATCCAAGCTGTAGCACGGATAAGTCTCAGCCATGATGAAAATCGATGACTGTCCGGCAATTCAAACGGTTGCTCCTTAATAATGATCCCAACAAATTCCAGCAATTCATCATCAACTGGTGACAGCTTGTTCTTGGGCCACATGGATTCATCTTGAAAAAGAAACTCGGGTCCAGTAAACCATCGATTAGTATGGCTTAGATTTTTCCAGCCACTTCGAGTTGCATCGTCAGCAACGTTGAGTTTCGTTGGTAGCCATCTCCATTCCTTTGCATCTGTCAATTCAGATATTTCACTAAGGCGATTAGCAACGAACTGCTTATGACGTGTGCTGCTTGACTGAATCCAATGCCAAACAGTTGCGGAGTCCGTCCAATATACAATTTTGTTGAATTTTCGGCCAAGCTCGGCTTTTATGTAGTGTGTCAGTCTTGCACCCAATAATGCCCCTTGAAGCTCTAGTCTTGGAATCGTCATGGTTGGTTTTGAAGGCATTACCTTCGCTTTGGCTGCAATAAAAGAAACTGAAATGTCCAGTTTATTCAATACTCTTACATAAACAACAGCTGAGTAAGCTTCGTCACTTGCGTCCACAAAACAGTGCAGCTCAACAAAGGATCCGTCAAGGTAGGAATGAGAATAGCATCTTGGAATTTTCACGTAGTGAATTTGTTGCAAATTTTGTAACCAATCCTTCCATTCAGTATCAAGGTCAGCACTCAATTCGTCATCCCATTCAATCGATGTCTTCCAAATCTTTTGAAGTATAATTTTACCAACAATTACAAAATGGGCTATGAAACCAAGAGGATCGAAAATTGACATAATTATTTGCAATGTCTCGCGCTTCGTTGGTGTTCTTTCTCCACTTAAAAGTATTGGGTCAACTTTGGAAAAGTTCGTGCTGAAACTGAAAACATCTTCAGCTGTGTCCCATACTATTCCCAGCACTCTGCTTAGTTGTGTTTTTGTCGATGTTGATTTTTTTCATTTTTATTGGCAGGTAGTAAATGTTGAGGTATAGTTGTATACACCTTTGCTGACGTAGTGGACCAGTTTCTTAGTTCAAAGCCACCACGACTATGAATTTTGATTACATCCCCGATGAGTGAGATAGCCTCTGCTTCATTCCTTGCAGTACCAAGATAGTCGTCCATGTAATGGTTCCCTTTTATTGCACTTACCGCATCGGGATATTTGGCCAAAAATTCGTCTGCATTTTTGTCCTTCACGTAAATTGCAGTGCATGGTGAACAGGTAGCTCCGAAAGTCATCGCCGTCATCTTGTATGTTTTTGGTTCACCTTGTCTCTTTTCATCGCGCCAAAGGATCAGTTGGCTATAGCAATCGTCGTCTCGGATCTGCACACGATGAAACATTTCCTTAATATCGGCAGTGAAACCAATAGCTCCTTGTCGAAAGCGTAGAAGAACTCCTGGCAGTGACTTTAGCATATCCGGTCCTTGCAATAGAACATCGTTTAATGATGAACCATTATATTTTGCTGCAGCATCAAAAACCATTCTCACCTTCCCTGGTTTGTTTGGATTAACGACAGGAAAGTGTGGTAAATACCATTGTCTGTTATATGGATTGTTCGGAACGTCAACTTCTCGGAGGTAGCCTTTCTGGATATAGTCACAGATTATGGATTTGTATGCTGATTTGAGGACGTCGTCTTTGTCCAGCCTTTTTTCCAGTAGCAAAAGTCTTTTGAAAGCCATTTTTTTGCTTTCTTGAGGAAGTGATACGTTGTCAAATCGCCATAAAAGTCCAGATTCCCATCGATTCTCAGATACTCGCTTTGTCGTTGTTGCTAGTATCTGCAATGCTCTTTCGTCGTCAAGAGATTTTTCAATGTAAGCTTTGTTTGATCCTATTCCATCAACAGCCCAATACGACTTCACCAGATCATGGAGTTCAATGTCCTTGAAGTTGGAAATAACATTTGCAACTAAGGACTTCTTCTCCTGTCGGTAACTAGATCCATCATTGCCGCTAATCGTCCATCCCAGCCATGTTTTACTGGCAATAGGTGAATTCCATTTGTCATGTATTAATTGTCTTGTTGATGACAACAGGCCATTGTTTTCGCCTATGAGTATTGTTGGTTGACCATCTTCGAAACTTTCAAAGTCAATACTGCCCAAATACGGATAATTTTGAGTTATCTTCTTCTTGTTTACTGTTTGGCGTATAAGAGGTAGTTCCTTTACGGTCCTGACATCTCGAAGTTTATACAATTTTGCTCCATCAAATGTTCCTCTGATTGATGTAGAGAAACACTTTGAATCTTTTTCTTCAGCAGAGTCCCCGTTGAACCATTTAACGCTCAGTGGTGAATCGGTTCCTTTCACCTTTAATTTTTCTGCAATGTCGCTCCTCATCAAGGTCAAAGTTGCTCCAGAGTCCAGCATTGCTAACGTCTTCAATTCGATATCACCATTTTTCAGATAAACTGGCAGAATTCTTAAACTTGTCGGGACATCAACAGATGAGCTTTGAGCACACATTTCACTTGACGAATTCTGTGGTGAAGTTCGGTTGGAGTGCAGCAGATGATGGTGTTGCTTCTTGCAATTGTCTATATTGCATATGACTTTCTTTCGACACGCCTGCATTGAATGGTTTTCACTAAGGCAAGAAAAGCAAAGTGACGCCTTAGTTACAAACTTCCATCGGTCGTCTACTGTCATTTCGAAAAACTTTTTGCATCTTGGAACTGATCTACAATTTGATGAACAAACTTTACATTTGATATTTTCGTCCGCGTTTATTGTAGTGTTCACTCTTGCTGTCCCTTTCGTATCTCCTCTTGATGTAGATGGTGGTTCTGGTTGTACGCGAAGAGACGCAGCATGTGACTTTCTGTCCAACCAATCTGCAAAGTTCCTCAGATTGTAAGATTCATAATCGTATATGTAATCTGACCACATAATGTGTAACGTTGGTGGAAGTTTCTTTTCCAGGTCTTGAATTAGCTGTGGATTGAACAAATATTCATTTTTGTTCAAAAGTTCAATCATACCAGTGAGATTTTCTACTGCTGTAGCAAATTTGATTACCGTCATTGGCTTGTCTTCTTTGGGAGGTAAGATATCCTTAATCTTTGGAATCAGCGAATTGATGATGTAATCCGGTCGTCCAAAACGTCTTTCCAAAAGTCTCATAATTTTTTCGGCGCTGTCTGGGGAAATCAGGAGCGTTCGAACAGCATCCAATGCTTCATCCTTCAAAGCTACACGAAGTCGAGTCACATTTTCGTTGCTGGTGAATTTGCACATGTCTGTTGTTCGATAATACTCATTTTTGAATAGCAACCAGTCCTCAGGATTTCCTCCAAATTTAGGGAGATCCATTTTGGATTGCCGTGCCATAAAGGTGGACATCATCTCCGTATAAGGTGGTTTTAATTCTTCACTGACTCCACGTGGACACTCATTTTCTTTCCGTTCAGTCTTTTTCACGGCAACTGGTTTCTTTGACTTTAATTTATGAAGCTCCAGCGATAATTTTCTTACCATTTCGGATAATTCTAATATTTTTCCGTTGTCTTCTAAAGGACTTCCGTTTTCTTCCTCGTTATCAGGTGATTGTTCAGGATTCTGGTCTTCTGCATCTTCAAACCCCAAAATGGAATTGTCTTCTGAACGCTCAGCCCCGATTTCTTCATTTAAATTATCTTGAAATGTTATACAAGATGTGGATTTCCTAATTGGAAATCCGTCTTCCTCACCAAATCGTTTTGGTGGAATTCCCTTCGATTTTCTTGCGCTTGTCCTAAGCTCTGTCATTTCCAAAGGTATAATTCTTTTGGTTTGAAGGACCACGATGTCTTCGAATATATAAATGTCGTCAAAAGTATTTAAAACAAATAAAAACAATTAAAAGTTAAAGAAATTTATTCACATGAAGTCAACGCTATCACAATTTGTTCCAGAATGAAGTAGATTTTCAAATATTTTTTCCAACTAAATTTGAAAAACCCAAGCGGGTAAACTGATTAATATAAAAAATTAAAACAAAGTCAAAACATGCACAGTAGGCAATTTTGAATTTTAGAATGGATTAAATTTTCCCAACACAGGGTAACAAAATAGAAAACTAGTAAATGCACGAACCTAAAAATGTATTATTCACAAGTTTCTTAAGATGGCCAGGCGGTGATTATTCAGCATGAAAATACTATAGAAATGTATATACAATGCTAGCAGCTAGACGGTTCTAGCTTTGGATTGGTTTTATGATTATGTGAATAAAAAAAGAAAGAATAAAACAGCTTAAGCTAGAAAATTCTAGGGTAAGCTTCATATTTTTAGCTTTAGTTTCGAATAAAACAGCTTTAGCTAGAAAATTCTAGGTTAAGCTTCATATTTTTAGCTTTAGTTTCGAGTTTCGACTAAGCTTAAACTAAAATAAAAATAGTTTTTAGTAAAACAAATAAAACAAATTAAAATATATTTGAAGCATATATTTTCTAAGTAATTCTTTTATATGATTAAATTATATAAATTATTCTATTATTTTAAAAGTTTTTGCATATTATTTGTAAACATAATTTTAAAAATTAATTCATAAGAGCCCAGAATTTTCATTATTTTTAAATATTGCAAAATATTTAATTTTTTTTTAAATTCAAATCGTTCAACTAGTTTTCAAAAAAAAAAATAATATTGAAAATATGTTTGCGAAGTCGATTTATCAATTATTTTATTTAATAGTTTTATAGTGAAGATTATTAAAAATCGTTAGAGCCGTTTGCCAACGGTTTGTTATTCATAAACCAAGAGTCCCAATCGGGTACTTTTACATAAGAAGACATACAGACAAAATTTGCAAGGCCCATACATAATTCGATTTCACTATTATCGTTATGTTTGATTGTTACCACCATTTTTCCCCATGAATCCATAAAATGACAAGAACTGGACTTAGTTATTTTAGACAAATGAACCCCTTTACTTTACTTCGCGCATTTAACAGATTATTTCTTTGAGTTTCTTCTCTGCATCTGACACCTGCACATGAATGAAACATGACTCATAAGTCATGAGTGACAGCCACTGAGTGTTCAAAATCTTCCATTAATTTCGTTTGTATGTATATTAAGGTTCTAGAATCCTTACAGATTACACATCAGAAAACTTTGGGGGATTGGAAATGTTTCAGACAAAATTTGCAAGGCCCATATATAATTCGACTTCACTATTATCGTTATGTTTGATTGTTACCGCAATTTTTATCATGAATCCATAAAATGCCAAGAACTGGACTTATGTATTTTCGACAAATGAACCCCTTTACTTTACTTCGCGCATTTGACAGATTATTTCTTTGAGTTTTTCTCTGCATCTGACATCTGCACATAAATGTAACATACTCATAATTCATGAGTGACCCCAGCCACTGTTTGTTCAAACTCTTCCATTAATTTCGTTTGTTCTGGAATCCTTTCCGATTACACATCAAAAATATTGTGACATTGGAAATGTTTATTTTTTTCGCCCATTTCTGTTTTTCTGATTTTTTGTTATATGTACATGTTATATGTATAGCATCGGCTATTACTTTTACTAGCTTAGCTTAAGTTAGGTTTTGTTAACGAAAAACCTAGCTTTTGCCTAAAAAATCAAGTTTTAGCTTTACCTTAATATTTCTTGTTAAGATTTGATCTTTTTCCCCTCTTTTAACATCAAAAATGCAAAAAAACAGCAAATCTCTTAAAAGAGATACATACAAACAATTTGCCGGAACGGGTTCAACAAAAAAATTGACCAATTCTTTAAAGGGCAAACACATTATGTTCGTTTTATTTTGAAATTAAATTGCGCGGTTCACTTGCATTTATTTAAATTATTCAACTGCAACTGCTTTGCAAATATGTTTCGATCTGCAAATATTGCCTTTAAAATACTTTCATATTGTAAAAAATATGTAAGAGTCAAAATCTTATTTGTAAGTAGATATCACAAGGGAAATCGAAAAAAAATTTGAGTTTATTTTTTTTCTTGAAAATAACAATCACTTTGGACAGAAGTCTGTGTTCAAATTCGTGGCCAAAAACTGAACTGAAATTCTGGTCAGGAACAGGATTTGACAAATTTTCATAAAAAATCGTTGATTTTCGTAGTTTTGGAGAGCATGTAAAACAGAAGACAGAACAAACATTGCACTCAGTTGAAAACGGCAACTCAATGCACGTAACGACATGCATAAATCTTATTTATAAAAAAAAAAAGTAAGGAAACTTACATAACAGATTATCCTTCGAAAGAACATTAAAATCTTTTTTTTATATTATAGCCATATTGTTCTATTCTTTAATTGAAAAAAACTTTCGTCGTCATCGTAGTTTCAAGTTATAATTTCCAATGTTCAACACCACTTATTTTGTTACTTCAGTACTTGGTTTGAACCCCGATTGTGTCACTGAAGCAAATACTATTTGCACGATTCGTACTCTGAAAGGAAGACATGAAATATTATTTTTTCAATTTATGTATTTCAGCAAGGGACTTCTCACTAATTCTTGACCTACCCATCGCTCCAGATCACAAAAGTTCAACTCATACGAAGTTTGTGTGGAATCACTACAAACACTATTGGGTGAAGAGGTACACCTCCTCAAAAACAATCCACGGTTAGTTGAGAATAGGACTGGTGTTTGATGACTAACAATAGTTTCCGTAAATGTAATGGGAGTGGGCCCACTTTGATGGTTTTTGTCACTATCACAGTAATTTTTTGTATCTCTTGATGCGGAAAGATTTTGTTTTAACATTGTTTATTGTTAGCATAGCCTTTTTTATGCACGATAAAGATATACAAGGAATGCTCACTTCGTTGCATGACGTTATTATCATATGTTATGTACGCAGAGGAAAAAAGCATTTAATTTCATTTCACTGTTTTTATTATATTTTCTTTTCGCATAATTCTCTGAGAAATAATTTAATTATTTTAAAATGGAGTTTCCGCGACAAGATAGCCCTTTTTTTACGAATCCGTCAAAACAAATCCTTCTAATGACACAACGAGTGCGAAAGAGAAGAACAACGAGACAAAAATCCACAGTACTGTGACAAAAATCAGCCTCCACACACAAGTCAGTTCTAATTTTGACTACCCATTGCGCATTTTAACTTTACCAATCCTCAATCCGGTTCGATCCGATGTAGCCCCATATACCTGGATCGAAATTTCGACTCAGATTGAATTCGATCCATGAATCCGGTCACATAGTAAACAGTCAAAATTGAGCAAAACGAATACGGCGAGTCCGTGCTACTGAAACTGGCAAAACGAAATCCACATAAAAAAAATTCTGGAATTTCTTTTGGCCATGATTCCACAACCTAAACCTATAAAAGAATTTACAGAAATAATACAAAATTATCCTGAAGTCGTCCAAAAATTCACTCCAGCATCGCTGCCAATAAATTATATTGATATCCAATATCAAAAGGATACATTTCAGGTAAACTTTTCATTCATAAAAACCAATATTTCTATTTCACCATTTCGTCTAAAAACAGAATGATTCACTGCACGCTCACATAAACTGCAGTGACCTATCACACCCATTTGCTGCGACTCCATTGATTACTGTTCCAATACAAGATGCTGTGATTCTATACGATGGACCTATCGGATCGAAGAAATTCATTGAACTGACGTTGGATTTTAGAAACAATACGGAGCACAAATTTAATGCAGGTGACGTTGTTGGGATTCTAGTTTCTAATTCGGGATATGACGTTTCTAGAGTTGTTGCAAGACTTCCATTGTGTGAAAAGCTTGATAACGTTTGTCACGTGTCCATCAAGTCTGCAACAGCAAAGAAAAATGCCAAAGTTCCTCTTTACATTCCAAAAACAACATCCGCTCGGGCAATTCTACGCGACTGTCTTGATCTGAAGAGTATTCCTAAGAAGCTATTTCTTCGTTCCTTGGCTGAATATACTACTGAAATAGCTGATAAGAACCTACTGTTGATGTTATCATCAAAGGAAGGAACATTAATTTACAATAAGATGATTTTGGAGGAGACAAAAACTTTCCTTGACGTTCTCGATCTCTGTTCAAGCTGCTATCCTCCGCTTTCACTTCTTATCGAACATCTTTCGCGTTTAAAGCCGCGACCATATTCAATAGCCAACAGTAACTTGGCATGTCCAGACAAAGTAAAGTTTATTTTTTCTGTCTTACATGAGAAACCAGGTGTAGGAACATCATTTCTTGCAGAAAAAGTATACAGTTGGTTAGAGAACTCCGAAAAACCCCAAAACCTTAGTTTATACTTTCGAGAAACAAATAATTTTTGTTTTCGACCAAAAGAAGACAGCATATTAATTGGAATAGGCTGCGGGGTTTCACCATTTCTGGGATTCCTTGAGCACAAGGATTGCCTCGTAAAACAAAACATCTCAGAACTTGGATCCACTTGGTTATTTGTCGGTTCAACTTGCCAAGAAAGTGCTGTCCGCAGAGATGAATTGTTGGACTACCAGGTTAGAGGTGTGCTGCAGCGCTTGTATGAAAGTTTTTCCAGAGATACCAAAGCCGATTGCAGCGACTTTAAGCATGTTCAGGATCATTTAAAATCTAATGCCCACGAGATCGCAGAGCAGCTGTACAGAAAACAAACAATTTTGTATGTTTGTGCTGATGGCACTGAAATCTCAAAAAGTATAGAGAAATGCATACAACAGTGTCTGAGCAAGGGTTTGGAATGCACAGACGAAGAAGCGAATATTTTTATAAAAGAAATGCGGACAACTAAAAGGTATAGGGAAGATATTTGGATTTGAAATAATTTTAGATTAAATGATATAATAAAAAGTGATATAACAGTAACTGAATCGTTTCTTTATGCTTTATTGAGAGCGTATCGACGCGGCGCGATTCATGTTCGACCGCGGCAAATTAAAATTTTGGCTGCTGCTGATTTCAATGCTCCTCTATCTTTTTCATTGCATTTTTCATTGTTGAACATTCATGCAATTTTTAGCGAAGACAGGGCGCATAATGTTTTTCACATTGACGTACTAGATACCTAATACGTTTTCATTTATAAATAAGCAAACTCCATCTCCTTAGTGATTTCACTGGTGAATATTCACCAAGAAAGTCACTTGGTAAACGCCAGACAGGACCAACCATGAATGAAACAATACAATATTAAGACACTGGGTTTTTTTTCAGCTTTCTGTGTTACTTGTGACGAAAGATTAAAAATATTAATTATTTTAATCTTTGCTTGTGACGAAAGCACAAACAGAAAAACAATTAAATGGTAGAATCTTGTTATGAATTTA
Organism: Baccha elongata; assembly: GCA_951217065.1. Classification (NCBI taxonomy): domain Eukaryota; kingdom Metazoa; phylum Arthropoda; class Insecta; order Diptera; family Syrphidae; genus Baccha; species Baccha elongata. The sequence goes on along the minus strand of OX578272.1, from coordinate 49,627,349 downwards.
CCCAAACCAAAGGTCTTTCATTCTTGGTATCAATCTATGAATGAAAGGTATCCATATTTACGCGTGTTCCAACCATTGACGTAGTATATATAGACAACCAGTCGGTTGAAATTTCCATACAAACGCTGCCTAAAACTTGTGCTGATATGCGCTTGGTTTTTACAGCGGTAATATGGTGTTCTAATTATCTCATTACCACTAATACAATATTGTACGGATTTTTGGCATTTTTTTTTTCCTCAAACAAAATGGCCATTGATAATTGCTTCCTCGTGTTTGTCATCAAAAATTTTGATTTATTTTCGGGAATATATTTTTCTAATTTCTATGTTGCCAAACTTTGCCGCTGTAAAGACGGACCGCTTGGTGTTATATTGGAATCAAAGTTTATCTAATAAAGATAAAAATCTGTAGTTACGTCTGTCCCTCCGGTTACCCAATGTTTAGATTTTTTGCATTTCGCGTATATGAATACGTTTCCCCTTAAAATCATGAGCAGTGGTGGATTTCGATCATGAATGGAGGTAGGATTCTTCCGAATAAGGGTGTGTTCATAAATTGTGTTCATAAATGTACGCTAAGCTAAGATCACACTTGTATTTTCAGCTGGTACTATTTTAGCCCGCATATCTCGTAATAGAAGCAAAACAGCAACTTGTATTTTTATTTCGTGTTTTTTCAATTTTTATTTTTATTTTTCAATATCGGATATCCTTGTACTTTATTTACGTATCTAAGCTTTTTAAGACACGACAGAAGTGCAAGATCAGATACAGCTTTGCGCATTCCCGGATTATTACATTGAGTTTATAAACATAGAGAAATCAAGATGGTTTCAAACTCACCGAAGTAGATGTCGCTTAATGATCATATCGAGTAATTATTATTGCAATAATTCCATGTAACGAACATCCCTCAACCCCAACCGAACAATTATTTTCTGTATACATTTGTATTTGTTTTTCTTTATTTCTCTTGCCTTTTAACTCAAGTATAATTGCTACTCGAGTAAAAAAACACAAGTCGATAGTAACGACATCCTACGAGCAAAGTTTGAAATTTCCACATGAGTGAGCTGTCAATCTATCAGAGATTTTATTGTGCTGCATTAAAAATATAATGCTAAGGTTTGCTGTTTTTAAAGTTAGACAACTTTATTAAGAAAATGTATACTTTATGCCGTTTATAATACGGAAAAACGTATTTTTAACCAAGTTTCACATTAAATTGCTTTTAGTTTCGAGTTAAATCGACTATAATTTTGCGCCAATGGTTATAGTTATAAGCAAAAACAATCTTTAAATTATGAAAACAATTAAAAATAATTTTTTTTTTACATTTGCGCGTTTATAGCATCAGTAGTAAAAAGAGACTGTATACCTTTTAAACTTATTTTCTAGCTTCAAATTGCTTAAGTAAAATGTTTACTGATGTATTTGAAACAATTAAAAAACGGAAAAAATATTCTATGTTATTATATAAAAGCGACTAATGTCGATTTTAATGGTGCCAAAAAAGAACTGTTTTTCGTTTTCTTTTGCAAGTAGGTTTTGAACTGATAGTTTAATTGAAGGGAATTCGTTAACTTCTTTTCTTTTTATATCCAAACAAACAAACAAACGAAAATGCAAATACAAATATAGTATTTCTCATTATAAGCCTAACTTTAACTTGTCACCAGTGTAGAAACAGCCTAACAAATAAACAAGTTTATGAACAGACCCAAAAAGTTTGAATCTTGTTTAAAAACTCTAGAAGTATAAATATAAAAAGCATATTGATTTAACCAGTATTTGCGGCATCAGATTTATTTTAATAAATGTTTCTGAATGTTTTTAAACGTGTTGTAAATATTACAGATTGTTTTATTAAATAAAATTCCAATATCTAACACGGCAATCAGTTCATGATTTTTTTTTTAAGTTTCACGTTTCCCCTTAAACTCATGAGCTGTGGTGGATTTTGTTCATGAAATGAGGTAGAATTCTCCCGAATAATGATATGTTCATAAATGCACGCTAAGCTACGATCACACTTGTATTTTCAGCTGGTACTCTATTACGCCATTCTCGTAATAGAAGCAAAATCGGAACTTATATACATATATATTTATTGGTAATATATTTTTATTTCGTGTTTTTTCAAAGAATATTTTAGTTTTTTTCATATATTTTTTGGTTCGGGAGACGGCTTTTTGTGCGAATAACTGTTTCATAATTTCTTAATATTAAGAGTTGTAATGAAATTAAAATTTTTTTCAGTTTGGAATGTTTCTTCTTGTAATTGGCACTTTAAACAAATTATTTCAATTATTTCTTGTATATTCTTGTATAATTTATATTGAACTAGAACACAACACCAAAAATAATGTTTCGCTGCATAAATGTTTGCATTTCGTGTACTAGGAAATCACATTTAAATGTCAAATAGTGTACGCAGTGAAACATTTGACTACATGCCGTATACTAGCCATACGTAAGCACCAAATATATGTGCATTCTTATGTAACCACATCGTTTTTGGGTAAACATGCGGTGTACCTTCTACCGAAATATTCGTGGATATAACAACATCGCTAAATGTTGCGCTAGTAACACAAATACACCATTGGTACGGGACGTCAGAGTTTTTTATACTCCGTGTACTACATTCTTATATTTTGCTTTTAGTGTTTTTGTTGTATATGATTCAACCTTCTAAATATTAGGTACTAATATTTCAATGGAGGGAAATTTCTTACCCCAAATTTCTTTTTATATCGAAACAAACAAACGAAAACCCAACTAGTGAGGTAATGAGTTACTGGTGTAGGAACAGCCTAACCAAAAACTAAACGAGTTTGTGAACAGACCCAAAAAGCTGATGATTTTGAAAAAGGCGGGAAAATTAATCCACCACTTAGCTTAGGTGAGAGTGTGTGCAGTTTTCCTTTGTTCTCACGCACACTTTTTCACCTAAGCTGAGATCAGCTGATGTCGAAGCTTGTAGGTAACGTCAAATAAAATGACAGGATTACCCTCTCTGTTAGCTCCTCTGTGGATTGGAATCAAAGATTATCTAACAAAGATAAAAATCTGTAGTTACGTCTGTCCCTCCGGTTACCCAATGTTTAGATTTTTTGCATTTCGCGTCTATGAATACGTGTGAAGTTGGTGACGTGGACCAATAACAAATCGAGGTAGGTTTTGTTGTTTTGACAGTTCAATTTTTTTTCTTTTGTTATTTTAGTAAATTTTGTCTGCTGTTTTGTAATATTTTATAAACAAAATAATAATAATTGGCACATGCATTAAATATTTTTTGTTTTTTTTTTACTCAAAGCGTGGTTTTTTCTTTCATTTATCAGTAATTTCAGTAATATTTTGCCAGCTGAAGAAGGTTAGTATGAAAATTGAAAATTGTATTTCTTGACAAAAACTACATAAATGTCGTATTCTTCAGATACTTCAGAAAACAAAAATCTTTCGGAAAAAGAAACTGAATCGATTTATGAAGATGGAGGAGTTCCCGAAAGTGATTCCAAAGATGATGCAGCAGAAAGCGCCAAGGAAGATGAAATTGTTACGTGGAAAAGTTTGGAAGAAAAAACTAATTTTTATTCAAGCCACGGACAATCGTGCATAATATGTTTACTTACGTATTGATCATCTGAATATTAAACAGGGTTTCTTGACACGTTATGTGAAGCGTACATCGAATTTAAATGGAAGGCACCTTGAAAAATTCAGAAGGAAGCAATATCTGTTGGCTTACAAGACAAGGACATTTTTGGCGTGAATTTAACTGGCTCGGGCAAGACAGCCGCCTTTGCATTACCAATTCTTCAGTTGTTATTAAAGAATCCTCAGAGATATTTCGCCCTTGTGTTAACGCTCACTTGAATTACTAGCATTTCAAATATCTGAACAATTTAAAGCACTCGGTAAGTTTCTTTCAAAGTTTCATCATCACCAACAAATGATGTTAATTACAATCTTTAGTTTCGTCACTACCTCTGAGTTAAGAATCCTAAATCATCATTTAATACAAAGTTCATACAATATGAAGCTAATAAAGTGATTTCCTAAATTTCTAGGAAATCACATTGTAATTACATTGGTGTAAAATGCTGTCATTGTAGGAGGTGTAAATATGGTATCGCAAGCACTTCAACTGGCCAAACCACACATCGTTATTCCCACGCCAGGTCGATTGTGGATCACTCTAAAAAACCAAAGGTTTTAATTTGAAGGCCATAAAGTATAGTTGGTCATGGATGAGGCAGATCGAATTCTCAACAAGGACTTTGAAGTGGAAATGGATAAGATCTTGAAAGTTCTGCCAAGAGAACGCAGGACCTATCTCCAACGAGCCTCCCGGAAGGATCCAGTCAAAGGTGAAGTCCAAACAAATACAAAATAGTGGAACAACTGCAACAGTTTTATGTATTCATTCAGTCAAACCAGACTAAGGAACAGAAAAAAATTGATGTCAACAACAACGAACAAACAAGCATCCAATTACTAAATACAGACGTTTAGTTCGAAAACTGAATAGCTTGTGCGTGAGATATCGCCAACAATATTCATCTCCGAACGAATCATATCTATGTATGTATGTTAAGTTCATATGATATCAAATAAACTGTATTTTAATAAATAAATAGACTATGTTTTTATTAAAATAAAATAACTTGACTTGAAATATATTTTTACCGCACTCAGCGGATTACGATAATAATTATTATCCTTAGTACGATTTAACAGTACAAAATATTAGGATATTTGGACAAAGTTTAAAAGGAAGAGAATATTGGTTTGAATGTCTGGACAATAAAGGAGGAGGAGTAGGTAAATGAGCCGAGTAGAGCACTCATGGGTAGTCGCGTGGGGAGTATATTAGAACTTAGATCACACCATTGTGATTTTAAAGCAACAAACTCCACATTAGTTCCATATACAAAGTACATGGATGTGAATCTGGAAACAAATATGAAATATGAGTGTAACAAAAATAAGTTTTCCAGAGTTTAATCAACAGCCGGAGCAAAATATTCAATTGAATAATGAGTTTTATTGCAATTAGCTATTTATTATTATTTTTTTGTTTAATTAGTCTTCCAAGCGAGTACAAACTCAATTGACCAGGTCTTCACGTTCGGCATGTGAGCTTGGGCATGGATAGATTGATGCATGGAACCCAAAGCTCACTTTCTTAATGCGGTTCTTCAGCTGCTCACCTTGGGAGAATGGCATAAAACGGTCGTATATCTTAGATGACCATTTGCCGGATCTTTCAAAAGCTCATCTAAATCGGCCTGTTAAAAACATAAATAAATGATGTAGGTCCGTGAAATATCCGAGTTTCTTCTTTACATTTTCTTCTTTCCACTAGTCGAATCTCCTTATTAATAAAAAAGAACTAGTTTGATGCATTTCCACACCACCCAAGGCAAATTCTATTTTCTTTACACAAGCATTTCATTTGCAAAAATGTAACGAAAACAGTATATTGGCAAGAGGTATGCACCTTGGCGCGTTAACCGATTTTTTATTTGGGTGTTCGGTTTCCCCTGTAGGCCTATTGCACCCAAACTAACTAACATGCAAAAAAAATTAATAATAAATAAAAATAATGACCTATATACATGCATAAAAAAAAACATAACATAAAAATAAAAATATATGCAAACGTACATATGTAAATACGTATGTTTACAAAAATAAATATAAAAAAAATGTTTCAAAAAAAAAAATAAAACTATAGGGCTTTTTAGGTAACAACGATATATCTCTTTCTCGTTCTCACAGAATTGTCAAAAACAGCAGTATGATGAAGAGCTGATTTTTTTTTTATCATTGTTGACAAATTGATTGAAAACAAAAGCGGGAATTTTAAAGATTTGTGCGCGAAAATTGTGAAAATTGTTGGTTTTGCTAATTAAAATAAATTTCTAAGCCACGGAAATCACAAATTTCACACAAAAAAGAATACTGCATTTAAAAATTATTTCCAAATTGTTTTCTTCAAGATCTTGAGTTTGACAGTTTGAAAAAAGCGCGATACATATTTCAATCAGTCTTCGTCATAGTGTGAGCTTTGACAAGATGGTAAAACTCCCTATTATAGGTGACTGACACAAAGCATCTTGTTCCTGAAAGATGGATCAGCTAAATCTATGTTCCAAAACCTAAGAATAAAAAGTACTCTTACTCTTATATAGTATTGGAATATGAAATTATCTGGCATATTATTACAACAAATAAAATTAAAATTTGGTTCCAAACTATTGTGCAACTTTTTAATTATTTCATTTTCATGAGCTATTGGACCAAAAATACCACAAAATTGGTTTTCTAGGTCTTGAACATACTCAATGAATTGTGATGATGGAGCAAGCAAATTGCAATTATCGAATAGGGCTTTTTAGGTAACAACGATATATCTCTTTCTCGTTCTCACAGAATTGTCAAAAACAGCAGTATGGTGAACAGCTGATTTTTTTTTTATCATTGTTGAAAAATTGATTGAAAACAAAAGCGGGAATTTTAAAGATTTGTGCGCGAAAATTGTGAAAATTGTTGGTTTTGCTAATTAAAATAAATTTTTAAGCCACGGAAATCACAAATTTCACACAAAAAAGAATACCGCATTTAAAAATTATTTCCAAATTGTTTTCTCCAAGATCTTGAGTTTGACAGTTTGAAAAAAGCGCGATACATATTTCAATCTGTCTTCACCATAGTGTGAGCTTTGACAAGATGGTAAAACTCCCTATTAAAAAATTCTAATAGTTCATGATTTTTTGACGTTACTCATTTCACCTAAAAATCATGAGCTGTGGTGGATTTCGTTCATGAGTTATGGTAGGATTTTCATGAAAAAGGATGCGTTAATAAATGTTCGCTAAGCTAAGATCACACTTGTATATTCAGCTCGTACTAGTTTAGCCCGCACATCTCGTAATAGAAGCAAGATAGTAAATTGTATTTTTATTTCGTATTCTTTTTAGGAGTTTTTTATTTTCGTGATAGATATTAGCAGAACCCATAATTAATTAATGATGAAACCAATGAAAAATTAAATTTGTATTACGTTTGCGCGTTTATAGCATCAGTAAAAATATGTCAGTAAAAAGAGACTGTATACATTTTAAACTTATTCGCTGAATTCAAACTGGTTATGCTATTTTTAAACCAAAATTAAGACCCTGTTTTGTGAGAAAAAGATTTAGCAGCGTTTGCACCGGTCAAATTGACTTATAAAACGATTAACTTGACAAGAGGTTTTACACCTTTAAGCCTAGTATGCAGCTGAAGTGAAACGAAAAATCCCGTACAAAAATGACACAGTGAAATCGTAAACAAAATTTTCCGTTCTTCTTATCGTTTTGTGGTACGCAGCTCCACGGTGAAACGGTAGATAACCGGATCAAGTCTCCACTACTCTCTACACTCTTTTCGCACACAATTTAATTGACCGGAACATTAATTGCTCCCGAAATTTTGACGTTTCTATTTTATCGTGTTATTTTGGGGTTATTATTATTATAAAATGGAGTTCAGTTCTTTTTATTTGTTTATATGTGTGTTTTGAAAAAATATTTTTTTTACAAATGGTGAAACTCTACATACAAAATTGTCCGTTACCGTTTCGTTTACATTTCGTGTTTTTGGAGACGACGAAAAATTTCGTTTCACTTCAGGTGCATACTAGGCTTTAAAACACCGAAACATTTCATTCAGAAATTTTTGTATTTATTAACTATAAAATGCACTGATTTCACAAAATTCACTAATAATCCATAATATACCATCAAAATAATGTAATTAAAATATTTTATTTCGATAAAAACTAACAAAAAGCAAAAATATTTACAAAATTTATAGACAAATTCATTATTGACATCTACAATGGCATTTGTGGACGAAGGGTTTTCTTTATTTTTTGTTTTCTATGATTCAACTTACGAAATGAAAAATACTAATAGTTTAAAGGCTGAACATTGATTTCCCTAATTTTCTTCTTATATCGAAACAAACAAACAAAAACGCAAAAACAAAATTTACTATTCCTCTTCCTAAGGCTGACTTTAACTAGTGGGTCACCGGTGTAGGAACAGCCTAAAAAATAAACGAGTTTGTGAACAGACCCAAAAAGCTGATGATTTTGAAAATGGCGGAAAAATGAATCCACCACTCAGCTTAGGTGAGAGTGTGTGCAGTTTTCCTTTGTTCTCACGCACACTTTTTCACCTAAGCTGAGATCAGCTGATGTCGAAGCTTTTGGGTAACGTCAAATAAAATGACAGGATTACCCTCTCTGTTAGCTCCTCTGTGATTGGAATAGGGGCTTTTTAGGTAACAACGATACACAGTACACATATTAATGCGCACGCGATCAGTTGCACACCAAAAGAGCTATCTGGATACGCCTGTATCGTATGAGTTTGCAAACGACCAAAACCGGATAGGTGTCAAAAGACACACAAGCACATATTCGTAGTCAGCTGTTTACCAATCCTCCCTTGGCTTCGTGAGTATACTGAAAATTTTAGGACACTTTCAGATTTATTTCCCCGCCGCATCTATATGGTCAATCAGTAGTGTTTTAACATGGAATTACAACAGTTGTAATTCCATGTTAAAACACGTACAACTGATCGACCATATAGCTGAGGCGGGGAAATAAATCTGAAAGTATCCTAAAATTTTTAGTATACACGCAAGCATTGCTTGCGTTCGCGGGCACAACTATTGTGGTTCGCATACTTTACTGTTGTTGTAATTCCATGTTAAAACACAACTGATCGACCATATAGCTGAGGTGGGGAAATAAATCTGAAAGTATCCTAAAATTTTTAGTATACTCACGAAGCCAAGGGAGGATTGGCAAACAGCTGACTAAGAATATGTGTTTGTGTGTCTTTTGACACCTATCCGGTTTTGGTCGTTCGCAAACTCATACGATACAGAAGTATCCAGATAGCTCTTTTGGTGTGCACCCGAACGTGCGCAATGTGTACATGTTATGTGTACTGTGACAACGATATATATCTTTCTCGGTCGCAGAGCAGTGTCAAAATCAGCGGATGACAGCTGAATATTTGTTTTATAGGCCGTGTTCGAACAGCGTTAAAATTTTATCCTCTGGCTAAGTTTTGACGTTTGAGTTGAGGTGAATAAATGATTAGCTTTTTGGTGTGCAAACTGGATTAAATGGGATTTTTAACACTAATATATTTTTTTAAATTTCCCTACAAGAATTGAAAAATTTCCCCTTCTATTTCTTGGTACGGGAAACGCAAAAATTTGTTTTGGAAAAAATGAAAAAAAGAACGCAGCATATATGTAGGAAATTTCTTAGCTGATTCTGGAATGGTAGCAACCATCCAATTCTGTTTAGTAGCTTATAAGGTATGGCCCCATTTAGCATTTTCAACGTATACCTACATTTTGTAAATCCTATGAATTGTTTTTGATTTTGAACCAAATAAAAAACTGACTATGCAGAAAGTAGCTCGGTTTAAATATGTGTCTGGAATTATATCAATCATCCAGATAAGTTCAGTGGTTTAGAAAATATGGTCCCATTTAATATTTTCAACCGCTATCGCTGCTGTTCTGTTCTGATATAAAACAAAAAAACTTAAAACGCAGCATTTTTTATTATATGTATACCGCAAAAATAATAAAGTATAAAAAATTGTTTTTGAAAGAGTTATTATAAACCTATTGGTTCAACATTTTGCCAAAAGCTTTCAAACTCATAATACAAGAGTTTTCGCAAAAGCGACCCCAGCCCCATCTATTCGGTTATTTGAAATAGCCTTAGTCATTTCGTAGAACATCAGCTATCCACCAGTTAAAGCCCCTTCAAAATCGGTACATCCGTTTCCCGTCATCGCGTTCGTCAGTTGAAAAATAAAATTTTCCATAGCGCCACCTAGGGGATAATTTGCATCATAAGTTACTTCCTATATTATCAGCCATCTGGCACTGAAGGTAACGTCAAAATTGGTCCTGTAGATTCTGATCGGTTTATATTTACGAACATGCAAAAAAAATCGACATTATCTATCGGTCAGTGAAAGTCTCGTCAAAATCGGTCTAGCCGTTCTCGAGATTAGCCAGGACAAACAGACAGACAAACATTTTAAAAATGTGTGTTTTGATATAAGGGCTGTGTATGCTCTCATGAGCGTGTAGTAAAATACTGTTATTTTGACATTACAAACAGACACTCCATTTTTATTTATGTGTATAGATTTATTTTATTTTGTTAAAGAAACAAAATTGAACTACTTTGTAAAATAATTAAAATTATGAGAAGTTTTAACGTGGTACAAAACACTTTTTTGGTAGCTGAACTTTACAAAATTTGTTTCACAATGAATATTAATGTACAAAAGATTATATCGGTTAATTTTAGTAATTCTTCTTACGTAACGAAGTTAAATTAAACATAATTTACAAAAACACAAACGGAAAATTTGACATTAATGATAAATATAAAACAAACAAAAATAAATGCAAATAAAAACAAACACACTACTCCGACTGTCTCTCTTACTCCTTTATCCACTGGCTTAAATTTTAGCCTGCTCCAGAGCACGCTCTACATGCTCTAACTTAACTTAAATATTGACTTAACGAAATAGCAAACAAAAAAATCAATAAAAACACGAAAAAACTTTCTGAAAACAATATTTTTTATTTTAATTTAATTTAATTTTTTGATTTTTTTTCTTTGTTGCTGAATAAAGTGCTGAGTAAAAAGCAGATATGTTATACTTTGTTTTTATAAAGATTTACGATGACAGAAACGTAATTTAAAATAAAACTAGTCTAAATAACGTAAATGTTAATCATGAAAATGTATGGTAAATCACATAATTAATTACATGATTTAGCTAAATCAAGTGGATTTAGCTAAATCAAGTGGATTTAGCTAAATCAGGTCGGTGGGAACATGGTATAAATCACGTAAATGTAAATCATAAAAATGTATGGTAAATCACATAATAAATTACATTATTTAGCTAAATCAAGTCTAAATCAAAATTAGAAAATGGGAACATGGTATTAGGCCCGTTTGCTCATACTCTATATAAATCTACATCATAGCTAAGTAAAACTTCGTTATTATGTACAACATAAATTATTCTACATTGCTGCAAAAAAAATATGATTTAATTTCATGAGATAAATCTCAATCAAAATGTCAATTTGTTCGAAAAGTCAAATTTATTATAATCGTTCTTTTATTTTAAGTTTATTTATATTTTTTTTGTGTTTTTTCAATGTTTTTCAGCAAAATATAGCTAGAACAATTTTTCCTTTAAAATTCCAATAAAAAAAAGTTACATTTTGTTGTTTTGTTTTTTTGATTACGATATAATTGTGTGTGTATAAAATTTAGTGAAATACCTGAATTGTGTTTTTATATTAATTTTTTGGGACGGTCATAGTTTTTTTAAATTCAATTCAATGCGAAACTATCATGTTTATTTAGTAATAACATATATTTTCTGGAAGTTTTTTTCTAGGCAAAAACAATTATAAACGAAAACTTATGATTGACATAAATATGTTATGTAGCACTTTTCTTCCAAACTAAGTTATGTTCTTCTTAAGGATTTTATGATTGAGTTTAAGTTTGGCGCAAAGCAATAAGTGTCACTTAAGGGTTTATGTTGAACATTAATTATTATGTTTTGTATTAGCAAACGGGCCTTAATATTTTAATTATGTAATTTTCGTTTAGGATATTGTTGATGAGTGGTTGAAGTCGAGTACAATAGAGCATTTTAGGTAACAACGATGTTTTTCTTTCTCGTTCGCAGAGCAGTGACAAAATCAGCAGTACGCGGATGACAACTGAACATTTTTTTAATCATTGTTCAAAAACTGATTTAAAACAATAGCGGATATATTAATGTTGTGCACGAAAATTGTTAATGGTGTATTATTAAACCATTTAGCCACGTGAATCTCAAATTTCACAGGAAAAAAGAGATTATATACGAAATTCTTTGCAAGATTTTGAGTTTGATAGTTTGAAAAAAGCGCGATACATAATTTCAATCTGTCATATGGTAAAATTCCATGAATGAAAGAATCTTTCATTCATGGTAAAATTCCCTATAGTGGAGGATGTGTTTAAAGATGTGAAGGTGTGTTTCAGAGATATGTCCGAGACGTGGCGCTGCACTTGTCAAGTTTGTACTAAAAAGCCATGATATTTTAGTACTAATTTTGACAACCCTTTGCGCTTTTAAACTTTTCCATATACGTGTGGCGCTGTAGCACTGATCTCTATTTAATATAGAGATCAGTGTTTATAGATTTCAGTGCGCTGTAGTAGTCAAGTATGTACTAAAGAGCAAAGATAACTTAGTTCTTATTTTGACTACCAATTGCGCATTTCAACTTTACCAATCCTCAATTCACATTATGGCCTCCTTATTCACAGACACTTTACGAAATTACATAACATCAATACAAATGTTTGTTGGAGGGTAAAAGGGCTAACCATAATAGTCGTAAGCAAACGAAAGCTAATTTCATAGTTCTACGTCAAGTTTCCTTAAGTGCCGCCATTAAGGGCCAACCATAATAGTCGTAAGCAAACGAAAGCTAATGTCATAGTTCTACGTCAAGTTTCCTTAAGTGCCGCCATTACCTTCAGTCGACCATATTGGTCGCACGCACACGCAAGCCAATTTCACATGTATTTGGCTGGCTGTCAGATTTACGTACGTAAACTGCGCTCTGGAGCGCTCTTTACGTACGGAGGCAAAAGTGAACGAAAACTTGCTGAAACTGAGCAATCCGACATTATGTGCGCACTATACAAACTCCTTGTTCTCGCTAATTTCGTACGGCACCGTACGTACTAATTCTACTATTATGGTTCTGCCTTTACCTTTAGTCGACCATAATGGTCGAACGCACACGCAAGCCAATTTCACATGTATTTGGCTGGCTGTCAGATTTACGTACGTAAACTGCGCTCTGGAGCGCTCTTTACGTACGGAGGCAAAAGTGAACGAAAACTTGCCGAAACTGAGCAATCCGACATTATGTGCGCACTATACAAATTCCTTGTTCTCGCTAATTTTGTACGCCACCGTACGTACTAATTTTTAAAACGTAAGAAGGTTTCCCATCTTGGTATTCATACATAATCTTTGAACAATTGACGTATAAGATATGGACCGCTGGTAGCCAACTTCACGCGTGTTCCAACATAACTGCTAGCGGTTCGTCCTTACAGCGGTAAAGTATAGCAACAAAGAAATTAGAAGAAGATATTCCCGAAACTAAAACAAAACTTTTGATGCTTTTGATGATAACCATGAAGAAGCAATTATCAAAGACGATTTTGTTTGAGAAAAAAACAAGAAAGGCCAAAAATCTGCATAATATTATATAATGAGATAATTAGTACACCATATTACCGCTGTAAGAACCAAGCGCATACCAGCGCATTTAGTTTGAACAAGTTTTAGGCAGCGTTTGCATGGAAATTTCAACCGACTGGCGGTCCATATATACTACGTCAATGCTTTGAACTATACGCATATGCATCATATACAGCCAGGTGATATCGATATGCAGTCAAAGAAGAAATTATAAAAATAATAATAACATAAATATAATAATAGTAAGTTTTCAGCTGTATATAGTTTAATAAATAAAAAAGATTATTTTTTTTTATCAGGAAATCATGTTTGAAATCTCGAAGGTCTGTCGAACTTGTTTAGGACTGGATGGAATTCTCCTTTCTATCTACGATAGTAAAGATTCTAATAGTAGTAGCTGTGTTGCTGATATGTTAGGAGATTTCACAAATGTTAAAGTGAGTCTGAGTCTAGAATATGCATAGCAAATTATTTAAATATTTGTCATATATCTTTCAGGCCGAAAAGTCTGACGGAATGCCGGAGAAAGTTTGCCTTGCATGCATTAGCGAAATAAACCGCTGCTTTTCTTTTAAAATTAAATGCGACAATGCAGATAGAACATTAAGGCAGCTTCTCGATATTGCTGATGAACCTCAATGCGTTGATCTTCAAAAGCTTAATAAAGAAGAGACGGAAGAGACATTAGTTGAACACATGCCTTTTGCCAAAGCTCCGGATGAAAACAATCTACACAAACAAAAGCCACTTGAACGAATACCTAAAGACAGAGAAATCAGGGAAGCCTCATCCACTTCAACAGTTGATACCAATTTAATTCTACCCTTTCCAACGGGTCAAGTTATAGAAGATTCTTCTTGCTTGGTTCTTGATGCAGACAAAAACGAATTTACGACAATCGAGGAAAATAAAATTCAAGAAATTCTTGAACATGATAGAAATTCCGGTGATTACAGTATCATTTTTACGAAATACATGAACGAGAAACAAGTTGAATCCGATATGATGTATGAGGAAGAAGCTTTCCAACTGGAAGAACCACATTACTCTTCTGTGGAATCCCCTTCAAAGGATAAGAAATCCGAATCAAAGTGCTCCATGTGTCCAATGTCATTCGTTCACGTCAGAAATCTTACCAAACACATGGCTAAAATTCATAACGCTAGCGCTTCGACACCCGCAAAACACCATTTACAAAATCATGCAAAGAGTTGTGCTGATGAGGAACAGAATAATGTCGAACCCGCAAAAAGTTTGGAGTTTGATACTTTTGTAGAAGAAGTAGACCTCAGAGACGATGATGATTACGACTTACATACTATTGAAGAAATTGAAGAAGGCATTGAGAAACAAGAATCTCAACTCGTAGAGGAAGACAAAGAAACAAAAGCCAACAAGTTTAGTTGTCCACGTTGTAAAGCCCTTTTTGCTATGAAATCTTCGTTAAATATTCACATAAAAATTGACAAATGTACAAAACCACAATTTTCCTGTGCAGACTGTCGGAAGGTGTTTGTCTCACTAAATGCCTTGAATGAGCACATTAAAACTCATAAGTACACATGTAAAACATGCCCTGAAAATTTTGATAGCAAATCCGATTTGGATAAACATAATGCATTACATAAAGGTGTCAATCTGAAATACCAATGTTCTTATTGCAAAAAAGGTAAGTCAGGGTTGAATTTTGATTCTTTAATTTATAGTTAAAGTTTTATTGCTCTTCTATAAAACAAGTGTGCAATAATTGTTTTATTTTTTAACTTTTGAAAACTGCCTTAAATCAATACTGCCGCTAACTTCGTAAACGCCCTATCTACAAAATTTTCTTTTTTTAGTTTATGTTATTTATTGTCAAGGTATTGTTATTATGATCTATTGCTATTTTATATTATATATATATACAAAAAATAAAGCTCAACTTGAGCTTAAAGACACATATTTTTTGGTATTTTTCACGTTCTTTTTTGCGGTAAACGACACGTCATCTTCGAAAATTGAAAATGTAGTTAGGGTCTTTCCGGAGTAAGCGGCACAATAAGCGAGTTTATATTTCTATGCGCTCACCTGAGCAAGCGAATCCAAAAATTTTCAGGCTCAGTTTTTGACAGAAATAGTGTTAAATTTCAATAGAAAATTGTGTTTATACTGGGCCCGTATTACGTATTACGATAATTGTTAAAAAATCCTCGTTCTCGTTTAAATGCGATTACGTAAAACGAATATCGTTTAAGTTATAACGATAATCTTTTTTTGTCTTACGAGTGCTTGTCGTCTGGCTTTCGCTCTCGTTATAAATAAACCAATCCCGGCATTGCAAAAAAACTATTTGGTTTTCACATTTCCACATACACATTTCTCCATGCTTTTCTCATTGAAATACATATTTGTGAATTTTCTACCTGCACCCCGCAGAACAATATTCACTATCCAAAAAGTAGATGTGAATAAATATTTTAATATTTTATAAGATACTATACAACACTCTTTAATTTCACACTCAAGTTTTTATTTATTTGTATCAACTTTTGACATCTTTTAAAAAAAGTATTTATTTAAGAAATTAAAAGTATCCTATCTTAGGAACGCCAGCGAAAGAAAAATAAAAAAAAAAAAAAAATTGTGAAAAACGGTTAGATAGTTTCGGTGTTCATCGTGTGCAACAACGACACTTGCTTTATATATAATAGATTATTAAAAACATATATTTATTCAAAGTCAATATCTGTATGTGCCCTTAAAGGCAGACATGAAGGTTTGAAACTTTATGTACATTAAGTTCATCCATACGATGGCGACACGGGTAAACGTTGTATATTAGATAGGAAGGATGTAAAATTTGTCGAAAATCACTTTAAAATTTAAGTGCCACCAAAGATTGAAGTATGCTAACATTTTACTCCAGATAGTAAATCACCGGCAGACACAACTAAATAACACAATAATATTTATGACAAAAACGAAAGCTAAACGACAACCAAATGGCAGTAGTAGGAACAAACGAGTATCGTTAAACCATTGTATATACATTTCTATAGTATTTTCATGCTAAATAATCACCGCCTGGCCATCTTAAGAAATTTGTGAATAACACATTTTTAGGTTCGTGCATTTACTAGTTGTCTATTCTGTTATCCTGACAACAGCGGTAAACATATATGATTTTTGTTTTGTTTACGACTCTTATCAAGGAAATATGGATTGAACGTCCAATAAAATACATTAAATATTGTTAATTTGTTTTGTTGAGGACTATTGTTAGGGTAACAGAAAAGACACTTAGTAAATGTAAGAACATCCAAATGTGCGATTCACAAGTTTCTTTAGATGGCGCTGCTCCATGATTGTACTATAGAAATTTATATACAATGGTTAAACTTTAAACCATAATTGTTTTACGTAGTCGTATTTAGTAGTCGTTTTACGTAATAAACGTCCTGAGCTCTTTTCAAAAGCGAACATTATTATTTAAATACCAGCAGGTACCCGTGCGTTGCTACGGCGCGTCGGAATAAACCTAAATAAATATTTTTTTTTAATTACAGTCTCCCACAGTAATCGTACATTTTTCGATTTTAATCCAGTGCATAATCCATCTATTTACCATCAATTCACATGTGTCGTTGAGACGTAAAAGGTGAACAAACAAATCTCTATGTCCAGCCGTCTGGCGTCTTTTTCAATAGTTTCCTTATTTAACAGTACCTGAGTGGCCCGCTTCCCGGGTACGAGGGATTTTAACTTCCGGAGTTTTTATCACACGGGAATAGTCATAAAAAGTAACATCTCTGTTAATTCCAATGTCTTATCCATCTGCTGCATTTTATCCAAATCGGTTCAATGGCAGGAAGCGAAACAAACACCCGAGTAAGAAGATTGCTTATCTAAGAACCAGTAGTCTCCCAGCTAGGCTCATTATTTTTTTCTAGGGTCTACCCAATATCTATGAAGCATAAATCTATAGTTGAAAAATTATCATCATCTGACGAGCCCACGAGTGTTTCTTTTTATACTTGAATAAAGTTTTGCTATTGTTATATAACTAATCTGTATTGCAAAGAATTCGCAAAGCTTAAATTATTTCTCCTCCTTTATGTCGTCCACGGTCCACTTCTCCGTGAAATTACCCAACGTTTATATTTCTTATAACCATTGCATCATATCATTTTTTAGACTTTGGTCCATGAGGTGTTCTCATGAACACATATTTGTTTATATTTTTTATAAAAGCGAAATCCAAATCGCTACATATCTGTGGGTGAGTCAATGTCACTAAAGCTGGCTCATATATTACTTATGTACATATGTATATACTTTGTACGTTAAATAACATTTAATTTAATATTAATAATATTTAATATTTCTTATTATTTTAAGTGTTCTCTATGCGATCAACTCTAAACGACCACATGCGTATCCATACCGGAGAAAAGCCATTTGTATGTGATCTATGTGGCAAGGCTTTCAGTCAGAATGCAAATCTGAAGCAACATGTTATGCGTCATAACAAAACAAAGCCTCACCAGTGTGACCAATGCAACCGTTCGTTTGTTAGCAAGGGAGAACTATACGCCCATCTGCGCAGTCATAGTGGAGACCAGCCATTTCGATGTGATACTTGTTCATCGGCTTTTACAACTTCCAGTTCTCTGGTCAAACATAAACGTATTCACACAGGAGAAAGACCTTACGGTTGTGATCTATGTCCGATGCGCTTTACAGCTTTAAACACGCTCAAGAATCATAGGCGGACGCATACAGGCGAGAAGCCATACAAGTGCAAGTTCTGCCCGCGAGCATTTGCCCAGAAGAGCGATTGCAGCATTCATATGCAAACTCACACAGGCGAACGAAAACATCGATGTCATATTTGTAATTCGAGGTTCCATCAATCGGGCACTTTGCGAACGCACATGAAAACCCACAAAAGTTTCATGAAACAGCTCTCACATAAAATAATTGACGAAGAAAGTAAACAACCATACATTGATTTTCATATAGTTGAAATTGAAGGCGACGATGAGATACAAGAAGTGCAACAGAAAGGACAAGACCAGAAAAGAGATTCTGCAGATTCAGAAGAAATTTCGGAAATAGCTGAGGATGAAATTCTTCATTTCAATATTGAGGAATGCCCCAGCGGTAATGTTGTCTTTGGTGGCGATTAACAAATTTATTCATAGTTGGTTTACATTTCAAATAAAAAAAAAAAACAATAAATACTTACCTTAAAACATTTTTGTTCCATTTATACTAATGATAGGTACTACGATATTAGGCAAATTATGTTTTGATTCGTGCGATGAAAGCGAGGTCGAAAAAAGTGGGTGTGGAGATTCTGTCCGTGTGTCTGTCTGTCAGTCTGTCGTTAGTACCTGCGGCCTAAACGGTAAAGCCAATATCATTTAAGCATAGTGTTACCGCCATAACTATCTTATTTCTTTTATAAACATGTATTGAATATGTACATATCTGACAATCTGACAAAATCACGAATCATAATTCGGAGGGAAAAGAAAAGAAAGAATTGTTTTACATACAAAAGTCGGGATTTTTATTTTGCCGATACAGTTCGGTGTTTCTTACAATCGGGATTTTGTCAGTCAGGATTTGCAAAGTTCTGATTTTGTTAGTTGGGATGAAATTGGACTTTTCTGAAACGTGCTTCAGTTAGACAAATATGAGGCGTTCAGAATATTAGTGGAATAAGTGCACTTTGACTTTGGTCGATATCAAAAAGAAATCGTTTTATATCGACTGGTAACAGTACGTTTTTGCCGTTAATAACTTTTTTCTTGACATCATAACTATGTGTTTAAAGGTTAAAACTCAATTGTTCCAAAAGGCACGTAGACTATTATTATTTTGAACGCCTCATATATAGCATATACATAATTACTTTTAAAGAAAACCAGAAAACATACGACATCGAAGAATTTTACTACCAACTTTTTAACTTTCTTTTATTTATAACGTTAATCACTTTTTGTTAAAACACCGACTATAACGCACTGAAATCAAAATTCAAACGCTCTGCAACATGGTGCGCTTTATTTATATTACTCAAAAGCGACATGACATGACTTTTTCTGGCAGCTGTCGGTATTCAACCTTTAGAATATTCCCGGTCAGAAACCTATCGACGTTTCTAGTAAATTCATTACTTAACCAATCGTTATATGGTTCGTATCCAGACTACAATAACCATAATACCGTTTGTATCTGCACTTATGTAGATTCGTGTCAAGGCTTAAGTTGAAAGCACGTTTACACATCATAGTTAATAAGAAAACAGAACGTTTTTCGTATTACTTGTACAACACGTTACATTATATTAGGTTTATTTATTTAGCCGTCATGAATTATAGATTTATTGATTGATTTTAGTTTTTTATATCATTCATGCCGAATCAATGCACCCTTAGTACAATCTTATAAAAACTATAATCTATGCAAACATTAAGATGATGAACTTGTTAGACTAGCCATGAGGAATTCCATTTTATTGAGGAAACTCTTTCCTTCAATCTTATCAAATTTTACCTGCAAATTCAAACGTAATGTAAATACTTTTCTTATTAAAAATTATCAAACTCTCACCTCTTTGAAATGTCCTCCCAAATTTTCCCAAAACTTTTCGGGTACCAATGGGCTGGGAAAAAAATCTTGCCTGGGACTGCGAGCAATAAACACTTTAACGTCTATCTGTGGATCACATCGTATTTGGACTGCAATCATGCGATCACTATTGGGTGATGCCAATAGACATGAGCTTGCATTCCCTAGTGGTTCCACTTCACCTATGCCTAAATGATTACTATTAGAAAGCACTTGCCATGCCATGCATCGAGCTAAATTGAGAAGACAAGATATCTGGTGCTGGTTTATCTGACAGAGAATCAGATCGCGGAGTTCTTGCGGTTCATATGATAAATGCATGACACGTCCGTCGCGGCAAATGCACTTAAGAGAGCGTTCCTTTACGTGGATCACTAGTGAAGTACGATTAATTGTGTCGTAGCTGGAAAGGAACAAAATCAAAATTAAAGTTTTCCAAAGTTTTTGATAAATCATTTATGTGTGTTCATCCTCTTAGGCCGACAGCAAATTTTGGGAGTGATGCCATAAACAAAATGTATATACAGTAAATGACGGATATAAGAAAGTCAAACAAAAAGAATTTCTTTGTTATATCCGTGCTTTCTTATAAAGAACTATTTATATAAGAAAGAAAATTTCTTATATAAATAAAAAAATTCTGAAAGAAAAAAAATGTTTTCTATCAAAAAGAATGTAAATTTTCTTACAAATTTCTTAAAACAAGATCAAATCGTTCAGAAATTTTGTGAAAGTAAGACGGAACATCGTCGGGAGCAGCAGTTGGATGTTTACAATGGAACCTTTCTTATAAACGTTAGATTTTCTATGTAGTCAAGCAGATTTTGTATCAGAACAAGTTTCTTATACCAGTGTTTTTCTTATAAACGGTTTTCTTATATGTGGTAAATTTAACACGTATCTTTATGGAAACGTGCATGGTGTTTTGGAATGTCTGTCTTATAAGCGTGTTTTTCTTATATGAGTCTTTCTTATATCCGTCATCTACTATACAGCCGTATGCAATACAAGAAAAATTTGATTTTAAAATTTTATAAATATTAAAGATTTTTTGTAATTATTTCGTATTACATTCTAATATTTTTGTACACGATGTTATATCGAATTTAAACGGCAGCTTTTTTTTCAGCCGGGGGTGGGGGTGGGCGTTTTAAAAATTAATTGTCCACTGATATCAAATTTCAGTCTCAGACGATTTTCTTTCAGATAACAGGTTGCCAGACGCCCTCCAAAGTGGGCGAAACTTTTGATGTCTAATATATAACCAAATGAATGATTCACCGAAAAATCAAGAAAAATCTCCTGATTACAAAAAAGTCAGTCATAGAGGATTTATTTTCAGCCAAAGGTTTGCCAGACGCCTCTAAAGTTTATATGCAAAAAACTGACTTTTTTTCCTTAATGTTTAACCAAATAAATGATGTACTCAAAAATCAAGAAAAATCTCCTGATTACAAAAATGTCAACCACAGACGATTTTTTCAGCCAATGGGTTGCCAGATGCTTCTGAAACAAAACCTGCCAGATGGTTGAATTCGATATAAGGTCGCGTACATCACTTCCAAAGTTTTCCATCACTTCCAAAGTTTGCTGTCGGCTCTTAGACTATCTATGCCACACTACGAAAAAAGCAGAGAATCATATTTCATTTAAAAAAGGACTTCTTGATTTTGAGGGCAAATATTTTAAATTTAAATAAAAAACGCTATTAGTTTTGACGAGCGTCTTCTTTGATGAATTACAAATTACCTTTAAGAACTATCAGTTCAATGGGCCTGACTAACAATTTAGTATTAGTTCAAATAAAAATCTTTACAATTTAAGAAACTTTTGGCGTACATATTTTCTATAGTATGGAAATTTTAATTTAAGCTCTTACTAAATTTTATTATGAGTAATGCCCAATGTGTTTTGGGCGGTATCAAGTCTGATATAATGTAGAAAAAATACATTCTAATGTGCACTACGGATGCGTATTGTCTCAGAATTTATTTTTGTCAATGAACTCTTGCGAAGTGTCTTTCGGTGAATTCTACAACTGTCTATATTGATAAGAGAGCCAATAAAATAAATAAAACCATGAAGTGTTTCCACGATGTTATTCCATTTTTGGACGTAAATACGCTAAATATTGCTTGCATCTTTTTAGAAAACACATCTCAGCGTTATAGCTTCATCATAATGTATATGTGGTCGTTACACAAAATGTTATTTGTGCTGCGCAGACGAACGATACATAGTTTTTCGATTTCTTTGATGCAAGAGTAGATTAAGGACATTTTTTTTTGCAGAAAAAAAACATTGTAATGTGCACTACGGATGCGTATTGTCTCAGAATTTATTTTTGTCAATGAACTCTTGCGAAGTGTCTTTCTTTGATTAGAGAGCCAATAAAATAAATAAAACCATGAAGTGTTTCCACGATGTTATTCCATTTTTGGACGTAAATACGCAAGATATTGGTTGCATCTTTTTAGAAAACACATCTCAGCGTTATAGCTTCATCATAATGTATATGTGGTCGTTACACAAAATGTTATTTGTGCTGCGCAGACGAACGATACATAGCTTTTCGATTTCTTTGATGCAAGAGTAGATTAAGGACATTTTTTTTGCAAAAAGTTGATAGCTTCGAAGTTTAGTCAATTTTATTCAAAATCGTTAGCGGTTTTCGATTAAAAAAAGCTTTTTCATAATAGTTATATGGCAGGTACCATTATTTTGTGACCTAGAATTTCAATTCTAAAAACTCCTCTTCAAGTAGAGTGGCAACTATGTACTTACCCGTGTGTAACTATGTTGATTTTGACACAAGCCATTGTTGGACTATTCATTGCATTCCAGTGTGAAACAATCTGCGGATCCTTAACGTCGCGGGCCAAGGTGTCCAGCACATATTGTGTTCTCTTTCGCATAAATATATGTTGTGCTTGGGAGATTATTTGTTCGAGAATAGTTTGTGATTTTGTCATGTTCAGAAGTTCATGACGGTCAGCTGCTATTGGCCCGGCCAACATTCGGCGCTTACTTGGTCCCATTGGTCCACTGGCTGGGTGGGGAAAAGGGTGATGACTGTTTTTGTGATGAACCTCACGTAACAATTGGTGCAGCGAGTGCTCCAGGACATGATCATGATCGTTTATCGGTCCTGGACTGCTCGAGTCGAATGTTGTAGAGTGACATAGTGAGATTAATAACTGAATACCTGGAAGGAGTGTTGCTCGAATTTGATTGCCTACCACGACATGAGGAATAGGTGCTTGCATGTGAATGGCTTCCCTTGCTAGCTGACTAAAAAGTTCTTTACAGAAAAGAACGTTTTGGGCAAACTCTAAAGTCTTTTGCCACACTCCTACTTGTTGGGTGATGTTCTGTCCAGTTCCCATCAAATTAATATTGGCTGTGCACAGATCTTCTTGATCCTTTTGTGTGATAACTTTTATGTAAGCCACCCCTTGCAGTTCAGGTGGGACATTAACTCTCAATGCTGATGTTGGTTTCGCCACAGGTATCGCCGCCCCATTACCGGATACATTCGTACTAGCTTCATCATCAACCAAATCTTCGGCTTTGGTAACCTCGAAAATTCCACTCATTCCAAACTTAGAACCAGCAGTACGGTAACTAAGATCGCCAATAATGGCGTTGGATACCTTCTTGAGGCGCCAATTTTGCCTTAGACGTAACAATTCAATATGAAAATCTGATACGTTTCTATTTCTCTGCTCACTGTGGCAACTACGAAGGCGTTCTGCGCCATTAAGGAGTACATTAGCTGCTTGACTAAGTGCTTTCTTGCGAGCGTAAACTTGTATGATAGGTTTCGTGTCCTCAGGTTCTTCTGGAACGGGATCCAGTACAAGGTAGCGCTTGTCTTTTGCTATCGAAATAACATCAGACAACACACATATTTCGGTTAGAGCATCTTTGAGTTTGTTGCGTACAGAGTCCCATGGCCAAAGACTTGGCTGAAACTGCGAAGGATCATTAACATCTTCGTCAGAAGTTTTTTCTTCTTTTCTCAGATCGTCTAGGGATGTTTTGCTGAAATCTATACGAGCAGCACATTTTGTTAGGCAGTCTGAAAGGGTTGGTGGCCTAGAAACAATAAAAATTTGTAAATTTTTGCAACTTCCTGTATAATGGCCATAAGCTTACGTTTGATATTCTTCAGTTCCATCGTAGGAAATTTGTTGAATCTTGTTTTCACAGGGTGCTTCAACAGAAACATTGACAGACGTGGTCATAAGGAATTTAATTTGTTTTAAAAATTGCCAAAACTTTGCAAAAGGAAAAAATCAACAGTAAACAACGAATTGAAGAAGAAATAAGAGGAATACTCGATGTGTCCAAAGATTATGAATACCAAGATGGGAAACAACGGCTTCCATCTTTGTTTGCCGGCAATTTGAACTGACGTTAAATTGACGAGATTGCACAAGTATTGCACAAATTGTGCGTTAAAATCGCACACTACTGCAATCTTATCAATTAACCTACATGGGTCGACTTCACATTCATTCACAGACACGGATTGAAATTACAAAAACAACAATGTAAGTAAATGGTTGTTAAGGGGTAAAACGTAAAAAGCATAAGTACTAATACGTCAATGGTAAGAAGGTTTCCCATTTTGGTAATCATAACTGGTAATTTTTAATTTTGGTAATCATCACTGATATATAGAGATCAGTGATATATACTAATTACTACGTCAAAGTTGGTAATATCCTTTTTTTCTGTGAAAGTTGAAATATCCGTGACATAAAAGTTTAATAATATACTATTCACAATTTTCGCGCACAACATTAATATTTTCCTCTTGTTTTCAATCAATTTTTAACAGTTATAAAAAAAATATTCAGCTGTCATTCGTGAACTGCTGATTTTGAACTGCTCTGCGAACTAAAAAGAGGTATATCGTTGTTACCTACAAAGGCCTATTGCTTCCTCATGTTTGTCATCAAAATCATCAAAAGTTTTGTTTGATTTTAGGAAATATATTCTTCTAGTTTCTTAGTCGCCATTCTTTACCGCTGTAAAGAAGAAGCGTTGGCAGTTATGTTGGAACACGCGTGAAGTTGGCTACTAGCGGTCCATATTTAGTACGTGTTTAATAATAGAGATCAGTGAAGAATTCTACCGCCAGTTTGTTTATCTGAAATATACTAATAAAAAAATACATAATAATAAATAATAATAATAAAATTACCTTAACACATATATCATATTAAAAAAAAATCTTAAATCATACATACAGATCACCCAATATTAAATTCACCAGAAACCTAAAAGTAAAGTAATGGCTGCTGGTCAGGATGCGTGTTATATATCTTTACTCGGTTTAGCCGAGTACTTTCGTACTTCTAATCCACCTAACGTAAAGAAATGTATTCAGTGTCTGCAAGCGTTGTTCACCTTCCACCCGCCGTCCAAAGTTGAAGCTCGTACACACCTCCAAATGGGCCAAATTCTTATGGCCTATACCAAAAACATCGACTTGGCACGCAGTCATTTGGAAAAGGCTTGGAAGCTCTCTGAGAACCTTTTGAACTTCGATGATGTTAAATTTGATACAGCAAGTTTGTTGGCTCAGTTATACTTACAAATGGAATTGGGATCTATGGCTAAAGGTATACTTAGAAAAGCCGTAGAGCTTTCGCAGAATAATGTCTATTGGCATTGTAAGTTGCTGCTACAGCTTTCCCAGATCCACGCTACTGACAAGGAATATAGTTTGGCTTCCGAACTTTTGGCGGTTGGCGCCGAATCTGCCGAGGAGGCCAATGCAACTTATTTGAAGGTTCTTTTTCTGCTCAGTAGAGCAATGATACTGATGATCGAAAGGAAAACGAACGATGTCCTAACGCTGCTCAATCAAGCTGGATCAATCATCGATAATAACATCTTGAATCCACACCAAAAAGAATACCTTAAAGTATTCTTCTTAGTTTTGCAAGTTTGTTATTATCTCGCGTTGGGTCAAGTAAAAACAGTGAAACCTAGTTTGAAGCAACTACAAATGAGCATCCAGACGATTATGGCACCAAATTGGCCTTCAGACGATGTGATATTCGGGCAGAATCCACTCGAAATGTTCGTATGGCTGCCAAAAGAGCAACTTTATGTATTGGTTTACCTAGTTACCGTCTCACATTCGATGATGGCTGGTTATATGGATAAAGCCCAAAAATATACCGAAAAGGTAAGTATTTTGATGATAAAACCGAAGTTAAACAAAATTGTTAAACTACTGCTAAGGCCTAATCTGTCTATATCATTCGAAAGTAGTTTTGATATTTTATATGGTAAAACTTCCTTGATTCTATTATTGAGTTTATAACTACTCAATGATTCTACTCTAATTAGGAATATAGAGGTCGAAATAAATATCGTTTTTCATATAAAAGAAAAAATTTGTTCTTTGACTTTGGTTCAGTAGATTTTCTGTTTTCCACAAAAGCTTTGCTTCGATAGCGTTTCTTACACGGTGTCTCCACGATCTAGATTTCATAGAATGCAAGATAGCATTCTATTAAAATTGCCTATGAAGACGAATAGTATTCTATGAAAAAATTCTTGCAATATATTGCTCAGCTCATAGCATGCTATAGTTAGTATTCTATGAGCTGTCATTTTCATATTGACTTTTCTGCTTTCTTTGTATTAGGACTAAAATAGTATGAAATAGTAAGCTATCAAATGCCCACCATACATTTTATAGCATTCTAGCAATCTTCCTTTCTATGGAAAGTGACAGATGGTAATCTATGAAATCTTGCTCGTGGAGACACCGTGTAATGTTTCATTAAATATGTCGATTTCCGTGGCAATTTTCAAATTCCTTTGATTTTTTAGGTCCCTATTTTTAGTTATTTTGCTTATAACTGAAACGATTGATTCTATAAAAAAATTCTTATTCATAATATTAAAGCTGAGAAAATCTCCTACAAAAGTTGTCTCCAGGCTTTAGAAAACTATTTTTATATTTGGTATGGAATTTAAGTTAGACATGTTGCACAAGATGGCATTCAGAGTTTTATTCTAAACAACCGTTTTAATGATAGATACTATACAACTTGATCTCAGGCTTAGGCCATTTTTTGATATTTTTCGCCTTTCAACATAATTTGATAAATTAAATTTTGTGTGGTCCCTCAGTTTGCTACAAAAGAAAGTTCTTGCGATCAAGTCGTACATTTTATTCAAATATCTTGTTTATCTATCCTATCGCATTATTTTTGTCAGAATATCTACTACATTGCCCTCCCTTTCTTAACAATTATCTTCATTCCTTCATTATACATGAAATATGCTACGTCAATTAAATTCAGCTAGCTCCGCGAAGGGTGAAACGCAACCCTAAATGTTTTGAGTAGTATTTTTCGACCAAAAAAACTTAAGCTAAATTGAAAAACAATAATAAATATTATAGTCTTGTTCTTTTTTAAATAAAATAATAAACTTATATTTTATCCACAACGCGTTTGGGTTTGATTACAAACCATCATCACGTAACAAATGAAATTAAAATTAATAAAAATAGCATATTAGTAGGATATATATAAATCTATTCCTGTTTGTGTTAATCTCCCTTCAACTAGAAAAACCGACTTGACCAATTTGAATATTTTTTTTTAAAGTTTGGTTCGTTTCAATAAAAAAATTAAGAAATCAGATGGTAAAAAATCGCATTTTTCTGCATTTCTTATAATTGTTCGGTCTTTTGATAGGTAAAGCTTCTCATTCGATTCAGTACAACGTATGGATGAACTTAATGTACCTATGTACATAATCATGGCTATTACCGTTGTCGCGCCTTTAAGTTGTTGTTGTTGTTCAAAACATTCAATGAAAATTAACGGAATGGTCAGTAATAAAACTTGACATTCTATAGTACGAATAGTACAATATAACAACAATAATATTACCGTTGTCGTTTGTCGTAAAAAACGACACGACAACGAAAACGACAGGTGTCGTAAGCGACAAACGATAACGGTAATAGGCATGATAATTCATACTTTCGTAAGCGACAGACGACAAGAATAATAGGCATTGTATTGAAATTTTGAACAACAACAACTACTACCAATTGTTTACGAATTTTATAATTTTTTTTATTTTGGCTGGAGATGATTTCAAGAGGTGCCACGTCCTATCGTTAGTCTCGTTAACAGTGGTGCTGAGCTTTAATCCAATTTTATTATGAAATACTTTCACACCTTAGGATTCGAATCCACGCATTGCAGATCTGCTGTCTTCGAAGTAGTATGCACTACGCATTCCACCGCTTATGACCACTGAAGACAGAGGTCGAGATGCGATGTTTGTTTAATTCATACCTCTTACCGTTATCGTTTGCCGCCTACGACAGCCGTCGTTTTCATTGTCGTGTCGTTTTTTACGACAAACGACAACGGTAATAGGCATGAATGTTTTAAATCTTCACGTCTGTCTTATAGAGACACATACAGATATTGACTTTAAATACAAGTATGCGTGTAATAACGTAAAATAATACATCCGCCGAGTGTTTCACAAAAAAATATTTTGAACATTAGAAGTGGTAAAATGCCAATTTTTAAATTCACGCAACTACTGATACAGAGTACAGACGGATTGATACAAAGTATTCTAAAATATCCCTATACTTTCTGGATAGTTTATCTATGGAGACTTCGGTCAGGTATTGGAAGTTGTAGCATAGTAATAAACGCCCAGATCTGACAATTCACAACAGAATAGTACATATTAATGGCCGAACATAACAAAACTAAAACTTAAAACCAATATGCTAATGACTTGCTCAAAACAGTAACCAACTATGAAACTATAAACCAATAGAAACGCCTCACCTGCCGTTTCATATTTCAAATTCGTCCCAGACAGTATTCGCATTTGAATCTGGCCTCCTGCATAGTGTTAATAAAACATCGATAGTTTTATCGATTAATCGATTGTTTTGAACTATCGGAACTATCGATAGTTGGAAAAAAACATCGATAGTGTGTTCAGTTGATGTGTTTTGTTTGTTGTTCGGTATTTTTTTTTTTTAACGAAAATTGTCCTCGAATTAAAAAAGTCTGAACTGAGCCTAAATTCAGTTGGTTACTGAACGTTTCCTTCTCATTGAACAGTGAACACAGTTCTGTTTTTGACAGTTCAGTTCGTTTTCAGTTTTCACTGCCTTTATAGGGGAAGTCCCTCATCGACATTTCATTGCAAACTAGATAAATGTTTATATATATATAATAAATATAATATCTTATTTACATTGATTATGCATTTTATTTCATATTTATTGGTAAGTTTCGGATTCGAAAAAAAAACGAACTCGAGATAAAGTCAAACATGGGAAAACGATGATGGAATGTTTTTTGCGGTTCGATTTTCTGAAAAACCTGCAAACTGGTTGAAATGAAATTTGTTACACCTTACACCAACGTTTTTTAAAATGAACATTTATATTAAAGACAAACATTTAAAAAACAAATTATTTCAAGCATTTTTAAAAGATTATATAAGAAAAAAATCAAAACTTTTTAAAAATTCGATTTTTTATTTGTATTTTTTGTTATGGAAAAGCTTTTTTTTAGTTTCCTTAGCTATATATGTAGTTTCATTTAATTTGTTATTTTATATAATAACACTATCGATTGTTTATCGATTAATCGATTGTTTGAAAAAAAAACAATCGATACTATCGAAAACTCAAACAATCGATGTTTTATTAACACTACTCCTGCATATGCAAAAAAATAGTAATGTTGACGCGTAGACATGACGCGTTTAGATCATGTAAATAAAAGTTCTGTCTGTTAGAATTCATGTGACTGTAGAAGTTATGTTATTAGAAGATATGTCCTCAAAAACAGTGTCGTGAGAAGATATAGTTTTAGAAGACTAGACGGTCCCCCAACGATAACAATCTTTTTTAGCACTCGTACAGTTCCCAGAATTCTCAAGGATCTCGACATATTCAAATCCGCTGGCCCGGATAGTATTTTCCCCATTATTCTGAAGAGGTGTGCTTCCACGCCTAAGCTTTTCCATTTGTCCTATTCTACGGGTTCTTTACGAGTGGATAGAAAATAGCATTTGTCCAGCCCGTCCCTAAAAAAGGCGAATCCAATTATCGACCGATTGCACTTACGTTCCTTCTTTCTAAGGTCATGGAAACGCTTATAAATTATCAGCTCAAGAAATATAAAAAATGTCATTTTAAGATTTATCAACCCAATAAATATTTAAAAGTGTTTGGAAAAACTGGTCATAAGAGACGAGGGCTTATTTTGGCGTGGAGGTATAGCCGAAATTTCATGGCGAAAAATAATAGAACAATTATCTCAGGACACTTTACCCTACAAACTTTCAAAACTGCAGAGATTTAACTCTGTATGCGTGCCCGTGCATTTTAAATGGGACTGTCAAATTTGGCTAGACCATACATTCTTACAATTTTGCATTTAGCTGTTCACACATATTCACGTATAGAAGAGCGCGTGTAAAAAATATTGTCTACTGGAGAAGACGGAGGAGTACTGTACAAGTTGATGACCTGTGTAATAAACAAACAAAACGTTGTGTTTTTATTCGTTTCGTGTTTTGTTTTTTGTTAATTAAACGTATTAATGTTTAATAACAAATAAATTGTAACAAAAATATTTATTAGTAAAAAAGGTCGAATTTCGACCACTGGCCGGTACTACTATATTTAAAAGCATCATCAGCAAATAAACATATTTTTGAGTGTGTTAAACAATTCCCAATATCGTTTATGTACAATAAAAACAGTAAGACACCCAAAACCGATCCTTGTGGAACACCAATAGGAATCTCCTTTGTGTTTGAATAAACATCATTTACTCTAACTCTTGCATCCTGTCTGATAAGTAGTTTTTTAACCAACGAAGCTCCCTCTCTCGACTAGAATATCTCTATCTATGGTTTCGAATGCTCTTTTGAGATCTAAGAAGACTACCAATATGACGTTTCCCTTCTCTATTTCCTTTTTCAATTCATTAATAACAAAACTAATGGATGTTTCACACGAATTAGCCTGTCGAAAACCAGACTGCTCAGCACATATAAGGTTTCTTCTTTCAATGAAGTTTGTTAATTGTGTACAAACTATGACTTTAAGTACTTTTTCTTATGTTGGCAACATGTTTATTGTTGGCCTCTAATCTTCTAGACTCTTTGCATTTTTTATCTTCTCTACCGGTACAATGTCTACAACTTTCCAACTCTCCGGAAAAGAACCTTCATGTAGCTACAAATTGATTATTTTTAGAAGCGAAGGAAACATAATTTCTTTTAATCAAGGATTATTTTACAATTTAAACCATATGAATAATTTTTTGTGTTCATTGATTTAAACGTTGTTTCAATAGTTTGACCATCAATTTGCTGAAATTTGAATGCATCTCCATACAATGGGAAATTATTGGTAAACTGAACATAGGGGATATTATTTTTTATTTCCAGAACACTTTCAATAAAAAAGTTATTTAAACTATTTGCGACTTCAAGATCATTTTTTAAAGTTATTCCATTTATTTTTAAATTTGTTAAATTTACTTTGTGGAATGCTTTACCGGCTCTGTTTTTCCCCTCCATTTTAATCTTAAAACAATCAAAACCAATGTGCATCGGTATCTCCTTTCAAACCCTATCCAAATTTCCAAAATGCTCTTATTGTGTTAATCATATAAAAGGTATTCATATTCCCTTTAGTGCGCGCAAAATATATATAAAAAAAAACATTTGTCCTTGTCGGAAAAGGAAAGTTGGACTAGTGAATTTAGACTTATTAACTTGTCACGTTGTGGTACAGGCCCCTCTGTTACATCCAAAAGTGACATCACGTATCAAAAGAAAAATCACTCTTGCGAACCGCAGTTTCTTGAGGATTAGAATTTGTTCCGTCTTCAATTATTACATTGGGTACCATTTTGTTCTTTTAAGCTTGCATTCAGATGGAAATGCTCTTGAAGTTATGCTATGAATTAAAAATCAACTAACTCACAATCCATTTTTCCAAAACAATGCTTTCCTGTCTTTCTCTTCTTTCTAACTAGTGCCAACAAATTGCTTATCACCAGCTAAATATTATGCTTAATTTTTCGATTGTTAGAACCTGAAGATTGGAAATATTCTTATAATAGAAATATCCTCTTAATTTATTGGCTTAATAATAATAAATTAGAAACTCCATTATTGTTGAACATTATGTAACATAAATTTAATAATATTTTTGCCGTGAAGGCTCTAACCCAAATAGAGAAATTAAAATCCCAGGACGACAAGCCTATTCTTTCGGTCTTCAAAATTATTCTCTTAGAACACATAGTGATGTGCCGCATGGTGATGGGAAACCGTGAGCTTGCTGTCACCGAAATAGCCGCAGCTAGAGATGTTTGTCTCGCTACTTCTAATAGAAGCCTTCTGCGGCGCCATTCGGCACAATTGCATTGTCTACTTGGGCTGTACGCCATGTCAACGAGCTTATTTGACTACGCCGAGCGACAGTTCGTAGCATGTGTCAATGAAACAGCCGAAAGAGACTTAAAGCTGTTCGCTAACTTAAACTTGGCCATCATATATCTCAGGACCAAACGAGATCATGACCTGAAGCTGATTCTAGACTCTGTGTCAACTGAAAACACCCATTCATACAGTTCACAGGCTCTGATGGGAGGATTCTATTATGTCCAGGGGCTTCATGCTTTTCACAAAAGCAGTTTCCATGAAGCTAAGTGGGTTAGCTAAATTGTTTACTGAATTTTATATTAAATGCTTTTTCTTTCAGGCGGTTTCTTCGTGAAACTTTAAAAATGGCTAACGCAGAGGATCTAAATCGACTTACATCGTGTTCATTGGTTCTTCTAAGCCATGTCTTCCTCAGTATTGGAAATTCCAAGGAGAGCATGAACATGGTGACCCCAGCGATGCAGTTGGCTTCCAAAATTCCTGATATTCACGTTCAGCTGTGGGGCAGTGCCATTCTTAAAGATCTTCATCGAATGTCCAAAGATCTGCAACATGAGAAAGAGGCTTATGCGAATCATGTCAAGTATTCAGAGAATCTGATTGCTGACCAAAGAAAATGTGTTACAATGCCTCAGCATGCTCTTATCAATTGGTTCAGCGGAGAGCCCATTGTTACATCGGAAACTATTGCAACAATAAAGGGAACAACAGGGCATACTACCGGCTTTTCTGGACAAATGGTTGTTGTTTCGCAACAGCCGCCAGGTCAGCAACATACTTATGGACAGTTTTAGAAGATGTAGGTTCCATAGAGTAGATTTTAATTAACAAATTACATTTATTAGAAATCGTATATCAAATTTCAAAATAAAAAAAAAATAAAAACCTGAATTTTTGATATTAGGTAAAAATATATAATAGCCCTGTTTCAGAAGCTCCCAAAACTAACCATTTCATTTGATGTTGATTGCTCTGAAATGACATTCGTTTGTGAAGAATTGGGTAGACATGTGTAGCTTTGAACAGCATCTAGAAAGGAATTAATATCTGACATATTATTATATTAAGTAATGATAAGTTCAGTTTAAATATTATACGTATTACAATACAATTATTGTTTTCTTTTTTGTCTTAGAATTTGCATTATCGCTCAATGTTCAATCCCTAATAAAGTTGACTTGAACACTACTACATATTTGCAGGAAGTGATAGGACTGTGTGGGTAGCCATTTTGATTTGGCCCTTTCCCAGCCAAAATTTTCAAAGAAATTACACAAAAAGCGTTCCCTTGCTTTTCGGTAAGTGAGAGAAATTTTTCTCTCATTCGGGAAATTTTGGCATTCATTAGTTTTTTACACAAAAAGAACGCGGACAAAGCTAATTTATTGCATTTTTCTGCAATTCTAACCCATCATCCGATTGTAATGAAACTTTTGTGAGTCGGGCGATACATTGCAGTAATATGTTTTGAGATTGGTTTGATTGATATCAGATGGTAAGGAATTGCATTTTTCTGCATTACCACTAAATCAATTCAGTTCAAATTAATAAACTAAATTGACAAATTTGAAAAAGGTTGAACTGAAATCAAATCTTCGGAAAATGCAATTACTTTTTTAAATTTAATTTTACTTTTGCATTTCTTAACAACTCTTCCGATTCTAAAAACACTTTGGTGAATTGTGCGTGATTTTTTGAAGATTGGTTTTGGCCCAAGTAGGAACACCAAGCATAAAGTTCATATGTTGATAATTTGTGTTTACAAAAATGTTTAAATCCAATAAAAAACTGATTTTTGCTGTTTTTTATTTCATTTAATCAACATTCGATTTCTTTTGAAAAAGCATACGTTTCATTTAATTAACATTCAGTTTGTTTAAAAAAAATATTTGTATGTAAAGGTTACCGGTCGATTTGTTGGTTTAATGCAAGTGTAATTAATTAAAAAATCTTGTGCGATTATTACAATGACGCTACTAAAAAGATAGAATCTTTCTTGACAAAGTCGTAATGCAGTAAGTCTTTAGAATATTGCAAATCAATCGAATGAAGAAAAACGAGGAGTCGCATGAGATTTGGAATGAGAAATCTTCATGTTTATCAGACAGATCGACAACGACATGATCTTCGATTTTAGCTTCATGCTAAAATTAGCATGAAGCCTTCGAAACCATGTGGGAAAAGACACCACCATGGTGAACTAAAGAACTTAACATAATCAGGAAAGAAACGAGAAGACTTTTCAATGTTGCCAAAAGTAATGACTGGCAAACTTATAAATCCAGTCAAAGAAAATTTAAAGTGGAAACACAACGAGCAAAACGCAGCTCGTGGAGAAACTTCTTCACCAAAATAGAAGGAACCACTGAATCGGCCAGACTGAGAAAAATCCTTGCTAAGGGACTCTTAAACAACCAAGAGGATACTGGACAGAGTCAGCCAACGAGACGATGGAAAGCATGGTGTGCCGAAAGCATGGCGTGAAGTTAAAGTGGTATTCATATCCAAAGCTGGTAAAGCCAGTCATACTGAAGCAAAAGACTAAGACATCAGTCTAACCTCATTCATTTTAAAAACATTTGAAAGACTTATTGAAATTTATATTCGCAGCAACCTGAACCCGGCAATTATACCTCAGGCTCAGCATGTATATTCCAAAAGAAAAAGTGTAGAAAAAGCTCTCCATCCTGTTAGCGCAGTGATGATTAATTAAAATTTTAAGTGTACTGTTTTTATAAGTTTTAATTTTGTTTGAATGATAATAAGTGCGATTAATAAGGTTCAAATTTTAAACATTTATCCACTGAAAGTCTGACCATGCCACATACCTTGGAGTGATCTTGGACAGAAAACTGAATTGGAGATTCAACA
Organism: Baccha elongata; assembly: GCA_951217065.1. Lineage (NCBI taxonomy): Eukaryota > Metazoa > Arthropoda > Insecta > Diptera > Syrphidae > Baccha > Baccha elongata. Next base: position 49,591,960 of record OX578272.1, on the reverse strand, counting down.
TTAAAGAAAGAGCTAAAAAGACAATGGTAGCATTTAATGCTTGTAAAAGAATATTCGTCAAAACCTGGGGTCCTAGCCCTAAAATTATTGTGTGTACGTACACAGCGATAATTAGACCGATTCTGACATATGGTAATCTGGTTTGGTGGAATGGTCTTGACAAAACTACCAACCTTAAAAAAATGACCAAGATTCAAAGAATGGTCTGCAGTGAAAGCCACCCCCACAGCGGGAATGGAAGCTATACTTAACCTTAAAACCCTTGACCTCTTTGTACAAGAATTAGCAGCAAACAGTGCAATTCGGCTTAGTCAAACTGGTAGTTGCAAGCCCAACCCGACAGGCCATTCACAAATCCTGCAGAAATATACGAGCAAAAATGTATGCACAGACTACACAGTATTTCATAGACCATTTGAAATCTCTTTCACCAGCAGGAGAAACCAACCTCCATACTCTGAATCAAAAATTACCATTTTTACTTATGGTTCCAAAATGGATATCGGTGTTGGGGCGGGATTCTACTTTGTCAAACAAATGCACACATACAAACTTGTTTTACAAACACTATATTATAGATTGATCGTGTAAGGTTCGCTTTACAGTTGTTGCCGATGCGATGCTGATGGATTATTTTTTTGCATTAAAAAACATTTGTTTTTAATGGTGGAGAAAGTAGTAAAATAATCTTTAATTCACATTATTGAATACAAAGAAGAACTGCATTATAGACATTAATAAGAAATGAGATTCTGAGATTCTAATAAGTTAATCAAAGTTATTAAAAAAATATGCAGATTTATGTTTTCGCTGCTAAATTATTTGCCTGAAAGTTAAAAATAATAAAAACTTTATAAAATATCATTTTTATTGTTAACTTTTCATTTTACGATGCTTGTTTGCTTAATTTTTGGGCATATTTTATAAAAATTTACAGCAACTAGCAACTCGCTAGTAAATCTGTCCTTGAATCTTACCACCTCTTGAGATGCACAGCATACATTCTTGGGTAATATGGAGGAACAACTTGATCGGCGCTTTTCCTCTATGTCCTCTATCAAAAAGAAAAAAAAAAATTCTTAGAAGAGGTGGTGTTTGTTATTTTTAATTTTCTTAAAAAGTTCAAGACATTTGAGCATCCGGTGTTGATCTGGTTTAGAAAAAATTAATTTTGTTTAGAAACAAATCTGTCAAAGGTCATATTTTTTGAGGAGAAATGAAATTTTTTGATCTGAAAAAGATTTTACTTGTGAAAAATTCAGTTCAAGTTTACACGTTTAAGAACATTTTGCATAAAATAAATTATATTGAATGAAAATATTCATTGTTTTTGAACTAATAGAAAAGCATAGTCTTTATTGTTATTCCGTGAAAGAATTTTAATTTTTTTGTTAGTTATGTCAACGATTTAATCACTTTTAAAGAGCAAAAGGCATTCGGCGACCGATTTTATTGAAAATGATTTTAACGTGCCTGTCAAACAGCGAGCACACAATCACAAAAAAAGATCAATTTATTTTAACACTATCCATTTGCTGTTGAGAAAAATTTTTTGTTAAGAAAAGATCAATTTTTGTTGGTAAAAGGAATTCTACATAAATAACAAAACACATTGCTCACGTTCGGGTGCACACCAAAAAGCTATTTAGATACGTTTGTATCGTATGAGGTTATTAAATGACATTATTAACGGTACCTGCCATATAAACGTTATAGAAAATCCAAATTTTCTCGAAAAAAATACGATCGATTTTGATAAAATTTCGTATGACTGATTTTTTGCCAACGGTGATGTTTTTCGTAAAAAAATTTTACTTCCGATTATAGGTACTATATTGGGTCCGGCAATTATGTCTGTCAGTGTGTCTTTCTCGGCACCTACAGCCTAAAAGGGTGGGCCGATTTACTTTTAAAATCGAAAGTTGAATTTTTCTCGAAAACGGCTCTAACGATTTCAACCAAATTTCACATTTGTATTAAGGTGTAGAAGGTCTATAAAAAAGTGAAAACCAAACCTTCAAGAAAATTCGCTTAACGGTACCTGCCAGATAACGGCATTTTTAAATTTCGACTATCTCGATAACGGCGTAAGCGATTTGAACCAAACTCAATACTGAAATTGTCCTAGCTATTTAAAATAATATGGCATACAATTATTTTTCAAAAATGTTTTTGTTAAGTTTTTAATAATTTTTGAAATAATTTCAAAAACTAGTTGACGGGTTTTTATGAAACTCAGTTTTAAATTAAGTTTAAAAAATACTGCATACTACTCACTTTTTTTTAGAAAAAAAATCAGGCCCTTTTTTTAGATAGCTTTTTAACGATACCTGTCATAGAATAGCGTTTTTGACAATTACATTTTCTTCGTAAAAATTACTATCTATTTTGATAAAATTTCGTATAATGGATTTAAAGCCAAAGGTAATGTTTTTAATATTTTTAGAATAAGTTTACATATTAACGGTACCTGGCAAATATAGGATAATCCAAATTTTCTCGTAAAAAATACTATCGATTCTAATAAAATTTTGTATGACTGATTATTTCCAATAACGATGTTTTTCGTTAGAAACGGTACAGAAAATTCAATTTTTATTGAAACAAATACGATTGATTTTGATAACATTTTGTGTGACTGATGCGTTACCAATGACTGAGTTTTCCGTTAATTCTTCGCTCAGTCCATATTGACTACCAATACCCTTGTCTTGACTTTGATAAAAGTTTCAATGTGCTTTTTCCTACCAGAGACGAATGGAAAAACGATACGGTGACAAATGAATATGACACCACAATTTTCACTGACGGCTCAAAGATGGTTGACGGAGTTGGGGCGGGTGTTTACTCCGACAAACTTAAAATTAGTCAATCGTTCCGCCTGCCCGACGCTGCCAGCATATTTCAAGCTGAAGTGCTTGCTATTAAGGAAGCCTGTAGGATACTCAAACAAAAAACAATATCTAACCATAATAATCACAATGTAGCCACTTGTATAGATAGCCAAGCTGTCCGGCCACTGTCCGGCCCTGGCTAGATCTCGCCTCCAGGCATTTGGTAGCCTGTTTCTTGACAACCTAAACGTGCTGTCGAACAAAAGGATAAATGATTTCACCGCTTTTCTCAACAGCACCAGTTGGCTCTAACAAACCAAGCAATATCTCTATTTCAACTTTCACCTTGGAAGTTTTTGGAACTTCCGTTTAGGACTGGCTATTCGGACTAGCACTTACTCCATCTTTTGCAATAGCATCAGAGCACTGATTAATACCTGGTAGGTATAAACTGTCTTTGAACGGCCTTAGCCTCATATAGATCTAGTGTAAAGTTATTGGGCAGGCTCTCAGTCCGGATGGAACCACCAAGCACACAGTGTGAGCTTATTTCTTCCTTTGGGACTGCGGGCACAGACCAAAAACTGGTCCCCTTAGCTTTTTAAAGCACTCACTCACTTTCCATTACAACTTTCACCTTTTAAGTTTCTTGAACTTACCTTTAGGAATAGCTTTTCGGACTAGCACTTACTCTATCTTGCGGCGAAAGCATCAAAACACGGATTTACACCTGGCAGGTGTACCGCCTTTGAACGGGCCTAGCCTCATATAGATCTGGTGTAAAGTTAATTGGTCGTCTCTCAGTCCAAATGGAACCACCCAGCATACAGTGTGAGCTAGGTTCTTCCCTTGTGACTGCGGGCACAGACCAAAAACTAGTCCCCTCAGCTTAACAGTCACTACCACTATATCACAAAAAATTAGGTCAAACAAGTTATGGTATCAAAACGGCGCTTTTCCGCGCTAATATGGTTTCTTCGGAACAGTTGTTCTGCGAAACCGCCATCTTACCTACCTACCTTTCCGTAAATTTTTTTTTAAAATCACCATATTAACGAAACCTGCCATATAAATTCTATTGAAACTCTATTTTTACTTGCCGTTATTTATTATAGCGTCTTGATTAGAAACCTTAAGCGACCTTTACTATTGAAATTACTATTTACGTTGCTATTGAAATTATTATACAATTAATTCTATTGTTGCAACCAATACAAAATACTAATACGTATGGACTTATGTCTTTATGAAGGATGAATAAATAAATAAAACTAAAAACTGTTTGCATTTCTTTTTAATTAATTTAAAAAAAAAGTGTTTTTACCATATTAAATTTTATTCGGTAAGAACTTGAAAGTAAATGAATTAGAAAATAACACAACTTTATTTTTCTTCTTTACGCAAATGTTTTCATGACAATGGAAAAGTATGCATACGCATGTAAATGTGTACACAAACAAATCTCTTATATGTATATTTATATTTTACGTTTGACAGCATCACTTAAATAGTCCATACTTGGACTTTTTCCGCTACCACACACCAACTAGCTCTTTCATAGTAGGAAGACACAATGTGCAGGCTTGCCACATGGTGATTAATCAATGCGTCTAACTCACCCTCCCGAAAAACATGATAATACCTATGATGTGTAGTTGATCCACCTTGAGTTGGACTATCTAATGAAGCTGTTGAACTATTCGAGTTTTCCCATGATTCAGTGGTTGACTGTCGGTTCGCTACTGCACCGCAGCCATCTTGTTTCTTATTTTCGTATGAGGCATTCTCGTCGAACATAAGGGTGTTGGGATTGGTCTTATTATAATTTTGTTCTTCCGCATTGGAGGCATCGTTATTTTTATCAACAACATCAAGCACTCCCCCGTCGCTCTTGACATCTTCATCTTCTTCGAGAATCACATCATCATCATCTTCCCGGGCAGAACTGTCGCCATCGTCAAGAAGATATGCAGTTTCAGGGTTTAAGCTGTTTTGGCGGTTCCGTTTGTTCTTAAACTTTGAGATCTTACAGTTATCGTAGAGGTTTAATGAGTAGCTATTAGAACTATTTCCCTCGGCTTCTTCTCGTTCTTCTTCTTCCTCGTCTTCTTCGTGTATTGTTAAACTTCGAGTTTGAGAAGACAAAGAAGACGTTGATGAAGAGTTTGGAGACTGTTGAAGACTGGGTTGGGTTGAAAAGTTTGCTAACTGAAGTCTTCTTTCCCTAAGTTCATCCCGCAGGGCTGTTAATTCACTATTACGTTTACGAAAATTAGTAATTATAGGGTCATCAATAAAATCATTAATGTCGCTGCCAATACTATATACATTTTTGCACTCAACCTTATCGGAACGTTTACTTTCATCAAGCTCCCTTAAAAGTTGAGCACTTAATTGTGAGGCGAAATCAGCACATTCTTCGCGAGAAGCTACACGTATCTTATTTACTGCTCTAGGATATGGCGATCCTTCAGCAGAATCATCATCCAGAGAACCACTATCACCATTCATGTGCAAATCAGAACGAAAAATACCTGCTTTGACAGATAGATCATCAGGCTGCGCTGACTTGGGAGCACTTATCACGCTATCAATGGAGTCAGGTGAAGAGGGTTCACTCAAATCACTGTCCGAGTCGTCAGTGGCGGGATTGAAGAGTTCCAGTGACATATACTTTGGAATTGCTGGTACTGCTAGAGATGAACGACGAACTATTGCATATCCAGGCTTCTGCGTTTGTAAAGACTGCTGCTTCCGAAATTTCGGAATCAGTGGTAGATCCTTAATCGTCTGCCGATTGATTTTTTTCAATGATGTTTCTGCATTCAATTTAGAACTGATGTCTACTAAAGTTGTTAATCGTGCAAATGGATCTGTCAACGCTGTTGAATCTTTGTTCGCTTTGGACCCCCCCAGCTGCTGAATGTGTTCTTCCTCAAATGTAAATCGAGTGTTTTCTTGTGTTGTATCGTTTTCATTGGTTTTCGAAAACTTTTGCACGAACTTGGGAAGCGTGAGCATCGCCATTGCTGCTTGCACGGACGAAGTTGTTTGGGGAGGTGATGTGACAACAGTGTATGCTGCCGCCGGTGAATGCGCTGGGGTTGGTGGGCATGGCATAATAAGTGGAGATGTTGGCACGGATGCTATGTGGTTTCTTAGGTTATTGCTATTGACACTATTGTTTTGGGTTTGACTATTGCAGTTGCTACTGTGAGCCCCAGTACAGCTATTACTGCTATTACTACTGCTACTGTTTGAGTTTTGCTGATGGTATATCTGTTGCTGTTGCTTTTGAGCTGCCAACTGTACATGTGTCTGAGTTTGTTCCTGCTGTTGGAATTCGGACTTTGGAATGAATATCACTGAAGCAAAGCTGTCCTCCGACTCAACGCTTGTGTCAGATTGGAAGCTGCTATCTTTCGATGAGTCCGAACCGGATTCGCGGGAAGAGCGTCTTTGCTTGTCGTTTGATTGGTCCTGGATACCATTTTTGAGAGATCCAGCAGGTGCGGCTGAAACCGCAAAACCACAATTGCAAGCCTCAACCGACTTTTTTGATAAAAATGAACTTTGATGCACCGCTGAGTGGTGTGTGGGGTTGTTGAAGTTATAATGCTCATTTTCTGCTGTTGTGTTGGTTGCTGCTGAAGACGTGGGTGTATATGAGTTCACCTTGAAGTTTTGCATGATCTTGGCTAGTCCGTTTTTTGTTACTTTTTCCAGGCTTCCTGTGGAATTTTTTAATTTGCTTGTCAAACCATCTCGCAGGATTTGCAGTCGTTTTGAAAAGATCGAACGACAAAGAAATGCTTCGTTCAACGAAATCTGCTTTTGAATACGTTTTCTCACTCGTTCTTTCTCTCGGATACGATTACCGGCCATAAGTTCTTCGTTAAGGGAGCTCTGCTTGCGCAAAAATACTTTCGCATTTATCAGAGACTTTTTCTCAGAAGGATCATTTAGTTGCTGGAGTGTTTTTAGATGTGGGTTACTACTGCTATTAAGACTATTGTTACTATTAGAGTTACTTATCATATGAAAAGGATTATCTGGCAGTTGAAAGTCTTCATCACAAAGGGATTGTTTTTGTTTAATCAGTTTTGGCCGTCGACTAGGTGTCGAAGTTGATTGTGTAGGAGTTGAAGAAGCCGTCACTGTTTCTGATGTAGCATTATTTTTATTGTACGAAGAGCCCAGTGAATGATTATAACTGCCATGGTTAATAGTTTCAACACTGGTGCTATCTGGGACTAGTTGTGTTGGGGAAATCGTTGTAAGTTGCTTTGGTTCCCTCATTTGCATCCCGAGACTGGGCACACTTGATCGCGACCGAACAATTTGTCGTGGTGGAGGATTCAAAATACTCCCAAGGCTTCGTGACTTTAAACTTCCCGATATTGGGGGATCACAAAAATTTTCGAAATTTTCCAAACGGCGTAGCTCGATTGGTAGATCTCTTGCGTCCTCATATTCCAAGCTACTATTGTATTTTGTGTCCTTGGAGGTCCAGGATTCGAGAAACCATGGGTGACGTTTGCTTCCAGCTAGTTTCTACAAAAGAAGAATTGAAAACTAAAGCATACATCATCACAATAATGTCGTCAAACTACCTGTATTGCTCGCCTTACGAAGCTATAACAAGACTCTCCTGGGGAAGATGAGGACAAACTAGAACTGTCTCCATCACCAGCTGATCTACTAGAACTGGTTGATTCCTCAACATAAGCGTTGTATGGTGGCAGAGTATCGTCTTCATCTTCTTCGTCAGAATATGTTGGGTTGTGATTCTTAGGTGGTTGCCATGGTATGAGTACATCTTGAGACTCAAAACGTCTTTGACGTTGTTCCAAAGCCCAAACACTAATTACAACGCGGCCACCAATTCGAAGAATTCTAGCTAGTTCTCGAATCGCCCCAACACGTCGTTCTGTTGTGGCAAAATGATGCACCACAGCCAGAGATAAAGCTGCGTCAAAGGATTCGTCACGGAATGGAAGTTCTAGATTATCACAGACTGCAACCTTAAAAGAGAACAAAAGCTTTAAAAAATTAACAATTCTATAAAACATCACGTGTACTACGCGTGATAAAACACGAATACCTATATTATGATGCCAATACATAAGAGCTTAGAAGAACCTTCCCCAAGAGGCAGTGCCCCTGAAAAAAACATTATGTGTTCTCGATGCTGGGCTCGAACCCAGCCCTCTGTCGTGATAGTCCGACACACTAACCACTAAGCCACGGGACTACTACTAATTACCTATATCAGAAATCATTAAACAAAATTATGATAAATAACTTTAAAAATCTATTTATCACAAACCAGAGTTTTCCGAGAAAATCGTGGGGAGCCAGTAACTTTAAATATAGAAAAACTATATTTAACAGTTTTAAAAAAATCGATTTTTTCTAACAAATTTTTTTAAATATTTTTATGAAAGCATATGCCAATTTCAACAAATCCATAATTTCATGCTAAATTTTAATTAAATTAGTTTTCAAAACATTAAATTTTCAAAAATATAATTTGTTCAATTATTATTATTTTTTTTTTAAATTATCGTATGGTTACTAGGTTTTCTTAGCAATAACATTTGGTTAAGATCCGCTGAGTCGTTAACGAGAAAGTTCAAATTAAAAAAAACCTTATATGACAGGTACCGTTTAAACTGATTTTTTAGGAATAACGGTTTTAACCATTGTATTTATATTCTATAGTAATGCAATGCAGAAAAAAAGTAAGTATTACTGCCCTAATTTCCTGTAACGAAAGAAACTCAAACCGAACCGAACAAAATTCTTCTGCATACATTTGTTTTTGTTTTTCTTTATTTCTCTGGCGTTTTAACTAAAGATTAATTGCCACAAGAGAAAAACAAGTTTTTCGATAACCGTTATATGGCAGGTACCGTTAGTTTAAGGTCTAGAACAAAAATTGAAAAAAAACCCCTGACGGTCACCTTAAAAACCTTATACACCAAGTTTGAAGTATATGGGCCCAACCGTTTACGGGGCAGGTACGAATGATAGACTGACAGACAGACACACAGACAGAATTTCCAGAACCACTTTTTCAATAAATTTTAAATGCAATAATTAAAAAATTATTAAATAAAAAAAAAATACTTTCAAAACTTATTTATAACAAACCAGAGTTTTCCGAGAAAATCGTGGTATGCCAGTCATATCTAAATATTACAATATATTTAACAATTTTTTTTTACAGAAATCGTAGGTCCAGTTTTTTTTTAATCAGAGAAGCAGTTAGAATATTTATTGCCAGTTCAACTGGACGACACAGGGGCTGTCAAAACACCCAACGCAACGTTGGAACGTGCTTCATATAATCTCAGAATCTTTTTCAGAGAGAAAGTTGTGTACACGGTATGGGACAGTACAGTAATAAACGAAAGAGGTGAGTCCTTATTTGATTATATTATAACTAACAATATGTCTATTTGTAACAAATGCAATACCCCACCTTCATTCGCAAAATAACCTTTCCTCTATGGTGGAAAGAAGATCTCTGAAATCTTAGGAAGATTACAAGAAAAACCTTCAATATCTGCTACGTTAACAAACAATGGCAACCTTACAAGGACTGTCTAAGAATTACAAAAACACGGTATCCTCAGCCAAAAAGCTGGTTTGGAAAGAGTAGGTACTGCGAAAATAAATAGGTTTATGCAAAAATAATATTGCAAACAAAAATTCATTATTTGGTTTTCAAAATATTAAATTTAAAAAAATAAAATTGTTTAATTAATCTAATTTTTTTTAGAAAAGTTATTAAAAAATTAACTACGCCATTATCGTTTGGCTACCTAGGTTTTTTTAGAAATAAAATTTGGTAAAGATAGGCTCAGTCGTTAACGAGAAAGTCAAAATTTGAAAAAAACTTTGTATGGCAGGGATACAGTTAAAACTGCCCCTAAAGAAGTATAGTTCAAACTATCTGACAGGTGTTTAAAGCCGTATCACTTATGTCAATTTTTTTCAACATTGTTAAAGCCGTTTTCGAGAAAAACAAGCTTTTTCATAACCGTTATATGGCAGGTACCGTTAGTTTAAGGCCTAGAACGAAAATGCAAAAGAAACCCCTGACGCTGACCCTAAAAACCTTATTTACCAATAACAAGTTTAAAGAATTCGGCCCAACCATTTAGACTGCAGATGCAAATGACAGACAGAATTTCCAGACCCACTTTGTTTGGTTTCGCTATCATCGTAATGTCAGGAATAAATGCCCTACATCTTCTATGTAATATTTTTTTTATATTGTAAGTCCCCTACGAAATATAACAAAACAAAATACCCCTTTTGGGGTTCAATTTCACCCCCCTTAACTTATGCACAACTCCAGCGGAGTGGAATGAATATTTAGGACAGTCATATTGGGCAATCCAAAAAGCCATTAAAACAATATAAACCTTTTGTAGGAATTATTTCCGATTGCAATTTGGTTTCTACTGGCCTATATTATTATAAATAAATAATTATTTTTCAAAAGAGTGTACATTTGTACTGCCTTATAAATAAAAAATAAACTGTAATTTTTGTTTGTTTGTTTTAGAAAAAAAATAATCCATGGATTAAATATGTTCTGGAACCAAGTGGAACAGTAAATAATTGACTTTACGTTGAGTGTGAGAAATTCTTAATCTATAGATAACTTAACTTGAAAATGAGATTTAAAATTACGGTTTATATTTTTTATTAATAAAACATGTAGAGGAGAGTCAAGTGTGTTTAAGAAAGTAGTCAGAGCGTTCAAAAGCAGTCCACATTTCAGGACGTTGAGAGCATGTGAAATAAAAATAGAAAAAAAAAATCAAAATCAAAATCAATCATCGCTATTTTGAATGACACGAAACCTTTCGTTCCTCGTTACAAGCATAGAATATCTCAGGCTGAGAAAAACAAGCAGTTGAACTAACAAGCAGTTACAAGAATGTCAAAGAAATGAAAGAAAATATGCATTTTAGATTGCAATTCATACTGCTATATTTTTTTTGTCATGATCGCTTATAGTTACTTGTTTTGTTTAAAGACTATTCCTTGCCCCTTATTAGTATTAGATTAAAAATACTTATTAGAAATATTATGATTTAATTGGACTCACCTCACCACCTTTCTCACGGGCCACCTTGCTCAGTCGATGACATCGATCTATGCCTATTGTATATATCGATGGATTACATTGTGTCAAATATCGTCCACTGCCGCAGCCAACATCACAAACAATTGAACCGGCATCCAAAGTGGCCAAAAACTGCGTGACTTTGGGTCGAATCGGCCCCGATGGTTCTTCGCAATTCTCATACACATCGTGCACATAAGCCCGCTCCAGAGCAGCGGAACGTTCACTAGCATCGTTACTTTTTCGCTGAGAGCTACTGTAATTACTTGTATGTATTTCCCCTATAGCGCTTTCAAATTTTCGATTTCTTGGCAAAAGAATATCCTGGTTATATTGATCTCGAGGTGAGGATATCGTTGGTGCTCCAACAACTGGCGGTTTTGGACTCGTTGCTTTTGTAGGCGTGGTATTTTTCATTGAATTAATACATGTTGTTATTTTTATAGGTGAAACTTGTGACAATGACGACTCACTTAAACTAGATGGCGGTGAAGTTGCCATCGTCGAAGCATGTAGTCGTTTTTGTTGTTTCTCGTGTTGAGTTTTTCCAGCTGCTAATATAACAAACAAATTATATACAAAAAATTAAAAAAGTCAATAAATATGTATGTATGGGAAGATGATCGATTGACGGTCACTTAAACGAATAGTATGAAAACTAGCTCTAAATTTTGTTTCATTTTATTTATATAAAAATAGAATAAAATATACAATTGCCTAGGTTTCTCCAAAGGAAAAAATTAGAAAAAAAGAAGTTTAAAAAAATATCCAACTTGAACGTCATTATACCAATCCTAGTAGGCAATGCCGGTCAAGACCACGCCTAATCACGGCCAAGTGATTTACTTCAATCTTCAAATATCATTGACAAAAAACTTCCAAATAATCCCAATTTACTCCAAAACGGCTGTAGTTACAAACCGATTTTGATAAAAGGACATCCGCCACTTTCTACACAAATTTGGGCTAATCTTATTTAAACCGGCTACCAAAATATAATAAATAGTTTTTCTTATAAGAGTTGGTTTTTGTTATTTTTAATTTCCTCAAAGAGTAGAAGACAATTGAGCATCCGGTTTTCTGTTTTTGACTAAAAACAAATTTCAGTTTTGAATTTGGAAACAAAATTAGTATTTAGTTACGTACAATTTTGAAAACAATTAGGCATATTTACTGAGTCATTGTTAAGTTACTATTTGAAAAGACCAAGGTTTAAGGGTTTAACCTGTTGCCTAAATTAAATTAAAATATGAATCGTTGTTACTACAAATTTTCAAATAAATTGTTTTATCAGTCAGTCTAAATAAATGTAATTTTACAATTTGTTTGATAAAAATAGTCGTGTTAATGTGTCGGACAAAATTGGGCTACCTGGAAAAAAATCGGAACTTAATGAAACTTGCACAGATTGTTCGGTTTTGACTTCGAGGACTTATTTCAGTTTTTCGCTTATATTTCTCAAACTAAGCACATTTTGCGTACTACATTGCATAACATAAATGGTTAAAGACCATTAAATTTCCTAAAAATTAGTTGGTGAACCATATTTGTAGGCCCAATATTGACGGAAATACAGCTGATTTGTTTTTGGGGTATTTTGACCCCTACAATAAAAGTAGGTGCGTTCTGTACAGTAATTCTATAAGGTTGAATATTTCAAAGCATTCATATTTTGGACCCAAAAACGGTTATTTTCTAAAATAAACTGATTTCGTTTTATGATGGTAGGTTTTGGTTCATATTGCACTATGGCAATTTTTTTAGGAATGGGCCGCCATTATATTATTTTATAACAGCTTTAATTTCAATGGAAAATGACACTCCTGCCACAGAAATGATAAAAAAAGTCCGAAAACTGATAAACACAAAATATATCATAAATAAAAAAACTTAAATGTGATTCTTGAACATATAGGCATACGAAAAAAAAAACAATTTTGTATACAAAATTATATAAGAGTTTAGGTTCAAATTAATTCGTTGATCGTTTAACCCAAATCCGGGACATTTTTGAAAACAAATTCGTCATCGGAGCTTGAAGAACGATCAAGATGAGTAAACATGACTATGGTAATGATCGCCTAGAAAAGGAGGCATGGCAATGATATCGAAAGGTGTTTTACGAGAATAAAATAGAATTTAAATAGAGAATGCAAATTAAAAGTAGTTAATAATAAAGATGCGATAAAAATTTGAATTTTATACTTTTATATTTCATAAAAAAGCACTCATCATGGCAATGATGATATCAATGAACTAACACTGTAATCGTATATACGACTTGAAAAATAACACATTTCTGATTGTTTTTTTTTTTTGTAGTAGTTACAGCACCAAATATTCAAAAATAAACAACAAATACAGTTATTTACAAGCAAACAAGTAATCTTTTTCGATCGTTAAATTGATTTTTTTCAGGTTTTTGCTTCTGGTAGAGAAAATTTCATTTTATATGGGAGACTCTTCAAACAACTAAAAATAAACTAACTGCACGGAATTAGCTATTCATATCTACCTCACAAAACTGTGTTACTAAATTATTCAAACGACTTGATATTTGAAACAGCACGTTTCCTTAAAGTCTCAACAAAGAGAGTCAATTCTTGTTTTTGTATTTTCATTACTAATACATGAATATAATGTGAAACTATTTGTTGAGAAAATTACACATACTTATCCAAACTGATAAATTTACCTACATGTACACCAACTCATGGCCGAAATGTTAGGCGAGTAATCTGACCATTTCACTCACTGGAACACTAGCATTTGTAAACTGAATCGCTTTTCATTGAAATGCTCATCTCACTCACTCCCTGGAAGTTTGAATTAACTGAATCTCAGCACAGGTCAAATTAAGAAACTCTTTCAAACTTGTTTTTTGCCCATTCGGAAGTACCGTATGGAAGCCATTTGGGCCCTTTCTTATTTATTCTTGCTATAAATGACGTCTCAGCTTACATAAGCTTTAGTAATTTTTTCATATTTGCAGATGATATGCAAATTTATAAAACAATGAAATCTCCTCATGATCAGACTCTGTTACAGGCTGGAAGTGCTTTTGAGTATTGTATAACACAAAATAAAATTAGTCGCGTGTTTAGTTTCAAGGATTTAGGAGTTAATTTTAGTGCAAACCTAGAATTTTCTAAACATGTTAATTTCATAGTAAAAAAGGCGAACTCTATGCTTGGATTTATAAAACAGTGGGCAAAGGAATTTAACGATGTTACGTTACTCTCTCTTTGTACAACTGCTTTGTAAGGCCTCATCTTGAGTATGCCTCACAAGTATGGACTCCATTTTATGAAGTTCATAAGAGCCGCATCTAATCAGTGTAACATAATTTTATTCGCTTTGCTCTTAAAAGTCAGAGTACCTATCTCATAAGGAGAGTGAAAACAATTTATACTAATCGATAATACTTGTAGAACCCTTCAAAAAAACACTGGTCGGGCAATGTTTACTAGGGAACTTTGGGCGAAAAGGGTCACTTCCGGTTGCGTTTTTTGATGACAACCTATCTTAATATTTATAATTAAGTATAAAGATTTTTAATGTACATATTTGAATAATCCAAAACACAAAAACTAGGTAGGTACCTATATTACACTGGGTCAAAAAGTTTTGTGAAAAAATTTGTTTTTAATGCTAAAAAATTACAAAATGGTTATAATCTATTAAACAAAAAATATTTTGGTAGCTAAACTTATTACAAATCGTAGAGGGCAAAGTAAACTATCGTTTGATATAAATTTAATATTAATTTGAAACCAAAAAAAGTTTTTTTTTATCTTCATTTAATTAGAACAAAAAACATGGTTATTTTTTTTAAAGCGGTGGGGCAACATGTTTATCCCTATAAAAGTCTACCCGACCACAGGGTTCCTAAAGAGGATAGTTGTACCTATCGTTTAGTACTAATATTGTCCACTTCCCGGTTAAATAGGTTTTAATCAAAAAAACAATTTTTTGAAATGGTCGGGCAAGCATTTCTTCCCAGATTTTTTTTGCCCGAACAATGGTCTTAGAATCCATAGACAAAACTCTACCTAATAGTAATAAGTGTTTTCACTCCCCACATAAGATAGTTTGTCATCAAAAAACGCAGCCGTAAGTGACCTTCTCTAGCCCAAAGTTCCCTAGTTAAGATTTTACATGTATATATTTTCACTCTCCTTATGAGATAGGTACTCTGACGGCCGCCTTTCGGACTACCGATCCTTATAACCTGCCACCTAACGAACATCGGATACGGCTTCTGCAGTTACAATTCTGTGTATTTTTCAATAACTGAGGAAGTTATTAAAATTATTTGTAAGACTTTTTTCATTTCTTATTATAGTATCTTTCATGCAGTTCTTCGCGAATTTTGTATTCAGTATTGTGAATTAAAGTTTATTTACTAATTTCTCGACCAGCAAACAAATAATCGATCAGCATCGCATCGGCAACAACTGTAAAGCATCAATAAAGCAAAAAAGCATCTGATGCGAAATCACTGCACAAATAGTTGACGTTTTTGAATTTACCCTAATACACACAAAACTAATTTTTCACAATAAAAATTTTTTTTTTATGTTTTATCGAATAAAATAACCGGTAAACTGACATAAAATATAATGATTTCGGTCGTTTACGTATTTTGCGTATATGTTTGATTCAATCGACCGAATGCAAGCGAAAATGCCCGAGCAAAGACTTCGGTCGATGATAGGTTAACTTTTCTGATTTGAAGGCAAGCCAAAAATCCTTCACAAAACGGTTGTGAACTTTTCTGGAAAGGATTATAAAGCAGTTTTCAGAACAGCCGTTTTCTCATTTTGAATTCATAACATGTTCTATTCTGTTCGAAGCATTCGTATTGAACACAGATAACGTAATTTCTTTTGATAGTCCTCTTCCATTTCTCATTCTTCACAGTTGATTGAGTGCCGAATGTTTCACTAATTGTGTTTGTTTTGTTCATCTGGTTTTTGTTACGTTTTTGCAAAAACCAGTTGTTCTTGTAAAAACGTTCCTTGCCAAAAACCTGTAGGAAAACCTGTGTTTTTGATGAAGGTTTTTGATTTTTCGCAAGAACCGGGTTTTTGATGCGGTATGAAGAAGCTATTAAACATTTCAAACTTTATTTTAGTGAAAACAAAAATATTGTGGTAAAATTATTTACCATAGTTGGGTAATTTTTCTGGAGGGTATCTTTGGTTTCCGGCCATTTCCGGTAGCCATAAACGTCATTCGAGCAATAACTCGACAAAAAATTCAGCCTCGTGAAAATAATGCCCCGAAATCGGTCGCTAGCTATCGGACTCATTGACGTACTAGATATGGACCGCCAGTCGGTTGAAATTTTCATACAAACAGCCAATAAAAGTTGTTCCAGCTAAAAACAGCCTAAAAACGCCATCATCTTTTAGTGTTAAATACGTGTACTAATTTCGCCATTAAAATTTAAATGAAAACGATAGAATATTCATCTGTAAGTAACTCATGCCATAGGGAGTGGATTCGTTTTGTAAAATTAATGTAGTTTGATAACAATTCCACCAAAATATTTCAATAGTAAATAATTAAATAAATAAATCATATCACTGCTACGCAGATTCCCCGCTAGTAGTTGATGCCGCCCTTAGTTATGTTGGAACACGCGTGAAGTTGGCTACTGGCGGTCCATATGTAATACGTCAATGACCGGACTATTATATCTTTTTTTCGAAAATACTATTCAAAACAAAATTACAAAAATCTTATACCCGAAAAATTATTATAAAATGACTAAGGGCACGTTCACAATTTTTCACAGAATTTTTAAAGGTCTACACATAGAGATAATGGTGAGGTGCCTCATTGTCACAGAGCTCCCCCATAACAATCGAAAATGAAAATTACACACGCAGTAATTTAAAACGGGAAAGAAAGCCGTGGGTGTAGATTATTTTATTAAGATAATCAAGACCCGTGAACTTTATTCCCCTGGCCTTACTGCACTGCACTGTTAAATCTCATTCACCATCTAATTTTGAAACTGTTTATAAAAATTCTTCATTACATTCTATCAACCAAAGTGCAGAAGTGGATTGCAGTCAGCTTCAACATTAGATAATTTTGGCATATGTAGTTATAATGCTGCGGAAGCACAATGGAGCACCCCATAATTACTCCAATACCATCACGAAATATTATGTTTAGGATATAAATAAATACATAAAAAGATTTTTTCAACCTAAATAACTTACAAATCCGCAACATTTTTAATTACTCACCACCAAAATATCCTTGCTGTACATGTGATGTTCTCTGTATATTATTTATTGGTAATTGAATCGCCATTGACGGGGATAAATTTCCTGATATCATCAAGTAAAAAAAGCTTTAGTGAATATCCTTATTTCACGAGAATGATGGTTTTGCATTTAGTTCTGCATTTGACATTTTTATTTTTATTGCAATTGCACATCACAGACTATTTACATACATTGTTAAATATTTGAAAGCCATTATTAACTTTGTTTTATACATATTTATATCGCAGTGTTCATACAAACATAGTTTTCAACTAAAACGAGTGAAAAAAGGAACTTTATGTATAATAAATATAACGCATCACAATCTATTGCCTTGAAATATCTCAAATACTTATATGAAATTTTGTAGGATGATGATGCCGAACAGCGCAATTTAATAAAAAAAATTAGACTATTGATTTCTGCAATAGGATTTCACAGAAATACTAAAAAACTTAAATTGTAATTCTACACAGCAAATTGAATCACCTATAACATTTTATTCTATTCTATTTTTTCACATCGACAATGAATGACCCCAAATAATTTTAAGCTGTGAGAGAAGATAGTAGGATACATCCTTTACGCATGCAGTTTGTTGTTGTTTTGTTGTTTTTCACTGTTTTTGACTGCTTTGTGAAAAGCGAAAAGTAATACCTACGCAAGAGCGTGGAAAAAAGTTCAACTTCATTGGAACTTTGAAAACTTTTTTTTAAGTTCTAATTTTTCGGAATGATTTCAGAAAATTGATGAACATTAATAATAGGTTTAATTTGCTTCGTTTGGGAATCACGCTCGAAAAGCAGCCAACACTTTTTGGTCTAGCTAATTTACACTTAATTATAAGTATGACTTTTGCACACAAAAATCCGTTGAGAACTGCGTAAGGAAAAGGAAATTTTCAATTATGAATGTATCCGAGCCGAGTCCATTGTCCAATTCCGAGGATGGATAATTGTTCTCTCATAAGCTTTCAAAGAACTGAGTCGTGCTAGGACATGAGAGGATTGTGAAAATTTAAGCTTTTTTTTTCTTCTCTCAAGTGAATAACTTTTCGATGTTTTTTGAATTCAATAACAGTGGAACAACTTCAAAATTACACATCTTAACAATGCATGAAAGCTTAACAATGTTTTTAGGAAGTAAATATGTTTTGGATTTTCTTTAAACTAGGTATTTTTCAAAGGTAAACAAATACTATCAAAGTACATGGTATTTTCCAGAGGTAAACAAATAAAAAAGAGGTTATTTTTATAGGACATTATTCTGTGTCGAAAGACAGAAGGCCATGGCATACACTATACACCACATAATTCATATTTATTTGTATTGTAGTTTATTTTATTAAATTAACATTAATCTAAATGAGTGCAGTGTTGCCTAGACAGCTATGCATGTGTTTTAATATTCTAAGAATTATATAAGGTAAGGTTACACCTAACAAATTAAACTTATTTATTTAATTGATTGAAAAGTATTGAACATTTTAACCAGAAGAAAAATAAAAAAAACGACAAGGTCAAACGAACTTGCTCTTATAGCAAACTATGTGATTGCAAGACTATTATAAAATTATGCAGTTATTTTGAAAGGTCAAAAATATTAAAAAAAAGTGGTCTAAACGGAAGATCAAGTTGTTATTACAAACACGTGACATGTCTAACTCAAATGACTAGGTATCAAATTTAAATGAAATGCAGTTACATATATAAAACCCTAAACTGTTATACGGGTAGTACCCTTGTTTCTTGAAATCATATACCCAATAAACTTTCATGTAGATTTTATTTATTCACTTTTGTTGATGAAAGAAATAGTTTACAAATAAATTACAGTTTAGTACAATAAAGGGTTGGTTACGAAATCCCGATTGCCAAAATCCCGACTGAGAAGCCCGACTGCCAAAATCCCGACTGACAAAATCCCGACTGCCAAAATCCCGACTGGCAAAATCCCGACTGACCAATTACTTTTTTGGGAAAACGCAATTTAAAACTGAATTTTTCAATAAAAATTAATTGCAAAAATGTTTTATAATTTCATGTAGTTATCATTTTTACCGGTTATTTTTCATGTATTTAACTTGTTATCTGGGGTAGCATTTATGATATTCAATATTTTTTCTTCAAAATCCTTTCTGTAGTCAGTCCCGCTTACGCAACTTCGTTGCTCTGCTTAGGGTATGTCCAGTCGTCTGGCAGGCGCCTGAGTCCAATATTTCTATATTCTACAGCACCTCTGGGTGGCCCGCTTCGCGGGTTCAAGGGATTTTAACTCCCTTTCTGTAGTCAGTCCCGCTCACGCAACTTCGTTGCTCCGCTTAATGTATATTCAGTCGTCTGGCAGGAGCTTGAGTCCAATATTTCTATATTCTACAGCACCTCTGGGTGGCACGCTTCGCGGGTTCATGGAATTTTAACTCCCTTTCTGTAGTCAGTCCCGCTCACGCAACTTCGTTGCTCCGCTTAGGGTATGTTCAGTCGTCTGGAAGGCGCCTGAGTCCAATGTTTCCATGTTCCAAAGCACCTGGGTGGCCTGCTTCGCGGGTTCAAGGGATTTTAACTCCCTTTCTGTAGTCGGTCCCGCTCAAGCAACTTCGTTGCTCCGCTTAGGGTAGGTTCAGTCGTCTGGCAGGCGCCTGAGTCCAATGTTTCCATATTCCAAGGCACCTGGGGGCCCGCTTCTCGGGTTCAAGGGATTTTAACTCCCTTTCTGCAGTCAGTCCGGCTCACGCAACTTTCCAAGTTTCCAAATTCATCAGTACCTGGGTGGCCTGTTTCGCTTCTTATTTTCTTCCTTTTCAATTCCTATTTCAAATAATTAGTGTAAAAGCAAAAAATAAAGTACGAAAACGTGCTAAAAGTGCTGAAAATCGGGATTTTTTATTCGTACCAGTCGGATTTTGCCAGTCGGGATTTTGGCAGTCGGGATTTTTGCAGTCGGGATTTTGGCATTTGGGATTTTGTCCCTATCCCTATAATAAATACATTACTAATGTTGAAAATCTCGCAAAGCATTTACTTAAAGTGATATTAAAAATTATATTCTCAGTTAGTTCCTGCTATATGTATATTTATCGATAAAATCGTGTTAAAATCGGACAAACGGTTTGTCTGTTTTGGTCAAACTATGTCAGTTGAAATGAATATATTTCGGAGTTTAAGATGATTGAGATATGTACATACATACTTACAAATAAATATGTATAAAAGCCGTGATTCGATAAAGTTCGTAAAGTGCTTACGCAGCAAACAATAAAACGGCTATGTTCACTTTTAATTAATTTTTAGTTTTGGAAATGATGACGTACAGATGGCGTTGCTAATGGTGTGGAGTGCTTATCAGAGATAAGCACCAAAACAAATTAAATTTACCGGAAATCCGAATCGGAAAGGCTAAATTTAAAATTTTACCGGAATGTCCAGTTTCACCAAAATACATCTAAAAGCATTTTAGTTAACGGAGTTATAAAACTTATTGGCGTTTTAACTTAAAATGGTTTGCCCCAACATAAGGAGGTGAATTTTTAAAAATGAGGAAACTTGATACCCACCCCGGATTTTTATCCACCCCATCACCACACATGGGTCTTTTTCATTAGAGCAATGTGAGAGGAGAGGATATCAACAGAAAAATTTCAAAGTTCTCTTTGTCTTGCGTTTTTAAGACGCCTTTAAAATTTATTTGGATTAAAATGGGACTTAAGTTTATTGGCCCTTTTAAAACTGAAAGTGGTTGGAAAAATTGAAAAAAGCCGTTTTAAGATTCAACAACCCAATAAATATTTAGAAGTGTTTGGAGAAACTGGCAATTAATCCGTCTGTATTTCAGAAATCACTGAACCGATTTACACGCTTCACATGCTGTTGGATAGAGAAAATGTCAAACTAGGTCGTCAGCACTATATTTCTAAACAGATGTTCACGGTTTGGCTAAAAACGACGCCAAAGTTTTACTTCCGGAACTCAAAAAAATTGGGCATACAAATATTTATTTTAAATATTAGGTGACAGACACACTGCAAAGAACTTGAATTCATCTTCCAACACTGCCCATAGCAGTGCGACCAAAAATTAAGTGCCGAATACTTTACTCCATTCCACTTGCAGCGCCATCTACACTTCAACAGTTGAGCTGGCTATCACTTGACTGCGAAACACGGCAAAAACTATTAGAGGCAAATGATAATAGTCCAATGCTGTGTCTGTTTTTGTTTATTTATGTTTCAGTTGAAATTAATATATCTGGGAGTCTGCGATCATTGTATATCTGGGAGTCTGCGATATAAAGGTTGAGATATTATTTAAAAATAAAACCAATAGGGAAAAAAATTTCCGAGAGGTTTGTCACGAATGAAATCACCAAACAACTTATATTTGAAATCATTTGAAATCACTTTGAAATCCGGTGCAATCACTTGAAATCATTAGAGTTATTTGAAATCATTGCAATCACGAAATATTAAAATCCTTAAATACTGCTTGAAATCACGTGAAATCATCTGAAATCATTTGAAATATTGCAATCATTGAACAACTAAACTGGCCGGTGACAAACCCCTCGAAAATTTCATCAAAATCGATCGTATTTTTTTTGAGCAAAATTGGATTTTCTGTAGCGTTTTTATGGGAGGTACCGTTAAACAGCTAGTCATAAAAACAAATTTTTATTGGCAAAAAACCAGTCATATGAAATTTTATCAAAATCGATCGTATTTTTTTCGGTTGAGCTTCGGGCGATTCAAGCTATAGTGTCCAATCTAAGCCTTCCCCTTGTGGGCCTAATTATTATAAGTATTTAAAGTATCCGTCAATCGGTAAATTCTTTAGGTTTGCCTTGGACTTGGTTCCAACGGTGGTTCCAAACCTGCTTCCGTCAATCTTCAGGTTTGCCTTGAATTGGGTTCCAACCTTGCTTCCGTCAATCTTCCTCGATAGATCTTCAAACCAATCTTCAGGTTTGCCTTGAACTAGTTTGCCTTGAACTGGTTTCCAACGGTGGTTCCAACCTTGCTTCCGTCAATCTTTCTCGATAGATCTTTTAGAACTACACCTTCGACTTGGTTCCAGCGGTGGTTCCAAACCTGCTTCCGTCAATCTTCCTCGGTAAATCTTTCAGGTGTGCCTTGGACTGGGTTCCAACTGTGGTTCCAACCTTGCTTCGGTTAATCTTCCCCGGTAGATTCTTCAGAACTGTATTGGACTGGGTTCCAGCAGTGGTTCCTGCTTTCGTCAATATTTCTCGGTAAATCCTAAAAGTTTGCCTTGGACTGGGTTCCATCCTTGCTTCCGTCAATCTTCCTCGGTAGATTCGTCAGACTGGCTTCCAGCGGCGGTTCCAAACCTGCTTCCGTCAATCTTCTCGGTAAATCCTTCAGGTTTAGCTTGGACTGGGCTTTAACGGTGGTTCCAACCTTGCTTCCGTCAATCTTCCTCGGTAAATCCTTCAGGTTTACTTTTTACTGGGTTCTAACGGTCATTCCAATATTTTCCGTCAATCTTCCTCGGTAAATCCTCGAGAACTAACTTGGATCGGGTTCTACCTCTATTAGGCAATTATCCTTAGTTTGTAGAGGATTAGGTTCAATAGTAGACGCAAACAAATTGTATAAGTCTGCGCTAGGTTAAGCGGATACCCGGTGTTAGTAGTACTACTATAAGTTCCAAATGAGCATCATCGGTGAACCAATTTTTTAAGTTAAGATGTGTGTTGGCATTGCAGTTCGTTCCAAAGAGTTGAAAAATTCTATTGGATATTTGACAGCTTTTTTTCTTATCTTAAATGTTTCAATCGATTTCTACTTGACAATTTTACAGCATCAATAGAATTTGATGGCTTATTTTTGCAATATCGGGAAAAGATATTTCACGTGTCACTAGAAATTTCAATGATCATGAATTTTAATACCAATAAATTAACAACAACATTGTTAGATAATTTGCCTTAAAATTGAAAAAGTAAATTTTAAATGATGAGTTTCAATAAAAGCTATAACTGGCCCCTTAGACTATTAACTAAACAAGGAGTATTATCCTATTTTAATATTTGTACATTTAAAATAAATTTCAATTAAACTAAGATTTGTTTTTATCATGGTTATTAAACGAGTTTCTCCGCTCTTTATGCTTGACCATGTACTAAAGTCTAAAATCGTAACTATTAGCTGCAACGACGTTTTCAATAAAACTTCGATCCATTTTATAAATAAAGTTATATTTTATTGTAAAGAACGTAGGTACTCCACGAAAAAAATGTTCTCCAGATATATATGTACATATTTTTAATAACATTTTAATAGGTAGATATAGATATTTTGATGAATTCCGTTAATGTTCTGAAGAATAGGTACTTCTATAAAGTATTGCAAGATCAATATGTTTGTTTCTTAAAAAATTAAACTATTGATAGGAGTAGGCGTTACAAAAAAATGCATTAAGGGGGCGGTAAAGCTTGCTTACACCCCCTCATAAAAAAAATTAAGAACAAAATGTTCACTGAATGTTTCGATTACATCATTAAAATCTATATTTTTTGTGTGCTCCTTTTCGATTGAACGTATTGCCAGATTAGTCAATCTATTTTGGCTCATTGTTGATCTCAGGCATTCACGTACTAGATATGGACAGCCAGTCGGTTGAAATGTTCATACAAAGGGAGAAAAAAAGATGTTCCAACTAAAAACGGTACAAGATATACATTTTATTTAAGCATGTCCGTAAAGGTATTTTTTCTATAGTATTTTTTCTAAAAATAAAATTTTAAGCGAAGTTTTTGCCGTTTGTATTAACAGAGCAATTTTTTGTAACGGGACGGTCAGAGTACACGAAAAAAGGTTTTTTTAAATCGATAATAAATGGTGGCAACATTGGAGGTAGACCTTATGACCATATTATTCACTCAATAAATACAGATGTAAAATTAAATCCAGAAATGAATTATAATTTATAAATTTACTTGTTTCTTAGCCATGTTAAGTATCGTTCGCTAACAGGGCAAATAATACATATACAGCAGATGACGGATAAAAGAAAGTCTCATATACGAAAAACACACTTATAAGCCATTATAAAACACTTTCTTATATTAATAATTCTTTATAAGAAAGCACGGATATAATAAAGAAATTCTTAGGATTTTTTGACTTTTTTATATCCGTCATATACTGTTTGTACCTACACAAATAACAAAGAAATAAAATAAATAATGATACAAATTCTATATACTACAGTAGATGACGGATATAAGGATTTCTTATATAAAAAAAACACGCTTATAAGACAGACATTCCAAAACAGCTTTTTTTTACATAAGAAATTTTCTTTCTTGCATAATTAATTCTTTCTTGCATAAGTAATTCTTTATAATAGAAAGTAAGGATATAAGTAAAGGAATTCTTTGGATTTTTTTACTTTCTTATATCCGTCATTTATTGCAATATGAAAATTAATGTAAAATGTTTTTTGTATATTTATTTTATTTTAATATTAAAAATATTCAACCAAGTAGAAGACTTAACATTGTTTTATTTTAAGAAGAAACAAAGATATCTTAAAGAACCATGAACGAGAAACGATGGATTTTATATGAAAAAAAAAAACGAAAACAAAGAATAATTTACATCTGGATATAAGTTTAAAGGTACTGAATACTATGGCCGTTAATGTAGGATTTTTTTTTCTCTGTATGTTAAATACCCAGAAATCATAAACTTAACAACATACTTTACCCCTGTATAATATTAATATTTAAATTAATATTATGTATGTATGTAATTATGTATGTACATTTGTACAATTTATATTATTATTAGTAATAATTTTAATTCTCAAAAACCATGTATAGGAAGAGGAACCTAACAAATCAAATTGAGTAAACAAATAAATCAAAAAATTAAATTTTACTTAAAAAAAAAACTATTTCACATCTGATGGCCAAATGTTATTAGAAGTCACTTTTTTAAATTTTATGTGGGATATTTTTTTAGAGTCTTACCAATGTTTGAAAGACAAAGAAAAATATAAAATTGATATTTAAAAAAACTTTTTGATTTTGCATTTAATTTTGAATTTAAAAAATGTAAAATTTCAAAAAGTGACACATAACATTTAGCCAGCTGACAGTATCGATGTACTCTTTGGTTTTTATTTTAAGGGGTGAGTCAATATACCCTTTTCCATTCCTATACGATATCTTTTGCTCCAGACCTCGTAGCATTTTTGTATATCTCCTTTATAAAAAAATCTTTTATTATATTACTGACATTACCAATTTAGATGATAATTTGCGCTGATGGATATATCTTAAATAGGTATCTTCATTCGGCATCTTTTGATCCATTTTAAGTTGCAATGAAACGACGGATTTGGGTTTTCCCAGCGTTTCTCAAGGATTGTTGCCCTCTTCAGTTGTTCTTCATTGAAACAGAAAGAAGTTACAAACTAGCTATTACAAATTATTAAATATAAATTTAGCCGTGACTTACTTCAAAAGGAAATAAAAACAAATATGTGAAATTTAACACATACATTTTTGTGAAAATAAAAACAAGTTGAATTAATTTCAAATTATAAGATGGAAGCACTTCTGTTTGAAAAATTTTGTCGGTGTAGAGCGCTTTGTTAAGCAGGTTAACAGCCATGTTGAGAATAATATGTTTTGGTTTGTTTGAGCGGGAATTTATTATTCTTCTGGCACTGCGAATTTTTGATTCCAATTAAAAGAGAGGCCGATGATTTTATACATTTAAAAATGCTAATGATTTATTTCGTTCCAACTCAATAGTAAATTGTAGCTTGCATAAAATTGCATAATTGTTGCCAATATTTCCACTAACACAAATTATCATCTAGATTGATCAATTCACTAACATAATATTTTATCGGATGGCCTGCCGAAGGGAAATTTATCCAACATAATGTGAAACTACTACCAACACATGCAATACAAGAACCGTGAACACGTAGGGTAAATGTAGAAACGTCAACTATTTGGGCGGTGATTCTGATGCCGATCAGAGGCATTTTTTTCGATGCTAATGCTTTTCAGTTCTTGTTGTGATCGGTTATTTGTTTGCGTTAAAAAAAAACACTTGCTTTTGATGGTGAAGGTAGGAAGTATTGTATAATATACTTTAATTGACATTATTGAATACAACAATTTATAATATATGACGGCTCTTTTATTTAAGCTAAAGTTCTTGATAAACCTGTAATTTGAAAACAATTGATGTAATACATATGTATTTTAAACTGAAAATATATACCTATCAACTTACACTTCATCCTGCAAATCCATAACATTTTTTTTAATTTCTTATTTTTTTGAGAATTTTTCTGTTTGAGTTGTCTATTATTCTGCTTTGAAAAGAAAAAAACCCAATGATGTCCATTTGTTTCTATTTTTTTTTTAAATAATCGACTACTACCGACGGATAGAAGAATGAAAAGGATGGACAAAAGAGAATCGAATGGGTGAGAGGTGAGTTATAACGAAAAGTTAGGCATTACTAGCCTTATTAATAAAAAAAATAAACTGTTATTAAAAGTCTTATTTCCGAGTTAACTAATCCATGGATTAAAAAAATTTCATAGTCAACGTAAAGGCCATTATTTGTTGTTTCAGTTGATTCTAGAACATTAGTAATAGGGTATAGTGGCACCTATTCCCAAACATCTCTAGTTCTCGAACTCTTTAAGAAAACTTGTTATATTTTCGTTGTTGCTTTGCTTTTCCGCTTAAAAACTGTGCCGACGTAGGAACTCATACTGATTTGAAAAAGGAAACTTAAGAAACAACGAAAATAATGATTTTTACATGGATACAATTGCAGACTAGGTCTAAGCTTATCTCCTGGATACATCTTCCTCTAAAGTAGAAAAACCTCAATTTTTATCTAAGGCCCTTATTGCGAGTGTCGTTTTTCTATCGATAAACGACTTTTGTCGATAGTCGAACATCGAAGATTTGATTTGGTATTGCGAATCTCAATTTTGAACGAAAAAATTCGTGTAAGCTATCGATCTTTGTCGTTCATATTTTTCTGATCGACTGCGTACAACGAGTTTTATTTTCTCAACAAAATTATGTGCATTTCTTTTTAATTGGTTTATTGTTTCTAAAATAACAATATTCTTTTAATAACAGGGAAATAATTGAATAATTACATTAATATCCAACAAACAAATGATGTAAAACAATAACAAATAACAAATAAATAATTTTTTCTTGAAGAAAATATGAATTTAATCTTTTATTTTTTGTAAGAAAAATTATTTATTGGACTAACTAATGAAAATTTGCTTGCTAACTGTCAAATGCAAAAATATAGGACTAACTGAAACATATGACAGTGATAAAACTGCAAAACTAAAAAGCCCATTTGTTTGTAAGAAATATCCCGAAAAATTTCCTATGATGAAATATTACATAAGAACTAAGAAAAATCTACGAGTCATTTTACAGGCACACAGCCAACAAGGTTGCTTCTAGCTGTTAGTTTGTTTTAGTGTGCGTGCTCTTTGTGCTTTGAATGAATCCGTTATACATTGCATCACAACAAAATGTGAAATTAGAAAATTTTTTTGGCTCAATCTAGAACTAACAAATAATTTTTCCCTACATTTACTATCACTGACACTACCCCAAATGCCAAAGTATAAGTTTTATTCACAATAAGCGTATTCTTTATTCACAGTAACAGATATCTCTGTCGATCAAGTTACACAATACCAACACGAAAATTTATAGATGCTTTGGACTTTTATCGCATAAGTCACAAAATAGTAGACCTACAGAAGGTGCTGAACGGTTTTCACAAAAAAGCGCTTAGTAATATAACCTGAGATTGGTGTGACCAAACTTTTTGGAGGGTTGTGGTGGCAGCTAACGAGAGAGGGGGGGAGAAGTGTTTCCACTAAGGCACTCTTCTCCTTTCATCAAGACGGCAGCGGAGGAATTCCCCAGATGGAATCAACGGTGGCGTTTTCAGTTCCAGTCAGGTTGAACTACTTTGTGAACACCTTATACGGGCTACTTCGACATATTCGGACCTCAGGTCGATAAGGAGCGGTTGATCCGGCTCCCCGCCTTTGGAGTTATACTTGAGATTAAAATTGTCCTAGGTGATTTTAACTCCAAACTAGAAAGAGAAGACGTCTTTGGTGGAATAATCGGTAAAAACAGCCTGCACAACACCACCTTTAGCAATGGACTCAGGCAAATCGACTTTTCTGCGGGGCGAAATATTGTGGTAGCTTGTACGCAGTTTTCGCATCTCGATATTCACAAGGGGACTTGGCGACATCCTGGTCAATCGACCGTCAACCAGATTGACCACATTACGGTCGACGCGAGGCATTCTTTCAGTATCACAGATGTCCGAACGTTCCGAGGAGCCAACGTTGTCTCGGACGACTACCTCGTTGAAGCCAAGGTAATGCTGCAGAATCCAGAACAAAGCCAAAACGTCGAAATACTGTGAGGAAATTCAATGTCAACTGGCTACAATCGCAAGAGATCACTTAGTCCTTTTCCAATCGAAAACCACTGGAAACATTGCCAGGAACCATTCGCACAACCTCCACAACGAAATTCCTGGTTTGACGGAGAGTGTCGGCAAGTACATGCAGTCAAACAGCAAGCATACAAAGCGGCGCTACAAAGAAGCACTAGAGAAACTCGAGAGCTCTACGTGCAGAAGAAGAAAGAGGAACATCGACCTCTCAGAAGAAAAATGAAGGAGCATGAGAAGCGCGCGATCGAGGAAATAGAGAGATGTCATAACAGAAATGAAGTTCGGAACTTTTACCCATAGGTGAAAAGAACATCACAAGGCTACAAGGCCCGAACTGAAGCCTGCAAGGACCACCATAGAAACATCATAGTTGAATCGCATTCGGTGCTAAAGATATGGAAAAATCATTTCTGCAAATTATACAACAGCGATGATGAACCGAAAGAACCGCCCCTATGCAGATTGCATTCTGCCCACCCGACCTAGATGAAGTGAAGGTAGCTATATCTAAACTTAAGAACAATGAAGCTGCTAGATCTGATGGCCTTGCGGCCAAGAAGGCTAAGAAGGCAACTAAAGAGCAAAGCCCTCACTCGAGCAACTAAAGTGTCCCTTTATAAGACACTTATAATCCGTGTCCTTATTTATGGTGCAGAAGCATGGACATTACTAAAGGGGGATGAAAACGCTTTAGGCTGCTTTAAAAGAAAAATTCTCCGTGTGATTTATGGTCCTATCTGCATAAATGGGGAATGGAGAAGAAGATATAACAACGCTGTACAGCGACACAGACCTCGTCACGAAAGTGAAAAGCCAAAGACTAAGATGGCTCGGTCACATATTCTGACTAAACAGCTCTATAGCTACGCACAGCACTAAAAAGGACATAACCCAGACGTTGAAGATGTTAAAATTCTTCAAACCGAAATATATCCCTTTAGACGATAGACTTTGGACCAGGAATAACATACACAGAAAACAGGAAACAAAAAACAGAAACAAAAAAATGAGTCATCATTGTTCTTTCGCTTAATCAAAAAAATCTTAGTTTAAAGCCGAAAAAACTGCTGCAACCTCTTACTAAATCTTAATAATTTTAAATTAATTTAACTTGTTTGTTTGTTCACAATGTTTTATTTGGTAAATTTCATATACATAGGTACCTACATACATGTTTGTTTTTATTTTATTTTAAAGTAAGTCACCGCTAAATTTGTGTTTAACAATTTGTACACATAGATGTTCTAAGTACATATTTGTAATTTATTTCCATTTCAATAAAGAACCCCTGAAGAAGACAATAACCCTTGCCAAAGCGTCGGGAAAACCCACTGTAACCTACCTAGTTTTATTGCAACTTACATTGACCAAAAACGCTAAAGGAAGATATTTCCATTAACACAAAAAATGTTTAATGTAACTCAGAATTACATATCTTTGAAAATCAAAAGATATTGTGAAGGGAGGATACGGAAATATTGCTTGCAAGTTATTGTCCCGAGGCTATACTTTTGCTTTAAAACCGACTGATTTTATTGTTTACTGGTGACGGGGGCAAGGACGATTGTTGTGAACTGGCCGTCGGACTAATGGGACGACGTGGAGGTGGTTCAGTTCTTTGATTTTGTTGATTATTCTGCTGTCGAATATTATTAAAAAATTGTTGCCGCCGAGCTACACCACCACGAAGTGGAAGCGTTGGTATATCACTCTGAGATTGACGCATGTGACCGACTTCACACATACCATCTTCACGGGATGAACAGTTTCTCATGGCAGGATTAACACATTCATAAACACTCTGAAAAAAAAATTAATAAGTTAGTTTTGCTAAAGATTGAGCAAAAATAAAACAAACGTATATACCTGTTCAGATGAATACTGGTTATTTTGGGCAAATGCCAAAGACGTTAAGGAGGGAAGTGCCTGTGCAATGTCTGATCGCTCAATGCCCCTCACAATGAGGAATGCTCGTGGAATCAATATACCCGTAAGTATTGCCCATCCAGTGGCTTGAAGACCCATCGGTAGAGCAGCATCTCTCCACTCGTCGCCAAAGAAGCTCATCGTGATCCACGAGCACCAAATGATGAAAATTAAAACAGCTGCGATAACTAAAAGTATACCCTCACGATAGTTTCTTTGCGATCGATAGACAAACGGTATCATGCAAACAAGGAATATCAGTAATATAAAGTCATAGCCCAGCAGGGCCCACAGCCAGTTTCCGTAGTACATGTTTTCACAGGAAACACTCTCATTTGCAATGTGCATCACGACGATCAGCTGCGTCGACATTCCGACCTGTACCAATGTGCTAAAGATGCATATCACTCCCTGAATGTAACCATTTACATGAGACAGAAACCCTCCTTCAGATCCAATTGACGCAAGCATGAGAGCTCGACATAACAACAATGAGAATGTCATGCAGTAACTCAAAGTCATAATAAATACTCTGATCGCACAAAGTGTGTTAAGAGTTGCGGCATCTTCAAAAGTCACGTGTGAGTTCCGATGATTAGACGCATATTCC
Source organism: Baccha elongata (assembly GCA_951217065.1). Taxonomy (NCBI): domain Eukaryota; kingdom Metazoa; phylum Arthropoda; class Insecta; order Diptera; family Syrphidae; genus Baccha; species Baccha elongata. Next base: position 49,560,648 of record OX578272.1, on the reverse strand, counting down.
ATAGAGAAGGGAACAAATGAACTAAAGAGTAGTATTAGAGATAACAGTAATAATATGGAAGTCACAGGATTGCCTTCAAAAACATCGCCCAAGGAAATACGAACGATTATAAAAACCAAAATCGCTAAGCTTATGAGAACTCCCAGCGCTGCAGCTGTCATTCCAGCCGCAATCCAGGGATCTGGTTTGATTCTCCATGACATAACTGATTCACCATCGAAAAGGAACGGGTAGCGCTTATTATTTCCATCAACATATTGACAGTTGAAGATTTGTCCAAATTTAGACTTCATCTCGTGACTAGTATCATTAGGATTATTATAATGATAATACGTGGTGACATTTGAAATAAAATTCTGTGAAGCAATCTCCAGGAGGTTAGTATGCTTTCCATTTGTAATATTTCCTTTGGTCTCGGTTTTCTGGAACATTTCAAAATTCATCATATGACTCAATCGACTTAGTTTTAAGTCATCAAGAATTTTTCTAATGTTATAGATATGTTCTTCACTATTCCAGTCCTCGACAAACGTCAAAAAATCAGAACATGTCTCGAGAATATAAGCTCCATGCTCTTTCTTGCAGTTCTTTACTAGAGATTCGTTGATCCAACGGGTTAGATCGAGGACAGGTCCAGCAAGTGCAAGCAGATATGACGGAAGAATACTTTGTCCTATAAGGTTCTCGTCAATTGTGACCTGTGTTGAGTTTTCATCTACCACTCTGAGTTCGATCTCTGACTCTAACAAGAGGTAAGATTTATTCGGAAGCTCTAGAAAATATTAAGAGAAAAGAAATTTTTAGTACTTGACTTCAATTGAGAATGAACGGGGTTTTCAAGCAGTAGGTATTTGAATTTTTAATTCAGTGCCAAAAAAGTATTCTTAAGGGAAGTTCTTCATAAATTGAAGAAGATTTATTTAACATTGGAGACTCTTGCGACGAAAAATCTTACCTGAAATGAAACCTTTTGTAGTGCGTCCACTTGGAATAACAAAAATTGTTCCGTTTTCATGGAAGTTTGTTATCATTTTGTTACCAAAGATAATGTAAATATTGTCTCGACTTCTAAAGTGCATCAAACAAAGCCGTTCCTTTTTCGCTGCATCCATAAAATCGTTGTAAACATCCAAATTCTCACCTAGAATCTCTACCGAAGCAATCTTTTCACCCCAAGGCATCTGATACAAGAGGTTAGCTACCTTGGGGAAGACCAGAGCTCTTGTTGATGGAACTGGCCAAATATAGTACTCTAAATCATCAACCACATGTTTTACCATATTGTAGATATCGTAATCTATAAAAAGTCCAATCGAATGATCAACACATTGCTGGAGGTATTGAACTTCCTGTAGCAGAATATTTTCCACCTGATCAGTTTCTTTAATTTCTATTGCTCGAATTCCTAAACAAAAACAATCGTTATGCTATAGAATCATTTAATTATCTTTAAAGCTCACCAATTTCAAAATCAGCAGAAACCAAATTCGCCTGATTTATCCTATTCAATACAAACATTGCCGTAATGGGATCTTTCGTCATCACCGATAACATTGCATCACCTTCAATTACCTGCACAAAACGGCTTTCACTGTATTCAGACTTATTCTCATCATCTGTGCCAGATCGTATGCCTTCTATGCAAATTAATGGTATCGCTGGGACTGTGCTACTCAATTGTGTTGCGGATGATGATTCTGTCGTCGTACTTGTTGTTGTCGTTGTACTGAGTTTTAGCTTAGGTGGGATCTTTTTGGCTGGACCAGCTTTGGATTTGCTTAGAAAACATAGAACAACTAAAAGCCATATTGCACCTGAAAAATAGATACATACATAACCAATTATATAAAGTCAACAGTAACAGCGTTCAGTTTTATGAATATATAATTAATGTTATAATTTAAATCACCTATGCATACGTTGACCATTTTTTCAGAGGAAAAAAACTAGGACTACCAAAACTGCTGAACTAGTTTTGATACAATTTTCTGGTCTCAAATTCAATAAAATTAAAGCAATCGAAAGATAATCTTTTTGCAGGTGCTGTCTCTTTCATATATTTATAGAAAGATAGAGAGAGCACAATTGAATATTTTTTTAATTTTACGGAATTATCTGGCATTGTTTTGACCAGCCCTTCGGGTGATCTATGAAATTTCCGATTGAATCGAATTGACGCAGTAAAAAAAAATGTCGTCATAGATTAGATTTTATTCATAATAAAAACTTAATTTAAACTTTATTTCAGTAATGCCATAATAAATAGAATAACAATAGGGCGTGCGAGAAAGCCGTCTGCCCGAGTGGTTATATACAATTATTTAAAATGTTTAGTAGCTTTTTTTGAAATTTAAATTGTTTTTTTTTTTAGGACTTTTCGTCTGGTCAAAACAAAATCAATAAAAAAAACTTTATATAAGTATCAAACTTCAATATACATAAGTATTTTTCAAAAGGAATATATACAACATTTATGAACTTTAAGTTTAGTTAAAAAAGATGTTTTTTTTATATCGGTATGTATACCTACAAAAAAAATAGACTTTCAGTTTAGTCAAAACAAAATGATATATTATTTTCAAAATTGTATTCTACGTTAATCAAAATCAAATAGACACTAGAAACTCTCATTCATAATTTTCAGTACAATGACGCTTCAGAACAATATTGTATGAGCTGCATCCAGTTATGACTACCATTTAACCAGCTGAGGACATTGTCTTCTCCTATGGTGTTACTGCCGAAATGTGACCTCCTTATTTCCTTCAAGATTGGAAATTTTCCAAGAAAATTCCAAATATCTTCTCTCTCGTGAGAAGTCGTCATATACATAATTCCTCGTCATGGATTTCTAGATCATTCCAATACATTGAAAAGGCTTTTTTCGATAGTACTTCAAGATGGAATTGAACATTTTAATCTAGTGCCAGACGAACACTTTTAGAACTTCGAACGACCAAAATAAAACGACATAAATTAACGGATGAGGATGAAAATTTGCCATTCATTCTCATTTAAGTGATTAAGTAATAAAACATTACTGAAAGATAAAAAGAGAACAAAAAGAGGACGGAAGGTCACCGTACCAATACAGGGTGATTGGTATAAGGAGCAGACAAAAAACCGTATGGCCCCCTCCCATACGATTTGTTCCTATCCCCCTATCACCCACTGTTTAGACGTGAGGTGAATTTTTTTAAAAAAATAACTTAAAACGGGAAAAATATCTTAAAGTAAAACTTACCTTTTTGAAAAACCAGAAAACTGTTCTTTTGTTTACAATTTAAATAAAGTAAATAGATTTTGAAACATTAGTTTTCAAACTCAAACTTGAACACATAATTTTTCCCTTTACGCATTCTATAACTTGAACGCATTCATTCTAGAATGGAGCTTTAATCAATTTTGATGTGACCAGCGTTCTACTTCTAAAAAAATCTTCGTTTATGCAGGAATTCAATTGATCCCAACGCTAAGACAACTAGGCTACATCTGCTTATAGTCGAATAAGGCAATTGTGGCTGATCAAATAAAACATTAACAATATGAAAATCGCTTTGATTCCATAAATTTATACTTGCTTCAAAAAACTCAGTTTAACAATTTTCTAGTAATCATTTGTTTTATAAAATATTTTCTTAATTTTTTTATTCTAATTATTTTGTCAGTCTAATTTGTTCTCTCAATTTAAAACGTATCTAATAAAAGTTATTCACCCTTATTGCGATAGGCGTTCAACGCCATATAAAAACACGACAAAATGATTTAGAATTTCGTAAGGCGTTCAACGACACTAGGCGTTTTTTGTTTTGTGGAATACATTTTATATGTGACATTTGTCGTAATAGAGAATTTTTTTGTATTACGATAGTCGTTTTTAAATCAAAAACGTCTTTAAAAACGCCAAATTTTGTCGTTCAAGAATTTGCAAACGACAAAGCCAACAATACTCCCAAAATGTAAGTTTAATTTTTTGTTTTTGTTTTTATATTTAGTTGTAACAAGTTTCTTATTGTTCTCACGGAACAAAAAGAACGATGAATTCGCTAAAAATTTAACAAAAGGGAGTTTTTGAAGGGAGTTTGAAGTTTAGGTCTCAGAATATCGCCATATACCAATTATCATGTCTTGATAACTGCTCTAGATTTTGATGAAATTTGACATGATTATGTAGTGCTAAAACCCTTTCAGTTTTAAAGGTACATGCTAACGATTTTTTTAATTTTGAGTTTCTATTTAAGCTCTCAACATATCTTAATGAAATTTTATTTCTAAAGAGGCGTATTTTATTTTTGTTTTAAACTGGATGTATGTATGTACGATTTTGGTAAAAATTGTACTGTAATACCTTTATCAAAATTGATGGCATACCACGATTTTTTCGGGAAACTCTGGGTTGTTAGAAACTAACTTAAAATTTTTGTTATGTATATTTTTTTAATTTTTTTAAATTCAATTAAATTATTTCATGTAAAATAATTGAGTGACAAATTACAACATCCAAGAGAACCCTCGAGAGAACCAGTCGTGCCTTTTTTTTTTATTAAATTCTTAGGTAATTTGTCACAAGAGCAAATTTGTGTGATACAGACGTGCCTTTTATATTTGTCGTTCTTGTCATCGTCACAGCTGCTATCTTATTAATATACTCATTTACAAAAAAATATGTTTCAAAAATAATTTTGAATAAAAAACCGAGCTGTCCTGAGAATACAAACTTCTTATGAAAATTAAAACATTAGAAAATTGTTAAGTTTTTGTGTCTGTATTGTCAGTTTTTAATTAGCACAAAAAAGATTTGTCAAAATACTTTTATCACAAAAAAAAAAAACACTTTTAATCAGATAAAATCCGACCTACTGCACAAAAATTTCCAAATGATTGAAATTGAATACCTTCTAATTAATCATAACATAGTCTTTGAATAACTGTCAATTTTCACTTTTTAAACTTAACTTCGTTGAAAGAAACATTACATTTTTGTCAAAATAATTATGCCGACGACTTATGTAGAAGAAATTAGAAGAAATCGATATTTTTTTTATTGCATGCTATTTTCTGCGAATTTTATTTATCGTTTCCAGTCATTAAAAAAAAAATAATGACATTGTTTTTTAAATCGTCAGATTTAGAAAACCACTGCAAATAATCGTCAGTTTAAGGGTCAGCACGACTATAGAACATTGGGTCTCCACACACGAGACTAATTCATCCGGGGGGAAACCGGTTTTCTATAGGAGAGGGAAGTGAAGGGGGCAGTATCAGTCTCGTGCTCATTAAGCTAAACCTGTATACAAATCTGATGTGCTCGAGTAGGAGATTTATTTTTGCATTTTCAAATGGCCACCACGAGCTTGCGTCAAGTCCAAAATGTCAGTCTTTGAAACTGGAAGCTTCTTTTGGGTTCACTTAACATCGCCTTTTAACGTGTCAGGACGGCCACTATACCACCACGCAAATCGGCAGATTAACGTACAATAATCATCATAAAAGGCGTTCTGCAAAAAGTATGCGGCACTTTTTGTAATGTCGAATTCCTTTTACCAAAAAATTAATCTGCTTTAGAAAAAAGATTGATTTTGTTTAGAAAAAAATCTGTCAAACGTAATATTTTTTGAGGGGAAATGAAATTTTTCGATTTAAAAAATATTTTGCTTTTATCTTGATTTGGAAGCAAGATTTACACGTATTTGCACGCATACTTAAAAAAATCGATATTTTCGGTCCGTCAGTTGACTTTTTATAATCCCGGCTATCAAACAACGATCACACAATCACAAAAAACGATCAATTTATTTCAACACTATCCATTTACTGTCGACAAAAACTATTTGTTGAGAAAAAAATCAATTTTTAAAATCAATTTTTTTTTTGGTAAAAGAAATTCTACATACTAAGTGTGAGTTGTTTTTTTTTATAGGCATTTGACAGCAGTGCAGCAGCGTGAGCTGAGCCATTGCAGAAAAAATTCTCTCAGGCTTAATTAAAGCCCAATTCTCAGCCGTTTCCGAGTTAAACGCATCGCAAAGGGAACGAATTACAAAAATATGTTTTTTAAAAATATTTTTCACCAAACATTCCGTCATATCATCTTAACTGTTAATCCGACAAAAAATCTCAATGGTTATATTAATGACCATTGAATTCTATAACTTTTGTTGCTGGTGCCTTTATTTCATTTCCGAACCGTTTCCGAGCTACATGCAAAGACAAAATTGAAAAAAAAAGTATCTATCTCAAATGTTTCTTAAAAGTTTTAATCTGAACAACAAATCTATTAGAGGGGTATAGTGTATTAAATTCCCTTAAAGGAAATTTACTTCTGAAATCAGGTAATTGAGTACATAAGCCAAAAATCTTCTAATTTTCAAAAATATACAAAAAAATACGCATAAAATTTTTCAATTTTTAAAATAAGATGAATTTAGTTATTTTCTACAACGCACAGTGGGGCAAGTTACCTCAAAAACTGATGGGCACCGAAAACAACTTTTTTAAGCAAGACTCATTTCTTAGTGAATAGAAAAACTATGGTTGATGTTTAAAGATTATTATTTTGTGATGTGCTTTTTGGTCGAGGCTGAGGTAGCTCGTCGGGTCCAGGGTCTGTCCGAAGAAAGCACAGTAAAACTTCGGTATTTCGGGATCAAAAACTCCGATGTCTTAAGTTTATAAATAAATATACCTTTTATTAAGTCATATAAAAATCTAACACGGTATTTCATATAACTCTTTTTCTGTCTTACTCTTAAACACGGTATTTCATATAACTTAACCTAACAATAATTCATACTTCTTATACTAACCCTTTACACCTTTAGGGTATCGGCCTAACATAAATAGGGGACCGTTCGATGGAACCCTGTCCAAGCTAGTTCAGACGGAATCTGCGAGGACGAATCACGGAAGCAAATGGAACCACCGTTGGAACCTTGCCCAAGGCAAACCTGAAGGATTTACCGAGGAAATAGGACGGAAACACTTTTGGAACCACCGCTGGAACCCAGTCCAAGGTAGTTCTATGGATCTACCGAGGAAATTTAGACGGAAGCAAGTGGAACCACCGTTGGAACCTTGTCCAAGGCAAACCTGAAGGATTCACCGAGGAAATAGGACGGAAGCACTTTTGGAACCACCGCTGGAACCCAGTCCAAGGTAGTTCTTATGGATCTACCGAGGAAGTTTAGACGGAAACAAGTGGAACCACCGTTGGAACCTTGTCCAAGGCAAACCTGAAGGATTTACCGAGGAAATAAGACGGAAGCACTTTTGGAACCACCGCTGGAACCCAGTCCAAGGTAGTTCTTATGGATCTACCGAGGAAATTTAGACGGAAGCAAGTGGAACCACCGTTGGAACCTTGTCCAAGGCAAACCTGAAGGATTTACCGAGGAAATAAGACGGAAGCACTTTTGGAACCACCGCTGGAACCCAGTCCAAGGTAGTTCTTATGGATCTACCGAGGAAGTTTAGATGGAAACAAGTGGAACCACCGTTGGAACCTTGTCCAAGGCAAACCTGAAGGATTTACCGAGGAAATAAGACGGAAGCACTTTTGGAACCACCGCTGGAACCCAGTCCAAGGTAGTTCTTATGGATCTACCGAGGAAGTTTAGACGGAAACAAGTGGAACCACCGTTGGAACCTTGTCCAAGGCAAACCTGAAGGATTTACCGAGGAAATAAGACGGAAGCACTTTTGGAACCACCGCTGGAACCCAGTCCAAGGTAGTTCTTATGGATCTACCGAGGAAGTTTAGACGGAAACAAGTGGAACCACCGTTGGAACCTTGTCCAAGGCAAACCTGAAGAATTTACCGAGGAAATAAGACGGAAGCACTTTTGGAACCACCGCTGGAACCCAGTCCAAGGTAGTTCTTATGGATCTACCGAGGAAGTTTAGACGGAAGCAAGTGGAACCACCGTTGGAACCTTTTCCAAGGCAAACCTGAAGGATTTACCGAGGAAATAAGACGGAAGCTAATAATACCTAAAAATACTTTGAGAAAAAAAGAGGAAGGCCGCTATAGCTTGAAAAGCCCGAAGCTGCACCAACCTGTTCACTGTTAGGGTACTACTAAGTTCCCAATCAGCCCGATCTTTTACTGCTCCAAATACACTGGATTGGTATTTCAACACGGGATGCAGAAGACAAATTTCTCATACAACTTCCACCTCTACTTGTAATATTTCCTGGAGTAAGAGAGTGTGAATTGTATGAGAAACAAACAAAAAGTACCTTTTGCTACAAAAGAAGTGAATATAGTACTAATTAGTACTATTCGGCGGTCGGACGGTCTGCGAAAAGGTACTTTAATACGAATGCAGTAAATCGTATCAGAAATGCTGTTTTCTGTCTATTATAATATGTACCGGGGCGGACGAAATGATATTTAATAAGGGAAAATTGTAACGCTTCGTTACAATTTATTTGTTTTCTCATTTTACAAGCGAGATTATAGGTTCTATTGGTATAAGTATAAGGCAAGTTATGAATGCATAGTGAGTCTGGAAATTCAGTCTGTGTGTCTGTCTGTCTGCTTGTCTGTCTGTCACTAAGTATTTAGGGTTTTTAGTGTGACTGGCAGGGGGGTGGTTTGAAATTTTTGTTCTAGGCCTAAAACTAACGGTACCTGCCATATAACGTTGATGAGCTTATTTTTTCCAAAAACGGCTCTAACGATTTTGATAAAATTTGACATAAGTGACGCCAATAAACACCTTTCAGATGGTTTGAATCCTGTTTTTTTAAGTTATTTGGAAAACATCGATTATTTCAAAAATTGGACTTATTTTGGTAAAAAAGTTGTTAAAATATTATAATATTTGATTTGATTTAAATTAATTTTCCTTATTTGTTATTTATATTTTTTTTTTTATTATTAATTTTTTCAATTGTTGCATTTAAAATTTATTGAAACAATTAAAAAAATATTTCATATGCAAAAATTGAAAGGCTGCAACATCCAAGAATCCAAGAGAAACCACGCTCGACCCAGTGGCAAAGATTAAGAATATATTTTTAATCTTTGCCCAGTGGCCAGTTGTGCGTTTTTGCAGTTGGCAACAGCAAAAAAGCACTTGCTCACTTGCTATGTGAGCAAGTTTGTGTGACCTAGTTTTGTCTTTTATTTAAAACGGATTTCATTTCTACCAGATTTAGTACATTTTTCTCTAACTCTTATTCAAAATTGAGAAATAATATGATGGAGCTCTTTGAAGTTAAGGTGGTGGTAAGTTTCAAGTTATGCCTTCAAAAACTTAATTGTCTTGTCTAGTCTTTGTAGCCCCGATTTCTTCATGAGGTTGAACAACTCAATCCTTTTATAAAAGAAATTATTTGAATTTGAACCTACACGAAAATAACAACATTTTCAGAATATGTATGAATCAATAAACAAAATTATCTAAAATAGTCGATTTGGAAAAACTAAATAAATAAAGAAGGAGCACTTATGTGCATAAGTTTGTTGTTCAATTATATACACAAGAAGTTATGCTAGGTATATTGGCAAATAAAAACCTCCATGTGGAAACGTGTGGAAATCTACTTTTACCTTAGCAACTTAAAAAATTGTCCAAATTTCCACACAAGTTTAATACAGATCACAAAAAAAAAAATATTTCTTGTATAGTTTGAACATAAAAGTAAATTTAATAAGTAAGTACATACCTAAAGCTATCGATTCCATATTAAAGTTTAGCTTTTAAGGAATTAAATCAAAAATTATACCTTAAAAAATAATCGCAGTTTTGATCACCAATTGTGATCAAATTGATTTTTCCTTCTGCGTAAGGTGATCACATCCGACAATTCCACACAATGAAACGTCAATTTCATGAGAAGGTGACTATCACAATAATTTTGTGATTGGTTTTTATTTATCACTGTAGACAGAAAGTGTAGATTTTGACTGTCACTTATCACAAATCACCTTAGCCGATTCCATCCCAGGACTTTTAGTATGTTGACTACTTAAGCAGCCTGAACAATATTCCGAAGGAATGGATTAGGTCCCTGCTCCGGCAATCTACACCACCTTATATGTAATGCTATTCATTGACTGGACTATTAATTCAAACTAAAACCAAAAATTCAATTAAGTCTTTGATCTTTCTAACAAAAATTGGGTTTAAATCAATTAACCCGTTCAAAATATAGCTTGAGAAAAAATAACCGTTCTATAGGAGGAACCAAACAACTTTACAAAAGTCAATCAGACAAAAACCATCTCTAATTTCTTAAAGAAAATAATTGGAGCAGTTTTTGAGGAAATTGAAGCAAATCGGGTCAGCCATTTAGGCTGTAGATGCTAATACACACAGTTTGAAATAAAGACAGACGCATTTTTTTGGACTTCACTATAATCGCAATGTCATGTTTAATTGTTGTCTCAAAACTTTTTTTTATGCATAAGTGCGATTAAATGAAAACTGTCAACTATATTGCAGAGGTAGGTGATTCACTATTGTTGCATATTAGTACCTATATGTATATGTAGGTACAAGTGGAAACAGGGTTGGTAAGTGCCTACCTACCTATTCTTATTTTTTTTTTATTGAATCGATAGTAAAAACTTGCATTTGCTATTGTATTAATTATAAAAATGTAGGAAAAATATAAAGGCTATGAGGCATGTAAGGTAAACACAAAATGTAATAAAAAGGCGAAAAAGGCGTTTTACACAAAATATACGTGTCCTGACTAAATGACTATTGAAATAAAAATTAAACGATTCATTGCTAGTTTGTTAAGAAGTTTATTATTTTATTATGTGTAGATACCTATCTTCTTTGGGAAACGTAACAGCACTAAATGTAGACCAGATTTGTGTTTAAAACGTAGGTATTTCCAGTGTTACTAATCACTAAAAAGTCAGTTTCAATACTAACATTCATGTTTGTTATTGGTTCATTATTAAAAATTAACCTATAATTGTTCTAATAGTAGGTAAGCCTTTAAATTAAATTAATTTATAAATTATCCAATACGAACCTCTTTCCGTTATGCAAGTGTGTATTCGCATTTTAGTTTCTATATCCAAAAATTTAGTTTGCGTTCCGAGTAGCTAGGTAGGTACCTAGCAATGTTGTTTTATTTATTTATTTTGTACCACTAATAAATAATTGAATTATGCTGTGTACATATATAGGTAGGTATGTATAGTTATTGATAATGTTCTCTTTGTATATCTTTGAGGTAACTTTTCTTATTTATTACATAAAACTATAAATATCATTATAGTTTGTCTGTAGGTAGGTACCTTTAAAGGGGTCACTGAACAACATTTTTTAATTTCCTGTCAATATTAAAATTTTAGGATTTTGCACTTTGATATTATGTTTAATTTATGTGTGGTGAACATAATTTGCAACACGTATATTTTTTAACACTAGGAAATAAATTCTGAAAAAATAGAATTAAATCCAAGTCAATTAGGTACCCTAACTAACCAAACCATTTAGGCAACTAGTTCATTTATTTTGACTGTTTTAATTTGCAGGTATTTTTTTCACGATTCAATAATGCCAGGTCGAAACTGTTTTGAAGTTTTGAATTTTTAATTTTTTTACTGTTTCGATTTAATTGGAAATATTTAACTTATTATTCTAGAGCTTCTATGTTAGGCGCTACCAACCCCGACGATGTTAAGACCAACTGACATAAAAGGGCAGAATAATTTTTTAACAAAAAAAAACTTCAAATTAGGAAATGAAAAACGGGGTTGCTAAACCACCACCAGTGGCACTACAAACATGTTCGTATAGTGAATTGTGTCGATATAACGTTGTTATAGTAATTGAGCTAGGATTTTTTTTTTTATTTATTTTACCTAAATGTGCATCGAAGAAATGCAAATAAAAGAATATAGGTACACAAATGAACGGGTAGCTTATTGGCAAAAGGAGGGTTGATGCACACACAAACCTTTAGGAATCGAATGGTATCTTTGGGAAATACAAGCCTGATTAATAAGTAATTATAGGTACACGTATTTATTAAATTTTTTGGTAGAATAAACAGTTAAATTAGCTCACTGATCTGATCTAAAGGTCAGGTTTCTGAAGTAACCCTTTGTACCTCTTAAGAAACGTTTTGAGTGTTTTGCGATTAATACATTAATACAGGTAGTTAAATATTTAAGTGCCTTTTTACTTTCTCAATAGGGCAAGTAGGTATTGGTTTCGTGTAGAAAAAAAAATGAATATTTAATCAAACCTGACATTATGATGATAGAGAAGCCTAAAAAAGTAGGTTTCGTCATGCCGTCCGTCGGTCTGTCTGTGCGGATGTTCGGTGGTATGTTCACCGGGCTACAGATTAAACGGTTGGACGGATTTTCTTCAAACTTCGGGTGTACTTAATACTTTTTGATGATTCCCTTAGAAGACATCTAACGGTTTTAGTTTTCACAAATTTTCTCGAAAATGACTCTAACGATTTTGATGAAACTTGGTGTACATTATATTTGCAATAGTCTTAATATTACTGATTTCAGGTTTTTGGCTAAAAATGTACATAACGAAGATTTGGCGTTAATGGTTTTTACAAATTTGAAGGAAGGCTCACAGCTGTACCGCACCAAGTCATAAAATAAGATATTCCATTAAAATTTGCTAAATTGTGCCCAAAGTTTAGCTCATGTCAGGTTTGTAATGGAATAAGTAAAAAAAAGTGCTTTGTTCATTATTTAAATGCAATGAATTGTTGAAAGTAGTATATTCAAGTTTTGTAAAATAACTACTTTGATTTTGTTATACTGTACTTTATTTGTTTTGTTAACAATTTAGTTGTAATTTTATTATCAAATAATTTTCTGATAACGATTTATTGTTTTATTTTTTATTCTCAATAAATATCTTCTTTCTGTTTTTACTTAAAATCTCGTTTGGTTATTTCAAAAGCTTCAACAAATAACTTCAATAAGAATAGTCAGCAGCGACAGTGTAATTAAAGGGAGTTCATTAACTTTAACTGTTTATATTTCGGAATTCACTTTTTGTGACTTGGTTCGGTACAGATGTGAGCCCCCCGCATAACGACTTTACCGATTATATTATTACTTGCTCAATAGGGCAAGTATTGGTTTCGTGTAAAAATATATAGATATGGTATATAATCTTACATTCAACACAAAATGACATTTAAAGGTTTTTGCTAAGCAGCCATTTAATGACAGCTACCATACAACTTCATCTCACATTTAGGCCAATTTTCACTTTTTCAACATAATTCAGCAAATTAATTTTTCACAATCCAATAACAAAAGAGCAAGTTCGTGTTCGGGATGAAATTTAATTTAGACATTTAACAGAAAATGGCATTGTGCTTATTGTCAACGGCAACACTGCCATAACCATTAATTAAAACTCATCGAAGGATTATAGATACGGCAGTCAGTCGTTGTCGCCGCTTAAGGGGAAGGGCCAACCACAATAGTCGTAAGCAAACGAAAGCTAATGTCAAAGTTTTACGTCAAGTTTCCTTAAGTGCCGCCATTACCTTCAGTCGACCATAATGGTCGAACACTATGTGTCAGCTATGTGTACATATATCTACATTTGAATGTGAATTATCACTATTTCCACTGGCAACGTAACCGAGCGGTCTAACACTTAATGATAAAGAAATGTTTCAGGTATCAGGTACCAGGCCCGTGCGCAGGAATTGCTCATGGGAGGGGGGTTTGCATTTTGTTCATGGTTATAAAGTTCATTAAACACGACAAGACATTTTTAATTTTTCATGAATAAAAGTTTAATTTTACATGAAGCACGCATTTATAAGTATAGGTAGATACTGTACGTATCCCAAAAATATGGATAATTGTAATTTAAAAAAAGTAAGTAAAATCTTTACTTTGATCGATTTTAACATCACGATTAACACCGATTTACACCCTATAACTATTTGCCCAGTCAAACAAAAATTCGACGTAAGTGTCGACAAAAGAAATAGAAATTTGTCTCAGCGAGTAGGCCTATTCAGTATCTATTAGCGCTATTGGACGTCATCCATTTTAGAGAGCCATTTTAACGATTAAAGTCGATGTCAAAAAAAGTAATGCAAATACACCCTGCAACTGTTTTCCCAGTCAAGGACCAAAATCGAGTTTAGTATCAGCCTGTAGGACTGTGGCTATAATCTTTAATATGGTTCTCTAAAATCGGATGATGTCCGGCGAATTGGCTGAAATAAGTTTCAGCGAATAGGCCTTCAATAGGCCTACATTCTGACTTTAAAACAAAACAATAACACGCTTAGAACCTTCAAAACGCCATTTTTAATTGGACTTTCTGAGGTGCTCCCATGGTCGAACTTTGTCTGCTTTTGTAAAAGTTTTTTAGGAATGAATAAATTTCAATTTAAAAACCATCTCTGTCCATTTTGTCCACATTCATTAAAAAAATCGCCTGGTTTCTATACGAACATGTATTGAAAAAGACCGTTTGTTTTTTTTTTCTATTTTTCACAGGCAAAATTGACAGAACGTTAAGTATTTGATTGAAATTTAAAAAATGGAAACCCATCTTCGTTGCAAATGTCGAGTGCTCGGAGTGCATTTTAGGCGACGACGCTTAAGTTGAACTTCGTTTATCCAGAAGTCACCAGAATCATCATGCACAATTGAAGAGCATGTTCACTTTTCATTGAAAATTTTCATTCTGTTGAGGAAAGGTATACACTTCAGTATGCTTTTTATTCCCATAGAGGAGGTTAGAACCCCCTCCTTCGCACGGGCCTGTCAGGTATGTATGTACAACATATTTGAAATACCGTCTTTTCCATTGGCAGAGTAACCGAGCGGTCTATTGCGCTGCCGCTGACACGGCTCTAAAGGTCCCCATTACATATGATTAGAATCGAAGAAATCCAAGATTTATTAATATTATAAAAGCGAGTTTCGACGTTCCAATAGAGAAACACCTCCTTTCGTCAAACTTTTCCCTTTTGATGTGAAAATAACAATATAAGTCGCGAAATAAATGATTTAAAAATGGTCGCTTTTAGTCGAACGTTCGATTATAGTGAACATTATTGCGAAGAGTTATGAGAATGACAATAAGGAATAAATTTTGTTAATAATTGCAAATTGGAAATTAAGTTTCAAAATATTCATTAAGATAATACATCTTTGTATGAACGATGCTTTCTTTTTGACATGCGTGTGATAGGGCTAAATGGTAAGATTCTTCACATTTATATTTTACTAAGGCCTTAACAGTACTTTTAGGAGCCGTGTGGTTTTACTGGCGTTTGATTATGGTTAGTTTATAGACACCAGTTCGACAGGGGGAGGTTTTTAATCCCACCTTTGCGCTGTCAGCGTTTTTTTTTAAATACAAAAAATTAATAATATCAGTTTGCTGCTTTCCAAGTTTAAGACAATTGCTCTAAACATTTTTACTAACTTTTTAAAATAAATTTGACAGTTTCAGGTATAACAAGCGTTAAATTCAAGCTATCCTTTTTGGCATTTGTAATTATTTAAGTTTAAAATTTATATGAGGCTGTGAATGCAAAAGTGGGAAAACCTACATTAACGATTAATCGATGTGAAAGAAGTGCGAAACTCATGTTAAAATGTTGCATTTGGCCTGGAGCATTTCTATGGACGCGAGCATTCTTTGCCAGTCACTGCTCTCAAAGCCTCAATCATCTCTATTGAAAAACAGTTGATGCTGACTGATATTTACATTTCCAATGGCCTTATTTGCTTTGCACAAAATGTTTCTCAACTCACAGCGTCAAATGAACATATGGTTAAGGGAACGAGCCATTTTAGCAGTGAAAATTATATATGTACATAGATGATTGAATGTAAAAATTCATAATTAAATTAATGGCTGAATTCACTTATTTACCTCGATCGATTCCATTACCGATACCATTGAAGTATAGTAAATCCAACTGCAGTGATAATCGTGCTACTCAATTTTAATCAAGTAAAATTGTACAATGGAAGAACAAGGCTCACTATTAAAAGGATAATGATCAACTTAATTTAAGCAACAATAATCATAGGAAATTTCAAAGGCGAGCAAGTTTTATTTCCAAGAATATCACTTAATCCAACTGACATCGCTTTGGAATTTAAGCGTGTCCAGTTTCCGGTACGTTGCGTGCTCGAGGGTTGGGAAACCATCGGTGCTATTCGGTTTGTCTCCGGATATAAAGGCAAACAATATTATAAATTACAAAGCATTGCAATAAGTTTAATTGTTATTTATTTAATTGCCATATTATTCCATTTATTGTTTCTGCAAAGGGTAGATTTATTTTTTTCACTTTTTCAACATAATTCAGCAAATTAATTTTTCACAATCCAATAGTTTGCTACAAAAGAGCAAGTTCGTGTTCGGGATGAAATTTAATTTAGACATTTAACAGAAAATGGCATTGTGCTTATTGTCAACGGCAACACTGCCATAACCATTAATTAAAACTCATCGAAGGATTATAGATACGGCAGTCAGTCGTTGTCGCCGCTTAAGGGCCAACCAGATTTAATTTTTTATTTAGTAGAAAGATATCTATAGCCGTGCGAATCCCGGACGGGCAGCTAGTATTGTAATAAAAATTAATAATATCTAATATATATTATTGAGCCTGCAAGGCTGTTCAACTCGAATCATTTGTCTGCCTTTTTGATTACATGGTTATAATGGCGCATATTAAAAAGTTTAACTTGATGAAATGAAGTGTTTATCGAACACCTTATTTTCTCGACCTACCGCGCAGTCTGGCACTATCTTCGTCCCATTCAATTTGTCTGCCTTTTTGATACATAATGTTACATAAAATGTTATTTAACTTCTTTATGCTTTTTAACAGTAATAATTATTGACCAGAAAAATGTTTAAATCAAATTTAGTAACAGCTTAACTTGACGAAATATTCACCAAACTTTTCTTGGGGAGATTTTTATTTAAGCTCATACTAAATTTGATTATAAGTAAAACCTTAAATCAGCTTTGATGAAATCACGTTCTAATATTTTCTAACCCTTTATTACCCTACCAACAGCCTTCCCACATAAAATGATACTAATAAAATTTACTTAATAAAATTTCGCTGGCTTTTTGTTTTTAACGAAATGTAAAAAAAATTGCCGAATTCCACCGCGTATCTGACCCAAAATGCATCAAGAGATCGCTGGCGACTAAATATACCCTTTTTTACCTAAACAAATTGCAGAATACATTCGCGCGTGCGGTTCTACATTATCTTAATCGAAACAACTGAAA
The DNA here is from genome assembly GCA_951217065.1 of Baccha elongata. Lineage (NCBI taxonomy): Eukaryota > Metazoa > Arthropoda > Insecta > Diptera > Syrphidae > Baccha > Baccha elongata. Next base: position 49,543,399 of record OX578272.1, on the reverse strand, counting down.
CAGTCAGCAAATTTATTCATTTTGTTTACTTTGTCTACGCAGCACGTGGTTAACACATCCTTTAGACAGTTTGCAAACTCAATTCGGCAATTCAGTTTTCTAGGTAGTAGGTGTTCGTCTTCATAGTATCATAGGTAGGTATACTCATCGTGTACCGACAGAGCATGTATCTTTGAAAATTCTTCTTCTTTTACTGCATGAAATAATTGGTAAATGGTAACACACATTTGGTGGATGGATGGTTGAAGGTGAGTAAATGAGTCTTGTAACGATCCAATCATGACGGTCTGGATATACTACTCGTATATGTAAGATGTAACCATCACCATCCGCGGGTTTTCGGATTTTGGATGAAGATGAAGTAACAACGCATAGTAGACCATACCAGCTGTGCACGATTTTTTCTGAAAGATTGTGTCTTTCTCCCCACACATTCACACGAAGTTTTGGCTCAGTACCTTAAAAAAGCTGACTGATATAAACATTTGGTTTGTTTCACCTTCATCTCACAAGATTGTTTTTTTTTTTTTTTTACTGCATTGTAGCGAATGCATCTTGGAATCAGAAAGCTTTAACTGAAGTTTAATCGACTAAGAAGCGACGTGTCATCTTTCCTCTCTCTTGTAGAATTGAAAAGGTATGTACATCTTCACAATAATCGTGAAAAGCGAATAACAAAAAAAAAAAACAATATCATAACAAAAAGATAAAAGATTCATTTGATGATGGGCACCGAAAAAGACATCTAAGTTTTTCGTCGTATAAATAGTCGTACATTTTTGATCTAAAAATCAGTCAGAATTTGGGTTTCTATCTAAGTTGTTTGGATAAAGCACTACTGAAAATAAAAGGAACTTAGGACCAGAACAATCTTCCAAAAACAATTATAAAATATTTTTGACTGACAAGATCAACAAACAAATCAGTTTTTTTTTATATTACTTCGTATAAGCTGCGAAGATTTTCGGTTTACAATGCTAAAGGTTATTTATAGTCTTAAAAATTTATTATGTAATTCTTTAATTTTTTTTTTTAAGATCGCATGCCTTATGCTGATAGTGTCAATGGTGTTGGCCCGCCCTGAACCGCCTGTTAATTCATACCTTCCACCGGGTGGTTCTAATGGTAATGGTAATGGTAATGGTAATGGTAATGGCAATGGATCGAGTAGGCGGCCATCATCTAGTTATGGAGTTCCAGGAATCGGGGGTAATGGAGGTGGCAGGTCGAACGGAGTAGGATCTCTATCTGATTCATATGGAGCACCAGGACAAAATGCAAATGGTGGAGCATCTTCACAAAATGGAAATGGAAGAGGGCAACCATCATCTAGTTATGGAGCTCCAGGAATCGGTGGTAATGGTGGTGGCAGGCAGAACGGAATAGGATCTCTATCTGATTCATATGGAGCACCAGGGCAAAATGCAAATGGTGGAGCACCGTCACAAAATGGAAATGGAAGAGGGCAACCATCATCAACTTATGGAGCACCACGTTCAAATGGTAATGGTGGAGGGCAACCATCATCAATTTATGGAGCACCCGGACAGAACGGAAAGAATGGTGGCAAAGCAGGCGAAAGACCTTCGTCGACTTATGGTGTCCCTGGTCGAAATGGGAATGGTGGGTCAGGTTCCTCTAATGGCAAATCCTCTGATTCATATAGACAACAATCGAACGGCAATGGAGCTCAACAAATATCAGAAAAATACGGAGCACCTTCGAATGGAAACGGAGGGAATCGGGGTGCACAACAACCATCTGACAGTTATGGACCACCTGCATCTGGATTTGCACGCAACGGAAACGGTAACGGACGTGCAGGGAACGGAGGCATTCCATTAGATACCTATGGAGCTCCAGGAACTCAATATCAGGGTCGTAATGAAAAAGTCAACGATAATGAAGGAACCCAAACTGGTGATGATGGTTATAATTATTCTCAGGAAGCTAATGGCAATGGTGGCTCTTCTAATGGTGGTGGAAACAATGTAAGTTCAACCTAGATTATTTTTTCTTACTGCTGCTAATTATAATTTTATAAGCCTAATTGTAGTGAGTAAAAAAAAAACATAAAAACATAGAAAACTACTTAAATCTACTTGGCTCCTTCCACTCTCATGCTTCAGAACAGTACATCCAAAAGATACACAATTTATTTCCTATCTAACTATTTTACATTTGTTTTAAAACGTATATACAAAAAAAATACCGTTATATAGGAGGCAGCTAAATATGAATTTAGCTATGAAGTTGAGGATGTACCAAGTGGTTTGTCGTTTGGGCATTCGGAGATGCGCGATGGTGATTTGGCAACTGGTCAGTACAATGTTCTATTGCCAGATGGAAGGAAGCAAGTAAGAGATGGCAAAACCGTTCTCACAAAAAAGGTTTAAGCTGAACCCAATCATCCTACGGGATGCTATTTATTTTTCTAGATTGTTAAATATGAAGCTGACCAGGGTGGTTACCGACCACAAATCCGTTATGAAGGCGATGCTGTTGAAGGGGGAGCTGATGGCGGTGCTGCTGGACGTGCTGGAAACGGAGGTACTGATGGCTATGAATATAATCAACAAGGTGAGGGACAAAACGGTATCGATGGCGACGGATATCCATCGTCTCGACAAGGAATAGGATCTCAGGGTTACTCAAGCGCACGTTCAAATGGAAATGGTAATGGAAACGGACGCAGTGACAATGTTGCTGGATCTAATGGACAGAGCTTAGGCAGCAATGGCTATTCAAGTGGTCGACCACAATCACAAGATTCAAGATCAAATGGTTATGAAAACAACGACAATAGCAATGGTTACGCCAACGGCAACGGCAAATCATCAGGTCAAGATAATAGTGGGAACGGGTATTCACTCGATCGACCAAGGGGACAAGATCTTGAAGCAAATGGATATTCTAGTGGTCGACCGAATGGTAATGGCAATAATAATGGAAATGGAAACCGTAATGGTGGTAATGGAAATGGCGGCAGTAATGGAAACTTATACGACAAGGGATCTTTTAACAATGGTTTCGGTTCTGGTGGACAGAACGGTGACAATGACGGAAACGGATATCAATACTGAGTATAAACTTTAGTATTACAAACCTCGATGTTTTTATTATATTTGACTTTTCATGCACAGTGCAGTATAATTTATTATTAAAGTTATCGTTTTCAGTTTTTATTTTACTTACAGTACCCTATAATTATGTAAGAAAGCTCTAGATCATATGACAAATGAACGAACATAAAATGAAAAAAATTATACTTGTACGTATCTAAAAACAATAAAATGCCATACAACAAATAAATTTTGACACAACAATAACGTTTATGTTAACTATTAAAATGTTTGTATGTTAATGAAATAAAATAAATGACTGGATCGCACGAATTCGCTTTGCAACTAATTATTTTATTTTGTACTTTTTAATAACTTAAAATAACTAAAAACCGATCTCGAAGAAAACAAAAGAAGGTATTCGCTGTGTGCGAAGTGAGATAATCCAAGCAACATTCGATTTTATTACTGACCATTATGTCAATTTTTCATTGAATGTTTGAACAACAACAACAACTTAAAGGGGCTACCACCAATTTTTTAACGAATTTTGTTTATTCGTTTTTTATTTTTGGCTGGAGATATAGCTTTTTCAAGGAGTGCCAATTCCTATCTTGAATTGTAAAAATTTAGTAAACAAACAATTTTTGTGGAATTGAAAAAAAAAAAAAAATAGAAAAAACCTTGAATTCAAAAATCTAGAATTAAAACATACCAATTAAAAATATGTAAAACACAGTTTATTTTGTTTTTTCAGATTTGTGAATTTGCTTAATTTATTGATATATTAAACAGTTAAAACTAACAAATACAATATAAAAATAAGATTTGGATAAATTTCGACGTAAGTCACGCTCAACGAGATCGTCTGTACTAACTCAAGTCCAATTGTGTAGGTCAAGTGTAAAGATTAGGCAGTAAATGAATGAATAGAGGATATGTGAAAATAACAGCAAATAAAGCACAGTGGAAAAGTTACCGAAGAATAAGTTCGATCGAATGGAATAGTGGGGACGGGGAGCGTATTGGTGCGGGTGCCTCTAACCACTAACGTATTCATTGCAATGTTTGTATTTAAGAACATACATATGCTTTCGCAGGCATCAAGTTTATAGTTTTACTTGTTTCTTTAATTTTATGTTGTTCGTACCCCAGTGTGATCGGTGGTTCTGCTTGAGCGAGTGGAAGGCTACGGCTGATTTTGCTCTTTTGACCAATATACTTTTTGTCAAATTCACTACAAGACTAAAAAAAACTTTTTAAATTAATTCTTAATTAGTTTATAGAATTTGCATTATTTTTTATTTTATTTTCTTGATATACCTACCTGATTTATGCAGAAACTCAGTTTTATCTTTCAGATTAACAATTGCATTTTGGAGTTTGTTGTTGCTTCATGTACAATTTCATAATTGTGTTTTTTAAATTATTTATTTTTAATTTATTTGTAAATTCCGGTATATATGGTAGAGAAATTCTTTTTACCTGTTCTTTTTGATACGTAGTTTTTTTGAATGTAGTGAAACTAGATTTTCAATCATTTGCTTCGTGTAACCATTTAACAAAGCCACGTATTTAATGTACATATTATGTGTTTCAATTTTTGACGTTAAGTAGAAGTCTGCAAAGTCGATGCACCATACTATGAAATTCCGCTTTTTTGTGAGACATTGAGCAGTGTGAATCGGATGGAATGTAGCACGCATTCTAAGTTAAGGAAAAGAATGGCGGCTAATTCTAAATCTAGAATAAACCCAATTAGCACTAGATGCGCCGTTTTGATGCCAAAAACTCATGAGACTTATCAAATATACGGGTTTAAGTTTTTTTAGGGTGTGTTATTGGGACTACGTCCCTTTAATGACAGCCAGGCCAAGAAAAAACAAAAAGATCCTCGGATTCTTAGCTAAGAAAGGCTCCGCTATGACTGGCTTCGCTTAGAGCCCATCTGGACTTGATACTGGATGGTTGAGGGCATGTCTGCTTCCCCATTAGGGTGTCCGATTTTGAGAAAGATGTGGTTCACGAAGCCACCATAAACTGCATACACGGCTTTGATTCTGGTTGAGACGGGAATTCACATAGTTAATTTGATCTGTTTGTCAATCTGCGAAGGATGTGAACGGGTATTTTATTTTAAGGTTCGGGTATACGTTACTTGAGCGTTATACGCCCCTATTACGGTTGTCAAATTTCAATACGATAATTGATGCTAGTCAACAAAATTGATCCATCGGTATTATCGTTGTCAATTAAAATTTTTTTTGATAAACTGCTAGTGCTACTCAGATTTGAGATCTATTGTGAATAGTTTTATTGACTAACTGGGTATTATCGTTGTCAAAAATATTGGTGTTTATCAAATTTTCAGTCAAAACGCAAATTCGCTGTTGATAAGTTATTTTGCAAGAACTAATTCGTTTTTTTTTTAAGAAAACGCAGTGTATTGTTCACTTTTATATTTATTTATACAATATATAATTAATACTGTTTGGTTAACATTTATTAAAATTCACTTGCACTGGCTGTTTTTCTTTTTGTTGTTTGGTGTGCAAATAGGAGGTACATGTATGTACGTACATTGTACCTACATAATGCACTTTTATTAATCCGTGTTCCATTATTTCCACAAAATGTTTTATCCCTTTTTTATTTCACTTTTTTACAACACAAATAATAAAAAGACAAGTGATATTTACTCGAAAATAAATTAAAACAATAAAAAAAACGCAGTACAAACACAAATGAAAATAATAGAAAACCGAAACGTCAGACAAAATGCCCGTTCACAAGAGAATTTCGTTAATCATTCACAATAGATCAAAAATTTATCAAACGACAATCATAATACCGAAAGTTTGTTTGTATGATAAATGTTATCGTTTATCAAACAATTGATCTTTGACAACCGTAAAAAGGGTGATAGTCTCTTTGTTACCAATTTCCATAAGAAAAAAATAGATCTATTGATGCAACTTCAGTGGCTATTGTATTATACCAAGGTTGTTAGCTCCGATTATAGCTGTCTTCACTAAAAAACAGGGCACGAGTACGATAACTTTGGCGCCATGAATTGATAACTGTTTTTTTTTGTAAAACAGATCAAAATACAAGCATTTTTTACTATGGGTGGGGGGGGTCTATCTCCCTCCGTTTGGGCGGGAAGGGCAGTTTTATAAAAACAGTGCTAAAAATTTAAAACAAATATTAAAAATTACGGTAATATTTACAACTAAGTTTTATATCTTTTTGTAAAGCCAATACTTTTTTCTATTAGATGTTTTTTAAATCAAGTGAAACCTATGCATAGTCTTTGAAAAACGGACTTTAAACTCAAAAATTGCCAAAAAAAGGTAAAAAAAAACTTTGAAGTGTGATTTTTCAAAACTGTAAAAAAATACTACTTTTTTTATAAAATTCGTTGCTCATATTAATTTTAAATCATAAACTGAAAACAAAATGATTTTATGTTTTCTGGTTTTTGAGAAAATGGAAAATTACTAAAACAACTTTTTTATTGGATACTTGTTTTATAAACAGTGAGGTATGTAAGGGGGGGTATGCTGCCCCCCTGCAACCCCCCTGCTTGGACACACTATAGGATTTGGGGTGGGTGCGAGGTTGGGTGTATGCAAAGTTTCTGTTGCATTTAAAGATACCCAAGCATCATTACAAAAACGAACCTACGTACAACATTCACCGTATAAAAAAAAAGAAAACTTATAAGAAAGTAGTTTTAGTAATTTTCCATTTTCTCAAAAACCAGAAAACATAAAATCATTTTGTTTTCAGTTTATGATTTAAAATTAATATGTGTAGACTACCCATTTTGCCGCATGCTCTTCTATCGGCCAGTGATCCGTTCTGACTGCAATAATTCTGGCTATTTCTGTCCGAGTTCGACACAAGAGTTCACTTGTATGGGATTTATCATATGTAGGCCACATCTTTCTTGAAATGACACAACTAGACAAACCTTTCCATCTACGATTGGACCCGGATAGATAATGTGACATGATATTGCTCTTTACAGCTCCTAGCGGAATTCTAACTGCTTCAGCAAGCGAGCTGTGAAGGGCTATTCTTTGTCTGGCTAGCTTGACAGCCCGTTCATATCCATGAACACCACTGTCACCTGGTACCCACCCAAACAAATATTCAAGTTAACATTAAGGCTCGCGAGCTCGTTTAAGCATTGTTTCACGAGATTGGAGGATCCGATGTGAGCATCAATAGCTTTGATGGTTGCCTGACTATCTATGTATAAATATGGCGGTATTTCGGTTTTGATTTGGATCAACTTTCAATATTTTGCATGCTTCTCTGATTGCCAATAGCTCCGACACGGGACACAACATTCCATCTTCGACCATCAGTAAAAATAAAAGTGTCATAATTATTCATTACATCGTCGTCCTCCTACTCCTTACGGGTAGGAAAAATGACGCTTAAGCATTTACAATGACTACGAGAGGGAATGCAGTAATCGGAAGACATAGGTTAGTATGGGCCGTACAACTGCGGTGTACGTCCATAAAACCATCTTCGACTGGAGACCCGTTCTTCTGTGTTCAATTTCCAGTTAAGTTTAGGGTCGAGGATTACACCCAGATATTAAGCCGGGTTTGAGAGTGAGAGAGTGTGACCGTTGAGTCGAGGCAGAGTGAACGCGGGTATCTTGTACTTGTTTGTAAAAATCAGCAGTTCTGTCTTGCTTTGATTAATCCCCAAACCGCAACTTGTGGCCCAAGTTGCAAACCTTATTCGAAGACTTGTTGATTTAACTAATCACAGATAGAAATTGGTCCGATACCAGCAAAACTAAATCGTCTGCGTACGCCACCGCCTTGACCTCCATCAAGTTGTACAAGAATTTTATTCATAACCAGAAAGCACAGTAGAGACAGTACTCCTCCCTGTGGTATTCCTCTGTTTGAGTATTTGCTCGTTTGAATATTGCTCAACTTTGATTGAATTACTCTATTTCTTAGCATGAATACTATCTATTCTCTTAAGGGCACATCAATTTCAAAGTCGATAAGTGATTGTAGAATAGATTCGGTAAGTACGTTGTTAAAGGCTCTTTCCACGTCTAAGAAAGTAGCCAAAGTATACTCCTTATAATATAATGTGTTTTCAACTGTTCTCACAACCTCATGAAGAGCTGTCTCAGTAGACCTATCCTTGAGGTAGGCGTGTTGTGATTTAAAAAGAGGTGAAAAAATTAAAGTTTCTTTGATGCGTTTATCTATAGGACGCGCTCTAGGGTTTTGACCACAAAAGAAGTCAGACTAATAGGGCGAAAATCCTTTGCCGACTCGTGGCATAGTCTACCCACTTTTGGCCTTTTTGATGAAAACAACTCTAACCTATTTCCATGATTCGGGATCATGATTAAGTAAGAGACATACCTTAAAAACGTTCTCTAGCCAAGGGACTACTATATGTTGTAGTTTTTGCAGCATTACTGAAAGTATGCCGTCCATGTTAGGAGATTTATGTATACGGAGAAAATCTTTTTATAGCCCAAGCTATATTTTCTTTTGATTTAACGGTTACGGTAGTAATTTCTTTTAATTGTACCGCCGACTGCATTACAGAGGATTGATATGATTCTGGGTTACTGTCACTACAACCTGGAAAGTGTTTTTTCATTAATAGCTCCAATGTTGTTGGTAACGTTCTTGCTTCTTTCATTTTTGTTTCGAAATTCGACATCGACATAAACATATTAGCAATGAACGGTAATAAAGTATTTCCCATGCATGTGCCTACACTCCTACAGTAGTTTGGTAGAATTTTATTGGTATATTGTATTAGTTAGTTTTAACTGCACCCAGAGAAAAATGGAAGTCAAAATCTAAGCATGTTTAGATTGAATTTAAGAACGCGTCCTTCTTAGCATAACATACTCAATTTAACTCCGTTTTTCTTCTTTTACCCAAAACGGTACTCAATGTAAGAACGCACGGAGTTAAAATGACTTCTATACAATTTATTTAACTCCGTTTTTTCTTAAACTTAAAAATGATACTACTGAAAGAAAGAATGCGTTAATATTGATTTAAATCCGACGTACTTAATTATAGTATAACCAGAATCGCGATGAAAACAAGTTCGAAATTTGTTAGTTTAAGTATGTTTCTGCTTAGTTATACTCTTTTTTTCTATCAATAAATTATAAACAAAGTCACTAAGGTGAAAAAACAAAATAAACTATGTTTTATATATTTTTAATATTCATGGACTTTGCGCTGATTATTTTATCGTTTTTAACTTTAAAAATAAAAGTAAAATATTCTTATTAATTTATTTATTTTTGTAATTAAAAAAATTAGTAAAATAAACAAACAATAATATGTGATCGTGATGAACTTTACCAAAAAATACTTTTAATAACAGAGCACCTCTACAGCCGTCGCCAAAGAGGTAAATTTATCTGAAAGTAACGAATTGAAATCACAATGAAATCACTTGAATTAATTTGCAAACAGTATTGGATCTGGCTGCATTATTTCCGGAAGGCCTATATCCAAATGTCAATTAATTAGTGGCTCATCTGATAGCTGAAATTATAAAGATGCTAAAGGTACAAATTAATACAAGTGGGCGGAGCGGGATTTTTCAGTTTTTCCGGCCTAAAAAAATTTTAGATCCGGGGCTGTTATAGGGCACCGTATTATACGATTCACATTACTATATTCTATTCAAAGAAGATTTATGAGATTTTGTTTAAGATTTTTTCCATGGCCGTATAGAATCTTCTTGCCACCTTACGCTCAAAGACTTCAACAAATAAACCTTCCTAACTATCGAGACACAGAACATATATACAATTTTGTTTTATAGTCAATGGGTCGATTTTAACTGCGTGGCTTTAAATTCAAAGCTAGTCGATATAGTTTGAGAAGGCAGTTCTGAATAAATAATAAGAACACGGTTAAGTTGTTTACTTCAAATATTATCAAACAAAAAAAAAAACTTAAAAAAACTTTGTCCAAAACGGCTGAAGCGATTTTGATGCACCTTGTAGTCAATTTTAAGAGTATCCCAGCGGCTCATCATACGAAGTTTTGTAGGTTTAAATTTAAATTTAAATGATTATCACCTGACCGTGATTACATGATTTCATGAGCATTCATAAAAATCATTTTTATAAATGTTCTAAGATTATTTTGTGAAACATAATCACGTATGCTCGCATATACAGAGTGTCCGGCAAATAATGGATAATCTCGGAATGGCGCAAAGCGCACTTTATGACTGCTCTGCAACCGAAATCAAAAAGGGACTATCTCAAAGGTACTCACAATATGTGCATTTTTGATTACCAAGATTACAAATAGATGAATTCCATCGATTTTCTTTTGCAGCAATTTTCTACACTATTGGTACTTAAACACAATTTTTAGAAAATTTTAATAATTCTTAGACTTTTTTTATTAAAAATAATTAATTTTTTTTTTAATTCCAAAAATAAAAAAAAATTAAAAGTAAAAAGCCTAAGTTACAATTTTTTTAAAAAAAATAAATGTATGTAGATTTCAGAATGTATGTTATTATTAGTGCTTATATGCAATAAGAGGGATTTTTATAAAATAGGCTTGTTGGCAGGTTTTATAATATATAATACATAATATAATTATGTACAGAATTTGAATAATTATTATTCATTATGCTTAACTGCGTGTGATCCATGAATAAATAATTATTAGAAAGTAAGATTAAAACACTTTAAAGATCACACAACGAATCGGTTTCAATTATTAATTTTAATCAAAAATAAGGCATAACAAATTAAAAGTAATTGAAAACTTACTATGGATGCATTTCGTGACGACCTACATACTTCACTTCATCAGCGTTCACGGCTGCATGCAGTGGGAAGTCAGCTTTTGGTTTGAAGTCATCTATATTATGTTGTAACTGCTTGTAAATTTATTAACACGAACACGACATAAACGAACATACATAAATAATAAGAGTAACGGCTACTAACATACATATGAGTTTGCACAAATTTTAATTAACGTTACCGTTGTCCAAGTTCAAAGTTTCACTGTCTCTCTGTATGTAGTAAGCTTCATACGCATCAAGTCGACGAGCATCCTTCGCCTGCTTTAAAAGCTTAACTATAATATTTAATCCATTTATATTCTTCAACTGACTGAGTCTGAATGGATAATAGAGATGTCTAAAAAAGTGGGTCCGAAAATTCTGTCCCTCTGCGGGTCTGTCTGTTCGCACGGGTGGGATGAATTGCTTTACACTTGGTAGGTCTAGGTTTAGTTATTTAATTCGAAGCGAATCCTTTCAATATTTCCACTTGACAGCGCGGTTTTCCACGAAAATACAAAACGAAAGAGATAAAATCCAAACTTTATTTTCGCTTCTAAAAATGACTTGCTTCGTATTCCCTAATCGGGGGCCAGGTTTTTTTTAAAGAAGAAGATTTATTTTCCGACGTTTTTGATAAAAATGACTGGGTAACAACTCTTATAATTTGATTTGCTTCGAAGTACCTACATATGAACCTACTGTGATGAAATCTCCACAGTACAAAAACATATCGCCCCCTCGTAAACACGCCCTTGTTGTGAGGTTAAAGTATGGTCATGGTCATAGTTTTCTATTAATTTAAAAAAAAGTATTGTAGGTAGGTATTCACCAAACACTGTCTCAGTTAACATTAACATAAATAAATGCCGATCAGCTGCATACACCACACATGAATATTGTATATATATGTGCATAATAAAGGTACCTACACCTACCTGCAATAAAAACGATTTCAACATGTATGAGTGATAATTTTCTTCGTATATTTGAGTTTCTTATAGTTCTTTGAATTTAGGTGAATTTACTGATGCTGCAGTACCTACCATAATAAAAAAAAATGCGGCTCTTGCAGAATTCGAACGCCCGCCACCGCCGCCGCGCGGCGGTCCTCCAGAGCCGCAGTACGATTCCATATAATTTTCCCGTCCGACTCGCTGCCCATTCATTATACCATAGACAAGAAATAATTGCGGTGGCATGTTGTAGTTTTCTCAGGTGTTAAGTGTTTTAAATCACTAAAAAGTGACCGAAGATTTTTCAGGTTAAAACTTTATTCACACCAAATTGAGTGTTCTTTTCAAAGAAAGTATTTTACTCAAGAGGGCACTTGGAGTGTTCCCTTATAGTCCGAGAGCAAGCGACCTATTTTGGGAAATTATTTATGCGAGCCTGAATTTTTGGCCAGTTATTGCTTTATTAATTTATTAATAAAGACAATTATGGCTACAGGAAATGGCCGGAAACCAAAGATACAGCCATTTGAAGTGCAGACAGAATATATGAAAAGTAATTTTGGCACGAAGTTTTTTTCACTAATGTAGTTTGAAACGTTTAAATTAATATTGTGTAACTGCGATAACGGAAAAGAGTTGCCAGATCAACTAAAAAACACTTATATAAAAGAAATTTATTGATTGAAATTTGTTATTTTCACATCAAAAGGAAAATGTTTGACGAATGGATGTGTTTCTCTATTGAAACGTCGAAACTTGCTTTTATTATATTAATAAATCTTAAATTTCTTCATCGTTCGCTTTAAGGCGAACGTTCGATTCGCTTATCATAATGGGGGGACTAATACAATTATTATTATTATTTTCATTTTTGATTCCCAATATATGTAAATAAAAAATCAGTGCATATTTTTCAAATAACGGACATCTAATTTCATATAAGAAACAAAATTATTATTTATACAGTAGCGAATCAATAGAAAAGTCTTTAAATTTGGCATTAGAATCATCAATCAAACCAAGATTTATTCCAATTGTCATTTTCCCAATAGCTTCATTAGTCGCTGATGACTTTACTTCTTTTTCAATTGTTATCATAGATGACATTTCTCCATTATGATGACCACTATTTGATGTTCGGAGCTTATTGCGTGATTTCCGTAGAAATTTCGTAGAAATAGTAAATTTTTTTGATGACTTTGCAAAATTAATGCCGCCACCTTTTGAAGGAGAACTGCGGCGAATACTCTTCGCTAAATTATCTCTATTGTTGTGTCTATTGGATATATTTTCGAGACTATCGCTATGATTATTACTATTTGCATAGGTGATTGATTCACCATTGTTAAACTGGTACTGTTTTTTGTCTGTTTCATCGCAACAATTTAAAAACGTATGCCCTTGCAAGAGATAGTTATTGCTTGCATCAGAGACTAACATTGATGATGGAGAAGATGAAATATAAGTATGTTCACTATTATACAGCGAATCATCATATGACATACGAAGTTCAGAAGATACTGATGAGACTTCATTGCTATCATCATCCCTATAAGCTTTACCTATAGGGCTTGTTATATTTGCAGCGAACTCAAAGTTTTTCCGGTTTTGTGGCTCGTAGTTGTTTTGGCTTATGTTGGTCTTATAAGTTTTGGGTTGGGTAGACATTAGAAGGGGAGATATAAAATGTTGGTTTTTTGCTTGGAATGATTTTCAGCTGGCTTTTCCTTGGCTCTCTTCACGCCTTAGTTGTGACTGAAAAGAGATAGATAAAGAGGCTGTAAATTCGGTATAAAAGTTTACAAAGAAGCTGAGTAGATAGAAGCAAATGAAATGATGAAAATCTTCTAATACCTGGTGACTATAGACTGGGTGATAGGATGAGTTGTCACTGTGAGCTGTCCTTCCGGATAGCACTTGATTGGTGGCAACACCTGCAGCACCGCGCACATTGATACTTGCACCGCCAGTGCGCATTGAAACTTCACCAGAAGACATTGGCATTTGGTGATGTGATGTGGGATGCTGTAGCATGTGGTGGGTTTGAGCGGGGCCAGTGGTTGAATGATGATGATGATGTTGGGAATGTTGTTGAACGAGGGAACTAGACTGATGCTGGGTGTGATGATGAGTTTGAAGCTGCTGCTGTTGAGAATGGTGGCTATGGTGCTGTGAATGGTGAGCTTGTGGATGTGGATGCTGCGACTGTGGTGGCAAAGGTTGGGCTTGCAATTGTGTTTGCCGAGATCCAGAAACCATCATAGAACTAACGTTACTGGTAGAAGATGATAGAACGTTTTGCTGCGCTGATTGCTCTTGCTGCTGCTGCTGATGGTGTTGCTGTTGCTGATTTTGCTGATGTTGCAGATGCTGCTGTTGTTGGTGGTGTTGATGATTACTATTGTGAAAAGCGGATGAAGAAGGAGTTATATAGGTAAAATAATGATGCAAATATTTCAAAATGTACAGGGTTAGGAAACGAACTAAAAATAAAGAAAACGCAATCGAAGCATGCTGCATAAAAATACCATTATAAAACTTGCTAACCTTAAACTACAATTGCTGCCTGTTTGGACTAATGCTGATGCGGGCACTACCGCTGGTGCCAGAACAGGATCCTGCTGACCGGAATGTCTACAATCACTGCCATTTTCTATTGCTGGCAGCTGGGAAGAATTTGGTGCACTTGACCGAGAAGTCCGTCCACTTAGAGTGGGATTTGACGTTGTTCCCTGGACGTTAGCACTGTTTGCAGGAGGCATATAAGATGCGGATTGTGCACCTGTTGCAACAGGAACATCTGATGATGATGGTCCATTTAATTGAATGTTATTCAGATTAACTGAAATTAAAGCATTTTTTTTTTGTTTTATTTATAGAACGAATGGAAAACTGTATACAAATCAATGATTGCAGCTTTTTGTGAGTGATTTTTGATTGGTAATTGGTAATTGATTGGTGATTGGTAAAAAAAAAAGAAATGTGAACACAACAAATTTAATGCCAAATAAAGAAAAAAAAACAATCCGATTGATTTGGAAACTTTTTCTGCGAGCCTTGACAAACTCACTGTCACTGATCAACAGGTTTAGTTAATATATGTGTCACACGTAGATACTGATATTCGATAAGAACAAACTATCTTCATTCTAAACACAATTTTTTTTGTATCTGTCACCCTTTTTATGTTACCTACCAATTTAAGTTCTGAATGAAAAACAAAACTTTATCGTTTTCCTTTTTACTTGTGATTATATATACCTATATGTAGGTACTACTAGCGGAAAGCCCATCGAAAACGACGTGACGCACGGTGTAAACTATTATTATTAAATTATTTTTCGTGAAGATTCTTGTTGCTTTAAATATATTGTTCTTGTTAAATGTCAGTTTTTAGTAACCAGTAACCAGTTTTTTGTATCCATTGCATTTAACTACAAAATTTGTATCAATAGTTATTCTCGTAAATGAAAATGCAACTTTGGTGTTGTTTTCCATCAGCTATACCAAAGACATCTGACCAGAAATAAGGTTCCCACGACCAAGTTTGACATTTTTTATTTGTTATTGCCGAAATAAAAACTTACTATAAATGTTTGTATCTTGATTTTTGATTTTTTTTGTCTTGAACCTCCGCATTCTTAGCTTCCGGTGAAAATTTGAAATTCAAATTAAATGTTTCCGATAAGCTTGAAAACTTTTAAAAACTTTTTTTGGTGCTTAAAAAAAATCTTAATAAATTTATTAGTTTTGTTACGGAAATGCAACTTTGGGGTCATTTGCCAGACAAACCGTTTACATCTAACCTCAAATATAGTTATCACGACCTAGTTTGACATTTTTCCCTGTCAGCAACGTGAGGTCCATGTCCATGTTAATTAAGAAAAACTAGAAATATTTTTTTCCAAAAATAAACACTTTTTTTTTTTGGTTTTCCCAAATTTGACCTGCTAAGGTCAATTATTAATTAGGGGATTATCCCTTTTATATTACATACCATCCGATTTTAATCAAATAATAAAAAAAAACGAATTAATTTTTTACTTTACTTACTAGTTTTACTTGTATTTTTTTTTAATTTCTCAAAAACTAAGATACATTTTGGCATCCGGTTTTCTGTTTTTGATTAAAAATTAATAAGAGCATTGAATTTTTAAAATAAAAATAATAGTTAAATACATAAAATTTTGAAAAAAATTGGTTTAAAAATTTAAAAAAATTTTTTTTTTTTTTCCAAAATTTTGAGTTTGAAAATTAATTTTTTTAAAACTGTTCGCTCAAATAACTTAATTTAAAAATAAAATAAAAGAGTAGTTTTCTGGCCTTTCTTTTTATCATTCACCGTTGTTTTTAAATAATTTTTTTTCTGATTTAAGTCAATTTTTTAGCAAATTGCCCCTCCCGCCTAAACGGGGTGAAATAGACCCCCCTCCCATACGATTTTTTTCTTGTCTTAACCCCACCTACACGCTCAAGCTTTTTGGTGCATCTTATACCAATCACCCTGTATAATTTCAACCGTGCGACCAATTTAATTTTCCAGGTCGCATATATCATATTTTGTATCATTTTTTGTGTACTGTTCTTTTATTCTTGCAAGCGTGTGACCAAGCAAAACTTCATTGTTCACGCACCTCGAATTCTACTAAACACACTGAATCAGTATTTCTCCTTTGGTTAACTTTTCTCATTAATAAACAAATAATAACTTCGCGCTCTTTGTTATCTTATCTCTCTCTTTATTTGCCAAATTGTACTAAAATGCCTTATAAATTCGGGTTGTTTTATGCGACAGCACTGACTTTAAATGTGAAATGTGTGGGAGCGTATTGTGATAATGTTCTCTGGAAAGGGAACATTTAACACACATTTATTAATAGAAATTACGAGTTATGCAGTGTGTAAGCGTTAACTCATTGTTGTTTCGTGTTTATTAATAGGGGTAACTGATCTAAATCTAAGTAATTTAAGTGTTATTCAGATATAACACTATACCATAACTTCCATCCTAGGGTGTAAAATTATAGAACGCAAAAATCAAAAAATTACTTAGCTAATTCATTTAATTTAAATTACAGTTGTGCATTATATTGTTGATATAATGCAATTTAAATTCATTGTTATTCTTTATAACTTACACGTATTAATAGTTTTTAATTTTTAGTAATCTTTGTAGGCTGTGTTTTGAACAAGCGTCTTCTCACTCCCTTCCACGTTTTATGAGGTTGTTAAAGCTGACTCTATATTGGCCATAGGCGCCTCTGATTCACCGATATTAAGATTCTCGTCCGACGCACTGGTAGAGCATTGATCTGTAAAACTTTGCGACGAAGTCATGATATTATTCTGGTTATCGCTAGGTGTCATTAATCATTTGATTCAAATGGCGTTTAATGATTCTGTTGTTTTGAGTAAGTTAAGCATGCAACCTTTTGTCATTTTGTTTTGTTAGAATTCGAATATTCGCGAACAAAAACATTTTCACCGGATTCACCGTTTTCACCGGATTAGCATTTCTCGAACCTTTATGATTTCTTGTGTACAATAACTGAAACTGGCTCTCTAATTTTTTTAATTCCCTACCTAAAAGTAGTTTCGCAGGTGTTTCTCCTGTAGCACAATGAATTGATACAAAAAAACAAACTGGGTCCGGTTTGCAACATATGCTGACGATGTTGCCATTGCAGTATCGGGAAGGCACGCTCATATTCTAACTGAACTTACGCAAACTGCTTAATATACTCTTAAAATGGGAAGGCGAGTTTTTGGGAAAACAAATCAATTTATTGAGAAGTGGGTGAATTAGGTTCATTTTTTATCTAGATGTGTTAAAATCCTTATATTGACAATCTTTACCGTTAATTGCCAAACAAAACTGAAGGGTGGATTGCCTTGGATAGTTACGTAACGTAACAAACTAAGTAAAGTCCAACGGTCAGCCAGCTTGTATATCAGCGGAGCTCTCCGATCGACACCTTCAGCTGCCCCAGACATTATTCCCTAGGCCCACCGATATAATATTCATTAAACAATTGGCCGCGAGCTCTGCTATTCGTCTCAACGCCATCTTATCTCTTAAGAACCAATAACTCAATAGGTCATGCTATCATTCTGAATTCATTCAGGTCAAACTCATGTCACTCTGACTACACCACACACAAGTTTATTTTGTGATAAGAATTTCCAAGTCACCATCCCACCAAGATCAAAATGAAGATGAAGAATTCTTATAACGTTCACTGTACAATGTATCATTTTTGATACACTTTATACAATTGTACCTGGTTCTCCACTTCCAATATATCACTGTTGATACATCTATACAAGACGTCATTTTGTATGGGGACAGTGAAGCGTCTTGTATAGATTTATCAAAAATAATACATTGTATGTGGAGAACCATGTACAAAATGTTCAATTTTTAATAAATTGAAATTGAATTGAAAATATGTGGAGAACCATGTACAAAATGTATGATAAAAATGATTCATTGGAAAGTTAAGCTAGTCAATTTTTATTGTGGACGTAGGGGTGCAAAAATAATTTTTTTATGGGGACAGTGAACCCGTTAAAACAGGTATCAGATCACTTTTATACTGATGTCTCAAAAACAGAAAATCGGTTGGGTGGCGGCGTCTCATTCCGTCTCCCTGACTATTGTTGCGTGTTCCAAGCGGAAATTCTGGCGATTAAAGAGGTATTATCTTGGCACAAACTCAGTAAATGCCTACAACTGTCGTTCATCTCTCATGGAGATGGAAGAACAGTTCAAATTTTTTGGGTGCCGGGACACAGACATTTTAGGAAACTGCAAAGAAAACTATAGAGACATAAGTCCCACATTTTATTACTTTAATGGCACTTGAGGATTTTATTTTTTGTACTTGTCACTTGCATGATTCTTTCAACCGCAGTGTGCACTTATTACTTACCTTTTGAATTCTGTTACCTTCTGTTCTGATGAGAATTAACTGTACGGCTGTTGTTGCACATTCGTAATTGTTCGTAGGAGTCCCGTTGTCTTATGCAGATAATGGCCCTTATTGCGAGTGTCGTTTAACTTTCGATGCGATAGAAGTCGAAAGCATCGATAAATTTTCGTTTTGGTATTGTGTAACTTGATCGACAGAGATATCTATTACTGTGAATAACGAAAACGCTTATTGTGAATAAACCTTATATTTTGACATTTGGGGTAGTGCAAGTGATAGTACATGTAGGAAAAAAATACTTTTTAGTCCTAAATTGAGTCAAGAAGTATTTCCAATTAAAAGATAAATTAAAACAGAAAACTTTAGGAATCTTGGAAATGTGACGGAAATCATCTAAAAACTGTGTAACAATGGCTGAATTTTCTTATGATGCAATTATAACGCAATCCTATCACATGCAATGCTTAAAAATAAGCGTTGAGTATCTATACTACACTAACCATCAGCTACAAGGCACCTTGTTTGCTGTGTGTCTGTTTAATGACACGAAGATTTTCCTTTGTTCTCTTGTAATATTTCATCGTTGGGAATTTTGTTGGGACATTTCTTACAAATGGATGGGCTTTTTTGTTTTGCATTTTTATCACTGTCATATGTTTCAGTCATTCCTATATTTTGGCATTTGACAGATAGTAAACAAATTTTCATCAGTCGAAGGAATAGTTTTTTCTTACAAAAAATAAACATTTTAATACTTGTTTTCTTAAAAGAAAATTATTTCACGTTATTTGTTATTAATTTACATCTTTTCTTTGTTTGAAATAGTTATAAGAGTAATACTATAATGTTAGGTAAATAAAGATCTTGATGTGTTTCAGTGATTGTTAACCCAACCCAAATTTTGTGTTTTATTTTCCTTTATTTATTATTATATTGCTCTGTGTTAAAACAATTGTTATTTTAGAAACAATAAAACCATATTTAAAAGGAAATCAACATAGATACATTTGGTGAGAAAATTAAACTCGTTGCCGCAAATTCCCTTCGCGATGTCTGGATTCGCTTCCATCAAAAGCACTAGTTTTTCTGACAACTTTTGCCCTGTAAATAACAAATTTATTATATTGTTTTGTAAATTTTACTTATTTGACTAAATTTCCTTACATTTTGGTTGAGAAAGTTTGTTTATGTAGACCATAAATAAATAATAATAAATAAATAGATGTAGACACTTCTTTTATTTAACGCAGTCGATTGAAAAAATGCAGACGACAGATGTCGAACGAAAAAACGAAAAGTATCGTTCACAATTGAGATTCACAATACCAACATCGATTTTCGACGTTCGACTATCGACAACAGTCGATTATCGATAGACAAACGACACTCGCAATAAGGGCCAATAACAACATATTTGTATATTTACCAAACACCAATCATCATACGTCAACAATCAACATAATATATTTTTTATTTATTAAATTATGTACTTTTATTCTATCTTTGAGTACAGTATAATTTTATTTGTAATAAATCAGTTGTTCTTTTTACTTTTTATTTATTCGTTGCATGATTGTATATTAAATTACCTTTGATTATATAGAATTTTAAATAATCACCTCTTTGCCTTTAGGTACATATATGTCAATGCCTACTTTATTTCTAAATAATAAACTCATTTTTCACGCTATAAAAAATATGCACATGAAGGATAAAATGAGGATCAGTTTGACTATTACTGCGAAACTAATTCCGCACCAACAACGCCAAGTAAGATGAGAATTAATCTCTAGTTTAAGGTGACTAGCTGCAGAGCGAAGGACGGTCTACTGCATGCTGATACACGAGTAACCTACACCCAGAGAATATTTTATATCATTTTTTGTGCTGCTGTGCGCCGCGTCGTTAGATGAACACCCCTAATAATGCATTACTGCCATAACATTATCTAGCCGGAAAATGATTGCCAGAGCAACTCAAAAAGTGAAAAAAGTTTTAAACTGAATATATTTTTAGTACTATTCAGAGTTGATGTCATGGATAACCGCAGTATGTAACCATAGTATTTAGTATTTATTTATTTATTTGCATGCTTGCATTTTAAGATACATACATTATCTTATAAAATAATACAAGCTTTAATTTTGTTAGATAAGTTTAAGCTAGAATTAAAGTAACCCTTATACATTTATAAAAATTCATTATTGAATGACATGTTTTAAAAATTGAATTCAATTTAGATTTTAAATTTACATTTCATTGAATTTTCCATACAAAATCTACATTATTTAATTATCTTGAAGATACATTTAAGTTCTGCTCTGTCCAATTTCAATGTAATTAAAAATTATTACAAATATGATAAAACGGTATTTACTGCAAGGAAAGGTGCAACCCTAATTCTTTTTACAAAGACAAATTAATTCAATCTTGACCCATTTCAAATCTATTACTGAAATTTCCTTCCTTATCCGTTCAACAAATTGTTGGTGTATAAATCGAATGGGAATAGAAAGAACCAGAAATAAAAAACAACAAAATACATCCCTAATAAAATTACATTTTTACAACTGAGAAATGTTTAAATTTGTTTCTCATCGGCTTGTTTGTTGGTGTTGATTTTTTATTAACCGTGTTTCGGCGTCAATCAAAAAAAAACCAAAAGTGTGTATAAATAAGTGTAGATGTCGCTGCAAGTGTATTGGAGAAAAATATTCGTCACTTAATTTTCGGTCGCATTGCTATGGACAGAATCAAAGATAAATTTAAGCACTTTGCTTTGTGTCTGTCGCCCAATATTTAAAATGAATTATTTTCATGCCTTATTTTATTGAGTTCCGGAAGTTAAACTTTGGTGTTGTTTTTTAGCCAAACCGTGAACATCTGTTTAGTGCTGACGACCTAGTTTGACATTTTCTCTATCAAACAGCATGGACAGCGTGTAAATCGGTTCAGTGATTGTTAAAATACAGACGGATTAAGATTGGTCTTCTAAAATGCTTAACTTCCTGTGAAATTTAAAATTTTAAATTCAAGCTTTCCGGTGAATTACATTTGTTTTGGTGCTTGTCTCTATTTTTCTCCACATCATTAGCAAAGCCATCTGTACGTCATCATTTCCAAAACTAAAAATGAGTTTAAAGTTAACATAGCCGTTTAATTGTTTGCTGCGAAAACACTTCACGCCGAAACACGGCTAATGAAAGATTATTTCATTTCCTTTTTCCCAACGTTTCGACGGTGGTTGCCGTCTTCTTCAGGAGAAGTCTCTTTTTATAAAAAAGAAAAAATTAGTGCACATACGTTTTTTTGTGTGTGTGTGGACGAACATAATGAACATAATACATTATAAAAAATTAAATAAACAGAATTTTACATTTTTTTTGTTTTTAAACATAAAAAAGTTTGAAAATAAAAAGAAGTAAGAAAATAAAGCACTTCACAAGAAAGAAGTTTAGTCTATGTAGGTACTATGTCAATGTCAATTGTCATTTAAAAACATCACGACCAATAAGCCGATGAGAAACAAATTTAAACATTTCTCAGTTGTAAAAATCTAGCATAGTTGAATGTTCAAAAATTTCATATCAACTAATAAAATTACTGTTTTCTCAGTGGATGGATACACACACTTGAGTTGAACTTAACATATTACCTACAATGGCAGAATTGCGTAGTGCGTTAATAATGTGCCCACAACTTTTATGGAGAACCTATAAACAGATGTTTTTTTTTTTTTTTATTTTGAAAGTTAAAAAAATATTTTGTTAAAATTTTGAAAAAAAAGTTTAAATTTAACAAGCCATAACTCCTTAAGTATTTACAAAACACCTTTTTAAAATAACTTAAGACTATATGCCTTTCAATTATTGATTCTTTTACCTCCAAAATACAAGGACAACCCGAGAAAACAACCCGTATCCCATTCTTTTCTTATTTTATTTATTTTTCATTAACAGTTTTGTATACATATTTATTCCTTAAAAATAATTTGACATTGTGAGAAGTTAGGCCCCTTATGTGCTAACACAACTTAAAAAAACATTTTTATATTTGTAACGTAGAATTAAGTGACAAAATTGTAAATATTTATTGTTCAATAAGAATCGTTAAATCGTATTGATTCTTTATACTTACAAAATATACATTTTTAATATTTGTGTCTGTCTGTCTCTGTCTGTTTGTCCTGGTCAATCTCGAGAACGGCTGGCCGGATCTTGACAGGACTTTCACTGCCGATAGCTTATTTTGTAGCGTAGAATTGGAGAAGAGCACATATGGCAATTTCTGAGCCGTCATTATTATTTCACACCGGATAATGCACACTTTAGTTTTTATCACTAACTACTAAACTTTGTTTTATTTCGCTTGATCAAATTACCAACTTGAATTCACTTTGAAATTATTTAACGGTAAGTAAAAAATATATACTCAAAAGAAGAGAGAGAGCTAATGATAACGTAAATTGTCGAACTGAGTACATCTTTTTTTGTGAAGAACTGCTCTTAGGCCGCGTATCGACTATGCGCGGCTGCCGCACGAGCCATGTTCGACCGCGGCAATTCAAAAGTTTGGTTCGCGAGCCAATTTTTGAGAATTTTGGGATACAGCGCGGCTGCAGCGCGAGGCACATGATCCAATGCTTGCGAGACAAAATTATTTTTTTTTTTTTTTGTTATTTTACTTTTCTTTAAAAATGTTGTTTAAAATTGAAAAGAAATAGAATATTTTCCTAGGATGAAAAAAGAAAAAAAAAAACAGTGGTTGCACTATGTGCCTTTGGGGGCGTCTGGCACCTATATATTCGCAATGGGGAGAGTTTACCTGTTATTTTGGGGTACCATTTGTTTGGTTATACTCAAAAATAAAAAAAATTAGTGTTTGACCTTTGGGGCTGCTGGCTAAGTGGGGCACCACTTCTTTTGGCATCACTTATATATTCGTAATGAGGAGAGTTTACCTGATTTTTGACATTTGATTTAAGTGGTTATACCTCCGATATCCAAAAAGGATTGTTCGCCCCTTTTTGGAAGCGTCTTTCAAGGTGAAGACACTACTTAAAACGTCTGAGACCCCGAAATTCTTAATCAGAGCGCCATTCTCTACAGTTTGCCTGTGCATATAATAGGTTACTACCCGGGTCCCTTAATCGACAAAATCACAGTTTTCAAACCCTCACCACCCGCTCCGGCACCCAAAAAATCCTGCCAGACGACTGAATTCGAATGAATTTTTAAAAATGAGGAAACTTGATGCCAACCCCGGATTATTATTCACCAAAAATGGGTCTCTTAATTTTTTCCAATCCCGTGATTCCGGGATTGAAAACAAGTTTCGGGATTGAACGTTTTGGTCCGGACTCAAAGGAATTTTTTAGGAGAAAAAAAATGAGGGAGTTTTTTCTATGGCGAGGAATGAGAATTTCGTCAGGCTGCTAGAAATTATAAAAATTGGACTCATGAGTAGGTAGGTATTGTTCAATTATCAAGTCGGAATTTTTTTATTTTGTTCATATCATTACTCGCTTGATTATTGAGGTGTTAGCATTGTAGTAATTTGACAACTATTTAGAAATAAGAGTAAAACCGAGAGTAAAAGAAACATTTATTTTTGGAAGAGGAAACAAACAGAAAAATGTATGATAGCTTTTAAAAAATGGAAAACATTCACTCCGTTCGCAGAACTGTTTCACAGAAAAATTACCCGCGCCTCAAGTGAAAAGAACCTAAAATAATTTGTATGTAAACAGAAGAGGACTGTCTTTTATACAGATCTCTCAGTTATGATTATCCGTTATTAATACGATTTTGATAAATATCGGTCTAAGAAACTACAGCCTTTTGTTATTAAGATATCCAACATCACCAAAATAAAACATTTTATAGAACTCCAATAAAAACTGCAACGAAAAAGTAAAATAACCAACACCTATTGCATGATATTAAAAAAAATTATTGTTAAAAAAAAGATTCGATGAAATTTCAAACTATTTTTATTTTAATTATATTCAGTTTTTTTTTGGACATATTTGGGGTGGAAAAAGTAATTAATTATTATTTATTCATTACAGCATACATTTTCATTGTAGAAGATTATCATAATAAATTTTTGTTATTTTAAAATTATACAAGCAAAATTTTAGAACAAAATAAACAAACACCATTTCTATGAAAACTATTATAATTTTTGATAGTTTAATTCTATTAATAGTTTTAAATATTAAATTTATTTGAAGTATGAAGAGGGAGACAATCTTCTGGGAAATATTTTTTTTTTGTACATTAAATAAAAAAATGGTTCTACAGTAAGAATTCATCTCCAGTGTTGCCATCATTTATTGTGATTTTAAGAAAACAAATTTTGGTTCTAACCCATATCAACAAAAATAAATTGTTCTTCAATATGTAAATTCGCTAGTACATTGATTACTTAAAAGAAAAAATAGTAGCATTTGAAACTGCGTTTAAATAAAATTTATACTTTGTGTAATCTTCCCATCACTAATTCTAGATTTTCAGGTCAATTTTCTACAGAAATTTTGCTGGAGAAATGTTTAATGTCTAGAGAAAATCCTAAAAAAAATTGGCACGGAGCTAATTTTTGTTTTGATTTGCAGAAGACAAATGTTTCCGCAAAATCTAATCTTTGTCGGATATATTCTGTAACTTTGCCTTTATTTTATCTAATTTTCATTGGCTTTACCAACAAAAAAGGAAAAAATTAAGGATTTAAACAAATAATTTTCGAGAAATTATTGGTGAAGTTTATTTGTGTTAGTGTTAAGTCCTAACATACTAAATACTAAATTGTCAAAAAAAAATTGATAAATTTTATTTAAATTCAATTATAAAGGCTAGTATTTCTTCCAAAAAAAAAATTTAAGCTTCTAATTGACATAGTAATTTTTGATAATATGGGTTAGGGTACACTAAAAAAAACATTTTTTTAATAAATAATAAATGATGGCAACCATAAAGATAAGGCCATACTGTAAAAGGATTTTTTTTACAATATACCAAAGAATCATTTCCTAAGGGATCGGTCCCTATTCAGGGACATTTTATATACATACAAATTTAATTCTATTTGATATTTTAATTAAGCGAATTTAGTTTTGTTTTAAGATGGGAGATATTTGTTAATATGAATATTGTATAAATGAAAATATTATGTATAACGGATATTAATAGAGTTGAAATAAGAGTAATCAAAACAAAATTTTACACAATTGTTGAAACTATTAAATACAAATCAAAATTAACATGAAATCAAAAAGTATAAAAAAAAGTACAAGATAATATACAAAAATAAATTTAAAAAGATACATGTGTAACGTTTTGGCTTACAAAAATGTCGAAAAATATTAGTTAAATAAGTTTCTGCAAGTGTTTATTTTATGAATGAGTGTGGTTGAGTGAATATGGTGGACACTTGCGTGCATATATTTTTGTATCTGCAGTTGTTGTCACTTACCTTGGGGTACGTTGGCGTTTAGTGGTATAGCCAAGCGAGCATTTACAGCGAGCAAATGATCACGTCTAGCGATTAAGCTGTTCACATGTTCTTCGAGGCGAACATTTTCTGTTTGAAGCTGATGTAAGCATGATAGTAATGACGCAACTAAAAATAAAAATTTAATTGAATGAAAAACTTGGTTTATTTTAAAGTATAGGTACACAAAATAAAGTAAGACTCAAATGTGCACCTTAATGCGAAAGCATGTAAAAAAACACTTGCAGTGTTAAAAAAAAAAAATACACCGATAACCTATCTGCACAAACACAAAATTCGAATTTTTATAACTAATGTCCAGCCTATAAAGAAGAAATAAAATAAAATAGAAAGCAAACGTTTGCTCATTACACGTATGCCCACTAACAAAATGAACACTCGTCTATGGTACAGTGTGTTAAAAACAACTTAGTTTGATTTTATTTCATATAACGATTTCAAAAAGTAGTGAATACCCTACTTGCAATTGCAATCCCGCAATCCTGTCAAATTTTTGTCTGCGGGTAAACGCTACACGGGCAATTCTTCTGCGGGGAATAATCCAATTGAGTGTTATTTTTCCGCGTTCAACGGGATAACGAATACGGGAAAACGTTACGCTCCATTTAAAAAGAACTTCTAAATAATGAAAACACAAGTGAGGAAGTTCGCAATGAAATGCAACAGAACATAAACGGTGACAACTAGTAGAGAAACTCGCGCCTTTAATATCAATGCTTTGGCAAATTATTACTTTTGAACATGTTGTGATAAAACACTTTACAGTGATAGTCCACCCTCCATTCCTTCAACGGCAATGGCAGTTTTCAAAATAAAAAATTGGCCAAATGTATAATTAGTTTTCACAAATCAACAGCAACAATTACAAAATTTCGTTTACCTATATGTAAAGCCAAAAACGAATTAGTTAATTTTATGTTTATTGACATTTGCTCAAAACTTTGAGATAACTCTTTCGTTTGAAAAGATATTTCAGTGAAGTTTAAATAAAATTTATAGGAGCGGAGTTAGCTAATCGATATTCCGACATTATGTTGGCGCACATGAATTTTAGTCCAGATATTGCCCAAATATACAGCCTTGGAAAATGCAAAGTTCAATGACCCAACTTAAGTATGTTTATTGGTGTAGTTTGAAACATTGAAGATACTAATGTATAACTGTCAAAACATTAGGCATTTTCAAGTCGAAAAAGGGTTGGCAGAGCAAAATTATTTGCACAATACATTTTTTATATTATATCTTTTAAAAAAAGTGGCCTTATTAATAAAAAATAAACTGTAATTTTAAGACTTATTACCGAGTTAACTAATCCGTGGATTAAAAATGTTCACACTTAACGTAAATGCATTTATTTACCCTTCCAGTTGGTTGCAGAACATAAATACTACATGGATTAAATTTCTTGAAATTTGGATTTGGAATAACAGTTAATTTTGTATTAATATTAGGAGATTATTGTCACTATATTCAATAGTAAATAGAAATACACACAAGATATATTGACAGTTTAATACACACAAGATATATTGACAGTTTAATTAAAAAAAAAGTTGTGGTTTATGGGACCCTCGACAAAAGTGAAACTTTATTGTTATTTTCTAATAAAAAAAATTTGAATATTCAATTTGAATATTTTTCGCTCAAAAACTAAATTTGATAGATTTTATATTATTTTATCATGTATTGTAGTAGATGAGACTGTTTTCACAATAAAAAAAAGAATTGCGCTGATTTTTTTTAAGTTTTTTGGCTATTTAATTTGACAGTAGAACTGAAAACCCAATCTACATTTTGACAGTTTACGTGAGGTAGTTAACTACGCAATCAACTACGTGTAGCGTAGTAAAATGTTTTTTTCCTTTAAAAAAATATTTCTTGAAGTCTGTTACATAATTGTAGTACCTAGCTACTGTAGGTAACTTAAGTTTAAATAACTGTGGCAGGTACACGTATCGCGAACTGTAAAAGTATAGATTGAGTGCTACTGTCAAAGTGAATATTTTCCGTTTAAAAACTTAAATTGATAAACTTTGTAAGTTTTCTGTAACTTATAGATGGTTAAATAAATAAAAAAAATATTTTAGAAAACATTTAATTTGACAGTAGAACTTAAAACTCAATCTACATTTTGACAGTTAGCGCTATGTTTACTTTATTTTATTACGTTAACTACACTATTTAACTACCTACCCTAATTACGTATCGGGGGTTCACACTCAACTGCAGGCATGACCAGCGCGGCATGATGAACGCTTGACAGTTTGGATTCACACTAGTCAAGCATGCCGTCAACCACAATAATCGTCAGAAGAATTCAAAATATTTTGAAAACCATCATGCCACTTGACGCGCTTGACCAGCCGCAAGATGAAGCGTTCACACACATATGCCTGCTGTTGAATGTGAATAACCCTTACCTGAAGTATCAAAAGTACAAAAAAAAAAAAATTAATATTTTTGCCATCTCTGCAGCCAAACCATTTCATTCTCTTTCATTCTCTATGTTTTTGTTTTTGCTTATTCCTTCATTGCTTGTGTTTGTCTTTGTGTTGTGCTTGTACTTCAACTGGATACTGGAGAATAGGGCTTTTTAGGTAACAACGATATATCTCTTTCTCGTTCTCACAGAATTGTCAAAAACAGCAGTATGGTGAACAGCTGATTTTTTTTTTATCATTGTTGAAAAATTGATTGAAAACAAAAGCGGGAATTTTAAAGATTTGTGCGCGAAAATTGTGAAAATTGTTGGTTTTGCTAATTAAAATAAATTTTTAAGCCACGGAAATCACAAATTTCACACAAAAAAGAATACCGCATTTAAAAATTATTTCCAAATTGTTTTCTTCAAGATCTTGAGTTTGACAGTTTGAAAAAAGCGCGATACATATTTCAATCTGTCTTCACCATAGTGTGAGCTTTGACAAGATGGTAAAACTCCCTATAGTATTTCTGCCATATCTACTTCTACTTCTGCAGCCAAACCAGTCAGCTGCATTATTATCAGCACGAGACACAGAAGCGACAACTGCAGCACCAGCAGCAGCACCAGCGGCAGCAACATCGGAGAGCATCGTCAATAGGATGGAGCCTCTGAGCTCGAGGGGTAAGTACTGTCCCCCAATATTTTTGAAAAACGTAGATGTTTATAGACTAGTAAAAGAATTTAGAGATAAATCGGTGAAATTCAATTATGAAATTAGAAATCGTGGTAGTTCAAGTAGATTATTCGTTGATAATAGTGGGGTTCATAGGGAAATCATGGATCTTTTGAGGCATACCGACAATGTCGGGGCCCACTCCTTCACTTTGAAGGAAGATCGAACATCGAATGTTGTCCTAAGGGGGCTCACCTTAGATTATAATGAAGCTGAAATATTAAATGAATTAAAAGAAAAAGTTTCAAATGTGGATAAAGTTTCCATTTTTGAAACTTTAAAATCCAAAGCAGCTAAAATCCGCTACAATTTATTCCTCGTTCGTTTATTACCCGGTACGAGCCACGATGAGCTCATCAAAATTAGATATCTTTTTAATACGCGAGTGTATTGGGAGAGACCTAGGGGCAACAAGGGTTCGCTTCAGTGCAGACGGTGTCAGCAATTCGGCCACTTAGCCAAAAACTGTGCTAATAATTATAACTGTGTCAAATGCACCTCTAAGCATGAGCCGGGTTGCTGCGCCGTCTCAAAACAAGAAGGCAGTAAGGCCTTATGTGTCAACTGTGGAGATAATCATCCAGCTAATTACAAAGGCTGCATTTCGTATAAAAAGTACGAAGCCAATAGGAAGCAGAAATTACGAGCTGCTAATGAAAAAATCAGCAAAGCCAAAATCTTCTCCAAAATAGTTGCCAATGGTAGCCTTGTTGTCCCTGGGGTTTCTTTTGCTAGTCAACTACGAGGCTCTCAGCTACCTCAAAATCCAAGCTCGGTTAACGATCCTCCAATCTCAAACTCTAAAAGTAGTTATGGTCAGGGTTTAATTAAAGATTTCATGAACCTTTCTAATTCTATTCTTGGAATGGGAATCGATTTAATTATCTCAAAAATAGAACATTTTATGAATAACTTGGACAATTTCGATTCCATAATTAGCAAACGGCTTGCGTATCTGGATCTGGTTAACCAGATCCTGGTCTGTTCGAAATAACGGTGCTAAAACTTTTGACATTCAACATTACGTCCTTGGTTGGTCAGGCTAGGAGAATAGAGCTAATGAAAATTCTCCAAGCTAACGATTGTTCTGTGGGTTTCGTTCAAGAAACTCACTTAAATTCTATACACAAAATATTGAGGTATTGAAAGATCCGATTATCTCTAGATTTTAAAAATAAAATAAAGAAGAAAATAAAAAGACTGAATTCATCTACCTACGTTTTCAATTATTGGGGGGAAGTACTTACACCCATTGGTTAAGCTTCCTTCTTCTATACATTAAGACACTACGCCAGTACAAATTTTTATTAAATGTTTTAATGTTTGTAACCTTTATGTATTTTGTTTTATAATACGCAGAGTTCATGTATATTCAATCTCATATATTTGGATATTCATTAAAAAGAGAGATAGATCTAGTATTCTATAAATGTATCTCTGAAATTTGTTGTCTGAGTCTTCCACTCACTCTTAATATTCTCATATATTAACACACATATTCATTAACATAATACTGTGATAGTAAAAAATGTGAAAACATCAATAGAGCGCTCTCGCTTTATTAAATTTAAAAACAACTACAAAGTTAGTAAGATAAAAAGAGAAATTATCAATTCGAAACTGTGTGAAACATATTTTACAATGCGCTGGCGCATTTTTCGTTTAAATTTTAGTTTGTAAGTTAGTATAGGTCTATTTGTAAATATATATGTGACTTTCCGTCTCAAGAAACAGAAGATTACTTATGAGCAAAAGTAGTATGACTATATATCTTTATATAATAACTTTTCGCCACGAGGCTTTCCATTAAATAACTGAAAAGTAGGCCATACATTACAGCCATCTTTGTACTCGCTAAAGCGAATAAGAAATAATTTGAATTAGAATAAGACAAACATTGTTACTCGAAACTATAAGACTCAATAAAATTCAATTCAATTCAATTCTGCAGCCAAACCATTTAACTTTTTTTGTTTTTGTTTCATTGTTTGTGTTGTACTTATGCTTCAACCCGAACGATAACAATGTTATGTTTTTTTTTATACAATGTCAAATAGTGCAATCTTGCATGTTCATCTACCAAATATTTATTTTGTATACTGTTTTTTTTTTCAAATTATTTGCATTTTATTTGTTTTTCATTTTTTACCATTCTTTTCTTTTGTGATTCTTTGTTTTTATCATTAGTTAACTTTTTTTTGCACATGCCACATTTTTATTCAACTTTCAATTTATTGGTATACATAGCTATTTTTGTAACCTTAAATTGTAAACATGTTAACAGTCTACATGAGATGTATCTCAAAGGTAACTATATATATTTATAAATAAACAAATTAATAAATAGGGAACTCTACCGAGCAAATACAAAAAGGGCGACCGACAGACAAATCGTTGCGGTATTTTATATAAAAAAAGACGTCTTGTAGATTGACACAGCCAGCCTTCTCACTGTTCACTGACCAACAAAGACCGCCATACTCCTCGCTTTACAACGTCAAATAGAAAAACACACAACACTACCTTTCCTCGCCTCCGGCTAGACCACACAGCTACTACTCACCAGCACATATTAAAAGGACATATTATTATGTGGACAACGTGAACAAAAATATTGGACATAAATCATAAATGCTCGGCCTAAATTCGCACAAAAAATGCAGCCAATTCAATTCCATTTTCCCCTACAATCAAACAATCAAAATTTCATCCATAAAATATTCCATATTCCATTGCCGTATAAGATTATACTATTTTTAACTTCATTATAAATTCGTGCGATGCATCGCGATTGCGATTGTGAGGTTTGTGTCTATTCCGATTGCCGCCTACAGCTAATCAAAGGCGTGATTTCGTCCCATGATATAACAAATAAGTAAATAAACAAATAAACTAGAAATTACTATTGTATTTGAGTTTTGAGATGTCTGGTGACAAAGGAAACGAATAATATATTGATGTTTGTTTTGTTTATTTTTATTATTATCAATACGCAGACAGGCGTCTTTATTTGTGTTACGATTCGGATACCATAAACAAAACAAATATTACGATCGGAAGTTTTGTCCGATCGTAGGTTTATCCAAACAGATTCGGATACCATGAACAAAACAAATATTACGATCGGAAGTTTTGTCCGATCGTAGGTTTATCCAAACAGATTCGGATACCATGAACAAAACAAATATTACGATCGGAAGTTTTGTCCGATCGTACGTTTATCCAAACAGATACGATGGTAGGGCCGGTTATTTTTCGTAAATACTAGCTCCGAATACTTATTTTTAAAATTAGAGCTGAAAGTCTTTAGTTGCTAGGTCTTTTTTCTTCAACAATTTGAATTGTAATTTTTATTATTTTTCAATAAATAATAATAATAACAATAATAATACTGATATATTATTACAAAATAGCACCCAGTTTCCCCACAAAGAATTCAAAGTTTTTTCTCATTAAGTTTAAAATCACTGGAAATACACTACAAAACGATTTGAAATTTATCTATGGGTATTTCATCGATCCCAGTTATTAACACAGACAAGCTTGTGATTTCTTATCTTATAATAATAATAACAATAATAATACTGATATAGTATAAAAAAAATAGCACCCAGTTTCCCCACAAAGAATTCAAAGTTTTTTCTCATTAAGTTTAAAAACACTGGAAATACACTACAAAACGATTTGAAATGTATCTATGGGTATTTCATCGATCCCCGTTGTTAACACAGGCAAGCTTGTGATTTCTTATCTTGTCAAAACATAATTTTAGCCAGATATTTTCTGAAGCATTGGAAATGTTAATCTTAAGAACCTTAAAAAGAGTTTTTGTTTTTCAAATTCAATGTTCTTGTAAAATAGAAAACCGGATGCTTATTGTATGTTTAAAATATTCTGGATATCAAAACTACCGCTCCGCCTAAACGGGGGCTGATAGACCCCTCCCTTATTTGTTTTGTTTTTTGCCTTAACATAACCTACTCGCTCTAGCTTTTTGCTGCACTTAATAACAATCACTCTGTATAAAGCTACATGTGACCAAGAACGTTATTAATTTAAAAAAAAAGTGATTTAAGTTAAGTTCAAAAAGTATTCAATTAGAGGAGTTTATTTTCTTCCTAAGGGATTTTGTGATTTTGTACACAAAGTTTTTTATGAATAAGATTTTAGCAACAGAGGGTAGTTTTTTTATTATTTATATTTGACTACCTGACCCGCCGGCTTCGCTTGGGTAGACAAATCCTAGTTTTGTACGAGTTAAATGAAGTACGTTTTTAAAATATACAATTGGGAGAAAACATTTTTAAATCAAATCGAATTTTAATAAATTTTATTTCGTAATTAAAAAAGGGTTGTAAAAAAATGTGTACTGTTTAAAACTACAACATGATTACATTTTTTTAACAGAACGAAACCCAAGTATATGAAACATACTTTACTGCTTCGCTAGGGAAACTTTCATATAATTACATTTAAAACTAAAAGACAAAATATGTTTATAATTTATTAAAAAAAACTTTTTTTTTCCATTCAAGAGCTCTTTCATAAACAACGTTTTTTGTTTTCCCATTCCATGCATAAATAAATAATATGGACGTTTTACCCACTCGCGAACATCCAACATAAAGTTGTCCGTGAGAAGAATTGGAATTTCTAAGCTTATACCATAGACTTGTAATGACTGTGCTTGTGATTTGTTAATTGTTATAGCAAATGCATGGCGAATTGGTAATTGTAGACGTTTACATTCAAATGGCAAATTAGGAGGAATCATTGGTATTCTGGGAATGAGTACATCTTCCCCCTTATATTTGACAATTAGAATAGTTGCTTCGATAACATTGTTCATTAGTCGTTTTACCGCTAATCTAGTACCGTTACATAGTTTTGGGTGATTTTTATTTCGAAGCATGATAATTGGTGCACCAATCTTTAGCTGCAAAATATGAGGTAGAATCCCAGTTAAATTGAAAGAATTTAAAAATTTTAAAGGATAATTTACAGCTTCATATTCATTTGTTATGGTGTCTATTGATTGGTACACAACAATTTCATTAGGTATGAAGATTTCCGTGTTAATTTCATTTACATCCTTGTTTTTGCCAGCTAATATAGCTCTTTCACTTATCCAGGAAGGAATTTTATAAATTCGTGCAATGTTTGGAAAACCATTTTGTATCCATTCGGCTTTAGATTCCACCAATCGGCAAAAATTTGTTGGAAATGTTTTTAAACCATTGTTATCAATTGCCATTTTTTCGTTTCCCATTTCCACCAGTGGGACCACATGCTGTAGACCTAGGAATAACAGGTAATGTTGGTCTACAGTCAAAATCAAAAAAAAAATCATGGCACTACCAAATATACGTTGATTTCCTCGTAAATCTTTCAAAGTTCGATTTAGCGCTTCTAATGATTTTTTGTTAACAATTGTGCACTCATCCCAAATGATTATTTAACATTGCTGTAGAACCTTTGCCATTCCAGATGTTTTCGAGATATTACATGTTGGAGTTTCATTTACTTGCATGTTCAGTGGTAACTTTAATGCAGAGTGAGCAATCCCATTTTTGCAACAATGAATTTTTTGTAAAATTAGATTTTAAAATTTTTTTTTGTGAAAAACCATCCTGATTAGAATAGCTATCTTCAACACAAATAATTACTAAAATCGGCCCACTCGTTATCGAGTTTTTCGAACACGAACATAAGGCAACTTATTTTTATATATAAGATTAATGATATTTATTTAATGACGTTTTTTTTTTTGTTTGGAATTCAGTTTAAAAAAAAACAACAGTAAATAGGCAGCAGTTTTAAAAACTGTTCACTTAAAAATAAACAAAGAAGAGAATCATAGCTTTGCAAAAAGATATAGCATGCTGGTATGTGCACTGCCAGTGTTATAAGTTTGCTTCTATTTTAAGCCATTTTCAAAGAAAATTGCCCATTTTAGATAGAACAGGTCTCTTGGGATCAATATGAATATGCATAAAGTTAAGAAGTAAACTTACTATCAAAATGCTGTGCTTGTTCCATTAAAAACTGTGAGCCCTGTTCCCATTGTCTTTCTAGCAATTGTTCCAAAGATTGGGGTGCATAACCTCCACCATTGCCACCAAACATTGATGCCAATGAATTGGCACTACTTGGCATATTTGTAGGAGTTCGAACCTGCAAAACCAAAAATTATATAAGAAATACAAAACAATAAAGTGTTTTTCGAACTTACATTATTTACTGGCTTCGAGGAGAATGGCACTCCCACAAATTGTGGTGGTTGCAGTTCGGTGTACGCACTGTGGTCTTGCATCTCTATGTGTAATTGATCGGTAAGTTTTTGAGCCACACTACTTGCTGGGTTCAACTGATTGCCCAACATATGCGTTGCATGTATAGGTCCATTTGAAAGCGAGCCAAGTGTTGGAGTTGTAACTGGTGTCGAGACTGCATTTCCGCCATTCTGAAAGACTTTTACATCTTTTAGTTCGTTTGATTTCTTGTCACGTTTTCTCGCCGAGCCTGGCTCAGAACATGGTGAGCTGGGAGGAGAATCCTTTAAAGCAGCATTGTTTGTATGGTTAACATCAATAGATGGTGGTACTGAAGCCAACGCAAGTCCAGACTGCATTTCATAACTAAATTTCAAGCCGCCATTTACGGGTGGATTTACTCCGGACAGTGAATTCTGCGAACTGCCACTGATGTTAAAAGATGAGGAGAATATTCCACTGTCTGGCGTTCTAGAAATGGTCGGAGGAGGAGGGTTGGTGTTAGAATTTGAATGATCAATTGGAAGGGAAATAGGAAGAGCAGATGAAGCAGTGCTATCGACAGCTTTGTTAGCAACTGGAGTTTGCTGCTGCTGCTGAAGTGCTGTTACTTGTTGGTGTTGTTGAATTTTTTGTTGGTGTTTTGGTTGTTGGTGTTGTTTGTGTTGTTGTGGTAGTTGCTGGTGTTTGTGTTGATGTCGCTGTGGTTGTGGTTGTTGTTGCTGTTTTTGTTTTTGTTGTTGATGTTGTTGTTGTTGGTTTTGTTGTTGTTGTTGTTGTTGTTGTTGTTGTTGTTGTTGTTGTTGTTGGTGTTGTTGTTGTTGTTGTTGTTGGTCTTGTTGTTGTTGGTCTTGATGTTGCTGGTCTAGTTGTTGTTGGTTTTGTAGTAGTAGTTGTTGTTGTTGTGTTTGTTGTTGATGTAGTTGTTGTTGTCCTTGCTGGTGCTGATGTTTTTGTTGTTGGTGTTTTTGTTGTTGTTGTTGTTGTTGTTGTTGTTGTTGTTGTTGTTGTTGTTGTTGTTGTTGTTGTTGTTGTTGTTGTTGTTGTTGTTGTTGTTGTTGTTGTTGTTGTTGTTGTTGTTGTTGTTGTTGTTGTTGTTGTTGTTGGTGTTGTTGTTGGTGTTGGTGGTGGTGGTGAAGTTGTTCTGGTTCTTGTTCTTGTTGTCGTAGGCGGTGCTGCTGTTTTTGTTGTTTTAGTTGTTGTTGTTCTTGTTGTTTTTGTTGGTCTTGTTGTCGTTGTTGTTGTTGTTGTTGTTGTTGTTGTTGTTGTTGTTGTTGTTGTTGTTGTTGTTGTTGTTGTTGTTGTTGTTGTTGTTGTTGTTGCTGTATTTGTTGTTGTTGTTGCTGTGTTATTTGTTGTTGTTGCTGTGTTTGTTGTTTATGTTGCTGTGTTTGTTCCTGCTGTGGGAGTTGTTTTTGTTTATTTTGATGGTGTTGTTGTTGGTCTAGTTGTTGTTGTTGTTGTTGTAGTTGTTGTTCCTGTTGTAGTTGTTGTTCTAGTTGAAGTTGTTGTTCTTGTTGGAGTTGTTGTTCTTTTCGTAGTTGTTGTTCTTGTTGTAGTTGTTGTTCTTGTTCTACATGTTGTTGTTTTTGTAAATGTTTTTCTTGGTCTTGTTGTTCTTGTTGTTGTTGTTGTTGTTGTTGGTGTTGTTGGTCTTGTGTTAGTTGTTGGTCTTGTTGTAGTTGTTGCTCTTGTTGATCTGGTTGATTTTGTTGATGTTGTTGTTGATGTTGCTGCTGTAGCAAATAGTGAGATTGCTGAGCTCTCAGCAGTTTCTTATTAAGTGGCTTCGACGAGTTCAAAATAGAAACAGCTGGATGAGCAGAGGCAAAAGAAGCTGGAATCGATGGTGGAGGAGATGGTGTTTCAAGAATAGAACTGTTTCTACGACTTTTTGAGATTGGTACTGCCATTTTGTTGGTAACACTTTCACTACAACTGTTTTTGCTATTATTACTTTTAACTAAACAAGCAGTGATGTGAGTTGAGCTAGATGAATTAGAAGTTACATATGACGAAGATGTAGAAGAGGAAGAAGTAGATAGAGATAGAGGAACTGATGGAGTTGTTGCTGGTGTGGATAGAACTGGTGGCAGTGGGGGAGTGGGAGTTGATGGATCGTAAGAAGATAGGTTCATTGCGTTTTTGTTACAATTATCATTTTTGCTGTTGTCTCTATTAAGAAAAACATTACTTCCAACTTTATCGCTGTCAATTGTCATAGGAGGCAACGGAACAACAGGTATCGATTGTAGTGGTGCAGTCAAAAGTGGTACTGGCGAAAGTGGCTGTGATTTGTATGAGTTCTCAAAGACAACATCCTTGCTTGCAATTGGCAGTGAGGGACTTAACTGTTGTTGCTGTTGTTGCTGTTCAGATGGACCAGCAGGAAGAGACGATGACAATTTAGCAAGTGGTGAAATGGAAGCTGCGGCTGAACGTTTTTTACCAAATCGTGGCTTTGTCGGCATTGAAGTATTATGCTCTCCAGAACGCGATCTTGACATAATTAACATTTAAAATGTGCAAAAAATATTTCATAATTTCGGACCAAGATTTTTGTGCGATTATATGATATGGCGGTGCGAGAGGCATGTAATTAGATTTAACAGGGAAAAAAATATTTGTTATGGCAAAAGACAATTTTCTGAAAATTCATTTTTAATTTAGAAAAAAGACAAAGAAAATATATCAAAATTAAATACGTCAAAACATAAATGTAAAAGAAATGATTTATTTTAAAAAAAGCAGCTCGAACGACCTTCGATTTCAACCCAGATTGCAAACCATGATTTTATCAATAAAAGGCACGACTGGGTCGAACAAACTTTTATGGCATGTAAAAACGGCATCGGAACTTGTTCTCAATAAATATTTAAAATAAATTAAAATAAAAGCGAAAAATACGATCCATTTAAGCAAAATTATACTCAGCCTATATTTATGGAATTAACGTGACACGACTACACTTAAAATTATTTAAACTTTAGAACAGTTGTCTAACTTTTACTCAAGAATAAACACTTTTAGTTATTTATTCCAGTGACAGCGGTAGTTGATAAATGTACCCAGTGCTTGTGTGTAGTTACATTCAAGAAAAGAGATTTAGAAAGAGTGAGTAGTCATACTCTCACAGAATTTAAAGTGTGGCTTCAAAAAGATAATGCGGACGTTAGTGTTTTTAAAGTTAGACAACTGCATTAAGAAAATGTATGCCATATGCCGTCTATAATAAGAACAAATATATTTTAAACCAAGATTTAAATGGACTGTAATTTTGCGCCAATGCTCTTATTAATTTTTAGTCACAAAAACCGGATGCTGAAATGTCTTGTACTTTTCTAAAAAAAATTTTTAGTTCTTACGTGATCGGGCCTTTATGTAATTTATTGAAAATTTAATGAAAACTTTCCTTCCCTTCTATTATTTTTAAAATATTAAGACAATATTAGCATACAATTAAGTGAAAAAGTACTATTCTACAATTTGTTTAATTGGTACAACCTAAAAACGAACTGTTAATAAATATTGTTTATTACGGCACGTGGTGGGCAGCGCGCGCCGCGTCGATGGGTCCTACACGTTTTTTTAAACTAAAATACAAAATATATGCTAAGGTAGCACAAAATAAAGCAAAGGAATTTTTATTAAAGATCTATTTTCAATTTGAATGTTAACTAGTCAACACATGACGATGTCAAACTACTCTCAAAAAGAATTTGCGAAGATGCCGGTCTGCTACTATTTAGCTTATGTAAAAGATTGTGAAGCCCAGAGGCTTTACGCTGGAAAATATCCAAATAGAATGTGTCACAGTCGTAGCACATATTTGTAATTAAAGATTTGAATATATATTTTAATAGTAATCGCATAACTCAATTTCTCTCGTGGCCATCTATCGGTGTAATTTAATTTCTGGCTTGAGTTGCTTGTGATATTTCGTAGACTTATTTTTATATTTTATATTTTATGTTTTCTCTCATTTAGTTTCTATTTTGTTGACGAAAGAGTAAATACAGTTGCTATGACACGAAAATATATCATTTTGTATTTTGTTGTTGGAATAGTTAATTCTTGAATGCAGTAACTATGACCGGAATTACACAGCGCAAGTTTAGCCTTGCATGAATGGAGTGGAAAAGAGAAAGAAAAGAAAACAGAAAGAAATAGAAATGAAGCTACCCGAGCATGCGTGGGTAGAAGTTTTCTTGTATCTTTTTGACGATTCTTGGTGTCAGAGCCTCCCTTTCCAAACAATTATCTTCATTCCTTCATTCTGCATGAAATATTCCAAGTCAAATTAATTCGATGCTAGTTCCGGGAACCGTGGAACTAAACCCCAATAGTTTCGAGTTGTAATTTTGCTATTGTTTCTATATACAATGATTGTTAGAATAGGTAGAAATCGGAATCAGCTGGAAAAGGACGGATTTAAAGGGAAAATCAACAAAAATATTTATTTCCAAATAAGTATAGCAAGGCATTGCAAATCTTACCGTTGTTTTTAAATAAATAAGTT
Organism: Baccha elongata; assembly: GCA_951217065.1. Taxonomy (NCBI): domain Eukaryota; kingdom Metazoa; phylum Arthropoda; class Insecta; order Diptera; family Syrphidae; genus Baccha; species Baccha elongata. The sequence goes on along the minus strand of OX578272.1, from coordinate 49,503,152 downwards.
TTGGCTTTGTTATATATTATGCATTTGATTTTAAAAACTTTCACCTCAGTTTTTTATAATATAATATAATATGCAAAAATAATATCTGCCTAAAAAACATATTTAAATCAAAGACACGACTACGTCGCACAAACTTGTTCTTGTAGCGAGTTATGAGCCTTAAAGAAAAACGAAATTATTTTATATGAAATTATTTATTCAATTCTCTCAAATAATTGAATATAAAACTAAATGACTTTTAAAGTCAATTTATAATGAACCAAAGTTTTCCGAAAAACGTGGTATATATCTTTATATTTTTAAAACCAAAATCGTTTTTTTTTTAAAAATATTTTTTTTTTTGCACGAATACATAACTTGCCTAAGTTAACCGCAAGTAAACAAATAAATTTTTATTATTCAAAAAAAAAAATTTAGTTTTGTTTGCTCTTTTTATAGGTATTATACCTCTCAATCGGCGGTCAGCCATCAGACGAATAGGGGGAATAACATGTAGCATATGAAAACATGCACGTGCCGTAACTATTCGGGACTGGTGGAAGTGTGATCATAGCCTCTTTGCGGCGGCCGCTAGTAACAAGCCTTTTAAAAAAGGTTTGGCTAATATGATCAGGCTAGTTCCTCAGGTTGGCAACAGGTTAATTCCCTGTTCCGTAAAATTTTAGAATTACGAACCCGACAACAAGCCTCGGAAACGGACTGATCTCACGACGACAACCAACGCAACGAAAACGGCAAAACGATTTACGAATTTTCTTATGGAACGTACGATCGCTCTATAGAGCTCGAGCTGCTCAGCAGCTAGCCGATGCCCTGTCAAAATATAGAGCTGACATAACAGCACTACAAGAAATCAGATGGACAGGGAATGGTGTTTTACAGAAGAAAGAATATGACGTATACTACAGCTGTCATACAAAACACCATGTGCTCGGGGTAGGCTTCCTAGTCAGCGAAAAAATGAAGTCTACCATCATCGGCTTTAACGCTATAAGCGAAAGGCTATGCACCCTTCGCGTGCGAGGCAAATTTACGAACATTAGCCTCATTAACGTTCACGGACCTACGGAGGAGTCCTCAGACGAAGAAAAAGAGACTTACTACGAACAAGTCGAGAGGACCCTCAATGCCTGTCCTAGGTATGACGTAAAAATCATCCTTGGGGATTTGAACGCAAAAATAGGTCGGGAGCCGGTATTCAGGCATTACGCAGGCACCCATAGTTTGCATGAGAACACTAATGACAATGGACTTCGAGTCTTAGAATTGGCAGCATCGAAAAACATGGTCGTTGCGAGTACCAGGTTCCCGCGAAAAGATATCTACAAAGCCACCTGGGTATCACCTGATGGAGTCACTCGTAACCAAATAGACCACGTGTTGATAGACCGTCGCCACTACTCGAACTTGATGACGGTACGAACGTACCGAGGCGCCAATATCGACTCGGATCACTATCTTGTTGGTATGGTCTTCCGAGGGCGGATTGCCTTGCGAAGACGTATTGCATCCGCCGATCAAGTTCGAATCAACACGGCTGCCCTGCGCAATGAAAATGCCAGTAACACCTTTGGTAATGCGTTAGGACTCGCCCTAGAATCGCTTGATTTAGGGAGAGTAAGTCCTGGGGCCAGTATGCTGGGCGTAGATGAGAAGTGGACACGCCTTAAGAATACTGTCATTAGTACTGCCAACTCCATCTTAGGCAGCAGTCGTAGAAATCGGAACGACTGGTTTGATGATGAATGCAAGCTAGCGACTGAACGTAAGAATGTTGCGTACCGAGCAATGCAGCAATCTCATAGAACGCGGGCACGCGAAGAAGAATATAAAGAGCTCAGAAGAATAGAAAAACGGCTTCACAGACAGAAAAAATCAGCCTGGGAGAAGAACTTAATCTGCGAAATAGAAAAAAGCCGAGAGCGAGGTCAGCACCAGGCGCGGAAGTTTGGCCTGCCTCCTCTTCAACCTGGCGTTGGAGAAAGCAATCCGTGACTCTGGCACGGCAACAAGAGGGACCATCGTCAACAGGTCCAGCCAGATACTGGCTTACGCAGACGACATCGACATCATCGGAAGAACCGAGCAAGCTGTACACGATTCCTTCATCCAGATCGAGCAGGCGGCACAAAATCTGGGGCTGCACATTAGTGAAGGTAAAACAAAGTACATGGTGGCGTCGAATGCGAGAGGAACAGTTGGTCAAACAATCAAGGTAGCGGAGCACGAATTTGAAGTGGTGCAATCCTTTAAATACCTTGGGTCAATAGTAGCACCCGATAACAATATAGAAGAAGAAATACGCGGGCGGCTTCTCAAATCCAACAGAGCCTACTACAGTCTGTCAAAGCTCTTCAAATCCAGAAATCTCACCATAACTTCAAAACTACTGCTGTACAGGACCATGGTTCTGCCAGTACTCACATATGGATCCGAGACTTGGGTGCTTAGCAAAAGGCACTCTGACCTCTTAGCCGCGTTCGAGAGAAAAGTCTTAAGGAGAATTGTTGGCCCCATATGTGAGGAAGGACGATTCCGGAGACGGTACAATCATGAATTGTACGCAATCTACCTTGAAGCAGATATAGTGACAAAAATTAGGCTCGGTAGACTTCGGTGGGCAGGGCACCTAGCTCGCATGAGCGAAGAGGAACCTGCTCGGAAAGTTCTTTGTGGTACATTCTATGGCAGACGACAGCGTGGTAGACCATGCTTGCGCTGGAGAGATGGCGTAGACCAGGACGCCCGGAGCCTTGGGGTGCGCAACTGGATGGCGTCGGCTCGAGACCGGGATAGGTGGAGAGACTTGTTGAAGGAGGCCAGGACCGGACCCCGGTTGTCGAGCCGATGATGATGATGATGATACCTCTCAATCGATTCAATTCAAAATCATAAACTATGTTTGACAAACTTATGAATGGTTGGATAAATATCACTTCGCTCGTAAATGCGTTTCCTTTTTTTTAATTTCTTGAGTGCCTAAGACATTCCTTTGATTGTAATGAAACTTAGCTGGAATATGTTAAAAAAAGTGAAAGAAGGAAGATAACGAAATTGTGGTTTATTTTCCACCGATGCCCTAGGAAGACAGTCATCATGTCATCGCTTTGCCGTTTTTTGTTTTTTTTTGCTAGTTCCTTCTTCATGAATAGCGGCTATGCGTTGTGAACAAAATAAGGATTGCACAATTCAAACTCTGTATACATACACTGCCGGTCACTTGAATAGCACCTCCTTTTGTCGCACATTACTATTGTAAGGTTTCAATTAATAAAGCTGCAGTTAGGTATTCCTAACATGTTAAAACAAACATTCTGTTTACATTTAATGGTTATTTTATTCAGAAAACATTTCGAAAGTCTGTCTTTCTGAGTTTAGTAAAACCTCACACAAAGCCTGAACCATGTTTTACTTTAAATTTAGTTTAATTTTTTTTTTGTATTTTTGGTGGTAAAGGTGGGGCTTAATAAACTGTAACACTATATCTAAATCGAGCATTTCAGATTTTTTAAAAATTTATATTGCTCAAAAAATGTTCAAAAACTCGAATTAAAATCAATAAAATACTCTAATTTTAAACATTATTATGGGTTTATTCTTGATATCTGCGTAGTGCTCCGTGGCGTAGTGGTGTGTGACCGACTATCACCCCGGAGTGCTGGGTACGAGCCCAGCTTCGAGAAATTAAAGATCGTCTATGAATATGTTCCAATGAATGCGAACGACAATTCCGACAATATCTTTCTGTATCAGCCATTTCACTCTGCTGTGAGTGGCGTAAAGGAACTTCGTTCCGAAAGTATTACACTTTGTTCCGGAGTAACTTAAAGTTACATTAAAAAGTAATTAACACACCTCCTTTATTCGAAATGTCAATGTTATTTCGAAGCGAAAATTCGTTGAGGAAAAGCTCGTAATAGCTTTAAATATTCCTGGGCGAAATGCATAATAAGGCTGAACAAAACAAAAAAAAAACATTTCACTTGATTAAAAAGAGCTATACAAGTGCACCAATAATAAAATAATAAAACATAATCAAAGATCATCAACCAAGAAGTAAAAAAAAAAATAACTAAAATCGTCGAGTTTAAACAATAAAAAAAAAAGTAAAGCAACAATCATTCCAACAGCATGCAGCAAAATGTTTCAACTTTTGTTCGTTGCTTTCAAAGTAAAAATCATGTGGTTTCTTTCCAATTTACCTTGATCTTCGCACGAGCGCTGATTCTTGTTCTTGCAACTGCACCACTCGTGAGTTTTGTTTTTCGAAACTGATTTTTAAATTTCCACTTTCTGTCGTTGTAGCGGTTAGACTCCCGCCTATAACACTTTGCGATGGCGACTTTCCAGTTTGGTGAATCGCGTTGTGAGCCGGCGATGGCAGGGATGATGAAAAATTCGCATGTTCTGAAACAGCTGGTGACGATTTTGTTTGATTTTGAATTCGAGGTGATTGAAGTTCTATTACAGCAGTGCCTGCTTGTAGTTGTTGCTGATGTGTAGCAGCACGGGTCGAATGTGGCGGGGTGGGATGATCTATAATATGAAGTTCATTTATTAAAATTGAATAGTTAAGCAGTTATAAATTAATATTCTTCTTCAATGATTGTACCTGGTGTGGTTACTGTGTTTATTGTTGGTAAATTAAGTCCAGGCACATTAGCAGTTGAAAGTGGTACAGATACATACAAACTAGGAGCTCCACTAGTTGTTGTACTTCCAGCCGTAACAGCGGTTCCCCCAACACCACTAGCCGTTATATTGTATGGCGATGAGGAACGTAAACGCTCGTCTACTTCTTTCGGCGTCTTGTAATTAGCAGCAGATGACGACGAGGTTGTGGTGGAGGAGGATATTGCCGATTCAGTGGTTGTAACGATCGGCGCCTGTAATATATTTCCAGTGGAATGGGATGGATTCCTTGTCGATGGTACATGTTTTGGGCTTACATTTGGGATAGTTGGTTCTGTAGACTGATAGATTGTAGATTGGTTTGATGGGGGGGTTTCGGTTTTTTGCTAGAAGAAAATAATTTACAAATAAAACAAATTAATTTAAATATTTTAAGTTTAATTTTTTGACGATAACCAAGTTTGTTTTTAAATTTTCAGAATAAAAAGTTCATGTATATTATTATTTTCCCCAAAAAATATAGGAAACATTTTCATCTCAAACATACAAAACAATGGAAATCTTTAGTCGTGTTTTATTATCGGAAACAAACTACCTATATGGATCATCCCATAAAAATAAAAAATCTTGATTCTGAATTAACGTTTTTAACTTTCCAATGCGACTAACTTTTGACATTTGTTACCCTTAGAATTAAAACGGGTCTATTTAGACCTTTTTTAAAAGTATGGAGTGTGGTATACCAACATTTACAAATTGAAAGAGCTACAAGAAGACTATCTAAACTTTTTTTTCAAATCGATTTAAGCTTTAAATTATAAACACTTTAATTCTGACCTTAGAATCAAAACGACCCTATCTAATTTTTATTTAGAATCGAAACACTATTTTTACTTATAAACATTTTGTTTTCAAAATGGATCTATTTATTCTGTAAATGACAACAAACATAAAAAAATATTTATTTTCTAAAAGGATCTACATATTTATATCGCGCCAAAGTCTACAAAGAATAAAATTTGTTATGAACTCAGTTCACAGTCAGACGTCTTGCCAGAAAGTTTTTTGCAAAAGGCAAATCAAAAATTTGCATAATTAAAGCCAATTAATGAGCAAAATTAATATTATTAGGTTCCAGCAAGCCTCCCATAGGACTTTTTCTTGTCTTAACATTGCTCGCTGTAGCTTTTAGCTGCTCGCTATAGCTTTTTGTTGCATTTTATGCCTATCAAATTGTATATCTGCTTAACATCCTATAAATATTAAGAAATCGATGTGACTGATTTTGATGATGTTTTCGGGCAATCTTCAAAAACGCCCGGGGGGTATTTCTGTTAAGTCAATGGCTTCCCTGTTTTATTGCTATCCGAGAACTGTCATCCTGGGTTAACAATCAAAAAGGGCATAAATGAAATAAAAAATAAGACCCGTACGTTTCGTGTAATTAGGTACTATCAGTAATTATAGGTACCATTAATGATTTAAATTTGAATTTTATACTGTATATAAAATTCAATTTGTTTATGCCTACTGGAACACAGTTATTTTTATTAATTATGTGCAAGATTAAATAATAATAATAATAACAATGTTTCTAAACAAACGTACATACCCCCAAAAATAGAAAACGTATTTTAAGATTATGTGGAAATGAAGCTGTCGTAGTTGCATTTGTTGTTGTGAACATTGAAGTAGTAACTTCTGCTGTAGCTCTGACAACTGAACCGTGCTGCTGATAATGATCGTATGACTTCTTTTCTTTTTCTCGTTTTTCGCGCTTTTTCTTTTTATTTTTTTTGTGTTCTTTGTATTCTAGAACTTCAATATTATTGTTACGCACAATTGGCTCCATGCTACTATCACTATCCATTGTGTGAGATTAAATTTGATTAATGTTATAACACAAAAATATTACAAAACTGACGCTAATCAACATCATTAAAACATTTTATATCACAGTAATTAATGAGATTCGCGGAATGCTGATAAAAAGCGTTTATTTATTTTTACATTATATCTTGTTTGTATTCCTAAGTTTAATAAACGCCGAATAAATATCCTCGAAAATTCTTTTAATTTGTTAATTTTCATTAACCCGATCTAACAAAAATAAACCCAATGAAAATACACAAAACATAAAACAATAATGCAATTGCAACCGCAAAATAAAAATAACTATTTAGTTTAGATCACAGTCACAGTGGAAGAGGAGCTAACAGCGAGGGAATGGTCAATGGATTATGACGTACTAAGCTATTAAATAAAGTACCTATGGTACGTAAATGAGGTAATACTTAGAAAGTATGCACACAGGAAAGAAAATTGCACACACTCTCACCTAAGCTGAGTGGTGAATTAATTTTCCCGCCTTTTTCATTATTCGCTGAACTCTTGAGGAACTACAAAATGTTTGTATACATGACACAAGGAAACAAGATAACGCAAATGAGTTGTAATTTTTGATTTGTTCTGCGCATATACGTCACAAAATCTACTTTTTTGTCAGGCCTTTGAAATGTGTGAAGAAAAAGATAAACATTCGCAAACGCAATGGAAAACTTTGCTTGTTTTATAGAGAGAGAAGACAAAAGTGCAGATATCTTCAAACATAAATTATGGGTAAAGATTATAGGTAAAGATTAGAAATTATAGGTAAAGATGAACATGTTCATCTTCATTACAGCAACATCGTCTGCATACATGATTTAATATTGCCTATTTAGGCTACATCTAAAAGCATTTTAGTTAACGGAGTAATAAAATTTATTGGCATCTTAGCTTAAAATAGTTTGCACCAATATAAGAAGGTGAATTTTTAAGAATGAGGAAACTTGATGCCAACCCCGGATTTTTATTCACCACTCATGGCTCTCTTTCATTAGAGCAAGCGAGAGGAGAGCATATATTAATCGAAAATTTTCAACGTTATCTTTGTCTTGCATTTTTAAGACGCCTTTAAAATTTATTTGGATCAAAATGGGACTTTAGGCCGTGTGCGAATTGCGTTAAAAATGCTGGTTAATTTGATCCCAGTTAAATTTGATCCGTTTTTATGGAGGTGAATAAAATTTTAGCATTTTGCTGTGTGAATTGCTTTAAATGGGATTTTTTAAGCATACATTTCCCATTGACATTCATTGCGTTCAAGAACCTATCTGGGACGGTATCAAACTATCTAAAAATATTCAGATACCTTAAGTTGTTGCATCAGCAGTTTTTTACAAGGGATTACAACTGCACGAAGCTACCTAGATTGCTTTGGATACATTCGAGAAAAAGGATCTATTAAAGAACGTGGGTATAGTGTATTTTATAGTGTATTAAATAATAATAATAATAATAATACGTCAAACAAAAAATCCAAAATGAACAATCGACTGCTAAAGTATTTTCAATTAATGTTAATCATTATTTTGCAATATCAAAGATATATAACAGGAAATTCAAATAATCAAAGAAGAAAAATTCAGGATGTACAAAAATTTAAATATGTAAAACTGTCTTTCTACTTATAAGAAAATCACAAGATAATGGTGGTTTTATTGACGAAACGCACGGCAAAAGGACTGGTGTAAACAGGGTCAAACAAAAAAACAAAATATTTGAAATGAGCGTCGATGTTTACAATATTCTTTATAGGCTCATGTTTAATTAAAGTTTCCAGTCACAAGTGATGGAATTTTATGAAAACTTCCAAGGTATTGGTTCAAAAAGCGAAAAAATTAAAAATTGCAAATGTAGTTACAAGTAGTGACAATATTATTACACACACACTACAAAAATTCACTCAATCTTTATAAAATTTTAGATTTTTTCCCCGTACGTACGTCTCTTCAAGTAACCCCTCTCACCATCACTAATTATATAAAAATCATCGTTTCCTACACGTGGAAATATGGACTTTGACGAACAGCTTACAACGAACATCTATCTAGCTATCTTAGATTGCTATCTCGTGTGCAACCGAACGCACTCAGTTTTTAGTTTTTTTTAGTAAACAACCCTGTTCGGATGAATTGTGTCAAACGGAGCTAATTCATTTGATTTTCATTTTTTGATCAGAGAAATTGTGTTGATGAAGTTGAAATTGAAAGCAACTTTGAAAAAATATAATTAATATCATTAAATGACCACTATTAACTGAACCTGATTAAGTAATAACGATTTTGACATCCTACCAGTAAAATCAAGAAAATGTTTTCAGATGTATCAACAGGTAGAGGAAACAATGCATGTATGTATTTGAATTTTCACAAAAGATTGTAATTTCTTACGGAGTTTTTCTTTAAAGGGAACAAAACTATGGCGAATCTTTCCCAGTGCCAGTTGAAAACCAAACCCAAGTGGATAAGAGTGTTTTCCTTGGCCAATATAAACTAGGCACGCAGATAAGGAATAGACATCTGATACGAGGCCAGAGAATCCATCAATTAAGTAGTGACTTTTTAAATCTAGTTCGTTTTCGCGAAATATGTACCTATGTGCCATGCCTCTGTGCAGAATAAAGTGTATGATTTTTTTTTTACAAAATAAAGGCAAGCTTTCCGGTTATGGATTGTTCCATAAGGCCAACAGAATGCTGGTGTTGCTACATTTGTTTTCTCCGAGTTATTGTGCATGTACATACATGTTTATTTTGCGACGGTGCCGGAGTGTTTTATGATAGTGCTTTTTATACGAGGTTTTCAGCGTCGCTCCTAGTACATGCAATTTCCTCTCATACTTCTTGTACATTGTTCAACATTGGGAACCGTACTAATTTTTTTAAAAAAATTTAATTATTTTACGCAAATGTCAAAATTTAACCAATGCTAAAATTTTAACGAGCTCTTGAGCAGGTTAATTTTTGGCGCCTGTATTCACCTCAGCAGTGTAAAAATTTATCCATGGGATCAAATTTAACATTTTAACGCAATTCGCACACGGCCTTAGTTTATTGGCCCTTTTAAAAATAAAAATGGTTGGTGAAATCGAAAAATGCCATTTTAAGATTTAACAACCCAATAAATATTTAAAAGTGTTTGGAGAAACTGGAGATAAGGAAGACAGTCGGAGTAGTGTGTTTGTTTTTATTTGCATTTATTTTTGTTTGTTTTATATTAATCGCATTAATGTCAAATTGTCCGTTTGTGTTTTTGTAAATTATTTTTAATTTAACTTCGTTAGGTACGAAGAATTACTAAAATTAACCGATATACTCTTTTGTACATTAATATTCATTGTGAAACAAATTTTTTTGTAAAGTTCAGCTGCCAAACCAGTGTTCTGTACTGCGTTAAAACTTCCCATAATTTTAATTACTTTACAAAGTAAATAATATAAATCTATACACATAAATAAAATTGGAGTGTCTGTTTGTAATGTCAAAATAACAGTATTTTACTACACGCATATGAGAGCATACACAGCCCTTATATCAAAACACACATTTTTAAAATGTTTGTCTGTCTGTTTGTCCTGGCTAATCTCGAGAACAGCTAGACCGATTTTGACGAGACTTTCACTGACCGATAGGTATAGTCGATTGTTTGCATTTTCGTAAATATAAACCGATCAGAATCTACAGGACCGATTTTGACGGGACCTTTAGTGCCAGATGGCTGATAATATAGGAAGTAACTTATGATGCAAATTATCCCCTAGGTGGCGATATGGAAAATTTTATTTTTCAACTGACCCGACGACAGGAAACGGATGTACCGACTTTGAAGGGGCTTTAACTGGTGGATAGCTGATGTTCTACGAAATGACTAAGGCTATTTCAAATAACCGAATAGATGGGGCGGGGGTCGCTTTTGCGAAAACTCTTACATTTTGAGTGTGAAAGCTTTTGGCAAAATGTTGAACCATTAGGTTTATAATAACTCTTTCAAAAACAATGTTTTATCCTTTATTATTTCTGCGGTATAATAAAAAATGCTGCGTTTTAAGTTTTTTGTTTTATATCAAAACATAACAGCAGCGATAGCGGTTGAAAATATTAAATGGAACCATATTTTCTAAACCACTGAACTGATCTGGATGATTGATATAATTACAGACACATATTTGAACCGAGCTACTTTCTGCATAGTCAGTTTTTTATTTGGTTCAAAATAAAAAACAATTCATAGGATTTACAAAATGTAGGTATACGTTGAAAATGCTAAATGGGGCCATACCTTATAAGCTACTAAACAGAATTGGATGGTTGCTACCATTCCAGAATCAGCTAAGAACTTTCCTATATGCTGCGTTCTTTTTTTCGTTTTTTCCAAAACAAATTTTTACATTTCCCCGTACCAAGAAATAAAAGGGGAAATTTTTCAATTCTTGTAGGGAAATTTAAAAAAGTATATTAGTGTTAAAAATCCCATTTAATCCAGTTCACACAGCAAAAAGCTAAACATTTATTCACCTCAACTCAAACGTCAAATATTAGCCAGAGGATACAATTTTAACGGTGTTCGCACACGGCCTTAATGTAGCATTTTTGGGATATTAAGTTTGAAACTTGAATATTTTCGAGAAATAAATACATAAAAGAAAATAAACATATTCATGAACTACAATAATATATTTTCAATCAAATTTTAATTGATAGTGTAATATAACCACTTTATGAAAACAAAATGCGAAAGAATTTTTCTTACATGGTTGTGGTGCGTACCACCATTAATCATTTTGACAGCAACTTGTTATAGGAAATCAATTCAGATTTTATCTGTGTACTCTTTTCGTCTTTAGTTCTGCAGGTGCAGACATGTAAATCCACCAATATCGGCATCAGTTTTGAGTTTTTTCTACCCTTTTTGTTCGATGCAAGACGTGGACCACTGCTTTTATCTCTTAGAGTTTTCCGATTTTCTTAATGATTAGTTTAGAAAAACAGTATTCGTCATGAATTATAATTTTTTTCTTTTTTTTTCGAGTTCCTAGTCTTAATTTTTATAATATTATCAAATGAAACATAAAATTGCATGAAAAAGTCGCGTTAATTCACTACGTTTAGATTTTATGACGTCGCACGTTTGACATAAAATACAAAACATGCGAGTTCCGTTATCTTGTATTTTTGTATCATGGTTTGTATACATTGAAAAATCGCATGCTTAAGGGCCGTAAGAAAACGAAAGCTAATGTCATAGTTCTACGTCAAGTTTCCTTAAGTGCCGCCATTACCTTCAGTCGACCATATTGGTCGAACGCACACGCAAGCCAATTTCACATGTATTTGGCTGGCTGTCAGATTGACGTACGTAAAATGTGCTCTGGAGCGCTCTTTACGTACGGAGGCAAAAGTGAACGAAAACTTGCCGAAACTGAGCAATCCGACAATATGTGCGCACTGTACAAATTCCTTGTTCTCGCTTATTTCGTACGGCACCGTACGTACTTATTCTTCTATTATGGTTCTGTCTTTAACGTAATTTAGTTATGGCCAGAGCAGCAGCAGAGTAGGCAAGTTACTGATATTGCAATCACATCCCTATGTCAAATGCCTATAAAATGAACTACTCTCTCTAAAATAAAAGTGCCGCATTCTTTACATAAAGGATGCAAACACCTACCTATCCCTATATTTCTTCATTGGTTTATACACAATGACCGTGTATAGACTGGGAAATTTGAGTCTGGCGTGGTGAGTACTCTTGTGATTACACAGGTCCTCAATTGAGGACGCCTCACTTCAAGCGGGTGGATTTTTTGTGAAGTGAGACAGTTGTACGACGCGAATTTGTTTAATTTTATAAAAGAAAATAACATCCATAAATTATTATTAATGCTACTGACCGTGTTAAGACTGAGAAATTTGAGACCGGACTTACGAGAGTTCATTGGCGAGAGAGATGAGGGGTGAGTACTCTCGTGAGCCAGCTTAAAATTATAAACATCGGAAGTGTGAGTACTGTTCCAATTCCAAATTAAAGTTTTTTCCCATTTTGTTCATTATCTGCTTGACTGCCGTTGTGTTAACATCGCAGTATTTTCATAATTAAGCTAAATGCAGTGATGGAAAATGAATTTTTGGAAAAGGAAACAAGTAAAAGCATTAATAATAATTTATCTTCCTTTATAAAATGCAAAAAATTAGGAATTTGTCTCACTTCACAAAAATGCCACCCGCTTGAAATGAGCCGTCCTCAATTGAGGACCTGTGTAATCACGAGAGTACTTATAACGCTAGACTCAAATTTCCCAGTCTAAGTACGGTCAATGGGAAATTTATGACCGGACTGACGAGTCGTACAACTGTCTCACTTCACGAAAATTCCACCCGCTTAAATTGAGGCGTCCTCAATTGAGGACTTAAAAAAGGACAAAGAGAAAAACAATGAGACAAAAATTCAGCCGACGGGTGAGCCTAGGTCCGAATTTTCTGTGATTATTTTTGCGTTCTCTTTTCCCTTGTTCGTTATTTTTCTATCTCGCTTCATTCCTTTTCAGTTCTGAAAGAGTGTACATGCATGCTTTGCATACAAAATGATCTTGTGCGCTGTGGGTAGAAAAGAGGAAAAAGAACATTGTAAAATTTGAGTCATGTCTCTCTGAAACACAGTGTAATAGCGTGAGCCTCACCGAATATTTTTCAAAGAAGAATTTAAAAAAAATAGGCTACCGCCTTGTAGCAAAGTGTAATAGCACATTATTTCTTCATTGGTTTATGGTACTACCCCAAAGATATGAATAGGCGTTTTTCTTTTTTAGCTCTGAGCAGAGCACGGAGTAGAGCCTGAGCTTGTCGAGTGAGCTCTGAGCAGAATACGCTCCGAGCGCTCTGATTTATTTATGAAACACACTTGAGCACTTCACTGTCATATCAATAGAAATCAACTCACAATCTGTCAAATAACATGAAAACTGCATGAAGTTGGCCGCGCTCTACTTCGTGCTCGGTCTACTCCATCATTTTATCCTTAGCTCATAGAGAGCGCTCCGAGCAAGCTCTGATTGAAAAAAGAAACACAAGTTGAGCGCTCTGAGCGCTCGGAGCTAAAAAAGAAACACATATCTATTTTTGACAGCTCAGTGCTCTGCTCAGAGCTAAACAAGAAAAACGCCTAATGAATGATGACCATGTTTCAACGTGTAGAACGTATTGTGTTTCCACGTAAGGACTTTTGTCAAATAGATGAAATAGCTCCAGAAAGATAATCATGGTGATGTCCGATTCGGCCAAAATTGCTTTTAATAGATAGGTATAAAATAGTACTACATGGTGCTTACCATTTTGGTTTTTCACTTAGACAACAAACTAAAGTAGAGAGTGTTCATGCCTGTTCATCAACTTTCCCTGCCTTTTTTTAAATTAATCAAATAGCTCTAGAACATCAGAGCGATGTCCGATTTTTGTGAAAAAAGTTTTAATGAACAGGTATTGATTAAGCTTATACGATGATGAATATTTTGATTTTTTCACTGAAATCAAACAAAAAAAAGTGTTCATTTGTTTCATCGATTTTTACATCTTGTAACGATAATTCTTATAAAGGCATAAAAAAATAATAACGTTTATTTCTAAAAACGTATTTTGCCACAATTTGAGTCACGTTATTTTTTTAACGCATTTTAAACAACACTAACAAGAAAAAAGTACATCCGTTTAGCATTACAAGACAAATACAGCTAGGTTCCAGAAATCGAGTGAAATTAAACCGATATCGAATTTGCAAAACGAGGAGTTTGATTTCAATGTTCCACATTTTGACCGTTTTGGCAACTCCGAATGTATTTCGAATTCACTTTTCGTGAAATTGAAAACAGCTCATATATGTCATAAATAAGTTTTGGTTTGGCAAATTGTTTTCTTGATAATACATTTTGTTTCTAACAAATGTTTAAATATTTTTGTTGTTTATAATAAGTGCTGTATTAATTGCTGCCATAATGCATACTAAGAAATAAAGTTTAGATATTAAAAATCAAACCCATTAGAAATTGAAATACCGAGAAAGGAAGTTAAAGTTTGTTGTTAGCTACTATTTGCTTTAAAATATATTTATGTAGGTGCATATCATATTACTGTCTTTGTACCTTTTTGGCGGTATGTACTGTAAATTGTCGAGCAAGTCCTACCATTGCATATATATTTCTATAGTAAGCTCATGACAGCGACTCAATTGAGTGATTTATTGAATGCCCGAAGCGCCATCTGGATATGTTGGGAGCTCTAGCTCTTTGGGAGACTTTGGAAAGCTTTGGAGGAGTGGCTTGTTGTTGGGAGAGATTTTGAGGGATACAAACTGGGGAATATTATAACGAGAAGGCATATAGAAAATTTCAAAGAGTTGGAAGAAGATGAAAATTATAATTGTTGACTTTTTCTCTTTGAGCTTATTCGTTTTTATTTTGATAATGAATGTTCATAAGAAAAGGGAATTGGAAGTTAATTATTTATAATGTATGACTGTATGCATGGTGGAAAATAAATATTTGGCTGCTTCTGAATGTGTAGGTGCTAGCTTTAATGCTAAACTATATGAAATGTGCCAAGCTACCTATTAGAATAGTATGTAGCTGCTGACGAAACAATGTGACGTCACAATTACATATTCCATTGAAAATGCTTCTTACTAACATCTGATCCGGAACGGATTCGAATTTGTGTTGTTGTTGTATGCATACATTTTGCGATACAAATTTTTGAAAAGTAAATAACTAAATAGAATTTACAAATTTTATAGAAATAAGGTTATAAATTGGTAATGCAAAACTTGCTTTATTGGAAGAAAATCATGGATACGGGCATCAAAGTTGACATCTTTAAACTTGATTTGCGGCTAAACTAAGCGTCCTAGCGACTTAAAAAATACATATTCGAGATCTAGTGAGTGCCTTTCAATCGCTGTATCACATGATTTAAAAAACAGACTTTTATTTTTTAACTTGTTTCTTATAGGTCTACCTTACATCAAAACTAAACAGGAAATTTAAAATCTACATTGTTTCCACAAAGAGATACTGAAATGTGGCAATATATAATTGAATGGTATCTTTAAATAACTAAAGGCAGAACCATAATAGTAGAATTAGTACGTACGGTGCCGCATGAAATTAGCGAGAACAAG
Organism: Baccha elongata; assembly: GCA_951217065.1. NCBI lineage: Eukaryota > Metazoa > Arthropoda > Insecta > Diptera > Syrphidae > Baccha > Baccha elongata. The sequence goes on along the minus strand of OX578272.1, from coordinate 49,487,472 downwards.
GAATTTGTATAGTGCGCACATAATGTCGGATTGCTCAGTTTCGGCAAGTTTTCGTTCACTTTTGCCTCCGTACGTAAAGAGCGCTCCAGAGCGCAGTTTACGTACGTAAATCTGACAGCCAGCCAAATACATGTAAAATTGGCTTGCGTGTGCGTGCGACCATTATGGTCGACTGAAGGTAATGGCGGCACTTAAGGAAACTTGACGTAGAACTATAACATTAGCTTTCGTTTGCTTACGACTATTATGGTTGGCCCTTAAACATAAGATGATTTTGTATACAAATTTTAGTTATGTAACCATGGTTGCCATATGAAAAAATTAACGTACCTATATTTATTTTCCTCACTTAAGTAGGTATAATGCGAGAATTGTTTGGCATCGACTCGGTTCGATTTTCAATTTTTCGAAAATACAACCGATCCTGCGAAGCCACTTCAAACCATACGTATGTACACGATGATAAATTTGTCTCATAACTCTATCCTGTGCCTATCGGCTAGCTTAAAATTTTATTAAAAGTAATTTTTGTTTGTTTTGATTAAGTTTTAAACTTTATTAAACAGCTTCTATTATTGTTTAATACAAAACACAAATTCTTAACATAGTATGCAAAACTTATTAAGAAAAAAAAAATTGATACAAGTTTATCAATATGGTAACCATTTTTTGATAAATCCCTTTTTCATTTTCATTCATCTGCAACAAAAACAAAATATAAATTTTTTGAGGAAACTTATCTGAAATAAACTTATCTGTGCCCGAGTCTTGGCATAAAATATATATAAGTACATATAGGTATATCAATAAAATACCTATATGTGCTTATCTATTTACGATTTTTTTCGATTATAAAATATAAATTACATACCTACCTACTTATTTTTTTATTATTTCATTTCGTCTTCAAGGTCGTGGCAGCAGCCAAGCAGCCAATGACAAATGCTTCTCCCCTTGTTTTTAATCTGTCAAGAAACGGAAATTTTTCAAACTGCTCACCCTCGTTATTGTTGTCAGAGCCAAAATAATATAGTCAACTCTTTCGCACAATATATGTATGTCTACACTAATTCCTTTGTGCGAACAGCGCTAATTTACGCAAAATTTTAGAAAGAATAAATCGTCGACGACGAAGCTACTATAGTTTCTATATGCAATGGTCCTACTTGCAAAATTTTCAATTCGCACGCGTCAGCTAGAAGCAGTTTTGCGTTTTCTTGGGGAAGGAAATATTTAAGATCACTAATTCACATTAAATATGAACGATTGATTTGAAATCAATAAAAAATCGACAAAATCGATGTTTGGAAAACAACAATTTCACTAAAATGTCAAGCGAAAGCAGAGGGAGGGGGCGAGTTACTGATATCGCACTCATAACGCTATTGTCAAATGCATATAAAATGATTAAAAAACACTAACGGGTCTTTCCATTAATTAAATAATTTATTTTTGATCGGCGGCGCGGCGATCAATTTTTGACAGTTTACGCGTTCCAATGGGCAAATAAATTGATTTATTTTTTGATTTCGGATCAATTTTGCAGATCTAGACTTACCCCTCCTTGTACTACCATCAATGCAATATATCAGCTGACGATTTGGTGAATGGGTTTTATTTATTTCAATTGTGATAAATTGTGTGCGAAATATTTAAGAAATAATTGTTATCAAAATATATAATAGTTTTGAATAGGCTTTTTAGTTCTTGAAGATCTTTTGAAAAATTCAAGTTTCACGACCATGTTGTTTATAGATTCAAAGACAAGAAATTACGTTTAACACAATGACAAAAATAAATCAATTTGAAATCGCATTCCATTTTTCACAAAATAAATGTGGACGTTTCCTAAATTTGCTTTTGGGCTTGTGTAAAAATAGTTGGTCACATGATCCAAATCATGTTAGTTTGGCCGCCATTTTGAAAAATGAATGCTAAATTGTTCGTTTTTTGGTTCAAAGATATCTCTGTACACAGTTATCCAATTTCATATTTTAATGATTCATTTTATTTGATTTTTAAAGCTTAATAAATTTTTTTGCTAAATCACATTTTTTGCTAAATCAAGTTATTCATAAGATATTTAAGTATAATTAAATATATAATAAAAAACTGTATTCGAAAAGACATGAATTACTTGATTTAGCAAAAAAATGTGTCACTTTTTTGGGCATGTTCATAAATGCGTTTTTTTGCTTAGGATGTTCCTATACTAATGATTATCTTATAAAGATAAAAATCTGTATTTACGTCCGTCCATCCTGTTACTCAATGTTTCTATTTTTTTTGCATTTCGCGTCTGTGAACAAGTGTGAAGTTGGTGACGTGGACCAATAGCAAATCGAGGTAGGTTTCGTTGTTTTGACAGTTAAATTTTGTTCTTTTTTATTAGTGAATTTCGTTTTTCGTTTTGTAATATTTATTAACAAAATAATAATAATACATGCATTCAATATTTGAAATAATATTTGTAAAAATAAGTCGGAATTGTTTTTATTAATTAATTTCCCTCAAAACAACCAAATGATTTTCCTCAGAAAACAAAAGGAATCGCTACGCTTGATGTTACTCGAAAAGATGAATTTCAAAACATTAAATGCAAGTGTCAAGAATCTTGAAATATAAAATGCATATTGATTTATCCATATTTGCGGTATTAGTTTTATTTTCATAAATGTTTCTGGATGTTTTCTAAATGTCTTTTAAATATTACAGATTGCTTTTCAATAAGCAACACGGCAATTATAGTTCATGATATTTTTTACGTTTCCCCTAAAAATCATGAACTGTTGTGGATTTCGTTCAATAATGGAGGTAGGATTCTCCCGAATAAAGATGTGTTCATAAATGTACACATAGCTGGTAATATTTAGCACACCATTCTCGCAATAGAAGCAAAATCGTAACTTCTATAAATATTTGTTGGAAACATATTTTTATATCGTGTTTTTTTGAAGAATATTTTAGTTTTTTCATATATTTTCGGGTGTGGGAGACGTCTTATATGCCATGCTTTAAAATGCTTTATAAATTTTTGTATGTATTATGTTAATGGAAATAAAGTTATATCTGAATCTAATAAACAAAAATAGTATTGGGTTTTTGCGCAAATAACTGTTTGATAGTTTCTTAAGTGTTTTAATGAAATTTAGATTTTTTTATGTTTCTATTTGGAATTGGCACTTTAAACAAATTATTTTAATTATTTCTTGTATAACTATGTATAATTTATATTGAACTAGAACATAACACAAAAATAATGTTTCAAAAATAATAGCGCTGCATGAATGTTTCCATATCGTGTACTAGGAAACTATATTTAAATGTCAAATAGTCACTGTGCAGTGCACATAATATGACATGTCTACATTTGACTACATGCCGTATAGTAGCCATAAAATATATGTGCACTCTTATGTAAGCACATCGCTAAATGTTGCGCTTGTAACATAAATACACTACAATCTTAAGTTTTGCTTTTGGTATTTTTGTTTTCTTTGATTCAACCTTCGAAATATTAGGTACTAATAGTTCAATGCAGGGAAATTTCTAACCCCAATTTTCTTTTTATATCGAAACAAACAAACCAAAACGCAACTAGTGAGTCACCGGTGTAGGAACAGCCTAACCAAAAAATAAAGAAGTTTGTGAACAGACCCAAAAAGCTGATGATTTTTAAAAAGGCGGGAAAATTAATCCTTCACTCAGCTTAGGTGAGAGTCATGAATCAAAGATTATCTATATGTGCATTCTTATGTAACCACATCGAATGCAACCCTTCTGGTAACATTTGCACATGTCTTTTTGGGTAAACATGCCTGTGTACCTATACTACCGAAATATTAGTGGATATAACAACATCGCTAAATATTGCGCTGGTAACACAAATACACCATTGGGACGGGACGTCAGACACATTCGCATCTGGTTTTTTACATTCGGTGTACTACATCCTTAAGTTTTGCTTTTAGTATTTTTGTTGTATATGATTCAACCTTCGAAATATTGGGTACTAATATTTCAATGCAGGGAAATTTCTTACCCCAAATTTCTTTTTATATCGAAACAAACAAACGAAAAACGCTACTAGTGAAGTAATGAGTTACTGGTGTAGGAACAACCTAAACAAAAAATAAACAAGTTTGTGAACAGACCCAAAAAGCTGATGGTTTTGAAAAAGGCGGGAAAATGAATCCATCAGCTTAGGTGATAGTGTGTGCAGTTTTCCTTTGTTCTCACGCACACTTTCTCACCTAAGCTGAGATCAGCTGATATCGAAGGTTGTAGGTAAAGTCAAATTAAATGACAGGATTACCCTCTCTGTTAGCTCCTCTGTGTCACGAATGAAAGAATAAAGAATGTATTCTTTCATTCATGGGTGAGAGTGTGTGCAGTTTTCCTTTATGTTCTCACACCTAAGATGAGATCGAAGCTTGAGGTAACGTCAAATTAAATGGCAGGATAGTGAACTCCAGGAAAACGTCAATGTAAAATCACTTCGAGGAACCCGTGTAGTTATATGGTCATGGCGATACATTGGATTTCATAAGACTACATGTATCACATAACCATATAATAAAAAGGCTTCCCTCTAAGTATCATTTGAATTTTAGAAAGAGATATCTTCGTCGAAACCGTATTAATTTCTCTGTTAGGATGAGATCGAAGCTTGTAGGCAACGTCAAATTAAATGGCAGGATAACCCTCTCAGTTAGCTCCTCTGTGTTCTTCACCAGACTCAGAAGTTTTTAATTAATGAAAATTCTTCGGTCTAAATATATCTTAAGCGGTCCTTCAATCAAATGACTGATTCAATCATAGATCAATCATATAGATGTGTTCGTGGAATAAGTATGTATGTCACATATATTTTCTTATATTTGACTGAAGAAAATAAAATCACTTCTGATTTTGCCTGACGACTGATCAAAAGGACTGATGTGTGTAAGGGCCGCGAACTTGTTAATTGATATTTTTAGTATTACTTTCTTAATATATTTATGCAAGGTAGTACAAAAGTATCAATGAACTATGCCTTACGGTCGCAGACTTGAAACATAAGCTGCAGTATGCTTAAGAAACAGGTTGTTTTTATGAAATGGTCATTTGGAAGAAAGTGTCATAAATGGACGGCATTTACCCAGTGTATGATAACTTAATAATATATCAAATTAAAACTTATCAATCAGGAAGTGGTGTAAAAAAATATAGGTCATCGCTGATTTTTTCGAGATATTGAGATATTGACTTTCGAAAGCAACTAGAAAAATATTTTTAAAAAAAGTTTTTGGCTCGTTTATTTAAAAAAATATCAGGTGTAGAAAAAAGTGTTTAACATAATTTGAAAGATATTTTTATTATCTTTCATTTGATATCAAAATATTAATCCTACGTGACTATACTTTAGGATTTATAAGTAATTGTTTGCAAGAAACCGTTTTTTTTTTATTTTTAACGGTCAACTTAAACTCAATTATCTAAAAATCCCCGGGGCTTTCATTTGGTACTAGTCTCATAAGTGTACGCCCTGGGCCCAAGCTCCATAGGAAAATGGTTCATCTCCTTTTAACTTGTGACTTATCTCTTATTCCATGGTGTAGTTAAGTCATGAGTTAGTGACCAAATAAGCGTTTTTTATTAATAGGGCTGTTGGAATACAGTTTTTTATTATATTCTTTTAACCAAAAAACCATCAATTTGGCCACCATTTTTAAAAATGGTTACCAAACTACCAAGACTTAGATCATGTGACCAACTTTTTTTCAAACCGCTATGGGTGTTGAACAAAGCCCTAGGTCATAACCCAGGAAATATATAACGGCACATGTGATTTGGACTGTTGCTCTACTATGGGAATAAATAATATTAAAATAAATGGATACATATTTTTTAGTCGTTAACTTGCATCTTTAATATCTGAGAAATTAAGTGTTTTAGCGAAAAATGTGTCTGAATAAAAAACATTTAATATAGAAAATTCACAAAATTAAAATCGGACTGCTAAGTACGGAGATACCGTCAAACAAAATCCGACTAATTTAGCGGACGTTTTCAAAAAATTTTGTATACCCCTAAAAGTGTTTAACAAAGCTCCATGACCTCGGGTCTCCACTATCAATACTTTTTGCATGAAATACGCGAAAGCAATCAACATTTTATATGGAGACCACAGATTTTTGGCAATAAAACATTTGATGAAACAAATGTCTGGGTATATTGCTTGCTATCTCTGTTGCAATCAACTCAGCAATAATTTGACTTTTAGTACAGAACAATATATTTATGAATTAGCTTTCTCTTTTCCTTCTGTGTGATAATATACGATTGCGAAATCTATGTTAAGAAATGATTTGCCAACACAAAAAATAAATTGAAATTACTGAAATATTGCATGAAATCAAAATGGCAATAAATATTTCTTGTAGAGCCACGGTGTGACAAAACTAAGCGGGCATATAAACCCACACGTGACATAGGCTATCGCCAGCACTATATGTGAAAAAAACCATATTGGGAATTAGACCACGCCATTATTGACGAAATCCGACGTCCCCATATAACACACATGTAGTTGTGTCGGTAATGCAGTAAGTCTATGTGGACTTATGTTGTTGTTGTTGTATTTACGTGTATCTGATGACGTTTTTTTCAAATAAGTCTATATGGACTTGCAAAAAACACGGCTATTTTTCTTAGAATCCTATAAAGGGATGTAGTACTTAAGTTAAGATGCAGATCTTCTTGGACCGTATTTTTCGATTCGCGATTGGTATTTTACGTAGCCTGATTTTTATATAATTCTTTTTTATTCTCACCCTTTTTTGTAAATTTAACAATTTTTTTCCTACGAATACACTAAAGAATAAGATTTGCAATTTATTATTACCGCATTTGTGAAATGTCCACAATGGTCAATAATATCAACTTTTCTTGCCGTTAAAGCTTTTAAATAAAAATAATATGAATTTGAAATACCAAATAAATGTTTACTAACCTGACTTTCAATGAAGTATAGTATCAATTTGCCGTAAAGCTTTAACCTTTAAAATTTTACCGCTTTAAAATAAAAAAAAAATAAATGGTTTATTAACCCGAGTTTAAAAAATTATTTTAACACAGTCACAATTCCTTTTAAGTAAATTAAATAAGTTATTCACTAAAATAAAAACTTTTTCACTTAATTTTTCACCAAAACTTAGATTTCCACTTTAGTTTTCACAAAAAGCTCATTTGATTCTTATCTCTACTTATCCATTTCCAGAACCCAAAAAGGGTTTTGATTTCAGATAAGTTTTAATAGTATAGATTAAGCTGCAATTGAGTTGGAAAAAAATATTCGCGTGTTAATATTTGGTCGTACTGCTATGGGCAGAATCAAAGATGAATTCAAGTACTTTGCTGTGTTGGTGTCACCAAATATTTAAAATAATTAGTTTATGCCCTATTTTTTCGAGTTGCACAAGTGCAACTTTGGTGTCGTTTTTTAGCCAAACTGAAATATAGTTTTCATGACCTAGTGTGCCATTTCCTCTATTTAACAGCATGTAAATTGTGTAAGTCGGTTACGTGATTAATGAAACACAGACGGATTAAGATTGGACCTTAAAAATGCTTAACTTCCGCTGTAAATTCCATTCCTTATATAAAATGTAGTTTTATTCGAATGAACGGACGTTTGGGTAGCTGGAATCGCAAAAAACAAAAAACAGACAAAAAAATCAATATTTTAATCATTTAAAAATCATAGTTTAAATAATTTAAGTTTTAAAAATCCGATTCTTCGATATTATGTTTCTATAGAGCCTCACAGGCTCTATAGAATTTTTTACAGAATTTTAACTGCACTGCAAATAGCCGATCATTTTTTTTTTTTATTTTTCAGCAATTTTAAAAAGTGGTTACCATGAAAAACGTCCATAACTACTTAACGGTAAGTCCAAGTCATAGATTGTTTTTTTTTTTGCAAATTAACAGTTCTACAAAATGGAGTACAATATTTTTTTGTTAACCATTTGAAAAAATCCTATTTTTTGTAATTTGTTAATAACTTTTTGTGCTTGCAAAAACAAGCGGTAGACTTTTTTTCCATATTTTTACTCACCAAAAGGAAAATTTTTAAAAAGTGGTTTCAATTTGTGATTAATTTGTGACAGTTTTGACCCTATTTTAGTACTTAGGCGACTGGACTATTTAAAAAATTTGGTTTTTTACTTTAAAAATGCCGTATGTGCATTAGATGATTTTTAGAGAATTATTTTACATTTTAAGTTAATTCTGCCCTGCCGTCTAAATGGGGGACAATATATACCCCCTCATACTTTTTTTCATACAATTTGTTTATTTGTTTATTCTCTTGACCTTGCTTACTCGCTCTAGCCTGTCTATACATATTATGCCAATCCCCATAACCTTCTACGTAGATATTTTTATATTTTTGCACTACCACTTTTTATAAGGCACCTACACTAATATATAATACTTACACTATAAATGGCTGTATCTTACCACCAGTTGGAGATAAATTAACATATCTGTGGTCAGATGGCAAAATGTTATAAGCTTAAAATTTTATTAAAAATCAAAAAGTTGTCTTCAAAAATTATAATTGGAGTACCATCAAGAAATTATACTAAAATATTAGAAGTTTTATTTTCATTTTTGTAAATTTAATTATTTCTTAATTATGTAAAAACAACTTTTTGATTTTTCATAACATTTTCAGCTTTAAAATGCACGTAAAAAATTAAAAATTCACTCATAACATTTTGGAATCTGACTGCAGATTAAATCCTAAAAGGAATTTAATTTTCTAAAACTTTTGTATTCACAACTTATTTTTAAAAAGAAGAGGGGAGAAGTTAGAAAAAAAGGGTTTGGCGAGAAAACAATTTTGTTGATTTTTTTTTTTTCATTTTTTAGAGATGATATCTCAAAGATTGTTCTTTTCTCCCAAATAATAACTATAGCAAATAATTTTAGGAAATTTCTTGAGCTTAATTTTTCGTTCAAACATTTTGTTTCTAATAAAGGTATGCTGTATGCATGAATGTATTCGTTTTTCTTCCCTGATTAAGTTTACTACTGCAGTGTGCTCTATTCGTTGTAAAAATAAAAAGTTGTGTGCACAAAAATTAAACACACAAGCACTGCACAACATTCGATCCCTTGATTTCGAAACAAATATTCTCTTTGTTTCCTCTCCTATGCTAGAGTGCTTGTTTTAAATGAAACATTTGTAATTATAACAGTTCTTTTGACACTGAGTACACCGAGTACAGCGAATGATCTTTATAAAACAAATGCATTAGGTAGTTTGTTTCAAGCTTAACAAGAAGAGTGAAGATATTAAACGAAAAGTTAATTTTTTATTTTATTAAGTTTCAATCCGTTTTAGAGATAGCTATATTGTTCATGAATATTTATATCATTCTATCTCTCTTGTATTTGCAGTTTGCTCTTATTCGCTTCATGTATTTTTTGGCGTAACTTCTCTTCTTTATTTCGCCAATCATTGGCGCAAAATTATAATCAACCCATGAGTGAAGTCATTCATGTAGTCAACCTATATTTAAGGAATTAACGTGACACCACTTAACATTATTTCAACTTTAGAACAGTTGTCTAACTTTTACGCAAGAATAAACACTTTTTCAACTAAAAGGGGTTATTTATGAATTCATGCAGTGTTTGTGTGTAGTTACATTCCACAAAAGCTATTTCAAGAGAGTGAGCTGTCATTCTCTCAGAGATTTTAGTGTGTTGCATTAAAAATATAATGCGAAGGTTTGCTGTTTTTAAAGTTAGATAACTTCATTAAGAAAATATATGCTTTATGCCGTTTATAATACGGAAAAACGTATTTTTAACCAAGTTTCACATTAAATTGCTTTTAGTTTCGAGTTAAATCGAATATAATTTTGCGCCATGGATCTTTGTTTCGTATCTTTTATATGCATTCTATTACTGTTACTAAATTGAAAGGACGCGTTTTAAATTGTTTCTCTGCGACAACAATCCGAAATAAGAGTATGCGAAAGAAATTATTTGGTTCATATGAAATTCATTGTATATAAATTTCTATAGTACAACCATGGAGCAGCGCCATCTAAAGAAAGTTGTTAACTGCACATTTGGAGGTTATTACATTTACTAAGTGTCTATTCTGTTACCCTTACAATAGTCGTCTACGAAACAAATTAATAATATATAATGTATTTTATTGGCTCTAAAATCTATATTTCCTTGACAAGAGTCGTAAACAAAACAGAAATAATATATGTTTACGACTGTTGTCAGGGTTACAGAATAGACAACTATTAAATGCACGAACCTAAAAATGTGTTTATCACACGTTTCACAAGATGGCCGGACGGTGATTATTCAGCATGAAAATACTATAGAAATGTATATACAATGTGAAATTAAAGAAAAAAAAAATCTGTGGTGCGACAAAGCGACGCGATGCGAGAAGCGTTTGCATGCAAGAAAAATATTTACATTTATCATTATGTACGCAACATCCAAATCAAATATCGCTTCACTGTGCGCATGTATAAAAGAATAAATGTAAATATTTTTCCCGCATGCAACCGATTCTTGCATCGCATGGCTTTGCTTTATCGCACCACTGTACGCACAACCTAATGTCATATTCGAGTGGTTTCACTACGAAGAGGAGGGAAATATGAATCCAATGGATCATTAAAAACACTCCATTTTTCAATTGTGCATGTGGTAGTTCACCAAAGATTGTTTACATTTATTTTGTGTAACCTCAAACGAAGCAAAAACGAGTTAAATAGTGTTTTTCAATATTTGTTCCTTATTTACACTTATTATTTAAGTTCTTGAAACAATATATATGTGGTAGTAAATTGTGAAACACTCCCAATTCAATTCAGGAAGGCAAATTAGCACTCCCAAACATCACTCCTAACAGCCAATCCAACAATTTAAGAAGGTTTTTTTTTCACTCGGAGGGCCCTCCGAACGTCCACTCGAATATGAGGTAAGGGTACTTGAGCCGTTATAGAGAAATTAAAAAAAAAGAAAAGGTATATGTATATTTGGTAAATACCGTTAAACGAATTTGATTGAAAGTTTGATTGCCGTTCAAAATAAGCTTTCAAATAAAAGTTATATTAAATTGAAAATATGTTCGGGTACATAACCCGATTTGAAGCAAATCGGCTCGGTTTTTTAAGCTGCAAGTAAACAGACAGACGGACAGAATTGTCGGATATATTTTGTTCGTCTTCTATATAATCGTAATGCCATGTTTGATTATTATCTCAAATTAGTTTTGGCACGAATCCAAAACTTGCCTTATACATAAGTATTACCTAAAAACAATTCAAACTTGTTCAATTGTATCGCTTATTAAAGTTAAATAGCTTGAATACCTACAACGAATTTTCTTCATTTGCACTCTTCTGTATCATTTCAATACATTCAGCCACAAATTCTGCATCTTATTATTTCGTTACATGGTATGAAAAGTCATTTGGTCAGCATGAGAATTGTTACTTTTACGTTAATACTTGATTGATAAAAGAGAGTACACTGAGTTACTCGGTGTACTCGGGTGTATTTGCTTATGAGTATCCATTTTTCATGAGTACACTATTCTAAATGTTTTGGTATCAATGGGTGCAATACTCCCTCAATTATTTTATATATGTTAATTATTTCGTTTCACTTTGGAAAATGTCACGACAACGAATGAGGTACTCGAAAAAGTAATTAATGTCTTGGAGCTGATTTAAAGACATTCGTTGCAGATGTTTATAGTTTCTAATACGCCCTGTTTTCGAGATATGCGGGTGCAACCGTGAGAAGGTACATTTATATCACGTCCCCAGCCCCCGCGGCACCCCGATCTTCGGGGATTTTCGTATTACGAGTACAGGGGATCCTCTCTTACACATTACTGAAAAAATTGGAACTACACGAATTTTTGAAGTAAAACTTCTTTACCTGGGGTAAGCTAAAAAAATGTGTGACACTTTCTGTAAAATGTAACTCTAGAAAATTTTAAAGAAGTGACGCTGTATTTTGTTGATATTATTCGGGTTCTGTTTATGCAGTTAAGTTGAGATAGAGAGAGATACAAGCAAAAACAAAAGAATAGATATAGAATGAAAGATAATGAATTGAATTGAATTGATTTGTTTAGTCTTTTTGATACATTTTCTTTCTTAGTATAATACAATTCATATTTGTCTGTTTTAACATGTATACTGCGGCTATAAATTATTGCCTGCTTTGTCAGTTGCTTTGTAGGTTATACAATGTTGGCCTCATGGCTGTCAATAAAAATATTAGAATGCCTTTTGGATTTTATGCTGTATACATATAATACATAGTTTCTTTTGTAATTAGAGCGAGAGCTCAGATTTAACTATATGTTGAGTACATAATTTGTTATTTTTATTTATAAAAGATTATTGTTGATGGATTATTAGAGCGAATATGCTTTGTGGATTGCTGGTTATTTAATATAATACATTTTCGAATGATATGATATAAGGTATATGATATAATATATCTAAAATTAGGTAGAATTTACACTAGTCACGTTATACAAATATAGATATACATGTATATAGATATGTATGAAAATAAGACGAATTCACTCTATCAATGAAACGTTATATTGAATTAATCACAAATTTCACATGTTCGCAATTTTAAAATTTAATTTGATTTCTTTTTGTTATAAAGACAAGTATTGCAGTTGACAATAAGTTAGATTAAAACCATTACCCACTTTAGTTGGTGTACTCGACAGTAAAATAAACTGCACTTAAAGCTGCCGTTATGATTGTTGCTGTTGCTGTTATCACTACTGCTACTTTTAATAGACCGGTTCATGAATACTGCTGCATTGTGGCAGCACAGTTGCTGGGTGTGCAGGACACCTGGATATAGTTGGTACGGTAAAAAGAACTGGGTGGGAATGAGCGCTGCTGAACATCCACTCCCGAGATGCATTTTCTGGCTCAGTTTTTATTGCTTTGAAACAGCATAATTGCTGGGTGGACAGACCAAGCGGAAAGATGCTGGAACATATACAGCGGTAAATGAGAACTGGGCGGGAAGTTGCCGTCCTGGTTCTAGCTGTTTACTTGGAGCGCTGTTGAACATCCCCTCAAGATGTACTTCCTGGCTCCGCTGTAGCAGTTAAATTGCTGGGTGACAAGCCATCCCGTTATAAAATTGTTACATGAGTTACACCAAAGTTACTTTAGATGACGGTGGTGACCTTCAAGGGTCACGACCGAACTCTATGAAAGATAATGAAATGGTTTGGCTTCAATTCAGAGATTGCAAAAATGCTACTTTTCTGGATAAACTACATTTATTATATCTGCTACCTAATTGAAGTAGTTAATGTAGCTAATGAAGTTAAATGTAGTAAATGTAAATTAATACGCGTAGGAAAAGGAATAAACTACACCTTTTATTTACTAAAACTTGTTAAGTCTTCTTAATTAACTATTAATACAAAAAAACGATAATATATCATGCTGTAATAAAATTTATTTTTATTGCACCGATATTACCAAACGTTTGCCGTTGTACGTACGCTTCCTACTTTGATTTCGATGCAATAGAATACTTAATTCAAACATCCGACTTCAAAGTGACACTAATGACAGCTGACAGATAATTTGACAGTTGAAACTATATTTGCTGCAATTTGTTAAATATACTACATTAACTACATAAATTCCATAGCAAATGTAACAAATGCAGTTTTTCTAAAAAGTGACAGTTCGGCCATTACTGAAGATAATTTGTAAATCGAATAAACAGTTAACACGCCTGATTTGTTTATTTTACTATCCACATTTATTACGAATGCTACCACAATCCTCCCAACACTACATATATTTACACTAATAAATATGTTTACTACATTTAATAACAGACTTAAAAAAAAAAAATATTTTTTCAAGAAAAGTACCATTTCTGTACGTATGTGGTGGCCGGAGAAGACGGAATCCCTCGACCGTGTTTCGTGCTGCACACATTTTAGGTCTGTACTCTTTCTGTGTTTTTTTATGTTGCGTATTTTTTTATTCCATCTTCGTCGTTTGTAGACGGATGGTTGATTTTTGTATAGGATTTATTCATGAAAAATCTATTCTCAACGGGTTTTAAATATTGGTTTGATGCGTAGCTAGGTATATAGATATGTATGTTCAATGTACATAATATGTTCACAGTTCTGTAAAATCTTGCAAAATGCTGCTGTTGTGTGGTCTAAAGCACACTCGTTTTTTTGTCTATTCAGGCATATTTTGACTGGACTGTTATGTTTTTACAAAATGTAATTTCTGACAGTGGACCCTATTGCGATTGTTGATTGCTGATCGAGAAGCGATCAACGATGTCTAAATTAAGAAATCTGTTTGTCGATTGCGATCGCTCCTTGTCGACCCCAATTTCGTGGTAGTTGCGGTGTTTATTTCTTGCAAACTCAGAATCACTAAACCATAGACCGATTGTATCCTTTTTCATTTTTATTATTATATTTCGTATGAAAATACGCTATTCCGTTAAAATACATAATGTAGGTGAAGGTTTTAGGGCCTAGCTGGTTCGGGCGGTTTGAAATAAAATAAAAAAACCAATGTGCTTTACACCACACGACTGAAGTAAAACAAACTCGCAAATTATTTTTTTTTATAGCGACAACAAGCTTTCTTCTGAAAAAGCTTACATTGAAATTTTATTATGGCCGTGTTTCGGAACGAAGTAGTCAGCTCAGTAAAATTGTACATGTTAATCACAACAAAAACCAAAAGCAATTCAGTAATCAGAATTGAACATAAAGTTGATTTGAATGGTTTAACTGTTCAAGTGCGTTGGAGAAGAATATTCATCTCTTAATACTTGGTCGAAATGCTATACGCAGTGTTCGAAGACGAATTCATGTTTTTTGCAGTGTGTCCTGTCACCTAATATTTAAAATAATTAATCTATTTCTTCTATTATCTCCCTCTGTTCGCCTCATTGAAATTCTAGCACTTAATACAAAAACCTCACGGTCAATGCAAAAGACATTTTTAATTGAGCTAAATGTGAAACACTAAGGCCCAGTTTTTCAGTATTGGGTTGACCCTGACTTAAGCTCAGAGCTAGATAATCCCGAGAATAAATAAATCTCGAGTTAACTCACGAGCCAGTTTTTCAGTAAATGAAAAAGTCTGATTGGAAATGGCATATTAATGCTGGCATGTAACCAAGGTTACAAGTAAAAATTATATTCGGGAGATGTTTCAGCATAATTTCCAAAAATTAAATTTTATTTAGTCCTATCTTAATTCAGACAAGTTTGTGAGTTAACTCATATTTAACTCACAAACTAAATTAAGATTGGATTAAATAAAATTAAAAATGTTGGCATTATGATGAAATATCGAATATAATTTGTACTTGTAAGCATTGGTTACATTTTTGTTTTTATTATAAATTATAGCTATTTGCTTATTGTTGCTTTTTATTTTTTAATTGAAAATGACATGTTTCGATAAACATGCCAGCATTAATATGCCATTTCCAATCAAAGTTTGTCATTTACTGAAAAACTGTTTCGTGAGTTAACTCGATACTAATTTATTATTGGGATTAACTAGCTCTAAGCTTAAGTCAGGGTTAACCCAATACTGAAAAACTGGGCCTTACTAGGTTGGAGTCAAACTTCTGTTCTAGGTGGAAAAATCGGGGGCAGAAAAACTAAGTATACAGCTTTCTTTGAACTAGCGAGGAGGTAAACATACTAAAAGTTCCTGATCCTAGGTTGGGCGCAAAGGGGTCCGGGGCTTTAAATTTCCCATTTTTCAGCTTTTCGCTTATAACTCACAAACCCCTACATTTTTTTTAGAATTTTCCGCTCCCACACTAACTTTCGTTATCTTCGCCAACTTTCGTTAGCTAAAAATTAAAAGTTAGTTAAAAATAAAAATTAAAACGGTGACCGACACATTTCCGTTACATTTCGTTCGGCGTAACGCATTTTACTAATAGACCAAGAGCCCAAAGCAAATTGTTGGGCCAGAAAGGTAACCGAAAAAACAGTATATGAGTCGATAGAAGGGGTGAAGGTCATGATAAAAACGCAAGTCTTACAGTTCAAAATGACGGCTTTCGTGAGTTATAGCAGTTTAAAAAATCAAGCTGGTTCAAGACGTTTCGAGTGTGGCAATGCTTCTGCCAGACGTTTTAAAAAGTGGCAAAAAATCTGTTTTTTTTTTCTTTTTGACATAACCAATGTGTAGAAAACCTCCCCTCATAAGTCCAAGACGATTTAGATGCTTCCATCGGCCTGCCAGACGTTTTCAAAATTGACAAAAAATCGATTTTGGAATAATTCGTATAACCGAAATTGTTGTTCCCCAAAATATTGAGAATTGTCTGAGTACAGATAAATAGGTCCAAGACGAATTGAGCGCGGCCTGCTGGGATAATTTCAACTTACATTTCTGTTAATTAGGCCTTAATACTTGCACCTTCTCAAACAAATTAAATAAAAAAAAAAACAACCTGAAAAAAATGTACTCCTGTCAAAGGTCAAAGTATGAATAATGCTGATCGACCACTGCAATAGGGGCCATTGTCTTTGAGCAACACTGAATCAAATGTTACCACTAAGTATATAATAGTTTAAAGATATCAATTTATTCTGAAATGCTTCATTTAACGAATAAGCTAGACTAATTCTAAACAAAACTTAGGTTCTCAATAAACTTTATAAATTGAATTGAATTGGTTAACTTACCTTTTTTGATATCTTTTCAAGTTCGCCTAGATCAGATGTCTTATCCATGGCAAGAGGTTTTAATGTTACTGAAACATCCTTAATGATATCACGAAATGAGCTAAAAATTAAAAAAAAAAATCAAACCCAATTATTCTACAAAGCAAAAATCAATGATTACTGATTAATATCCATTGTATCTCCATATATTCCAGATTTCGAATCAGCCTTTCGTTTTTTTGCAACAGACCCAAAAGTACTTTTCATTGACATGGTCGTAGGTAGAAGATCAGAATCTGGTAAATAATTATCTGGAGCGTTTAATGAGGTGTCTACTGCAATCAAAATTGTGCATTACAATAATATTTCAAGTTTACACTAGGTTATTTAACTTACTCCCAGTTCCTTGTTTAGTTGCGTGGCTGGTTAAATTTTGGGCAGATCCTCCTGATGTTTCAACAGCAACTCCACCTCCACCAACACTATGTTCCCCAATGTCCTTAGTTTTAGATTTACCTCCTTTTTCTCGGGAAGACAGTGATGCCGAAAATGATGAAAGCTCCTTATCCTTGTCTTTGTTTGAGTTAATTTTACTTATATGTTTACTCTGTTTTTCTTTCTCTTTTGAGCTCCCACTATTGTTATTGTTTGATTTGGAACCACTTGCGTTAAAAGTGGTACCTCCACTGTTGCATCCGCTGATCGAAACATTTTCAGTATTGCTGGGTAGGCCAACAAGAGAATTTGGGTCGCTAGTACTGGGTACTATGCTTGCGAGATTACTAAAATTGTTGGTTCCCGCACTAGAAACAGCGGAGGAAGATGAAGATGACAAGCTTGGTTGCTTGGAAGTTGTTGAAAATTTTCTTAGCTTTGTCGATGGAAGACCAATAGGTCCACTCGTGGAGCCGGCCAAGCTAACAACTGCATTGGTTATTTTGATACTTGTTGCTGACGTTGAAGATGCTGTTGCACTAACCGTTGAGTCAATTTCTTTTTCTGGCGATGAGCACGAGTCCGAACCAGACGAATCATGAGTGATAGGTTTATATGGTGGAATGGTTTTCACATTGCCACCTTTTTTCTGAAAAAGATAAAGAAAAATATTACAAGAAGACCTGGTAGCAATGCATATTGAAATTTAAAAAGATAAGGCAAGCCATTTAGGTTTACTAAATCTGAACTATTAAAACTATTAATAGAAGGCTGATACATGAAACTGCAACAAAAACTTTTGAATAAAGCTGATTTCACGCTTTTTTATATTTTTTTTTTTTACAAAAAATAGATGTCACAGATACTTTGTCAATTATTTTTTTTTACTTTTCAACAAGTATAATTAGGTACGTATTTAGGTATAAATTTTGCAGAAAATTAAAAAATCTTCAAACCTTTGTTCCTAAACAAACATATTTGGAACTTAACTTTGAACTAGCCTAAATAAAACAAAAATTGAGTACATGAAAGGGAGCTGAATTCGTCAATAATATATACAAAAAACGTAAAAAATGAGTAAGTGCCGACCCATAAATGAGAGATAACAAGATCAGAAAACCAGAAACTAAAATTTCTTGTACTTTCTGAGAAAATTGAAAATAACGAAAACCACCTCTTCTAAGAAAATCCATTTTTTAGTTGGTCAGCAAACAAAATAACCCAATTTAGAGTAAGGATTTCAGGTGATATCAATGAAAAAAGGTTTAATCCAGTAATTTTTGTATATTATTGTACAATTATAAGATTATTAATATTTAAAAAATTAAACTACATATTGGTCCAGTCATGTAAGAACTAAAACTAAAAAGTTGATTTTCTTAGAATAACTGTTTTTTGCTATTTTCAATTTTCTCAGAAAGTACAAGACATTTAAGTATCTGGTTTTCTGATTTTAACTAAAAATTAATTAGAGTATTGAATTTTGAAAACAAAAGTAGTACTTAATAAGGTAAAGTTTGAAAAAAAAAATAGCTAAAATAATTTTTTTTTTAAATTTTTAGTTTGAAAACTAATATTTCAAAAACGGTTTGCTTAAACAACTTCATTTAAAAACAGAATAAAAGAAGATATTTTTGGTTTTTCAAAAAGGTATAAAAAAATATAGTAAGTATAACCGTTATTTTTTAATATTTTTGTTTTTCTGTTTTGAGACAATTTTCGGAAAACTGCCCCTGCCGTATAAACGGGGGCAGAAAGACCATACAGATTTTGTTTAACCTTAAAACAACCTACCCGTTCCAGTAATTTTTGTTAGTATTTTATGTGAATAACTTTTTATAGGTGATTTTTAAGTGGATTTATGAGATACTTTGAGGCTGAATATCTCCTCAGCCAATCGACTTAGGGCTTTGGTGTTGTAATATTAAATGTTTATTTTAATACGGTCTATCAGAATATCGACTTTTGTTTTTTAATGATCACTAAAATAAAAAGGGCCCAAATTGGGGGATGTCCTTTACAGGATTATGTCACAAAAATTCGTTGTTGCGATTAGCTCGCTTTCTAACAGCTCCAATAATAACAACGCCATTTTAAGGCCATTTTAAGATGTCAAACCTACTCGCCAAAATTTTTTCTTTTGTGCATTGAACCTCCAATTAATAGGACGAACATTGAGTATATATTTTATAATTAAAGCAAATATAAATAAAAAGACTAA
The DNA here is from genome assembly GCA_951217065.1 of Baccha elongata. Taxonomy (NCBI): domain Eukaryota; kingdom Metazoa; phylum Arthropoda; class Insecta; order Diptera; family Syrphidae; genus Baccha; species Baccha elongata. The sequence goes on along the minus strand of OX578272.1, from coordinate 49,468,051 downwards.
TTTTGTAACCCTTCTACATCAGTTTAAATAAAATAACCAAATTGTATTTAACTAGTTTTTATTTACTCTGACGGTTCACAAAACTTTCGCAACAACAGTCTTTCACATCATGGTTCTCGACACACTTTAAACAAGTTTTATTTTTGGTGCAAAACATCCGGTGTCACTGTTTCAATTCACAAAAATTCCACCTTCCTTAAGTTAGGTGTCTTCAATAAATTTATGTATTATCGAGAGTACAGACTCAAATCAGGCCCTTAGAGAATAAAAGATAATTAAAAGATTCGGTTGTATATTAGGCCAGTGGTCGAAATTCGACCTTTTTATTAATAAATATTTTTGTTACAGTTTATTTGTTATTAAACATTAATAAGTTATTATATGTTATTAAACATATTAAATACATAGGATAGTAATAAACGCTATTTTTAGTCACCCTTTTTCACTAACTTAACGGCAACATTTTTATATCATTTTTGGTTTTTCGAAAGGTATTTACGTTCCCGAAGCCGATATCAAATGTTAATATTAATATGTTGCCGTTAAGTCACGTAAATTAAATTTTAAATTTTTAACAACAGAAAACAAAACACGAAACGAATAAAAACACAACTCGAAACCTCAAAACGCGATGGCAAGTGTTCAACGGGCAAAATGAATCCGTTGTGTTCCGTCGGTGTTCAGTGCCGCTTTCACAGTTTTGACAAAAAAATCATAATATTTCGTAGTTTTGTTTGTTTAATACACAGGTCATGTACTCCTCCGTCTCCTCCCATAGAAAATATTTTTAACACGCGCTCTTTTATACGTGAATACCTGTGAACAGCTAAATGCAAAATTTTAAGAATGTATGGTCTAGCCGAATTCGACAGTCCCATTTGAAATGCACGAGCACGCATACAGAGTTAAATCTCTGCAGTTTTAAAAGTTTGGAGCCTCCTGAGATTATGTTCTTTTTATTTATTGTTCTATGGTTTATTATTTTTCGACCGATTTCTGTAAAATTGACGTTGACAGCATAGCAATAGGTTATACCTCCTAGTAAGTATTCCAACAATTCACAAGTATTCACTGAAGGCAAAACTATTGTGTCTTTATTCTGAATGAGCGTCAAAAGCCATTTTTCTTTTTAGCTCAGGAGTGTTAATCCATGTTTCTTTTTTAGATCAATTGAATAATCAACTAAAATCAAATGTGGTTTTATTGGACTTATGGCCAGTTTCTCTAAACACTTTTAAATATTTATTGGGTTGTTAAATTTTAAAATGGCATTTTATAATTGCACCAACAACTTTCAGTGTTTTGTTCCAAATAAATTTTAATGGCGTTTTAAAAATAAAAGACACAGAAAACGTTGACATTTTTCGATTTATGTGCTCTCCTCTCGTTTACTCTAATGAAAGAGATCAAAGAGTGGTGATAACAAATCCGAGGATGGCACCAAGAGTTTCTAATTTTTTTTTTAATTCACCTCCCAATGTTGGTGCAACCGATTTTAAGTTTAAATGTGCCAAATGTAAAATGTTTTAAAGTGTATTTTGGTGCTACTGAGCATTATTATTTTAAATTCGTTGATATTTAGTAAAAAAGAAAAGAAGATACACTGCGCCATAGCTCATACGGCTTTGACAATTATGACATATGTATAAATTATATACATAATGAGGTAGTGAATTGTGACAGCTCTCGTTTACTGTAATGAAAGATACGGAAGTGTGGTGAATACAAATCGGGGGATGGCACCAAATTTCCTCCTTTTTAAAAATTCACCTCCCAATGTTGATGCAACCCATTTTAAATTAACATGCCAATACATTTTATTACTCCGTTACTTAAACGCTAATTGGGCATAAGGGAGATTTGTTCACTTGGAAGTTCGAGGGCTAACGTCCACTCGAATATTGCATTACAAAATGTCACTCATTTTAGATCGTGAATACCTCTATCTCAAATGGTTACCCTTCGAGATTTGATTATAAATACCTACATTTTTAATATATTTTTCACAACGTCAATTTCACAGAAAAAGGTAAAAAAAATAAACAAACAAATAACTACCAAATAGTATGATTATTTTGTCAAAACTGTGGAAGCGGAACTGAACACCGACGGAACGCAACTGATTCATTCTGTCCGTTAAAAGCTTGCCATCGCGTATTTTGTTTTGACGTTTCACTCGAAGTTGTTTTTATTATTGTAAAAAATTAAAAAATTTAAACTATTTTAACTTGCCTTAACGACAACATATAAAGTTCAAAATATTACATCGGTTTGAAGAACGCTAATACCGTTCAAACAAACCAAAAATCATAAAAATATGTTGCCGTTAAGGTAGTTAAAAAGGGTGCCAATAAAAAGTGTTTACGTATTAATATATAGATTATCAATTTTCCGTAATACTAATCTAATGTATAACCAATTCTAGTTTTCATTGATTTCAATTTATACTTTTCTTTGAATGTTGATTTGTAATTTTGTTGAAATTTGTAATTTTAAACAACCAGCATTTCTTACTCAAATATTTGTAGTATAAAGTACGAAAGCTCTAACGAAATTTCTTTAGATATTATAAAATATAATGCATTGAATTTTAACGTAAGATGAAGACATTTTAAATAATTTTATTGGTAATTGTTAAGTGTGTCAAAAGGACGAGTGAGGTGAGTTGAGGAATAATCCTCTAGGGATGCACTAAATTATGAGTATCTATGTTAACAAGGTATACTGCAGGGTGGGATCAATGTACTCAGGGTATTAAACAACAATTTACCCAGTGCCAATGTCTAACAATGTCCGTCCGTAAGAACATCTGATTCATCAGAAAATCATAGAGTATCTATGCATGTTTAGTCCAGGCATGAATTATTTTATTTGTTATTCTTCATTTTGAAGACTTGCAAGAACCCTACCCAACGACGAGCTAAGTCTTTCAAGCATGCCAAAGCAAGTCAGAAATTCTAATAGAACATTTATGTCAATGTCACATACAAAGAACACAAAAAAGGAATAACAGTATTTTTTTAAATAGTTTTTTATAAAAAAAAAATGTTTAATAAAAAATGTAAGTAGGTAAGCTTTCTTGTAGAAACTTGCAACGAAAAACAAAGCGTGACTTGATACTTTAGGCTTACCGCTCAGTAGCTATGGCTGTTTTCAGTGGTTGCCACTTCTTTAAAAGGTTGCAACATTAATTTTGTTTACCGGCTATTTGCAATGCAGTTGAAATTTTAACATTTTCATGTATTCCTAGAGCCCACAGAAAGATTATATTGAGGAATCGGATTTTTTAAACCTCAATTGTTTAAACTATGATTTTATTTATTTAAAATATTAATTTTTTTGTTAGCGATCATAACTTCTTAACTCTTATTCCAAAGTATCAAGTCACAGTTGTTTTTTTGTTGCAAATGTACAGTTCTACAAGATGGCGTACTTTGTAATTTGTAAATAACTGTTTATGCTTGCAAAAAAAGAAACGGTAGATCAAAAACAAAATTTACAAAGTTTTTCCTTTTTTATTACTAAGGTGACTGGACTATTAGGATATATTTAAGAACATGTTTACAGGGTGTTAACAAAAATAACAGAAATCAATTTTATGCATTTTATATAAGCGGCCATATCTTAGGTGTTTCCCTACCGAAATCGATGTGTCATTTTTGTAAGGGATTTTTCCTTTCACACAAGCAGCGTACTATGCTTAAGGGACCACTCAAAGTGTGTCCTCTTGAGTAAAGTACTTTCTTTGAACACTCAATTGGGTGTGAATAGAGATAGTTGACCCAGATATCGACAGTTTCTACATTATTCCGTCGTGGGTTACCACAAAACGGAAAAAATCGTTTGTTATTTCGTTCTGTCATTTTCGTATGGGATTTTACGTTTCACATCAGTTAGGTTAGTTTAACAGCTAGGTTCCACATTTTACTTGCACTCGAAATGAAATCGAAATCGACCGAAAATAAAATTGCGTGTTCTAGAATTCACCGCTATCGATTTCGATTTCATGTTTTCCGAAATCGATACAAAGTGAAATTGTTGTGTTCCACAAATCGATGTTGTCGATTTTTTATTGATTTCAAATCGATCGTGCATATTCAATGTAAACTAGTGGAAACGAAGAGACGCGATTAAAAATTTAATGGAAATGTTATCAGCATCTTTTTGAAACGATCTTTGGATATTTCCTTCGCTTTAACCTGCGAACTGTAAATTTTAAAAGTAGGTACTTACTCGACAATTTGCAGTTCCATTAAAAAGTAACAAATATTAAGACAGTAATATGATATGCACCTACATACATTATATTTAAAAGAAAATATTAACTAACAACAAACTATCTTTCTTGGCAATTCAATATCCAATGGGAAAGAGATTTCGGAATACAGTTGCCATAACTGTCGAAATGTGAAACACTGAAATTAAATTCAATCGTTTTGCAATTTCGCTTTAATCTCACTAGATTTCTGGAACCTAGCTGTAAGTTTTTTTCATCGTCTTCAAAAACACAAACGAAATGTTAACCTTTTGCAAAAAAAAACATTTTTGATACCTTTTGTGCCAAAATACACTCATACACTCGCAGAAATATCAGGTCTTGTATTTACTGATAAATACAGTAGTCTTCCAATTAACTTTTGATACTTTGTGTTATTTTTAAGCTGAGTTGTTTTTGCATAATTAACCTCTAAAGGTGTTTCAACATTCTTTGCTTCTGTTAGACCAAAATCTGAAGCTGTCCTCATGATGTATGTTGATTGATATAGTTCGAAATTTCCACTTGAGTCCTTGCTGACTTCCATTCCCAAATAATGTTTAATTGGTATTTTCAATCTCCTTTAATTGATCGACTGTGAAACAAAACACTATTATATCATCAACGTAGACAATGATATAGCAGTAACTGTTTTCAATACATTTTGAGTATATGCACGGATCATTATAACTCTGATGAAAATCTCCTTCGACCAATACATCATGTAAAGCACTATTCCAGGATCTGGCTGCCTGCTTGAATCCGTAAATTCTTTTCTTCAACAGGCAAACTTTTGACTCGTTACTACTTTTGAAACCCTCAGGTTGTCGCATATAAGTAGTTTCATTTAACTTACCATTAAACAAAGCCGTCCTAGCATCCAGATGATAAACGTTCATTTTTCTTTTCGCTGCCACAGATAGCAAAATTCTGAATGTGGTACAACAGGCGCAAAGAAAGACCCTCGTGGTTCTCACCATGCTTTTGTGAATAATCTTGTGCTACATATCTAGCTTGCACCTGTTTAATTTGTTTTAATTTTAAAAACCCATTTACTTCCGATTGCTGTCTTTCCTGAGTTACCACTAGCTCCCATGTGCCATTAGCTTGATGTGCCTCAATCTCCTCCTGCATCGCTATAAGCCAATGTTCCTGGTCATCACTTTCGATAGCTTCAGTGTATGTCTTCGGCTTAATAAATTCCTTCGCCATGAAAACCTCGTGTATTTGTTGTGTTATTTCATTAGTTAAACGTTTCGGTGGGATTCCCTTATTTTCAAGCTGTGAAACTCTTATCGGTCGTATTGGTATTGGTAATGATTGTCCTTGTGTTTTCTTCTGAATTTCTTGTTCTTCTTGTACAAATTTCAGTATACTATGTTTGTCACTGATTAACTTCTTTTGTCTTGAACTCAAATCGATTGAAACATCATTCTCTCTGTCAAAATCAGTTATGTTTGATGAACAAAATTTCACATCTCGACTAATTATGATTTTCTTTGTTTCTGAGTTGTAACATTGGTATGCTTTAGACTGATCGTCATATCCCAAGAAAAGCATTTCAATGCCTGAATTATCAAATTTTTGTCATGTACAAAACATTTAGAACCAAACACTTCAAAAACGTTTATACTTGGTTTTGATCCATTCCATCGCTCGTATGGTGTCACGTTTGTAGCTCTTGTTATTGTACGATTTTGTATGAAATTAGCGGTTACCGCTTCACCCCAAAAACTGTATGGAAGGTTTGCATCTATAAGCATACAAGGCGCCATTTCAATCAACGTACGATTTTACTTTTCAGCCTTCCTATTTTTCTGTACGCTGTAGGCTGCTGTTAGCTGAATTTGTATTCCACTTGCTTTAAGGAAATCAGTTTTTTCTTTTCCCGTATATTCGCCCCCTCTATCTGAACGAATAATTTTCGGCTTTCGTCCAAGTTTTGTTTCACAATATGCAACAAACTCTTTTAGCTTCTAATTGACTTCTGACTTATGTGCCAACAAACATATAATCGTGAAACTCGAAAAATCGTCAATAAATGTTACAATATATCGCTTGCCACTTGATGTCATTGTTTGCATTGGTCCACAAACATCTGTATGAATCAGATCTAAGAGTTCTACAGACTTACTTTCTGACTTCTTTGGAAATGCAATCATGATACTCATTTAAGACATCCCATGATTCTTTGTCTTCTTTGTACGAATAAGCGATAGTTGATTGTCTTCCACGGACAAACCTATTGTTCCTCTGGTCTCATCGTCCAATTGATCCCATTCATCAATATCCTTTTGATCAGTGCCCGTGATACCATCCTGTCCCATCTTTTCAGCTGGTCGCTTTTCCACAAATTTAGCTTAAGAAGCAATAATTCAATTTTAAATTTCCAATTTGCATAGTTGGAATTATTGAGTTTTGCAAATTTTGGTGCTGATGCTTCCGCCATTAATTCCTATCTTGTTCCAGAATAAGTCTCATAATCTGTATAAATTAATTGGACCGAATCTTTATTCGCGCAAACAAAATAGCAAATTAATTATATAATAAAACTTATTTACTTGAAATCTGAATCAAGAATGAAAATTTATTTGAGTACAAAAATCAATATTAAATTATATGAAAACTGAATATGAATCTTTAAAAGTGTGAATGATACAGTTAATTTTTCAATATAATGGTGAAACGGTAGGTATCCGGTTCAAGTCTCAACTGCTCTCAACTCTCTTTTCGCAAGCAATTTAATTGACCGCGACATTAATTGCTCGCCAAATTTTAACGCTTCTATTTTGTACGTGTGGTTATTATTACTATAAAATGGATTTCTGTTCGTTTTATTTGTTTATGTGTGTTTTGAAAAATATTTTTTTTTACAAATGGTGAAACTCTACATAAACATTTCTCCGGTATCCGTCTGTGTTTTCGGAGACAGCGGAAAATTTCGTTTCATGATACGCTTTTCCACAAAGGAATAATGATGAAACGGTAAATAACCAATTAAATTCTTCTCAACTTTTTTCGCACACAATTTAATTGAACGGCAAATTAATTGCTTGCGAAATTTTTACGTTTCAATTTTGTTTGTTTTTTTTTTTTTTTTTGGTTATTATTATTATTTATTTTCTGTTGTTTTTATTTGTTTCTTTTGTGTTTTTAAATAATTTTTGTTTAGGTACAAATGATAAAACTCTTCATACAACTTTGTCTGGTACCGTTTCGTTAACATTTGGTCTGTATTTTTGGAGACGACGGAAAATTTCGTTTCACTTCAGCAGCGTACTAGGCTTCATGGTGAAACGGTAGATAACCGGTTCAAGTTTTCACTACTCTCCACTATCTTTTCGCACAAATTTAATTGACCGGCACATAAATTGCTCGCGAAGTTTTGACTTTTCAAATTGTTCGTTTTTTTTGTGGTTATTATTATTTTATAATATTTTTATTTGTTTTTTTGTTTTTTGAAATAATTTTTTTTATAAATGATAAACTGTACATTTGTCTGATACCGTTTCGTTAGCGTTTCTTTTGTGTTTTTGGAGACGACGGGAAATTTCGTTTCACCTGTTTTTAAAATTACGAATTACCCCTGTATTTGATACAAACAATTTGACTGACTAATAGTTTAATGCTGACAATCTACACAACCCCACAGGATAACATTGTTATATTTTTTCCCATTTTCGTATTTAGAATAATTAATGTTTTGTATTACCAGAAATTTTTTGTTGTTGCTATTGTCAGCACATCTTACCAATTTACTATAATGATGCTGACAATATCCGCAATACTTGACGTTGTCCAAGTAATTTCCAGCCTCTTCGCATAACAGGCCTAAACTCTGGGCACACGTTACATGAAATTGTTGCTTGCAATTGAACTTGTTACACTGCATACATGCGCCAACATTAGCTCTGTTTGGTTTTCCAATCTCCTGACAGATATAACAAGCTTAAAAAATGTAAGAAAAAAAAATAAATTATAAAGATTACACAAAGTCAATTTCATCGCAATTTACTTTTTGTATATCGCTCTGATGGTATCAACTGCAAAATAATCGGCTCCATCGTTGTTACGTTTCCAAATCTTACTTCCGGTATATACAGGGCACACACAACATGTGCCCAGCCCTGATTATCAGTTCGTTTAAGCGCTCCATCGCGAGATGGACAAAGTTCACATCGCACCCGAGCCGGACGTTCTTGACTCTCACATTTCCGACAATACCACGGTCCGGTTGGTACTGTCACAATACCATAGCAAGCTTGATGCACAGCTACTGTACAATTTTGGCCATCACAATAAACAAGTGGGTTCTCTGGCCATCCCCGCTCGTCTGAACAAACACAGCATCCACCGACCATCTCCTTCATTCTGGCCTATTCTTCAGATGTTTATCTTGTTCGCTTCATAACTTACGGATTGTAAACGTTGTAGTTAGTTAAATTCTGCGTCTTTTGTTAATGTATGGACGAACAAAATAATAAAAAAAAATAGAATAGGCTTTTTGCCTTCTTTTTTCTTCTGATCCTCCTAATAAGCTTTCTGTAATGGAGTAATGTATGCTGTTCTTGTAGCAAAGTTGATGTATGCTGGAAGGAAATAGTATTTTAAACATTATTTATTTATTCATCAATCAGATATAAATTATCTTACAGACAACCGATATAACATTAATTGTAAAAATATATGCAAAAACATAAAGTACATTTAATAATTATTTAGAAAATATTATAGCAATTTATTTTTTTAAAGAAGATCTACTATAATGGAAATTAAAGTCTATAACATTTGATATAAGATTAGTTTCCCTGACACAGCGAGTTACAGTTTCATTGAGTGCATAGTTCACCCTATGTTCATCTTCTCGAAATAGGAAACGTTCTATAAGTTGACGAAATGGTGCATAAAGATTTATTAAAGACAAAAGAAGTGGACAATTAATATGATGAGACAAAATATCACTTATAAATATGACTGAAAAAACTATGACGATTTTCGACTGAATACCAATAAGTTGGCATCTTGTTGAATAAGAGGGCATTTTAATGTTCCATCCCGATTTCCAGACTACAAATCGTGTAATTTTTTTTTTTTGAATGCTTTCAATTCTTTTGGAATGAATGTTGTAATAAGAATTCCATATAACGCAACCATATTCCAATACAGATCTGACATAGGCGTTATAAAACGATTTAACAGTATAGGCACCGTGAAATCAGTAGAATTCCGTTTAAGAAAACCAAGCATAGAATTTGCTTTGGCAGCAATGTACTCAACATGCTTGATAAAATTGAATTTAGAGTCAAACACAACACCTAAAACCTTTTTTTCAAAAACCCTTTTGGGAACATTGTTACCAATTTTATATTCGTAATATATTGGCGAGAAATTTATATTGAAAGAAAAAAATTGACATTTAGAGACATTTAAGAACAAATCATTAATGATACACCATTTATTAAGGCTATGAATGTCATCTTGCAAAAGAATGCAAAACAAAAGTCGAAGGGAATTTGAAAGCACATTAGGCATATCGTTAATGAAAGTAATGAAAAGAAGCGGTCCAAGGTGGCTTCCTTGAGGAACCCCAGACGATACAGGAACTGGATTTGAAATAAATTGATAAATTAATACAAACTGCATACGTTCAATCAAGTATAACTCTAGCCATTTTAAAGCACTGGAATGAAAGCCAAATTTTTCTAATTTGCTTATTAGAATTTTGTGATTGACTCTGTCAAAGGCTTTTTCGAAGTCAGTGTACACTACATCAACTTGATATCCTTCTTCTAGCTTGTTTAGTACAAAATTTGAAAATAATGCAAGGTTGGTTTTTGTTGATCTACCAGCAACAAATCCATGTTGGAACGGCGATATAACTTCGCTGAATATAAATGCTAATTTATCGTATACAATCTTTTCAAACAATTTGGGTATCGCTAATAATTTGCTAGTTAGACGATATGCTTATTTACTTAACAAATAATTTTTGCCTTTTTGGGAAGAAGCCAAAAATCTGTTTTTTATTTTCTTTTTAAATAAAGTTGTAGTTGTTTTAGTGAATAGTTTTTGAAAAATTAATTTTCAATCTCAAAATTAAAATAAAAAAATTAAAACTAATTGTTTTCAAACTTTTATGTGATTAAATTTGATTTTTCCTTTCAAAATGCAATGCTCTTGCTAAACATTGCAAAAAAGAAAACCGGATGCTTAAATGTTTTGTACTTTTGAAGAAAATTAAAAATAACAAAAATCATCTCTTGTAAAAAAGCCGTTTTTTTTAGTTCTTACGTGAATAGACAGAATACTATTAGCATACAATAAGGTAAAAAGTCTGAACAAATGATTATCTGCGGCATTCCACGAAAAATTGTAACTTGATGAAAATGTATTTTTTTAGGGAAACGGATAGAGATGTGATTCATATAAAGTATTCTATTCCTCACTTCGAATAGGGTACGTGAGAATTTAAAAATATGTATTTATTATCGTAATTTCGTACAAATCAGAGACGTGACAAAAGTGTAGGGCACGAGACTGCAGCTATTATGAAAACAATTGGATTAAATAATATGATTTCAACGTTGTTTTTATGTTCAGGAAATCCTTAGTAAACTATTATTCGATAGAATGTGTTAATTTGTTATAATTCAATCAAAGCGAAGACTTCAAACAATCTAAATATGTGAAACATTAATCAAAATCCATAAATTGTATCGTTTATGGTGAAAACTAAGTACGAAAGCCGGGTACGTTACAATGGAATGCACCATCTAGAGATTTTTTCCACTGATAACACCTGAAAATCGACCTCTCAATTTTGCGCAGGCACCGCGTCGATGATTCCTACATGTTTTTTTCAACTAAAATACAAAATGTGTGCTACCTTAAAACAAATCAAAGGTAAAAACTTTTTATTAAATATGTATTTTTGATTTGAATATTTATTAGCCAACACATCACAATGTCAAACTACTCTCGAGAAGAATTTGCAGAGATGCAATTTCGTTATTTTTAATTTTCTCAAAAAGTACAAGACATCCAGTTTTCTTTAATTTAAAATTAAAAAAGAACATTGAAATTTAAAAACAAAAATTACATAACATTTAAAAAAAATTAGTTTGAATTTTTTTTAAATGTTTTGTTTTAAAAATTTTGATTTTGAAAATTAACTTTTCAAAAACTATTCTCTAAAACAACTTTATTTAATAAGAAAATAAAAGACTGACTTTACAAAAAAGTATTACTTCGCTTTTTAAAATTTAACGTTGTTCTTAAATATTTTTTTTTTTCGATTTAAGTAATTTTTTTAGAAAATTGATTTTTTTTTGTTTTTACCCAACCTAACTGCTTTAGCTTTTTGATGCACCTTATACTGATCAACTTGGATAGTCCAATCAATGAATAGCTTAAAAAGGTAGAGAGCGTGAGCAGAGATCATCCATTCTATCAGAATATTGTTCAGGCTGGTTTAGGAGTTAACATGCTAAACGTTCTGACGCCTGGGTTGTAAGCCGAAAGAAGGGAAAAGGGACATAATACGGAAATTGTGCGTCGAAGAGACAAATTCTCCGAGACTAATTCAAATTTTCTACAACTTTTCTTATACACACTTTTTTCCAATTCTCAACTATTTCCTACCTACACGCAACGCAACATTGTTTAACTGTGGTCAGGTCGCGAAATGTTACAAGTGACTTTTTTGTATTATATTTATATTTAACGTGCTTTTTTGAAGCTCAACATTTTATGAAAAATTAAAAATGTAATTTTAGTTACCAGTTCATTACTCGCACGTGTTGTACATATCATTTTTTCTTTTCAGCACATGTACCTCCCAACTTATGCTGGACGTCACCCATGAGGTATGCAATGAAAAAATAAAAATCAACAAACCATTGTACCCGAACAATTCTTTCCTATCTTTCTACTTTTTCCAAAAAGTGTCTTACGTACACATAGGTAAAATATTATTATACGAAAGATATAACCAGATAACAGATAACCAAAATCTTGACTTCTAATCCCGACTGCCAAAATCTCGACCAAACTTCCGACATAACGCTTATAAGGAAGGAACTCGAAAACTGCACAATTTTGTTTCTTATAACCGATTTTTTCTTATATCCTTAGAACGGATACCTATAAGGACGGATATTATAAAAAAAGTTAATTTTTACGAAAATAAAAATATAAAAATCTACACAGTCAACATTTAAAAAGTTTAAAAATACAAAATTCAAAGCGCATCTTCATTTTTTGCTTTGATTTTCTCTTAAAAGTCTGTTTATGTTTTAAGAATTTCGCGTTTTTGTTTATTAAAAAAGTTTCTAAAATCCAACTATCTTTATATGGAAAATAAGTTTGGAAAATGTTTCTTTTATCAGTGTATTTTTATAAACGAGTTTCCTATAAACAGACAATTTAACATACAAATATAAGGGAAGAATACGGAGCTTTTGTTTTTCATTAATTGTGGTTAATAATAATAGATTAAACTAAACAAAAACATGAAAAACTAATCCCAGTTCAAGAAAATAAAATTTAAACTATGAAGGATATTCAAAATAGACCAAAAGTTCAGTTTCCTTCAAAAAAATTCAAGAAGTATAAGTCAGTTCTCATAGGAAACCATAGAATAATGAATAAATAGAACATCAACTCAGAAGCGCTCCGATTTATTTATAAAACACACAATGAAATGTTCAACTTCATTGTCATATGTGTAGAAATCATCAAATAACATGAAAACTGCTCTACCTTCAATATGTACTTTACAACTTTTTGTTTTATCGAAATAAACCGAAACTGAAACTAATCACACTACATTTGGCAGATGGTGGCGCGACGTGGCGGTTACTGGTTAGATAACAATGGCGCCATATTTGTACAAATTTGGACAGGGTTTCAACTGCTAACGAATTTGACTCACTGTCCGACTCCATTCAAAGAATTGTTTCCTTGTATCCTCGCACTGAAATCGTTATTACGGGCGATTTCAATGTACACAATTCTTCCTGGCTTCTCCATTCGAGCAAGACAACACCCGAAGGAGTGTGTGCTGAGATTTTTGCTGAGTTTAACCACCTTGCTCAGTTGGTCAATGAGCCCACTCGAATACCGGACATTGACGGCCAAGCAGAAAACACTCTTGACTTGTTCCTTACCTCTGACCCTGATAAATATGCAATAAGTGTATTATCGCCTCTAGGCCGATCTGACCATTGTGTCATATCCGCAAATTTCTCGTGCCAAAAAATCCCAGTTAAAGAAAGAGCTCCTAAGAGAACCGTTTGGCAGTACGAGAAAGTCGACTGGGACGGCCTCAATAATTTTTTCAGGATCTTTAACTGGTCACTATGCTTCCTCGATAGTGACGTAGATTCCAGTGCGGATATGCTCACAAGTTTAATTCTTTTGGGAATGAGAACTTTTATCCCGAATAGGGTTAAAAGCATCAGACCTAAAGAGAACGCATGGTTTGATATGAGCTGTAAAGAGGTTATCAGGGTTAAAGAGGTAAGTTTCCGTTGTTACAAAGCCAACCCTACTGAGGAAAATCGGAATAAGTTTAAACAAGCCAGGAAGGCCTGCAATGTCCATATTCGACGGACCAAATTTTTACATGACCAAAAACTAAGGCAAAAAATACTGCAATGTCCCAAAAGCAGTAAAAATTTTTGGTCATTTGTGAAAAACATGAAGAATTCTTCCTCTTCCTCGGTCCCAACGCTCATCGATGATGATACTCCAGTGGTTAGCTCTCTTGCGAAAGCTAACCTTTTTGCTAGGCAGTTCGCCGCCAACTCTTCGCTGCCAGAGAGTGTCATGACTCCGCCAGTTCTTGAGCGCGTTAATGATTCCATGGGACAAATCTTCTTTCGCACTCGTGCTGTGGCGAGGGTCCTAAAGGATCTCAACATACACAAATCCGCTGGCCCGGATGGTATCCCCGCTATTGTTCTGAAGAGGTGTTCTTCAACGCTGGCAAAACCATTACGTAAACTTTTCCATCTATCCTATTCTTCTGGGCTCGTTCCGAGTAGTTGGAAAACAGCATTTGTCCAGCCTATACCCAAAAAAGGCGAATCCTCCTCTCCCTCCAATTATCGTCCGATTGCACTTACGTCCCTTCTTTCTAAGGTCATGGAAACGCTGATAAATTATCAGCTTAAGAAATATCTTGAAGAACGAAAGCTTCTTAATGACCGGCAGTACGGCTTTCGCAGCAACAGGTCCACTGGTGATTTGATGGCATATCTCACCGAACAGTGGAACAAATCTTTACATCGTTTTGGAGAAAGTAAGATTGTTGCACTCGATATTTCAAAAGCATTTGATAGAGTTTGGCACCAGGCTCTCTTATCGAAAATGCGTGCCTTCGGTATTGACGAATTCCTCCTTCGTTGGATTAGAAACTTTCTTTCGAACCGTTCAATACAAGTTGTACTGGACGGGTTCAAGTCTGAAACCCACAAAATAAATGCTGGTGTGCCCCAGGGCTCCGTTTTGTCTCCGACCCTCTTTCTCATTTTTATAAATGATCTCTTGTCTGTAACTTCTAATCCAATTCATTGTTTCGCTGACGATAGTACCCTTAGCTTTTCATATTCGTTCCCAGACTCACAACCCTCCCTTTCGGGTGTGGAACTGCAACGGCAAAATATGATAAGCTCATTAAACTCTGACTTAAACAGCATTGTACAATGGGGAATAAAAAACCGCGTAGAGTTTAATGCTTTGAAAACTCAATGCTGTTTTGTATCGTTGAAGCGAGATATACCCCCCTTGCCACTGTCCATGTGTGGCACTTGCATCAGTGAAACCGAACATCTCCAGATTCTTGGTATGTGTATCACCGACCACCTTTGTGGATCACATATGCGATGTCGCCAAAAATGCCGCAAGATGTTTAGGTTTTTTAAGACGATGCAAGAACTTCTTTTCCCCTTCTGATCTGGCTACCATCTACAAAACTTACATACGGCCAAAGCTTGAGTACAACTCCCACATTTGGGCTGGTGCTCCAGTAACGTACTTAAGTCTTTTGGACAGTATCCAGAGAAGAGCATTTAAGATGATTGGTGACCGTACCATCGTTGAGACTTTTACGTCACTTGAACATAGACGTAATGTCTCATGCCTCACCCTCTTTTACCGTTACTTTAATGGTTTATGCTCTAGTGAAATAGCCAGTTGCATTCCTCCCCTTAAGATATTCAACCGTAATACCCGCGCCTCCAGGAATGCCCATCAGTTCACCCTCGAGCCCAACTTCGGACGTACGGTCATGTTCAGAGAATCGTTCTTTAGCCGTACTACGCGAATGTGGAACTCTCTTCCACACTCTGTCTTCCCCAGTCATTGCAGTGTTCAGGAATTTAAGACTAATGTTAACCGACACCTCATCCTTAACCCTCTCCGTCTATCCCATTTTTCCTAACGCTCGCACTGTGCTTTGGCATAAAAAGGGAACAAAAACCCCTTGAGTGCGTGCCTATTATAAAAAAAAAAAAGAAAAACATCAGATAACTTCTACACGCATTGTTCCGATCATGTTTCTATTTACTACCGACATTTAGTTTTGTGAACAAAAAATTGCAATCCAAACAAACTAACATTAGTGAAGTTGTTGACGGTGAAGCAATAACAGGAGAAGTGACATTGTTCCGAAGAGATCAACACATAAAATGTTATTTTTGACAATTTGCTATCTGATTACAGGAAAGATGCCGCAATATGAACAAATCAAACATTCGGTGTTCTTATAGATCAAGAGCCGACAGCAAATTTTGGGAGTGATGGTATAACCAAAATGTATATATACCTATACGTGTAGATGTACACGATGTCATATAAAATTTAACCGTATGGCAGGTTTTTTTCAGCCGGGGCGGGGGTGAGCGTTAGAAAAACGTAATTTTTCCGATTTTGATGTGATTGGTATAACCACTTGAATGCGTATAGAAACAATATGAATTTCTTTCAGCCAAAGGGTTGCGAACCAAATTTTGATGTCTTATACTCGTATAACCAAAAAAATTATACAGACAAAATCAAGAAAAATCCCCTGTTTACAAAAATATCAGTCACAGGGTATTTTTTTTTTCAGCCAAAGTGTTTCCAAAAGAATCCAAAGTTTATGTGCAAAAACTAACTTTGTTTCCTAAATGTATATCCAAATGATTACAAAAATGTCAACAGACGATTTATTTAGGTTTTTATTAATCACATAACTAACCTAAAAACTTACATCCTCTTATGTACACATTACCTATACGAAAACAAAACTAGGTGAGTAAAAAAGGTGGGAGGTCGGCTATTTACAATCTGCCTAGGGCGGTGAAATATCTTAGTCCGACCCTGTTTATAATGTAAACAAAGAATTTTCATATTTGATAATGTCGAATTCGTTCTACCCAGCCAGTGTAGAATTCAGTGTCAGTGCAGCACTCGCGTTGTTCGCGCTACCCAAAATTGACAGTTCTAGCTACACTGAGTGTCATTTTCTGTTACAATGCACACACCTATTTTAACTCACACATAAGTAATTGACATTTCTGCCAGCATTATTTACTTTAGTTTCTTGCTCGAAAATATTGTTTGGTATTTAGCTCAGAAAATAAAATTGTGATTAATAATAATGGATTAAATAACATAAAATCAACAACAACTAATCTCAGGAAAATTAAATTTAAAAAAATAAAGTAACTATATGAAACAAGAGATCAAAAGTTCAGTTTCTTTAAAAATCAAGAAATTTACTAGTCAGTTCACAATGGAAACATGCAATACTTTCAAAAAAATGAAAAATAACACTGAAACGACACCGTTCGTTCTACCAAAAATATTGGTGAACTGAGTTTCATTTTGACACTGGATTTTGGCACTGGCTGAGTAGAACGAATTCCACATAAGTTTCACTTCTGTCGAGGCCCCTTGACGCACAACTTTTTTTAGCTCCAGATAAAATGATAACGTAGACGGAGCACCATGCACAGGGCGACAAACTTCATGAAGGTAGTTTTCATTTTATTTGACAGATTGTGAGATGATTCCTACTCATATAGGAGTTTTTCTTTTTTCGTTCAGAGCAGATCCCGAGTTGTCAAACATAACCATGACTTTTGTAAATCTTTTTTTTTTTTGTTCAGAGATGGTTCAGATCATGTTCAGAGCACGCTCTATTAGCTCAGTATAAATTGACTGATCATTCTGAGTGAAATGCTAAACAATTGTCAAAACAATATGAAATGGCGGATGAAGCCATTCATGTCAGTGCTGTATAGTTTTTATTTAAAAAAAAATAAAAGTGAAATATATTATTTATTATTAATCAAATTAATTTCAGCGTTTTAGGGCTCGTTTCAAAGTTTCTGAGTAAGTTTCAAGTAAAATATCCAGCAGTTAAATTCGTTGTTTTCTGTGTATTGTTTCGTTGTTTTCTAACAAAATTAGTTCTGAATAGCTTAATGGAAACTTATATCGTTTTCGGGTGGTCCGGAGCGTCCAGAAGCCCAGAAGCCTTCTGAAACCATTCGCTTGGCTTTCAGAATGACAGAAGAGTTTTGTCTTCTGAATTTCAGTTCAGAATCAAAACCAGAATCACTCACACATTCACGCCTTCAAACGCCAAAACAATTTAATTTGTCAATTATTCGGTTTGCGTTTTATATATTTTTTACAAATTTAATAAAGTAAACATATTTATTGAAGTTAAAAATATAATAAATGGATATGTATATGTCCATCCTCAAGTGAAGATGACGATATAGTTGCAGTCGAATTTTTACTGAAAGAGTTTGGGAAATTAGTTGCGACGCGTCCATGTTTACAAAAATGCAAAAAGTAGATAGAATTTCCTTTGACATTTCACAACTACAGTCACACACATACTTCAGAATCAAATCAGCTGTGTTTACTTGTTCGCTTGGGAATTTGGGATCCTGGATCGGAGAGCTCTTCAGGATTACCACTTGAAAACGACATTACTTATGTGGTTTTTCATTGGTGGCAAAAAGAGCTTTTTTATTGATCTAGATATATTTTTGTCCCATCTTTTTTAGAGTTTGCGTTTCATTGGTCGAAAAAAATCAAATCTATATTACGTCTAGATCAAAATATTGAAATCTCGCTTTGAAGTGAGATTTTTCCACCTACTTTCACATACACAACAATGTGTGAGACCTTCTTAGTATGAACAAACATAAAACGATACAGACAAGTATAATACAAAAATCTTTTTGTGTTTTATTCGGCAACAAAAATCTGAAATCTCAGAGCAATATCTGAAGTTTCCAATGAAAAACCACATTAGATATTGTGAAACAAGCCCTAAATCAGAATCTGTTCAGATCGGAATCTGTTCATAGCCCTTAGGAAATATTTTATTTTCAAGTCGCCCTGCAGATCTTCCCACTGCTCTGAACGAAAAAAAAAAACGCCTTGACCGTGCTGACTGCGTTTTATAAATAGATAAGAGCGTTCGGAGCATACTCGACAAGCACAGTTCTGAGTGCAGCACTGAGTGTAATTTTAACACCGGATTTTGGCATCGACCGGGTAAAACGAAGTCGACAAAACTTGCACCTGCTCAAAAACAAGTACAGAGAATCATGTTCTAAACTGATCGTCTCTGATCTGATCAAGAAAAAAAGTAAATGAACTGCAAATCAAGATAAGGATATACATTTAGAGAGGAAAATGTCACTATGAACAGATAAATCTTCGTTTTTTCTACACAATTATTTAGCACCTCACTAAACAGGGCTGTTGATATTCCAAATCTGAGAGGAAGTGCTTTCGTTTTGTTAGCGTCCAGGATTGAACCTTATATGATCAATCATTTGATATCAATAAAAATAAAGGTTTGTAAAAACAATGTTGTATGCGTTTTTTTGTTTGACGAATCGCAGCACTATTGATTTTGACTGATTATAAGTGTACGATGACTGAGGTGGTAAACTGACCTAGGTTCGGTTTATCTGAGGGTTTTCAGCTGTTTTGTTGAATTCAGTATACCTATTTGTTCGGATCTATTTGTTTCGTGAACTAAGCTATAGTAAATAT
Organism: Baccha elongata; assembly: GCA_951217065.1. Lineage (NCBI taxonomy): Eukaryota > Metazoa > Arthropoda > Insecta > Diptera > Syrphidae > Baccha > Baccha elongata. The sequence continues at coordinate 49,448,727 of OX578272.1, read as the reverse complement.
ACATACATACATACATACTTCATTTCGTAGTCGAACTCATTTGAAGTCATTTTTCTTAGCTATACATTTCTATAAAACACTTATGGGATTTTGCATTAGTAAAATAAATCAATTTATTTTTTAGTTGTTGTTTAATGTGAGCGATCAGTTTATAAATTTTTCTATCAACACAAGCCACAACACGAACAAAAACGTTCTTTACAAAAAAAAAATATAAGCGAACACTATAAAATCGATTTTTGAATGCAAAACAAAAGCTTAGCGTGGAACATGTTCTAGTTTAACGAACAGCAAATATTTTCTATAAATTTTTTTCTCTTTCCTAAATGACTACAAATCAGGTATTCCCGCGAGCCATATCTTTTTTTAATTTAAAATTTGTAGTTTTTATCCACAGTAAACATAAATACCAATTTTCCATTTTTAAAGAATAAAACAAAAAAATTCAGATATCAACAAAAATGTTCATACTTTTCACTTCAATATTTCACTATTCAGGCTTTTTCGATAGACCATTTTTAACTTTATATACTTTTTTATATACTTTATTATACACTTTTTTAAAAACAATTTTTCAGGAAGAAAACAAGTTTTTCCAATTGCCTTTAGCTGACCGCTTGCTCTTCTAACCATTGACCTACTATATATGAACCGCTAGTCGGTTAAAATGAAAATGAAACATAACATAGGGCCTTTTTAACAGGCGGCTATACTCTCACATACTCTCATATTTATCGTTGTAGTTTGCTCTTTCACACGAAAAAAGTTTTACGGGTAAAATCCATTTTTTGTGAAAGATATTCTTGGTATGACAGATTCGTAAAAAGTTCTATTGAGGATTTGTGAAGTTGAAACGCGAAATGGGTAGTCAAAATTAGAACTCAACTTACTCAAGTTATCTTTGCTCTTCAGTACAACCTTGACTGAAACTTTTCCACAATTATATGGAAAAGTTTAAAAGTTTTGAAATACGCAACGGGTAGTCAAAATTAGCAATAAGTTATCTTAGCTCTTTAGTACAAACTTGTTAAAGTTAACATAGGGCTTTTTAAGCCCTCTGCGGCAGCATCTTTATTTGATTTTAGTTTGGGAATCGCTAGCCGCACTTCATTCAGGTCGGGTGGACGAAATGTTGTCAAACCTTCTCACAGCATCAGCTCTGCCCTGCGGCGCCATGGATATCCGCATTCGTACTCGAGATACTACCAAGTAGTGGTCTGAGTCTTTGTTTGTCGCACGGAATGCTCGTACATCCAGGATACTGAAAGTATGTCTGGCATCAATCGCGATGTGATCGATTTGGTTGACGGTCTTTTGATCACTGCTTCGCCAAGTACCTTTGTGTATATCAAGATGCGGGAAATGGGTGCTTGATATGATGACATTACGCCCCACCGCAAAGTCTATCATCCTGTATTAGTTGACTGAAGTGTCATCGTGCAGGCTGTGTCCTCCGACAGTTGAACCAAAGGTGCCCTCCTTTCTGAATCTGGCATTGAAGTCACCCTGAATAATTTTGGCTTCGTACTTCGGGCACACATCGTACTCATTCTCAAGGAGGTCATAGAATGCGTCCTTGATTGGTTCATCCTTCTTTTCGTGGGGGGCGTGAACACAGATCAGCGAGATGTTCATGAATTTCGCTTTGATGCGGATTGTGACCAAGCGCTCTCTAAAACTGCGGAAGCCCAAGACTTCTTGCCTAAGTCTTCCTCGTATCACAAAACCGCATCCAAATTGCCGCTGACCCTGTTCTTTATAGCATGGCCCGTGGGAGATATTATACGATGTCATCCTCCGTACGCCCTCTCCATCCCATCGCACTTCCTGGATAGCTGTTACATCAGTCTTTAGCCTATACAGGGTCTCCACTAATTGTTCGGCTGCACGTGGTCTGTACAACGGCAGTACATTCCACGTACAGATCCGAAATTCGTTGTCCTTATTTCGTTTGCTGGGGTCGTCAACATTAAGATCATCCGTATCCGGGGCTTGTTGGTGTTTCGGAACTAAAGTGTTTTTTCCTTGGTTTTGAAGCTACCCCGTCGTAGTAGCCCGTATAAGGTTCACTAAGTAGTTCAACCTGACTGCAACTGTAGACGCCACCGTTAATTGCATCTGGGGAATTCCTCCGCTGCCGTCTTGATGAAAGGAGAAAGTGCCTTAGTGGAAGCACTCCTCCCCCGCTCCTTACTGACCACAGCTCTAAAATATAACAGAGTAGCTCACGTTAGGTCTCTATCGTCCCAAAAATTTACCTACGCACCTATTAAAATATAGTAATTGAATACTTTTTGTAGATAATAAATAAAAGTTCAAAAATGCTAGAACACTTCTTTTTGTTTGAATAATGTTTAAGGGAATAAAAATTTGCGTTAACATCCTCAAAAACATAAATTAACAATGCAAAATTCCAATTAAACAATTAACAATTAAAATTTGTGAGCTGTGACCTGCTCTGTAGCAGATCATAAGTTTTGACTGTGGGGGAGATATCGGAAAAGTCACAAAATAAATTTTACCTCTTTTTATGACTTGTGAACATAGATTAACAGCCCGATTCTTCCCAACATCGGTGATACCTCACAAGTCATAACGAGAGGTGAAATTGATTTTGTTACTTTTTCGGATTCTCGCCCGTAGTCGCAACTTGTAAGAGTAATGAAAACAATCGAAATTGTTTTTCGTATTCTGCCGTACAGTCTCAATTTGTGAGAGTCATAAAACCAATCGAAATTGTGATCTCAGAGCAGGTCACAACCAGTCTAAACTCACAAATTCCAATTGTTTTGATTTTTTTCTAGGCTAGGTAAATATTAATGTGATTCGTACCCATATTGAAGTAAATTGCGTGGAATTTTAAACTTGTTGCTTCGTATATATCATTGATCATTGAAACAAAACGGAAAGAATAAAATTTGATTGAACTTATTAAGATTTGTGTTCATGTTTTTATATTTGTGTACAGTAAAAAAGAAAGCCCGCACATATTTGTTCACTGTAGTTAGATAGCTACTTTATGCTGAAATGTCATACACGTTTGTTATTAATTTCTTTATTCTTAACACATAAATTTTATATTCAAATATTAGATTTGTTAACAATTGTGCACGAAAAAAATTCAATTTTGCTTCTGTTGTCATGTTCCAAATATTCACCATGATGCGGTGAGTTTGTTTGTGATTATTCTTGTGGATTTTGGGGCAGAATACGGAAAATGTTATCGACAGTACACATATTAAAAGTAATATACTCCGAGTTTCCATTTTTGTTCAAGTTCGCGCATGTGTCAAAAATGGAGACCCGCTGTCACTGGGAATTCCAATTCGAAATGGTGCATTTACAACGTCTAAGTCTGGATTTTCAATTCCATTTGATGAAATATGACATATCTGATTGATTCGTTGTATTTCGAAGGGATTTCTCGCAGCAGAATTGTGTCCTGCGAACGTATGTTGAGTGCCGGATTTACAAAACACTATGGTTCATTTGTTTTGACCAATTTAGTTGGAGATTCTCATTTCACCTAAAAAGAGTATGTTGAAATATTTAAAAGGCAGATAAATTCATTGAAATTAATTATAAAAGTCTTTTTATCAATAATGGAATAAGGACTAAGAGAACATCGTATTAAAATCGCAGTAAGGGCTGATGTGTTGAAAAATAAAAAAAACTTACATACAAAAATTACATTTGGGTTATAGAGTTTTTATAAGTAGAGTCAAATCTAGGGTCACCAAATGTTTTTTTTCCTTATGTCATTCGATTTTTGACAACCTGCGCATTATATTACCTTTAATATGTGTACTGTGGGAGAATCGGGAAGTAAAAGGGCTTTTAAAATAGCACATAATATAATAAATCTGGCGGCTCATTGACGTTCTAGATATGGATCGCCATAGTCGGTTGAAATTTTCATACAAAAGGAAAAAAAATTATATTCCAGCTAAACACAGTACACATAACTGTGCCAGCTTAAGCATACTAAAATCGCCATCATCTATTAGTGTTAAATACGTCTACTTATTTCGTCATAAAATTTAAATGAAACGAATAATATGTGGAGTGGATTTGTTTTGTAAAATTAAAGTAAAGTTAAAATCGGTTATAACGACATCGGTTACAACGAAATATCGACTTTTGCGAACTATAATTTTGAAGTCCCTTCAAAGGTTCATATATAAGTTGTTCTAATCGGTTATAGCAAATCACCGGATATAAAGAACGAATTCTCCAGTCCCATCGAGTTCTTATGAGTGATTTTGACTGTTGTTTGAAAACAATTTCCACCAAACTATATCAAAATTAAATAATTAATTAATGTCGGATTCCTTGGAAATAAAAAGTCGACTTTTTCGGACTAAAGTCGATTTTTTTTGGACTAAAGTTGCTTTTTCTCCGAAAATCATGATCCATGGACAAGAAAAAGTTGATTTTTTCCCCTTCGGATCAAATTTTCTTCAATCTCGATTTGATGGATTTGGATTCACACGTATTTGCACACATACTTCACAAATTTGATTTCTTCTGAGAGACGAGCCTTTTAGCTCTTTAATTTGGTTTATTTTAAAAGGCATTTCCCAAATAAAATAATTTTAAAACAATCTATTGAAAATTAATTTCGTTATTAATAGTAAAAATTATGAATTAAGTGGGTTACAGTGAAATGTTTAGATCGCGTCTATAAAATAAAAACAATACAATCACAAAAAAAAAAGCAACTTCGTTGTTTCAACATCCATGGAAGGAAAAAAAGTCAACTTTTCCGTTCAAATCTGAAAAAATCCAAGGAATTCGACATAAAACAAACATAGCACTGCTACGTAGCTAGATGCCCCTAGTTATGTTGGAACACGCGTGAAGTTGGCTACTGGTGGTCCATATCTAATACATGTGGATGGGATTGGAGGATATACGTGTGGCGCTCCAGTGGTAAAGTTTTTAATAAAGAACAAAGATAACTAAGTGCTAATTTTGACAACCCGTAGCGCATTTAAACAAGAGCGGCTATTATAATGTTGTGCGCGAAAAATCTTTATAGTAGGCGTGTTTTATTGAACAAAATTATTTTACTTTACATAAAGTAGATTAGAGCAATGCCCCAAACATGACTTAAAAATCCTCCTGGGAGACTTTAACGCCAAAATTGGGAGGAAGGACATCTTTGGTATGACGATCGGAAAAGAAAGCCACCTCGACACCACCTCCGATTACGGACTCAGGCTCATCGATTTTGTAGCGGGAAAAAACATTGTGCTGAGCAGCACACGATTCTCCAGATGGTCAAACCTGCAACTAAATCGACCATGCTGCGATAAGATATGCTGCGTCAGAGGTATTGGGTTTTTTACAGCCTCCTCCTGGGAACCCCTGGTTTGACTCCGAATATGCTCAGGCAAAACAAAGCTAAAACGGTGGCATACAGGTCATGGCTCAAGAAAGATACTAGAGCAACAAGAAATATCTATGTTGAGCGGAGGAAGGATGAGAAACGCTTGCTCAGGAGTAAGAAAAAAGATCACCAACTACGAGAAGTCGAGGAGATGCAGAGATACTTTTGCAGGAAAGAGGTACGAAACTTTTATAGAAGAGTGAAACAGTCAACATCAGGTTCAACTAGTCGCCCTGAACCCTGCAAAGATGAGGATGGGAACACCATAGTAGAAACGCAGGCGATGTTAGCCATCTGGAGAGACTATTTTAACCAGTTGCTTAATGCCGTTGACAGTCAAGATCGACTTCTTCCAGTTAATCTAGATGATGACCATGAGCTACATCCGCCCATCCAAAATGAAATCAAAGTAGCCATCAATAGACTAAAAATAAACTAAAACAGAAGCAAAAAAAACAAAAAAAATTAAATTTGCGGGCTGTGACGATTTGTAGCAGTTCACAATTTCGATTATTTTTATGACTCTCTTAAGTTAAGACTTATGGTGGATTTACATGTCTCCGCACCTGCAGAACTGCAGAAAACTAAAAAGAGACAGATGAACATCTTCAACCCTAAAGATGAACAGAGTACACAGATACCATATGATTTTATTTCCTAAACAAGTTGCTGTCAAAATGATTAACGCTGGCACGCACCGCAATGTTGTAAGAAGAAATTCTTTCGCATTTTGTTTTCAGAAAGATGTTATAACTATTACACATTATCAATTGAAATTTGATTGAAAATATAAATACTGTAGTTCAAAAATAGGTTTATTTCTTTTTACGTATTTATTTCACGAAAATATTCAAGTTTCAAACTTAATATCCCAAAAATTATTTAAAATGGCTTGGTGCTCATTACACACTGGCTCCACTGGCCATGCCGATGCCCAACAACTCAACAACTATCTAATCCACTATCCAATTCTCATTCGATCTGTGGGCAAATTATGTCTTGTCGTTTCATTTTATTCTTGGACAACGAGTAAAATAAACATGCTTCCCTTCACCCCGTTTCTCCCTTCAAAAGATACAAAGAACATTCAAAATGAAAGAGAATGACAAACACCTGAAGAAATTGCACATATACAACAAAAATTCTGCAAAAAGCAGCTCATATCACTCTCACATATAAGAAACGTCAAAATTCATGTCCAAATTTTCAACAACGCTCATGTCTTGTCGAAAAAATGGATTTCACCGACAAGTCACCCGATTGGATATGGATTTTCCAAACTCCATTGGTTTCTTTCATGGCGTGTTCATAATTAGAGCAGCGTTTATGCCCAGTGGAGCGTGTGTTAGGCATTAGTAAATTATGGATTCAGACAAAGTTTCTATAATAAAGATGAACATGTTAAAACATTTTATGTTCGATGCAAGACGTGGACCACTGCTCTTATCTCTTATTTTTCCGATTTTCTGAATGATTAGTTTGATTAATGCAATAGAAAAACAGTATTCAGGTCATGAATTATTTAGTTTTTTTTTCATATTTTCGAGTTCCTAGTCTCAGTTTTTATAATATTATCAAATGAAACATAAAATTGCATGAAAAAGGCGCTTTAATTCACTACGTTTAGATTTTATGACGTAGCACATTTGACATAAAATACAAAACGTGCGCGTTGCGTTAATTTGTATTTTTGTATCATGGTTAGTACATACTTGACTACAAGAGCGCCACACAGCCAGTCCATTTATAATATGTAAAAGGTATTTTCCAAGCGTTGTCAAGCTTATTTGAACTTGACGCGAGTATATATGTAGTTGAATTCAGATTAAAGACTTTTTTAATCCTGGCCAATAAGAAATATTTAATTTTCTTGAAAAAATCTGACATCTAGTATAGTCTTCCTTTTAACACTATTTTCAGGCCGTGTACACGTGTTTTTTAAAATGGCACCCATAGAAAAAGTTAAAAATGTTGCCAAATCTGGAAAAAAAACCAATAAGCATCCTTTAAATACTTACCTTGGTGGTGGGATTATGCGATATTCCAAAAGTCAGGTAAAAACCATATTTCCTTTAATTGAAGTGTTAAAATTGTGCGGTATTAGTATATTTCCTGTAATTGAAGTGTTAAAATTGTGCGGTATTGGCAAACTAAATATGTTTAACAGAAGAGTTGCCAATATTATTTGCATTATTTTATTAAAATAATCCACTCCATCGAGTTCAAATTTTTAAAAGCAATAATTTTTGATTCCAGATGTACAAGCGTCGCGCTCAATGGCGTCTGAAGTCTACTAAGCGCCCAGTCGTCAAGAAGGAGAAAGCTGTAATAAAAAAAGTTAAGAAAATTGGAGGGCCCAAAAACGGAAATGAACGTGTTGTTTTCTTGAAAAAAGCAAAGGCAAACTACCCGACGAAACCCGTAGTTAAAAAGCGACCTGCTCGCGGTGTGTTCAGCAAACATTGTCGGAACACTCGTAAGAACATGAAGCCTGGACGCGTGTTGATCCTTTTAGCTGGCCGACACCAGGGTAAACGTGTTGTACTCCTCAAGGTCTTGGCTTCTGGCCTTTTGATGGTAACTGGACCTTTTGGTATAAATTCTTGCCCATTGCGCCGAGTTTCACAACGTTATGTTATTGGATGTCAAACCCGCATCAACTTGGGCGATATGAAAGTTCCTGAACACATTAATGATGCATATTTCAGGCGCATGAAGGCAAAAACAGAGAAAAAATCTGGGGAAGGAGATATCTTTGCTCCCAAAAAGGAAAAGTACGTTCCAACTGAGCAACGCAAAAAGGACCAAAAGGAAGTGGACGCCCTCGTTATGAAGGCTTTGAAGGCTAGTACAGATGGCAAATTTTTAAAGAAGTACTTGCAAAGTATGTTCAGCCTTCGTTCCACCCAATACCCCCATCGTATGAAGTTTTAATCATACAAAATCTGAATTCAATTATTTTTTTCTAAATAAACTTAATGATTTCATGTGGTATGTTTAATTTAAATGTCTATAACTCAATTAGTAATGTTTTCCAGTTGGTGGTAAATTATTTTCTTCTTTATTATTGCATGCTGGCGTTTAACCACATTCGTTGTCATTGATTTCATTTAACTCTGTGTTGGCTGTAAAAATGTTAACTCATGTAGTTAAATGCCCCTATTGCGGTTGTCGATATTGTAATCGATTATGAGATTAATCTTAAAAAAATTGAAGCCGAAGATGTATAGTAAACAAAAAAAGTCTTAAATTCTTGTTTGATGTATTAAGAGAAATTCATCTTTTTGAGGCTGGAACTGCAATTTTCGGTGTCGAATCTTTCTTTTTGTGCATGTGCAACACATTAAAGCAAATGTGAAAATAATAATGCGCACTTCACTTGTTATGCATTTTTGTTTGCTCTTCATAACTTGCGTTTAGTAATTTGGCCGACGTTCTTGCCTTTCTCTCGTAAAAAGTTCCGTATGAATCGCTACTATAGTAAGTAAAATGGCAATTCGAAAAACGACTGGGGCCTTTACCACAAATCTACAAGAATTGTAAAACAGTCAAATTTCAAAAATTAACTATCGTTTGTGTACCACGAAGCTACAAGTAAAGATGGATATTGATAGTCATGAACTCATTCGATTAAATTCAAAATTATAAACTATGTATATGTTTGAAAAGTTTAGGAATATTTTGATAACATTCGCATAATTTGTAAAATTGACATAAGATGAAAAAATAAGTTAGATTATAAGTAGGTTGGGTAAAAAGGCAAGAAAGAAATTGTATGGGAGGGTCTATTTCCCCCTTTATGTATAGGCGGAAGAAGACATTTTCTGACAAATTTACTAACATAAAAAAAAGTATTTCCTATATTTTTTCGCTCTTTTGATTATAATACATATAAATCGAGTTTATGCAAAATATGTTAATAAAAAATGCATTGTTGCGCTGGTAAATGAGCTCTTTTTTTCAAATTTGTTGGTCAATTATGAGTTGCTTAATCATTCATTCGATTGTGATTTGACTGAAACCAAATGTTACCAAGTTGCATTTTCATGCATCTGAGTATACATTACATATAAGACCAAAGAAAATATTGTACTGGAGAACGAATCGTTTGATTTTCACGTATTTGGGTGAGGGCTCAGAGATTTTTTCTCACCTGAGTGAGATTTTTTCCGGAAATCACTGAGACTAAAATTTGTTGGATTCGATTTCTCAGTTTATTTTTCTCGCTCTAAACAGATGTTTTTTGACATTTGAAAATTATTGGTGTTTTTTAAACAAAGATAAAAAGAATAAATTATTTAGCATTTCTCATGAAATATACAAAACTAGTAAAAAAAATAAACTAGTAAAAATAATAAAATAGAAACTTGAAATACACTTCAAAATGATAAATAACAAAATATGTGTTTGATGTTGTTTTTTTGTTTTACTTTTTGATATGTTTGCACAGAGAAATGTGTCCCACTCAATCTCCAAGAGGATTCTGTTTCTGTCAAACTGACATTGAGATCTCAGTGAGATTTTTGTTAGCAGGACGCGCCTATTGATGAAACGTCGAGCATTGTATATACATTTATATACAATGCGTCGAGCATATCGTATTAATCTTCGACGTGCAAGAATATGTTGAATAGAGTTTAATAGCGTTTCAATGCTATTGGACAATTGCCTACAGCTCGTATCCTTTCGTTAAAACGTGAATATTATAAGCACTGAATCAATTAGTTCGAGATTATATACCATTAGTTGAAAACCCCACAGAAGGAAGAGAACTAATTGATGGTTTATTTTCTTTTTGGCAAGCCACTAATTTTAACAGAAAAGATGAACTTGTTAGTCGTCATGCATCAAAATCTAAACCAACCAAAACTTTGTAACAGAACACATTAGGTCGTGAGGAAAATCATAGACAATGTGAAGAAGTTCTTATTCCAAAAATTATGATGATTACAATCGATATGACATTCCAGATTAAACGAATTGAATGTACAGGTAAAATGCTGATACGTTAAGCCATTTAGTTTATACACAATGTATAATTAATTTACAATTAATCTATAAACTGGTAGCTAACTGGCCTTTTAAACACAACCGATCCCAAATTCAAAACTGACTCGATCTGCATCCGCTTCCTCTTTTATACAAAAATGATGACTATCGTCCTGTGGCGCTGAAGTAGTCAAGTTTGTTATAAAGTGCTAAGATAACTTAGTTCTAATTTTGACTACCAGTTGCGCATTTCAAATTTACCAATTCTCAATTGAGGTCAAAATTAGAACTAAGTTATTTTTGCTCTTTAGTACAAACTTCAATTGGTAGTCAAAATCCTCTATAGGGGATTGAAGACTATACGTGTGGCGCCATAGTAGTCAAGTTTGTACTAAGGAGCAGAGATAACTTAGTGCTGATTTTGACATCTCATAGTACATTTAAACTTTTCCATCTATGTGTGGTGCTGCAGAAGTGAAGTTTGTACTAAAGAGCAAAAATAATTTAGTTGTAGTTTTGGATGCCCATTGCTCATTTCAACTTTACAGAGAAAATGATTTTACATAAGAAGGAAAGAGACGTTTTTTTTTCATTTTCCAACCCATGAATTGTCAAAATTAGAACTAAGTTATCCTTGCTCTTTAGTACACAATTGACTCCTTAAACGCCATACGTATATAGAAAAGTTTATATGCGATAGACCGTGTTTTTGAGGTTGCCTCACTTTAAGCGGTTGAAATTTTTGTGAAGTGAGACAGTTGTACCACGCGAATTTAAAGCATTTTGTAAAAGAAGATAACATCTATAAATTATTATTAATACTTCTGTTTGTTTCCTTTTCCAAGAACTCATTTTCTATCACTCTGCATTAAGCTTAATTATGAAAATACTGCGATGTTAAGACATCGGCAGCCAGGCAGATAATGAACAGAATATGAAAAAAACTGGAATTGGAATTAAAACAGTACTCACGCTTCCGATGTTTATAACTTTTAGCTGCCTCACGAGAGTACTCACCTCTCACCACTCTCACCAACGAACTCTCGTGAATCCTGGTCTCAAATTTCCCAGTCTTAACACGGTTCTCTGGATTGTCAAAATTGTAACGCAAAGCCACACGTCATTGACGTACTAGATATGGACCGCTAGTCAATTGAAATTTTCATGCAAACGCAAATTCCCCGCTAGTAACGGGTGATTTTTTAGCTGGCAACACTGGTTTTGACAGCTGACGTGTGTTTAGTACCTTGTGTCACTGTCAAACAGCTTCAGTTTGGTTTGCAATTTAACCATGGATCGTCTTACAAATGAACAACGCTTGCAAATTATTGAATTTTACTATCAAAATTCGTGCTCGGTTCGAAATGTTCGAAATGCTTTTTTATCGAAAAATTGTGTTCAGCGATGAGGCTCATTTTTGGTTGAATGGGTACGTAAATAAGCAAAATTGCCGCATTTGGAGTGAAGATCAGCCAGAAGCATTGCAACAGCTACCAATGCATCTCGAAAAAGCCACTGTTTGGTGTGATGATGCGAATCGCAGCGTTACTGTCAATGGTGAACGCTACCGAGCGATGATAACAAACTTTTTTTTGCCCGAAATGGAAGTTCTTGACTTGAATGATATGTGGTTTCAACAACACGGTGCCACATGCCACACAGCACTCGAAACAATGGCGCAATTGCGAGGCGAGTTTGGTGAACAGTTAATTTCACGTTTCGGGCCGGTCAATTGGCCGCCTAGATCGTGCGATTTGACACCATTAGACTATTTTTTGTGGGGATATGTTAAGGCTAATGTCTAAAAGGACAAGCCCGCTTCGATTGACGCACTGGAAGCCAACTTCCATGCATTCATTCGTGAGATACCGGCCGATATGTGTAAAAGAGTATGCCAAAATTGGACTCAGCGGATGGGCTACCTGAGACGCAGCCGAGGTCAACATTTGCATGAACTTATCTTTAAACATTAAATTGCAAGGTTCAAACTATCGATTCAAATACATATTTCATTAATTTTTCGAATTTTTTGCGTTTTTTTTTTTAAAAAAAGTTCTAAACCTCTTAAAAAATCACCCGTGTTGATGGCCACCCTAGTTATGTTGGACCACGCGTGAAGTTGGCTACACTAGATGTCCATATCAATGCCACACGTATAGAGGATTGGAGGCTGCACTTGTGGCGGTGCAGTAGTGAAGATTGTCCTTAAGAGCATAGACAACTTAGTGCTATTTTCGACTGCCGGTTTCTAATATTATCATATACGTGTGACGCTGCAGTTGTCAAGTTTGTACTAAAGACCAAAAATAGCTTAGTAGATGTTTTGACTATAAGTTGCTTATTAAAACTTTACCAATCCTCAACATGTAGCACTGCAGTAGTCAAGTTTTTACTAAAGAGCAAAGATAACTTAGTGCTAATTTTGACAACCCTAAGCGCATTTAACCTTTTCCATATACGTGTGGCGCTGTAGCAGTCAAGATTGTACTAAAGAGCTTTGCCAATCTTCAATTGAGGAAGTTGTTAGTGAAAATTATCTTTGCTATTAGTACAAACTTGACTACTACAGCGCCACACGTGTTTGGAAAACATGGGCGTAATCACTGATCTCAATATATAACTGGATAGCGTATTCCATACAATGTATAACAGTTTTTGTGAAGCAAATTGAAGATGACAGATGGTGGATTTTATCATAATTTGACGTCTACTTTGGGAAAAAAAAATATTTCAATGTTTACCAAACAATTTAAAAGCAAGGTGGGTTTTTCTGTGATAAAAAATACAAAATTAAAAGAATTAAATAATTTAAAGATTCTCGTTCTTACATGATTTTTGTATTAATCTTTTTTCAGGGCAAACGCTGTTCCGCTGAAATATCCTTCCACTCAACCTTCATCAAACCAATGAGAGTTAACTCAATTATATTCAGTGATTCTGGCCTTCAGTTCGAGGATAATGAAACTGAGGGCACTTGGATAATGCCAAATACTGTGACAAATGTTTACTTCGATCCAAGATCCCTATGTCAATCCCGATGTTACATCCCTTTCAATCAAAATCTCTCGCCCATGTTCACCTCACTGGAGAGCCATTTAAATTTCGATGAAACAGAGCTGCGTAGACGAGCTGAAATATTTCGTCACTTCAAGTATTACTTGAGGACAATTACCTTTACCGTGAACACCAGTGAAGTTCGCCTATTCAAGTTCAACTTAACGGTGGATATTATCTGGCCAAGATAAGTGAGTGGCGTTCAAACTCTACCGACCGTTGAAATCGGCCAAGTCTATGTTGCACAAATTGTTCTAAACAATCCTTCAGATACGCTACTGCTTGTGGACTTCTTCATATCAAATCTGACGGTTTCAAAGATCACAAAACTTTCGCTTCCTTTGAAGGTGGTAGAGATATGTCCGCACTGTTACTTAACAGATAAACATGTATTTAGGTTGATAGGGGTTCATAAGCCACGAATTATTCAACCCAAGTCTAGTTACTCAGCGACAATTGAATTTATGGCCAAGGACAAAAAACTCCTGAAGTACAGAACATAGATTGTAGATCCATACACGGTAGTTCAACGCCTGTGGGAAACTCTCACAGTGGTGGTAAGAAATACGGAAAAACACCTGGACAGTCAAACGGAAGTAGCCAATCAAAGCGATTTGATTTGAAGGATCCAAGTTCAAGCCAAATGCATTCCACTTCACTTCACCAGTTGCAAATAGTGGTGCAGCACCAATACCTATGTGGGATCCTAATCAGCAGGCAAGTTTCTCAGACGTTATAGCTGCTGCAAAGACACCATTGAATGATTTATCACCTCTGGACTATGAGGAACCATTGAGCGAATATTTGCCCCTGGATAATGGAAACGACTGAAACGATGCTGATCTTAAAAACGATGAAACGTTCGGATACAGCATGATTGTGCCAACTTCCGCTTTGACAAACAACTCGAATGGAATTCATAAAATATGTTCCAATGAGTTGGGGCCAATTGGGACAAAGCGCTCGCCTGCTTCGACTCCTAGCTGGGAACCTTTTACCGTGTTGGAGCCGACCGTTTGCAACAACTCAAGTTTTTTTTCTAATGTAATGCCATCAGGGATTTTAATCAGTACTTAGGTTAGTATCCTTTTTCTATTTAAATCAATAGTCGTGTTTTGTTGGTAATTTTTAGCTAGTCAGCACTGGAAGGAACCAACAAAACGCTATATTCACTTTTGTATCCACTTTCTTATTTTATTTCAAAGTTGGTATTCTTGACTATATGCCAAGCCGAAGTTTCAAATAATTTTATGGATGTGTTTGCAAAGTATGGCTATTTGAATATGCCGAGTTGGTCAACTTGTACCCCACCTTCCACTACAAACAAATAAAAACAGGATAAATAATCATTATTTAGCTTGAATATTACCAAATTAAATCCCAAATTATATAATTTTATTTAAAAATCTGCTTTAACCAATTTTTATTTGTTTTTAAGCGAAAAGTTCAAAATCATCAATCCTTTTTTGGAACTTTCGTAGGTTGAAAGCTTCTTACTTCTTCCGCAACACGCTGCCCTAAAGGAAAACACAATGAACACAACCATTAATAATCTTTGTATATGGAGTCCATGTCTTAAGCTGTCGTAGGTGCCACCAACCTTTAAGCAAAAAATGTATTGACATTATATTTCGCGCCAAATATTTCCATGCATTCCAAGATTTTATCTTCACTTTTATGTTCACTTTAATTACTGACCAATTTATCGACACTTTTCGTATCCCATACAAAATTTTGCTAAAGTGACTAAACACTTACCAACAAAACACGACTAATATGTTTTTCTAATACACATTTTCAGGAAGAAACTGTTACTGTTACTATAAAAAAACAGGCTTTAAATTTCTCGAGAAGAAACGATATTAATTTCCTTGTTTGTAAATTTGAACTCGTTCGCCATCGTATTTTATTTCGCTAAACAGTCCCTCAGGGTTTTTCTTAAAAGCAGTATCAACTGAATTACAGGCATTTGCAATCATTGGGCTGATTAAATAGTCATAAGTTTGACATTAACAGATCCTGCAGCTGTCTATGAAAGGATGTTAGAATAGTAAACGGAATTTCAATAGTTACTTAATATATCATCTTTTTCACCTTTTTACCCTTCAGTGGACTTTTGGCAGCAGTTTTTGATGCAAATTGATCAACAACCGCATCTAGATCTCGTGAGGACTGATACGCGGGATATGCATCTGGACCAAAGGCATCTAATACATGTCTTCCTTTGGCATTTATCTTTAAGTCCTGTTTGATCAGGCGAATTACCCTAAAATGGTGAAAAATGTTATGATGATTTTTGCAAAGAGAATGATTTTTAGAACTTACCATTTTCAAGTCTTCAGCGGTTGCCATTTAACATAATATACTGAAAATATCAACTTGATAATCTTCTTTTCCTGACGTTGTTAGATTAATAAGAGTGTCTTCAACTTGTTGTAAAGTTAGAGTACTTTACGTGCTTGGAGTGACTCCTTTTGATAACTCAAAGTATTTGCGAATAGTTTCAGAGTCATCACCTTAAAGTTGAATTTATTAACATAAATTTTATTACAATCTTTCGGAACATACCTTGCTCTAAATCGACCAACATATCTTCTACATTCGTACGGAAAATTCTGGAAAAAAGTTTAATGATTTGTTTGTTTTGTAAATTGTAGACTCTTTGACTAGCTGTGGGTAGGAGCATATTTATCCACAGATGGATATCACCTTTGAAGCCTTTGCCACTAGAAACCTAAAACCAAATAAAAAGTTAATAAGTTAATAAACATTTTCTATTTACCTTTTGTTTGAAAAAATTCCTGAAGAATATTAGATTTACTAATGTAACTTGAAACATTTGCTACTTTATCACAGATGCTTATAAATGTTTGTAAAAGATTATCTTTATTAGAAGACATTTTAATTTTAATAATAATATAAATCAAAAGATGTAAAAACAACGTAAATAAATAATATAAAAATAATATGTTTTCTAAAAACAGAAAACTAAACAAACAACCACATTTTTGAGTACTGTCAATTGTGACATTTGTTAAACTGTTATAGTGGTATACTGTTATACAAAATTGGGGACTTTTTCATAATATAACACATCTTCAAATTGCTTCATCTTTTGTATATGCATCCGCTATCCAGGTATATATTGAGATCAGTGATTGAGATCAGTGGGCATAATATATAAGTCCATGATGGAAAAGTTTAATTGCGCTACGGGTTGTGAAAACTAGCACTAAGTTATATTCGCTCTTTAGTACAAACTGCACTGCAGCGCCACACGTATGGCCTTTAATAGGGCTTTTTAGGTAACAACGATATATTTCTTTCTCGTTCGCAAAGCAGTGTCAAAATCAGCAATACGCCGTTGACAGCTGAACATTATTTTTATCATTGTTGAAAAATTGATATAAAACAATAGCGGTAATATAAATGTTGTGCGCGAAAATTGTTAATAGTGTATTATTAAACCATTTAGCCACGTAAATCTCAAATTTCACAGGAAAAAAGAGATTATTTTAAACAAGATTTTGAGTTTGACAGTTTGAAAAAAGCGCGATATATAATTTCAATCTGTCATCCGCGTAGTGTGAGCTGTCATTTATTTTATCGCGCTTTTTTCAAACTGTCAAACTCAAAATCTTGTAAAAGTATTTATCTATATATCTCTTTTTTTCTTGTGAAATTTGAGATTTCCGTGACTTAAAAGTTAAATAATATACTATTCACAATTTTCGCGCAAAACAATAAAATGTCCGCTCTTATTTTCAATCAATTTGTCACCAATGATAAAAAAAATTCAGTTGTCATCCGCGTACTGCTGATTTTGACACTGGTTGTTACCTTAAAAGCCTTATACATAATTTCAATCTCTCATCCGGGTAGTGTGAGCTGTCATTTATTTTTTGACAATATGGTAAAATTCCCTATAGGGCTTTTTAGGTAACAACGATTTATCTCTTTCTCGTTCGCAAAGCAGGGTCAAAATCAGCAGTACGCGGATGACAGCTGAACACTTTTTTTATCAATGTTGGAAAATTGATTGAAAACAAGAGCCGAAATATTAATGCTGTGCGCGAAAATTGTGAATATAGTGTGTTATTAAACCTTTTAGTCACGTAAATCTCAAATTTTAAATTTCCTTATAGGGAATGTTACCATATTGTCAAAAATTAAATGACAGCTCACACTACGCGGATGACAGGTTGAAATTATTTTTAGGGCTTTTTAAGTTACACCGATATATCTCTTTCCCGTTGTTACAGAATTGTCAAAAACAGCAGTATGCAGTATGAATTTTTTTTATCATTGTTGACAAATTCATTACATATACATATTTCAATATTTCAATCTGTCATCCGTATAGTGTGAGCTGTCATTTTTTCTTTTGACAAGATGGTAAAATATGTATCGCGCTTTTTTCAAACTGTCAAACTCAAGATCTTGGAGAAAACAATTTGGAAATAATTTTTAAATGCGGTATTCTTTTTTGTGTGAAATTTGTGATTTCCGTGGCTTAAAAATTTATTTTAATTAGCAAAACCAACTATTTTCACAATTTTCATGCACAAATCTTTAAAATTCCCGCTTTTGTTTTCAATCAATTTTTCAACAATGATAAAAAAAAATCAGCTGTTCACCATACTGCTGTTTTTGACAATTCTGTGAGAACGAGAAAGAGATATATCGTTGTTACCTAAAAAGCCCTATTGGCTTTTTTCAAACTGTCAAACTCAAAATATTGCAAAAGAATTTTGTAAATAATCTCTTTTTTTTCTGTGAAATTTGAGATTTCCTGAACTTAAATGTTAAATAATATACTATTCACAATTTTCGCGCACAACATTAATGTTTTCGCTCTTGTTTTCAATTAATTCTTCAACAATGATAAGAAAATATTCGGCTGTCATCCGCGTACTGCTGATTTTGGCACTGCTCTGCGAACGAGAAAAAGATATATCGTTGTTAACTTAAAAGCCCTATAGGGCTTTTTAGGTAACAACGATATATCTCTTTCTCGTTCTCACAGAATTGTCAAAAACAGCAGTATGGTGAACAGCTGATTTTTTTTTTATCATTGTTGAAAAATTGATTGAAAACAAAAGCGGGAATTTTAAAGATTTGTGCGCGAAAATTGTGAAATTTGTTGGTTTTGCTAATTATAATAAATTTTTAAGCCACGGAAATCACAAATTTCACACAAAAAAGAATACCGCATTTAAAAATTATTTCCAAATTGTTTTCTCCAAGATCTTGAGTTTGACAGTTTGAAAAAAGAGCGATACATATTTTACCATCTTGTCAAAAGAAAAAATGACAGCTCACACTATACAGATGATTGTTATTAAGTGCAGCAAAAAGCTAGAGCGAGTAGGTTATGTTAAGGCAAAAAACAAAACAAATAAGGGAGGGGTCTATCAGCCCCCGTTTAGGCGGAGCGGTAGTTTTGATAGCCAGAATATTTTAAACATACAATAAGCATCCGGTTTTCTATTTTACAAGAACATTGAATTTGAAAAACAAAAACTCTTTTTAAGGTTCTTAAGATTAACATTTACAATGCTTCAGAAAATATCTGGCTAAAATTATGTTTTGACAAGATAAGAAATCACAAGCTTGCCTGTGTTAACAACGGGGATCGATGAAATACCCATAGATACATTTCAAATCGTTTTGTAGTGTATTTCCAGTGTTTTTAAACTTAATGAGAAAAAACTTTGAATTCTTTGTGGGGAAACTGGGTGCTATTTTTTTTATACTATATCAGTATTATTATTGTTATTATTATTATAAGATAAGAAATCACAAGCTTGTCTGTGTTAATAACTGGGATCGATGAAATACCCACAGATAAATTTCAAATCGTTTTGTAGTGTATTTCCAGTGATTTTAAACTTAATGAGAAAAAACTTTGAATTCTTTGTGGGGAAACTGGGTGCTATTTTGTAATAATATATCAGTATTATTATTGTTATTATTATTATTTATTGAAAAATAATAAAAATTACAATTCAAATTGTTGAAGAAAAAAGACCTAGCAACTAAAGACTTTCAGCTCTAATTTTAAAAATAAGTATTCGGAGCTAGTATTTACGAAAAATAACCGGCCCTACCATCGTATCTGTTTGGACATCGTACGATCGGACAAAACTTCCGATCGTAATATTTGTTTTGTTCATGGTATCCGAATCTGTTTGGATAAACCTACGATCGGACAAAACTTCCGATCGTAATATTTGTTTTGTTCATGGTATCCGAATCTGTTTGGATAAACCTACGATCGGACAAAACTTTCGATCGTAATATTTGTTTTGTTTATGGTATCCGAATCGTAACACAAATAAAGACGCCTGTCTGCGTATTGATAATAATAAAAATAAACAAAACAAACATCAATATATTATTCGTTTCCTTTGTCACCAGACATCTCAAAACTCAAATACAATAGTAATTTCTAGTTTATTTGTTTATTTACTTATTTGTTATATCATGGGACGAAATCACGCCTTTGATTAGCTGTAGGCGGCAATCGGAATAGACACAAACCTCACAATCGCAATCGCGATGCATCGCACGAATTTATAATGAAGTTAAAAATAGTATAATCTTATACGGCAATGGAATATGGAATATTTTAAGGATGAAATTTTGATTGTTTGATTGTAGGGGAAAATGGAATTGAATTGGCTGCATTTTTTGTGCGAATTTAGGCCGAGCATTTATGATTTATGTCCAATATTTTTGTTCACGTTGTCCACATAATAATATGTAGGTGGGTCGCCTCCTTTTAATATGTGCTGGTGAGTAGTAGCTGTGTGGTCTAGCCGGAGGCGAGGAAAGGTAGTGTTGTGTGTTTTTCTATTTGACGTTGTAAAGCGAGGAGTATGGCGGTCTTTGTTGGTCAGTGAACAGTGAGAAGGCTGGCTGTGTCAATCTACAAGACGTCTTTTTTTATATAAAATACCGCAACGATTTGTCTGTCGGTCGCCCTTTTCGTATTTGCTCGGTAGAGTTCCCTATTTATTAATTTGTTTATTTATAAATATATATAGTTACCTTTGAGATACATCTCATGTAGACTGTTAACATGTTTACAATTTAAGGTTACAAAAATAGCTATGTATATCAATAAATTGAAAGTTGAATAAAAATGTGGCATGTGCAAAAAAAAGTTAACTAATGATAAAAACAAAGAATCACAAAAGAAAAGAATGATAAAAAATGAAAAACAAATAAAATGCAAATAATTTGAAAAAAAAAACAGTATACAAAATAAATATTTGGTAGATGAACATGCAAGATTGCACTATTTGACATTGTATAAAAAAAAACATAACATTGTTATCGTTCGGGTTGAAGCATAAGTACAACACAAACAATGAAACAAAAACAAAAAAAATTAAATGGTTTGGCTGCAGAAGTAGAAGTAGATATGGCAGAAATACTATTCTCCAGTATCCAGTTGAAGTACAAGCACAACACAAAGACAAACACAAGCAATGAAGGAATAAGCAAAAACAAAAACATAGAGAATGAAAGAGAATGAAATGGTTTGGCTGCAGAGATGGCAAAAATATTATTTTTTTTTTGTACTTTTGATACTTCAGGTAAGGGTTATTCACATTCAACAGCAGGCATATGTGTGTGAACGCTTCATCTTGCGGCTGGTCAAGCGCGTCAAGCGGCATGATGGTTTTCAAAATATTTTGAATTCTTCTGACGATTATTGTGGTTGACGGCATGCTTGACTAGTGTGAATCCAAACTGTCAAGCGTTCATCATGCCGCGCTGGTCATGCCTGCAGTTGAGTGTGAACCCCCGATACTTAATTAGGGTAGGTAGTTAAATAGTGTAGTTTACGTAATAAAATAAAGTAAACATAGCGCTAACTGTCAAAATGTAGATAGGGAGTTTTACCATCTTGTCAAAGCTCACACTATGGTGAAGACAGATTGAAATATGTATCGCGCTTTTTTCAAACTGTCAAACTCAAGATCTTGGAGAAAACAATTTGGAAATAATTTTTAAATGCGGTATTCTTTTTTGTGTGAAATTTGTGATTTCCGTGGCTTAAAAATTTATTTTAATTAGCAAAACCAACAATTTTCACAATTTTCGCGCACAAATCTTTAAAATTCCCGCTTTTGTTTTCAATCAATTTTTGAACAATGATAAAAAAAAAAATCAGCTGTTCACCATACTGCTGTTTTTGACAATTATGTGAGAACGAAAAAGAGATATATCGTTGTTACCTAAAAAGCCCTATTATACAGATTCGACAGATTTGACAGACTCGTAAAAAAATACGATAAATTGTATCGTTATCTTGCGTAAAAGGGTTATTGACAAAATTCTACAACTACAAATGGCGCCGCCGGCTGCTCGACATCGTTATAATATTAATAAATCAGATAATCATTCTTCTTTTTCGAAAAAAACCTTGCGAAAGATAATAAAAGAACCCAAAGAAAATAAAAAAAAATGCAATTCGTAAGTAAGCACTAGATTTTCCATATATTTTCGATTTGAGAACATTTGTTTCAATCCTAGTCAGGCACCTGTTTCGTCCACAAAAGCAAACGCAATGATCCCCGGGGTTGACACAGCTTTTAAAACATTCGTAAGTGCTCGACTATGTAGTGCAATTTGGTCGTACATTTCAGACTGTGATGAAACGTTCAATTATTGGGAACCCCTGCATTACATCATCAATGGAATTGGTTTGCAAACGTGGGAGTATAGCCCAGAATTTGCACTACGCTCATATACATATCTCTTGGTACAGGCCGTCCCGGGGTGGATCTACCAAAAGCTATTTCAACCATCCCCAGTTTTAATATTCTATATGATTCGCTGCATTCTTGGCTTTAGTTGTGCCGTCATGGAACGGTTTATGTACAAGTACGTATACAAAAATCGTCTATTTAGTCCTTGCTTATGTTTTGCTCAATCAGGGCTATATGTCGAGAATTCGGCATCCATATCGGAAGATTATGGCTAATTTTCCAGCTGTTCAGCGTTGGAATGTTTGTGTCCAGCACTGCTCTGCTGCCTAGTTCTTTTTCCATGTATTTTGGGTGTTCCGCATTAGCAGCCTGGTGGCAACAAAACTACAATTTAGCTGTTTTCCTTACAGCCATATCAACTCTTTTGGGTTGGCCGTTCGCAGTTCTTATTGGAGTTCCGATTGCATTTGACATGATCTTCAGACAGCACATATACAAGTCGTTCTTTAAGTGGACACTAATATCTGCTGTTACCATTGGAATTCCAATGATTGTCATTGATTCCAGCTATTTTGGCCGAGTTGTCTTTGCTTCACTGAATATTGTGAAGTACAATGTGTTTAGCACTCACGGACCGGATCTCTATGGAACTGAGCCATTCAGTTATTACCTTATCAATGGATTTCTTAATTTCAACTTCGTCTGGGTAAGTTTTTGTATATGTTGAATATGTGCTTGTTTTTGAATCTCTTTTCTTAGATTGCAGCAATTATCACTCCTTTTATGTTACTCATCGACTATTTCTTTGTCCCAGCAAGATCGAAAAGCACTTTACACTTGCCACATTACCTCAGCTTGTCTCCTTTCTTTTTTTGGTTGGCAGTGTTCTTTCTCCAGCCACACAAAGAAGAAAGATTCCTTTTCCCTATATATCCGATGATTAGTCTTTGTGGAGCAATAACAATCGATGTATTCCAACGAATTTTTTTCCGACTGAAAACGATTTTCACAAAACTTACAGCAGGAGCGCACTACCTCGACCATACCATGTTTATTCCTGTGCTCTTCATGCTAGTGAGTACCCTCTTGGGAATGTCCAGGGTGTTCTCTCTATACCGCAATTACAATGCTCCAATGGATCTGCTGATGGAATTGAATCAAGTCAAAACTGCTCCGGACTACAGTACTGATAAAATCTACAATGTTTGTGTGGGCAAGGATTGGTATAGATTTCCAGGTAGTTTTTTCCTTCCATCAAAGAATTTCCGTATTCGATTTCTTCAGTCTGAGTTCAAAGGAATTCTTCCCGCATACTATGAGGGAGGTGAGAACGCTACCACAATTGTTCATCCCTACTTTAATGAAATAAACGAGGAAAATGAACACATGTACTTTGATTACGCTAAATGTGACTTTTTGATCGATTTGGATAAAGGCAAATACACGGAACTTGAACCGAACTACGCATCCAGACTTCGGGAGTGGACAGTGCTAAAAACTTTACCGTTTTTAATTTCAGAAAAATCACATCGATTGCTTCGAGCGTTTTACATTCCATTCGTGACGGATAATCACACGACGTACGGGAATTTCCATTTACTTAAAAGAAAAAAATTGGAAACGAAGTTAGAAAAAAAGAAATCATCATTCCAGACATAATATTATATTTTGAGAAATTAATCAGCCTTATTTTGATTTAAGCTCTTAAGAAAGTTTACCTGGCCAAACTCTATCCACCCTCTTTTCACTTAAATCAATAGTGATAATTCTAACAAAGGAGGTGTGTTTATTTAATTTTTAAAGTAACTCGTAGTTACTCTGGACAAAGTGCATTTTCGCTTTTCATTTACGACAAAAAAAAACTAGATTTTGCAATCTTTTTTGTTTGAATTTGACGTTTCTGTTATTAAATAGTTACGACCACTTACATATAGCGTTTTTCATTTAAATTTCAAAGATTTGCTCTCACAATCAAGGAGCAAAATATTAAACTAACCGAATACATGAAAATTATACATTGCACCTATAATGTCGGGTTGCTTAGGGTCCGAATCGCGTCCTAAGTTAACAAGCACGTAGTGAATGAAATGTACCAGTTTGGGATTGTCATTTACATGGACGTAAGTGACGTGTACGTTAACTCGAAATGTCTTTCGTCAAGTCTGGAGCTTACGAAACAGTATTGAAGTTAAGATTTATATTTATTTTAAAAAAATATTTTTTATTTACATTTGAATGACACTCATCCAAAGTTATTTAGCCATGAATTACTATAAAAATAAATTATTTCATACACTTTGTGGTATGAATACCCTTTTCAATCCACTTTCTTATATGTTTTGAATTTTATTGAGATCCGTTTCAAAAAAATTGTTAAAAGAAAGCAATAGAACAAAATAGTAACAAAAAGGGTCAAGCAAACAAAAAAACAAAATGTATTAAATGCAACTGGTTGCATCTCCTGGTGTAAGCAAAATATAATATGGATAGATTTTGTTCTCGATTTCCTGGAGCACTTGTTCGGTGATCTTCGGCACGAAGTGTTGATAGATATCCTCCGCTTCCTAAGAGAAACAGACTCGCTGCTAATTAGAATACAGGAGGAACGGCTTTTGAAATAGCTATATCTCCAGCCAAAGATAGAAAGAAACGAATAATAATATTCGTAAACGAGTAAATAAAATTCGTTTAAAATTGGTGGTAGCGCCTTTAAGTTGTTGTTGTTGTTCAAAAAAATTCAATGAAAATTAACAGAATGGTCAGTAATAAAAACTGACATTCTAGTACAAATAGTACAATATAACAACAATAATAACGGCTTTTTATTCAAACAAAATCTGTAAGATGAAATAAAATAAACAATAAGTTGCCAGCTTTGTTATTTTCTTCTTAGGCCTTGGTTGGAGAACTACATGCTTTTATCTCTTAGGCCCAACTATACAGCGCATAAGAAGGCTTGAGCTTCTATCAAAATCGTGTATTTAAATAAGTGAACACACACACACAGGAATTATTGCAACCGTGATCTTGCTGGTATAGTTCACATTGGCTTTTTGTCAAAAATGTTTTCTAAGCTGAGCTAGAAAAATATTACAATTTGCGTAATATTGTCAAGGTGCTTTTTGCTGGTTCTTTTTCTTGGACTAAAAGTCCCGCTTAACGCTTTATTTTCGGATAATAATTCATGAAGTCTAACTTTAAACAAACCATGCTAAGTCTTCTACACCGAAGTAGATGAAGCTTAATGAGAATATAGAGTAATTATTATTGCCCTAATTCCCTGTAACGAAAAACACTCTACCCCAACCTAACAAAGTTCTTCTGCATACAGTATTTGTTATTCTGGCACGAGTACGATAACTTTGGCGCCAAGAAAACTGTTTTTTGTAGAACAGATCAATACAAGCATTTTATACTATGGGTGGGGGGTCTATCTCCCTCCGTTTGGGCGGGAGGGGCAATTTTATAAAAACAGTGCTAAAAATTTAAAACAAATATTAAAAAATAACTGTAATACTTACAACTAAGTTTTATATCTTTTTTTAAAGCCAATACTTTTTTCTATTAGATGTTTTTTTTAAATCAAGTGAAACCTATGCATATTCTTTGAAAAAACGGACTTTAAACTCAAAAACTGCGAAAAAAAACTTTGAAGTGTGATTTTTCAAAACTGTAAAATAAAATATTACTTTTTTTTATAAAATTCGTTGCTCATATTAATTTTAAATCATAAACTGAAAACAAAATGATTTTATGTTTTCTGGTTTTTGAGAAAATGGAAAATTACTAAAACAACTTTTTTATTGGATACTTGTTTTTTGCTTGCTTACGTATTAAGGCGTATAAACAGT
The DNA here is from genome assembly GCA_951217065.1 of Baccha elongata. Classification (NCBI taxonomy): domain Eukaryota; kingdom Metazoa; phylum Arthropoda; class Insecta; order Diptera; family Syrphidae; genus Baccha; species Baccha elongata. Next base: position 49,422,718 of record OX578272.1, on the reverse strand, counting down.
GAGGTATGTAAGGGGGGGCATGCTGCTTCCCTGCAACCCCCCTGCTTGGACACACTATAGGATTTGGGGTGGGTGCGAGGTTGGGTGTATGCAAAGTTTCTGTTGCATTTAAAGATGCCCAAGCATCATTACAAAAACAAACCTACGTACAACAGGTTCGTTTTAGTAATTTTCCATTTTCTCAAAAACCAGAAAACATAAAATCATTTTGTTTTCAGTTTATGATTTAAAATTAATATGAACAACGAATTTTATAAAAAAAAGTAATATTTTATTTTACAGTTTTAAAAAATCACACTTCAAAGTTTTTTTTTTACTTTTTTTTCGCAATTTTTTGTGTTTAAAGTTCGTTTTTTCAAAGACTATGCATATGTTTCACTTTATTTAAAAAACATCTAATAGAAAAAAGTATTGGCTTTAAAAAAAGATATAAAACTTAGTTGTAAGTATTACCGTTATTTTTTAATATTTGTTTTAAATTTTTTGCAGTTTTTATAAAATTGCCCCTCCCGCCCAAATGGAGGGAGATAGACCCCCACCCATAGTAAAAAAGGCTTGTATTGAACTGTTCTACAAAAAACCGTTATCATTTCTTGGCGCCAAAGTTATCGTACTCTCGCCGTTATTCTTTATTTCTCTTGCCTTTTAACTTAAGAATATTTGCTACAAGAGTAAAAACAACAACAAGTCGATAGTAACGACATCCTATGCGAAGTGTTACTCAAATCTTTGCTCACACACTTTTTGCCCTCCCAGACTTTCTTTATATTTTTAAAAGATCGCCTAAATTTCTATATTTCCTGTCTTGACTCTTAATCCTCTTTTTACGTCTGCCCACAAGTTCTCGATACAGGTCCAAATTTTGAGCTGGCTAATGCAATACATTCGTTTCTGTATCTGCAAACCACTGCTTAACAATCCATGATGTGAGTTTGGTTTCGTTATCGTGCTAGAAAACAAAATTTATGGGCACTTTAGAAAACGAATAAGTCCCAATAACATTTTCTATGGTGTTCTCATAAGCGTGTCGGTCCATTCTATCTTCTATTCTACATCATGGCAAGAGTACGCATTCCAAACCATTATAATTCCTCATCCATGTTTAACAGTGCATTTAATATTCAATCTCTTGTTCTGAGAACGTCTGATGTTCGAGCCAAACAAATTAAATTAAGATTCATTATTACAAAGTATGTTTTCCAAAATCCTTAAGGTTCCTTCCGGTGCAGTTTAGCAAAATTCATCCGTCTACTCAGATTTTTTTTGAAATATGTTGTTTTCATCGAGCAATGCATTCACGAACACTATGTTCCAAAAGCCTACGGCTTATGGTTCTAGCTGATAGCTCTTGAGTGATTTGGGCCGTAATTTTCTCTTTTATTTTTGTTGGAGTCAAAAAAGGGTGATTCGACATATGTCTTAATTTTTTTCTCTTTGGTAGTTTTCAAAGCTACCTGTTTATATACTTGTATTGCACCAAAAACCATATTTTTTTAGAGGCAGAGTTTTTTTTCAAATGAGGTTTGTAACGTTTTCCTTGTAATACACAACTTAATGAACCATGAAGTATGAACAAATTTCATACTTCATTTAACTTTGATAAAATTCCCAAAGTTATCAGACTATAAGTTCAAACGACTTGTGCCAATGATGTGGTGATGAAGAGGTGCACGAAAACACTTCAAACTTCCTCTGTCACTGTCCAGCTCTCAGTCGTCTAAGAAAAGAATACCTGGGAAAATACTTTTGCCAGGAACTAGAAGAATGCGCCTATTATAGAAGACAGCTCAACTATGGTTTAGTTGTCATTCGCTTATTTGGTATTATGGATCACAGCTAGTGGACCGTCAAAAGACAATCAGCTGTCATTAAGCTGGCAACTAACAAAATGGTCGCCTTTTCAGTTGTCTCTTCGTATAATGAAAGATAGTTGAGTTGTGTTAAACATCAAAATCTTACAACTGGTTATAAACAGTTGTCTACCTGTTGATGGGACTTTATTTTAGTTTATAACCGATGACTTTGATAATAGAAACAATGAAATAGATTGTAATGTATTAGGATTTGTATTTTTATTTTAAAGAGTTTTAAAAGTCTTCTTGAATTGAATTTTGTTTTGTAATTACCTATTTTGAATCGATTGGGTTATTGTGTTGTTTCTGAAAATATATTTGATAAAAAGCATTGTCGAAGCAAAACACTTACACACTTTTCTCACGTTGAATAGTTTTTTTCTTTTTTAACTTAAGTTTTTGAAATGTACATAACGTAGGTACATAATTTATATTATTTTCATTAACTGAAAAATATTTGAAAGAGAACACAATCCATAAAATTCTATGCTCAACGTGTTTGCTATTTTTACTACCACAAAACTCCTTTGTTGGCTTTTTGGTCACAAAAAAACAAATCAAAGTAAATTCTCATTGTTTAAACCATTTAAAAATCAATTTTGTATTCGTAGTTATTAACAATACAAATGTTTTTTTATTTTACGTTTTTCTCTTGGTTTAACGAATTCACATTCATGTTCAACAGCTGGTGCTGATTTTGACAGAATCGACTCCTAAAAGACGACAACATTTTTCTCCTACACAACTGAAATTAGTTGTCTTGTGTAATACAAATAATTTGTTAGGTCGTCTATTAGTTTAGTTGCGTTGAACTCAACTAAGTTGAGGGGCAGAAATCTCAAGCAATTCAGGAAGCGACTTACTTAGGGTCATAAATGCCTATGGATAGCTTAACTATTGATAGATTTTTCATCACAGGTACACAGTATGGGAGTTATACACCCCAGAGCATGGCAATGGATCTACATTGATCTAAGTGTTGCCAGCCCACTAACCTAAACATACTTAATCACCATAGTTACATCCCAATGGCAGTGATTATCCAATAGCCCACGGAACTCAGATTCTTCCCTGCACATAACTCATTCTTGGCCATCCTCGGGGTTAAGCATCTGGAGTACCTTAGGGCCCCGTATCTCATTTCGATTGTGAGATGATAACTAACGAAGCTTTGATATTGATTGAGGTTCAAATGATTTCCATATCAGGAAAATGTGCTGCTGGTTTCGGCTTATTCACACAAGATGGAAGAAGAATCCTCAAGCGGTTTTGTTAAGGAACTTGACAACGATTCATAAGAAGCGCATCTTAATGAAGTTACATCACGACTGCTGCTTCCAGAGCAACGCAGTCTACGAAACTATGAATTTCATGAACATTAACGAAACTAATACTCGGTTCCTGTAGGATACGTTGGTAAAAATAAATAAACTGTTTAAATATCTCATTCAACGAGTCTACTCTTATTTACTTATTCAACAAACATAAATACCCAATAAAATAACAATAAAAATCACATGTTACAATACCTAATTAACACGACTTCAAAGATCAGTTAAGAAAAATAATTTAAAAATACAATAACAAGAGGTTCTAAATATTTGAGACATAAGTTATATCATTTTCACTTTTTTATCTTTTTAAGACTTAAATTATATCTAGTTTTTTAAATACTGTTCCTTAAGTTCACTTAAATCGGGATACAACACCCCAGCGGGTACATAATGTGAATCTGGACGTTGTTCATTTTTATAAATCTCAAATACTCCTTTTCCAGTGCTTTTAGCTACACGTCTTGCAATTCCTTTTGGAGTGATGTATTTAACATTCTGGCTTACAGTGAACGCATTTCCGAGTGTATCAAAAGTTCCTGATGCAACTTGTCCCGCTGTTGGCCCATATCTAAGGAAAATAGAATAATAATAATTTTAATAAAACTAAAAAAAATTAAATGCAGAATGGGATACCATTGCCTCTTTATTGCTTGCTTACTTTTACTTTAAAAAAAACCTTTAAATCGGGTTTTAATAGTCTTTCGTGTTGAGATCAATGAAGAAGAAACAGAGAAATACGTGTTGTGCGTGCGGCATTTGAATGTTTGCATGTGTTAAAATATAATATTCAAAATATCATTTTGCCAAGGCGAGAATACAGGGGAAGGTGAAATACTGATATCCCAACTGTTAAACGCCTCTGTCACCTAATTTGCAGAATTTGTATCTTGTTGATTTTAAGGGGGGATTTTGTACCAAAACAATCAATTTCTCCGCATTAATGGTCTAGCAAACCACAAGTCGATTCAACCGTTAAGGCTGTAGGTAAAACCAGACTGACAGACAGACAGACAGAATTTTCTATAATCGCAAGTAAAAATTTCGAGCTTATTGCCAATGCGACCTGGATGCCTGGTCTAATGTGTTTGCGGTCATTATTCAATGAGGTTCTTTTTGTTTGGGTAATCAGAATTGCATAGTAATTCTACACAAACTAATGTAAATTTAACTAGAATTGCACAGTTTTAGTAAAATTTGACAGGATTCGGGAGCTTTGAAAAATAAAGGCGTATGTATTTATATTTATTTCAAATATTTTAAATCAGCTGCCTCACGGTTTTTGTTTTCAAAAGTACTAATCGATGATGAGAGATTAAAGTCATTTGCAACTTTATAAGCTGTGTTACCTAAATTTAAAAAAACAGAAAAATAAAAATTTTTATTCACCACTGGTGGTTTTTTTTTTAAAGAAAGTGCTCAGGAGAAAGCGAGGCATAGTAGTAGCTGCAGTAGTTGTTATTTGGGGAAATATTTCCTGTTTAGTTTGAAAATTGGACTATTTTTTGTACAACGCAATACTTTTTCGTAGATTTTTTTTCAAGTTTTGAGAGATTTTCATTCTTAGAGTAAGACCGCACTACGCGACAGTTTACTTCAGCTACACTGCGCGGCACCAAATTCTTTGTATGAGATTTTATGACCTAACCCAAACTAAGCAGCAGTGGAACTGCCATTCAGCGTCACTTCGCGACAAAGTTGGTAATGTGACCAAATATGCCACGTAGTACTTTTATCCTCTTAAATTTATCAAACTAGCTTACTAAGCCCAAACAGTTAAATTTAACAAAAGTTATATAACAAGTACATTCGTTTACAATGCCTTTTTATAGTAAAAGCTAAGCACAGTTGTCGAGAGGATAGATACGTAAGAAGCTATTCCTTTACTTGTGTTCAATAATTTTAACAGAATTATTGCTTAGATTTGTGCCTAGGATTTTTGCCGACTCCTCAAGTCCATTAAAAACTGTACTAAAGCCTTCAACTGCACCTGCGGCAATAGTAAATGCTCCTTGCATCTATAAAAAAATAACATAATTTAGGTTATGCCTTCAGTTAATTTTAATTTACCAACTTTATCTTGTGCATCCTCTTCGCTCATACCAAAACCCACTGAGAGTATATTTGCTCCCTGATTTTTAATATGTGGTGCTAGGAAACGTCCTATCGCCATAGTGGCATATCCAACCTTACCGGCTATGTATCCAGTTACTCCTACAGCCGCTCCAGACACACTCTTCGCCACTTCAACCGAAGTCTGAACTTTTGACGAAACTGGAGGTGTATCTGGAGGAGCTTGAGACATTTTTGATATTAAATACGGAGTCGATTTGACCATCAGCTCTCCCGTTTTTTCAGCTCCTTTAACAAGATTCTTCGCAATAAAATCAGCTGTACCCACGATTGTTTTTGAAACAGTTGTACTAACATCTCGCTTAGCATGTGAAGATCCTTCTTTAATTTCCAGAATTTCTCCAGTTATAATGGCTTCGATCAAGTCTAACCAAAATTGAATGTACTCTGGTTTTTTTTCTTCAAGAATTATTCCAAATGCGGTGCCTGGTTCATCACATTCCATGTCGGGAAAAATAAAAGCTCCATACTCTGTGCGGAAACAAGTAGTCACCCCAGGAACGAGTGGATAGACCCAGGACATCTCTTGGTTCGATTGTGCGGTTTCCACAATCATTTGGCAGTGAATAAAGTACATGTTGTTTAAAAATTTCCATTTTTCTGAATCTGTAGCAATGATTGCTAATTGCAATAGTGTTCCATTCTGAAAAAAAAAAAAAAAAACTTATGACAAAAATACTTTGCATTTTTAAAACAGCCTTACCTCCGAACTAGTAACTATTCCATTTGGGCAGATCTTATACAATTTTGCGTTCGATTCGAGTATGGTATCAAAGGTTATTGGGGAATCTTCTGTTCCAATGGCAGCACGAAGACCTTTTATGATTTGTCGGTATGTCATTGGGATACCAGATTCGTTCGCTATCGCGAAAGGAGTAGAATACTTGGTTAACAAATTTGGTGGATTTACTGGGGCGGCAAGTGCTTCAATAGATTTTTTCTTTGGAATGGGTTCAGTTAAATCATTTTCAGAAGTCACTTCCGCACATTCATCAACGGCTGTCATCTTGGATTCCATGCACGTACGTCGATAGGTTGTTTCCGATCGAAAGGTTTTTAGTTTTTGGATTATGGTGCATGCGTCGTTCCATTGACTTTGAACAGATTCAACGTTATCAGGTAAACCGACTGGAATAGCAAAAATTGCGTCGATTGCATCAATACATTTGGTGTAGCTACGCAAGGCATCGATGTGATTTTCTTCCTCCTCTAAGGTGACAGAAGCATCAATTTGTTTTATGACTTCAGTGTATCCTAATTTGATTTTTCTGTAGCATTTTAAAAACTCAGCCTCGGAAGTCATTGCAAGTAACTGTGAAAGTATTAAAAATAAAACAAATTATAAGACAAAAGACTCCCAGAAGAAATTCAACCATCAGAATTTTAGTGTTTCTTTGTTTCTATATTCAATTTATGTTCAAATACAAATTTTAATCAGTAGCTTTGGTTTTATGTAGTATGTTAAAATACAAACTTTAATCTTTTCGCTTTAAAAGTGTTGGCAACGCTATTTATGTACATAAAGCAAATGTGCGAAGTAAGCCATTAAGTTCCTTTATGAAACAACTTCGGTCTTAAAAACATTGATGTGTGTCAACATCGATGTTTGTACATATCTATGATAAAAGACATCGACAATAAGAACGATACATCGATGTTTTTCCGATGAAGCTATTTTTTCAACAAAGGTGTTCTACCTTAACAAAGTTGTAATTTAATAACAACATGATAACAATGAAAAACGTATCTTAAAAACAAACGACTGGGTCGCACAAACTTGCTCTTATGGCAAATTGCCAAAAATATTAAATTAAATTTAAAAAAATAATTTTAATATTTATTTTTAGATAGTTGTAAATGAGAAATACGAACAAAATATATACATTTTTTAAAAGTGCTAAAACTACTTTATACAAAGACTCAAGCGAAAATCAAAGTATGTAGAAAAATTTGTAGCATGAATATAAATTTACCAACAAAATAATTCCAAACTTTTACTTAATAATTTATAATAATTAATATTTTTTAGAAAAAAAAATATTTATAATTTGAATGAAGCCAATTTAAAGCTAGTTTGCATTTAATGTAAAAAAAATAAATCTTTTTAGGCAAGCCCTTTTTAAAATATATTGAATTTAGAAAATAAATAAATAAAAATTTAAATTAGTCACTTTTGCAAAATGTTTATATTGAAATTTGATCAACTCATCTACATCTTTCTAAAAAAAACGTTTGGGTTAAAATAGATTTACCCGTTCACCAAATAGCCCAAGAAATAACGGTGCTATAAGGCTTCCCAATATGTTTTTTTGCTAACTTGAAAAAAAAAAAAAAAAATTACTGAAAATTGTTGAATCACATTAATTATGCGAATGGACTCCTTGAGGAAATTATCGCTTAGAATGAATTATCAAGAAAGAAGCCCACATAGTTAAAAAAATATAAACCTTAGAAATACCCACTGACATAATAACTGAAATAAATATTTCTGATGGAGCCGCGGCCTAATGTCATGTTTGATTGTTATCTCAATTTTTTGTTTGTACGAATGCGTATTTTTCTTATTGAACGGTTTTATTTTTTCCAATTAAAAGTAATCATGGATATTGAGTACGAAAATTGTGACCCTAACAACTACCGACAATATCTCTGCTATCTGATTTTTTTCAAAAGATTTGGAAAAAATTCTTTTATTTTTGAATGGTCAACTTTATTGATAAATACAAGCTTCTAAGTGCTTCTCAATGTGGTTAACGATAAGTGAAGAAATGTTTTTCTCTGAAGCTAATGTTTCACAAGGATCAGTCCTGGACCCATTGCTCTTCCTGGTATACATACATTTTATATATAAATTGCCCCTTACTGGAAAATAATATGATTGTTTTCGCAGATGACCGATTATACAATGTCGTTTTCAAAGGTGAACGTTCTAAATGTTTTTCTGTTAACTCAGGCGTAACTCCGTTAACTCAATTCGTTTTCTATCCGGAAATTAAAAAGCATTGCAATAAATTTAACTGTTATATTTATTTCATCTATAAAACTTTAAAGGGGAAATTTCATATTCTTAATTAGCATAGTCCGGCTCCGCACAGGCTATGGCAGCTAGTTTAGTAAATTAAAACGGATTTTGTGAATCACCACTCCACATCACGACAATCACATTTCCAAATTTTAAAATTAACTAGCACCGACACCTCCGAAGCCTACACTCTCCATCAATCGCAATCCTTTGATGTGCGTTGTTAGTTTTATAGGATTGGAGTGGATCTACAATTTTTCCTCGAATCCGAACGACAAAAACAATTAAAAAAAAAAAACAAGTCAAAGGGAAAGACGCAACGTAGTAAACGTGGTTTCCGGCTTCTTGTGGAGGGCACCTTTATAGCCTTGGAAGACGACGATATATTACATAAATATAAGCAACTGATGTAAAAAGGTGAAGCTTGTGGAAATGGTATGTCTAATGAAATTCGTTGCTGTCTCCCGTACTCTCATTTTAAAATTGATACATAAACATTGGACGGAACTTATTGCATAGAATTTACCGAACCAGAAAAAAATTGTTTTTCATTGTAGAAATTGATCTAGCATGTCGTTAAAGCTTTTCTCCAAATAAACGTTGGACAACATTCTTCTTCGGACTAAATTTCTTGAGCTTACTCTTTTTCTATGACCCTGCTATAGGAATTAATAAAAAAATATAAACTCCTACTGCATATTAATATTCATATTGAAGAACTTGAACATCCCAGATAAATAAGCGACGAGAAACAAATGTAAAGTATACAGTTGATGATGTTTATTTACCAAATTCCAGTCAAGTTTCAAGTGAGTTCTCTTTTCAGAAAAATTTAATATAAATTTTTGCTCAAATCGTTGGCTGACTGTCAAGGGCCAAGGTCTTTTTTACCAATCTGTCAAACCAATAAAATCGGTCCAAATCGGTAGGCAGCCGAATTTTACCAAAAATAACTCTCCTGGTGAGAAGGAGCCAACTACGATAAAGAATTGGAAATGCGCAATTGGTAGTCAAAATTAGAACTACTGTGGTTTTTCATTGGTCGAAAAAAAGTGTTTTTTTATTGATCTTGATATATATTTTCCCCATCTTTTTTAGATTTTGTGTTTCATTTGTCAAAAAAGTAAAATCTAGATTACGTCTAGATCAAAATCTCGAATTCTCGATTTGAAGTGAGATTTTTTCATTTGCTTTCACATACACAACAATGTGTGAGACTGCCGAATTGTCAAGTTAGTGTGAACTCAGTTTTTCTCCCTCTCCCCAATTTATAAATGAACAAACATAAGATGATACACACAAAAAATGTTTTTGCGTTTCATTCGGCAACAAAAGTCTGAAATCTTTGAGCAATATCTGATGTTTCCAATGAAAAACCACATAAGTTATCTTTGCTCTTTAGTACAAACTTGACTACTACAGCGCCACACGTATATGGAAAAGTTTAAATGCGCTACGGGTCGTCAAAACTAGCACCAAGTTATCTTTGCTCTTTACTTCTATAGTACCAACTTGACTACCGTACCGTAAGAAGAAATAATATTTCTTTCTAATAATATTTCCAAATAATATTTCTTCTTCATTGGTGGCTACACATCTAAACTAGGCAGCATTGACGTATTAGGTATGGACAGCCAGTAACCAACTTCACGCGTGTTCCAACAGATTATTGCGCGCTTGTCAAGCATGCATTTGAATGTGAACTCTCCTTACACAGAGACGAAACTACATTTATTTCGGTAGAAACAGAAAAAGAAATTTTTTTTTTTGTAATGTACATTGAAAAAGTGTACACTTCAAGATAAAATATTTATACATTTGTTTTGTTTGTGATTTTAAGAAAAAGTCGGTTTAATTTTAATCGTTTTCAATTCATACTTAAATAAAATAAAAACGAATCCTTTAGCCACAATTTCAGCAATGGTTGCAATTTGCCGCTTGTGTGCTTCATTGAAGAAATCTGAAACGATGATGCTTATTAAGGGCAAGGACCATGATTTATATAAGAAATTAATAAAGTGCTTTCAAATATCAATTGATTTAAATAATGTTTTACCACGGGGTGTGTGCCCAGAATGTGTACGTAATTTAAACGTTTCTTTTGAATTTTACGAGAGGATACACGAGTCTCAGCAATCGTTGGAAAAACTTTTAAATGTGCCAAGATCAAAGAAAACTAAGCAAATTACTACGGTTGAAGAAGTAAATCTAGCTGTAGAGAATAAGTCCCCCAATTTGGTTACAGTCGCAACTGCCACTGTAGTTGTCGAACCGGGGGAGGAGATGCCAAAAATAGTGAAAAATACTGATCATACCACGACACTGGGGCGGCCAAGCCGAATCAATCGCGACGATCTAGATCAAGCAATTGTTTGGGCAGATTTTCAATTGAAAAAACAACACTCTTCGCAAGCAACCACAATAAAAAAAGATAAGTGTGCTAAAGATGATGTAAAAACAAACAAAATAGAAACCTATGAAGTAGTCATATGTGGCGAAGAAATAACAGATTCAAATAGTCAAGAAATTCTCAGTTCCAGTGAAAACGATATTCTTACTGCCATAGAATACATTGACGATGAAAATGATTTGAATGTCGATAATGAAGAATACGACATAGTCCAAGAAGAAGAGGTTAACCAAAGTAGTATAGAAGAAGACGATATAAGAAACGTAAATGATCTCCAATCAACAGACTTAAATTATGCTGATACAGAGTGCTTAGACTATTCTCCACCTTCTTGTATTCCAACAAATAATTCAACTTGGTTTGATTACCCTTGGAAATGCGTGAACTGTTCGCAAACATTTCAGACTGGACAAGAACTCCTAGATCATTACGAATTGGTGGAACAAATACTACCTGTTTGGTTTTGCGCAGATTGCTTAAAAGTATTCTCACGTTACTATAGCCTTATCAATCACATTCGCCAACGACATCGTAAACACTTGGCAAAACTTTGCGATATTTGTAATCAGAACTGTGAATCTTTTAAAGAATTGGATCATCATCGTCAAATTGTGCATAATATTGAGTATTTTAACATGCTGTTGTGTCAAACTTGCGGCAAAGGTTTTAATAATACAAATTCTCTCCAAATTCATAATAAATGTCATTTGCCGGATGATATGCGACTTCTATTCAGTTGCGATCTGTGCGACAAGAATTTTAAAAGTTCATCAAATTTAAAATTTCATCAGAAGATGCATGCAGGTAAAAAAGACAATCGCTTACAAATAAATTTCCGTTTATTTTATGAATATTCCTAATTTCTGTTTAAGGCCTCAAAGATTACGTGTGTGACCAATGTGGCAAGAAATTCGTACAAAGGGCAAATTTAGAGGAGCATTTGGTGACTCACATTGATTTTACTCCATACGAATGTGATTTGTGCCAACAATCGTAAGTATATATCTACTAAGTAGTAGCATTGAGCATACATAGAAGAATCAAGATAGTTTCAAATATACCGAGGTAGATGTCGCTAAATGAATACTCAAAAATACATTTATAAGAAAAAGACTATTTAACTTTTTAAATATATTTATTAAGTTTTAAAAATTACGTCTCACTAAATTATAGGTAAAACTTATTGCGGCGACGGCTGCACAATGAGTGGCGTTTTTCCTCATCTCCCGTTTTACCTCATTTTTCGCCTTTTAGTGTTGCCGTTGCGTTATAGTTGCGTCCATCGTGACTTGTTCGATGTCCTTGTCTAATTTCGCATCCCATTTTATCCAGGGCTTCTTGCTATCTGCTGTCCAAATCGCTGAGTATGGTTTTTGACCAAGCGGTGCATACGGCATGTCCGTCAGTTGGTGGCAAGACTACTATGACTAGGTACGGACCTTTATACCTGGATTCCAATTTAAGTGACATTCCGGTGCTGCTTGGATAACGTTTAGAATCATTAACGGATCTCCTACGCAATATTTCTTTGCTTACCGTTGCCTTGAATCATGTTGCAATTTTCGCTTGGTTTGTGTCTTCGATATAACGGATGCTCCATCTTGACGTATTTGAGTTATGTCTTGGAATGTATCCTATCATCATTTGGTGTGCCGTTTTTCCCGTGGCCTCATTATGCGATTTATTTATTCCCCACTGAACTATTTTGAGTTTTTGGTCAGATTTGTTTTCTTCTTCAATATTTGCAAGCAAGGCATCGAGTATGGTCCGGTTATAACGTTCCACGTGACCGTTCGCTCTTGGCATTTTTGTCGCGTTCAACACATGAGATTTGGCACGGCTCTTAGTGTACTCTTCAAAGAGCTTAGAGGTGAATGCTGTTCCCCTATCTGTAATGATACGTCTTGGTGTCCCGTATGTGCAAAATATCTCGGTGAGGAAATTGAGTACTGGTCTCGTCTGAGTGTTTTGTAAAGCTTTCATTTGTACAAATTTCGTGAACGCATCCACAAGTACTATTATGTACATATTTCCTTTTGTTGACTTCACAAATGAACCTAGATGATCCAATTGTATGGTGTCGAAGGGAATTCTCCTCTTCTCGATTGGGTATAGTTCTCCTTGTGGTTGCAACTCTTTTCAGGTTTTCTTTTGAGTAATTGCACAATATTCACGATTTCTTCATCTTGCAGTTGTAGTGAGTATATAAAGTCTTCGTCTACTATGTTCACCTTGAGTACATTCATGTCGACAACCTCCATTAACTCAATTTCCAAATCAGGATTAAAAAGTTCCAATACTGGGTTTTGAGTCAGACATCTTTTCAAGTTATCGAATGATTTTTGTTGTTCTTCGCCCCATTAGAATGCGCAGCTCTTTTTAGTCAGTTCGGTAAGGGGTAGCGCAATTAATGAATAATCCTTTATTAATTTCCAAAAGTAACTTGTCAAGCCTATGAATTGTCGTACTTCTCTTTCATTTTTGGGAACTTGAAAATTTTCTACTCCATAGGTTTTTTCTTTTCCTGGACTACATGTCTCAAATACTCGATTTCGGTTTTGAAAAAGAAACATTTCTTTAGGTTTAAAGCCAAATTTGCTTCTAGCAACATAATTAGTAGCTTTCATCCATAAAGCACACCATGAGATCGGGGGTTTCTTTTTTCTTGCTAGAATTTTCATCATCTTTTGGAACACGGCCGGAGCGTTTGTTAGGCCAAATGGTACGGTTAAAAATTCATACAATCCGTCTGGAGTTATAAATGCCGTGAAGTGTGTATGCTCAGGTTTAATTGGTATTTGGTAGTAACCCGAAGCCAAATCAAGGACTATAAAATATTTATGTCCTTGTAAATCATACAACTGCTCATCAATCGACGGCATTTGGAATCTTATCTTTTTCGTGATTCGGTTGAGTCCCCTGTAATCAACGCACATGCTGTCTTCGCCATTTTTTTTCTTTACAAGGATCACTGAAGATGAAAAGTTTGACTCAGATTCCTTGATGATTCCGTTAGCCAGCATTTCATCTATCATTGATTGGAGTGTTTGTCTTTTAGCATACGGTACTTTGTTGGGGCCATATTCAATGGGACTGCTTTTCTCTATTTCCATTTCCATTTCTACGAGGTCCATTCGCCCCAATTCCTTCTGGCTCATTGCTATGCATTTGCTAAGCAATCCTAACAGTTTCTCTGTACATCGTAACTATATTTTCACTTTTCGAAGATGAAGAAGAAAAATCTGTTTCGCCTACCTCAATAAAGAACGTGAAAAATACCAAAAAAAAATATGTGACTTTAAGCTCAAGTGGTGCTGGAAAGATAAAAAAACTCAAATCCGTTCTAATCCACAGCGAAAACATAATTGCAAAAAATTCGTTTAAATATCCACCAAAAACTAACCAGACAATTTTGATATTAATAGTTTTTTTTTTTTAGGTTTAAAACTTCAGAGCGGTTGACCAAACACAAGAAACGTCATACAGATGAAAAACCTTTTAGATGTAGTATAAGTAGTTGCAATAAGACCTTTCGCACAAAAGATGCTATGGCCTCGCATAGCAGGATTCACACAGGAGAGATGCCATTCCAATGCGAATTTTGCCAGAAACCATTCCGATTTAAAAGTACTTTAATGGTAAGTATATATTGACGTGAATACAAGGCTGCAACGATTTTGGTAAAACTTTATGAACGTTATATTTGCAATTAAATTTGAAATCCTTCGATAAATAAATCGATAAAACTTCCGGATTTCGGTTGTGTATTTAAAGCCGAAGTTGTAGCAGCGTGTAAGGTAGCCAAATATCTCGCATCAATCAATCTGAGCAAAAAAAAATTGTATGTATTATTTAAAAAACCAGACGGCAATCAAAGCCATTTCATCATTAGTCACGAGGTCTAAACTGGTGGATCGTTGTCGAAGAGATAGGTCCCAGGGCCCTTTAATATAAATGGCAACGAAATGGCAGATGACTGGCTAAAAACGGGTCGGCTCAGGACCGCAGCCAAATAATACACTCAGTTTTAATGCCTCAGTAACTGGTTAAAAAAAGAATACACAATGGATTCAAAAAAAATGTAAACAAATGGTCAGCACTTGAGACTTGTAGACTTGAAAAACTCAAAAAAAAGTTGTGGGTCATGGGACGCTCGACAGAAGTGAAACTTCATTATTATTTTCTTATAATAAAAAACCCTTTAAAAGAAGTATAACTGAAGCACCTCCAAAAAAAGTCCAATCCGATCCCAAATGACAAAATCACAACCTTGAAAATCCCGAACAATATCTACCTACGAAATTATAAACCGGAAATTATGTAAAATAATTCTTTATTTTCGCTCGAAATTATAAACGAATTATTACTTTTTTTGGTATTAAACTATTCGCGATTTTCAGTCGGGTTTTTTTCATTCAGGAATTTGGTAGTCAAAATTTTGTCTGTCGGGATTTCGGTAGTCGGGATTTTGGTTGTCGGGATTTAAGGTCGGGATTTTTGTAGTCGGGCTTATGGGTGTCGGGATTTCGTACCCGAGATTTAGACTAGGATTTTTGTTGCTCGAATTTGGTCCGTCAAAGAAAGCATAATCAGCATCCCGTATTGCAAGTTAATAATGCAATAATGTGCTTGCTTCACCGCAGCTCTCCTCAAAGAAGTTTTTTTCGGGAACGGGAAGAAGAAAATCAATCAACCATAACCAAACAACCAGAGATGTCAGAGTAGTTACGTGAGGTAGTCTAGACTACTACTCGATTAAACACGCGTAGTAAAAATGGCAAAAATGCTACTTTTCGTGAAAATATAATTTTTGAAGTCTGTTCCGTGATTGTGGTAGTTTATGTAGTTAACGTAAGTGTAAATAAATGTAGTACACGTGCTGTCAATTTGAACATTTTCCGCTCGAAAACTAAATTTGACAGATGTTTTTGTTTTTGCATATTGCTTCATTTCATTGCTTGAATATTATTTCTGCCATCTCTGCATCTGCCTGCAGCCAAACCATTTTATTCTCTTCCATTTTCTATGTTTTTATTTTTGCTTGTTTGTGACAACTGGAGAACCCGAATACTTATACTGAATAGTATTGCTGCCATATCTGCAGCCAAACCATTTCATTTTTTGTTTGTTTTTGTTTTTTCGTATTACTGCATTGCTTTTGGCGTGCTTCAACTGGAGAACCCGAACGATACCGAAGAATACCGAGAAAATACGAAGGGCGACCGAAAAATTTCATTGCTCTATTTTATTTTGTATTTCCCCTAAAGAAGTTTTACTTCAATAAATCTCTTTAAAGTGAGCAAGACGGAAACATTTTGGGTAGAATAGAATATACTACTTCCACTGAGAAAAGTCAACACGAAGTGAACGCTTCGATAGCTAGAATAATAAACCCTATTTGGGTAAAAAGAAGAAAATAAATAATTGATTGAAATTATTTCCGTTGTGAAGTAAAAACAACGCGTTATAAAACTTAATTGATCTCGATTTATTTGTGAGTACTGTATTATGCAAGTGCAGTCCCGAGGTGTCACCGCGTCCAAAGAAGGGCTTAGAGCTTTGAGAAGATTCAGCATTCATCAAACTTATTACGAGCTCACTCTGCTAGCTCCCATCTAGGCTGTGAATTAGCTATCTTATCTGTTCGCTATGTGCAAAGAGAAAGAAAAAGGAGATTTTCTTAGCCAGTACACACAAAAATGTTTAAAAAAACCACAACAAATTCTCCTATCATTTACTAGATAGCGTTAGTTTCTATGTGTTTCTATGAAAATTTGTTGTTATTTGTTCAAAATAAATTTTATTTTCGAGCATTGAAAGAGCTGGGGCCCAACTATGTAACTCGATTCAATTAAAATATTCGAATTCGCAAAATCGGAACTCTGTAATTCTTAAAGAACGCAAATTTGGCACTACCTAACTCAAAAGTAGATGTCAAAACCATTCGAATTCGCATAATATTGTTCGCAAGCAAATGTGTTTGCGAGCAACCCTTTAAAAATTAAAAAAAAACACAATATACATGAAAACATATTTTTTTGTAATTGTTAATATTTATTTAACTGTTTTTAACTAATCAATAATACATTTTCAACGTAAGGAATCACTTAAAAGTGCGAACACAAAAGCTTCTCAATTTAATGTTCTTGGCCATCACAATCACGAAACCCACCGATATGTAAAAAAAAATTAAAGGATCAACACATAAATTCATCTTCTGAAAGCGCTATTTTTATTGCAAAACTGAAAAGAAAACATTTAATACTGTAATCGCTTTGTTATACTTGCATTTTTAATAATTCTTTTTGCGATAACCACCATTATACCTGCCTCCATGTTATGTAGAATGTATTGCATTTATAGCGTATTTTCGTGTTCCAATTTGTTTCCTATTAGAAAAGAATCTAATTAAACTCAACAACAACAGCAGTCACGAAGAATAATTAATATTTTCATTCAAAAACTTGTATTAATTTAAAATGTTTCGCAAAAAAAAAAAAAAATTAATCGGAAATGATTTGCAAATAGAATCGAAAGTAGAATCGAGTTACATAGTTGGGCCCCTGGATGTGTGTCAATGAAAGAGAAGCAATACGCACATAGCGAATGCGTAAGACAATACTTCTTTCATTATTGTTTTTATTACTTTTTTCTTTAGACCCATCATAATGTTCATACCGGTATCAGGCCCTACTCATGTATTGATTGTGACCACCACTTCACAAATTGGCCAAACTATAATAAACACATGAAACGTCGACATGGTGAGTCTAAAACAGATTAAAGTTCAACATACAGGGTGTCCATCTACCACGACAAACCATGGGTTCTTGATGTCAATGTTGTATTGAGAATTGCAGTGGACTTTGATTTTTTGCAGTAATAATATTAATGAAATTCAGAAAAATTCGGAAATGGTTTATCTAAAGAGAAAATAATTACTAGTACGTCAATATAATGAACCCATGGTTTTTCTTCTGCAACAGTGACTGAAGGACACCTGTGTACAGTATAATAATTATGTTCATTTTCACTTTCTTTCCTAATCTTACTAAAGGACTTGATTTGTCAAGCAAAAATCCACGTGGAAAAAAGCCTAGCCAGCCAAAACTCAACGTTCGGACTAAAAAGTCAAACTCCGACGATTTAAAACAAACAAAGGACACACAAATTGACAGTGACAATGATGAAGGGCTACATGAAGAAGTAAAATCAGAAGAACTTGAAGATGTTATGGGTGAATACGCAATAGATAATATAATAATTTATGAGTCTAAAGATGAAATTGAAAACCCTGGCGATAACTAGAACATTTAAAAAAATGTACAATAAAAAAAAATGTACAATAAAACTTACCTTATCATTTCAAATGTTAATTTTTTATTTGCAAAAAAAAAGAAGCTTATCGTCTATGTATAAAAACGAGTTTCACTTTTGTGTGTGACCTTAGGTCATACGAATAAAAATATAACTTTATGTGGTTTTTAATGGGTCGCAAAAAGTGTTTTTTTTTTTTTATTAATTTAAATATATTTTGTTCCCATCTTTTTTAGATTTTGTGTAAAAAATGTCAATGTATTCATAATTGCCATTACTTCATTAGGTTTGGACCGACATGTAGTTTAAAGTAAAAAATAAAAGAAATAGGTAAAGCAACAAGAGAATGATTTGGAGATCTGATTTGGAGTAGCTACAATTAACATAAGTACTCCACTAGAGGACGAGTCGAAAATTTGATGATAATTAACTGCTCAGTGAATTACCTCAGCGTTCTGGAATTCTTAATCTTCGTTACTGTTGCTACTTGTATTGTAGTACACGTCTACACTTATCACCCCTGTCTATCAAAATAAATCATTTATTTGTTAAAAATATATCCAACAATAAACGCGAACACGAATGCGGAATTAAAAAAAAAATGATTCTGTTTTGACAGATTAATAATGTTATATAATGTAGGTGCTGCCAACAAATTTGATACACATTTGAAAGAAAACGTCACGACAACGAAACGACGAATGACAACGGTAATAGATGTGATTGTGGCTTTCATGGAGGCTTTTTTAAGGTATGATTCCGCCGAAGGACGTACGGAGTTGGCCATCGTCGATAATCCAATAATTTCAACCCGATACTTTGAGGAAATCCTTCAGGAACCCATATTGCCATAAATTGTATCAATAGGACACCTGTTAATGCAAGATAAAGTGAGAGCAAAGTACACACGTTGAATTTGAAAATTCATGAACGGTCAAGTGTTCATGCCGGTGATTGTATATCATATTAAAGATATCTTCTTTGAATCCAAAATAATTCTTTCCAATTTATATAGTTTTCATTGAAACAAGATTTTTGTAAGTATTACTTTTATTTAATATTATGTAGATATAAGTATATAAAAATATTATGGATCACATTATGTTTATAAAGATCAATCTCTTTTTAGTAATATTATTTCTTTTTTATACAAATTCATTAACCACAAACCCTATTTTGTATTATAAACATACAATAACAAACAATATTTATTTTAACATTTTCTTTTGTTCAAAAAACAATTATTAGTAGAAGAATTATAAATCATACACAATTCAATAGTCTAAAAAATAGTATCTCGAGTACCCAAAAGCTTTGTTGGTAATTTTTCAGTTCCGGTTCGTTTCATAACTTCGCGAAGAGCATCACTCGATTGCATGCCCCAAATGTCAAGGAGAGTTCGGTCAAACATTCCAACTCTTTAAAAAATATTATTAGGTATCAGATCTGATACAAGAATCCAATAAAAGACCACTTACCGTCCTCCAGAGAGTGAATGTAGAAACTTATAATAGCTTGGGCGTAAGTTTAGAGGCTCAATTATTGCTGCATGGAAAAGTGTTGCGGTACAGAAACAATAAAGGAAGATCAAGAATCCTCGAAATTTAGGTAAAACTTTTTTTTTCTCTCCAAAGTTGTAAACAATTTGAAGAGTTTTCCACATCACATATAGAGCCACTGTTACGTCAGGATACTGTGTAAATGCAATACTGGCAACAAGCCCAGCTGGGATGGCGTATCTTGGATCATCTTTACTCATCGCATTTCTAAGAGTACAAGAGACTCCCTGAATTTGAACAAAAACTATCAGGTAAGATCCACTACATTTCACATTTATCTTTTATACCTTGTAAAGAAAGGAAAAACTTCCTAAAAATACCCCCAACGCGAGTGTTTTCGAATGGAAGACATTTTGCTGCCAATTCATTCGCCCTGTCAGGATTTTCTTCATATTTAATACTAGTTTTAGAACTACTTGAATCCCAACTCCACAAAAAAATGGCTTTACTCCTCCCATTACCGTGTACTTAAGACATCCTTCATTATGTGGGCAACAGTCATGTTTCGCTTTTAGCCATCGAACACATCTAGAATAAGCATGGACTATTCCAGACATACCTATATACTCGACACTTTCTGGTTCGACTACATGAGCAACCACAGGAGGTTTTATGAATGCAATAGATTCCTCATTCTTTCCGACAAATATTCTCAAAATATCAAAAATCGAATCTTTGCATGGTTCAGTTTCATGTAGGCCCAAACGGTAGAGATACAACAAAATCGAAACACTCACCCCAAAAATTAGAGCTTGACCTTTGGGAATTGATTTTACAAAGCCACGAGACTCAGCCATGCGCCATAAAGTTTCTGTTGCAACATTTGCCACATAAAGGGCAAGCAATGGCCTGCGGACAGGTCTTTCGATGTAGATAGCAGTGAGGCTAGCTAGATAGGCGGGCAAAAAAGTATTAGACAGGAAGTAAAATTTCCCGAAAAGGTTTCGCAACAGGCAAACATAAAGGACAAATGTGAAGCTGTTAGTGGAAAGAAATGCAGTAGACTGTATAATGCCAAGCATTGTCCGTTTGAGGTCGAGTAGTGTGGGGATTCGATGACGCATTATAAGAGAAAGCTATAAAAAAACGATACATTTAAATGAATTAATCAGTTGAATGACAAACAAGAACTAACCAAGTACACAGCTGTGTAGATTCGCATACTTTGTGGCACAGTATTTATCAGGATGTCTGCTGTGGAAATTGTGCAACTATTTGTCCAAGGGTGTAAAAACTCACTGCATGTGCAGTAGATCGGCGAAAATTTACTTTGAACGTTCGTCATACTGCTCCTTAGTTTTCTGAAAAAAAAAGTATTTATAATAAACAGAAGCTGTGACAGGTACAATTTAAGATGTTGTTAATAAAATAATTAGAACGTGTCGTTGCACTTTTCTATACGAACTCGGGTATAGAAGGAGGGTATCAATCATTTTATCTTTTTCAGCCCACCGTTGTTGAATTCCTAACGAAACTTTACTCTCACTTCACATTCACGAAATTCACCAAGTAGTTGGAGTTGTCCCAACTAATTCTGCAAGGCCGAGTTCGCACTTCACACCCAATTTACTCTTAACAATTTTCTAGACAAATTATAAACAAGAAAAATCCTGAAAAAGTTCCTGCTGGACATTCTTTCAGTTATCGTGATTCGAAATGCGAAACAATATTTTTCTTCAAACTATTTTTGAGAAGGGTGAAAAAACTCGAGTTCTCTAATAATCCCGATAGACCTTTCAGATTACAAAATAAAATTAAGTTAAAAAGTAAACGTCCCATTAAGATGGGTCATGGCCGTCAAAAAGTCTATCTTGAAAAAAACGTCGCACTCAGCCTTATAGTATGGGCTTTCAATTTCATCATGGAATAAGCATTAAATTTCTACAGCTCATCCGCTGCTTCGATTTATTGTACATTAGACAGTCCGTCTAAATATTCATTACTCTCGATGGGAACGGCTGTAGATCTCGTTGCTTCAATCAAATTATGCAAAAGTTTGAATAGATCGCAAGAACAAAATCCGCCCATCAAAGCATAAGACGGAAAATGGATTGCAAATCCGAAACAGAAAGCTGACCTGTTCGCAGATTATCTCTCAAATGTCTTTAAGCCATTCCCAGAAAGTGCAGCGGCTAATAACTTTCAATTTATTGATAGAAATGATAACTTAGAAATTCCCTTTGTCAGGCTCAAAGAAGTAAAAAACATGTGCCAACAGAAGTTATCAAACATAAAATCACCCGGGTATGATCTAATTACTGCTCAGGTTTTAAAGGAAATGCCAACAATAGCCTTCACAAAACTCCAATACATAACAAATGCATGCCTTAAACTCCATTATGTTCCACATCATTAGAAAATTGCAGAAGTCATTGTTATACCAAAGCAAGGTAAGCCTCCAACAGAAATAACATCTTACAGGCCAATATCGCTTATACCAATATTATAGCAAGTTTTCGAAAAACTGCTCCTAAATAGGCTAAGCAAAATAATAGAAGAACGATAGGTATCTATCTATCTAATAGAAGAACGAAGACTAATACCAAATCATCAGTTTGGATTTAGAAATAAACATTCAACGATAGATCAAGTACATCGAATTACGGATATTGTTAAAAAAAACACTTAAATAAAAACAAATATATGTTCCGCTCTTTTTCTGGATGTTGTTCAAGCCTTTGAGAAGGTTTGGCATTTGGGACTTGAGTACAAACTGCACAAGGACCTTTGCAGGCAACACTATGAAATACTCAAATCATATATAACCGACCGACTTTTTAGAGTACGGTACGAACAAGAGTATTCGGAACTTAAGAAAATTGAAGCCGGTGTACCACAAGGAAGTGTCTTAGGACCAACCCTGTGTTTGTTATATACAAGGGATATTCCAGTGGTCAACAATGATATCATGGCCACTTTTGCAGATGATACTGCGATATTAGTGTCTGATAAATGCGTTGTGAAGATAACAGAGAAACTGCAATATGCAGTCGACAAAGTGAGAGACTGGACGCAACAATGGCGTATCAGATTAAATGACTCAACGATTATAAACTTTACGAATAAAAACGATTAACAATGTTCCACTTTTTATTAATAGTAAAGTAGTACCTTATTCCAATACTGCCAAGTACCATGGAATGACTGGATGCAAAGCTAAAATGGAAAGAGCACATCAAGAAGAAAAGAGACGAACTAAACTTGAAATATAGAAAAATGTACTGTTTACTGGGAAAAACCAAACATTCCAAAACAAAGTCCTTCGTGGAATAGTAAACGCCCCATGGTATATAAGAAATGGTGATTTACATCGTGACCTCCAAATAGAAATTGTTACAGAAGTGGTTAGAAAACACGCTGTATCACACAATAAGCGACTGCTTAGTCACACCAACTCCGAAATGAAGACCGTCTTAAATGTACGTCGCAATGTTCGGAGACTAATAGCGTTTTTCATTAAGAAAAGATTTGCTCTAAGTTTTGATCTTTTTTGCAATTTTGGTTTAAATTTATTTAAATGAAAAGAGGGAAAAAAGAGCAAATCTCAACAAGAAAGATACGATCTCGCAAATTTGGGAGATTTGATGTAAGCACTGACACATGAAAACATTTTAATGGCGTATTTTTGTTTGCGTGTTCTTTTTTATCCTACAATTGGATAGCTTTGTGTTGTTTTGCTTTGTGGACGGTATAGGAATATTATTGCACTCAAAAAAATACGAATTCATAATATTTTTCAAAAATCTTACAATTTTTTTACCAATTTGAATAATGATACTTGTAATTGAATGGAAGTGAAAAATATAAATGGCGGCTTATTATTTCTTAAGCGTAAACAAAATTATTCCAGCAATGCGATTGGAAATTAAGAAATAAAAATCATTTGTCGATCTATCATAGATTAGTCTGATTCCAGGTGTTTTTGGTGCGGTAAAAGTCTCACACTACTTCATATCGTAATAAGAAAAAAAACAAAATATTATTCTAAGCCTTATTTTTCTCGAGAACGGCTCTACAGATTTCAACCAAATTTCACATGTGTAATGAAGTTTGAAAGTTCTATCAGTCAGTGGTAACGTGACTTTCAGGAAAATTGGTAACGGTTTTTTCCAATGTCGACTCTCTCGATAACCGCTAAAGCAATCTTAATGAAAAAAAAAACTGAAAGATGGCATACCAATTTTGTTTCATATATTTTTATAAAGTTTTAAATAGTTTTTCTAAACCGCACTGACGATTCTGAATGGGATTTAACACAATTGAGTTACTCGCTTAAAAGTAATTGTTGTCTTTTACTAGGGAAATCTAACGCCTTATTTCTTCACAAAGTTTTAAATTTTCTTTAAATTAATATAAACAAGTTTTAAGCGCTAAGAACTTTTTATTTGTATAACCTAGTTCTGGCATGTATTTTGATACTTTTGTGAAACCCGGTAGCATTTTTGGCAAATATTTGTGTCAATTTTGAATTATAATTGTATAGTTTTTATTTTTTATGATTGTATTTCAATTTATTTTTATGAGATTATTTATATATTATTTATGAGAGTGTATTGTTATTGGATTACTATATCGATGCGTATATTTTGTGTAGGTATACCTGTGATTGCACTTCTAAAAATGGGTGTTTTGGGTATTTTAAACAGACCCGCGCAGTTTCCAAATGTTTGTTAAGAAAATAAAATTTAGACCTCTATTAAAATATTAAGCTGGTTATGGACGATGGATTTATGGAATCGAATTGCCAAAACTCATCTTTTACATACAAAAACTCAAATCGTTCGCGGAACTTTGCTTCAGATTCACTGCTGCATTTTTGGCTAGATTAACATCAATCGAGTCCTAGCTAATTATAAGGTCAATGGCATTCAAGCAAACTTGCACCCAAGTAGGTATGTAGGTACTTCTGTTTTTGAAATATATTTTTTTTTTTTGTCTCAAAAAACAAAATCTCGCAATTTTCATCCAAACTGGATTCACCGAAATTCGCACTACACCAAATCATGTAGTGATGCCAAAAGCAGGGGGTTGCAGGTAGCAGCAAGCCCCCCATACCAATCTCAATGTTCTTACGTCGTAAACTGACCCTACTTTTATAAGTGCGAGATTTTTGTTTGCAGGTTTTTGATATTGCAAGATTCTAAGAAACAGGATTTTGTAAATACGAGACTATGAAAAGTGGGTTTGTGTGATTGCGAGATTTCGATTTGCTATATAATACCTTAAAGGTTGTTATCTTAAAGCACCAGAATTTAATCTCTTCACAAACAAAAACCGCAGGAAAAAACCTATTATGTATATTAATTAAATATGATTTTTTTGTCTTATAACGTTTTATCCAACAAGAATTTAAAACAGCTTTCAATAAATAGGTATGATTTTGTTTCTAAAATGTATTCGATGAAGAAATAAAATTGTAGATAAACAGTTCCAACGCGGTAGACCCCCGACTTTGAGGGTCTAACTATCGAATTTCTATCTCTAACAAAGTTCCTAATCCGAGTTCTAAGGCGTAAAGAAATGAGTTAGAACTCAGCTGTGTTCTAAATTGTTGTTAAAACAAGTTTTAAAGACTATAGAACTTTTTCAAGGAATTGGACATACAAGTATAGTAAGAATTTTTCAATAAAACGATAATATCTTACAGTGTTAAGATTAGTCTTTTAAATAAATTGAATTGAATTTAAAAGAACGTATCATTAAGGTACGTTTGATTAATTGAAAAAATATGCAATAAATTGGAATATCAAATAGTATTATATATTTTTGAAAGAAAACTTAAGGTGAGAGTTCTCCGATTCGGGATTACCAATCAAAAAGGCCATTACACATTTTTTGTTATCAAAGTGAAACTACTTACCTAATCTAGATTAGTTTTTTTTATCGAGATAAGCGATTATATTAAGACTGGATGATTATTTTATTTCGTTTGTTCATGCTTATTTAATACTTTTTTGATTAGAGGTTTACAAAGTGTCAATAAGTTTAATATCTCGGTTATACACATTAACCACTATTCCACTTCACAACAAATAAAATTTCAAAATTTATTAGCAAATTGTTTACAATTATTGCAGAGAAAAAACAACAAAAATTAAAGGCTATTGAGGATTGGTCAAGCTGAAATGCGCATTTGTTATTCAAAATTAGAACTAAGTTATCTTTGCTCTTTAGTATAAACTTGACTACTACAGCGCCATACGTATAAAAAAAAAAGTTTAATGCGCTACTGGTTGTCAAAACTAGCACTAAGTTATCTTTATTTTTGTTGTTATCACAAGTATAGCCTCCAATCCCCTATACGTGGTGTCAAAAAAATATGTTTCACCATAACCATATAACTACATGGCTTTTCTCTAAGTATCATTTGACGCATAGGGCTTTTTAGGTAACAACGATATATCTCTTTCTCGTTCTCACAGAATTGTCAAAAACAGCAGTATGGTGAACAGCTGATTTTTTTTTATCATTGTTGAAAAATTGATTGAAAACAAAAGCGGGAATTTTAAAGATTTGTGCGCGAAAATTGTGAAAATTGTTGGTTTTGCTAATTAAAATAAATTTTTAAGCCACGGAAATCACAAATTTCACACAAAAAAGAATACCGCATTTAAAAATTATTCCCAAATTGTTTTCTCCAAGATCTTGAGTTTGACAGTTTGAAAAAAGCGCGGTACATATTTCAATCTGTCTTCACCATAGTGTGAGCTTTGACAAGATGGTAAAACTCCCTATAGGGCTTTTTAGGTAACAACGATATATCTCTTTCTCGTTCTCACAGAATTGTCAAAAACAGCAGTATGGTGAACAGCTGATTTTTTTTTATCATTGTTGAAAAATTGATTGAAAACAAAAGCGGGAATTTTAAAGATTTGTGCGCGAAAATTGTGAAAATTGTTGGTTTTGCTAATTAAAATAAATTTTTAAGCCACGGAAATCACAAATTTCACACAAAAAAGAATACCGCATTTAAAAATTATTTCCAAATTGTTTTCTTCAAGATCTTGAGTTTGACAGTTTGAAAAAAGCGCGATACATATTTCAATCTGTCTTCATCATAGTGTGAGCTTTGACAAGATGGTAAAACTCCCTATAAGGGCTTTTTAGGTAACAACGATATATCTCTTTCTCGTTCTCACAGAATTGTCAAAAACAGCAGTATGATGAAGAGCTGATTTTTTTTTTATCATTGTTGAAAAATTGATTGAAAACAAAAGCGGGAATTTTAAAGATTTGTGCGCGAAAATTGTGAAAATTGTTGGTTTTGCTAATTAAAATAAATTTTTAAGCCACGGAAATCACAAATTTCACACAAAAAAGAATACCGCATTTAAAAATTATTTCCAAATTGTTTTCTTCAAGATCTTGAGTTTGACAGTTTGAAAAAAGCGCGATACATATTTCAATCTGTCTTCATCATAGTGTGAGCTTTGACAAGATGGTAAAACTCCCTATTGACGTACTAGTACGTCAATGATTTGACGTTTTAAAAAGAGAAGGCCCTTACAAATTCCAAATAAATTTTCTTTTAGATTTTTATTAGCAAAAGTTTAATAAAAAATGTTTTCCTTCCTCCGTGTGACCCGGCAATTTGCTTTTAGCCAGATATGTATCCCCAAAAGTATATCTACTACACCATCTTTGCCGCTGAAAGAAAGTAAGTTGGCAAAATTTATGTCGAATTTATTTTACCAAAAAAATTGATTTGAAAAAATGTTTTTTTTTTCTGACCATCTTTTTCGACAGCAAATGGATAGTGTTCAAATATTGATCTATTTGTGTGATTGAGTTATTGCTCTTTGACAAAAATATTGAAAGCATGTTCAACAAAGTTGGTTGCCAAATGCCTATCACTTACCCTCAAGAAGTAAAAAAAATTCCATGGAATAACATCAAAGACGATGTTTTCCTTTTAGTTCCGTAACATGTAACAAAACAATAGATATTCTGATCCAGTATAATTCATTTCATGAAAAATGTTCATATACTTGTAAACTTAAAATTAATTTTTTGGTCATGCTTATTGGAAACGATTACCGAACATCTCAAAATAGAAATCATTTCTTAAAAATCGCGAACTTAACAAATTGAGCGATTAGTGTTATTTTTTTCTGAATTGATGTGAGAGAGAATTTTGTTAATGATTTTTTTAGCATTATTTTGAAATCTTCAAAAGTTAAACTAGCCGGGATTATGGAAACTCAACTGACAAACTGAAAATATCAAATCTTTTAAGTATGCGTATAAATTCGAGTAAATTTTGTTTCCAAATCAAAATTAAAGTCAAATCAATTTCAGATCAAAAAATTGGGTTGAGGTCTAAATCCCAAAAACCAAAAGACCGAACACCCAAAATTCCGAAAAAGTTTCGGGATTTCGGGAGAACTTTTTCGGGGTTTTGTGTTTTCTTTACTTTCTTTTTCATATATATACCTTTTGAGGGTGTTTTACTTACTTTAAAAGCACCTGGGTGAGATTTTAAGTCCCTTTCTGTAGTCAGTCCCGCTCACGCAACTTCGTTGAAGCTTCCAAATTCAACAGTCCCTGGGTGGCCAACTTATGCCCCCAAAAGCTTGGGCAACCCTACCGGGAATTAAAGTAGGGCTATTGTTTTGGTATTTAAAACAACATTTTTTCTGAATTGAGGTGAGAGAGAATTTTGTAAATGAGTTAAAAAAATTATTTTGTTTTTTTTCAATGAAATTACCTATTTAAAAAAAATGAAAATTTTGAAAAAAAAAAAATCAATCTTAATTTCGGTAAAGCCTTTTAGTCTTTTGGGTTTTCGGTCTTTTGGGTTTTGGTTTTTTGGATTTTCGGACTTTTGGGTTTTCTGTATTTTGGGTTTTCGATCTTTTGAATTTCGGTATTATGTCCGTTTCCCCAAAAAATTGCCTCTAATTTTAAAAAAAGAAGAACAAAGTTCATTTTATGAATCCACTTTACTTCCCAGTAGCACGAGTCTTCACACTTTCTTTCTATTATTAATTATTTTTTGGAGGTATCCACATTTCATATCAAAATACACGCAAAATAGTGAAATAGTTGGAATTTTTTTGGGAAATTTTCATGTTCGTACTGTAAAGTAAACAGAACATTGTAAGTGGTTAGAAACTATACATACCCAAATTTGCACCCATCCAAACTAGCACTACCTCATATCATTTAGAGGACCAGGCTAGTGGGTTGTAGTTGCAGGAATCATTATGCCTCTCTTACCAATCTCAACTGTTGGGGGAAAAAAAAAATAATTAAGAAAAAAAAATATTTTTTGATCGGATTCAACGGTTTCTTCACTTTAATATTTAAACCCTGTGCTATGTGCCTCTAAAAAATACAATTTTTTACCGGGAACTAAAGTCGCCCTCCGAGACCTCACCCAACCTGTAAAAAAATCAATTCTCAAAACGTTCTATCAGGAGGTAAGGTCGCCCCGATTTTATATATGTTACAACCACAAAGCCACGGGCAATTAATGTGTCGGGCTAAAAATGACTGAAGACCATGTAGAATGAATGAATGAATTGATATTGGGGTTATATGTGGCTTAGATACACTGCGATCTTAAGGCAGAGACTTGCACCGCTAGCCGACTATCCACAATTTTGTCGCAGCAGCGTTTTACTAAACGGAAAAAAGAGCGGAAAATTTCGTTTATGATTTATATAATAAAATCTTCCATAGAAATGCTCGAGAGCAGAAGCAATATTGAGTTGCTTATCTTTTTGTTATTCATAATAATGAAAAAAATCAAAAAAATCGCAGTTGTAAAAAAGGTGAATTACTGCACTTTTGCACTCACAGCCTCAATTACAGGCAAAGATTGCGGATGTCAATTAACAATCGAATACAAATTTGTCGATCGTTTCCATTGGTTGATAGGTATTGTCGATCATCGAATACCAAATTGACAATCACAAAATAAATTTCGGTTTTTGTTCGTGATGCAATTTTTTGCAAACGATGAAACTCTACATACAAATTTCTCCGGTACCGTTTCGAATTTTTTGTTTCAATTCAGCAGCGTACAAAATCAATTTTTACGAAACTAGATAAATTTTTTTGGTAAAATAAAAAAAAAATGGCATTAGCCTCGACGATTTAACTTAACCTGTTTTTTTTAATTCAAACAGTCCAATCAAAGCAAGAAAACGATGTTCTTGTTCTTCAAGGCGTTAAAGTAGAATCTGTGCGTGCTGATAAAATGCTGAAAGCAGCATGTCAGCCTAATTTCTGTCCAGAATGCACACTCGGACTGGATATCAAACACACCGATGTCCTCATTCTCAGCCAATATGTTCGTTCTAATGGTTGTATGCTTCCGCGCCGCATCACAGGCCTTTGTCGTCGTCAACAGAAGAAAATAGGAACGCTTGTGACTATGTCCCAAAAAGCTGGTTTAATGTCGAACCTTACCCCGGCGTGGAGTAAGAAAGATCCTAAAAAACGTATTGGTTGGAGGAAATTTAACAAATATTACTTTGAGTCAACAATCAAATATTGAAATATGTACAAAAATTATTATTCTAGCTTCATTTATCGCTTTCATCATTTTATCTGAACCTAGTTAAAATTGTTATATTGTTTTAAACTATACATACATTTACAATAAACAAAAATAGTCAAAAATAAGAGTATTATGGAACTGAGTTCGTAAGTTATATTAGAGAAAATTTTTATATTTTCCAAACATACCTCGTTTTAAAGTTCATCATATTTGCTTTGCTATATTCATTGCGGGTGGCTGAAGTTGAAATAATGATCAGAACAAAAGTCCTGTTGCCTCTTTGAGGCTTTCGCAACATGAAGCACAGACAAGCCGGTCTTTACCCCTTTGGGGCCCTGGGCACTTTTCGAAAATGGGGCCCTTGTATTATTATATACAAATGTTATGTTGTGTAACAAAAGTATACAGAAAAATCATAAAACTTTGAATTATTATTTGTTTAATTTAATTTTTTAAATAAACAATATTTTTTTAATTCATTAAAAAGATAAATAATTATTGCAGCATTTAAAACATAAACATAAACAATGTAAAAATAAAAACAAAAAAATAAATATTTCATATAAAAATTCAAAAATAAACAAAATTTAAATAACAGCAAACTAAACAAGTTATTCAGAATGTAATTTAAAGGACAATATAATATTAACATGCAAAAAGTGACACAGACTATATTTTTCCAGGTAAAAGAGAAGAATGTTCATTAAAGGAGTCTTTCTTGATTTGAGATTAGCAAAATCATTGATCACATCTTCAAAATCGATGCCTCTGAGGATGTCGCTTTCGATTGACATCAGCGACAAACTTGTCAATCTTTCTTGAATCATTGTAGTTCTGTTCTGTTTTTTATTCTTTTTAACTTAGACAAGGAACGTTCCATGCTGCAATTGGTCACCATCATACTTAAGAAAATTCTTTGTGTAATTTCAACATTTGGAAATACATCTTCAGTTTAATTTGTTTTTAAAAAATTATAAAATTCTAGAATATTGTCAGTTGTTTTCATTTTCGTGTCGAATAATTTTCAAGTAGTCATTTGAATTCACGTATTCAGCATGTAGTTCATCTCCGTTCACATCTTCGGTGTAAAATTTAGCAAAAGATTTGCAGTTTTCTTTTAAGTCTTCTGAATTCAGATTTTTTAATGGAAAAAAGTCAAAACGTTGGCCAATCTTCGTATATGATGGCTGATGGCTGATGAATCAAAGTTATAAAAATTGTCCCTGAGCCCAATTATAAATTCATCGATTGCACTCAGCAAATTTTGTTTGCAACATCCAGAGTAGTATTTTGTTTTTGAAGTAAAGTAGCTACTTGTTTTATTATTTCTTTAGAATACAGAGTTCCAAAGTTCTGTAAGTATGGTAAATTCAAGCTTGGAAATATTTTTGCAAAGACTAAGTGCTTCCTCTCTGGCCTCTCGTGCCTGTCCTAAACCGTTTGCGATAGACATCAAAGCTTCTTCAATTTCTTCATGACGTTTTTATAAGCTCGCGCCGACCATCTTGTTTGAGAAAGACTTTTTAAAACTTTTTTTTTACCTAAATGAGCAGTCAACACACACCATCGATAAGATGAGATACCGAAAAAAAGTTTTACAATTTTTGAATAATGTCAAAGAATTTGGTTGCTTCTAAGACACACCTAGCGGCTTGCACTCCTACCAAGTTTAATGAGTGCCCTATGCCGATAGTACAAAAGTGGTAAATTTACATTTTTCTTTTATTCTTGTCTGCAGACCAGAAAACTTTCATGACATATTTTCCGCGTTGTCTTAGCTTTGGCTTCTGCAATCTGTTATCGAAATGCATTGATCCGCCAAAAAGTTCAGTATGTTTTCCGCTAAATAATCAGATCTTTGTTCGTTAATTGGAATAAAGTCCAAAAACCTTTCAACAGGCTCGTGTTCTATTGCGTAACGAATAATAAATGTTAGTTGATCAACATGAGACAGATCGGGTTTTTATAGGTGCTTCATATTTCTCTTTTACTTTGAATATAATTTCGGAGGGAATGTGATTTAAAATGTTCAGCAAAAAGTTGTTGTTCAGCAAAGAAAGGACGAATTCTGATCAATCTATATTCATCTAAAATTGTATGGAAATATTTTTTTTTTCTTGAAAATAGACCAATAGCTGTTTCAGCAATATGGGGGCTCCTGGTGATTGTGGTGCCCTGTGGTGCTCGGTAGACTTCGAAGGGGCAACAATTCTAGACAAGGAGAGGAGATAAAACATACGACTAACATTAGAAAGCCTACGTATACAACAAAAAATAAAACGGACCATGAACACTAAAGAAGACACCGATAACATTAAACAAAGCTATGCGTTGGCGTTTTAACTAAAGGACTTATTGTTTTTATTTGTTTTACTTTTTCTACTAGATTATGGTTCAGTATTCAGTATATTTACAGGGAGTTCGGTTTTCACCCTTGAAGGGTACACATGGTGGCGTTGCCTTGCGCCACCGTCAAAGTAATAAAAAGTAACTTTAACTTTGACTAACAGGGCGGCTTGTCGCCCAGCAATCTATCTGCTGCAAAGCAGAGACAGAAGACCATCTTGCGGAGGGATGATCATCAGCGCTCCAAGTAAAGAGCTAGATCTTGGACGAAGTCTTCCCGACCAGTTCTTATTTACCGCTAGTTGATGTACTAGTACCTATCCAGGTGGCCTGCCCACCCAGCAATCGAGCTGCTACAAAGCAGCAGTAATTGAGCCTGGAAGTAGCATTTCGGAAGGAATGTCCAGCAGCGCTCCAAGTAAAGGACAAGGACCAGGACGGCGGCGTCTTTCCGCCCAGTTCTTTTCACCGCTAGGTACTTAACTGTACCGGCTCTTAACCGGATTCGATGCGATTCTGTTTTTCTTTTGTATTTTTCAAAGCTTTAAAGCAGAACAAATGGTTTCATTCTATGTAGCCCTGCAAAATGACGGGTTTTCTAAATAATGGCTGATAACATAATCACTGGCGTTTGGTTTTGAAAGTTATGGAGCCGTTTAAAATTACTGCAGCAAGTAAACATTAATTTTCACTCATTCCTCTAATGTAAAAGATTTGTTTCTTTCTATTTATCTTGATTTTGGCACTGAATGCTTCTATTCTTAAATTCATTTATTTTTTAATATTAATCCAGGTTTCTAAAAATTGACAAGTTCTCTATTAAGTTTTTAATGCACTACTTTATTGCAGTGTATAACTACCATTCATTCACATATCACATTTGTTTTTTAAAAGTTGTGATCCCAATTTAGAGATTATAAGAGAAAAAGAAGATATACAAATATTTATTTAATGTATGAAAATTTCTTAGTAAAAAATTTACCCAAACAGTAAGATTGCGACTAAGACGTGGCTTTCTTTATAAATAAATATTATGATTAAATTAAACGATCGCTCGATGAAAATGAATATTTGTATTATG
Source organism: Baccha elongata (assembly GCA_951217065.1). Lineage (NCBI taxonomy): Eukaryota > Metazoa > Arthropoda > Insecta > Diptera > Syrphidae > Baccha > Baccha elongata. The sequence continues at coordinate 49,389,159 of OX578272.1, read as the reverse complement.
ATCTGGTATCATTTTTGTATGCATCCTTTAGATAAATATTATATTAATTAAACAAAAAAAAATGTTTGAAATATTTGTACACGGTTAAAAATTTCGGAGTACTTTTTAATACAGGAAATACAATAAAAATTACATTTTAATATTTCATAAATATTAAAAACAAAATTCTAATTTTTTCGTATTAGGTACTTACATTCTAAAAATTTTATTTTAATATGCTATTTGTAAAAACAAATTTAAATGCACTCCGATGGATTAAAACATAATACTGAAATATTAAAATGAAATCCAACGAATTAAATTGTAATACTTTAGGCCGTGTGCCATTTGCGTTAAAATCGTTGTTAAATTTGACCCCAGTTAAATGTGATCCCTTTCTTTTGAGGTGATTTAAATTTAAGCTTTTTGCTGTGTCAATTGAATAAGATAGTTGTTACAAACTGCATATATGTTTGTGAAATATCCCATAGTACACTATTATCCCCTATAGCTCTCTACGAAGAAATGGTCATCTGTAACACAAAAGCTTTTTCTTCAGCTGTATGCGGGTGGGGAACACCGTTGATAGTTGGAGGGACTTTTCCAAATGAAAGAAGAAATGAGATCAAATTTCGAAAATCTTTTGGTCGAGATAGGTAAGGGTCGAGATAGGTAATTTGTTTTGTTTTCATTTGATTTAGATTTGGTAATTGGTACGGTGGAATGGAACTTAACAACGCACACAAAAGAATGGGTTTGAGAGTAAGGGGCCGGTTATAGCGATCAGGAAAAACCATCAGGAAAAGTAGAAACAAATGGGAACAGGAATTTTTTCCTGAAGTGCGTTTATAGCGATCAGGGGGTCAATTCCCGATCTGTGAAGCTGTGAAGTGATAAAAAAATTATCATTTTACTTTTCACAGCGATTTTTCATTTTATCACTTCATGAACTCGAATAATGCGATTCTCGAACTTATTATGATAAACAGCTGTCAATGTGTGTACTAAAAAGTACTAAATGATACACCCAGAGCAAAAAACAACGTTCAATCAGAGAAAACCACTTTGATTTAAGCCTATTTAAAAAAAAAATTGCTTCGAATACGAATGTTTTAAAATCAAAGTTTGGGAAAAAAAAATTGAGAACGAAGCATAATTAAATCAAATTTACTCGAGCTAAGGTACCATTATAAAACGGAAATCAAATTTAATCTATTAAATTTTAATTTGCCTTTTTGTCTCTCAGTGTAAGATCTATCAGCGCGTTTTCACTGCTCTTCACAGAACGATTTTACTGTGATAAGATATTTATCATTATGAAAAGTTTTGAAGTTTGTTTTCACAAATCGGGAATCGAATTTAACGCTAAGGCGTGAAAAAGTTTATCATTTCACATTTTCACAGATCGGGAATCGACCCCCAGGAAAAATGTGTCAGTGAACAGGCTGTTTTCCTGATTGAAATGCACACGAAAAACTTTTTCTGACAGAAATCTGTCAGTGGAACAAGTGAAAATTGAACTCAAATAATTGGAACGATTTGTTCCATTTTTTTTAAATGTCAATCAGCTGGCACGAAAAATTAGTTTTCGTCAGAAAAATAAAGAAATACATTTAAACAATAAATAATTATTCTATAGTAAAAATTATTAGCAAAAAAAATTCTTTGAGTTATTTGTAGTCAATAAGTGTAGTATTTGTGTTTAAAATCGATTTAAAACAACATAAAAGATCCATTCGAACATTTTTCCTGATGCGTTTTCCTGATCGCTATAACCGGCGCCTAAGAGCCAGTAAAATTATTTTGTATGTTTGTGTTCAAAGTTGTACATGATTATAATAAATTTTAATATATTTGGTATTAACTTTATAATTGTAATATTTGCAATGCATTAAATTTTAATAAAATTTGGTGTTGTCATACATAAATTCATGTATATGTAACCCTACAAATTTAAAAACTATCCCAAAATCTTTAACCGAATAATATATAATATAAATAATAATAGTACAAAATAATAAAATTTAAATCTTTAACTTGTTCATTGTTGTTTTTTTTTTATTTGTAATTTTCAATGTTCTGTCAATCTTGGATGTTCTGTCAAATATTTCTTTTTATTCTTCGTTAAAATTGCTTTTAGAAATTTAACAGGAAGAAAATGGAACTTTAGTTTATTAGCTCGTTTATTGGCCTTTTAAAACTAAAAATGCTTGGAGAAACCAATAAATATCGTTTTAAAATTTAACGAACCAATAAAAATTTAAAAGGGCTTGGAGAAACCGGCCATAAGTAAAATGCATTAGTTACCAGGGAGCCTTCTAATACTTTCATGGTATTCCTGTTCAAATGAATTCTTAGAAAAGCCAGTTTTATCAGAAGAAAAATTATTATCTTTTTATATTTCGAACTATTTATTGATCGAAACGAAATTTCAAATGATTGGCAACCAATATTTGTAACTTTGTCAGCCGGGCCACTTATAAAAGCTTGACGGGCCGCAGGTTAAGTATAGCTGGTATAGACTCACGGGCCTTAATTTCGCGGCCCTTATTTCACTGCACCGTAAAAATAGGTGGAGTGAAATAAGGGCCATTGAAACTTTGAAAGAAAACAACGTCCACAGGAATTAATTCCTTCCCAAAATGTCAATTAAATCCACGGGTGTTATTTTCCAACAGTTGAGATTGGATGCTGACCCCCTGCAACCCCCTGCCTGGGCCACTATAGGATTTGGGTTGGGTGCGAGTTTGGGTGGGTGCAAGTACTGCGGGTCTTATTGCCATTTGAGAAGGAATTAATGCCCGCGGGTGTTATTTCCTGTTATATTGGGAATTAAGTCCCACGGGCCTTATTTCCGCGGCTCTTATTTCACTCCACCCACGTAAACTATCTGCCATCTCTTGTTGTTTGGTTATGGTTGGTTGGTTTTCTTCTTTCCGTTCCCGAAAAAAACGTCTTTGATTAGAACTGCGGTGAGCAAGCACATCATTGCATTATTAACTTGCAGTAGATTGTGCCTTTTCCGACTGACAAAATCCCAGCAACAAAAATCCCGAGTCTAAATCTCGAATACGTAATCCCGACTCCCAAATTCACGACTGAAAAAACTAAAATCCCGAATGATGAAATCTCGATTGACAAAATCCCGAATATTATTGTTGATATATTGTACTATTCGTACTAGAATGTCAGTTTTATTACTTGACCATTCCTTATTCCGTCAATTTTCATTGAATGATTAAACAACAACAACTTAAAGGTGCTACCACCAATTTTTAAACGAATTTTATTTATTCGTTTTTATTTTTGGCTGGAGATATAGATATTTCAAGGAGTGCCAATTCCTACCATCGTAGGTTTCTCCGAACGGATACGATGATAGGGCTGATAATAATTCGTACTAGAGCTATCTTGAAGGTGTGCTTCAGTTATACATCTTTTAAAGGCCCCCGAAAACATACGACATCAAAGAATTTTTTTATAAAAAAATAATAATGAAGTTTCACTTCTGTCGAGGGTCCCATGATCCACACCTTTTTCTTATGATAGGGGAAAAATTAAGGGAAAGATTAAATTTGTCCTTATTAGACAAATATTATTATGCAAATTTGTACATTAAATGCTCACATTAATTTATTAAAATTTTTATTTATTATGTTTTATTAAATAAATTAAACTTCAACACCTATCCGTTAACTCTAGACTTGACGAATGACATTTCAAGTGAACATACACGGTATTGTATAAAATAAAAAGCAACAAAATAAAAATATTCGAATTGAATATTCTTAAGTGGAGTGTAGGTATTTATTATTCTATGGACTAGACTTACTGTGAAGAAGTAAATGAAAAATATAGTTGAACCGATAATTTTGAATTCAACATTCAAAAACGAAAAAGGTATGTATTACTGCCCAGAATACTTAGGATAATAGACGGAGAGCCAGCGACAAAAATACTAACGTCATTTCATAACGAAAATATTTAGCCAATATCATCTCCCAACAAGTGTGATAATTTATCGGGAAATCTGCCAACCCCTTGGTGGTGGGTGTGGCCACCATGCACTAAATTTAAAAAATTTATGAAGACATTTCAATTACTCCCTAGGTGGCGCTCCGGTCGTTTTTTTTCGTATATTCGTATACATATATGAACCGATCAGAAACTACTCGACCGACTTTGACCTGACTTTCTCTGACAGATGGCTGATGTTGTAGGAAGTAACGTATGAAGTAAATTATCCCCTAGGTGGCTCTCGGGGGTTTCGATATTTTGTATTTCTGGATTGACGCATTCGACGCGAAGAATTCCTTTTCTTTTTTATTTTTTCTGTGGAAGCAATGCACCGGGTAATAGCTAGTTAAAAATAATTTCATACAAAATTATGTGTTAAAAGCATTAAAAGTTAAAATTATTGAATAAAGCAAGGCCGGGCTATAAGAACACAAAAAAATCTTATTAAAAGTTCTAATCTAAGTCCATATCTTACAAAGATTCAAACCAAAATCGAGAAATATAAGGTTTTCGATAAGACTTGCTTTACAGCACCCATGGATTATACATGGGTGCTACAAGTAATAAACGATTACTAACTGCAAACTAATATTAGTTTGACAGATTTTGTAAGTTTTCGTAGACCAAAAACTAAAAATAGTTTGAAGGAGAAAATAAGTTCTTTTTTAGTTTCTCTTACAGTTGTGTACATCTGTACTGGAAATGAAAAAAAAAAATTAGGTGCACGTCAGGGTTTGAACACAGAGCTCTGGCGTGATATTACGTGCACTGACCACTCACTACGCCACGGAGCTGCTCTTATTGACATCCGAGAGTTGCATGGTCATGCATTCATTCTCATTCATTGACTCCGCACTAATACAACTAAGGGAGATATGCATCGTATAAGAAACCAATGATTGCTATCTGATGAACTTCACTATTTAAATTATTGTTTTTCAATACTACTTCTATTTAATTTTGTTTATCGCATCAATCAAAAAATAAAATGAGGAATGCACCCCAATACAATTATTGATTATTATTTCACTGTCAATGTGTGTCTAGGTAAGCTTAATATCAGATTGAAACACAATAGAAACAGGTGCATTATTTTCGCTTAGGGTTAAAAAAAGAAAAAAATTCAAGGGTTGAATTAACGTAGTATCAAAACGAAGTGGTTACTCACCCTGGTGTTTAAGATAACAGTTCCAAGTGTTCAATAAACGAATAGTTTTCTGATGAAAATTATCAGCTTAAAAAAGACTTATTTTTAACCCCATTTGACATTTTTTATGTATTTTTTATTTGCTGTGTAATTTAAGTGAACATGACACGAACACGAACAGAGTCGATTAACGAAAAATAGTTCGTATCACGAACAGGTGATACCGTATGAAAGAAAAACAGGCACGAGTACGATAACTAAGGTGCCGCAAAGTTTATTTTAATAAAGTAAAATTTAATCATTTTTAACTATTCAATACTTTAAATGAAGAAAAGAATATTGAAATTCAACGGCAACAGTTACAATAGTTGTTTTTGCTGGTGCAGTGAAAGTACTCTACGGCAAGTGCTCCACATAGGAATTTATTCCACTTGTAGTGGGAAACTGCTCAACTTTTAAATGTGGATTAATTTCCCACTGAATATGAGAATTTATTGCACTATTAATAGCGTTTTCATTTGGTAGTTCGGATTTGTTCGGAACTACTCCGGACGATTCTGTTTGCGTTCATTTGGCACTAAATGACAGAAAAGAAGAGAAACTCGATTCCGGACTTGAAGTCCGGACTTGAAGTCCGAATCTAAAACAGAATCACAGCACAGATTTAAATATTCAAATCGTGAAATGTCGTTATTTTGTTATATGTTTTGGAAGAGTGATAAAAAAATATTTTGCTTCTTGAAATAAATAAACTATAAAGCCAATATAGAACATCAAAGGATAGGTACTTCGCTTATTTTAAGTTGCATAAATAACTTGTTATCACCGCTTATCACCGAGATTTTCCTCAAATAAAAAAAAAATTCATTGAAGTTTCACACATACAATGATATGCAAATTATAGAATCACAAAAGTATCTTTGCGTATTAACTTGGTGTCCGGAAAACGCTATAAGTGAAAAAGTATTTCACTTTCTAAAGTGGAGTTGTTTCCCACTGACTGTGAGAAATAATTGAACTTTCACTGAACAGTACATGGATGGCTCACTTGTGCCTCTAAAGGTATGTCCAGACCTAAGAATTTATGAAATACATTTCACAAAACATTTATCAAGATAGGAAAACATTTCTGAAATGTTTATTAAATGTTTCTAAAATGTTTTTTAGGTCTGGGCGCTTGATAAACTTTTCTGAAATGTTTCTCTGTTTCCCATCCGCGATGGGAAACATTCAATGTTTCGCAAATGGCACAGAAAAAAAAATTATTTGTATGTAGTTGTGAACTTCTGAAAATATCACGTGGATGACAAAATGGGAAACAAGAATTATTTTAGGAACATTTCAGAAATGTTTCTTCAAACGTCCACACCAAAAGCAACATTTCTGAAATGTTTTTAAACAAATGGGAAACATTTCCGAAACGTTTAAGAAATGTTTTTTAAACAATTTTTCTTGAAATGTTTCTTAGGGGACACACCTTAACAGTTGAAATTGGAACCCCACCGCCTGGTCCACTACAGGATTGAAGGTGGTTGCGAGCTTGGATGGGTTCAAGTTTGGGCATGCAAAGTTTATAACTTATTTGGGTATACTACCGAGAAGTAAAGTAGGACCTTTGTTTTTCTGCATTGAGGTGGGAAAGAATACCATACACAGGTAAAAGTGAAATACAATCTCACTACGAGTGGGAATCAACTCCACATTGAAAAGTGGAGCAGATTCACACTAAAAGTGCAATAAATTCCCATGTGGAGCACTTGCCGTGGAGTAGTTTCCCTGCACGGTTTTTGCTATTTTTGAAAGCCGGTTCTTTGTTTTTAAGGGCAGGGGGATTCGTATGCCAGTTGATTTTTTTAAGTTCTTCGAAACTATGAAATTTTTGGAAATAAAATGCACGACTTGGTCGAACGATCCTTGCTCCTATAGCAAACTATGGGACTGCAAAAAAAATCACTTTAAAAGGGGAAAATATAAGAAAATGGCTTAAATGTGACATCATAGTAGCTACAAAAACTTTAAAAGTAATTTATGTTGAGCGTATTGCAAATAAACCGTTCAAAATTTTTATCACAATCGTTAAAGCCGTTGTCGAGAAAATTATGAAAAACAAAAACCGTTATATGGGATGTACCCGTTACAGTGTAATGCACACAAGGTGTAACAAAAAGTTGGGGAGAGTAGATTGAGTTGAGACAACACTTTTCTTAAAAATTGACTTATCTATCACAGAAAAGTATTATTAAAAAACAACGGTAAGAAAGACAATGTCATCCTGTACTTTTTTAGAAAGCCAGATATTATTATTTTATGTTATCATCCTTGAAAGAATAGTGCAAAATTCTCGCGTCAACACCAGAGGCACAATCTTTCAAAAGTCCGTAAAATTACTCGCGTACGCCCACGATATTGACATTATGGGAAGAACAAAGCGTTATGTCAGTGGTGCTTTCGTGAGTATTGAGGAAGCCAAGAAAATGGGTTTAAAGGTGAACCAGGACTTTACCAAATATATGCTGTCAACAAGAAAGGACATCCAACACCGAAGTCTAGGACAAAACTTCACCATAGACAGCTATAAATTTGAGGTCGTAAAAGACTTTGTGTATCTAGGTTCCGCTATCAACTCAGTCAATAACACCAGTGCCGAGATTCAACGAAGAATTAATCTTCCCAATCGCTGTACCTTTGGGCTAAGAAGGCAACTTAATAGCAAAGCCCTCTCTCGAGCAGCTAAAGTGTCCCTTTATAAGACACTTATCATCCCTGTCCTTATTTATGGTGCAGAAGCATGGCCATTACTAAAGGTAGATAAAAACGCTTTAGGCAGCTTTGAAAGGAAAATTCTCTGTGTGATTTATGGTCCTATCTGCGTATATGGGGAATGGAGAAGAAGATATAACAACGAACTGTGCGGGCTGTACAGCGACACTGACCTTGTCACAAAAGTTAAAAGCCAAAGACTAAGATGGTTCGACCACATAGAGCGAATGAACACCAATGAACCAGCCCGGATGGCTTTTGAATCCAACCTCGTGGGACGGCGCAGTATAGGAGGACAGCGTAGCAGGTGGCGCACGCAAGTGGAAGAGGAACTCAACCAACTTGAAACTGCGAAACTGGAAGCAATTAGCTAGAAACCGTGCCGCCTGGAATAAGCTTGTTGGTTGAGGCCATCTGGTTCACCCCAGACTGCAGCGCCACCTTAAGTATGTAAGTAAGTACATAATTTTAAGTAGTGTTCGAAGGAAAATACGAAAAAACCTTGATTCAAACGAAAAAAAGTAGTAATAATAATACTATGTATAGGTAGGTACATGCCTTTTTGAAGTAATAAATAATAGTTTTTTGGAATAAGATACATAATTAGATACACAATATACATATGTATAATTGTATACCTATACAATTAAAAAAAATTCAAAACAAATTTTAAATTTAATGCTTAAATAATTGTATACATTTTTATATTAATAATTATAATCAATATTTATTGTACTATAAAAGACTCAGTCTTATTGTACCAACCAATAAAACTAAATTAAATTGAAAAAAAAAAAGAACTAGGCCGAATTTGGTTTTTGAATATACACCCAACCTTACATACACCAACTCCAAATCCAATAGTTACCCTACCATGACACAAGGCTAAATTTAGAAATGCAGTCTTATGTCACTTTCGAAAAACAACATAAAGCCAAATTTACCGACCTTTGGAAGTATGACGCTAGTATGACGTATGAAGCGACACAGACCAAATTATTTTGTGACATAAGACCAAAATCGGTTTGGTTGGATTTAAAATGATTTCTATGTAAGGAAAAATACTTTCAGTGGCCAGTTATAACGATTCGTAATACGAAACAAGAAATACTTTTCAAGTCGATAATTAAATATGTTCTGATTTCCTTGCAACACAAATGCTACACTTATCGATGACAATAATAACTCACAGAATTTTTTGTGATTATAAAATTTTCAATTAGGGAGGCACATTTTTTTGTACTAAATACATAATTATTTCCCTAATAGCATTTCATAGAAAATTTTAAATTCCACCAAAAAAATAAATAAATGCTTTTTTTGCAATTAATATTTCAGTGTTATAAGTCAGATGGTAAAATGTTATATGTCACTTTTTAAATTTTTCGTCAGAGCATTTTTGAAAATTCAAAATAAAATGGAAAATGATAAAGTTGTTTTCACAAATATGTTTTTCTTTGTTTTCAAAACATTAGTAAGGTTGAGAAAACAATTTTTTTATTTGTTATAACATTCGAAATTTCGAAAAGTTATTTATAACAATTTGCCATCTGACCACAGATTTATTTAACTCAAAATTATTATAAAAAAAAAAAAGAAAAATTGTTAGCGCCTGCCAGACGACTGAACATACCATAAGCGGAGCAACGAAGTTGCGTGAGCGTGGTTGGACTACAGAAAGGGTGTTTAAATCACTTGAAACCCCGAAGAGGGCCACCCAGGTACTGATTTATAAGAAAACTGTTGAAGAAGGCACCTGCCAGATGACTGGACATACACAGGATGTGTCCGAGCGGTAGAGAACTATTTCGCGTACGCGGAATCAGGTGCCTTAACACAGACTCTATTAGTATAGAAATTTTGATAAAAAAAAATAACAATCCGGTTTGAAGTAATTTGTATTGTTGTTCTTTGATTCTCTCGCCCATCATCAAGACCACCAATTGGCAATTTAATTGAACAAGGGTGTCAAAATACAAATTATGTTTAAATTTGGAGGGTAGAAGTTCCATTAACCCTCTTGTGTGGTTTTAGTCAATTGATTTTTATTTGTGTTGTTCCTTTGGCTTGAATTTCGCTGCTTTTCCGCAAGGATGAGGGATGAAATAATTCTAGGACAAGAACATGAGAGTGCATTAAATGATTTTCGTATGAACTATGCCTATACGATTTGCAGCTGTATAAACAACCATCATAGAAAATATTGTCTAGGGGAGATTCTGATGTTATAAAATGATTTGGATACACAAACATAGTAGTTGAGATATTTATTTTTTTATCTAAAAGAATGGAATACAAAATCAAAACTGATATGCAATTAAAATAAAGGCTGTGACGTGTCACACAAACTTGCTCTTGTTGCAAATTACCTAAGAACTTAACGAAAAAAAAAATTAAAACTTTTTTAATAAAGATTCAAAACAAATAAAGGTAGGTACCTATGTAAAAAAAATGTAAGTTAGCATTTTATGGCGTTTCTTCTGGATGCTAACTTTGCACTCATCAGATGACGGCAAGTGAGCTGAGCACCTTGTCCATACGCTAACTTCCACTTGTTTCAGTTCAACTTAATAACTTTTTTGACAAATAGCTAAAATGAACTACCTATATCCAAGAAGATTACGATTGCAATCATTAAGCAGGAAGTGTTTCCCCGTGACCTGGTTAAATTTATAAATAATGTTTTTGTTATAATACAAATTCTATATACTACATCGAAAATATTAAATAATAAATTAAATTAAATTTAGTATTATAAAAATAAAAAACATTATTTAAAACTTGCACTAAAACTGATTTTTGTGCATTTTTCATAATCCAAAATAATAGGTATTCGTATTTGATAATTCCAGTTTCAAACGATGGCAATTTCAATTTAAATCGTAAATGTTCTGTTCAACGAGACGCCCTGATAAGGTCTACAGCCGAACTTCAAAAAACACCGACATATTTCTCACACTTCTACAAAACTATTCTAACGCTTAGCGGACACTGAAACTGAAACTGAATATTATTCACAATAAACAACAAATATACACAAATATACAATAAAACACCACATTCAATTGTCGTTAAATTTATATGTACAGTATAAACCACATACATAAGTACACATAAAACTAATATTTCACAATCCAAAATTGAATACCTTGCAGCAAAAGGGAGGCAATTCCCAATATAACTTTTTGTGGGAAATATAAAAAAAAATATTTCAAAATATTAATTGTTGCACTTATGTTTTTAAATGGATGCCATAAGAAAATCCGTATATTTTTATATTATATTGATCAAGTTTTACAGTAAATAGATACCTAATTTATGTTTTAAATTACCTACAGTAAAACCCGCTTACCTGCAGCCCGCTTAATTCAAAAAACTAGCTTATCTGAAAATTGTTATCTATCCCCGTGTATTTCTTGTAAAATTTCATACAAATTATTCCGCTTAATTGAAATCCGCTTATGTGAAAAACTCGGATATCTGAACAACAATTTCCTTTAGAAATTACTATACTTCATAGGATGAAGTTTATACATCAAAGACAAACTTTAAATTACATACAAAAATGAAACCATGTGTATATTTAATATACTAATTTTGTTTTAAATACGTTTATTAAATTTCTTTATTTATTACTAAAGAAACTTTTTCATGGAAAATTTTAACGCCTGTATAGGATTTATTTAAATGAAAATTTTATCGGCTAAGGTTCGCTTAACTGAAATTTTTGTTTCAGTTATCTGAGGTTCGCTTAAGTGAACATTTGTTTCAGTTATCCGAGGTCCGCTTAAGTGAAAACCCCGGTTAACTTAAACATAAAATTAGTTTTTTTTGTCGTTTCGCTAAAGCGGGTTTGACGTACTACGATTTTTTTTAAATTAGAATTTGCCCCTGATTTGCACCAAAACGCACTAAATTGTCTTTCAGATTTTGATTAATGAATAATAAAACACACTTAAGTAAGCTATTTAGTGTGTTTTTAATCTTTAATCGCTTAGATAGTTTAACAATGAAACGAGAAAATCAAAGAGATCAGTGTAATGGAAACAAAAAAATCCAATGCTCACATCAGCCTGACCATTGTCATTGTAATCATTTGGGTCAAAAGCTTTTCTTTTAAGAGCCTTGTAAAAGTACACTTTATTATAGATGGAAAGTATAGTTCCTTACAATATTCATAACACGCTTGTATTTAGCTTTTTTTAAAGACTGAGTAGGTATGATCGTTCATCGGTCCGGGTCCTTGAGGCAAAACAGAAAAGTTTGATTTTTTTTCACCATAAGTAGGTATATGAAAATAATCAAATATAGGCATCCCAGTTAATGAACTCACTGCAACAGTTTCAATATGACCTTTACTATATTCAAATGATGACAACCACTTAAGGGGAAAGTATGAAAACTCACTTAAATTTTGTTTTGTTTTATTTATTTATAACACAAAATAAAAATTACTTATTTCTTAAGATTTCTCAAAAGGAACTATTCTTCTATAATATATACTTTTGGAAAAAAAAGAAGTTTAAAAAAATATCCAACTGGCAATGACGGCCAAGACCACTGTCAAGTGATTTCTTGTCATCAGTTAAATCACAATATGATTTTATATACGTGAATTGTAAACTTAAATGTGACCACTGAATTAAGGTGAACTTTGTTCCAAGTAAAAGGGTGAGTAAAATGATTTGAAAATAAATGAAGCGATGAAAAAGGCACTTCTCGTTTCTAATGAAATCATATCATGTTCTGTTCTCCTAAAAAAGTATTGCATAAATTCCTTGCTCTTTTCACCAAAAATGTTACTTGAGGATGAAATTCCATACTGGGTATTCACGTTCACAAATTCAATTTGAAAAAAAAAAAAAATAGAAAATAGGGTTTTGGTGTGAGAAAAATGTTCCTGCAATTTTTATTCCGCTATCGGCGTTTTCTTTTTTTTTTAACTTATTCCGCGTTTAGTGGTTTTTTGGTTGCTCGTGCTGTTGGATCTTTCTTCTTAAACGTTTCCCATGATTCCGCTTTCTCTTTAATTAATTATGAAAATTATATTGGTCTGAAAAAATGTTCCTAAAAAAATTATAGGTTACTAAAAAATTACCCCCTAAAAGAAAAGTTGATGCGTTAAAAAAAAAATATTTTTTATCAATGTAAAATTATTTTTGCAAGAAATATTCTTTAAGTTATTTGCATCGATTAGTGTAGAATTTGTGTTTTAAATCGAATTAAAACATAGAAAATATAGATTTGAAAATTAAAAGGAAAAAAATTATTGAAAAATTTTACAAGTGAGCCCCCTCCAAAAAAATGTTTCTAGATACGCCACGGATCTATATCTGTTGCTGTTCAAAATAATAACTAATTCCGCTTTAGTTACGCCAAAACTACACTGACCGTCCATTCCAGCCGACCGTCATTAGCATACCTTCCCCTACGCTCTTATTTTTAATCGTAACGGCCTCTTTGTTTTTTGTTCAAATAGAAAGTGAAAAAAGTCATTAGGCTAAAAGTTTGGACCGCCCCCCTTTTTCTGCAAGGGGTTCAATTGTTAAAATTATTGTTAAGCTACTGTACGAATACGTGTTTAACTAACTGTATGTACACACAAAATTAATATCTTAAAATCTAAAATTGTTTTTTTTTTTTTTTATGTTTTACCGAATAAAATAACTGACAGAAAATTAAAAAAAAATACGGTTTTTCAGTTGATCGGTAATCAAAGGCCGTCATCGGGCGATACCGGTTACAGCGGTGTAAAATGCTTTCATTCCGTGTACCTACGAATATTGTAACGTGTTATATAAGATGCGTTCTGTTCTTTTTAACTATGTTTCGAAATACGAGCGTCACGTTTGGCACTAGAATATTGAAAACAAAAATTACTATTTAATACTCCTTTTTCATTTTCAAGCGAGCAGATTTTTGGTGTTCAGAAAAAAGAAACAAGCGCTCAGCGAAAAGAATTCTAGCCGCCAAGGAAAAATTGACTTTTCATTTTTGCAAAGCGAAATATAGCCATATAAACAAATATGGCTTCTTTTCACTAATACAAAGTGAAATAAGCGATTTTACAAAACCTAATTTCGTACCGCCATATTTCACGGCACCTATTAAAATTTAAATATTTAAGGAATATTTTAAAAAATACTCTCTTCCAATTGATGTTGTTTTAGTCAAGAAAATATTTGTGAAAATGTTTAAAATCTTATTTGTTCGTCCATTCGTTCCTTAGTTGTTCGCTCTCATATGAACACATTTTAAAGCTGCGGTTCCGGTACCTGCGAATGTAAGCGAATTTCACTCGCGCGAATTCGCAAAGTCCGCTAATACAAGTACGCATTTCCTATATTATGGTTCCAGTAAACAAAATTTTAGGGAATAAAATGTTCGATAGTTTATCCCCGTAATGTTCTGCTCTGTAAAATGAGCGAAAAATAGTTAAAAAGATTTTATAACTTAACAAACAACGTTGGCTCTGTCACTGCCTCCATTCTTGTGACACGATTTAAATTAATTAATTGACAGACAGTTATATTTTCTGAAAAATATAAAAGCTATAAGTAGACTTATAACTACTTATAACTCGGGCAGAAATTCAAATTGAGATTTTAATCAATTTAAAAGATATCAATTACCCTATAGGGTTAGACGTTATAATATTTCTTGAATAGTTCTTTTGCTTCTTTTTTATAATTGATGAAGCATGTAGGAGTGAATAAATCCCAAAACTTCCGAAATTTACCTATAAATTTTGATAGAAAATTCATATTTTAAGTAGAGGCATCTATCGGGTACAAAACAGCAAACATTTTTGTTATGGAAGTATGGTTGATTGAAACAAAGTCAGTAAGAAAAAAGAAACAAATCTTTATCAAATCTTAGATCATCAGATCAATTTTACACGGGATAGAGACAAAATCCCGACTGCCAAAATCCCATATGCTAAGCTCCCGACTGCGAAAATCCCAACTGCCAATATCACGACTGACAAAATCCCGACTGTTAAAAAATCCGAATGGTACGAATAATATTTTTCAGCTTTTACTCTCATTTTTTGAAATAGGAATTGAAAGAGGAAGAAAATAATTAGCGAAGAAGGTCACCCATGTACTGTTGAATTTGGAAACTTTGGACTCAGGCGCCCGCCAGACGACTAACTGGACATACCCTAAGCGGAGCAATGAGAACCATTTTTGCAATTAATTTATATTGAAAAAATCAGTTTTAAATTGCCTAAGTAGGTATACCAAATAATTAGTTAGTCAGTCGGGATTTTTTACACAGGTTTGTTTGAAAATGGTTTAATTATTTTTTATTTCTCAGTTTTACCTTTCTCTTATTTTCCTTTAAGGAATGTTAAGTTGGAAGAAGGAAATAAAGTCGAGTTTTTCAAACGTTATATTATGTATCTCTCAAGTACGAAACGATAGAAACAAAAAATGTGTCTCATTCTACTCGGAACATAGAGAACTTAATTTTAACTTATGTTAGTAGTGAATTTTTCTTAAGTAAATTTTATAGTAAATAGAATTTCTGATCATAATTCTGATGTTGTTTTTGGAGTTTTAAAACATTTTGTCACAGAAAATAATACATCATAAAAACAGAGATATCTAAAGGAAGCAACAATTAGAAGAGAAGGATTTTAGATATATATGGAAATAAACAAAAACAAAGAATAATTTACATCTGGATTTAAGTTTTAAATTACTGAATAATATGGCTGTTAGTATAGGTAGATTAACACCATTTTTCTTTTTCGATGTGGTGCATTAACGATATAAATTAAACATAGAAAATCGTCCTAGAGACTCCTCCCATTTTACCTACAAACAGGGTGCATAAAACGAATCATATACTTGTGCGTAGGCAAGTGCCGCGGGAATTTCAAATCATGTAGGTACATTTCTCAAGCCCTTTGTGCAATTAAAATCGAATGCACGGAGAGAATAGCGTAGAAACGAAATTTGCATGTATTGCAGGCAAACGTAGTAGGAGTCGATGGTGTACCTCCCGCACAATAAGTCCCCTCATTGGTTAGATATCATTTTCAAACCACGCCCTTATAACAGCATAATTTATCAGCGTTGCCACATGGAAAATCATCTGCCGAAACAAACCTCACCCATGCAGTAGTGTTGTCATCGAAAGTGTGCCTCATAAAACAATAACGAAGAGTTCAACTGCTTACTTCAAAACAAATTTTTGGTCTTTCAAAATTATTATGGTATCTAGTTAAACAAGAATTAAAATAAACAACTTAATACCTGATTCATATCAAAAATTAGGTAGGTACTATTTTGAACCAATTTGTATTCTAATATAAATTGAACCGTCAAGGGGATTTAGGGCAATAATAATTACTCGATATGTGCATGCATTTAGCGACATCTATTTTGTTGAGTTTGAAACCATCTTGATTCCTCTATGTGTACAAACTTAATGATTGAACATAACATAAAATAACACGTGCCAAATCGGCAACGCTATACAACACAAACAAAGCGCAATATAGATAAACCCACCCTATAATAGCAAAGATAGGGGGTGAGTCGTAGTGTGCCATTATGGACTTTCCGTTTCGTTCGATGGCTACTCTCTTGCAATAGTATTTTCATGAGTATGTATAAGAATTGGGGTTGTTTTTTGTTTGCTTCGCACTGATAAAACTTTTCTGTGTTTAGGTACCATTGACGAAACAACGATAGTACCACAATTATAATTATTATGTTCTGTTCTTTTGGTTTCAGCATTTCAGCAATCATGTTCAATATTCTTCCGGGTCGGATGGAGTGATTACTGATTAGTGCGAAAGAAGCAATACAAAAGTGCGGCGGTCTCAACTAAATGCACGTTTTTTCGAATTAGATTGCTCAGATAACGACGGCGACGACGGTTTCGACGGTTGCGACGGTTTTTAAATGTGTCCGTTTGGTGTTAAAAGAATTCTTCTTGAAGTGTTTTTAGGCGTAAGAATAGTCACTTTCACTTGTTGTGTTCTTTACATACCTAACACTGTTTCGCAGTAAAAAAAAGGTATGTTTTGTGAAAAGTTCAATGCCAATTTTATTTAATGAGTGTTCTTTTAATGGATAATTTTCTCAATATTGATAACAATGTTTAAGTTAAATGTATCTTTATAGGTACACTTTCACTTGTAGTGTTCTTTACATACCTAACACTGTTTCGCAGTAAGAAAAAGGTGTGTTTTGTGAAAAGTTCAATGCCAATTTTATTTAATGAGTGTTCTCTTAATGGATAATATTCTCAATGTTTATAACAATGTATAAGTTAAATGTACCTTTATAGGTACATCTATGCACCAACAAATTGTAGCTAGGTGGATACATATATGTATAACAAAACATCTGTTTTCCAAAGATCAAATAGTGTTTTGACTTTAAACCAAAATGTACCTGTGTTGAAAAAAAAAAACATCGTGGATGGACATTTTCAAGTGGTAAGTTTTTGATGCTGGTGGTAACAGAACAGTTATGTTTTATTGGTAGTTTTAGATACTAGTAACTACTAAGTAGAGTAAGAAATTTTTAATAACACGGCCAGTATAACATCGGCTATAAGCTTGTCTACCAGCGATCACAGATAAGACACAAAACAAATGTGAACTTATCGCCAGTAAGAATTACTACCTATAGGAACAAAAGAAGTAGAAGTTACTCGCTATGAAGTAATTGTTGTTTGTAAATGTAACATGTAAATTTTACTTTACCTACTTTATATAAAGTAGATTATAAAGTGATGAAGTGACCTGGATGAAGTGAAGATAACTATGTACCTATATCTAAACTTAAGAACAATAAATCTCCTGGGGCTGGTGGAATTGGTTAGGAGTATGCACCAGCTCATTTGAAAAAATATGGTCGAACGAAATAGCATACCCGATCAATGGAACCAAAGCATTGTTTGCCCGATTCTGAAGAAAGGCGACCCTCTGGAATGGACAAAATACAGGGGCATTGGTCTTCTTAACATCACATACAAGCGGTCTTTTCTGCCGTACTATGTGAACGCCTGAAGCCATTCATCAATAACTTGATTGGTCCATATCAGTGGTGGCTGTAGACCAGGAAAGTCCACCATCGATGAAATGTTCGCACAAAGGCAGATCTTGGAAAAAACCTAGGAATTTCATATCGATACCCACCATCTTTTCATCGATTTCAAGGCCGCGTCTTTAGATACGAGCTATACAGGACAATGTCTAGTTTTGGCATCCCTAACAAAACTCGTCCATTTATGCAGGATGACGATGAAGTATTCACGCGCCTCCATTAATGACGGTAAAGACCTCACAGATACCTTTGATGTCAAAAAAGGATTAAGACAAGACGATGCGATTTCATGAGACTTTCATTCTTGAAAGAATAGTGCAAAACTCTCACGTCAACACAAGATGCACAATCTTTCAAAAGATCGTTTAATTACTTGCGTACGCCGACGATATTGACATATAATGGGAAGAATAACCCAAGCAGGTGGGTTTAAAGGTGAACCAGGACTTTACCAAATATATGCTGTCAACAAGAAAGGACACCCAACACCGACGTCGTGGACAAAACGTCACCATAGACAGCTATAAATTTAAAGTGGTCAAAGACTTTGTGTACCTAGGCTCCGCTATCAACTCATTAGGTAACACCAGTGCTGCGATTCAACGAAGAATAACTCCTGCCAAATGATGTTTCTTTGGGCTAAAAAAGCAACTGAAGAGCAAAGCCGTTTATGGAGCAACTAAAGTGTCCCTTTATAAGACACTTTATCATCCCGTTCCTCATTCATGGAGCAAAAGCATGGACATTACTAAAGGTGGATGAGAACGCTTTAGGCTGCTTTGAAATAAAAACTCTCCGTGCGGATTATAGTCCTATATCTGCATAAATGTTGAATGGAGAAGAAGATATAACAACGAACTGTACGGGCTGTACAACGAGACTGACGTGACCTTTCAAAAAATTGAAGATTAAGGTGGCTCGGTAACATAGAGCGAATGGACACCAATGTTCCGGCCAGGATGGGGAGGCGCAGTATAGGAGGAAAGCGTCGTAGCAGGTGGTGCACGCAAGATGAAGAGGATCTCAATTAACTTGGCCTGCGAAACTGGAGGTAGCTAGCTATAGACACCGAACCGCCTGAAAAAAGCTTGTTGGTTGAGGCCCTGGTTCAGCCCGGACTGAAGCGCCTAAGTAAGTAACTTAGCTTCTTGGTGGGAAATTATATCACTCTTGTGGGTGAAGTTACACTCTTTCCAAACAAAATGCACACAATATTGCATACCCGAAATTGCACCCACTTAAACTTGCAATCACCCTTGCCGAAGGGTTGCAGGGAGCAGCATGCTCCCCTTACCAATCTTAACTGTTGGGGGTACAAGTGGGCCACACAGTTACTGAGAATCAAGAAAAATTTTATTACAAAATAAATGTATGTATCTCCATTAAGAAATTGAATTCTGAAGGCTCCTTCCGTTCAGAGAATTTTTTATTTTTCAAGTTTTGCCCAAATTTTTATCTTTCTATCTTCTATATATATAAAAATCAAAAACTGTTCGTATGTCCTCTATAGACTCCCAATAAACGACACCACGGATTTTAATAAAATTTTGTGTATGTTCCTCATACCATAACGACGTTCATAGTTTGAACCATCATCATTCAAATCAGATTAATTTTTTCGCAGCGTTCGGTTCGTAAGAACTCTTCATGGAATTGATATTAAAAGGAAGTCATATTACAACAGAGATAAATAAATGGATAAATCAATATGCAGTTACACAAAAGTCTAGGAAATCTTGTTTAGTTATTTAAATTGTGTTTAATTATTAGCTTAAATAAATCTGTGCCAGAATTAGAATATACAAAAATTTCCAAAAACAAAGCTTAATTGTAGAATTTTCAACTACGCTACGATAACATAGTGTGATATCATTGTATATTCATTTCTATAGTATTTTCATGCTGAATAATCACCGCCTGGCCATCTTAAGAAACTTGTAAGTAACACATTTTTAGGTTCGTGCATTTACTAGGTGTCTATTCTGTTACCCTAACAACAGTCGTAAACATACATGATTTTTGTTTTGTTTACGATTCTTGTCAAGGAAATGTGGATTTTAGAGCCAATAAAATACATTAAATATTGTTAATTTGTTATGTTGACGACTATTGTTAGGGTAACAGAATAGAAAGTTAGTAAATGTAAGAACCTCCAAATGTGCGGTTCACAATTTTCTTTAGATGGCGCTGCTCAATGATTGTACTACAGAAATTTATATACAAAGGTGTGATGAAAATAATTTTACATGTAAAATAAATTAACCTCTGGGGGAAACTAATTTCACTTTTTTCTGATGAAATTTATTATGTTTTCATTCGATTCAAAACACAAGCGTTACACTTATCGATGGGAAATAACTCAAAGAATTGTTTGTGATGATACAATTTTCAGTTGGTATTAAATAATATAATTAAATGTATTTTATACAAGAAAAAAACAATATCTGCGTTATTGTAAATTGTATCTCCACAAATGATTTTGTAAGTGAAAACCATTTGCCATCAATAATTGTATAGCATTTGTGTTTCAAATAAAATCAGAACATATTTAATTATCGATTTAAAAAGTTTTTCCTGTTTCGTTTTCGTGATCGCTATAACCGGTCCCTTAACTTGGAAATAACCTCAAAAAGAAGAAGTGTAATTATTTTTCCAAACAGGTGAAGTTTTCTTCCCATATGTAAAGTTATTTCTTCATTTTTCTCTTTCACTCTGAAGTTAAGCAATAACGTTTTCGATAATGGATTTTCAAAAACTAAAAATCTTCTTCATTGTCTATTACCTTCACCATCACCACCTTCATTATCACTAGAAAACGGAAGCACTGTACCCACCCGCTTCCGACGATGAGTTCTGACGTATACGTCAGAACAATTGTTCGTCAGAACACGCATACACTGTAACCGTAGACTGATATGTCTGGGATGGGCAGATGTTAAAATGTTATGAGTGATTTTTTTTTTACAAAATGTCATGAAAATTAAAAATTGTTTAATTTAATTTACGAAAAAGAAAACAAAAAAACTTAAATTTTTGAAAACAACTTTTTGATTTTTCATAACATTCCTTATGTCATTTTTGCCACTGTTCGTGCAAGAAACGCCATTGCTGTAGCAGTCGCTTCCTCTGGAATAGCACATTGTTAGAAGAATGCCGTATGGGCTATGGCTCATTCAGCGTTGAAATTGCATAGTTATATCTTCAGACTACTGAATTGCATTGGAAGCACTTGACCGAACATTGAGAGATTTACGACTCAAGATGTTTTTGAGGAACAATGATTTTACTGTCATGGTGATTTCTGTCAAACTCTACCAGTCATTCTAAGATCGAATCCTGCCGATTATATAAACTCTGGCCCCAAATCAGGAAATCTGTGGCGCTATATGAAGCAAATTTCAGATGACAATAAACCTGAGAGTTACATTGCTGATAGATCTATCTGCTGAAGATTTTTCTAAGCAATAATTGCTATGGTTCTGACTATAATAGGTAATGTCCGTATTCGAACCGTATACGAACCGAGCGGATTGATTTCATTTCCGCAATTGTTTTTCAATTTAGTCTCATCGAAATATTATTTCATCAATAAAGTATTCTGAAAAATTATTTCTAATCACAAAAATAAAAAATAGTTGAAAGCTCGAGCAAATTTTGCGGCTAAGAACAAAGATGGAGGTAGATGACATAAACTTCATAATTCAGAACAAATTCATAAGTTCTCTGTATTCATTTAAATGTATTGACTGTGTCACAAATGAAGAGGAAGCTCCCCATTATCCAACAGAATTTTTAAACTCATTGCATTTGCCTGGGTTAGGTAGGTAGGTAGGTAAGAAATAGAATAAACCAAATTAGCGCTAGGTGCGCCGTTTTGATGCCAACAACTGATGAGACCCATTAAGTATATGGGTTTAAGTTGGGTAATCGTGTTTACTAGGGATTGGGAGTGTGTCCCTTTAATGACATTCATTTTTACGCTTTATACATCAGAACCTGCTAGTTTAGCAATACTTTGCAGTTTTATTTCATTAAAATAATCGGTTTTTTTCATAAGATTGGAACACAATTCATAAAAATGACCGAATGGGACATTTGATCCCAATGAAGTAGGGGAGATTTGTTCCGGGAATATACTATAGATCAGACAAAGAGGCTCCATGAATTGGGACTTTATTGCATTATAAAACTAATTCCCAAATTCGAAAATGAAATAAATTCCCAAAAAGAGGTGAAGCAAGTCTCAAAAAAAAAAAATAAAAAAACAGATTTATATAAGTCCTTAATTGTTAAATCATTTTATAAAAAGAGGGGGCATTATGCCCCCTGCAAACCTTCTGCGAGTTCGGGTGTTTGCAATGGTTTTAAATTAACGTTTTTAAATCAAAAACGTGGCATACACTCAAACCAAAAATCTTCCCAAATCCTATATGGATCCCAGACAGGGAGGTTGCAGGGAGGCGCATTCCCATTAAAAAAAACATCAAAAAATGTATTTAATATTCCATAAATTCTTTATATAACTATTAAATAACAGAAACAATAAAGTGAATTATATACCATTACATTTAGGAGTCAAAATACCTTTTATTTTTTGAGATATTTAAGAATTTATAAAGTGGGGATCAAGTGTCCCCAGGTTACCCTACTTTTAACTGCTTGATTTGTTTGATGTCTTTTACAAGTCTTTAACATTCTTTGCAGTCCTTAAGTCTATCGATTGCATTCAATGTAATGCATTCTTTTTTATTGCTTGAAATCTACTATTAGGAAATTTTTAATTCAATAATAACTTCGAAATTTCCACTTGAAATCCAAAAGTTTTTAGTAGTAAAAAGACTTCAAGCAGTAAAATGACTGCATTACATGGAATGCAATCGAAAGACTGCAAAAAACGTAAAAGACTTTTAAAAGACTTCAAAGAATTTAAACGATTGTTTTACTAAAGAATTAAAAAATAAAAATTATATTTGTTTTTTTTTTTTTTAAGTTAAAGCACTGGTATAAAGAATGGAAATACATTTCGAAATATAAGTTAAATAAATGGGACTTCACGTTGAGCAATACCAAACTACGGTATTCTTTTACAGCTCTGCCCGAAAAATCAGTTGCATTTTACAACATATAACATACATTATTGATACACACATAATAGTAGGTACACAGTAGAATATACAAGATACAACAACTTAAATGATTTTTCTGTGAATTTGTCGAAGAGGGCAGTGAAGTGTAGTACTCGTATGGGATGAATATTTATGCAAAATGTACTAAACTTTGTGTTAAAATACTTGTGATTAAAATAAAATAAATACAAAAACAACAAAAAAAAAAAAATAAAGAACCTCGTTGAGCTTTATAGGTAGTGCTTCTTGATATGTTATATAAAGATCAACTTTAACTGAGTATAAATTAAAATATTTCCAATGCAATCTTCGTGATGATTAATACCAATTATCTAATATTTTACAAAAATTCCTTTACTAGAATAGATCTTTTATCAATAATATCTCATTGACAATAATAACGAACATTGCCTCTTTTTCATATCATTTTCAGATAAACGTCTTCCGATAATTAAAAATTGTTTTGACACGTGGACCGTTTACACAACATTGATTAAAATTAACGCGTTACAAGACTAACCGAACAAGGGTTGGAGGCAATAATTGAGTAAATATATGTATCGAAATGAAACTCATTTGTAATATGAAACGATAAGGCTGTTCGTCCCATTCAACATATCGTAGCCCCTTTCTGCTAAAGGCATACGTTACTAAGTACCACATTATGTATTCAATGGAGACTTTCGATCTAGAACAGACAATGGCAAGACATTTTTTCGAAGAATCCCATGTAACCAATTGTTCGACTTCTAGTTCAGATTTTTTTTACGGTGATGACAATAGTTCGGATGATAGTGATGTCTACAGTGGATTCAATAGTGATCAAGAAAACAATGTAGAAAAGAGGTAGGTTCATATGCAAAGTTTGTTTTCTTTTTAATTATTACTTACCGTTTCTTAATAGTCGTCGAATCAAAACTCGGCGCTTGAAATGTGCTTCTCAACAAGCTCAACAAAGACAAGCGGCCAACCTTCGAGAACGACGTCGAATGCAGAGCATAAATGAAGCTTTCGAAGGATTGAGGTCACATATCCCAACTCTTCCATATGAGAAGAGGCTGAGCAAAGTAGATACATTAAAGTTGGCTATCAGCTATATAACGTTTTTGGGTGAAATGGTTCGAAAAGATAAAAATGGGAATGAGACAGGGCTAAGTGGACTTCAGAGGAACTATCAAAAGGAAGTGCCAAAAAAAATCATTCTGAGAGACAGAAGTAAGTTTAGATTTTTCTTAATGAATTGCAAAAAAAGCTGCACCTATTCGTTAAAGAATTGAATAAATTGAAGAACAATATATAGTCCAGACAAAATAATAAAAATAAACAAAACTATTCGTATAACTCCAATTTTTCGGGAATTTGTTGGAAGGGGACCCTTGTACTCGCAATTAAAAATCCCCAGCGATCAGGGTGCCGCTGGGATGGGGCGGTTTTTTTTTTTTTTTTTCCAAGTTCTTCACTTTTCAAATAAAACTCTTCCTCTTCTCCTCGGGAATATGGGTCATAACTCATAGCGCGAGAGGCAAACACTTTAAGATGTTGCATATTGGGTTTAACACCCGTCCACATATCTAATGGTGTTTTATCTGGAAGGCTTCGGTTCGGTGATCTATTTATCAGATAAACAGATGTGGAGATGCTTTTGCCCAAAATTTTGTTTACAAGGATGCATCGAACAATAAGCACCTATAGAACGCTATACTATTGTCCTATTCATCCTTTCGTTTCGGCAATACCGTTGTGTCCCGGAGTGTAGGGGTTTGTCCTTTGATGTTTGATGCCCTTCCTAGCTAAAAAATGTACGCATTTCCTTGTTGCAAAACTCACTACCGTTGTCTGTCCTCAATACTTTGATGCCTTTGATGATTTCTGACTGCAAGACGCATCCGAAAAATGCAAAAAATCCATCTTTTAAATAAATTTTTAATAAATTGGTGTTAAGGTGAAGTTACACCACAGAAAGACATTGTCAAGTATAGTGTGGAAGAATCCGACAATGAAAACAACGATATTTTAACTAACGATTCATCGATTGAAAGTGATTCTGAATAATGAATCATTTTAAATTAATTAAAAAAAAATATTAATTGAAATTAAAATTAAAATAGTGTTTTTTATCACAATTATTAAAAAAAAAATGTTCATTGAGCCTTGCACACAAAAATCCTTGCAAAACGTCTTGGACCAGTATATTTGTTTTCAGGAAGGTGTCAGCTATAATTATAGCAACATAAATTTTTGTTATCACAATTATTTAAAAAAAATGGTTTGTTTGCGTTATTTGAATGCGTCTTGCAGACAGAAAGCCCCCTGTGAAACGTCTTGTACTACTATATTTGTTATCAGGGCAGGGTGCCTCGAAAAAATGCACTTTTATTGCAGTCTTTCTCATAAATGTCTTTGGACTGCAAGACGCTGACTTTTCAAAATAACAACTTTAGTTCTCTCGAATAATGCCAACTTCATTTGAGTCTTCTTACAAACAGATAAGAAACACAAGAAAAGAGTTATGAAAATCTTGGCCCACGACGCACAGGCCTGTTTATCTGCCATCTCATCTTTTCGATTTTTTTCTCTCGTTCGCACTTACGCATTTTCAAAAAAGTCATGACTCCAGGATTATTGTGAAAAATTTCCCGGAATGGATAATTCTAGTAGGTTCCCCTACTTATAACTGCTTGATTTTTGGTTATGATAGCATGAATATTTTCTAAGTGTTCTGGCTGAGCACTAAGGGCATTTTCTGTTAAAAGGCTGTAGTCCTTGCAGCCTGAAAAATGTATTGTCATTAAAGCCTCTAGAGATTCGGCTGAATCCACTGTCCAGGTGCCATTCTTCTTTTTGAGGAGAGATGGACAAGAGTGTTGTTTTGACAGTATCTTGCCTGATCTAGCAGAGTCTTTTATATTTTCAATTGATTCGCAGTATTCTTTCCATGCCAGCTTTTTGGCTGAGAAAACCGCTTTTTTGTAATTTTTTAGGCAGTTCTTGTAAGGTTGCCATTGTTTGTTAGCGTAGCAGTTATTGAAGGTTTTTCTTGTAATCTTTCTAAGATTTGAAAGATCTTCATTCCACCATGGAGGGAAGGTTTTTTTGCTGTACCTAAGTGGACTAGACTGGAGGTAATTTTTATTGATTCTTCAAAAAAGGAAAACAATTTTTTTAACCTACATTATATAGAAATTGTTGTATTTATAAAAACATATTCCGGTATACTGAAAGTTACATTATAGTACATATACATTATACATACCTACTTGATTTTAGATTTTTGGTAGACACAAACCATCTCTTTCATACTTATTAAATCCTTGGATTTCTTTAAATTTTGTATCCCAATAATCTTTATTCTCCGAATAAAGGTAACATTTCCAAGGGAATTTTATTTAGCTGTTACTCATATTTTTCTTTCTTCTTTCCCGACTAAGTTATGATCTCGAACAGGACCACAACTCTCCCACTTCATTATTTCACTGAATATCTGCTTGTAGGCTTCGAAAACGTCGCGTCGTCAAGCCTCCCGGTTATGGATTGGTACAATTCTGAGGCCAACTGAATGCTGGGGGTCGATTCCCGATCTGTGAAAATGTGAAATGATAAACTCTTTCACGCCTTAGCGTTAAATTCGATTCCCGATTTGTGAAAACAAACTTCAAAACTTTTCATAATGATAAATATCTTATCACAGTAAAATCGTTCTGTGAAGAGCAGTGAAAACGCGCTGACAGATCTTACACTGAGAGACAAAAAGGCAAATTAAAATTTAATAGATTAAATTTGATTTCCGTTTTATAATGGTACCTTAGCTCGAGTAAATTTGATTTAATTCTGCTTCGTTCTCAATTTTTTTTCCCAAACTTTGATTTTAAAACATTCGTATTCGAAGCAATTTTTTTTTTTAAATAGGCTTAAATCAAAGTGGTTTTCTCTGATTGAACGTTGTTTTTTGCTCTGGGTGTATCATTTAGTACTTTTTAGTACACACATTGACAGCTGTTTATCATAATAAGTTCGAGAATCGCATTATGCGAGTTCATGAAGTGAAAAATCGCTGTGAAAAGTAAAATGATAATTTTTTTATCACTTCACAGCTTCACAGATCGGGAATTGACCCCCTGGTGTCATTTCGTTAATGTTTTCATAAGTAATCAACATGACGGTCAGGAAATTTGTATAAAAAACTTTACCATCAGCGAGCGCCAGCACCAGCACCATTTCAGTATTTGACATTTCAGTCTTAATTCTATGTAAAATGTTCTCTTTTGCAGTTTGGTGCCACTGAATATCGTAGTAGAAAAAATAAAGTTGTCAGCAACAACAAATTAAGTCTTTGGTCTCATTACGCTGTTGGCGTTGCTGGTGTTGTTTTAATCTGTGTTGAGCATTTGAAATACATTGGTTCTAAAATATTGGCGGCTGCTGTCGCTGCTGTTGATTGCTTAATCCGTTTCGCGCTTTTAGTGTCTCTCCTCAGTACATGACAGAACCAGATATTTCACGATGGTATTTTTGACGTGAGGTCTTGAAGTCATCTACTTATATTCTTACTGCTAATGCGGTCCAGCTTTTTCACTCTTGATATGATGAGCATCTTCATTCAACAAAATGTGATGTACACTTATAAAATAGCCGTCTTCTCAGTGGATTGATAATCACAAATTCAATTTAATAAACATATACCTACAATGCCAATGGTAGAATTGCGTAGTGCGATGACCATCTGTGGGAGGCACTGGTTCGATTCCTGGTGCCGGCAAAAATTCAATAACGTGTTTTTCGAAGAAACATCAGATTGTAAATGAACGAACGACACTATTTAACTAAAAGAAGTCTAATGATTGGCGATGGCAGCCTAAAATAGCTGTCAAGTCAACTGCCAAAAACTGTATTATTATTATTATTGTTATTTCGTGTTCTGTGATTGAGCGCGAGTTTTTTTTTGTTTCTTATCGAGCCGTGGGGATTCCAAGATCTCTGTGCAGATTTTTGGTTTAAATATACCACGTCGGCGCATTAACATAATATCTTAAAAATCTTAATTATTTGTTTTCAAAAATGTTTACGTAATTTAAATTAAATTCTGTTCCGCTACATACACTTTTTACAGATCTTGCATTAAAACAGCATCGAAAAAATGACCCCTGAGCCATCTATTCAGTAATTCGAATACCCTTACTATATCAGCTATCCACCAGTGAAAATCCCGTCAAAATCGGTTCATCCGTTTCCCGTTCTCGCGGGCGTCGGTCCATAAATACAAATTTTCGAAAAAGCTACCCCAGCGCTATCTATTGGATAATTTACTTCATAAGTGACTTCCTACAACATCAGCTATCTGTCAGTGAAAGTCCCGTCAAAATCGGTCTAGCCGTTCTCGAGATTAGCCAGGACAAACTGACAGAAAATTTTAAAAACGTATATGTTTTGTTATAAGTACCGTATATGCTTTCATATGCATCTTGTAAAAAAACCTTTATTTTGACATTACAAACAAACACTTCAATTTTATTGACGTGTATACGTATAGAAACTGATTTTGATAAAAAAAATTGCTTACTTGAAATTAATAACAGTTAAATTTAGGGAAGTGTTTTAATTTCATTAAAAGTTACTTTGTGTTTTGTTTTTTTTTCTTAGGTAAAAATATATCATTGTTCCAGAAAATTAATCTTCAAAAACAGAGGAAATAAAGTGCATTCTGTGGAGTGGATAGCATTTACAAAATAGATATACAGACATTATAAACATGCAGCAGTGAGTTTTATTTTAATTTTTTATTTATTTATTTTGTTTTGATTAATTTTTATTTTCCTTAAATTTTTATTGACTTTTTTTAAATTATAAGTTTCTTCTATTTTTGTTGGTATTTTTTTTTTATTGAATTTCTTTCTTTGAGTGTTTTTTTTTTTGTATTGAATATATTAATATCTCATGACTCTTTTGAAACTACATTAATGCGAACTAGGGAAAACATTCGAAAAGATGAGATGAATAGCCTTGTGCGTGTGTCGTGGGTGTGGGACTTTTCCGTGACTCTTATTTGCGTTTCTTTTAAGAGTCCACATGCATGCTTTGTATTCAAAATGCTCTTGTTCGCAGTGGATGGAAAAGAGGACTGTCGAGTCATTAAAATCATGGTGTAATAGCGCGTGATGCAAGGAATAAAGAGCGATAGAGTGATGAAATTTGATATGTCTGGCCGAGCGCTGGACCAGCCACATTATCCCGCTCATCTAATTGCTGGGGGTCAATTCCCGATCCGTGAAAATGTGAAATGATAAATTTTATCACGCCTTAGCGTTATACCATGTTTCCACCGACCGAATTTAGATAAATGATTTATAAATCGCGAAAGGCGTTCCCACCGAGCTATTTCGTGATTTAGATTGACATATGTAGATGATATGTCAATCTTGCAAACTAAATATGTATGTAGTTCGTCAAAGTCATTCTATATCAATATTTTTTTTATAATTCTTTTGTCTTATTATAATAAATAATTAATAAAAACGCAAGAAAACTCACCGACAACAATATTTTTTCCTATTGGAAACATTACAAATAATTTGTATTGACAGCTTCTAAGTTTTGTTTTTGTTTTGTTGTTGCTGAATAAAGTGCTGAGAAAAAAGCGGATACGTAATTTAAAATAAAACGAGTCTAAATCACGTAAATGTAAATCTTGAAAATGTATGATAAATCAAATAATTAATAACATGATTAAGCTAAATCCACTTGACATGGTCGGTGGGACCATGGTATTAAATTTGATTCCCGATTTGGGAAAAAATTAAAACAAACTTCAAAAACTTTTCATAATGTAATGATAAATATTTTATCACAGTCAAATCGTTCTGTTAAGAGCAGTGGAAACGCGCTGACACACCTTACACTGAGAGATAAAAAGGCAACTTCAAATTTAATAGATTTCTTTTTATTTTCGTTTTATAATGATAAATTTTATTTAACTATGCATCGTTCTGATTTTTTTTTGTTTCAAACTTTAATTTTAAAACATTCGTATTCGAAGAATTTTTTTTTTAAATCTGCTTTAATCGAAGTGGTTTTCTCTGATTGAACGTTGTTTTTTCGCTGGGTGTATCATTTAGTACTTTTTAGTACACACATTGACAGCTGTTTATCATAATAAGTTCGAGAATCGCATTATGCGAGTTCATGAAGTGATAAAATGAAAAGTCGCTGTGAAAAGTTAAGTGATAAATTTTTTATCACTTCACAGTTTCACAGATCGGGAATCGACCCCCTGGTCCCTTAATGCTGCATGATATAGCATGATAGTTAGGGAGCCACTTTTAGTTGTTTGGGTCTATGGAACTAGAATTTAAGGCCTTTCAGATTTAAGACCATCTCAATTAGAGTGGATTGGAGAATTTTACAGGAGAAAAAGCTTTATTTTAGAAAGAACACAGTTCCTTTTGTTGTTTGGCGGATGGAGCAGGAGTGTATTTTCCAAATATTAAATTTACAAAAAATTAATTAAAATTAAAACTAAGCACTTTTAATGTTAATGGAAATATTTTCCTATGGCTTTTTATGGTCACTGTAAATTGCAATGAAAATGTTATCCGAAAATCATACATATTAAAAAATTCCGTAAATTTGAAAGAATTGAAAGGATTGTTGTCCCAAACAATTTCATTCGGAATTCCATGATTATTGAATAAAACTTTTAATTTTTCAATTATTTCCAATATTAATTTGCTTCTAATATGTAAAATTTCAATCCATTTTGAAAAGTAATCACCAACAATTTAATAATTTTTACCTTCAAAATACATAATATCAATGCCCAATTTCACAAATCGAAAGAAGAAGACCTGCTTCTCTTAGCTTTTTGCTGGCTCTTCTGGGTTGGTAAATTTATTTTACCAAGCAAGGTCATTTCCCGGACCTTCTTCTTGCCTCAGCCGGTTCTATGCCGCTTCTGATCATAGCTCCAAGTCGACGTCTTTAAGCTCCAGTGAAGTATGTGAAGACTTCTTCTGGATTAGTTGCGCCGGAACTCCCCGATACTATTTCTTCTTCTGACTCCGTTATATTTGTTTTGTTTTTGTTTTGTTTATCATTTTCTTCCATTTGAATCCCACGAGTAAAAAGAGAAAGGTTGGTTCGCACCCGCAGAGCTTCTTTACGGATGTAAGGCAAGTTAATCCAGGGGTTGCCCGGTATCTGGATTCACCGTTAGCGACTGAGAATTTAGAAGGTCCCCAGTCTGGCTGATTCTCGGCACGGTTCGAGTAACACCATTAGTCCGACCCTTTTATTGACAGCATATTTTTTTTTAAGGATTTGAGCGCCGCCCGCCGTTGACTTTAATAAGTTCATCCGCCGCCATCTCTTAACTACACAACCTGTCAATTTCGTTGTGTATGAACAAGCAGAAACGTCTCTGCTTCAAATATTTTAAAGAAGCCTCCTGATGTTGTTTGGGATAATTGGTTGTATAAAGTTTCTCCACTTTGACCTGTTTGACATGGTTGACCCTGAGTCAACATAGCTCTCGGTTTCGCAGAAACTCGTAACTAAGCCCCACCACCGCGACAAGGTCTATCCCGTGGGGGCAGCATACTGTACCTTCATTCTGCAGAAGACAAGCTCCTAATCCGGATTGTGAGGCATCGCATTGTATAATTATATCTTTGGTTTGGTCAACATTTTTAAGAGTCGGAGCATAACTGATTAGAGATATCAGTTTTTCAAATTCTTTGGATTTAATAAATCTCTTAAATTTTTGATTTTCTCAGCTAGGTTTGGAGTATAAATTCTTAAAAAAATTCAACATTCAAGGAAGCGTTGCAGGCTTTTTTTATTCTTGGTTTTTTTTTAAGTTAATGATATATTTTACTCTATTTGGGTCAAGTTTTATCACTCCCCTAAAAATATTTGACCCACATATTTTACATTATTTACCTTGTATTCTAATTTGTCTGGATTAAATTTAATTATTAGCTTTTGAGCTCTTGTTGAAACTTTTACAAGATTTTTATCAGTTTCCTGCTGTGTTTTCCCATAAACTAGACATTCATCTACATATGCTTTTGTACCAGGTACATCCTTCAAATGAAATAAAATATATTGTTGGAATGCTTCAGGTGATACGTTAAGTCCGAAGGGGCGAAGGGCATTCTTTTAAATTTCCAACAAAAAAGCGTACTAAAAGTGCAAAGACTGTTAGATTCCTTGTTCAACTTTATCTGCCGAAACCCCTATTTAAGATCTAGTACCGTAAAAAATTTCATACCAAATAAATCAACAGTAAGTTCTTCTAGTTTTGGAATAAGACAATTTTCTTTAATTTTTTTGCTTTGTTTAAATCTTGAGGATCAAGGCAAGGTCATAGTTCTCCATTGCGTTTCTCTATAATTACAATATTGCTGACCCAATTTGTAGGATGTTCTACAGCTTCAATAACACCTAACTATTTAAATTGCTTTAGATGTTCTTTTAGTTAATACGGTCATGTAAAGCCATTGGTATACGCCTAGCGGCCTTAACTGTAGGTTCATAATTTTCTTTTATTTTAATCCTTTACGAGTTTGGAAAAATGCCCAACACTGTGAAAACATCACTATTTTTCTTTATGAAATTTTCTTTTCTTTTTAGCTACTATAAGGCCAACTTTTTGTACTAAACGTTTTACTGATCCTATCAGGCCCGTGCGCAGGAATTGCTCATAGGGGGGGATTTTTGCATTTTGTTCATGGTTATAAAGTTCATTAAACACGACAAATAATTTTAAATTTTTCATAAATAAAAGTTTAATTTTATGGATAATTGCCATTTGAAAAAATAAGAAAACATATTTACTTTGATCGATTTTAACATCACGATTAACACCGATTTACACCCTATAACTATTTCCTTAGTGAAACAAAAAGTCGACGTAAGTGTCGACAAAAGAAATAAAAATTAGTGTCAGCGTGTAGGCCTATTCAACACCTATTAGCGCTATTGGACGTCATCCATTTTAAATAGCCATTTTAACGATTAAAGTCAATGTCAAAAAAAGTAATGCAAAAACAAACTGTAACTGTTTTCCCAGTCAAGGACAAAAATCGATTTTAGTATCAGCCTTTATGACTCTGGCTATATTCGTTAATATAATTCTCTAAAATTGGATGATGTCCGGCGATTTGGCTTAAATAAGTTTCAGCGAATACGCCTTCAATAGGCCTACATTCTGACTTTAACTCCGATTTTATTGATTGACTGGAAAAAAATTAACCTGGTTTCGCTTTAATCGTTCGAATGGCTATGGCTCTCAAAAATCAGGGTGATGTCCTTCGAAAGGGTCTTAAATAGGTATATGCCTACACACTGGAAATAACTTCTTTATCTTTTGTTGGCACCTACGTTGATTTGTTGGTGCACTAACGCGGAGTTACAGGTAGTTAGTATGTGCATTAATTTTTGCAAATTCCTCAATACATAATTCACCAAAGAGTAAGTAAAAATTACAGCCTATTATAGCACTCTTAGAACCTTCAATCCGTGCTCCGTGCTCCCATGGTCGAACTTTGTCTGCTTTTGTAAAAGTTGTTTACGAATTAATAAATTTCAATTTAAAAACCTTCTCTGTTCATTTTGCCCACATTCCTTGAAACATCTTCTGGTTTCTATACGAACATGTATTGAAAAAAGAACGTTCCTTTTTTTTCTGTTTTTCACAGGCAAAATTGACAGAACGTTAAGTATTTGATTGAAATTTGAAAAATGGAAACCCATCTTCGTTGCAAATGTTGAGTGCTTGGAGTGCATTTTTAGGCATTGACGCTAACACGGTGTCTCCACGATGTAGATTTCATAGAATGCAAGATAGCATTCTATTAAAATTGCCTATGGAGACCGCAAATAGTATTCTATGATAGTAAGCTATCAAATGCCCACCATACATTTTATAGCATTCTAGCAATCTTTCTTTCAAAGGAAAGTTACAGATGGTAATCTATGAAATCCTGCTCGTGGAGAGACCGTGTAAAGTTTAACTTCGTTTATCCAGAGGTCACGAGAATCATCATGCATAATTAAAGAGTATGGAGCAAATAGTTCACTTTTCATTGAAAATTTTCATTCTGTTGAGGAAAGGTATATACTTCAGTATGTTTATTATTCCCATGGAGGAGGGTTAGAACCCTCAACCCCCCCCCCCATGCGCACGGGCCTGGTCCTATTGGGTTTTAATTTACTATCTCCGTGAGCTTCAATCCCTTTCCATTTTTACCGGTTTAATATCAGAAGGTTGATTAATTTTTTTTTAAATATTTGAAAGGTAAAAATTTAATTTCTGATCCCTTTCCAACTTGACATTCAATTTATAATTACCAAAATCAAAACATTCAAACCATTGTGAATGAGACTGATCTGGATTCCGTTTTTTGTTTTTTATTTCATTGGTTTTGAACTTTTTTTGGCGGTAATTGAATTTGGAACATGCTAAATAGAAATTGTACAAATTTTGCATATTTTCTTCGTAAGCCGGACACTTATTACGCACATGCCATGATAAACACATCACAGTTGATCATTTGTTCATCGAATCTGTAATTATTTTTTGAAAAGTTATTAGTAGAATATCTGTAAGCTCTTAGGTATCAGTCGTGCTTTTTTTGATATTATCTTCACCTTTAGATTTTTTTCTTTTGGGTTTTGTTAATTCAATATTTTTGACATAATTTCCTTTACCACAATTTATTCTGCGTTATTTCACGTCACCCTGTCAAGTTGGCTCCCTTGATCGTGTGGTATTACAACTTTGGATTTTTTTTTTTTTGGTTTTGTGAACTCAAAATTCTAAATGAATCAACGAACATTAATTCATTGAAACACGCAATAGGATCCCACTTTACTATGGATGATTTACCCTCATACGGAATGTTTAATTAGTACAGCTGCCTGGAACAAATCAAATTTTCACACTTTGGTTCAATGTAAAAGAAAATTAGTTTGTCTATTGAATTGATTAACCACAAGAATTTATGTACATACGTATAGGTTCACCTTCACTGTACTCAACGTGATGAAAAATATCTATAT
Organism: Baccha elongata; assembly: GCA_951217065.1. Taxonomy (NCBI): domain Eukaryota; kingdom Metazoa; phylum Arthropoda; class Insecta; order Diptera; family Syrphidae; genus Baccha; species Baccha elongata. The sequence goes on along the minus strand of OX578272.1, from coordinate 49,354,006 downwards.
ATTTTTCAAGGTTTATTCTTGCTAATACTTTTCCTCTTATTTTTAGTGTATTTTTGTGGTAAATGATTAATTTTGTGGTCCTTTGCGTCCTTGCGTGTGTATAATACATGATCAAAAATTTTGTGGGATTAGAATATAAAGGGATGATACTTTCCAACTTGGTTTGAGAAAAATTAGAGATAATTCAGGTATTTTTTTGCAAAGTTTTAAATAATTTAAATAAGAACCAAATTAGTGTTGTAGAGCAATAGTTGAGAGAGAGTATTTAAGCAAAAGTCCCAGCATCTAACAGCCTTATTTATAAACGTATAATAGCATAGTCATAATTATCCTCGGTGTAGTTCAGTCACCTTAGAATTTAACCTGTCACAAATTAACTACAAATTGAAAATACTTTTAAAAAATTTCTTTTTGTGAGTCTTCGTTTTTCCTTTTTTATTTGGCCTTTTCTAAAAAAAAAGTTAGAGCATTTCATTTCGGACAGCAAAATAACAAAGAAATCTTGTATCATTTTCTGTTTGAAATGCTCAATTTTTTTTTATGCCAAATAAAAAAGTAAAAACAAAGATTTGTTTGTTATAAAATTGTCTACCACTTTGACCTTGACTTTTTTTGTATGTAATATGAAAAACAAAAACGTTCCGCGACTCCGAATACTAACCAAATAATACACTGATTTTTATTTGCTTATAACTTTTAAAATATTTAAGATACCTACATTAAAAAAGTGTATGGAACAATGATGAGGAATTTTATTTTCTACAAATTTGTTTTCGGCATGTTTTTTGTCAGACTAACAGTTTTCGAAATAATTAGGTCAAAAATCTTTTCAAAAGGCGGCCCTTAGTACGCGGATCTGGAATCCCAAAAAAAAATTGTTTTGTACTATAGTAAAATTAATTCTTCTTCTTCTTTTCCGACGGTGTTATGATCTCGAGTGGGATTACAACTTTCCCACTTCACCGCTTCTCTACTGATCTGCTTGTGGGGTTCGTCGGGTTGACCTCAGAAAGTGTCGGCAAGCTTCCCGGTTATGGATTGTTCCATGTCTGAGGCCAACTGAATGCTGGTGTCGTTGCATTTGTTTTCTCCAGGAGTTAATCAATTTTTCTGGAAGAGAATGACAAGCTCCTATCAAAAAAAATTAAAGTGGTGGAAATGTTTGAATCCAAATCGTTTACAACTGGGTCAAGAAACGAAGATATATTACGTTCGGTTCTAGTCCACACACAAAAGATGTCATCGACATATCCGGCTCAAAAGAAAATATTTTTGAGATACCGATTTTTTGATGAAAATAACCTTTGCTGCAGATGAACCATGAAAAACGCAGCTGCAGAAGGGTAAAACGATGATCCCATAGCAAGACCCGACGCATCGTATATAATTTTCATTGCATACCTCATGGGCGACGTCTTAGCACTCATCCATCCATATTGTACCATTGCCGCGCACAATTGTACGATTTTTTGTTAAAATTTAGTGCAATGATGATGTAATTTTTATTAAATAATTTTAAATTTATACACAAAAACAAGTGTTTCAAATACTTTTTTTTTCAAATCTCAAAGATAAATGTCCACCATGTGATTAATACTCAATCCATTGAATATATAATTATTAACATTACACACCATAACATTCAAAATTCAATGAACCATGCAGATAAATAGGCGGCCCCACTTTCTGAATGAAATACAATAATAATTAGATACATATGTAGGTATACTTCAATATTCGTATACCCATTATGATAACTGCTCATATTGGTGGTTTTGATATTCTATTTCCATGGCATTTTTACCTCGAATCATCAACATCATTCCTACGTAATGTAGACCGAAGTAATCACCCCGTGGGAAATTCGTTCTACCCAGCAGATGTGTCGAATAAGGGTGTTTGGCAGTGCCAGTGCTACATTAAATAATTATGGACTCCAGTCTTCAACATCCCTCCTGCAGAAAGGACTTTCAGTTCATTCATCCGCTCTTTTTGTTAGTGTGTAGTAGGAAAGGAGGCTTTGCATTTACCTACTTTAGTCTTGTCTTACCTATAGTGTATGTATAGAAGAGAGTTTTCACACTTACTTTGATTGATATAAAATGCTTCTTTTGTGCTATCTATAATCCAAAGCATAAGGAAGACTCGAAAAACACTCGACTCTGGAAAGGTGGGAGAGGAATGAATTACAAATCGCCTTGCGATTGAGGCTCGCTGGGGGAGGATATGCTCGGTTTTTAGATTAAAGTTCCGATTGTACGTAGTTTTATAATAATGTTATCGTTTCGTTTATTCCTTTTTTGTTTGTTCCTTGAAAACTTTGCTTATTTAGTCGATGTTAACGCAAGTGAACAGTCCCAGCTGGCTTAAGTCTTCGCATATTTCGTTCTCATCGGATGTACTTATGTATGAATGTACTGCGTATTATGCACTTTATGCCCTTGTTATTGAAGGCTTAGATTTATGTTCGTTTGTTCAGAAATGATTTTGTGCAACACTTGTTTTGTTGGCGAAGGACATTGCTCAACGGACGTAACTCCATTATTCAATTATAGACTTATGTCTCACCCAGGTGGGATATAAGTCCAGAATTTTACTTGGAAAGTGGGAATTTTTCCACTCAAAAATGTAATTTAACTTTACGGCGCGCCGCGGCGTTCGGCTTACGGTTGCGATCGTAGTAAGCCAAGCATATATCGACAAAAGGAACATTTATAGCCTGTGGTGGTGGGGTTGGGTACGAAATCCCGCTTGCCAAAATTCCGAACGGTCAAAATTCTGACTGCCGAAATCCCGACTGCCAAAATCCCGACTGACTAACTACTTTTTTTTTGGTAAAGACAATTTAAAACTGAATTTTTCAATATAAATTAATTGCAAAATGTTTTATAATTTTATGTAGGTTCCGTTTTAACCGGTTATTTTTTCATGTATTTAACTTGATATCTGGGGTAGCATTTATGGTATTCAATATTTTTTCGTCAAAATTCTCCCTGTAGTCAGTCCCGCTCACGCAACTTCGTTGCTTCGCTTAGGGTATGTCCAGTCGTCTGGCAGGCGCCTGAGTCCAATGTTTCCATATTCCACAGCACCTGGATGGCCCGCTTCGCGGGTTTAAGGGATTTTAACTCACTTTCTGTAGTCAGTCCCGCTCACGCAATTTCGTTGCTCCGCTTAGGGTGTGTCTAGTCGTCTGGCGGGCGCCTGAGTCCAAAGTTTCCAAATTCAACAGTACCTGGGTGGCCTGTTTCGCTTCTTATTTTCTTCCCTTTTAATTCCTATTTCAAATAATTAGTGTAAAATCAAAAAAAAGGTACAAAAACTTGTCAAAAGTGCTGAAAATCGGGATTTTTATTCGTACCATTCGGATTTTGTCAGTCGGGATTTTGGCAGTCGGGATTTCGTCCCTATCCCCCTGTGGTGTACGACGCGACGGCGACGTACGTGGCGATGACATATTAATTTAAATGTTTTTAAACAGAATATTCTGTTTACATTGCATTGGCCAGTAAAACACAAAATAGGCGCGACCTACCAACGAAAATCTCCGAGGACTCAGAGATTTTTAAGTGGGACTCACCTGAGCGCTAAGATTAAAATTTGTTGGGTTCGAATTCTCAGTTTTTTTTCTCGCTCTAAACAGATTTTTTTGACGTTTGAGAATTATTGGCGTACCTACTTAAAACAAAGATAAAACGAGCCAATTGTTGAAATTTTTGCAGTGAAATATAAAAACTAATAAGAAAAAAATCTTATAACGGGTGATTTTAAAGAGGTTTAGAACTTAAAAAAAAAAAAAAACACAAAAAATTCGAAAAAATGAATGAATATTTATTTGAATCGATAGTTTGAACCTTGCAATTTAATGTTTAAAGATAATTTCATGCAAATGTTGACCGCGGCTGCGTCTCAGGTAGCCCATCCGCTGAGTCCAATTTTAACATACTCTTTCACACATATCGGCCGGTATCTCACGAATGAATGCATGGATGTTGGCTTCCAGTGCGTCAATCGAAGCGGGCTTGTCCCTATAGACATTAGCCTTGACATACCCCCACAAAAAATAGTCTACTCGCCTCGCAATTGCGCCATTGTTTCGCGTGCTGTGTGGCATGTGGCACCGTCTTGTTGAAACCTCATATCATGCAAGTCAAGAACTTCCATTTCGGGCAAAAAAAAGTTTGTTATCATCGCTCGGTAGCGTTCACCATTGACAGTAACGCTGCGATTCGCATCATCTTTGAAGAAATATGGCCCAATAATGCCGCGCCGGCCCATAAACCGCACCAAACAGTGGCTTTTTCGGGATGCATTGGTAGCTGTTGCAATGCTTCTGGCTGATCTTCACTCCAAATGCGGCAATTTTGCTTATTTACGTACCCATTCAACCAAAAATGAGCCTCATCATAAAATGGAAGCAGCGCGCGATGAAAATTTCGAACCGAGCACGAATTTTGATAGTAAAATTCAATAATTTGCAAGCGTTGTTCATTTGTAAGACGATCCATGGTTAAATTGCAAACCAAACTGAAGCTGTTTGACAGTGACACAAGGTACTAAACACACGTCAGCTGTCAAAACCAGTGTTGCCAAAACCAAACCAGCTAAAAATCACCCGTTATATGTACATAAATACAAAAATATAAACTTGAAAGAAATACCTACACTTCAAAATGATAAATAAAAATATATTGTTTAATGTTGTTTTTTGTTTTATTCTTTTTGATATGTTTGCTCAGAGAAATGTGTCCCACACGATCGGATTTCTTCAAATGCTGGCGTTAACAATACTTTTAATTCATACGTTATTTGCATTAGTGCATAATTTGATGTATTAAGCTAAGCACGTAGAATGAATACGAATGTGAAAATCCATTGTTCGAGTTGGTATGACATTTTCAATGAAGTGCTCGTACAACTTGATGACGGATGTGACAAAATTCTTTGCCAGTTTATGTTGTCACACTGTTTCTATTGAACTATATGCACACAAAACCTACTTATTTACCACTTTTATTTACCAATAGATTATAAGTTAGGAGTAAGCTAATTCAGTACCTATAAAGAATACACAAAGCACAAACGAGACCCGACACGTGATCAAAACAATGTTTACGACAAAGATTTGGTAAGTGAGCGGCAATATAATTTTAATGGATTGCACCATTTTTTTGGTGCACAGAAACAACTTTTGACTGCTGATCTAAAAATAATCTTCGAAAAAGTTATGCAACACTTTCGCAATAGTAGTGTAAATTTTCCTTTTCATTCGACTAAACGTGAAATATCTTTTCCAGCAAACTTTTGTCAAGTGCAGTGATCAAAACGTAGTGCAGAAAGTATTTCCCGCAAACAATTTCAAAAATAATTTTTGGCTTTGCAAACAGCAATTTTGGATTTGAAGAATGATAATGTCAACAAAATAAACCATCAAATTCTATTGACGCTTCCATATGAATTTATCAAGTACAAATTTATTGGCACAGTTATAGACTAGGAACCATTGTATATACATTTAATGTTTAATGTCAACTGATGAGTGCAAAGTGAGCATCCGCACGAAACGCCATTTTTTCATGGACTAAAGGCCATAAAAAGCTAATTTGAATCAATAATTCAACAAGTCCACTAAATTTAATGCTAAGTCTTCTACTTAGTTGAAATTATTTTTATTTATTATTCTATATTTATTAATTTTTTCAATGTAGGTATATAGAATTTGTATTATAACAAAAACATTTAATATATAACTTAAACCAGGCCACGGGTAAAAACACTTCCAGCTTAATGATTGCAATCGTAATCTTGTTGGATATAGTTCACTTTAGCTTTTTGTCAAAAAAGTTATGTAAGTTGAACTGAAACAAGCGGAAATTTGCGTATTGACAAGGTGCTCACTCGTCGTCAACTGATGAGTGCAAAGTGAGCATCCGCACGAAACGCCATTTTTTCATGGACTAAAGGCCATAAAAAGCTAATTTGAATCAATAATTCAACAAGTCCACTAAATTTAATGCTAAGTCTTCTACTTAGTTGAAATTATTTTTATTTATTATTCTATATTTATTAATTTTTTCAATGTAGGTATATAGAATTTGTATTATAACAAAAACATTTAATATACATTTAATGTTTATATACAATGCTAGGAACAAGCTGTCAACTATCTAATAGAGTTTCTTAACTCTCTGCAAAAATCTGGAACGCCACCACACATCTAACTTTAAAAATTAATTCAGCGTTGATGCTCATTCGCGAATTAGATTCACCAAAATTATGCAACGAAACAAGAATTGCTGTAAAGAAGTTTCGCCGAATTTAATCTAAGCCACAAGCATCATCAGCGAATGTAAGGAGAATATGTGCTGATACCACGAATTACAATGACTAATTTGCTTTTTGATTTCAAGTGATTTCAGTTTTCAGTGCATCTGGCTTTCGCCATAACCATCAAGATGGCTCAAGGTCAATCGCATTAGTGTTGCTGGTTTGACCTTATAAAATTCCTGTTTTTTGCCCGACCAATTATATGTTGCTTGCAGTAGAGTTCGAACGCAGAAAAATCTTAGTGTTTACACACCGCGCGCCGAAATAACTCAAAATATTGTTTAACCGCTCGCATTAAGATAAAAAGTTAATCTATAAATATTGCACTTATACTAATATGTATGGATGGAGTCAGTATTGAATGTGTTGAAAGTTTTAAATATCTGGGTGTTGTATTGAACTCTAAGCTAAATTTTAAGGACCACGGGAAAAGTGTGTGTGCTGAAATTGCTAAAAAAGTTGAATTTTTGAAAAGAATTAGGCGTGAGTTCACATTTGAGAGTTCTTTACTTTTGTACAATGCTATTGTTTTACCTAAATTTAATTTGTCCTATTGTATGCATGCAAGCAAGAGGTATTAAATCGAATGCAGTTACTGCAGAATAAAGCTATGCGAGTTATTTTGAGAGTGAATATCTATACCCCGATAAGAGTGATGTTAGAGCTTAGAGGTGCAATGGTGTTTATATTTAAAATGAAAAACAATATGGTTCCTGAATACCTTCAAAATAATAAAGTAAACGTTGGTGACGAACAACCCTATAATTTACGAAATAACGGGAATTTCAGACCAAATAGATGAGAAGCAGCACTCAGAATTCATTGATAAATATGGGATTTTATAGCTTTAATATTCTTCCGATCGAAATAAAAACCGAGCTAAGTATAAATGTGTTTAAAAATAAACTTATTAATTACATAAAAAGTGAAAGATGATGATATTTTAATGTACATATGTAGAATTTTTTATATTTTTGACAGGTTTCCTGACCTCATAAATTGAGTTTTTCTCTCGGTTTTTCTTAAGATCTAAATTCTAGGGCACACAACAGAGCATAATCTCTTGCAATACAGAGATAGATACTTTTGGCTTTAGCAGAAATGGTTCCAAAAACTCTATTATTAAATAAAATTTCTATTTTTTCCAACAAATAAACAAAATGTATTTCTTTTGTTGGGTAGTAGTACACGCCGGGTAATAATAATTGAATTTTTACAAAATTTTGAATTAGTCAAATATTAAAAAAACCGGTGTTGACTGTCAAGCCCGGTTTTAATAAGTAACTATAGGTTTTTGGGGTTTTCTACCTTTTTTTGGACTTAAAAGTCACATATTCACTAAAACATTAGATCCAAGAACACAATCTTAGCTTTACAAAGAGATGTATTACATTATCGTAATGTACTTTTGTTGACTTTTAATTTAAATTTATTAATTTAAATTAATTAATATATCTAATAAATATATTAATTTAATTTAGAATCCATTTTTTATAAATTCGCCCTCTTGCTTAAACTGGAGTAGATAGGTTAGTCTATCCCATATCATTTTTTTCTTGTCTTGACCTGACCTACTCGCTCTATTACTTTGTTGCACCTTATACCGATACCTGTATAAGTTATTTAGTTCTTTAATGATTTGTATTATCTTTTCACAGGTGGAGGAGTCTCACATTCATTATCGTGGTATCGAAAGGGTGATCGATATCCAGGCAGTAAATTGTATGCTCGCGTTTGGACCCCGGAAGATCCTCGGGCTAATCATTTGATTGGAAGAACCAGCAGTAGTGGACAGTATTCGGGCAGCATCAGTAGTAGGAATAGTGATGAATCTCCACCACCAACACCGGCGAGTTTCAGTCCAAACAGCAGTAGATTGCTCTTCACAAACACAAATGGTGGACTGTAAGGATTATGAAAGAGATTTGAAAGTTCTTGTTGTGCACTTCGGTATTGCAATTGCATTGCGATTTATATACATTATGTATTTTGTTTTTTTTTTTTTATTAAAATTCTAGTCATGTTAAACTGTGTAACACAATATCTACAATATAGAAAAAGTCAAGAATCGATTATTATTATTATTCACCGACATATTTAAATAAAGAAGGACCTATCTATCTATGATCTTTTCAATAACTTAAAAGTCATGTTGGCATCTGGTTTAATTCATAAATGTAAATAAATGTAACATACAGATTAAATCCTTATTTTTAAACGAAGTATCTTTTATTTTATTAAATAAGGTCATGGAACCATCGGCACGAAAAATGCATCTTTTACAGATATGGAAACGCAGAAAAAGCAGTTTTGTGTTTTGCACCTTTAATTGACTAATTTGACATGAAAAGCTAAAAATTTTTGGATTAAATTGAGAAAAAGTTAAAAAAATGGGTGCCGTGAAATAAGGCCGTATACAAAATCAGGCCATGTTTGTAAATATGACCTTATTTCACTTTGCAATAGTGAAATGAAGCCATATTTGTACATGTTGCTTTATATTGCGCTTTGAAAAGTGAAATAAGGCCAAACGATTTTGTGAAATAAGACCATATGAAAAAAATAGTGTAAGTAGATAGAACGAACACGAGACTCTTCTATTAAAAGAAGAACTGCTGTTTATATTAGTCGTGTTTTGTTGGTAATTTTTAGTTAGTCAGCCTTGGAAATTGGTTCTTTCCAAAAATTTTGATAAAGTGACTAAACACTTACCAACAAAATACGCCTATTATTGTGTATGCACCATCAGCAGTTCTGCATACAAATATTATTATTTTTGTATAAATTTTAATTTAAGCTAAGAAAACGAATAATTAAGCGTTCCTTAAATTGAAACCTACAGTACTCCTTTTTCATTGTCAAACGAGCAGCTTTTTGATGGTCAGAAAAAAGGAGCGTATCGACACAAATTTTACCCAAGGAAAAATACACTTGGGTTGTGAAAATTAAAATTAGCGCGAATTTGGTGACTTATCCTACCACCGTGGCTAAATGCCAACCCCCACTACCAAAAACAAGGATAATCGAATCTGAGCAACCCGAGAAGACAACGTAACGTAACCCATTCTTTTGGTAATTAATTTATTTTTCATTAACAGTTTTATACATACATATATATTTTTATTCTTTAAAAATATGTGCCAACACAACTTAAAAAAACATCAACATATTTGTAACGTAGAACTAAGATGAAACATTGTAAATGTTTATTGTTCAATAAAAATCGTTATATCACCTGTTGTTGCTGTTAATATTTTTGAAAACGTTGACAAAACTTTAAAAACAATAGGCGAGTTTATATTTCTGAGCGCTCACCTGAGCAAGCGAGTCCAAAATTTTTCAGGCTCAGTTTTTTGACAGCAGTAAACTTATTACCTGGTGATAATGTTAAGTTAATGTTTGTTAGGATTAACTTAACTGATTTAAAAGGAGGCGGCTATAATTTTGCGCCTTTGATTTTATTAGAGCTATAGTCAATAACATTAAAAATAGTGGCGCAAAATTATAGTCGCCTCCTTTTAAATCATTTAAGTTAATCCTAACAAACATTAACTTAACATTAGGCGTGTTTTATTGGTAAGTGTTTAGTCACTTTAGCAAAATTTTGTATGGGATACGATGGCGATAAATTGGTCAGTAATTAAAGTGAACATAAAAGTGAAGATACAATCTTGGAATGCCTGGAAATTTTTGGCGCGAAATATAATGTCAATACATTTTTTGCTTAAAGGTTGGTGGCACCTATGACAGTTTAATACATAGACTCCATGTACAATGATTATTATTAATGGTTGTGTTCAATGTGTTTTCCTTTAAGGCCGCGTTTTGCGGAAGAAGTAAGAAGCTTTCAACCTACGAAAGTTGCAAAAAAGTTTTGATGATTTTGAACTTTTCGCTTAAAAACAAATAAAAATTGGTCAAAGCGGATCTTTAAATAAAATTATATAGAATGACCCCCTTTCGTTAATTTTAGGTATGAACTCAGCCAACCTACATGAATTACCCTGTAGAAACAGCACTAGGCCAACTATTTCGCATCTAAAAAAGAGTAGGCCAACTATTATGCTCTTACCCTTTATACATTTTTACCGTAAATTTATTCGTAAAACATTTTTCAATTTTTTTTTTTGCAGTCGTTTTAAAGACAAAATACGTCTCTTTTTTAATATAGTTTTGGAACATAATTTATTTTAATAAAACTAATTAGTTTTAGCATGGAAAGTATTTTTTCTTTGTCCAAAGCAAAGTAGGCCAACTGTTTTGCGTTTGGGCTCGTTTTCCAGGAATTCTCACTTTTTGATAAAAAAAAAAAGCTTTAGCTTAATTTTTTTCTTCCTCAGAATAATTGGAATTTATCCAACGTGAACAAAGTTTTGCTTCCATGAAATCAAGCATTCCCTTAATATTATGCTTGTTGTTGGTTGTGATATACCCAAAATAAAATCGTTTTCAACACCCTTTTGGTAACTACCCTCAGCAAAAAATCGAAATGCAGCAGCAAGTTTTAAAATTGGTGGTCCAGATACAATACACTTTTTCTTCGTGGCATGTTATTTCGAAGTTAATTTATATTATCTAATTAATCTTCTTTCTCGCATTAAATCGATTTTGTTTGTGTCTTCCTTTCTGCGTTTCTGAGCAGAAAAGGCAGACCGTCGATCGCGCAGTGTTTGGCACTGGTACAACCAGAAATTCAGTGGATTGTCAGTTATAGGATACCGTCAGTTAACTGACAAATTGTCAAAAAAGTGCGCCAGTTGTCCTATGCGGAACTGACTACATATCACACTTCCCATTTTCTGCATTGACGACAGGAAAGTAAAGCTGAATAAAGCGCTGAATTATAAATCAGGTAAATACATATGTTTATAAACATTTGCGATGACAGATACGTAATTTGAAATAAATCATTTTAATAATTCAAAATAAACTATGTTCCCATATCGACAGTTAAATGATTAATAAATTACGAAGTGCGGTCCCGCCGAACTATTTCGTGTTTTATGTCAATTTTGACATTTCATTTCAAACTTTAAATTTTATTAATATAACAAAGCAATAAATTAAAATGGATATTCTAATGCTTTAAATACAATTTAACTGCACCAATGAAGCCAAAAAGGATTTGATTTATCTGCATTGTCGACAAGAAAATATAGCTGAATAAAATGCTGAATTATAAATCATGTATGTTTATAAATATTCCCCCTGAAATTTACGTAATTTAAAATACATAAAGCAACCTTAAATCGCGTTAATATATGTAAATCACGAAAATGTAAGTGAAATCAAATAATAAATTATCTGACTTAACTAAATCAAGTGGATTTAACTTAATCACGTCGGTGGGAACATGATGGTATTATGCTTCCTAATATAAGGCTCAAATATATTAAGTTCTCTGGCGTATCAAACAGGACTTATGCTTCCTGATATCAAGCTCAAACAAAGTAAGTTCTCTGGTGGTCCAAACAAGACTTATGCTTCCTGATAGAAGCCTCAAATATAGTAAGTTCTCTGTCGTATCAAACAGGGCTTATGCTTCCTGGTAGAAGACTCAAACATAGTAATTTCTCTGGCGAATCAAACATTGCTTATGCTTCATGGTAGCAGGCTCAAACAGAGTAAGTTCTCCGGCAGATCAAACAGGACTTATGTTTCCTGGTAGCAGGCTGAGATTAAGTAAGTTCTCTGTCGTATCAAACAGGGCTTATGCTTCCTGGTAGCAGACTCAAACATAGTAATTTCTCTGGCGGATCAAACAGGACTTATGTTTCATGGTAGCAGGCTCAAACAGAGTAAGCTCACTGGCGGATCAAATAGGAAATTTAGTAAGTTCCCTAGCGTATCGAGCAGGACGCATGCTTCCTGTTAGCAGGCTCAAACATATAAAGTTGTCTGGCGGATCAAAAAGGACTTATGCTTTCTGGTAACAGGCTCAAATACTGTAAGTTCTCTGCCGTATCAAATAGGACTTATGCTTCTTGGTAGCAGGCTCAACCAGAGTAAGTTGTCCGGTAAACAGGACTGGCTTCCTGGTAGCAGGCTCAAACAGAGTAAGATGTCTGGCGGTCTGCGACGAGAATAATTACACAATATTTTGTACAAATTTTATCTTAACTTTAAAATTTTTTTGGATGATGGCAATACATTTGCCGAAACGCGTTAAAATATAAATTAAAATTAAACTAAGGCATACGGCCGGCAGATCAAAAAGCATCTAATTTTAGTAACTATTTGCTTCACGTAGTAATCGTCCAACCGCTATCGTCAAAACGATCAAGTTTAGATGATCGCTAAAAAGGTATCGTTTTGATTTAAATATTTAAAATAAATGCTTCTTGGTGCACTTATCGTATTGTCAATAGAAGATTGAGTACCCGAACTAAATTCTACAAGAGATGTAAAATAAAGCATTCATTTTAGTATTCCAGTCAACTGAATGCAGATTTAGTTTTTTTAACTTTTTCGACTCAACCTCTGTTCTTGACTTAAAAAATTAGGGAGCTGCCAAATTTTTTATATTCTATAATTTTGGTATCACCATTTTTTAGTGATAAATGCAAAATACGCCTGCAAATCATCAAAAACAAAATCCTAGATTCCAGGCACACGCCAATTCCATATTCTACTCCATCATTGGAACCTAACTGCGTCCTTTAATTTTAATCAATCAGACTTTGTTTAGTACTAATCATGTATTTTTAGTACGAAAACTTTCTGACTTTACCAAGAATAAGTAAAAAAAAAAATTAACTTTTTTGCGTGATATTATTATTTAATTTTGTTAGTTATTGACTTCTAAAATATTTCGAGTAAAGTCAAGTGATTAATTTGTAATGCATACATACACGTATAAATAAAATATATGTTAGTACATAGATAACGGATTAAATACAGGTTATCAAATTACTTATGTATATTGAAAAAAATCAACTGGCTTGCTTGAAGAATTATTATTAATTAAGAAACTGCGTTACTCGAAGCCAGTTTATGCAAGGTAGTTGGTATAAGATACACCAAAAAGCTAGATCGATAAGCTTGGGTTAAGCCAAGAAAAAAATCATATGGAAGGGGAGTACACATCCCCCCGTTTAGCCGAGGGGCAATTTTCTAAAAAAATGATTTGAAACAGAAAACAAAATATTGAAAACAACGGTAAAATTTAAAATGCCATCCTTTTTTAGAAGGATACAAATCTTCTCTTTTATTTTAATTTTTAACAAAGTGAAGTTTAAAAAAAAAAAATTCGAACTGAAAATTATGAAAAATAAAAAAAAGAGGAAAAATTTGTATTGCATTGTAGGTACTACTATTGTTTTATTATAAATTTTTGACCGTTTTGTCATTTCTTAGCCCTTTCGTATAAATGGAAGGAGATAGACGATCCCGCACGATTTTTTTCTTGTCTGAAATCAACCTACTCGCTCTATCTTTTTGGTGGACCTTATACCAATAACCCTGTATATATACAATGCATACATTGATTTTATTTATGATTTATGTCTATTATTTGTGCCCTACTTAAAACTCAAATGTATATAAAACATTCCGATTAATAATATATGTATTTAAAATAAAGAAAAAAGTGTGCTTAAATTTATGTTAAAATAATGTTGTTGGTAACATACATGAATAGGAAAATAAAATTGGAATGAGTATAAAAATAATTTAAGTCAAGTTTGAAACAAATCACTTATTTTTAAAAATATTTGTAAAAAAAAGATATAGGAATGATAATTGAAGCCAAAAAAAGTGTTAGATAAAACATTTGTATGTTTGCTTGTTTTATTGGTGTATTAGATTACTGTGGCAGTTTATTTAATTAACCTAATGAATATTGACAAGATAAAGAATCATTCAATATTCAAAATCGCATCAACTTGCAATAGCTAATACATTAAAACTTAACGTTACTGAAATAATTTTACGAATAATTAAAAAAATCTAGAGATGAAATAATAAATCACAGTTTCATTATATGCACATTAATAATACTGAATACAAAAATTAAGTAATTACAATTTTTTTATAATAACATAACAAATCACAAAAAAAATACTTTAAATATTAGCTATCTTTTGAAGTTATTTGAAAAAAATGTTTATGAACAGTGTATTCTCACTGGTAGGTCTATAAATGTGTTCATGAATCGACTTTGTTTGTGAAGTTGCCTGACTGCTATTAACTTGCATTTCACGTTTAAAAAAAAACGTATTTATTGTATTTTATTGTAGATACATTCCTAGGGACCCTACAAAACATTTTATTTTATTTATACCGCCAAATGAGATTTCGCTGTTTTTCAACGATCATATACAGTCACAAGTAATGTTGCTATCGGGACATATTAACTCAAGGACCGATTGGATCAGATAAACAGCTTTGCTATGAAGTTGCACTTTATCAAAGACCGAACAGAATTATAGCTCACTAGAATATGAACTGTTAGCCATAATTAAATATCTATGGGCAACAAAATACTTTAGCCCTTATATGTTTGGGCGGAAATTTAAAATCGTAACCGACCACAAACCACATACATACATGGTTATTTTCCCTCAAGAAGCCGAACTCTATGTTGATTCTTTGACGATTACGTCTTGAAGAATTCGATTACGAAGTACTATATAAAAAAAACGTACAAAACATGCAACGCAAAGCAAAGAAAATATATACTATCATTAGATTAGATAGTAATAAGGAAACACATAACAAATTTCCAAATTTGTTTATCAATCAATTTACATCAATCAAAATAAGCTAAAGGCATAGATAATAAACTATACAGATATGCCCATACGAAAATATGTCCCTATATAATTGGTAGCTAATGCTATGGAAAGGAAGTCAACTAAAGTATAGTAAAAATAAAGCGCAGTTTTTTTCAGTTTTTTTTGCAAATTTCTCGGAAACTATGAATTTTATTCAAAAAAATGTTAAGATAAAAATTGTAGCTTATAGGATTTTCTACAAAAATGTGTTGCAACTTTTCATCGTACCATCAACCAATTTCGAGAAAAAAGTGTTAAATTGTTACAAAGTCTGTTTTTAGACAAAATTGCACTTTTTCACTAGTATTTGGCGCTTTTTGCTTTATTTTTTTGTGGTTTTGCCATTGAGCTCAGTCAAAAGAAAAATAAAGAAAATGCATGACTGGTTCGCACGAACTTGCTCTTGTTGCAAACTAGGGGACTACACCGATTTTGAATCATGAAATTATGTACCATCATATTTTTAGTTTTACGTTTAAATGCCATCTTGTGCTTCATATTAAGCTTATGTGCGATATCAAATATTAATGAAATCGGTTAAGCCGTTTTCGAATTCCAGCCAAATTTGTAAGAAGCCGTTAACACCAAATCTTCGTTATGTGCATCTTTAGCCAAAATCAGTTATATTGAAAACCTTACAGGTATAACGTACACAAAGTTTCATCAAAATCGTATGAGCGGTTTTCGAGAAAAATAGGAAAAACTAAAACCTTTATATTAGAGGTACTCGCATTCATTTTTCCAAATTTTCTCGAAAACGGCTCATACTATTGTAATAAAACTTTGTGTACGTTATACCGGCAACGGAGTCCCGATATAAATCCCTTGGATTGTTCTTTTTTGACAGAGCTAAAAGAACAGAGGATTTTCAAATTTTGAAATCTTAAAATCAAGTCTTGTTCGAGCAGTGGCGAATTTTCCGCAGAATATTGGTCGGGGCGTCTAAAGGCCTGCATTAAAGCTAATGGTCTTCGTTATTTAAAAAAAATGTTGGGAAAAGTATTTTTGGCACGTCTACGTAAGTATAAGTAGGTACCTACGTCAATAAAATCCTATAGGAAAATGAGGGACGATCATTTAATCAGATTTTTTTAATTTTAAAGACCTTCGTGTGCATAATTGTACAAAATAATCAAGAAATTTTTATGATGTCGATTATTAAAACAAAATCACGCATCTTAGAGTGAATGAAACGAAAGTGCGCATGTGCATATTGCAATGTGCATAAACATTCCTTGCCTGCCTGCGAATTGTAGTTTTGAATTTTTATAAATGAAAAGTAGGTAGGTACGTAGGTACCTACCCTTGCAAATAACAAATAAAACAGTAGACACACGTAATTTTTTTTTCTTCTGAACGATTCAAAGTAGCTACCTACCTAGTTAGGTACATATGTAAACGAAATCCCATAGAAAAGCTAGGTAGAGCTTGTAAGAAGGCAGCAGTTATTTAGAATAAACCAGAGAAGGCGAAGCTATGCCCAAATATTAGTAAATACGTTGGGTGCTTCGCTTCCATGTAAACTTCTTTTATAACTTAATAATTAAATGGACAATTTATTTAAATAAATTACACCGTGTTGTTATCACGACAAATTGTATTTGATTTTAGAAAAAGAGAACATTCAAATCACATGTCTAATTCTTCATAGTAATTTGTATTAAGTTATTAGAATGCATGGGTTAAAGTGTACATGAAACGATATCGGATTTGTGTGTGTTTCAAACCCATACGAAAAAGTAGACGCTATGCGTAGACAAATAATAAAGTTAAAAATAAGGGACACCCTAACTTCATTCATTATATAAAAAAAAAACCCGAACAGATGACGCTCACACGTAGAAAACGAATTCAACCAACTTGCTGTGCATAACTGAAGTCGGCTTGTTATGAACAGAATTGGCTGGAGAGCCATGCTAGTCGAGGCCGTAGTCCATCATGGGTTGTAGCCGTCATTTAAAGCAAAGTAAGGAATAAAGTTATAAAGAAAAAATGAGAATACACTGCACATGTGCATTGTACAAAAAAAAATAATATAACCGTGGAATTTACTTACTAAACACAAGATTTCTTCAAATATCACGAAATTAAATTAAAAAAACTAATGAACTAAAATATTCTTATTATGAAGTTGATTAGCCATTGTCGTTTTTAGAATTGTTTTTAAGTCAAACAACTTTAGCGGTAGAACTTTACCTCAGCTTCAACGCAGTCCTTCATCAGTTCATCTAATTCAGTTGTAGGAGATGGATGTTCATTTAAGTAACCAAAAAGTTCGTTTACACATGATACTTCGAGATTCATGAGATCACGTATGGCTTCTGGTTTACGTTGTCCGTGTAATTTGTGCAGCAACGTAACACTCTCGTTATCGAGCACTTTAGTTAGAGGTGATATTTTGGGATTTGGAGCAAAAAGAAATGGTTTAAATACTGATTGTTGTGGGTTTGGTGTTGCCGTGAACCAGTAGCAAGAGGTGCTAGACGAAGAAAGTACTGAGACACTGCTGGAACGACTTTTATCGGTAGCAGCGGATCGTAAAGTTTCAAACATATTAGTTACAATGTAAGAGCCATCTCCAGCAGGTTTTAAGCCGGACCATTCTTCAGCGGTTCCTGGCGAAGAGAAGCAATTCGAAAAGTTCAAGTCACCCTGCAAAAATATTTAAGTTTAAAAGATTGGTTAAGAAATATTCAGACACTCTTTAAATTTTCGACAGTGAATCGCATGCTTAACTAGTATTTATACTTATACTTATTGAAACTACTGCATTAAGAACTTACTTAGCAAGTTTAAATAAATAGCAGATTTGAATAAAATCTGGGTGTAATAGTTTAAGACCGACAAAAATAAAACTAAAGGGACTTGTTAGGACTCAATACATAAAACTGGCATTTGCCAGATGGTTGAAAAGATTTAAGAATTGTTTTACTATCTTATAAAGAGCGGGCGCTAGCCTATGTAACGTATACCTTTATATGAGGCTGTGAGCGCAAAAGCTGCGCAACCCTAAAATGCAACAACGGAGATAATCTCCAAAAACACAGACGAAATGTGAACGAAATGGTACCAGACAAATTTTCATTTCCACCATTTGTAAAAAAAATATTTTTCAAAACACACAAAAAAACAATTAAAAAGAACAGAACTCCATTTTATAATAATAATAACCACAAAAAAACATAATAAACAAAATAGAAACGTCAAAATTTCGCGAGCAATTAATATCCCGGTCAATTAAATTGTGTGCGAAGAGTGTAGAGAGTAGTGGAGATTTTAACCGGTTATATACCGTTTCACCGTGGAGCTGCGTACCACAAAACGGAAAGAAGGACAGTGTCATTTTTGTATGGGATTTTTCGTTTCACTTTAGCTGCATACTAGGCTCAATATTATATAATTCGCAGCGCTGATTACTTAGCGTTTTATATGGTCACCTACATCGACCAAAATAAAATATGTGTCTTATAGAGCGGGCGGCGGCTACAAGAATGCTTAACTCATCGAGTTAAAGAAAATTTCAATATTGAAGCGGAAATATCTAATAGTAGATACAAAAAAGACAACTCTTCCCGCCCGCATCCTGGAGCGATCGGCGGAAGGAGGCAAAGAAGTGGCCATTTTTTTGGGGGGGGGGGTGTTTACTCATCGAGTTAAAGAAAATTTCATTATTGTAGCAGAAGATATTTATTAGTAGATACAAAAAATACAACTCTTCCCGACCGCATCCTGGAGCGATCGGCGGGGAGAGGTTAAAAAGTGACCATTTTTTGGGGGGTTTACTCATCGAGTTAAAGGATGAATTCAGTGTCAAATTAAAGGTAATAACATTTCCTTTTAGAATTTTTAACTCTTAAGACAAAAATGTATAATCGAATAAAAGGAAAGGTTAATCAAAAAATTCAAAACTTAAAAAAAAAAAATTTTTTTCGTAAATTTTTGTTTCCAAAATTTTGAATTGTTTAGTGAAAAGCTCCGTAATTGGTGTCATAACCGGACACTGCCTCATAGAAAGACACGCCATAAAACTTGGCGTATTCTCTAACGGTTTTTGCAGAAGCTGCACGGACGAGGAAGAGGAGGAGACTATCCCCCATCTTCTCTGCTCATGCCCAGATCTCTCCCAAAGACGTAAATTACTCCTGGGTAATTTCTTTTTCGACGATCCTAGCGATCTGTCGAACGTAGATATTCCATCTTTACATCGCTTTATAAGAAGCTCCAACTGGTTTAATTAAAGAGGTTCTCCCTCACTCGTTTCGTGGTATCACAACGGAACTATCTGTGGTCTAAGTGTGTCAGTGGTCTTCCTGACAGCCACATAAACCTAACCACCTAACCTAACCTAGTGAAATATTATAACAATATTCAACGCTCATAATAATTTTCAATGAAAAAAAAAAATGTACACCCCACCCAAACCCTCCGATTCAATTTATTTTTTGATTAACCTTTCCTTTTATTCGGTTATACAAGTTTGTCTTAATTCCTTAAAAAAATATTTTTAACGAAAAACACTGAAAACACACCTCCTCCCGCCGATCACTCCAGGATGCGGGCGGGAAGAGTTGTCTTTTTGTATGTACTATTAGATATCTCCCGCTACAATATTGAAATTTTCTTTAACTCGATGAGTTAAGCATTCTTGCAGCCGCCGCCCGGACTATAAGAAGAGTGTGGACGGCCCAACTGATGATGCCTACCGTTCACACTCAGGCGAAACACATCGGAGTAAAGGCTACTTAACCTTCTTTTTGAATTCAATTCATTTGATGCTCCACTAAAAATAAAAATAAAAATAAAAATAGCTAGTGAAAAAGTCTCTACCCTAGCCAGTCCCCTTAATGTTTTTAGTTAAAAACTAAGTGAATATACACAATCTTTATTGCAGTTGCAAAATAAAAGTTTATTTAACATAACCTAAAATAAGTACTTTAGCATAGTAAAAAATATTTGCTAATTTAAAATAATTTTCCAACTTTATTTTTGTTCCCGCTTTTTGAGAGTATCTCCTCTCAATACGAATAGAAATATCAGGCGGCAATATTTAAACAGCGCTTAAAGACTCGGTATCATTGTTAAGTTTGTAATACTTAAAATATATAAAAAAAAAAATACATTACACTCGATCTGTTTATCGCTCTTTGGAGCGCAATATCTCGGTAATGACGTGACATATAAAAATGCTTAGGTTATCAATATTGTAGTACATTTGACGTTCTACAAAACATACCTGAACGCTTTTACCGTAGAAAGTAAAAAAAAGTTACAGTGAAAAAACCGGAAAAAGTTCGAAAATTTTGAAACTTTTCTGCCCATTGTAGCAGAGTCCGAAAATTGAGAAAATGTTGATTAACCCTCCCTGAACAACGTCCTTAAATTTCGTTGACCTCAGACCTTTTTCCACCAAACTCCATTTTTCTTACCTGCTGACTGGACTATGTAGGTATGTATGGTGTGATCTAATTTTTGACAAAATACTTATTTATGTAGTCAAAATTTTTCAATTTGTCACAAAAACGCCTCTCTCCTGTCATATTTCCTCGGCAAGCTAACAACTATGAGCTGCTTTAGTCTACGAGGGCAATGCACCTTTAAGAGTTACACGCGAACGATTTTAATTTATGAGCAGTTTAATTTTACAAACTACGGTCGAAATGAACCCATCAACCGTTGCATCAGAGAAGCAAACTCTATTTGCTCTAGAGTTGATTTTTATATGGTTTGCACGAGAGTAACGTTTAAATCAGTTATATTAAACAAAATTTAAATATATTAAATAACTTAATTTGTCATATTATTGATTTCTGTTCTCTTTTATTTTTGTTTTTTGCTTGTATAAATTATGTAAGCCCACTTACAGTAATTATATCTTCCTACCTGTGCAGTTTAATTTTACAAACTACGGTCGAAATGAACCCATCAACCGTTGCATCAGAGAAGCAAACTCTATTTGCTCTAGAGTTGATTTTTATATGGTTTGCACGAGAGTAACGTTTAAATCAGTTATATTAAACAAAATTTAAATATATTAAATAACTTAATTTGTCATATTATTGATTTCTGTTCTCTTTTTTTGTTTTTTGCTTGTATAAATTATGTAAGCCCACTTACAGTAATTATATCTTCCTACCTGTGTATATTAGTCTGTAAGAGTTTATAATATGCTCTGATTGATGAAATAAATCTAAATCTAAATCTACTAGGAAGATACCCACTGACCAGGGAAGCACGCAAAAAGTTAACACGTTATCAACAAATTAAAAATTATCAAAAAAAAAGTATGAGTTGCTAAAATAAAAGGATATACTAATATGAAAATTAATTTAAATTTTTTATTATATTTTTGTATTATGATTATGATATGAAAAAACTAATAATATGGAAAGGTACAAAATCTCGAATGCCATAAATCTCTTTATAGAGACTTTTTATTGGTTAAAATCTAGAATGACGAAATCTGGAATAACAAAATCTCGAATTACAAAAATCTCGAATCGTACAAAATGAAAATATAGAATTGTAGAACTTTGTCAATACTAAATAAATACTAAATCCCAAAGAAACTTTGCATACACCCAACTCGCACCCACCCTAAATCATATAACAGGCCCTGGCAAATGGTTGAAGGGGGACAGCATGCGAAATTTTGTCAATTGGCATTTGGTACCCAACCCCTAATAACAACATAAAACTATTTTTCTTTAACTCACCTCACCGCTCCAAAGACCTAAATTCTTTAATGATTCAGCCAAATTATCGCTGGATTTGTCGATTGTTGTTCCAACACCCACACAAGCATTGGGTAGTCTGTGAAATCCTTCCGTAAACTTCTGCGCTGCCCAAAACTTTCCCCCGACACTAAACAGCCATGCTTCACCAGGATCGCAAATAACCAAACTAAAGTTGCAACTTTTACAGCCATTGCTCTCCACCAAAGAACCCATCTGGTTTACTGCATCAGAAGAAGAACAAGATCTCTCCAGTGCTAATCTGATAAGTGACAGATTTTTTAATTGAAAAATCAATCAAACCCCCCAGCCACTGAAATCACCTCACAAGATCTGTGGAACGTAATGAATTGTCCACAGGCATTTCATCCGACCACAAAACTCCAATAGAGATGTTCTTCTCGTTAGCTCCAAAATCAGCTCCCCAAATAGACGTCTCGTTGATTCGAGACTTCTGAAGAATCATTGCGAATTTAGAAACACTATCAATTTCAGCTCCACCATCACACTTTAACAAATAATTTTTATTTGATTTGTTTTTATTTTAACATTTGTAATTACCTTCACTTTTTCCTCCAATTCGGTTGGAGCATAATATATAACCTCTTGTACCTCATCGGCTTCTGACGAATTTCTCCCAAAAATTACAGTATTCTCTTGGGAGTATGGAGGAAAAATAATAAAGCAATCACCGGCGAATGCAGAATATGCCATTTTTATCGTCTAATTAGTATTGTTTATATTATAACCTAAAATAAATTAAATACGTATATTTATATTTAAATTAAAAAGATGTATCCTAGAATTTGCGAATTTTATAGATTATTTTACACTTTGACAGCTTTTAAACTTGAGACTAGCGACTAGCCACTGAATGACTGGGCGCGTTCGTCATACTACTAAACAGATTGCGCCGCAGTACGTTCTTTTAATTCCAATAGTTGATTATTACAGGCTATACGTGCGGCGCTGCAGTGGTCAAGTTTGTACTAAAGAGCAAAGATAACTAAGTACAAATTTTGACAACCCGTGACGCATTTATGGACCGCCAGTCGGTTGAAATCTTTATTGAGGATTGGGAAAGCTGAAATGCACAATTGTACCGTGTTGAGACCGGACTGACGAGAGTGCGTAGACGAGAGGGATGAGTGGTGAGTACTCTCGTGAGGCAGCTTCAAATTATAAACATCGGAAGCGTGAGTACCGTTCCAATTCCAAATTCAAGTTTTTTCCCATTTTGTTCATTATCTGCTTGAGTGCCGATGTGTTAACATCGCAGTATTTTCATAATTAAGCTAAATGCAGAGTGATAGAATATGAATTCTTGGAAAAGGAAACAAACAGAAGCATTAATAATAATTTATGAATGGTATTTTCTTTTGTAAAATGCAAAAACTTCGCGTTGTACAACTGTCTCACTTCACGAATATTCCACCCGCTTTAAGTGAGGCATAATCAATTGAAGACCTGTGTAATCACGAGAGTACTCACCACGCCAGATTTAAATATCTTTGCTCCTTAGTACAAACTTGACTACCGCGCGCGCCACAAATATAGCCCCAAATCCCCTATACAAACGAAGAAAAAAAGTTGTTCCACTGATCTCAATATATAACTCAATACATATAGAGATCAGTGTAATATTCTCATCATGGACGTATATATATATCTATTACGTCCATGATTCTCATAATTACGTAGAGTTGCTTCTTTCACACCACAGTAGTTCTTTAACGAGTCTGTCAAACCAAGAAAATCACCCCTAACGAATTGGAGGCTAACAGAATTTTACCCATAAGAACTACTGTGGTGTGAAAGAGGCAACACTAAGAAATTATGAGAATATAGCCGCCTGTTAAAAAGCCCCATAGAACTTTTCACGAATCTGTCAAACCAAGAATTAGGAGGCAAACAGAATTTTACATATAAGAACTCTTGTGGTGTGAAATAGCCAACTATATGGAAGTCGGAAATATAGTTGGGTCTGTTATAAAGCCTTATAATAGTACTTTGATCAAGTCCATAGTTCTCTTTCTCTTTTTCTATTATTAAAATTGATTGCCTATTTTATTTATTTAAGTAATTTCAAATTTTTACAAATTCGAGTTGTCTTTTTTAATTTTACTTTATTTATTTGGCAATTACACTTTTCCAAATGTCTGGTTTTAATTCTTCTGTATCTCACGCACCTGGTTCTTTTAGTTTTGGAACTACACCATCTCTACAACAAAATGCTATAGCTGCTGTGAGCCAAGCACCTACTTTTAGTACAAGCACGCTGGGACAAGGTGTAGCAGCACCCGGAGGATTTAGTTTTGGTGCCACACCAGCTTCTTCGGCTTCAGTTCAAGGTTCCACATCTTTCTCATTTGGCTCTGCTGCAACAAATGCCGTTCAGGCTCCTGCCGGAACAACCAACTTTGGCTTTGGTGCCCCTTCAACCACATTGCCCGCGCAAGCATTGGCTGCTCCAACATTTAGCTTTGGGAATCCAAATGCCACAGGGGGCCTTGCGCTTTCACAATCATCGACAACCAATGCTACTCAGGCTTTGGGTACATCTTTTGCTAGTACTGCCAAACCTGCCGCAATAACATCGGCAAGTCTTAATTTTGGAACAACTACTACTGCGGCTACTCCGTTTACGGGATTCAATGCTCAAGGGAAAGGTTTGGGCAGCAGCAGTGTTGGCGTATTTGGAACAAAACCAACCTTCCCAAACACTCTCAACACATGTCCGGCCACCACATCAATATCTTTAGCTGCATCAGTTGGCCTTGGTGGTTTGGATGTAACTTCTTCACAGCCAAAGTCTGGCGAGTCAAAGCAGGACAATGTGAAAGTCAAGGAGACCCTAGTGCCTGAAGAAATCGCTAAAACCGTTGAAATACTGAAAACTCGCATAAAAAAACAAAAAAGTCTGAGTTCTGATATTGGTCGAGCATCCACAAGCAAGCTCTCAAATGTCTCAAGTGAGATTTTGTCCTTCCAATGGTCTCTTCAAGAAATATCGAACATGGTAGATACGAACTACGGTCAAATAAAACTCTTACGCAAGGAAACTTCCAGGCTGATGCAAACGGTCGAAATGGCACAACGCACTCAAGATACACCTGCTGGACTACAGTTTGAAAACTCAGCCCCTTTTCAGCTCTTCCAAAATCTTGTGCAAAAGTACGAAAATGATTTGATTAACTTTCGCCAACAAATTACTCTTACAGAAAAGCACATGTTTTCCTTGACGACACCTCAAGCTATTACCCCAGACGATCTTAAGAGAGCATTTAAACAAATTAATGAAAGTTTCGTCTCACTAGCAGGGCGACTCAATGAAATACATCAAAAGGTCGAAGTGCACAAGGAACAATTCCTTAATTTAAGAAAGTACCGTTTACGAGACTCTTCAAACATTTTTGCTCAGCTCGACAACGTCAAATCCGATATCAATACCTCAAAAATTTCATCTGGACCAACTCCATTTTCGAATATGGGAGGCATAAGTGCTTTAAGCAAGACCATGTCCAGCATGGGTGCTTCAACAACTGGTCAAACTGGAAAAACTTGAAAAACTGATTTTGTAAATTTAATTTGAAATAAAAATTCAGTAATCAAGCTTCTTTTGTTTTATTAATTTTTTTTTTTGCCAATTATTTGACGGTCCAACAATAACCTTTTTAAAAATCAGTTTGCTGTTAAGAATAAATAAAAAATAGGAAAATACCTAAATTTTGTTTGTTACGTATTGACGTAACTCAACAATGTTGATTTAATAATGCTTTTTTTTATTATTTTTTAACAACTTGAATGACATCTTCATCGTGCATTATGTGACTAATTCCCACTCTTTGTGGAGAGTATTTAGTGGAAGTGCCCCACACTAATGCGTATTTAAATTGAGCAGCAAGCGTTCGATGAATCGAATGGCAGACATGTTCAACGCTGACTCCCTGAAAATATAGGAAAGTAAACAAAAATTAATACAAAGTTTTTTTAGAAAGTTGTCAAATCGATAAGCATCTTGAAGTCCAAAATGGGGGTATTTGTGAGAAAGACTTGATGAAATTAACTATTTAAATTGTGAAAGCAAAAACCCAAAACACGTTTGTTTAAAATTAATAAAAATAATTTTTCAAATGAAAAAAAAAAATTAAGTTTCTAACAAGTAGAAACTGACTGAGTGTATTTTTCAACACAGTAAGTTTCTAATTGTTAATATGATTTGACTCCTAGATTAATTTTAAAATTTAAGAAAACTTCTTTGGGAAGTGGCCTCGTAAGTATGTCTGCTTTCATTTCTCCCGATGGGCAATATATTAATTAAATAATCTTCTTTTCTTGTAGATCCTTTATATAATGGTGACAAATATCGATGTGTTTGGTACGTGCTCCACATTTGTCGGATTCAATTAACCGAATGCATCCTTGGTTGTCCTCATAGATAACAATAGGTTTTTCAACTGCTTCTTCCATTTCGGCCAGTAATCTTCGCAACCAAACTAGCTCACGACTTGCATATGAGGCCGCAACATATTCGGCTTCTGTTGAGGACATTGCTACTGACGTCAGCTTTCGACTTGACCAAACTATGCTGCTACCTGCGAATTTAACACATATCCACTAGTTGATTTCCTATCCGCCTTATCACCAGCCCAGTCTGCATCCACAAAACAAACTAACTGTCTTTCTTCACTTGAGTTTAGACACAACGATTCATCGATGGTTGTTGCCAGGTATCGTATTACCCGTTTTACTGCCTTCCAGTCATTCTCCATTGGATTTTCAACACGTCTGCTGAGTAGACTCACTGCCAAGCATATATTTGGTCTTGATACAGTTGCGATATACAGTAAAGATCCGATGGCTTGACGATATAAAGTGTTGTTGGGTAATTTTGGACTTATCTCTACAGTTGTACCCTAAAATCCAGTTTCGATTGATGTTATAGCAGGTTTTGAATTTTGAAGACCATACGCTTTAGTCATTTCAGAAATCTTACATTTTTGACTCATCATGAACGATCTGTCTTCCTTACGTTTGATTTCTATACCAAGGTATTGTTTTACTTCTTCCAAGTCCTTTATTTTCAAATGGTGTCCTATTTCTTTACACAAACCTTTTGTAAATTCTTTCGAAAACCCAGCAACTAGCATGTCATCAACATAGAGCAATAGAAATGTGGTTTGTCCATTATTTTCCTTCCTCAAAAATAAACAAGGATCAGCTTTTGCAGGTTTAAATCCGATTTCATTTAAAATTTGCGTTGCTCTTTTATTCCATTCTCGTGCTGAATGTTTAAGACCATTATATGCTTTTGTGTAATTTTAAAACTTTTGTCTCTTGTCCTTTAATTTTGAATCCTGGGGGCTGCTCCATATAAATTTCTTCGTTTAGATTTGCATTTAAATAAGCTCAACTTAACTTTGAAAATACGTTTTTCGGTTAGTTTAACAGCCCGAGTTAATTCATAGTTAAGATTGGATTAAAATAAATTTTTTTGATATGCTGCAATATTTCACGCAGAATATAATTTGTATTTGTAACCATTGGTTACATTTTTGTTTTTATTATAGTGTATTGCTATTTGCTTGATTGTATTTGTTGTTTGTTTTATTTTTTCATTCAAAATGACGCTCCGATAAACATGCCAGCATTATTAAGCCATTTCCAATCAGAGTTTGTCCTTACTTAAGTTTAAGTTTAAGTTTATAAGATTATTTGGCTCAAAGGCCATTAAGTTTTATACATTTCGTTTTACATAAATGTTGATTGGAATACATTCAAAATATGTTTTTATAAATTGGCATTATATAATATTAGATTTAACATATAAACAAATTTCATTTTTAAAACAATTTAAGTTATTTATATTTCTTATATTGGAAGGTAGATTGTAAAAAGTCCCATTATAAAATGCTTGCTTGGGGGCTCTTGTTGTTCTTGTCCGGGTGATGTTGAACTCTTCAACGTTACGCAGATTGTATGGGATCGTTCTTTGTTCAGAAACACTGGATTGAATATATTGGGGGAACGCATATCAATTTTATCCGCATGGATTTAAACATTTAAGTTCTATTACATAGAAACAAAAAACTTGCACAATATTCAAAATGGGGCTTTACTGTAACATTAAACATTTTTATTGCACTATTTTCAGAGATATTACGACGCGTCTTTCGAAGGACTCAGTTTTTTAGACACTTTTTTACAAATAAAATCTATATGCTCGTTAAATGATAATTTATTGTCTACATAGATACCGAGATATTTTATTGATGTTATTTGTTCTATCTGGTGCTGTTGATTGAAATTATTAAGTCTTATTGTCGGGGAGGGGTATTTAGAGTCATGTTTTTGGTTTTACCTGTATTTAATGTTAGTTTGTTCATGTTTAACCACGTATATATAGCACTTAAATCTTGTTTTATTCTCACTGTTAATTCTTCGATATTTTTCCCGGTTATATAAAGGAGTCCATCATCAGTTTACAGTATTTGATAACCTTTTCCAAGTCATTTATGTATAATAGGAAGAGTAAAACAACTAATACTGATCCCTGGGGAACGCCTATATTTACGTTAACAGCAGTTGAAGTATTGTTGTTTACAGAAGTTTTTTGTGTTCTATTGGCCAAAAAAGTTTTGAACCATTTTAATTCCGTGCCTTTTATACAATATTTTTCCAGTTTATTCAATAATATCGTATGATTCAGTTTCAAAAGCACGTTTCTTTTCCAGTCACTGATCACATATTTAACTCAGGTTTCACATGAATGGTTGGACCTAAATCCGATTGAAGAATGCTTATAATGTGGTTATTGTCAAGATGATCCTGAATCTGTATCATTGCCACTTTTTATATATTTTTTTCATACAGTGGGAGCATGTTAATGGGTCGAAAGTCACTACATTTAACAATAACTTTATTTTTAGGGAGTATAAGAGACTCTTTCCAGGATTTGGAAAACACACCGGCACTAAAGGAACTGTTTACTACACGAATGATTGTTGGGCGAACAATATTTGTAGTCTTTAACATTTTAACATTTAGAAAATTAAAGTAATTTTTGTCGTTTATTATAGTTAGGGTATTGAGCATAAACTTAAATTCTATATTGCACTCTTCAATCATTTTTATGAGGAACAATTCGTGAAATTACCATAGTATTCAGTACCGCATTTAATTCGTTTGCAAATTGTTCACTTAGCACATTAACATTGTGCGGTAATTATGGATTAAAGCTATTAAATAACTGATTACTAAGAAACTGCTTCGTGAGTTAACTCGAGATAAATTTATTCTCGGGATAAACTTGCTTTGAATTTAAGTCAGATTTAACCCAATACTGAAAAACTGGGCCTCAGAATATGTTTAAGATATTTTCTCTCTGTTGAAATAAATAAACTAGATTTCTTTGACAACTTAAAGAAAGGTTTGATTAAAATCAGATCGTTGAAAAACGCATCCCTTCTTTTATTAATTTGTTTGTCATAGGAAACTAAACCGCATTCATCCGATATAATGAAACTTTGGTGAGTTTAGCGATACATTACTGAAATCGGTTTAGAGAGTGGTAAGCAATTGCATTTCAAAGAAAAGTAGATTAGTAAACAATTGAGTGAACTTGAATTTAAAGATTCGATCGGATCACATAGCAAAATAGGACTGATAGGTTGTTTTGCATTACGAAAAAATGCATGGTTCCAGTGGGGATAACATAACAACCATTTCTAACAGAAAACGTGTATTTAATTTTCTTGATCTGGATGGAATTTGACAAAGAGATAGATTATAGTCTGGAATAAAAAAAAGGCTACTTTTTATCCCGGAAAAATTAAAGATCGTTTTAGAACAGTAGCAGCAAAAATAAATGTTTGCAATCACTTGCGTACTATCTAAACACCCACCAGCTGTCAGATAAATACATACATAATAAGATATCGCTAATATGCTCGATGGCGCTTAAAATAACCTTATCATTACAAATTATCAATAACCTTATCAATACTGAAGCATTGGGAAACCCCATTATTTTTAGAGTAAATGACGTTCTTAGCAATTTTTTCATGAAGTTATCCGATCTCCCATTTATATGCACTTCAAATCGAAGCGTGCAATGTGTATGTACACACCTCTCCTAAGGATTCCCAAACGGTTCGGCCGAATCTAATTGGCCTTGAATTAAAATAGAAAATACAACTTTTTTTTTGTATATTAACTCAATCTACTCGCTCTAGCTTAGGCTGGAGCCACATCGCATAAAACAAAACTGATAGAAATAGTTGAAACTGTTTTTTCACTTTGAAATACGTTTAAAAATGATGCACATTAAATGATGCACATTAAGCAAACACAATAAGAAAACGTTTTCGCTTCATCACCTGACGTCAAACATTGCACGTCTTCAAATGGGAGTAGACATACCAAATTATGCCAATAAATCATTTTACAATGCAAACGAAAATGTTGAAAAAATGAATTTTGCCACTTGACCTCTATATGCAGAAAACTGCAGCAAAAAGCGCTCTCAGCAAAAAGCGCTCTCACTCTGAAATTTTAAACATCCACACAGGAAAAAATGTAGAGTCGGACTACATAGTTCCCTTTACAGATTTTGAAAGGCCATTCCAATGCTTGTTCCCAAGTAGAGAGGAGTGGATTAATAATGAAGTTTTACAACCTACAACCAAATCCATCTTTACAGACGGCTCAAAAATGGATATAGGTACTGGGGCTGGCTTCTTCTCAGAAGCTCTGAATATAGAAGGCTCAATCAGACTTCCCAATAACAGCAGTGTATTCCAAGCAGAGGTTCTAGCAGTAACGAAAGCTGCCAGAGTGGCATCAATGATGACAATACCCCTTGAGGATATTACCATTCTCATCGATAGCCAGGCAGCGATAAAAGTAATTTCTGCTGTTGAAATAAAGTCCAAGTTTGTGAAAAGCTGTCGCGAAGAGCTTAAAGTTCTTGCCACACAGCATAACATAACACTCTGCTGGGTCCACGGTCACGCGGGCATCAATGAAAAAGCCGATGAATTGGCAAGAAAAGGCTCAGCATTTAGCCTAGAACTCTCAGAAAGGAGCGTAAAACCACCGTTATGAGACCTCAAACTTAATGTAGTGTGTGAAACCCTGGCAAAAGCCAATTTAAGATGGGCAAACTTAAACAATTGTGAGGTAGCTAGAAAACTGTGGCCGCAGTACGATAAAAACAGAACGAATGCAATCATTCAAAAAGACAGGAAATCAGTATCGACGTTGGTAGGTATTTTAACTGGCCATAACATGCTAAGATATCAAAAAACTACGTCTAACTGAAAACGATCTATGTAGAGGTTGCAGTGACGAGGAAAAACATGAGGATATAACCCACTACCTCTGTCACGGCCCCAGTCTCTGCCATCTAAGAAATAAAACTCTGGGGAAATACTTCTTCAAAAGCATCAAAGAACTATCCGAGTGCCCAATAACAAATCTATATAGATTCGCAAGACGAAACGGATGGTTGGACACCCCGGGAACTAAATATGGACTACGAGTATGGTAAGAGGAGGAATTGGTAAACCCTCAAATGGGCATCACAATGGGTCTACATTGACCTAAGTGTGCTGAGCTATTGGCTCTCCTACAGCAACCCGCAAACCTAACCTAACCTAACTAGATTTCTTTTTGTTGCAATTGGTGGAAACAAATAAAGCATGACGAATAATACGCCATGCAAAGTTAAGCAAGCAAAAATAAACGTTTTTTTTGCTTCATTCGGTGTGACTTATGTCATCGAGTTTATACACATAGAGAAATCATGTCCATGAATAAGTTTTAAATACTGCTCATAGAATGTCGTTACTATCGACTTGTTTTTCTTTTACTCTTGCAGCAATTATTCTTGAGTTAAAAGGTAAGAAAAATAAAGAAAAACAAATACAAAAATGTATGCATACAAATTTTGTTCTGTTCGGTTTGAATGATTTTCGTTACGGGGATTTAGGGCAATAATAATTACTCGATATGCTAATTTAGCGACATATATTTCGTTGCGTTGTGTACAAACTCAATGCATATAATATAAACGTTTTTGCTTTGTGTGTTTCTGTCTAATTTGGTGTAGCTCCAGCCTTATAACCCTGTATTTAGTATCATAGAGCGGTAGGTCTTTGCAACTAGTAGCTCTTTAAATTAAGTACCTATACTATACGCATGTAATTTATAATAAAATAAAATCTCCTTAAAATACCAATTGAATGCCTGATAAGCTTGCCCAGAAAATCTTTTAAAATTGTTTTCGTTTTATAATACTTTCATGAAATTAATCTCACCTTTCTTAAAATTAGGCCATCATCAAAATCGGGGGGTGCACCTGGTTTCTTGGTGTATACCCGAATCAGCTGCAACGCCTCCCAAAGCGCTTCAAGCAAGTAATCCAAATTTAATTTCATGTTACAACTGACCACTATTGTATTGCCCTCACGCGCCAACCGATCGACTTCTTCTATTGAAATCTGATCGATTTTGTTGTACACATACAGACATGGCAAATATACACGATTTGCGGTAACCACATCGATGAATTCATCTTCGGTGCAGTCTTCACGAAAGAGCACTTCGGCGTTGAAAATTTTAAATGAATGCAGAATTGTTTGAACCATTTTTTCATTACATCGTGTCAGGGAACAAGTGGCATTAAAACTCAAACCACCGCCTTTCTTTACTTTGTAGTAAATGTTGGGTCTACGTTTATTTAATCGGATTCCGACAGATTCCAGCTCTCGTTCGAGAAGATCCCGATGTACGTTTGGCTTTGTTGCATCCAACATCATTACAACCAAGTCTGCCGTGCGAGCTACAGCAATAACTTGTCTACCTCTGCCTTTGCCCTAAAATTTGAAGATTATACATAGTTGTATCAATATTTTGATTTTGAGTTTCACCTGCGCGGCACCCTCGATAATTCCAGGCAAATCAAGAAGTTGTATATTTGCACCTTTATATTCAATGACACCCGGAATACAGGTAAGTGTTGTGAACTCATAATTGGCAGCTTCAGATTCAGTTTTGGTTAATGTTGAAAGCAGGGTAGATTTACCGACGGACGGAAAACCGATTAGAGCCACGCGAGCATCTCCGCTCTTCAAAACATCGAATCCATCTCCTTTCTCGCCTTTTTTTGATGGTTCCAACAGTTGGGAACGATATTTTGCTAGCTTTGCTTTTAACAAGCCTAAATGGTATTCCGTAGCTGTTGGGTAAATAATTATAGACGTCATTGATACATATTCAATAACAGAAGGGAGATAATACATATGTATATGAAAACTTGCCTTTATTTTTTTGAGTCCTTGCAATTTCTTTTTCAATTTCCGAAATTTTTTCTAAAATACCCATTGTTGCGGTATATTAAATTAATTACTATTTTTTATCATGTATTAAAAAACAGCTTCGATTTCGATGAAAGTACCACCCCGGTAAAACGTTTTTTTACACGAGATACGTATATGTTCCGTTTGACAATAATTATTGACAAATAAAATAACATATGTGTTCGTGTTGTCAAAATGTTGTCAGCGAAGAAAACTAGTGGTGCGTTCTTTTTATTTATAGGGGATTGGAGGCTATACGTGTGGTGCTGCAGTAGTCAAGTTATTACTAAAGAGAAAAGATAACTTAGTGCTAATTATGACAACATGTAGCGCATTGAAACTTTTCTAAATACGTTTAGCGCTGTAGCAGTCAAGTTTGAACTAAAAAGCAAAGAAAACTTAGTTCTAATTTTGACTACCAATTACGCAATTCAACTTTAACAATCCTCAATTTGTATTTGCTCTTTAGTACAAACTTGACTGCTGCAACGCCCACCTTATATGGAAAAGTTTCAATGCGCTACGGATTGTCAAATTAGCAATAAGTTATCTCTGCTCTTGAGTAGGTACAAACTTTACTACTGCAGCGCCACACGTATATCGTAAAGTTAAAATGCGTCACGGGTAGTCGAAATAAGAACTTTGGTATCATTACAACTTTTAACAATCCTCAATAGTGGATTGGATCACTGAGCTCTATATATAATGAGATCAGTGGATTGGATGCTATACGTGTGGCGCTGCAGTAGTCAAGTTTGTACTAAAGAGCAAAAATAAATAAGCTTATTTTGAGCAACTTATTAGGGTGCTTATCTCTGCTTACCATAGCATTTCATCAAACATATAATAATAACATCGCATCATTGTATATAAATTTCTATAGTACAACCATGGAGCAGCGCCATCTAATGAAACTTGTGAACCGCACATTTGGAGGTTCTTACATTTACTAAGTGTCTATTCTGTTACCCTAACAATAGTCGTTAACAAAACAAATTAACAATATTAAATGTATTTTATTGGCTCTAAAATCCATATTTCCTCGACAAGAATCGTAAACAAAACAAAAATCATATATGTTTACGACTGTTGTCAGGGTAACAGAACTAGTAAATGCACGAACCTCAAAATGTGTTATTCACAAGTTTCTTAAGATAGCCATGCAGTGATTATTCAGCATAAAAATGCTATAGATATGTACATACAATGTTTATAGTAACAAAGTTTTAGGTTTTTTTTTGTTAATTTGACAAATAAAATCATTTTTGTTGTGAATCACGCCAACGTTTGAGTTTCTATGAACTGGAATAGGGTTAAAATGGTATATCAAAAGTTCGAAGATCAGTGAAACCCTTCGAGAAGCGAAAATAATTTCAACTGTGGAGCATTGTATATAAATTTCTATAGTACAACCATGGAGCAGCGCCATCTAAAGAAAGTTGTTAACTGCACATTTGGAGGTTCTTACATTTACTAAGTGTCTATTCTGTTATCCTAACAATAGTCGTCTACGAAACAAATTAATAATATATAATGTATTTTATTGGCTCTAAAATCCATATTTGCTTGACAAGAGTCGTAAACAAAACAAAAATCATATATGTTTACGACTGTTGTCAGGGTTACAGAATAGACAACTATTAAATGCACGAACCTAAAAATGTGTTTATCACACGTTTCTCAAGATGGCCAGGCGGTGATTATGCAGCATGAAAATACTATAGAAATGTATATACAATGTGTGGAGTGTGGATAAATGACTGGGTGAGGGGAGTTTGGGACACCTTGGCCGCCCAACTGCAACAACGACACGATTGCATCATTACTAAACTTAAGGCTTCGTAAAACAAGATGGCTGCTGGCAGATAGGTACATACGGATTTTAACAACGAAATTTTAATTTATGAAAATAAACTATATTTCAAATTCAAACTATAATATGGTTGGGAATTTGGAAAGTTCCATCAACCGTATTCCCCATGAATTCAGTCCATCTCTGGTTATTGATATTGTCGAATTCAGAACAAACTTCACTCCTTCCTAATAAACGACACGTACACTTCAACGTTATCCTTATGATCACTATCTGCGACTCGTATCTTAGTTCAGTAGGTGTAAGGCTGCTCATTCTTCTCCCACTTAGACATTGTTTTAAGAATTGCTTCCTCAAAACACCTAAGTTTTCTGCTGTGTAACCTTAAAGAAAACACGTAACTAGAATGATAAAGGGAAAAGTTTTCCAGCTCTTATACTCACTTCGATAAGCGCTGATTTTTTCTTCCATACAATTCCAATCTTGAGGTAAGAAAAGTGGCGGGTAAGTCTCGGATTCTCTGACGTTTAATAAAAAAACATAATCTATTGAAATGGGTGAGTTGTTGAGAGATTTTAAAAGAACACCGCTGGAAGATATCGATGCCAAATATTGTCCATCATCTTTTTGTTTTTTGATCTGATCTCGTTGCTTTCGTCGTTGGCTACCGTTTATTTGAAATTTGGTTTTGGGTTTTACTTTAAGAGCATCCTGTCTCTCTTTTTCAATTTCCAAGTGCAATAGACTAAGTGGTTCTTCTTTTTTAAGGCTATTTTGAAAAATACTGGAAACAGTTTCGTTGGTTGGCATTTCGAGACTTATGAAATCACTTCGAAAATTCCTTTTGCCTGGATATTTAGACCTTTCTCTGATTCTTCGATCATTGCTTAAAGATTCTTTGTCAACATGATTATTTTGATATACTTCCTGGCTACGGAAGGGCTGAGTTTCATAGTCTATCTATAAGAAAAAGTATTGAATGTTTTCTTTTTTTAGTCATATATAAAATATTTGTGTGGTCTTTTATTCAACACATCCAACCCATCACTTATTACGTTTATTTAATTTACTAATAGAAATATTAAACACACTCTGGATAATTTTCTTACTTTTGAAATGATTTTTGTTCATACTGTATAATAATGTCGGCTGTCAGCCGTCAGCCGAATAGCGGGAATAACATGTAGCATACGAAAACATGCACGTGCCGTAATTATTCGGAACTGGTGGAAGTGTGATCATAGCCTCTTCGCGGCGGCCGGTAGTAACAAGCCTTTAAAAAAAAGGTTTGGCTAATATGATCAGGCTGGTTCCTCAGGTTGGCAAACAGGTTAATTCCCTGTTCCGTAAAACTAAGAATTACGAACCCGACAACAAGCCTCGGAAACGGATTGATCTCACGACGACAACCCACGCAACGAAAACGGCAAAACGATTGACGAATTTTCTTATGGAACGTACGATCGCTCTAGAGAGCTCGAGCTGCTCAGCAGCTAGCTGATGCCCTGTCAAAATATAAAGCTGACATAACAGCACTGCAAGAAATCAGATGGACAGGGAATGGTGTTTTCCAGAAGAAAGAATGTGACGTATACTACAGCTGTCATACAAAACACCATGTGCTCGGGGTAGGCTTCGTAGTCAGCGAAAAAATGAAGTCTTCCATCATCGGCTTTAACGCTATAAGCGAAAGGCTATGCACCCTTCGAGTGCGAGGCAAATTTACTAACATCAGCCTCATTAACGTTCACGTACCTACGGAGGAGTCCTCAGACGAAGAAAAAGAGACTTACTACGAACAAGTCGAGAGGGCCCTCAATGCCTGTCCAAGGTATGACGTAAAAATCATCCTTGGGAATTTGAATGCAAAAATAGGTCGGGAGCCGGTATTCAGGCACTACGCAGGCACCCATAGTTTGCATAGTTTGCATAATGACAATGGACTTCGAAAAACATGGTCGTTGCGAGTACCAGGTTCCCGCGAAAAGATATCTACAAAGCCACCTGGGTATCACCTGATGGAGTCACTCGTAACCAAATAGACCACGTGTTGAGAGACCGTCGCCACTACTCGAACTTGATAACGGTACGAACGTACCGAAGCGCCAATATCGACTCGGATCACTATCTTGTTGGTATGGTCTTCCGAGGGCGGATTGCCTTTCGAAGACGTATTGCGTTAGGACTCGCCCTAGAATAACTTGATATAGGGAGAGTAAGTTCTGGAGCCATAATGCTGGGTATAGATGAGAAGTGGACACGCCTTAAGAATACTGTCATTGTCATTAATACTGCCAACTCCATCTTAGGCAGCAGTCGTAGGAATTGGAACGACTGGTTTGATGATGAATGCAAGCTAGTGACTGAACGTAAGAATGTTGCGTACCGAGCAATGCAACAATCTCATAGAACGCGGGTACACGGGGAAGAATATAAAGAGCTCAGAAGAATAGAAAAACGGCTTCACAGACAGAAAAAATCAGCCTGGGAGAAGAACTTAATATGTGAAATAGAAAAAAGCCGAGAGCGAGGTCCGCACCAGGCGCCGAAGTTCTACCAATCCGTCCGAAACCTGACGCAGTACACACCACGCTGCACATACTGCAAGGACGAAGAGGGAAATCTGATCACCGATCCACAAAGCATACTGGAGCGATGGGAAGTGTACTTTAATGAATTGCTAAATGGTCCACTCACTGCAGAAGTGGAGGCTCCACTGCTTCAAGACGTATACCCGTCACCAAGCATAGAAGAGGTTGAGAAGCTACTAGAACTTTTTGCATTCATCATTAGTTAATTCCAGACGATGTATTTATCGATTTTTTACTTTTAATTTAATTAGGTAATATAAATTATATTTATGTATTTGTAAATTTAAAATAATCTCACACAAAGCAAAAATATTACACATAAATCAATAACAGCTGATTCTGACATTTCAACTCTATATACGATCTACCTGCACTTCCTCAAAAGCAAGTGTAGAAAAGCCTATTATAACTTACTATATGCTCTACTCTTAAAAAACTGAATGAACAGCAAATCAAGCAAATCTAGATGCATCTAGAGCAGAAAATGTCTCACTGAACAGTAAAATCCTGCTCTTTTCTACTCAGAGTAGGTTAGAGTAGCTCACTGAACAAGACTAATAATAATATTGCAACGTAAGTGATAACAACTCTGATCGTGCCGGCCGCTCTGCCTGTCCATAGCCACTTTAGTGCACAGGCCCTATTGAGTGTGTATCTGCGTATCTAAAGATATAGCTATAGACAACAGATACATCATTGACGTAGTATGTCAATGAGATACATACCAGGGCACACTACATAGGATTTTTGCTTACTGCAGAAAAGACTTAACAAAAATTAGAAACTGGGATTAAATAGCTAATAGTTGTGTTCGTTGAACTCCATGAATGAAAGAATACAAGATTACGACACTTTGGCATTTTCACTTTGTTGTTGTTTCACTTGTGACGTAATTTTCACTTGTGACTTAAGCACCTTGCACTCTTTTTCCCTTTGGTTGGGGTAAATTCATTACAAGAGTCCACCATTTAATTGTTTTTCTTTTTGTTCTTACGTCACAAGTGAAAAAAACACAACAACAAAAAGATGAAAAAAAACCAAGTGTCGTAATCTTGTATTCTTTCATTCATGGTTGAATTTTGTCACCCTGAAGCGTTATTTGAAAAACCTCGATTCGCCCTGGTGAACAAATTCTGTGTTTTTTGAAAATCAGGGTCGCCCTTAACTCGCCATGACGTAGCTCTAGGTTTTTGCTGGGGCGACTTGAGGTAAACAAAGTGACATACATATGTATGTTGTCAATGATATGCTTACAATCGTTCTCTGCATTAAATATTTTCTTTTTCTTTTGCAATTCATAGAAAAGAAATAATAGATTTATTTTAATGAGAATAAATAGAAAACTGAAATATAGTAAAAGCAACAAATTTCAAGTTTTAATTTCGAAAACGAATATTTTTTTATTTCTTTCTTTTTGTCAAGAAAACTAAACCAACCCTTGTGCGTTTTTTGAAAACAGAAAAACTCCGTTTTTTTGACAGTTCTTGGGTCTGTCAAAAAACCTGGGTCGACCTTGTGTAAAATTCAACGAACACAACTAATGCAGATGTAGGTAATGAAATTACCACATTGACCATAACATTTTTCATGTTATATGAAAAACAAAAAAGCTAAGTGAATCCGAATTCATAGTCAGGAAGCACCCAGAAAAATCCCACTGAGAGCACAAAATGCACAGCTTGTTTTTTTTTGTCACGTTTTCTTGTACTATAAATATTTATATATTTTAGAACTAGCAGTACTTACAGTTTCGTGTGGATTGTTATCCAAGTATGGCAAATATTGAAAGTAACTTCCATTTTCAAAGTCAGGAACGGATTCCGTCTTTTCTTCGATGGACCCCTTTATATTGACAGATTGCTTAGGGTAATGAAATTCAGGTTTTTCAACTTCTTCGGTCTTTAGTTGCTCTTCTATAGATGGTTGGTCATTTATGTTTTTCATCAATTTAATCAACATTTTGGGATGTTTGAGATGAGGCTTTGATTTTCCTTTTTTTAAAACCTCAGATTTTTGTGTTCGACTCAGTTTTAGCTCCAGGTCATCTTGAATTGAAGTAAATAGGTAGGTATAGTCAAATTTTTTTTTGTTAATATTACCTGTGCTGAATATTATTGCGCCCGGTGGTTCAATGTGTCTGCTTATCGCATATAAATTAACAACAGTGGGTTCATTATAACGAAGCATACATGTATCTGCTCTAGCTTGAAGAATTATGTCGCTACCTGCAATAAACAAATTTCAGCTTTTGAAATATATAAGAACCTACTAAACAATTTAGGCAATGTTAAACATAGCTTTTTTGCAGGCTACTTAAGTAGTAGATAACATATCAAAAGTCCTGGCATCTGGGAAGTGAGCCGGAGTAGGGCGAATGTTGCGAATTGAACCACACATTCCTACAGAATGTTATTGATGTCAAAACTGAACCTCACCGAACCTTACACTATGTACAGCTCGGTTTTTACGCGTACGAAGTTGCTCTCCTTTACCAGGACTGAACTTAGCCTGACTGAAGAAGTGTTCTATTCACCCATGAGTCTAGGTTTTAGCAAAAAACAACAGCCCAATGGTGTGGGTGGGTATTTTCACGCCCGAAAAAACCGAGCTGTACATTGTGGTAGGATGAGTAAACTCCAGTTTCGACATCAAGAACCTCCTTGAGGAATATATGGTTCCATTCGCACCTTATTGCAGAGAACTTTTTGCTGAAGCAGGACAATAAATTCTAGACCACACGTTGCTAGGTGCGTTACTACTTAAAACAAGTGGATATCAATGTGAAGGCTTGATCTGCTCTGGGTAAAGGAATGGGGCGATTTGAACGATATAGATCGACTGACAGACTGACACACAGACAGTCTGTTAGAATTTCCAGAGAAAATGACCTAGGCAATTTTGTATGGAGTTTGGGCCCATTTTCAACATTACTCAACAGTAATGAAATTTATGTCGTACGAAAGCGTAAAAAGAGCACTGATGTATATCATTATATGGCAGCTAAATCAAAATCGAGTGCAAAAGTGGTGTTTTCGAGAATTTTATAAAAAAAGTACTTAAAGGACTATGGGCAATTTTGTCTGTAGTTTGGGCCTATTTTCAACTTTGCTCAACAGTAATGAAACTTATGTCATATGAAAGCGTATAGAGAGCACTCTATTTCATTATATGGCAGCTTAATAGAAACCGAGCGCAAAAGTGGTGTTTTGGCGCATTTTATAAAAAAAAGTATTTAAAATGCAAGCAAAATAAAATTTTTTTTTTTATAATATTTACCAATTTTGCGCTCGATTTCGATTAAGCTACGATATAATGAAATACAGTGCTCTTAATACGCTTTCATATGACATAAGTTTCATTACTGTTGAGCAATGTTGAAAATGGGCCCAAAACGCCCATGGTCCTTTCTTTATCTGAAGAAGTATAGTGTAGTGGACATGTATAAACATGCAGTGTAGATGTGTGTTAAAAAAAGGAGATATGATTAAGTTTTAGTACTGTATTGCAAAGAAAATAAAACAAACCTGGAATGAACTCATATGCATCTTTTGCGCCATGTTTATTTCTGCACTGCGTCTGCCAATGGAGAAAAAAATCACCGCCAAACGTCTGCGAAATCGACATTCCACCAAGCAAACTGCTGGCTCCCCCCGAATCATTCATCATTTCGTCTAACAATGGTTTTCCAGTGATGCCATCTAAAATTGTTGTCTGTGAATAGTAGTAAACTGGAAATCCTGGTCCGGTATTGTATTTAACCAAGAAATCCGTTATATTATCACGATTGAAATACCCTGGAACAATAGCACTGACACTTTGACTGGCTGGGAAAGTAAAATTCCATAGCATCTGAAAGTTTCGTCCATCAAATGCATACACCGTCGAATTGAAAGAAGACACAACAATATCATTTATTGAATCTCCTGTAAGATCAATCGCAACTGCTGGAGTCATGAAACCAGAAGAATTTGTCCTATATAAGGATGTAAACTGTTTTTCACGAGTATACATCATCAAATTGAGAAGTCGAAGTGAATATACACCGCCGGGTGTATTTTGACCCCCAGTTAATATCACTAAATTTTCAGTACCATCTTGTTGAGTTACTATTTGTATCGGTACAAAGGCTTCTTCTCTAAATGGTGTAGGTATTGCGCGAATAACCTTACCAGTTTTTCCGGAAATCAATTTTATGTGATCAGAGCGGGAGCCTTCCCGTTTCTCAACGTGAACTGCTAGAATTTCTGGGATCTCATCGCCATCTAAATCTCGAACAGAATTTATGGTATAGAGGTCAATTATGACCAGAGTATTCGTTTCTATTTCATTCTCCTTAAACTCCCAAATTGTGTTTCCATTTCGACCATTTACAGCAAAAATCGTCTGTAACGACAAATTGTTAAATTTCATTATGTTAATAAAAAAAACATACACTGATGCTATGATGACATATATTAAGTATGATTAAAGTATTCACCATAGCTATAGATAAAGTTTAAAACATGAATACATAATAACAACATATGTAGGTACTTAGCACAGAAAAACAATAGATAAGCAAAATTACGGAAAAATTCCTACAAATTACCCTTAATTATAACCGGGGCTAATGTTTTTAAGGGGGTAAAAGGGGTCAAAATTATTATATGGACTTGCAAAAAAACACGGCTAATGTTCTCTAAAAAAAGGTCTTAACACTTCGTATTGTACCATCAAGAATTTCGACAAAAAATTGTTAAATTGCTTCTAAGTCTGTTTTTTTTTAAACACTGCACTTTTAAACTACTATTTGGCGATTTTTGTTTATATTTTTGTGGTTTTACCACTGCCTAATCCACAGAAAAAAAATTCAATGCACGACTAAGTCGCACGAACTTGCTCTTATGGAAAACTATGTGAACACAAAAATATTAATTCGGGATTACGTTTACAGTTTAAGTGATCCTTTAGTTGCGTTCGACTTATTTTTAAATAAACTACAGACGCCACATTCTGAATTGCATCATTGTTACCAACAGAGAGTCGACCAAATCTAAACGACTTAAGCCATAGTTAAAGTTGCCACAAAATAAAAAAAAATCGTCTTTGACCTTAGACTTAAAAACTATTACAAGCCATAAATGATGCACTGAAATTAGACCCGAAATACCCAAATGCCTCACGTAGGATGGCGAAAAACGCTAGTTATATTAAAGAGCAATGGGTACAATGAGAATTAAATTTTGAATCGTACTATCGTAGTTTAAATGATCTACATTAAAAAATAAATGCCTCAGATTTCATCAATGTAGCCAATAATTTTAACGAGCGCTTTTCGACCGAATCACGAATACCAAAATGTGACCCTAAAATTAACCTCATGATTTTGAATCAAAATCCGCATAACATACATAAGTGGAAATTCAATTTGATGTGCATAGTCACATTTTTTTATATTTTAGTGTATAATTGTTTATTTATTTTTTCCTTTTTTTATTTTTTTGTTCCTAATATGGAACACCTCTTTTCTAGTATTCCATTTTAGGAAAAAGGAGGTTCTCTGAACTACATACATATATACAAAATTTACTTATTATTTTACTGAACTAACATAAATACTTTGGATTATCCCAAGGGTTAAGCTTTTGAATATTTACTCTTAAAAAAAATTGTTTAAAGTAAGCCCGATAAAAAATATAACACATATAAAGCAAAAACATAAGACACATTTTGCGAACTCTGTTAAAAGAGGCGAAGCTTTTATTTCTCAAAGTGATTTTGTTCTGAAAAAGACAGATAGTTTCCGGATTCAGGAATAAGTGATCACATGACGTCTAGAAAAGAGTGCGGTTTATTTCTTCAAGAAAATTTGAGAAGCCAATATATATCCGCGTTGGAAATTGTGAAGTTATTCATTTATTTATTTATTTGAGCTACACTGCTGGTCACTTGAATAGGTTCAACTTTTGTTGCAACTAACTATAAGCCTCTCTTCATGTCTAATACAAAAACTTAATTTTGTTTTTATATGTA
The DNA here is from genome assembly GCA_951217065.1 of Baccha elongata. NCBI lineage: Eukaryota > Metazoa > Arthropoda > Insecta > Diptera > Syrphidae > Baccha > Baccha elongata. Next base: position 49,310,398 of record OX578272.1, on the reverse strand, counting down.
TCTACTGAAAGAGCATAATCATACGCTTACTTATGGGAAAATTATTAGTCTGAAAACTAACTGTTATTCTTAAGAACTTACTTTATTGAATTCATTAACAAAAACAAGCAAAATTTTTGGTTCATTTCAATAGGTTCAACATCTTTGGTTCGCTCTTGTATTTTTAATTGTGTAGTAGTCACAATACATATAAGCCCTATTAATAAAAAACTCTTATTTTGTCTCTAACTCATGGCTACACCATGGAATAAGAGATAAGTCACGAGTTAAAATTTCTTATCAATAAAACAAAATAAATCATGGAACAGCTAGTTCACATTCGGTAAGAAAATTCAACGAAAATCTACTACAGTTCTATTACAATTATTTTTGTATGGTCTGTGAGCATGTTTCCATCTGAAGAACGCTAAGTGTTTCCACTTAAAGATTTATGAGTTTGTTGTTTATCTCTTTGTATTTTGTATTTTCATAATGCCGATTAATAAGTTTTGCGTTCCTATCATATCGTTAACAAACAGATGAATGGAAACTCTTAAAAAAGGAAATACAAAATAATAATTTTCTTGTTTGAAAAGGTTAAATTTAAGATTCAAATTTTCAACGGAAGATCTTAAGATCTTTTTAATGATCATAAGAACTTATCTTAATCCGTCTGTGTCTCAGCAATCACTGAACCAATTTACACAGTTCACATGCTGTTGGATAGAGGAAATATCAAACAAGGTCGTGGGGACTGTTTTTCTGGACAGATGTCCCTGGTTTGGCCAAAAAACGACAAAAAAATTGCAATTCCGGAACTCAAATAAATAGGGCGGAAAATATACTTTTCAAATTTTTTTTTTTTTTTTTTTTCAAAATAATAATAAAGAAGAAGAAAAACATAAAAAACAAATAACGCTGAGCTGAAAGTAAAGTAAGGATGATCTAAACTTTGTAGGGCATATTTTAATGTTTTAGAAAAAGCAGAGTTTCTAAAACTAAAATTACGTCTTCCCAATATATTAGGCCAAGTATTCTGTTTACTTTGAATCATTTTTTTTTATCCAGAAAACTTTGCGAAAGTCAGTCATTCTGAGTTCGATAAAACTTCACACAAAGCTTGAATCATTTTTACTTTAGATTTAGCAAAATGTTTTTCATTTTTAAATTTTCGGAAGTTTTTTGTAAAAAAAATATATATTTCTATAACAGAATATCCCCTTTAATCTTTACATGTATTGGACTCCACGAAATACAAGAGCGAACCAAAGATCCTATTCAAATGAAACAAAAATGTTGCTTGTTTTTGTCAATGAATTCAATAAAGTAAGTTTTTAAGAATAACAGTTAGTTTTCAGACTAATATTTTTCCCCAGAACTAAGCGTATGTTTATACTCTTTTCAGTACATGTGAAACAAACTTGAGTTATTGTATTGGATATGGAGAGAGGCTTATAGTAAGTTGCGACAAAAGATGAACCTATTCAAGTGACCAGCAATGTACAAATAACATAATTCTTAGCTGTTAAAATATGTATGTATAAATATAATTCTAATCTTAGGCCCAGTTTTTCAGCTTGAGATTATTCCAGGGTTAGATTAACTTCGAGTTAACACTGATTTAAATACGTTTTTCAGTGAGATCCAGAACTAACTCAAAGTTAACCCACCAATTTAGCTGGTTTAACCTCGATTTAACTCGAGATTTCAACAACCTAATAGAAAAACGCGTTTTCATCATTTTAATTTAATTACAAATTTTTTGAATATAAATTGAAATCAATTAAACTAAAACAATTATTAAAACCAATACAATTAGCAAAAAGTGGTTCATGAATACCGTAAACAGTTCTATTAAATGTTAAATTTAAAAATTCAAATTGAGGGAACATTTTGTTTTACATTAATTGTTATTTTAAAAAGAAGATTATTTGAATCGATATTTTGCCAGATTGGAGCACCTATCCCGAGGAAGATGCCGCAATGCAAATAACAGCAACTTTTTTTGAACCGATTTATGTTAACATTTTAACGTGGACACCATAAGTTGCTAAAGTATTTTAAGCCCGATCTCACCAAAGAACAATAAAGAATTTTTTTTACACTATCAGATCTTATTCAAATTTAGCTTAAAGCAAGCATCAGCAGTTGAAAGAAGATTTGCCAAAACATATAATGTGTCCCAATGGCTCATCACTTAGTGCAGGTGTTAGTTGTTAGTAGTACAATACAACAAAAACAAAAACACATGAACATAAAAACATGAAAACATATAGTCAAAATTAAACAAAATGACACATTAGGATCGTGGAGCACTGGGTCTGAAGATAGTTTTTAAATTACTTTTATTTAAATCAAAATCCAACACACCATCGTTCAAGTTATATAACTAACTCATCCGCTTGAGAGGCTCATGCTATAATTGGTTCTGTGATGTTCAATATTGAAAAGGGCTTAGAACCTCGAAGGTGTTAGGACCGTCCGCGGTAGTTTAAACCATTTGAGGCTAACAGGTCCGACGCATCAATTAGTCGAGAGAAGTTGATGGAAAAAAATTAAGTCATTGTTTACTCTATACGTTGATATAAAGATTGTATCTGCAAAAGCCTTATCCGATGCTCGTAGGGTGGCGAGTTATGAAGATCGCCCATGGAAGGCCTTTAAGAGCAAAGCTAATACAATTATGCTGGACTGATTCAATACGTTTCTTATGGATTTCAGAGAAAGGGGTCCATACTTGTGAGGCATACTTAAGGACCACTTTCTATTGCATTTGAACAGTTATGTAAAAAGTTAAGAAGGTTTGTAACAGTAGACCTTTTCTGCACGAAACCGTGTTGCTGTTTACATGATGTCAAATTTGTCGTCTTTTTTTAAAAACAGGAAAGAGAAATGATTTCTCCTAGAATGACGGAAATTTCCCAGACTTTAACGAAAGCTGAAATAATAATTGCAAGGGCTGCACTATTACACTATTACGCAACTGGGAGGTACCGTCGGGGCCATAGGACCAATCATCATTTTATATTGACAAAAAGTGTAAGACCCTATCATCTTGTTCAACAGGAATAGTGTTAAAATTAACTTGCGGGTAGGTGTTCACGTCGTTAAAAAAATCTTTATCAACACTTACATGAGTATCAACAAAAGAGTTTGAAAAATTATTTGCCAGCCAACGCATTGAAAATATCACTGGGATTTCGTACCGAAGAGTTCTCATACACAAAACTTGCTGGGAAGTCATCCGAATTTTTCTTCGAGTTAACAAAATGCCAAATGCTTTTCGGGTCCTGTTTTAAATACATTCCAATGTCGTTAACATATTTGGAGTATAAAGCCATTGAAGCGTTTTTAAATTCTTCAAAAAGAAATATTTTAGCGTTTCATTCTGCAAAAAAAAAATTGAAATCTCAGAGCAATATCTGTAGTTTCCAATGAATACCACATAATATATTTTCAATATTTGATCTACTTATAACTTCAGAAAGCAACTAGAAATTTGTCTTACGAAAATATACGTTTAAAACATATATCAGCTTGGACTGTATTGTTAATTTGATACATACTAAGTCAATAGAAAAAACAAATGGAAAAGAACTAGACCTTGATAAAAGACTATTACGAATTCTGATCAGAACACCGCCTCCTACTTCTTTAGGTTTATCAGCATGACGATCTTTTTCTGTAAACCAAGAACTGTTGATTGAATTTTAAGTATATGTGGATCTTGAAAATCTGTAGCTTAATTCAAAATATAGTCAAAAGTCAATATGTTTATTATATGTAAGTTTTTTATCCGATTATTTTTTTAAAAGATAAATACAATTTAGCATCGTCAGCGAACATTTGGATATTGGATCGGACAATAACATTGAACATATCATTTATAAATAAAAAACAGCGGGGGTCCTATATAACTTCCTTGAAGAACGCTACAATAAAAATGTATTTGTTTTGAAACAACACGAATTGAGTTCCACTTGATTAATAAGATTTGAACCAATTGAAAACTCAGATACGCAGTCCTAATTAATTTTAGTTTTTGCAATAGAATGGAGTAGTTTAGACGATCGAAGGCTTTTGAACAATGAAAATAGATTTGAGATTTAGTTTGATATCCTCCTTCTTGGTTTTTATTTATAATATCAGAGCGAAATTCCATTAAATATGTAGCCATAGATTTTCCCCCAGTAAGTCCATGCTGATAAGGATAAATGAGTTTTTTCGAGTTATTACATTAATTTTCTTTTTTGTATAAGACGAGGTATAAGAGAACAATATGCGACCTTTGTTGCAAATTTTACCAGCTTTAAAAAGTATTTTGTTTTGTTTATATCAAAAACGCATAATTTATAACATTTAAAGCAAAAAGTGGAAAAAAATCTATAATTTCGCGGTTTTTCACGTTTCAGTTCATAAAACTGAACAGGATTGTGTTTGACTACAAGAAGATCTTGAGAAATAATCAGATTGGTGTTTGACCAACTGCTATTCAACCTAAATGGTTGAAATTCTCAAATTTTATTTTATTAATGTTTAGTCAATGTTTAATTTTGTATTTAGTACATATATTTAATTAATAGCAGAAGAAAAAATAATTTTATTAAAATAGTTATTATAAATACGCATGAAAAAACAAAGAATATCGATGGTTTTTATTTCCTTTTGACGCATTTTGTATTTTATTTTGCGGTTTTACTTACCCCTAAACTGCCAGATGCTATGCAATCTATGAAACCGTCCTTATTTATGTCCACTGTACAGTAAAGCGAGAAGATGTTGCCTATACTCCATGTCTGCCATAATAAGTTTCCATTTACCCCATCAAGTGCTATAACTCCTCCTTCGCAAGGTACATCTTCCTTGTCGCCTTTTTGTACTGATTTACATTTTGGCAAGGATATCTCATTGAACTGAAAATTATCGTCTAAAAAGTAAAAAAAAAAGAGGCAAATATTCAAATAATCATGCCCTGGTCTTAAAATGCAACATTACACACACACGTTGGTATGTTATCTGAAAACAAATTGTAGCACTAGCATAAATTATTTTGACGTAAACACCGTTTTACGGTTTGGGGAAATCGCATTGAAAGGTTTGAGAATCAATTGCTATAAGTCTTTTTTTTTGGCTCCTGAAAATTGCGCCAGAATTTTTTTTTTTGGAAAAAACGCCAGAAAATTTTTCATACAAAATTCTGGCTTTTTTTTTTAGGAAAAAATCAAAAACTTTTCTGGCAAAATTTCAGATTTTCAGGCTTTTTTCCATTTACATAAATAAAAAAAAGGGAAGGCGGGTGCGGCGTGGGTGCGACTCGGGTGCGGCGCGAGTGCGTTTTTTACTAATGTAAACATGCAACATGTCTGCTATGATTACGGCAACATCACAAGTAGCAAATTTTTTTTCCAAATTGATATTAGGAAATTAGGCCAGAATATATTAATTGATTTGCTGGCCTAATTTCCATTTTGCTTTCTGGCTTTTTTTTATTTCTGTCCAGCACAATTTCTAATGTTTCTGTCTTATCTTCCACAAAAAAATCTGCTTCTTTTTCCAGTTTGAAGCAAAAAAAAAATGTTCTGGTGTTTTTTCCAAAAAAAAAATCTGGCGAAATTTCTGGGAGCCATTTTTACACAATAGCTAGGTAAGTAAAGTATACTCAAAACAAAATAAGACATAACCAAGATTTACTTACCTTGAATTTTATCTACAAACAAATTAATTGGCAAACACTGTTGAAGTGAAGCATTTATTTGTAGAGTTTGCATGTTTATGACAGTCCTTTGAACAAAGTTTTTACCGTTGTCTCCAAAAGAGTTTAATGCAAAATCCCAGCACATTGGCTACTCATTCGATTGGTTCGATTCTATATTCTAATCATTGTCGCAGCCTCAAAGGGCTGTTGCAAGTCGTATCGGTATGTCAAGGTGAGCTATCCGAAAACTCCTAGATCAGGAAAAACTAGGGACACAACACCCCGATACATTAGACAGGATCTCATCAAGGCGTTAAAAGCCTTTTGGAAACCATATCCAACCAAAATTTTACTCATCTCTGTTAGAAAGCGTACCAGGTAGGCAAAGACAGTGCATACAGAGCAGAGAAGTGCCCACTCGCTATCGCTACTAAAGCTCAACATATTTCCTTTGATTAAAATTTAAAAAAAATATCCGTATTGATTACCTGTGTGTTACTCGATTTCTTTGTATCCTAAGCACAAAAAAATTACAAAAAAAACATAATCACTATTTTTTTTTTTTAAAGGAAAGACAAAAAACAAAGTGTGCACTATTTTGTTTTGAGTAGCTTATATAAAAATTCTCTTTTTCATAACTAAAAACATATGTTCATTTATCCCGAAAATAGTCTAGGAGCAAGTGAACGTGTTTGGTTAGACGTTAATGCACACAAATTTGTTAATCGTCTTGTTAAGTTATGTCTCACTGACTGGAAGCTCTTTACATAAGAACAGAACAAATTTTACGCTTAATGTTTTTTGCAATGATGGTATTATAGTATCTTTATAATATTTGTTTTGACAATATGTGATAATCAGTTTTTCCGTCAGTGAAATTTTCTTCAAGTCGGTCATTAACTTGACCGACTTGAAGAAAATTTCACTGACGGACATGAGGCGTCAGTGAGTTGCGGGACACACATTAACATAGGTCTGTCAGTTAGTATGATAAAATTTGTTTCTTCACTGACCACTCATGAGCTATTGTGTCACTGACATGAAAACCACACTAGTTTGCGTGATATGGCATTTACTGCTTACAACATCAGCTTTAAGGCAGTGAAAATCACGTCATAATCGATTTAGCAGTTTCTAACGGTTTCATATATGTATACGAATTTTTGAAAAAAAGCTCCCGAGGGCCATCTAGGCAAGAACAAAATTAGCAAACATTATGCGCTACAACATCAGCTATTTGGCTGTGAAATTCTTGTCTAAGTCGACCCAGTGTTTTTGAGATCAGCCGGAGCAAACAGACAGATAGACAGACATAGACCCTGATTAGACCAGTTTTTTTTCCGTACGTTTCGCCATACGTCTTTTTGACGTTTTGGGTGAGGGGTGTAGAAACTAAGGGGGAATGAAGTAACGAAAGCACGTATACAAATTTAAAGACTTTTTCTGTGGTTGAAAATTGACGTTTCTTGTTTGACAAGTAAATATGTTTGGTTTTAGCGGGCATCATAATAAATATTTTGTATGATGTGGGTGACAATGGATGAATTGCTTGCTTGTTAACTCAGAGGCTGCCAGTTCAATTCTCACTCTGGTACAAAGCATTTTTTTTCCTTTCAGCATACCTCCCCCCCAGCTTATGCTGGACGTCGCCCATGAGGCAGGAGGTATGCAATGAAAAATAAAAATCAACTAGCCAAAAATCCATTGTACCAAAACAATTCTTTCCTATCTTTCTACTCCTTCTAACTAGTGTCGTGCAACACCTGTTGCATCTAAAAAGCAATGTGCCTTACAGACACATAGTTAAAATATTATTATAATTATTAAAAATTAAAAGTGATAAAGGACTATCTCAACAGGATAAAAATAATTGAGGCACTTGAAAGTGTTCTAAGAGAACTACAAAAAAAAAAAAAAATAACAAAGCATCAATTGATGCAATAAAATTGAAAATTATAACCCTTCGATCCCAATTTAAAAAGGAAAGAAACAAATGCTTAAAAAAAAATGTCACTGATCTTAACATAAAGAGATAATTGTTTTTAAATGGACATGCATTTGATATGAATCCGTGACAAAGAAAATTTTTGACGTTTGGTTTCACCTTTTCGCAGAACAAGAATCGGAATTACGGTGAACAATATTCAAACTTTAACGATTATTATTATTATTCTCTGAAGAGGGGCTACAAAAAGTGGCAGAAAGTTTAAAAAATAAATTTGTTTTAATAACCTGGCTTGGAGTAGACTAAAAAAGTATTTTCATTTATTTTTTTCACAGAACTGGAATTATCTCGATGATTATATGAATAATTTGGGACTTGGGACTTATGTGTTATTTCCCAACAGTTGAGATTGGCTGGGCCAATATAGGATTTGGGGTGGGTGCGAGTTTGGGAGGGTGCAGTGTCTTAATGCTTTTTTGAAGAGAGTCTTATTGCCACTTTGAAAAGGAATGAATGTCCGCGCGGGTGTTATTTCCTGTTATAGTGGGAATTATGTCACACGGGCTTTATTTCCGTGGCCCTTATTTCACTTCATCTATTTCATTTACAAAATAAAAAACAAAAACATTTTCCTTTCATAACAAAAAACGACAAAACGAATTAACAAAAAAAAATTACTTTAGAAAAAATCGCAATAAATAAGATAAACTTTACATACAATAAATGAAAGTAGTGTTTTTAATTCTTGTCTTACTTATTTCAAAACTGTAATTTTTAAAGTTAATTTTCTGTGATTTTAAGAAAAGAATCTTGGAAGATTCAAGTTTTTGCGAATTTGAAAAACTAAAACCATGGTACCATGGTATCTACACCAGCAGTGTGTCAAAGGTATAATAAAATATTAATATGTAACTGCCATAAAATTATCAGAGCAACAACCATTTGTAATATATTTTTGTGATTATCCTCTAGAGGAAAAATTCGAATTTGTTTTGACCGGCCTAATGGGTACCTGCATAAAAGGTTTAAATTTTCCATATTTTGTCGAAAACGGCTCTAACGATTTTGATAACATTTTGTAAACGTTAAAACGTTAATATGTGTAGTGCTGTTATTATAGGTATCTAACTGCATTTTAGGGTTTTGTAAATTCGGTCTTTAATTGATAGTGGCTCGGCAGATTTGATATAATTTTCAAGAAGTAATTTTTAGTTTTTGTCTAAACAACCATTCAATTATAGCTACCATAACTAAATAAAAATCCCATAGACTTAGTAAGAAAGAGCTAAATTACATTAATTTTAAATATGCTTATAAAAATCACATAGATAAAATATTTAAATAAAACTTTTTGCTTACCCACTCCATATCCAAATATAATGTCCATTACATCGTCACCATTCAAATCGGCCTTCCTCATGGGACTTTCACTGTTTATGCGAGGAAATGTATGATTCCATACTTTGAGCGCACTTATTTGATTACAGGGTACAAATTCTGTATTTATAACTTCATCATTCGAAACTGTTGAATGCAAGCTGGAATTATGTTCTTTTTTTAACCATATTCTGATTTTTTGCAAGGGAATTGGAAATATCATCAGTACTAATGAAGACAACATAATGAATACGATACAAATAGTTAACACTACTAGCCCATAACAAAAGGGTTCACAGCATTTAAAGCATTTCTGATGTTTTTTCATTATAGGCGGGATGAAACTCTTTCCACAATTTTTCCGTCGTGGTGCCATTAGTGGCCGTTTGAGACATTTTTCTTCATTGATCTGTAAACAACAATAATACCTACTCATTAAGAAAAGATGTAAATATTTATTTTCAATACCTTGGTTGTGCGAGCATCCTTTATAAAAACATCGTCTTCAAACTCATCACTTATATCTTCTTCATTGCCATCACGAATAACAATCCTATCTGACGGAACATATGGTCGCATTTTTATCATAGTGAATGAAGTTTTTCTTTAAGATAAGAGTTTGATAGATATTACTATAATAAGTTCACACTGTTTATGAAATTAATAAATTGTATGATGTAACCTTAAACTAAATGACTTTTCGACAATGCATCCAAATAAAAACAAACAAAAAATAAAATTTACTGTTACTCACAGTTTAGTGCAATAATAACAACAACGGAAAATCGATATTTAACTCAAAACACATTTCTTGGACATTCTTGACATGCGCAAAAACATTAGAGTACTCGTGGTATTTTCAATTGAAGTTCCATTATTATGCTTTATTTGGTACAAAAAAAAATTGGTCACATGGTTCAAATCATGGTCGTTTTCCAGCCATATTAAAAATGGCCGTCAAAATCGGGGTAATAGGGTGCGAATAATTCAAGAAATGATTCTTCATAGGTATATCTTACGAAAAAAAAAATAGTTAAGGAGTAACAGCCATATTTTTTAGAATTTCTTAAGACTTGTCTCAGACGTAATTAAGTTAATTTTGTTTCAAAAAGAGCTCGTTTCAAAACGGTGTGGCGCTCCAATTTCCGCCAAACTAAACGCGGTGTTGTATTGCTAAATATTATAACGGGGAGTTGAAACACGGCTTTTCAACGCGCTCTGTTTGACTAAGACTTTTGCAACGTCTTTACAAACCATTTTCTATTTGTACCCCTTTCTACGGGAGGGGCAGCTTTGTAAAAATATTTTTTAAATGAAGACAAAAATAATTATAAATAATGGCATCACTAACAATATAAGTATCTTTACGGTTTTTGGAAGCCAAAAGTCCGTTTTATTTTTTATATAAAGTTATTTCTATAAACAATTTTCGAAAAAAATAACTTAAAATTTAAGATTTTGATTAAAAAAAAAAACAAAAAACGGATTTCAAATGATATTTTTTTAAATCCTGAAGTAAACTGGAGGCACTGGTGTCTATTTAATTTTCAATCGAACACTGAAACCCAAACGGTTTTATGGTCTTCAGTTTAAAAGTTACTAGGTACTTTTTTATTATTTTGATTTTTTAGTATTAACCTGGTATTTCTCATCTAACGAATTTCGTTATAATGTCTTGCGCCGACTTAGGGGCTAGTTACATAGATAGCCATCATTGAACGATTTCTTTTTCAATTTTAAGTTATGTATTTATATATGGTGTTATAGAGTATTAAAATGAAGGTAATTAATTATATTTGGATTTTTTGGTTAAATAAAAGTAACTCAATTTGAGCTTATTTCACGTAATATTATCATTTGTGATTGCAATGATGGTAATCGCATTTCAATGATCATTGAAATGACAAAACTGTTAATATTTCATGAATTAAGCTCCTTTTTCACTATTTTTACAATAAAAAAAAAACAATAAAGACAAAAAACGATTTAGGTCGAAAAAACGCACATCGCTGATTTTTTCGGGGGGAAGTTGTTAGGGTAGATACCAACATCTTGAAACCAAGTTTGCAGCTTTGAAAAGCTTGCGCTAACTTTGTGGTGGCCAAAAAACCTCAACATTTTTGGAATTTTTTGCATTGTAACTTCATAAAAGTGCATCCGAAGAAAAATAATTGTATGCACTTTCAAAGTAGACACAATATGCTAAAAATGTAAGCCCAACAGCGGTTCCGTAGCTATTATGATTTTGAAAATACAGCACTTCAAAGATTGAATTTTTTTTCTTTTAGTAGTGGGAAGAAAATTTAGGGATATTTTGGAAAAATTTCACGATTTTCGTACTTTTTTATGAATCCGGCTTATAATTCCAAGACAATGAAAAGACATGTGGTGCGGGCGAATATCTTAGCCATCTTTAACTAAAATAAATTTGTGACAATTTGAGTCATAATTGAGCTCTCTATGTATAATAGAAACCTAGATATAACCGTCAAAATTTCATGCTTGAACAATGTTTGCAGTATAATATCTTAAAGAAGAATTGTTCTCAACCCATTTACAGTAGCATCAGCGGGTAGCAAATTCAATGTACTTGATTTTGCAGTTTTGAACGACCACCGCTAACTGAAGGAGGGAGGGGGGGAACTGCAAGATTTTCGGACTTTTTTCGCAATTCGGCTCAAAATTGCTAGACAACGTAATTATAAGCCAGATTCTGAAAAAAAATCGAAAATCTTGCACTTTCCATCCCTTTATTCGAAACTGCAAAATCAAGTACATACCACTAGGATAGGACCATACCAAACAATAGGTATCCCAAAGTCAAACTTTTGCGACCTTTGCCTTTTTTTTTTGTATACATCAACTGGGCTTAAATACAGTTTCCATAGAACTTTTTAGAAAAAATGGTCAATTTTTGAAATGCCGCAGCATGCCCCCCCCCCTACCAATTTCAGCTGTTGAGATATACAGCTAGGTTTGCCACCCAGGTACTGTGACTCTTAGGGACATAAGCCCAAAACTCTTTTGTTTGGACTTGTGTCCGACTTTGGTTGGATTTAATTCCAAAATTCGATTTTGGACTTATGTCCCATCAAAGTGGGACATAAGTTAAAAAAAAAATCATTTTGGACTTATCTCCCGAGGAGTTATGTCCCTGCGCCTTGGTATCTATTTTAACAACTTCCCAAAAAAATCAGCGATGTGCGATTTTTTGCGACCTTCGATGTCTCTATTGACATCGAATTTTATAAGAAATAAAATTAATAATGGTATACAAATTCCATATATACTAATATGAAAATTAGTTTAAAAACCAAGTAGAGGACTTAGCATCATTTTATTTTAAAGCAATTATGTTACCTTCAAGCAGTGGCGGCTGTATCTTAAGTGCGCTCGTGCGCTGAACCACCAATTCAAATTACAAAAAATTACTTCATCTTTATTTTACTATAACCATATTAATTTATTTTTTAATCATACGAAAACATCATAACAAATAAAATTTCCAATTATTCGAAACGATAAGAGCTTTACTAAACTACAAAGACGTACATATTATATGTATGTATTTTCCCTATAAAGAAAAATTCTCGTGCGCTTGGGGTAAGCGCAAAGCGCTTTTCCAAAGTTTTTTCACGATCACCGAAGCGTACAGAGATTTTGAAAGCGATTGTATCAAAGAAGATTCCAGCTGATCCGCATACAAGATGAAACTTTAATTCTCGGACGGTTCACTCAGTACATAGCTACAAGGAGCCTTTATAGAAATGCATGACCACTATATTATAGAAAATGAAAAAGATACTAATTCTATAAATCAGGCTGATATGCTTCAAAGATATTTGAACGACAGCACTTTTTTATATTAGCTTGAATTTTTTTTAATCTATTCTGCCACATAGTGAAATTTTTTTCAAACAAATGCAGAAAAGGAATATTGATTCTCAAAACAGAATCCGCAAATCAGATGTTTTTGACGAACTTGGGTTTTTTTGGCAAGTTACTTAAGTAAAAAAATCTGGCAAATATCCACACATACCTATGTATAATGTAATTTTCGAATGGTGTCATTGGCAAATAAGAATGAATGAAAGGGAGTAAAAAATATAGCATGCAATTTTTTATGGTATTCCCAATGGTAAACTACTTACATATAAGTAAAATGTCCTTTATCTAATTAAGGATTGGACTTATAAATGTATATGTGTGTTATATTTTTTGAAAGTGTAATCAATTACAGCCGTATTTTATTAGCCCCTCTGATCTGATCCGGATTGGATTTGCGTCGTAAAATATATGCAAACAACAACAACGCAAGATTCAGCGTTTTTACTAGATCTTGCTAAATTCCGATCCGTTCCGGATCAGAAGGAATACAAAAATACGGCTAGTGCTTACTTTTGTAGCTTTCTGAGTTTAAGTAGTTCTAGGAATTTTTAAAAAAATGTAGCTTTCAAGATGTCCTTAATTTCTAAAATGGCAAGTAAACAAAAACCATTTTTATTTAAACATAAACTTTATTTAAAATGAAATATGCAGGAACATTTTCAATAATGCTTACCCAAGTAACATCGTTGGAGCTGCAAGTACTTAAAAAGTTTTTAAACAGCTCTAAAAAAGTTAATCTCAAGGCTTCTGTTCTATTTCGAAAACCTTTGCAGCTGTTGGCGTTTTTTTCTAAAAGACCGTCTCTATATTGAAGTTCGACAACAACTTGCAGCTCTATTATCTTATAAAGCATTTGGCTCTAAAAATATGCTCCTTAACAACGTTTAAAATGACTACTATAAAAGCATTTACGCCCTCAACGTCTTTGTGCTGTAGAGAAGCTTCTAAATAGCAAATAGAGTTCTTTTAGAGGCTCAATGGAACTGTTTGTTTTTGAAAAACCGTCAGCTGTTTAACACACTCTCGCATTGTTTGAAACTAATGTTTGAAAAGTCAACTTTTGAATAATTATATTAATATTAATATTGTTTGTGTTTTATGCACATAGAGTTCTTCTGACGATATTAGTTTGAGCGCTTATTAGTTCATAAGACATAAAATAGTTTTTGGTTGAAATTTCAATAAAATTTGCATTGTTTATGTTTTCTTGGCGGTTTTGCTTCTAAAAAGTTCTTTTACAGCTCTAATAAATCTGTTAACTGACAGCTGAATGCCTGCTTTGTCTATGTATTGTGTGTGTCTTTTCTATGTAGGTACTTTTATAGAGTTGATTTAAAACACAACAGCTCTACAGTGATGTAATTATAGTTCTTAATCGAGTTTCTAGTTTTATAATAACACAATCCACAGCTACTTACGTTCTATTTGCTCTTATTAAGATGTTTAAGAGTTCTACAAAGCATGTTGTATGTTTTTTGTTTTTAATAAATTTACTCTCATAAGAATTGAAAGTGTGGGTAAATTTTTACAGGGTGTAGGTACCTACATTTGAAAGAAACGAATATTTGTTTTTTTTTTTTTTTAATAAAAAAGTTAAATAAAAGTTTCTTACACATTTGATCAATAACAGCATATTATTTAAATTACTACTTTCTTAAATATTAAATGCTGAATAAGTAAAACTGAGAACTAATAGGTTGCATGCGAGCAAAATTTACAAACAAAGAATTGCGAAGAATTCGAATAGGTAAATAAACTTGGTTCAAATGGGAAAACATCAGAAAATGTCCTAAACGTGAGAAAGTTTGGTTACCCAGAAACTTTAAATGCTATTTTGTGTTAAACAATAAACTTAAGGAAAGATTAATACCCTTATATAGGATGTGCAGTTCAGTGCACATACGCAAATACGCACATACGCATACGCAAATACGCACATACCCACATCCACACAGGCACAACGACAGACGGCATGATGACACCTTCTTTTTTAGGCTTTTCTGTCATCGTAATGTCATGGTTTGATTAAAACCTGGAAATCTGTGTTTACGCAAAACTTATGCTTGCCCTTAGGACGTCCCTTGCCATTTGTTTTACCGTTTGTAGTTTTTGTTCTTTTTGCTAACACACTAAAACCAGTTTCGTGTTATTCAGCTGCTTTCTATACAAGTTAAACTAAATTTGGGGTGCTTCAGACAAGAGCGGTACATGTCGTTTTTTGTTGTTCATAGCGTAGAAAAGAGCTGTGCCACGCTAAGCGAATCAAGTCTTTTATACATGTGTTTTATAATATGTTCCTATCCGTTTGTTACTAATCGGGCGTTAATATTCTTCACAAGTATTCACGAATATGAATACTTCAACTTGCAAAAAAAAGGAAACGCTCTAATTTTTTATTAACTAGTTTCTACTAGTGACACCCTGTGCTTTATTATTGAGCTGTCATTGATGTCATCAAACAGCTCTAGTGCAACAAAAGACAAGTCTTTTGGCGTTATAAGAGCTCCAACAATTATTAATTTTCTTCAACAAAAAATGGCGACAAAACTGGATGAAACAATAAAAACAACAAATTTTTTTCTTCTTTTTACTTTTATTTTATTTATTCAAAACAATAAGAAGATGTTTTCATTGTCACTTTTTTATTTAGAATTTATGAATTTTTTTCCAAATGATTTCTCGTTTTTTTTTTCGTAATTTGTAATTATTTTTTTATTATTTTATTTCCAAATAGTAAAAATTTCGAAGGCGCGTTGTAGTTTTGCTTAGTACTTTACAAACATTTGTGGAAAAATCAAAACCGCACTGAGAAATCACTTTGGAAAAATCTTAATTGTCATTTTATTAATATCTAATTCACTTTATGTCTTAATTTGAAATCGATTTAATAGATGATACATTTTATCACAAACACAAATAACTTCTTTTTCACAGACGATGATAGTTTATCTATCTTTATTAATACATATACTAACACAAAATATTTATTACACTGTAAACTTCTATTCACGACGCGACATACCACGAATGATGAAAAGAACTAGGTAAACAACTGTCAAATATGCATATGGCTTTAAATAAGCAAGACATCGGCCTCAGAAGCACTTCTAGAGCTGACATTAAAGCATACAAACAATAAAATTGCTTTTCTAGAGTTGATAAGGAGCAAAATAGTGCTCTCAAACTCATGAAATTGACTCCAAATAAGTTATACAGTGGCTCTAGAAGCGTATATAGAGTTAATTGTGAAACATGTAGCTATGAAAAATAGCTTTACAAGCGCTGTTAGAACTTACAACGAGCTTAAAATGTTACTTGGGTACTTTCATTACTTATACCGAGTTTCAATATAATTAGGCGAAATATCTAAAATTTAATTATATTTCATTAAATTTTAGTCAACAACATTGAGTTGAATGGCATTACTATTACTAATAGGTATGCCGTTTTTTTCTAGTAAAAACTGTCTGCCAGCAGACCGAAAATATTTTCGGAGCATTTTTGCTAGAAATAAAATTTAAAAAAAATTGTTTGTCTATAAAATTGCACACAATGCCATTTTATCCAAGTGCTAAGTAGGTAGGGTTATTTTTTACTAACATTTAACACTGAAAAAAACTGAAAAATATCAAGGGCACAGAGAGATCAGAAATATGTGTCAACCTTTATTTGCAATTAGTTTCTCTCTGAGAGTAACCACATTCCTTTAGAAATACGGTTTGAGATTTATTTTTAAGAAGCAAACATTTTTAGTTATCGGTTCAGATTTATTTTATATATTTTAAAACATTTTTCAATGGTTGAGTTTTATCGAAAATAATAAATGGAAAAGGTCAACCTTTAACCTATCTAGCTGGAAATAAATAATAAATGGTTAATGGGCTGTTTTAACATTATTTCATAGTATCACTCAAATTTCTCCCACAAGTATTCAGCAATGTATAAAAAAGACTAAAAAACTGAATTTCCTGATGCAGTGCTTACAAAATACTAACGGTTATACTAGCGAACATACTGAATGATAAATTTGCAGACGATTTTATCTCAGCGATAAATGTTTCTCTCAGACCTTGACCGAAAGATATTATTTTTTAGAATAAAGGTTATTGAGTGACTTTTATTAAAAGTCAATAAACAATAATATAGTTTCTAAAGAGTTTTCAAGTCTTTCAGTTATCATAAACATATTATTATCATGCACTGGCTGGGGAAGTCAATACGCAGTTTGCAGTTTGAGCTGCCACAATACCTACTAAAGAATACTGTATTCACAAAACATGTTGATTTTCATTCTGTTCGGTTGTAAGTTTTTAATAGCACGTGTGCCATTTTACCCTGGTGGATAACTGATAACTGACATTTAATGTTGATCTCTAAATGAACCACGATTGTTTAACTTATCCTAACTGACTTAAAAATATATGGAAACGTTTTGTAAAATTATATTTATATTATGTTTCTTATCACCGAATATTTTGTTACGCTCACAGTTTAGTGGTTCAATGATTACAATATTGCAAATAACTTCAGATTATTTAAAGCGATTTTAAGCCGTTTTTAAATTGAATTAAATATTTTCCGATTGCCTTGAACTTTAAATAAAGTTGAGTAAGTAAGTGTTGAAATTTAAAATAGCAGTAAGTTTTATTCATGAACAAGGAAAGGGGCTGAGATGACAAGGTCAGTTTTTGTAACGGTAAGTTTTACCGGATTAATTGTGTAAATTTATGCCTACGTATATACTTCTGATCTTTAAATAACGGTATCAGCCATCCATGCGTTAAGGGACAATCCAAGTTTTCTCAACAAAAAATACAATCGATTTTGATTAAATT
Source organism: Baccha elongata (assembly GCA_951217065.1). Taxonomy (NCBI): domain Eukaryota; kingdom Metazoa; phylum Arthropoda; class Insecta; order Diptera; family Syrphidae; genus Baccha; species Baccha elongata. Next base: position 49,292,679 of record OX578272.1, on the reverse strand, counting down.
TCGTATGAATAATTTGTTACCAACAGTGATGACTTCCGTCTGACTTTTTTTTTTCCAATCATTAAACCGTTTTTTCCACTTTTTCTTTTTCCGAAAAAAAGTTTATGTTGGGGACTCAAAAACTGATTTTCGTGATTGTTTTCGAACATTATGCTCACGTAGTACATAATTATTTATGTTTTCTAAATAAATAAACTTTTTTTTTGTTAATACTCACCACTTTTTGTGTAGGTACATACCTACTTAATCTTGCATTTATGTTTAGTTGTGAATTCAATGCGTATTTTGCTCTATAGGTATGTTAAATAACTGATGTCCTTCCTCTGTCGATTGCGGTAAATCCAGAAGATGAAATATCTAAAAAAGGGTTCACTAAAAAACAACACTTATAGTCTATCCGGCATATCTATTCAAAATTCACTCAAAACAACCTTTCTATTTCAATAGTAGCACAACGAACTTTTTACATTAAATTACAAAATTATGCCACAAAACTGAAAGAAGCAAAAGGATTTGATTCACTATCAATAGAATCAAAAGATGAGGTTAAGTGATACTTCTACAAAATAGAGAGAAACGATAAAATGATGACGGCGATGATGAAGATAAGTATCTTGAGGAAAGTGTAAACTTTTGAATAGGCGTTGTACTGTGGTTGTTTTATTTCTTAACTACCCTAGCCTAACCTTACTATAGAAATTCAAGGTCCAATAGGAAAATACAGCATTTGTATGAAAGTGAATGCTTTGCATGTGTGTATGTATGCTTTTTGTATTTGTTTAATCCTGGCGCAAGGATGAATGTGGCAGTTGCATTTATATTTCGAGTGGTAGTTGAAAAAATGTTAGATTTTTTTGAAACATTTTCCCCTTTGTTCTTTATTTGGTTGATGGGGTAAGTTGCGGTTGTGGAGTGGTTTGTCTCTTCGTTTAAGTAAACAGTTTGTTACTCCCTGTAACTTACTTAGACTAGTTATATAAAAGGTGAAAAGACTTGAATGACGGTGATACTTATACATATGAATAAAAGAATGGTGAAAAACAATACAAGTTTATAGACTTTGAAAAATACTTACATATATCTCTGTTTCAAACTGAAAAAAAAAAGATATGAAAATGATTTAACTACAGAAACTATCACAAGATTACCAGATAAGAACTTTTTGTAATTATTGAATTTTCTGGTTAATTTTTCATTTCAGAATTTTCTTTAACATTGGTGACTTCAATGCCAAATGCTCTAGGTAGTGCAGCAAAAAAAAAATGTTTCCCTCAGGAAAAAATTACAGAATTTTTTTCTCACTTGTTCTTTATGTTTTATCGTCGCTGAATTCAAATCTCAACAGCTCAAGTAGGTAGGTATTACGGTTGAATTGTTTCAGGGGAGGAACGCAACTGGCGTAGAGACTCTTTATAGAGGTACTGACAAAATAAAGAAAGACAAGAAACACTACGCTAATATTCTAGCGATGTGAAGGTGTCTATTAATAGTACTGCAACTATATCAATTTTAAAGCTCTATACTGAATTCTGTCCAGAAAGCTGAGATAGGTTATATAGGAACATTTGCAAAGGGCAGGCAGGTTGGGTACGAAATCCCGATGCCCGAAATCCTGACTGCCAAAATCACGACTGCCAAAATCCATACTGGCCTACTACATTTTTTGTACAGAATATAAAAATTTTATTTATTTAAAACAAAAAAATTAATTCATAATTTCGATGTTAAAGAACGTGTTATTCTATAGATATTCCAATTAAAACTCCTCAACAAGGTATGCTTTGTAAGCTCTCTCTCATAGAACCAAGGAGACATTGAGACCTTGATCATCCCAGTCTTGCTGTATGGGGCGAAGCATGGGCGTTAAAAGATTCTTCGAGTGATTTTCGGTGGTGCTGGATGTATCTAAGGAGTATGGAGAAGAAAATTCAATGACGAGCTATACAGTTAGGGCTATACAGCGATATTAACCTGGCCAAGAAGCTAAAAATACAGCGGTTAAAATTATATGTATTTATTATTTTTATTTATTATTCTATAATTTATTAATTTTTTCAATGTAGGTATATAGAATTTGTATTATAATTAAAACATTTTATATACTTTCTAAATTCCTTCAAATAAGTAGTGTAAAAGGAAAAAAGAGGTACGAAAATGCGCAAAAAGTCCATATCCACAACTCTCAAGGATAAGGAATGACCTTGTGATTCGTTAAGCCATTGTATATACATTTCTATAGTATTTTAAGCTGAATAATCACCGCCTGGCCATCTTAAGAAACTTGTGAATAACACATTTTTAGGTTCGTGCATTTACTAGGTGTCTATTCTGTTACCCTCACAAAACAGCGTAAACATACATGATTTTTGTTTTCTTTACGACTTTGTCAAGGAAATATGGATTTAAGAGCCAATAAAATACATTAAATATTGTTAATTTGTTTTGTTGACGACTTTTGTTAGGGTAACAGAATAGACACTTAGTAAATGGAAGAACTTCCAAATGTGAGGTTCACAACTTTTCTTTAGATGGCGCTGCTCCATGATTGTACTATAGAAATTTATATACAATGGTTAAGCTTAGTAAGCAGCTGAAGTAAAACGAAATTTTCCGTCGTCTCCAAAAACACAGACGAAATGTTAACGAAACGGTATCGGAGAAATTTTTGTGTAGAGTTTCACCCATTGTAAGAAATTATTTCTCAAAACACCCAAAAAAACAAATAAAAAGAACAGAAATCCAATATAATTAATGTCCCCATCAATTGATTGTGTGCGAAAAGTGGTCGGAGAACATGTGGAGACTAGAATCGGTAATCAACCGTTTCACCATGGAGCTGCGTACCACAAAACGAAAAGCATAGCAGAAAATTTCGTTGCGAATGCTTTCGTGTATTCAAGCTGGTCGTTTATCTTCTCTGATAACGACTTTTGTAGTCAACATTTGACATGCGATCCAACGCGTTTTGATCACTCTTACTAAAGCATGATGTTCATAAAGTTGTTGCTGCAAATCTTGAAGAATCTCTCTTTTCATTGCTGTGTTGATCTCTTGACGCAGATCATGTTGTTTCTCTATATTACCAATGAAGTATATTTGCAAGAATTTATAATGTACATCGTCAATGGGGTTGCAAAGTAAGTATATTACTGATTTATAATCACGAATAGGCAAATAGAAAGACTTTTTAGGTATTCCACCTATATATGTACATAAGAAAACTTACATTTGGGCAAACTTTTTATATTAAATCTTATCATTTTAAGTCATTTGAAAACAGTCATTGTATTTTTGAGTGTTTGCTAACAACTGCCATCATTCGGATTTTTTGTCACGAAACATTAGGCGGGTTTATATTTCTGACCGCTCACCTGAGCAAGCGAATCCAAAATTTTTCAGGTTTCTGTTTTTTGAAAGCAGTAGTGTAAAATTTCACTGAGAAATTGGGTTTATATTTTAGAGCATACGGATATCTCCGAGATCTTATAAATATAAACTGGGCTATTAGATTCAAATGCTCAGATGGCGGCGACAATAACTGCAATTTCAATTGTCATCAAGACAACACAGTCCAGGCGTTTCTCCAGCAAACTTCATATTGTATATAAAACAAAATGAAAAATAAAAATAGAAATTAATTTTGTAATAATTTTTGTTCCATTTTACTATTATGTCTTATATTTTTAGTTGAGATAAATATAAAACTTGACATTACGAAGTTAGTGGATTCGAAAAAAGACGGTCTATAAATTCGGTCTGTATGTCTGTCTGTCAGTCTGTTAGACTCTGTCTGTATATCTGTTATTCGCATCTGCTTTCAACTTTTTCAGAAAGTTTAAACCATATTTTTATAGGGACAGTTTTAATGGTAACGTTTTTTTTTTTTAATTTTGAAAATTTTGTTAACGACTGAGCGGATCTTTACCAAATTTTATTTCTAAAAATACCTAGATAGTCAAACGATAATGGCGTAATTGACTTTTTAATAAATATTCCCAAAAAATTATAATAATTAAACAATATTTTTTTTTATTTAATTTTTTTAAAATTAATTCATGATTTTTTTTTTTTTTTTTGAAGTTTAGTTTTCGCACGAAAATTTTTAATTAGCTGAAATTGGCATACTTCAATTTATTCAATAAAAGTTGATTGAAAAAAATCGATTTTTTTGGCCTACCATATTGGCAAAAAAATTGCTAAATATTTTTTAATATTTTAACATTTTTGGCATACCACGATTTTTTGAGAAAACTCTGGTTTGTTATAAACAAAACTATATTTTTATATTGGTTTTTTATTTATTGTATTTTGAATTTATTAAAAAATTAAAAAAAAAAAACATCCAAGAGAAGAATGCTCGACCCAGATGTGCTTTTCTATTGTTAAGCCCTCTAGCTCACTTACTATAACAACAAGTTTGTGCGACCGCTAGTTGTTCCCATGTTCACACAAAGTAAGCGTCTGCTTAAGGGCACCTCATTTTGCGTACGTGAAAAAGTGCTCTACCGCACCTAGACATACCCTGGTGCATGTCCAGCCGCTCACGCAACTTCGTTGCTCCGCTCAGGGTATGTCGAGAAACGGTAGGGAACTATTTCTTCGCGTACGCAAAACTAGGTGCCTTCAGATCAGACAGTTCTATAAAATAATTGCTTGGAAAGTTACAGCCTCCAACAGCAGGTAAGAGCGGTCTGTCATACCTTATGTTTTAATTTTTATTAATAAACTCTCGTAAATGACACAAAAATTTGATTATTCACTTAAGACACTTAAGAATGCTTTTGTACTATCAACAGTATTTTGGGAAAATCAGAAATTCTGGAAAATGCATTGATTGATTCGGTTAATAGAAATTATTTCACCTTAATTTTGACGAACTTGAAATTGTGATTTAATTTAATCCGCAATTTGTAATTTTATATTATTATTATATGTTTGCAATATTTTTGTATAAGGCGCCGATTATTTTTAAATAAAAACCTCCACAACAAAAGAACCTTATTATTCGATGCAATCTATTTTAAACATTTTTAGCATATCGTAACTATATAGGTATATATTTAACCCTAATTGTGTCGCATAATCTATACATGACATTGCAGTCTCTAGATAGATACCCTGACATTTCTTTTCAAACTAACCTCCTTCTTATTGGTACTTGAGAAAAGGACTTGGACTAGAACTCGAAAGTTACCTATATATTTTTCGCAGCGAATATAGAAGAAGGCATATACAATACATACCTATTCCGTCTGTTTAAAGATGTTAAGCTATTGGGAAAGTATAACTAACGATGTGATGACGAGCTTCATAATCTCTTCTCTCGGGAACACCACTTTAAGCAGCACACACATATGCAGCATCTTTTTTAAACAGTGCTCTCAGTAGGTACTATTGATTGGAATTTGAAGTGGTCCTAGTGGGACGTAGAAAAGAAACTATAAAATTAGATAGCAGAACGTTATAGTCGATCTTTTCTTTTTTTACATTAAGTCTTAGGGAGACAAATGGGTGAACATTTTCGCAACGTAGAAATGAATAAAATTATTTTGAGTTTTTATCATTAATCGATTACATTTAAAGAAGTAAGAAAACGCATGGAACGCGCAAGCTCTTATTTTAGATTTCATATTTTTTTCTAGTTTTACGAGTTATGACCACGTAGAAACTAAACTATATACATATGGTATATGTACCTGCTTTAAGATATAACCACATTGTTCAAGGTAAGACATTCAAACGATTTGTATGTTTACCTTTTCTGATATCATTGGATGAAATATAAAAATAATCATTAGCGGTTTTTTGTAATGCATATTGTACTAACTAGGTAGTTTTTTTGTTTTCCATCAGCGCTAATCTAGGTAGCTCATCATCATAACTCGTAGCCATGCGACCACAAGTAACTCCTTTTAATTGTCTTCGAGTCAGTGTTTACAGTGAAATCCTTGTTCTCATTAGTAGCTTTTGTGTAGGGTGATTGGCATAAGGTGTATCAAAAAGCAAAAGCGAATAGGCAAGAAAAAAGTCGTATAAAAGGCAGGCCTTTTTCTCCCCGTTTAGGCGGATAAGACAGTTTTTTAATAAACATATTTAAAAAATAAAGAAAATATTTAAAAAAATGGTAAAACTTCAAATGTCAATTGCCATGCTGATTATTTGTGAAAAGCTATTTCGTACTTACATATATTTTCTTTTAGTCTAGTCGCTAGCCCATGTCACGTGTCCAGTAATATGTCCCCTAAGTTTTGTTATGGGGCTTTATTAATTACACATATTAAAGCCAAACAAATTTTATACCTACAGATAAATTTTTTGCAAAATCAAGTTATTCATAATAAAAAACTGTATTCAAAAGAGATTTTTTTTATATATAACGGGACAAATGATATAGGCTGGTAAATAAAATTAAAATAATTGAATATATTTTTTTGAGCCGTTTGCTTGTATCTTGAATATCTCAGAAATTACGGGTTTTAACGAAAAATGTGTCTTAAAATTTTTACTTGCTCAATAGGGCAAGTATTGGTTTCGTGTGAAAAATGTGTTTTAATCCAAACCTGACATTACGATGATAGAGAAGCCCAAAGAAGTAGGTTTCGTCATGCCGTCCGTCGTTGTGTCTGTGCGGATGAGCGGATTCGCGGATATGCTGGGATGTGCGTATTTTTTTTTTTTTTTTTTGTATATTAAGTTTTTATATTTCAATTTTCTTATAACTACTTACTTGCTAGACAAAAACCTTAACAACTAGCTTACATATTAACTTAACTAACTTACTGGCCCTATGCGAGCGCTCTAAATTATACCATAACCAACTTAAAATTATTGCCTTTCGGCGTACATAGCTTAAATATTATCGAAATTCATTTATTACTTAAAAATAAGAAAATTAGGAAAAAACTCATCATACTATCAATTTTTATAAAACTTAAAACTACACTTAAAACTACTTAAAATAACTTAAGACTAGAACAGCCACAGCAACGGTTTTTTTTAGTCGGGTGGGATAAATCCGCTTAGACGCACACTCTCGTAGTATTAATCTTTGGGGTAGTAAGCCCCGAAAATCAAGCTATTAGTTGAAGTCATCGCTCTTGAAATATGACGCCGAATCAATTGTATAAGTTTCATTGAAATTATTTAAATACATGTGTGCTTACTAAGAAAATAGTTTAATATGTGCGGTTGTCTGTGCACCGACCTACAGCCTAACCGGTTTGACGGATTTTTTTTCAAACTTCGTATATAGCACTTTTTGGTGATTCCCTAGAGGAGAAATTCGAATTTTTATTTTAGCCTGGCTATAACGGGTACCTCCCATATAACGGTTTTAGTTTTACAAATTTTTCTCAAAAACGGCTCTTACTTTTTGTACGTTATATTTAGACTACTGTTAATATAACTGCATTTCAGGTTTTTGGATAAAAATGCATATAACGGAGATTTGGTGTTAACGGTTTTTACAAATTTGTCCATAAATTGATAACGGCTTAACCGATTTCATTTAAATGTAGTGTGGAAGTTAATTTAATTATTTATCACAAAATGGCATTTAAACTTGGTCTCACGTTTAGGCCATTTTTCGATATTTTTCTCCTTTTTGATTATAATTTATTAAATTAAATTTTTTTCAATCCCGTGGTTTGCTACAAGAGCAAGTTCGTGCGACCCAGTCGTGCATTTTAAATATTTTTTTTTTTTGCATTTAAATAATTAACACAAAAAGCTTTACAAAATTAAAATCACCTCTAAGTAAGGAGTTACTGTGAATCAAAATCCGATCAATTTAGCGGACATGTGAATGTGACCCATTTTTTTATACCCCTAGAAGGCTAGATTAAGGGTTTAACAAAAACTGAGGGGACAAATAACCGCACTCATAACATGGGCAAAATTAATTTTCAAACTCGAAATTTCCCAAAAAAACAATGAAAACAAAAATGTTTTTTTTTTAATTTTATTTGTTTTCGAAATTCATATTCAATGCTCTTAATAATTTATAGTGAAAAACAAAAAAAAAAAAAAGCGGATGAAAAATTTTCTAGCCTAGCCTACATAACTTTTTTGACAAAAAGCTAATGTGAACCATACCAGCAAGATCACGATTGCAATCACTTCAACTGGTGTGTGGGGTTTTTATTTTGCCTTGTAGCCAGGCTTAGATTAAGATGAGATGCCGCTCTTTTTATAAAATTACTGAAATTTTTTTTATGAAAGTAAAAATAACTTAAAGATTGACGTATATATATGTATCATAATAAAATGATCATGCTAAGAAATATACAGACCTAGCGAGGTACAAAATCGGAGAATTATTAATCGAGGTATCCGCTCCGATACACATATCGGAAAAACTTACGACAGAATTAAACGCAGACTACTGATGTGCGATGCAAAGCGTTGATCAATTTATTTTTGACAGCAACACGGAAAATATTCTCCGAAGTTCTCCGACAAAAAATTGCTGCGGAACTTTAAAGAAAAAATATTTTTAACAGTTGTTGCTGATTCGATTGAAAATAAATGTGTTTTGTTATTTAGTTGCTATGCTTTTTTTCCAAACTGCAAAATAAAAAAAAAAAAAAATCTTTTCGATATGTTTTTAAATTTTCAAATATTTTTTCACACTGTATGTGAATGAAGCATCTGATGAAAAATGTCAAATTAGTGCGTTATAATGCTTTATTTATACTGTTCCGAAAGGGATACCTCGATCGCAATTTGAGTTCCAATCTGAAATCATTTCCGATTTGAACTTATTTCGAACGTTTACCTCGCTAGGGCTTATAACTTGTTTCAAAAAGATTTAAAAAAAAATTAAATATAAAAATATAAAAAGCATACACATTTTTTGAGCGGATGACTATATGTGTCAGCGGAGTAATAAAATTTATTGGCATTTTAACTTAAAATAGTCTGCACCAACATTATAGGAGGTGAATTTTTAAAAATGAGGAAACTTGATGCCGACCCCCCATTAGAGCAAGCGAGAGCAGAGCATATCAATCGAAAAATTTTAACGTTTTCTTTGTCTTGCATTTTTAAGACGCCTTTAAAATTTATTTGGAACAAAATGGGACTTTAGTTTATTGGCTCTTTTAAAACTGAAAGTGGTTGGTGAAATTGAAAAATGCCATTTTAAGATTTAACAAACCAATAAATATTTAAAAGTGTTTGGAGAAACTGGCCGTTAGCATTATTTTATTTTAAGTGGACTTTTCTGAATTATAATTCAAATTTTTTCTGGAATAATAACCGCTTAACGCTTTAATTTTGAATAAATTAAAAAAGTCCACTTGAAATAAAATAATGCTAAGTCTTCTACTTGGATTAATATTTTATATATTATATATTATTGACAAATCACAGTATAGTTTTCTGTGTATTAATTCTAAAAATATTTACTTTTATAATATTTGATTAAAAAAAGGCCTGATGAAGGACATAACCATGGCCGAAATGTCGGACCAAAATTAAACGGGAAACGGAAAAAAACCCGACTGCCAAAATCTCGACTGACAAAATCCGAATGGTACGAATAAAAAATTCCGATTTTCTGCACTTTTAGCACGTTTTTGTACTTTTTTTTTTGTTTTTACACTAATTATTTGAAATAAGAATTGAAAAGGAAGAAAATAAGAAGCGATACAGGCCACCCAGGTACTGTTGAATTTCGAAACTTTGGACTCAGGCGCCCGCCAGACGACTGGACATACCCCAAGCAAAGCAACGAAGTTGCGTTAGCGGGGCTGTCTACAGAAAGGGAGTAGAAATCTCTTGAACCCGCGTAGCGGGTCACCCAGGTGCTTTGGAATATGAACACATTGGACTCAGGCGAAAAAATATTGAATACCATAAATGCTACCCCAGATAACAAGTTAAATACATGAAAAATAACCGGCAAAATTACATGAAATTATGTATGAAACATTTTTGCAATTAATTTATAAAAAAATTCAGTTTTAAATTGACTTTACCAAAAAAAGTAGTTAGTCTGTTGGGGTCTCGTCAGTCGGGATTTTGGCAGTCGGGATTCTCAGTCGGGATTTTGGCAGTCGAGATTTCGTACCCAACCCAAAATAAACAAATACTATTTATTGACCTAAAGCCCGCTACAATATCTCAATTTTATTTATTTCATTTCCGAACCGTGTCCGAGCTAAATGCATCTCATGGAAAAAAAAATCAAAAAAAAAGTTTTTAACTCAAACTTTTCCTAAAAGTTTTAACCTAGACCAAAAAGTCTATTAGAGGGTGACATAGTGTATTAAATTCCCTTCAAGAAAATTAACTTTTAGATCAGGTTATTGATGCTGCATAAGATTTTTGTCTTATATGCACTCAACAACCTGATTTCAAAAGTTAATTTTCTTTAAGGGAATTTAATGCATAGTGCATCACCCTCTAATAGATTGTGTGTTGAGATTAAAATTTAAAGGAAAAATTTAAGGTTAAAACTTTTTATTTAATTTTTTTTTGTGATGCATATGAAGCTCGGAAACAGTTTGGAAATTAAATGAAAGTATACGTAACAAAAGTTAAGACCTTTTATGGGCTTTAATATAACCACAGAGATTTTTTCTTAAACTTACCCTTTACGAGATATAAGCGTGAATCCCAAAAATGGAACTTCGTATCCCTCATCCGTATGTTGACTACTTAAGAAGCCTGAACAATATTCCAATAGAATAAGTTAAGTCTCTGCTCAAAATTTTTCAAATATGATTTTTTTACTGGCATCGCCGAATTGGTGTTAGTTAGAGCCTAAACTACGATCTCATAAAGGTTTTATCGTACCTCAAGAAGAGTATTTGGAGTCCGTTTTTACAATTTTAAACGCTTATAGACATTCAGACATATTCAGACAACGATAATAAACAGCTATGTTAAGGTTTCGTCATGCCTCAAGTGTACCTTCTATAAATCGACTTCTAGCTCCTCCACTATTAGTTCTCGTAGAACATCGGATACTCGGATAACAATTATTGTGTTTTGGTCATACCTACTGTTGTAGATTTCTAATGTTAGATACCTTTAGAAGTGAATATACCCATTTTCATAAGAGAACTGGAGCATCAGCGAATAATTTTAAAAACTCAATTTGCGAATAAGTAAAATGTTGACAAAACCCAAAGATGAATAAAAGCGTATACGCGTTTAAGAAAATATCATGCTTCATTCGTTTTCCTTTATTTATCTCATGGTGAACGTATGTAGGTAGGTACATGTTTAAAACCCAAAAACATACCGATGACGGTAAGCTTTTCCTTTATCATGCCGAACCGAATAAGTTATAAAAATATAGCATTTATTGTAGTTGCGCTGTAGTTGCAACTTGTCATTTTATTAGTTACAATGTCACAACCAAAGCATATTCACCCAACAATCAAAAAACAAAACTTTAGACTGTCTCTGTTAAATGTTTGAATATTAAAGCTTTTGCATTACAAGACAACTCACATTCACTAACACATTGTTAAAGTATTTTATTTAGCATATATTTAAGATCACAACGAATTAACATCCGCTGCAGTTTAAAATGTACGTTCATTCGGATTAGTTCGTTTAGGTATGCCTTCGCGTTCAAACGGATATATTGCTAGTGCTGAGAAAAAGATAAAACATAACTCTTTATTGTGTGATGTTCTTAGTTCGAAGGATAAATAGGATAAATACCTATATCGGATCCATTTTAAGAAATTATGTTATTGTTTTGAATTAATAATGTAATTCCTCGGTTAGAATTATAGAAATGAGTGAATAAGACAAAATCCTTTTACGATATTTCGAAAAAAAAATCATCAAAAGATTGTGATTGTGAGTTTATTCTTGCTTTTGAATGAGCTAACATACATTTTGGATACAAAAGAAGATAAACATAGGTACATCCTTTGAATGAATTCGGTAAGTCTAAGTTAAATCATATCCTCTCCCTTAAAAAAAAAACATTTTTTAGAGAAATTATAATTAGATAGCTACATAATAGGCTTTTGTTTGCCCAATAAAAGTTTTTATATCAATTCAAAACCAAATTCGTGTTTCACTTTTGTTGAAAACAATTAACATTCACTTTACAGTTTCGTACAAACACTCATGTTATTTGAATAATATTTTATTTATGTTGATGAAGTCTTAATTTATTGATTGACATTCAACTTGTGGTAACATATAATAGAAACTCGGAAAATTTATATAAAGGGGCCGAATCGCCGCATCCGTTAACGTATTATGTTCTTTCTAACGGAAATAGTGCATTTAGGACATCATGCAAAAACGATTTCAGTCGGACGAGTTTTCGTATAGTCAGACAAAATTAAGAATATGAGCTTATATTTTTGAAAGTCGTGTCCAATTTTTCATGCATCGGGATATTTAAGGGTTTGAATTTGAATTAATTTGAAAATGTTGGCAAACGTTAATGTTCGAGTTATATTTTGAACACTACGTTTTAATTTTATTATGTAAGCATAATTATTCAAATTATTTAAAAAAAAAAACGCCACTTTTAAAAATCAAATATACCTTTTAGTCAACCGTAGGATCACCTATCTCATCGCGGCTTTACGGAAATTGCACACTTACCGATTGGCAGATTTGCAATACTGATGATCGGAGAAACGTTTTCAGGTAGATACGATTGGCCATTGCGGTGTTTTTCCGACGTTTTTCGTGTTTCTTTATTTCAAAGCCATATAGAAATCACGTGCAACCATTTTTACTGTAAAAAGTTTTAAAATAAACTACACTTTTAAAAAGATAAGTTATTTTAAACAAAAAACTATTCTTCAACTTGTGTGGAAAGTTATTTCCCGTAAAGTTATCTCCCTGCGCCTATGAGATAAAATTCTTGGTCAAAAAAGAGGGTCTTCGTCTCATTATGCCCGCACGGAGAAAACAAATATTTTTTACGCGATTTTTGGTAAATGAAAGGTTTTAGTTTCAAATTTAAACTTTGAATCAAAAACCAAGAAAACTTCTAGAAGTTGATTAAATGAAAATAATCAATTTGTGCTGAGAATAATATTTTTTAAATACCCATAACTTTCTTCATATGTGTATTTTAATTAGACATATATTTGACCAAGTTGGATTTATAACTTTTTATAACAAAAAATTAAAATTCTAAATTAATGACAAACTATTAAACTGTATCTTATAGCACTTCTTTTATCGAAGATCAGTCAACTAATCTCTACCGGCAATTTAAAATGTACCTATATATATGTGCAGACACTAGAGAACAGCAAATTGCAGGGGTGTATTGTGTGTCCTGTTTCCTATTCATGTTGTTATCGTTTTTCATGATGTAGAGTGTTTCCAACATGATATCTTTTGGACACATGCCGCTCCTTTTGTAAAATTTCTACCTCATCGATATTTGGTTGATGATTGGTTGCACTTGCAACACAATGACTTGTCAGTCCTGTATTTCCGGAACTTTTATATTTGATATCCGATTCATGGTTCGCCCTTATTTGACTCGCAAGAGCTCTGCTATATTGATACAACCAAACGAACCACAAATCATTAATATACAATTTTTATTTTTTATTTTCCATTTTGTTAAAATTCATAATCAGTATCATTTGAAAATAAAATCTATTTTATTAACTTAAAGAAAGTTATGTCAATAATATTATGTTCTATGTATGTATGTATGTACTAATCCCCTGTGTTTATAAAATTGTTTATATCTCACTTCATTGCCAAAAGCGATTCAGCTATTTTGGCGAGATGAGAAACCTCGAATATAGTTTCGAACACCAAACACGCCATCAAACGAGGAATATAAAGAATATTCATAACCTCACTTTTTATATGACAAAATATTTGATTTAAAATAATTTTCATTACTATGCATTCACATAATAAATTACGTATATTTATATGCACTAGTTAAAATTTAATAAATACATACAAATTTTACAACAATTTTTTACCATTTTGCGGCACGGCACGTTTCCTTAAAGTATCAATAAACAGAGTCAATTCTTGTTTTTGTATTTTCATTAGTAATACATGAAAATATGTAAAACTATTTGTTGAAAAAATTACACATACTTATCCAAACTGATAAATTTACCTACATGGGGCATTCCATTCTAACGTATCCGACTTTCGTACTCCGTTTCCACTATAAAGGATAAATTAAAAGCAATATAATTTATCGATTTCGATTAATGTTTTACATTTTTAAGTAGTTTGATATCGTCGTTTTCACATGATGTAGTGTTTATAAGTGAAAGTTCACAAATCTATAAACTATACATAAAGTACTTTGTGTCTCGTGCCAGACAGCTATACAACCAGTTAGTTTGACTGCATATATTCTTGGTTTATTTCAGCTAATCTTTGAAAAATCATAACAAAATAGCATATTCTACAGAGCTATGATCATTTCCTAAGGAGATCTTGAACATAAAAAAAAAACTTGAAACCAAAATGCGTAGTTCATACGACTTCGAAGACTGATTCAAATCTCATGACGTGCATGTGAAAAGTTTTTCATAATAAAATTGAATTTAAGCTTGGCACCATTAATAAGGAGACTAATAATAGGAATTGTCACTACTTGAAATAGCTATATTTCCAGCCAAAATTAAAAAAACGAATAATAAAATTCGTAAGAACGAATAAATAAAATTCGTCTAAAAATTGGTGGTAACACCTTTAAGTTGTTGTTGTTGTTCAAACATTCAATGAAAATTGATGGAATAAAGAATAGTCAAGTAATAAAACTGACATTCTAGTACGAATATGTGGTAGGATCCAAAGAATAAAATAAATTTTAATGTGGCCTCACCACAAGAATTTAGTGTGTCAACACCATAAAGATGAAAGAAGAGGGCAGGTGTCAAAAATGAGTTCAGTTGAGTTTTGATTGTCAGAAGAAAAAGAAAAAAGTAAAAGCCGCTTCACGGAATTTGTGTAATTTCGTATTATTAAAATAATAAAATATAAATTGAAATAAACATTGTTTTTATAAGACAATATAACAACAATAATAACCAAAATAGTTATTCCGATTTGCTTCGTTATAGTTGCCGTCTCGTGCCCGACACTGTTGTCACGTCCCCTACTTATAAGAAACTAGCTATAACTTTATAATCGGAGGCATCTGTTGTTAAACGTTGTCTTTAGGGTGCAAATCGTGTACTCTATGAAATATCGAGGTGTCTAGAACAAGATTTACCATTTTCCATGAAGTTTTTGCTCGAATTTGAGAACTAATTCAGCTATTGAAAGGAAGTAACCTCATTTTAATAATAACTATTTTAAGGGCCAATTTTTCATTCACCAGCTAAACAGTCAGTTAGCTATGAGAAGAATAAAATTATCTGACTCTTTAATAGTCTGATAACATTGGTTGATTTTTCAAGCAGTAAAAAAGTCAGTTATCTATTCTACAGAATAACAAAATAAACTACATCTAACTTCATAGTCTTAGAGTGAGAACATTTCTTAGCTATCTTTAGGGCTATGTGATGAAGTGGAATAGACAGACATTTATTTGTTTGCTTTCAGGTTTCAGAAACAAATCGGAAAGCAATTTTTTTCATTCAGTTTGTTCTTATTTATTTATTTCAAAAAATAAACCCTTAAGGCCGCCACAAGGCCACAACATTTTAATTTTTTTTGACGAAACAAATAATATATTATATATTGATAAAATCAGTCCTATAATTGACTGTCTGTGATTCTGTGAGATAAACCCAACAAGTTTCAAACATTGAAATTCTGAAATTAAAAACAAAACTATAATTATAATACACAAATAATGAATATTTGCTCACTTCTACAATGCTTTTCCAAATCCCGACTCCCAGTCCAAGTCAAAACAAATTATTCAATGACAACCATGTTTGATGTTCTATGGGAGAGGCCAAACTTAAAGCGTTATTTAAAGCTGTTGCGGTACTTTTTTGACAGTCAAACAATTTATTCCTAGGAATAACTTCTTAAATGGCTCTGAAACGAACAAATAACTTTATTCCACAGTTAAGCTATTTATTCCTAAGAATAAGAGCTAACTGACTGTTGAAAAACCACGGTATTCACTAACTGGGGAATAAGTACTAACTGACTGTTTAACTGACCATTGAAAAACTGGCACATACCCTACTCGGAGGGCTAAACCACCATGATTTTAGTAATGGAAATTTTATTTTCTTACTTAATTAGTACAAACTAAAATTGGTGGTATGATAGAAAGAATAATAAAAGAAATATTTATGGTAATATGCAAAAAAAATTTGTTTTTAATTATTATGGTGCTCCTTTTTAATAATTGTATACTGTTCATAATATTATATTTCTCTTAAAATTAATTTGTGGCTATTAATTAGTATTTTTTGAGTAAAAAAATCAAGTAAGTAATACTACTTTAAACGAATTATATCTCTATTCGTTACCCTAAAAAATTCATTTTCATCAAAAGTTACCATTTTTCATGGAATGCCCTACAAGTACACAAACTCACGGCCGATATGTGAGGCGAGTAATCTGACATTCCATTCACTAACTGGAAAACTCGCATTTGTTAGCTGAATCGCTTTTCAATGAAATGCGACTAATCTTACTCACTCCCTGGAAGTTTGAATTAACCTGAATCTCGGCACAGATGTGTATAAAGTGAATAGAGACTTTGAAGTACCCTGCCTTACAGTTTTGTTTTTTTTTTTTTGTTAAATAGTTTTAAACTCAATTAAAGTGACATTAATGTTTAAAAACAAATCTAGAACTTTATTACACAGAAATGTAAAATTTATTTACATCTTTTTCAGATTATTCAACTTACCATAATTGTTTGCTAAACGCTCCTTAACTGGAAAATTTGAAGTTTTTATTGTTTGTTTTTTACATACTCAAATTTTACTATTTCCCGTTTTAGTCTGACATTTATGATAGTAATCTTAACTCCTTCCTAATCATTCTTTTTTTTTAGTTTTGTCTTGAGACATTCCTGTAAAGATTCAAATAGCTTTTAATTATAAATAATTAATGAAAAAAACAAGAAAACTTACCGAGAACAATTTTTTTTTTCTTTTGGGAACATTAAAAATTAATTTGTTTTGACAGCTTCAACGTTTTGTTTTTTGTTGCTGAATAAAGTGCTGAGTAAAAAGCAGATATGTTTTACGATTACAGATACGTAATTTAAAATTCACGTAAATGTAAATCATGAGAATGTATGGTAAATCACATAATTAATTACATGATTTAGCTAATTCACTTGATTTAATTCACTTGATTTAGCTAAATCAGGTCGGTGGGAACATGGTATAAGCTTTATATTTTTTTAGAGTAAGGATTGATTTTCCGAACAATTTTTTTACAAACATAAAAGTCTTCGAAAAAAATTATTGGTCATACTAATCAAATAGAAATTTCAGTATGATTTTCAAGTTGAAAACTACACCGTAGGGAAAAAAGGACGGATTTTTGGAATGTCATATTATTTCTTTGAAATGTAAGGATATTACTAAATTATTACAAAATATTTTTTTTTTTTAAACAATCTAAAACTTATTACACATTATGTTGCAAAACTTCTGTTCAAAAATCTGAAAACAAACCTTAATGGACAAAAATGTTTTAGTTCCCTTTTTACCAATCTGTCAAACTATAATGTCGAATTCCTTTGATTTTTTCAGATTTGATCGGAAAAGTTGACTTTTTTTTACTTCCTTTGGATGTTCAAACAACGAAGTTGCTTATTTTTTGTGATTGTATTGTGTATATTTTATAGATGCAATCTAAACAATTTACTGTAACTCAATTTATTCACAAATTGCACTATTAATAACGAAATGCACGTCCAATAGATTGTTTTAAAATTATTTTATATGGGAAATCCCTATTAAAATAAACCACACTATACACAACTAAAAGGCGTATGACGAAAGGAATTAAAACTGTTAAATGTGTGCAAATACATGTAAATATTGCTATCAAATCGAGTTTCACGAACAGTTGATCTGAAGGGATCATGATTTTTGGAAAGAATGCAACTTTAGTCCGAAAAAAGTTAACTTTTTATTGGTTATATTTTATTCGACATAAGAAAGGATATCCGCCACTTTTCATACAAATTTGCTCTATTTTTTTTTTTATAATGATAGGAAGACTGTATTAATATGAAAATTTTATACATACATATTACCACTGGCTGAAGAGATATGTGGATGATTTGTTTTCAAAATCCATACCTATTCAAATTAATTTTTAGTCAAAAAAAGATAACCGGATGTTAAAATTTCTTGTACTTTTTGAGAAAATTTTAAATAATGAAAACCACCACTTCTAAAATATTTTTTTAGAAGAGGTGGTTTGTGTGTGTGTGTTTTTTTTTTTTGTACATTTTTCGGTGTGTACCATCACTGTCAGTATATGTTATGTTCTCAAATTAAATGAAGTTCATTGATGTTTATTTTATGCAATAATTCGACAATGAATATTTTCATTTGAATGTAAAATAGACAAAATTCATTCGAATGAATAGATCTATTCTATCGTATTAGCTATTCGATCGAATCTCAAAATAAACCTGAATAGTAATACAAGTCTATTAAATTAAATTGTATTTTTCGATAGTGTCACCATATCAGGATATCACAGGTGTGTGTGGGTGTGACACCAGAAAGATAGACGCTTCCCCAGAACAGCTTCTCAACATAATTGACTGCAAGTGCATGACAGGTTGTGCCTCTGCAGGTTGCAGTTGTAAAAAAGCTGGTCAGTTGTGCTCTGGAGCATATAATCACTGCGTGGACACAGCACTCAAAAACTCCTCTCAGCTTGACACCGAGAATTCGACACGGATTAGGAGAGTGGGGAACTAACTGACCTTCCCTATTTATCCTTCCAATCGTGTCATGACCACGGGCACGTCTGCCTGTAGTCAATAATAAATAAACAAGCATTACTGTACTATGTACTGTTATTGTGTTACTATTTTAAATTATCTGATCCACTTTAATTTTTGCCTTGTGGCCTGTGGGTCTATATTCGTACTCAGAACGCCTTAATCTTTATTACAAAAACAAAAAGTGGGTGGGAAAAGCAAAATTCAAGATTACCTTAAATTTGCAAAACTGATGTTCGGAAAAACTTTTTCACGTGGGCGTAGGTACGTTTGGTCAGAAAATTGCCACTTCCGATCGTTCTCTAAGCTATTTTAAACACTTTGCCCGCTCGAAAAAATTATGGGATTATATATTTCAGAAGGAGATTGGGCTCCATAACACGAAAATAAGAATTATTTGCTGCTGCAATATATATGAAAAAACTTTTTGTTTTGAAGAATACTAAAATAAAAAAATCTGCCACTTAAAAGTTATTTACATCAAACATACTGAGGGCCAGTTTCAAGTGTCCTAACATGGATCTATTTAAATTTTTGTAAGACGAATTTGAAGAATATTAACTATATTATACATGGCCCTATTTGAATAAAGTATTTCGCCCAAAAGCAAATAATTTTGAAAAACTCGATGATTTTTAGTTTAACTTGGTTTAACTAAACACGCAACTGATTTTATTTTGTGAAATAGTCATAGAGTTTGATCATTGGGAGTTTTGAATGTATTATATCATCTGCAAACAAGAGGAGTATAAGAATGCCTTACCAGAAATAAATCAGCAAATAAATTTGCAATAGTCTTAGAGCTCGGACACGCAATGAGTGGCGACCGTCAGAGCGGGTGAGCGGCCGGCGGCGTCGCTCTGCCGCTCTGTTATATGGGCCATCGCTTAACGACTACGTGGCCACAACCATACAGCTTCATATGTTTTAATTTTTTTTCACCGCTCAGCCGCTCATTGCGTGTCCAAAACTTTTAAAACTGGAGGGGAGCTATCAAAATTATGTTAATACTGTTGATTAACTGGAAAAACAACTTAGGCTGTGTGCCAATAGCATGCGTTTTTCTGTTTTTAGCTCTGAGCAGAACACTG
Organism: Baccha elongata; assembly: GCA_951217065.1. Lineage (NCBI taxonomy): Eukaryota > Metazoa > Arthropoda > Insecta > Diptera > Syrphidae > Baccha > Baccha elongata. The sequence goes on along the minus strand of OX578272.1, from coordinate 49,272,720 downwards.
AGCTGGCAAAAATAGATCTGTGTTTCTTTTTTAGCTCCAAGCGCTCAGAGTGCTCAACTTGTGTTTCTTTTTTCGCTCGGAGCGTACTCTACTCAGAGCTTAAAAAGTAATTAGTTTAGTTTAGTTAAGTTTATTTTTTATCAATTTGAGGTTAAAATTCTCGTTTAGATTACATTATAAAATAGGTATTAGATACATAATAATTAAAATAATTACATACGTTTATTAATAATAAATAAATAAAGTGATGCACACTAAAAAATACATTTAAACAACTAGTAACAAACCAAATATTAATTACATAATTAGAAAAGTCAAAGTTAGATTTGGAACTGAGAACCTTTTGCCAAAGTTTGTTTCGTTTGTTGCGGAGGGAGTGGAACGGACAGATTATAAATCGAACAGTGTATGCTAAAAACTATAAAAAAAATTATAGAAACAAAAGTATTTACTGTATGAATATTCATAGAATTGAAATCATAATATAATGTATTTTCTTGAAGAAGGTTACAGTTGAAATTACCGCACCGCAATGAAATGAAAAGTTGGCATAAATCTTCCTGTTTCTTCCACATTTAAAGCAGTGTTATATTCAACCGAAATAAGAACCGAAAGATGAATTTATTTCTTAAAAAACTATTCAAAGCATCACAAAAAAAGTACTCCATGGCCAGGTTGTTTTAATGAAAAGGAAAAGGGTTGAAATTGAGAATAAAATGGGGAAGCAATTCAATAAACGCATAACTACTCGAGTTGCTAGATTTTCAAGTAGAAAATGTAAATTATATTCATTAATATATTAATATAATGTAGATCTACGAATAGATCCATTTCCTGTCCATCGTTTCTCCGTCGAATAGGTTTCAATATGAGTCAGAATAGCTTAAGAAGAAAACTACCACTTCGAACTATTTTATTCAGATCAAACTATGGCGCTAACAGTCCTCTTAATCAGTCAATCAAAAATTTGAATAAATACCTACTCTATTCTTATTGGTTCCACAAATGACAATCTAAAATCTGAACGCTTTAAATGTATACCTATTCTTTTTTCTCAGAAATTAAAACTTTGTTATAGTTAATTAAGATTTAAGTAAATTTTGTAAATTTTACGTTAACATTTAACGCACTAAATACAAAAAATAGATATTTTCTTAAAGTTATTAATAAATAAAATTTTATTTCTAGTCCAGTAAAATTAGCTTTAAGACTTACAAAAAATACTGTAGTAGATATTCACACCTATTGTGAGATCCACGGGAGCAAAGTTCCACACGGAAAAAATCCCATTTCACTGTTACATTGTTGGGAGTTTCGTTCATGTTCGAAAAACTCCCTTATTGTTAGTACTTATTCCGTCATTGACAGCTAATATTTCCATTTAGAACGAGGCGGGAATTGTTAGATTTTATTTGTTTTTTACCAACAAAAGTAAAACAGAGTTTATCTAATTGTTTCAGGAAAAAAGAAGCACATACATCATCACCTCTATTATAATCATAAAATCGCATGAAAACATACAATTAAAAACATTCCATAGACTGGGTTTTGTTATAGAGGAGATAACTTCTTTTATAAAAGTGTTTACTTACTTTTATATTCACTTAAGTTTATGTGGTTTCATATAAAACAAATAAAGTAAGGGTATTCATCAAACGACGTAAAACGATGTAAACGATGTATTTTCCCATCGCCGTAAACGAGCTGTCAAAATTAGTATGGGGAAATTTTCCTTCGGAACATGTAAACTTTCATCAAAAATTCAATGCGCAAAGGGACGATGCAAAGATGTAAAGTAGTAAAGTCGACATTTTTGTTGACATTTCATGAACGCGGGAAAATTAAATTCCAAATAAGAGAATAGACAGGAATAGTGCAAAATTTTACTGAGAAATTGTGTTTATATTTCTGAGCAGACGGAGATCTCAGTTCTATCTTTGTGTTAGATACGGATTTTTCAGTATTTTCATTAATGTTGTTAATATTTCAAGTGGTTGAGTCATTGTTGTAACATTGTCGAAGTTTTTTACTTCGGATTTTTGTTATTTAACGATATTTATTCCTAAAATAGATACTGCCTGTCAAGCATTGTTTTCAACCTTTCTTTTTCTTACTTAAAAAAAATCAATCTATCCCACTCACTCCATATGTGAAAACATCTATACATAACATCTGTATCTAACCTGAGTGTTAACGTTAGACTCCAGTTCAGAAGAATTCGAGTTTACAATGGGCCACCTAATATTTCTTTTAAGTAAATTTCATGAATTTGCCAAGAAAACACGCAACAAGTATAAGTATAACTGTTCAAAAATGTAGATCCGCTAAAAAACTTATCACCTTTAGTTGACGCCACTAGTTCTGCCAAAATTATGAGTTTTTGTTGCAGGGATCCAGAATAATTTAAATTCTTTAAAATAAATTTCGTAATTGTGTGTATGTTCTGATAAGACAAATGTTTTGTATAAAAAGAAAATATCAAATTTACAAACGATGCGTTTATTTTGGTATCCAATATAACAGAATAGTTAGAGTCCATTCTTAAAAGTTGGGTTAGAAATATTCTATCCGGTTCGTTAGAGGCTCTTACGACGCCATCTTTGTTGCATTTATATTGGCGACGTCTACTTACTGTAATGGACCAGAGTTTGATTTGGGTACGGAAATTGCTGTCAGCTTTCAAAATACATCGCAAAATTTAAAACATTTAAAACCCTTTCCAAATCAATTTTAAAATAAGAGTCGACTTTTGAAATTGAATTTAAAATGGAAGTTGACTCTTTGTTAAGTTAAGTCGACATAAAGTATATTTTTACCCTAAAGAATTTATCTAACTCTCAAAGCGTCTTAACTTTCTAAAGTTAACTTTATCCAGCAGCCATTTGTCATACGTCTAGGCTAGGTTTTTTGGAGAACAAAGCCTTCATGACAAGACCCCGGACAAATTCTAATTATATTGAATTTGCAGTAAGTAAAAACATCATTGTAGAAAGCAAGCGATTTCCTACTTCCAGCGATTATAAGGGCATGTGTGTAGCTTAAAGGGGATTTAAAAATAGGAACAAATTGAGGCATATTCGTAGTTGCTTTTAAAGGACAGTTTTTTTTATTTAAGTTTTAAGATTTTTATAAAAAAAATTATGAGTAATTTGTAAACAAGTAAAAAAAATAATTAAGTAGTCGTTTAAAAATCATGTTTTTTTCGTTGCGTAGCTCTTTGCGTGGGAGACGTTTCTTAAGTGCATGTTGATCATAGCGCAATCCAATTTACTGTGTTGTTCTCATCAATCTCTGCTCGAGTTAAAAGCTTTTTCTTCTCTCTGATTAAAACATTTGTCCTCGCGTTTGCGGTAGAACGGAATTAGGGGTTTAGATTGGAACGAGATACTTTGGGTGAACTTTCAATCCTGGACCGAATTGTGTTCGTTGTATTGCTACTAAATCTTAAAGTGAGGTGTTTTTCGGCTCTTGTTGAAGGTTTTTTAATTCTCTGCCTGTAACATGTTTTGTTTCTAATCCTAGTTCTGCTCGTTTGTCCGTTAATTCGCTGCGTTTCTCTTCCTCCAGCAGTTCGATTAGCTTTGCATCTCTTTCAGTTCTCATTGGAATTCCGACTAGCGTTTTAAATGGCGTTATATTAGCTGTATTTTATTATCCCCTCTGATCTGATCCGGATCAGATTTACGTCATCAAAAACACGCAAACAACAACAAGATCCAGCTTTGTTTCTAGATCTTGCAAAATTCCAATCCGTTCCGGATCAGAAGTGATAATAAAATACGGCTATTATCATTATTATTGTTGTTATTTAAATATGGCTAATATATCGTGTTTTGCAGTATTTCTTGAAGTCAATCGACGTGAAAACTGAACCCATGTCGGTTAATCTTATAAGAACTACCAACATTTTTTCTTGTAATTCAAGCATTTTAAGGACTTCATCAGTTGTTGTGACGGGATAAATCCATACGAACTTCGTTAATACATTCATAATGACGAACAAGTGTTTGTAATTTTTCGCAGTTGATGCCATGGGACCAAGGTAATCCATGTGATATGTGAGTAGTCGAACATCAATTGTTTCGATAGGATTGAGGTATCCTTCTTGTTTCTCTTGCTTTTTGCTTGCAAGGATGCAAGCTACACAGTTAGAAATAACTTCGTCTATCAAATTGCCTAGGTAAGGCATAAAATAATCTCTTGACTCTCTTGACTTTGACTTTGATATGACCGACTTCGTGAATGTTTTGAATTATATTTTTGGCGCTGGGACATAGGTCCCCGGGACATAAGTCCCAAATTTATTTTTTGGGACTTATGTCTTAGGTAGGTAGAATTTGCGGTTATTCTACTAGAATAACCCAATTAGCGCTTGGTGTTTTTGATACCATAAACTCATGAGACAAAACATTTGTAGAGATTGGAATATTACTTTGGTTATTTTGATGTTTTGTGTTGTGTCGCTTGGGAGTTAATCCCTTTTTTTTCCAACCTCCATTGGAAAACAAGAGATCCTCAGGCAAATCATCCAAGGGAAGTGGCCCAGCGGAAATCATGCAGTTCTCTTGATCTGCTATGTCTGTCCATGGAGAAGGTGAAATGTTTATACGGTTTGTTGCGTTTCGATTTTGATTTGGGACGTACGAGTATATCCCACCCCGTCGGGTCATAGATCGCAAAAAATTTATTTGGGACCAATGTCCCACCTTATATTTCTTTTAAGTAAATTTTATGAATTTGCCAAGAAAACACGCAACAAGTATAAGTATAACTGTTCAAAAATGTAGATCCGCTAAAAAACTTATAACCTTTAGTTGACGCCACTAGTTCTGCCAAAATTATGAGTTTTTGTTGCAGGGATCCAGAATAATTTAAATTCTTTAAAATAAATTTCGTAATTGTGTGTATGTTCTGATAAGACAAATGTTTCGTATAAAAAGAAAATATCAAATTTACAAACGATGCGTTTATTTTGGTATCCAATATAACAAAATAGTTAGAGTCCATTCTTAAAAGTTGGGTTAGAAATTCTCTATCCGGTTCGTTAGAGGCTCTTACGACGCCATCTTTGTTGCATTTATATTGGCGACGTCCACTTACTGTAATGGACCAGAGTTTGATTTCGGTACGGAGATTTCTGTCACCTTTCAAAATACATCTTTTGATCTGACGGAGGTGATACTGTTCGGTCTTTTCGCTCGTCGTCAGATCTTTGTTAATAGAAATCTGAGTATTCAGACACTGATTTTAGAATCTTCAAATGTGTTTCAAAAGCAGAAGATATTATTAAAATGTCATCGAGATAAAAAAACACGCTATCAGTACGTGCACTTTTTCCATTAACCAACACATCCTCTTGGATCAGCGTTACACAGTCCAAATGGCATGACGGTAAATTGAAAAAGTGGTCGTATAGGCACAGTGAAAGCGGTTTTTTCCCTCGACTTGTTTTCCAATTAAATCTGCCACTAGGCGTCTTTAATTAAATCTACCACTAGGTGTCTTTAAGATCAACGCTAACATAAGAAGTTATATTTGGCCAGTAAAAATGTTGGCGTATCCTTGTTTTGTTTTTCTGATACCTCCGTGAGGTCAATTTGGAGGGTAGTGAGCTTTTTTAATTATCGATTGAGTTAAACTATCTGGTGTCTAGGAAAGATCCTTTAAAACATCACTTACTTTCAAATAGGGCAAATTCTCTTTTTTTTCTGAACTGTAGAAATAAGATATAAACATTAATTTCATTGAAATTCTAAGGCATCTGTATTTATCATTTTAAGATCATTCGTATTCGTATCTAACGTTACTGTTTCAAGATATATTCTTGACAGAGTAACTGGAACATTATTTCGAGAACCCTTACGATGTTCTATATGAAAATATGAAATGTATAATCTTGTAAACATAAGGACCATGGAGCAATTCTTTCATTTAGCTCTCGCAATCTCACTAGCCACTTTATAATTGCATGATCTGTGATCACGGTGAATGTAAATTCTTCGACACAAGGTCTAAATCTTGCAATTGCACGTACCACTTTCAAACATTCTAGTTCTGTTACGCTGTAGTCGAGTTGACAAGCACTTAGTTCTTCCGAGAAATATGCGATTGCTTCTCGTTCCCTTCTTCATCCATTTAAAAAAGTACCCCAACAATTCCTGTGGAAAATGCATTGCACTGAATCGCAAAAGGTTTAGAAAACTCTGCGTTGCTTAAGAGTGGAGCTGATACTAACAGTTTTTAAAATTTCATATGAAATCATTGCTTCAGATGTCATTGCAAAATCTTTTCTGATTTTAAGAGTGTCGGTCAGTAGAGAAGCAATTGTAGAGAATATCCTGGTAATTCTGCACAGGAAACTTTTTCAGGATTAGGCTTTACATGACCTTTGCTGAAAATGTAAGTATAACCTTAATAGCGCACTTCTTTAAAACAACAATTTTATTTGTTGATAATGATCGTTAAATTAGCTTTTGTTTAGCATTCAGCCACTGATTTCAAAATCTTTAAATGCGTTTCAAAACCAGAATATATAATTAAAAGGTCATCGAGATAAACAAACACGCCTTCAGTAAGTGCACTTTGTTCATCAACCAACACATCCTTGGATCAGCGTTACACAGCCCAAATGGCATTACGGTAAATTGAAAAAGTGGTCGTCCTGGCACAGTGAAAGCGGTTTTTTCTCTCGACTTCTTTTTCAATTAAATCTGCCACTAGGCGTCGTTAAGATCAACGCTAGCATAAGAAGTTATATTTGGCCAGTAAAAATGTTGGCGTATCCTTGTTTTGTTTTTCTGATAACTAAGTGAAAACAATTTGGAGGGTGTTGAGCTTTTTTAATTATCGATTGAGTTAAACTATCTGGTGTCCAAATTTTCCATTGATGTTCATTTGACACAGATAAATTTTCTCTTGGAAAGATCCTTTAAAACACAAACCTATCACGTACTTTCAAATCGGGCAAATTCTCTTGGTTTTTCTGAACTGGGGAAATAAGATATAAACGCTCATTTGATTGAAATTCAAAGGCATCTGTATTTACCATTTTAAGATCATTCGTATTCGTATCTAACGTAACTGTTTCAAGATATATTCTTGACAAAGTAACTGGAACAATATATTGAGAACCCTTACGATGTTCTATATTAAAATATGAAGTGTATAATCTTGTAAACATATGGACCATAGAGCAAATCTTCCATTTAGCTCTCGCAATCTCACTTGAACCAGAACTACTGGCAAACTAGACGCGCTCTAATTTTCTTCAATTACACCTAGAGATAACATTTGGTCTAATTTTTTGTACATAATTTTTTGAATTACCGGTGATACGGGAGAGTGTCGTTGTTTAATTGATTCATTGTCAGTGGTTTCGGTAATATGTTTGTCTAAATTAGTTTTTCCCAAACCTAACATCTCACTTGACGGAACAAGAGAAACAATTGGTTGAAGTCGTTCATTTTGAGCGTCCGATAGGCGATAGTTCATGTTTTGGTTTAAAATTTGCTTCCTCTTCACCTATGATGATATTCGATGATTTAAATAGTTCCCCAATAGTGGGATTTACTTTGAATTTTGAATAAAAGTCAATTCCAATATATAAAGGTTGAGTTAAACTCGGAACAACATACATATCTATTTTTTCGAAAATCGCTTTACATTCGACCTCTACACGTACAAGACCTTCATTTTGTTGGTCCTTCCCCGAAGCAGTTTTTATGGAGCAATAAAAATTCAAAATAGGAATATTAAGTTGAGATATAGTTTGCTTACAGTTTTTACCAAGGCAGAATATAAAAGCCCCACTGTCCAAAAGTCCAGTAAGTTTCTTGTTGTTTTTTTTTTTAGCATAACGTCTATTATCTGTAACTTCATTAACACAAGTATCTTTGATAAGTTTCCTAAATAGTTTTGAATTTTTTGTACGGTGCCTCCTAGCTTTTGTTTTTAGGTTCTGCAAATTTCCGTTAATTTAAAATGCACGAGTTTTGCTTTAAACTGATAGAAAAAATAGTTCCCAATCTTTTACAGATTGGTCATGGTTACCGGTGGTTTAGTGTTTTAAAAGTCCTACACTATTTGGTTCCGAATATATTAGCCGGAGAGCTATGGAAAAACGAAATTCCTCTAGTTAGTGTGCCATACTATAATTATTAATTAATCCGGTCTGTATCTATCACTTAAGCTTTAGTGATATTGTGTGTAGTGCTTTATTTCAAAAATTAAATTTGTATTGCAAAAATTAGTTCAACCTTCTCTTTATCCATTTACAAAAAAAATTAATCAATGATTGTTATATTTTGAATAAATCCTTTTTGAAACGAAGAGCGCCATTTTGGTCCATTACGCCAAGGAGCACTACTTTACTAAACTTAATTTCCACCTTAGCAAAAACAAGTTCTTCAAGTTTGCAAAATAAAGAAAAGAAAAAAAATGTTTTCACTGTTAAACGGAATGAGTTCAACTATTTTACATCCATTAATACTCACAATCTTTTTTCTTGAGCAAATATTTATGGCTATATATCTATTTTTATTTTCTTTACAGTGATAATGGATTTCCGACTCTTCCTTTTAGCTATAACGTCGATATGTCAGTACAAAATCATTTCTGGCGAATATCAGTAAGATTTGTGTTTCATATAAGTTTGGTTTTAATAATCATGCATGTTATTTTCTTTCTCATTTAGACAAAGTTTGGCTTTCACAGACATCCTGCCAGAGGATACAAAACGATATGATAAAATGAGGCCACCCAAAAAGGATGGCCAAGCAACTATAGTTTTTTTCCACGTGACTGTTATGGGCTTAGATTCAATTGATGAAAACTCCATGACCTACGTTGCAGATGTTTTTTTTGCCCAAACATGGAAAGATCATAGGTTAAGACTTCCCGAAAACATGACAACCGAATACCGTCTACTAGAAGTTGACTGGCTCAAAAACATGTGGCGCCCTGATTCTTTCTTCAAAAACGCTAAATCTGTCACATTTCAAACAATGACAATTCCTAATCATTATATGTGGTTGTATAGAGATAAAACCATTCTGTATATGGTAAAGCTAACACTTAAATTATCGTGCATTATGAACTTTGCCATATATCCTCATGACACACAAGAATGCAAGCTGCAAATGGAGAGTTGTAAGTATTGTATGATTGTATCTTTAACCAAGTGGGCAATGTTTCAAACCATTATTTTTTTCAGTATCTCACACAACAGACGACATGATCTTCCAATGGGATCCAACAACTCCATTAGTTGTCGATGAAAATATTGAGCTGCCTCAAGTAGCGCTCATACATAACGTAACGGCAGATTGTACACAAGTTTATTCAACTGGAAATTTCACCTGCCTAGAAGTTATATTTACACTTAAGCGTCGTTTAGTTTATTATGTCTTCAATACTTATATTCCGACCTGTATGATAGTAATAATGTCCTGGGTTTCATTTTGGATTAAACCCGAAGCAGCTCCAGCACGTGTAACACTGGGTGTAACTTCGTTGCTGACACTTTCAACACAACATGCGAAATCGCAATCTTCCCTACCGCCTGTGTCATATTTGAAAGCTGTGGATGCATTCATGTCGGTTTGTACGGTTTTTGTGTTCATGGCTTTAATGGAATATTGCCTAATTAACATAGTTTTAAGTGATACTCCAATACCTAAGCCTATTGCATATCCACCGAAACCAGTACCAGAAGTCACTTCGAAAAAAGAAGAGCCACCCCCACGACCAAAAGATGAAAAAATTGAGAAAATTGAAAAGATTTTTGATGAAATGACAAAACGGAAGGTAAACAAACTTTAACTTCTAATAATTTTTTTAAAAAATATCTTCCATACAATTTTAATGAATTTACAATGAAAAGTTTCATAATTAAATTTATGTTATTTATTTAAAAAAAACTGAGCTACAGGAACCGTCTTTCTAGCGCTGATAGCTGATACATCTGTTTGTTACGTTATCTTTCTGTTTAAGTTAATTGTTAATATAAATTTTGGCTACATTATGAGAAAATATCCCGTCAGATTTCAGGAACGGAGTTGGTTTGCCTTGCTTCAACACCTTCGGCATTGATATTTTATTAATATTTAATAAATTATTGAAAGTAATATTGTTTATACGTGTTTTTTGCATTGGATGATGTATTTTTTGGACGATTTTTCCAATGACAGGTCATTTTCAATCATTGCTATAACCAATTTGTCAAAAAAAATCCACCGTTCCACTAATTCGTGTTTCAATGATGAGTTTCAATGAAAGCTATAACTTGCCCTTAAAGAAGCCCATAGACACCATGATAAGACCACCACCACACACGCTACACCGACCGATTCAAACCACATCGTGGCCGCACTGCACAACGATTCATTACAGCAAAAATTTGAAATTAATCTGCGCGAACAGCCCCATAGACATGACACCGATGTGGTATGTATGGGCTGCTTAAGAGACTTTTCGAAATTCTGCTATTCAAAACTCTGACTGAAAATTCTTCTTTTTGTTTTTTATTCATTTCTTTTGTTTACAAAATAACAATTACTCTTGAGTTAACAAAGGCAAGAGAAATAAAGAAATACAAATGTATGAAGAAGAAAGTATTTCGTCTGTGCCTGGCCATAGACAAAACAATTAACTTTTATAAACAAAATAATTGTTTTGGTCGATTTTGTATCTATGTTCTTTGGGCGATAGTCTATTTTGAAAAATCAGCAATATAGTATGAAATAAGGAATCGCCCAAGAATATTTTCATGCTATTCTTCACTTTTCAGTTTTGTTTTTGGGCATTTTTTCACATAGCCTACGAACTTCTTTCTTTGCCGGTTATACATTACCTTAAACAACATAATATGCAATCTCATAGCCTAAGCGAAACCGAAGTTTAAGACCAAATATAAATATGTCCACATATATTTTAATTCGAGTTCAATGAATTTGTATAATCTATTTATTTATGTCATCTATCTTTAACCTTGCAAGCAATATTTTCACTATGTTTAAAAAAAAACTGTTTACTGAACAATACCATAGTTTAAATATATATATAATTATTCTCTTTTCATTTGTTTTGCAGTCCTTAAATGTTCGTAGGGTCCCACGGCCTGAGATTAACGATGGACCATGGATTCCGCGACAAGAAAGTCGCATAATATTAACACCAGGCATCATTGCACCTCCTCCGCCAGCACCAGTTGAAGAAAAACCAAAGTTAACCCCGCAACAAGAACGACTCAAACGTGCCATCTATATTGATCGAACAGCGAGGGTCCTTTTTCCGGCACTGTTTGCTTTTCTAAACATTACCTATTGGACAGTGTTTTACGAATACTTATAAGTTATATAAGTCAGCATCAGCACCACCATCATCGTCATCATCATCATTATCATCATCATCATCATCATCATCATCATCATCATCATTAGCAGTTTTTTTATTTTGAGAGATGATCTATATAGATGAAGATCTTTCAAGATCACGTTTCATCATCAAAAAATAAGATCTGCTGGTTTTCACGATAGGCACCACGTTTTTTGTTCTCTTTCATAACGTTGGTAATAGACTTGTGTGTTAATCATTAGTCAGTTTGTCAATTTTTACAATATTTGAGATATTTGTTGCCGAAATCAAATAAATTGTAAATAATTAAAAACACTGATTAATGGTCCAGGTTTTTTAAATTTATCGAAAGATTACCATATAGATTCTCTTGTCATAAAATTAATATTTTAAGGGCCGCTTTTTAGTTGGAGTTTAAAGATTAAACTCCGTTGAGTTTAACGACTAAACTCAAGTTTACGCCAGAAACACGTTTTTGAGACAATTTTGACCCAGAATTAACTCCTAGCTAACCCAACTCTTTTGTTGAATCAAATTTTTGTTTTGCAGGACCAAAAGACTTTAATCAAGCCGAACCACGATTTCACAACTCGTCATAAGGACTTTTAATTAAGAAGTTAATCCTGTAGGTACAGAAAATCTGTTTTGAATAAGAGTAAACACGGCACTAAAAAACCGTGCTTAAGTTGTGCTCGAACGGAGCAAAAATATAAATTGCACTGAACACTTCTATTCCTCAGCAAAGAATTTAGGAAATTCATGTTTTTTCGGCTTTAGTCCGCAAAAGGGTTTCAGTCGCTAGTCAGTCACCATAAACGAAAAGTATGAAAGAACATCGACGAAGGAATGTCATTATTGCTAGTTGCTACCTTCCATAACAAATTTTACATAAGCCGTGTTTTTTTGGAAAAGCTATCCGCAGTAAAGTTGGATTTTCCATACAAAATTCTCACTGCGTATCACTACCGATAAAAGGAGACCCCAAATCTCACTGCCGATAAATGTTCGACATTCATTTGAGTATCGATCAAAATTTTTGTTTTTGTTGGTACTAATGAAAAAATCATGTATCTCGATTGGGGTATGTTCGTAAAGTTGTAGTGGATTTCAAAGAGTGATCTTGTTTTATGTTTGATTGCCCACAAACCATCCACAAACATACAGAAATCTCGAAACAAATTATCAAAATTTAAAGGAAAATCAAATGTTTTTGGAAAATGTATACGTGGGAGGACATAACGTTTGCCAGTTCCATCCAAAAATGTGCTCTTGTTGCATTTTTCATATTCCTCGAGTTAAAAAAAATAAAAGTAAACAGTCAACAGTCTTGTCAAATCTGAAATTTAAGTTCTTTTTTTAAAGGTTTTGCTCAGTTTTGAGCTTTTTCACTTTGTGGTTGGACAGGTTCGCATTTACGTTGAGTGTCAAATTTTTTTAATCCATGGATTAGTTAACTCGGAAATTAGACTTAAAATTACAGTTTATTTAACAAATCCAATTTGGACATTTGCAAAGTTTATAGTGATAACTGTCATCAGAATTACAGTTATCACTATAAAGCATTTTCAATGCCGAACTTGAGGTGCGGTTTATCGTGGCTCACATCATATGCGTGGGAGGCGACATTATCCAGTTTCTTACATTTTATTGCACGAAGGTGTTCATTGAACTCAGTTTGTAATGCTCTTTTTGTTTGTAATGCTTAGTTTTAATTTGTTGTTGTTTGAAAAAACGATTTGCAACGATCCCACAAGCACAACGAGTTTCCGTCCCCTTCGCACCTACTGTGACCAACAAACTAACAAACATCTTTAAAGCCGCGTATCGACTATACGCGGCTGCCGCACGAGCCATGTTCGACCGTGGCAAATCAAAAATTTGGTTCGCCAGCCAATTTTTGAGAATTTTCTGATACAGCGTGGCTGCCGCGCGAGGCAGATGATCCAGTGCTTGAGAGACAAAATTATTTATGTTATTTTTCTTTGCTTTGAGAACCAAACGAAACAAGAATATCAATTTATTAACTGATATTAGCCAGAACCGACTTTTTTTTGTTGTCAACAGTTTTTGTTTTATTTTCTGAATCACGAACATAGAAAAGCATACAACAACGTCCCAATTGCTCGTGAGCCAAACTATTGCCGCGCACAAAAATCAATCGAGATTGACTCTCGGTGAGGCATGTTCGTGCGCGCCAATTTTCGTGCTGCCTCGCACGGCAACCAGGTATCCATTATGCGCTGCTGCAGCGAGAGCCAAAGTTCGATGGTTTGCCGCGCATAGTCGATACACGTCTTAAGGGATCAATCTTGCAAATCGTTTTTTTAAACAACAAAAAATTAAAACTATCTCTTGGATCCACAAAAGAAAAAACACCATTTGGACAACTAAGTGGCATTTACGAAGTCACTTGCACTCACTGCAACCAATAATATATAGGCCAAACAAGAAGAGTAATACAATCCAGGTTCAATGAACACCTTCGTGCAATAAAATGCAAGAAACTGGATAATTCCATCGCCTCCCACGCATATGATGTTAGCCACGATGAACCGCACAACAAATGTCCGCCTTTTAAATCCAATTAACAAACCTTCAAAGCTTGATTCCTATAAATCGATATACATACACATTAATTACAACCTGATGAATCTTGAACCAGGAGCTATTCAATCGCCTTTGTTTGATTGTTTGAAATGAGCTGAGCATACAATCATCATCATCATCATCATCATCATCATCATCATCATCATCATCATCATCATCATCATCATCATCATCATCATCATCATCATCATCATCATCATCATATCATCATCATCATCATCATCATCATCATCATCATCATCATTATCATTATCATAATCATCGACAGCATCATCACCACGTAAGTTAGACGAAAGTAATCTATTGTGGAATTAATATTTTTGAAAAGTTAAAAAAGTACGCGATAGCATTGTTTCTTTCTTTTAATGATGACTCAGAAAAACAATTTTTATGATTTTCGAATTGGTCTCAAAAATAATGCTGTATTTGTGAAGGTGCTTTTACCGAATTATTGTTATCTTAATAAATATGTTAATCACTTAAAGAATTTAGTTTCGATTGCCCGATAACCACTCAGTTTAGATGAAGAAATCACATATGTTCCCCAATCTTGTTTTCCCAAATTGTCAATAGTCTCATTTAACGAATTGTGAATGAATAAATAAATAAATCTAGTGGTACTGACAGCTTAGGAGAACCAAGGCCTAGTAACTTACAATTACAACTCTCAACGATATTAGTTCTACAACAACTCGAAACTGTGTTCTCGAAGCTGGGCTCGAACCCAGACCTCCGGCGTGATAGTTCGACACACACTAACCACTACACCACGGCGCACTATGAATTCACGAATTGTGAACATGCATGCAAAAGTAACGTTAAAAAAGCTGTTTAAATGAAGGAGAATCTCTCAAATGAAGGAGAATCTCTATTAGTTAATAATCATTAATAGTTAATAATCATCAAGGTGTGTCCAGACCAAAGAAACATTTCAAGAAACGTCGTTTAAAAAAAAATTTCTTAAATGCTTCCCATTTCTTTAAAAAACATTTCAGAAACTTTCCAGAAATGTTTCTCTTTTGAGTAAGTAAGTAAGCAAGTAATTGTTTTATTTAAAATCATAAGATAACAAAAAAACATTTTATGTATGTAACTCAGTATAAATATAACATAAAACATGGATTTTGCATCAATGGCTCGTTCGAGCCATCTGGTGTTGGTTTTAATATTAGTGTTGGTGTTGGTTTTGGTGTTGAAGTTGGTGTTGTTCCTGCTGTTAATGTTGGTGTTGCTGTTGCTGTTAGTGTTTGTCTGGGTGTTGGTGTTGTTGTTGGAGTTGGTGTTGAGCGTTGTTGTTGTTGTTGTTGTTGTTGTTGTTGTTGTTGTTGTTGTTGTTGTTGTTGTTGTTGTTGTTGTTGTTGTTGTTGTTGTTGTTGTTGTTGTTGTTGTTGTTGTTGTTGTTGTTGTTGTTGTTGTTGTTGTTGTTGTTGTTGTTGTTGTTGTTGTTGTTGTTGTTGTTGTTGTTGTTGTTGTTGTTGTTGTTGTTGTTGTTGTTGTTGTTGTTGTTGTTGTTGTTGTTGTTGTTGTTGTTGTTGTTGTTGTTGTTGTTGTTGTTGTTGTTGTTGTTGTTGTTGTTGTTGTTGTTGTTGTTGTTGTTGTTGTTGTTGTTGTTGTTGTTGTTGTTGTTGTTGTTGTTGTTGTTGTTGTTGTTGTTGTTGTTGTTGTTGTTGTTGTTGTTGTTGTTGTTGTTGTTGTTGTTGTTGTTGTTGTTGTTGTTGTTGTTGTTGTTGTTGTTGTTGTTGTTGTTGTTGTTGTTGTTGTTGTTGTTGTTGTTGTTGTTGTTGTTGTTGTTGTTGTTGTTGTTGTTGTTGTTGTTGTTGTTGTTGTTGTTGTTGTTGTTGTTGTTGTTGTTGTTGTTGTTGTTGTTGTTGTTGTTGTTGTTGTTGTTGTTGTTGTTGTTGTTGTTGTTGTTGTTGTTGTTGTTGTTGTTGTTGTTGTTGTTGTTGTTGTTGTTGTTGTTGTTGTTGTTGTTGTTGTTGTTGTTGTTGTTGTTGTTGTTGTTGTTGTTGTTGTTGTTGTTGTTGTTGTTGTTGTTGTTGTTGTTGTTGTTGTTGTTGTTGTTGTTGTTGTTGTTGTTGTTGTTGTTGTTGTTGTTGTTGTTGTTGTTGTTGTTGTTGTTGTTGTTGTTGTTGTTGTTGTTGTTGTTGTTGTTGTTGTTGTTGTTGTTGTTGTTGTTGTTGTTGTTGTTGTTGTTGTTGTTGTTGTTGTTGTTGTTGTTGTTGTTGTTGTTGTTGTT
This sequence comes from Baccha elongata, assembly GCA_951217065.1. Classification (NCBI taxonomy): domain Eukaryota; kingdom Metazoa; phylum Arthropoda; class Insecta; order Diptera; family Syrphidae; genus Baccha; species Baccha elongata. The sequence goes on along the minus strand of OX578272.1, from coordinate 49,256,525 downwards.
GTTGTTGTTGTTGTTGTTGTTGTTGTTGTTGTTGTTGTTGTTGTTGTTGTTGTTGTTGTTGTTGTTGTTGTTGTTGTTGTTGTTGTTGTTGTTGTTGTTGTTGTTGTTGTTGTTGTTGTTGTTGTTGTTGTTGTTGTTGTTGTTGTTGTTGTTGTTGTTGTTGTTGTTGTTGTTGTTGTTGTTGTTGTTGTTGTTGTTGTTGTTGTTGTTGTTGTTGTTGTTGTTGTTGTTGTTGTTGTTGTTGTTGTTGTTGTTGTTGTTGTTGTTGTTGTTGTTGTTGTTGTTGTTGTTGTTGTTGTTGTTGTTGTTGTTGTTGTTGTTGTTGTTGTTGTTGTTGTTGTTGTTGTTGTTGTTGTTGTTGTTGTTGTTGTTGTTGTTGTTGTTGTTGTTGTTGTTGTTGTTGTTGTTGTTGTTGTTGTTGTTGTTGTTGTTGTTGTTGTTGTTGTTGTTGTTGTTGTTGTTGTTGTTGTTGTTGTTGTTGTTGTTGTTGTTGTTGTTGTTGTTGTTGTTGTTGTTGTTGTTGTTGTTGTTGTTGTTGTTGTTGTTGTTGTTGTTGTTGTTGTTGTTGTTGTTGTTGTTGTTGTTGTTGTTGTTGTTGTTGTTGTTGTTGTTGTTGTTGTTGTTGTTGTTGTTGTTGTTGTTGTTGTTGTTGTTGTTGTTGTTGTTGTTGTTGTTGTTGTTGTTGTTGTTGTTGTTGTTGTTGTTGTTGTTGTTGTTGTTGTTGTTGTTGTTGTTGTTGTTGTTGTTGTTGTTGTTGTTGTTGTTGTTGTTGTTGTTGTTGTTGTTGTTGTTGTTGTTGTTGTTGTTGTTGTTGTTGTTGTTGTTGTTGTTGTTGTTGTTGTTGTTGTTGTTGTTGTTGTTGTTGTTGTTGTTGTTGTTGTTGTTGTTGTTGTTGTTGTTGTTGTTGTTGTTGTTGTTGTTGTTGTTGTTGTTGTTGTTGTTGTTGTTGTTGTTGTTGTTGTTGTTGTTGTTGTTGTTGTTGTTGTTGTTGTTGTTGTTGTTGTTGTTGTTGTTGTTGTTGTTGTTGTTGTTGTTGTTGTTGTTGTTGTTGTTGTTGTTGTTGTTGTTGTTGTTGTTGTTGTTGTTGTTGTTGTTGTTGTTGTTGTTGTTGTTGTTGTTGTTGTTGTTGTTGTTGTTGTTGTTGTTGTTGTTGTTGTTGTTGTTGTTGTTGTTGTTGTTGTTGTTGTTGTTGTTGTTGTTGTTGTTGTTGTTGTTGTTGTTGTTGTTGTTGTTGTTGTTGTTGTTGTTGTTGTTGTTGTTGTTGTTGTTGTTGTTGTTGTTGTTGTTGTTGTTGTTGTTGTTGTTGTTGTTGTTGTTGTTGTTGTTGTTGTTGTTGTTGTTGTTGTTGTTGTTGTTGTTGTTGTTGTTGTTGTTGTTGTTGTTGTTGTTGTTGTTGTTGTTGTTGTTGTTGTTGTTGTTGTTGTTGTTGTTGTTGTTGTTGTTGTTGTTGTTGTTGTTGTTGTTGTTGTTGTTGTTGTTGTTGTTGTTGTTGTTGTTGTTGTTGTTGTTGTTGTTGTTGTTGTTGTTGTTGTTGTTGTTGTTGTTGTTGTTGTTGTTGTTGTTGTTGTTGTTGTTGTTGTTGTTGTTGTTGTTGTTGTTGTTGTTGTTGTTGTTGTTGTTGTTGTTGTTGTTGTTGTTGTTGTTGTTGTTGTTGTTGTTGTTGTTGTTGTTGTTGTTGTTGTTGTTGTTGTTGTTGTTGTTGTTGTTGTTGTTGTTGTTGTTGTTGTTGTTGTTGTTGTTGTTGTTGTTGTTGTTGTTGTTGTTGTTGTTGTTGTTGTTGTTGTTGTTGTTGTTGTTGTTGTTGTTGTTGTTGTTGTTGTTGTTGTTGTTGTTGTTGTTGTTGTTGTTGTTGTTGTTGTTGTTGTTGTTGTTGTTGTTGTTGTTGTTGTTGTTGTTGTTGTTGTTGTTGTTGTTGTTGTTGTTGTTGTTGTTGTTGTTGTTGTTGTTGTTGTTGTTGTTGTTGTTGTTGTTGTTGTTGTTGTTGTTGTTGTTGTTGTTGTTGTTGTTGTTGTTGTTGTTGTTGTTGTTGTTGTTGTTGTTGTTGTTGTTGTTGTTGTTGTTGTTGTTGTTGTTGTTGTTGTTGTTGTTGTTGTTGTTGTTGTTGTTGTTGTTGTTGTTGTTGTTGTTGTTGTTGTTGTTGTTGTTGTTGTTGTTGTTGTTGTTGTTGTTGTTGTTGTTGTTGTTGTTGTTGTTGTTGTTGTTGTTGTTGTTGTTGTTGTTGTTGTTGTTGTTGTTGTTGTTGTTGTTGTTGTTGTTGTTGTTGTTGTTGTTGTTGTTGTTGTTGTTGTTGTTGTTGTTGTTGTTGTTGTTGTTGTTGTTGTTGTTGTTGTTGTTGTTGTTGTTGTTGTTGTTGTTGTTGTTGTTGTTGTTGTTGTTGTTGTTGTTGTTGTTGTTGTTGTTGTTGTTGTTGTTGTTGTTGTTGTTGTTGTTGTTGTTGTTGTTGTTGTTGTTGTTGTTGTTGTTGTTGTTGTTGTTGTTGTTGTTGTTGTTGTTGTTGTTGTTGTTGTTGTTGTTGTTGTTGTTGTTGTTGTTGTTGTTGTTGTTGTTGTTGTTGTTGTTGTTGTTGTTGTTGTTGTTGTTGTTGTTGTTGTTGTTGTTGTTGTTGTTGTTGTTGTTGTTGTTGTTGTTGTTGTTGTTGTTGTTGTTGTTGTTGTTGTTGTTGTTGTGGTTGTTGTGGTTGTTGTGGTTGTTGTGGTTGTTGTTGTTGTTGTTGTTGTTGTTGTTGTTGTTGTTGCTGGCGTGCTGTTGTTTTTTGTTGGTTTAGTTTTCTTTGCTGTTGTTGTTTCGTGACGTGTTCTACCCATGTCGTGTTTGTGACGTGTTCGTATTACCAGTGAGATCTAATTCACTTCGCCATTCAGGATGTGCACCATGCTTTCCGTACTAAGCTCTCTTGTTCCAAAGTTTAACAGACGAAGTTCTCTTAATACTAGACATATTCCAAAAAAGTGGATAAATTTTTCATCTTCTCGCTGATTCCATAGAGTGCATTCTTTGAACTGCCATATCCCATTCTCTTTCCATTATTTGTGTATCAGCCAAATCAATTGCATTATGGAACAATCTACTGTTAGCAACAACCTCATGAATAAATCTTCTTTCTAACAAACTCGACCATTGTGTGATCCAGTATATATTTTTTGATACAGTTATATTCGCTAAAATATGTGGTAGACGGTTCTCGTTATACACACATATTATATTTCATCATCATCATCATCGGCTCGACAACCGGGGTCCGGTCCTGGCCTCCTTCAACAAGTCTCTCCACCTATCCCGGTCTCGAGCCGACGCCATCCAGTTGCGCACCCCAAGGCTCCGGGCGTCCTGGTCTACGCCATCTCTCCAGCGCAAGCATGGTCTACCACGCTGTCGTCTGCCATAGAATGTATCACAAAGAACTTTCCGAGCAGGTTCCTCTTCGCTCATGCGAGCTAGGTGCCCTGCCCACCGAAGTCTACCGAGCCTAATTTTTGTCACGATATCTGCTTCAAGGTAGATTGCGTACAATTCATGATTGTACCGTCTCCGGAATCGTCCTTCCTCACATATGGGGCCAACAATTCTCCTTAAGACTTTTCTCTCGAAAGCGGCTAAGAGGTCAGAGTGCCTTTTGCTAAGCACCCAAGTCTCGGATCCATATGTGATTACTGGCAGGACCATGCATGGTCCTGTACAGCAGTAGTTTTGAAGTTATGGTGAGATTTCTGGATTTGAAGAGCTTTGACAGACTGTAGTAGGCTCTGTTGGATTTGAGAAGCCGCCCGCGTATTTCTTCTTCCATATTGTTATCTGTAAAGATCTGATCAGTTGTTGATTTGCCTGGAATGAAACCACACTGATATTGTCCGATGATGGTTTAAGCGTATGGGGTTATCCGGTCTTGTAGGGTAGAGGAGAGTATCTTATAGGCGGTACTCAACAACGTGATACCTCTATAGTAGCTGCACGTTGTGACATCTCCTTTCTTATGTATGAGGCATATTATACCTTTTCGCCAGTCTTCTGGCATTTCTTCATCAAGTTCGAGTAGTGGCGACGGTCTCTCAACACGTGGTCTTTTTGGTTACGAGTGACTCCATCAGGTGATACCCAGGTGGCTTTGTAGATATCTTTTCGGGGGAACCTGGTACTCCCAACGACCATGTTTTTCGAAGTCCATTGTCATTATGCAAACTATGCAAACTATGGGTGCCTGCGTAGTGCCTGAATACCGGCTCCCGACCTATTTTTGCATTCAAATTCCCAAGGATGATTTTTACGTCATACCTTGGACAGGCATTGAGGGCCCTCTCGACTTGTTCGTAGTAAGTCTCTTTTTCTTCGTCTGAGGACTCATAGGACTGAGAGGACTTAGTAAATTTGCCTCGCACTCGAAGGGTGCATAGCCTTTCGCTTACAGCGTTAAAGCCGATGATGGTAGACTTCATTTTTTCGCTGACTAGGAAGCCTACCCCGAGCACATGGTGTTTTGTATGACAGCTGTAGTATACGTCATATTCTTTCTTCTGTAAAACACCATTCCCTGTCCATCTGATTTCTTGAAGTGCTGTTATGTCAGCTTTATATTTTGACAGGGCATCAGCTAGCTGCTGAGCAGCTCGAGCTCTATAGAGCAATCGTACGTTCCATAAGAAAATTCGTAAATCGTTTTGCCGTTTTCGTTGCATAGGTTGTCGTCGTGAGATCAGTCCGTTTCCGAGGCTTGTTGTCGGTCTCGTAATTCTAAGTTTTACGGAACAGGGAATTAACCTGTTGCCAACCTGAGGAACCAGCCTGATCATATTAGCCAAACCTTTTTTTAAAAGGCATGTTACTAGCGGCCGCCGCGAAGAGGCTATGATCACACTTCCATCAGTCACGAATAGTTACGGCACGTGCATGTTTTCGTATGCTACATGTTATTCCCCCTATTCGTCTGATGGCTGACCGCCATCAGATTTTATTTCGGCATTTCTAAAATGGTAGGTATTACCGTTATTTTTAAATATTTTTTTTTTTTGTTTTAAGTCAATTTTTAGAAAATTGGTGATAGCCCCCCTTGTCGAAGGGTGAATATCTTCTGAGCCAATTGACTTAAGAACTTTAGTATAGTAATATAATATAATATTTGGAGTGGAGAGAGAGAGAAAACAAGTGAAAGTCGATATTTTAGAGTGCTCTAGTTATTTTTCGCTTTATTTAAAAAATCTTAGTTAAAAAAAAACAAAATTAAACATAAAATCATTTTTAAAAATTAACTTTATAAGAAAAGTGCAATATCTCATAAAAACAAAACATTTTAAAAGGTAATTTAAGTCACTAAAATATATCGCAGAGGTTGGCCATTTTCCTGTGTATAAGAAATACATATATATGAACCCAAAGAGAAAATCGGGGGAAATATCTCCAAATCAATCACCAAGCTGCAAAAAAATTCAACATCCAAAGTTTGTTTACTACCCAAGAAGAATATCTCAATGGCACCAACATCTTCTTCAGCAAATGAATTAAAATCAATTGTCGATAGTTGCCTGCTTGAACATTTAAAAAACATAGCGACAAAGGATGACGTCTTAGCTGTCTCTGCTGAAATACAGCTCTTACGGTCGCAAAATGAGCACCTAACGCAACGTTTAGCTGTCGTTGAGAACTATTGCGAAACACTTGAAAGACAGTTGGAAATTTTACACCAAAAATCAAATGAAAATACGAATGTATTACATCTACCTCCAGATGAGAAAGCAGACATGAATAGTCTAGCAAAACAAACTTGTCTTAAACTTCTCAATCTGAATGAAAATGCAGATCTATCTTTTGATAAAGCACAAGAATTTGTTAATCGTCACAACAACAAAACCACTATGGTACTTAATTTCAATAACAAACACACAGCACAAAAAATAATAGAAGCCGCACCGAAACTTAAGAACACCGGGATTGTGGTACATCGAGAGCAATCCTTTCTTTTTCGGAAAAAAAGAAGAACTCTTTTCGAAATTAAAAACAAACTCTTGGAAATCAACCCGAATGTGAAAATCATGATCAGGGGATCTAAACTTCAAATATCGGACTTTTCATTTTCACATAACTCACTACGAGGATTGACAATAACAAAAAGTGATGAGTTATCATTTGTCAAAACTACTTTTGGTGAGGATGCAATGTGCTTTTTTGACATAAACGTCAGAGGGAACAACAACATCTCTCATGTACCAAGTGAGCCATCTGTGAGTCACTTTGTAAACAAACAACCTGGTTCGGGTCCCAACTATAACCAGAATCATCTTTCAACATAGGATAGAGTTGCCGTCTGCCATAAATTTAATTTCAATTTAAACATTTTCTGCTATAATATTACAGGTCTAAAAAATAAGTTGCTTATGCCAGAATTTTTTAAATTAGTTTTAAGTTATGATGTTTTTATATTATTAGAGACGTTTGTGGAAGAAGGTAAAGAGTTACAATATTTAAAATATTTTGAAGGTTTTAATTTGAAATGGATACCGGCTATTAGAAATAGTAGATTTGGTCGAGCCAGCGGTGGCATCCTGTGTGGGATAAAAAACAACATTTCCAAAAATCTATCTTTTAAAACTAATGGAAGCAAAATTGTATTAGATTTTATCATAAACGCGAAACACTTTATTATAGTACCTATTTATCTTAATTTTAATGGATGGAGTTCTGATTTTGAGGAACTTCAAAATTTTCTCTTAAGTCAAAATAATGAAAATATTTTAATAATTGGGGACTTAAACAGTCGAATAGGTGACTTCCAGAACTCTCCTTTTATAAGCTGTGAACATTTTTTAGCCAACAGAAGCTCTTTAGATGAGTGCATTAATGCAAACGGAAAAGGTTTGATGGATTTGATAGTGGACTTTGGGTTTTTCGTTTTAAATGGTTGTTCAAGGAGTGATAGTATCGGTAATTTTACATTTATATCGGCTCAGGGATGTTCTGTTATTGACTTTTGTCTTGCAAAGGGGGAGTGGCTTCAAGTTGTCAATAATTTTGAAGTACTTCCGGCTAATTATTCAACGCATTTACCTATCTTTTTGTCGTGTGTTTTTAAAACTCATATCCGACCTCAAACTGAAAATGTCAACAACAGGATTCGATGGGTTGAACAAAAATCAGATATTTATAGAAGAAATCTAAATGAGCATGCAGTGAACTTCTCAAATCAAGCTATAGGTACAGTAAGCGAAACAACAAATTTAGTTCTACAAACTATAAGACGATCTGCAGTCACCCGCTCAAACAATGATCGTTATACTTTTAAATGTAGTTGGTATGATGAGCAATGTAGAAAAAGTAGAGAAAGATCTTTTCGGTTGCTTAAACTTTTCAGAAATACAAATAATGAAGCCTTTAAATCACTGTATCTGCAAGCAAATAATGCTTTCAAAGAATTATGCAAGCAAAAAAAGGAACTTTTTCTAAGAAAATCTGCATTGAATCTTCTTGAATGCAGAGATTCAAAAGTTTTTTGGAATAATGTTCGAATCTTAGGAGACCGTAATAAGTCGACAGTAACATATATTAGTGTTGATATCCTAGCATCGCACTTTGAAAAACTTTTGTTACAAGATCCTTTCCAAACGTCTATAAGCTTTGCTCTTCCATTAATATATATTGAGGAATTGGATGCTCCTTTCTCAATGTTAGAACTTCTTGCTGCGCTCAAAAAATTGAAAAACAATAAAGCTTCCGGGACAGATGGCATTCCATCTGAGTTCTATAAGAATGCGACTTCCCAGTTTTTGGAACACATTTTGATTCTGTTCAATAAAATGTTCGATGAGGAAAGTTACCCAGATATTTTTAGGTCTTCAATGATATCTGCGAATCTTAAAAAGGGTGACCCTAATCTTCCCGAAAATTATAGAGGAATTTCTGTTCTCAGTTCTTTTCGAAAACTATTTACCCAAATTCTTTTCTTCAGGCTTGTTAACTGGGTGGAACGAAATAACAAAATAAGCTGCTTTCAGGCTGGATTCCGAGCTAATCTCTCGACAATCGACCAGATCTTTACTCTAACTAGTGTAGCTAGACGTTTTATAGAAAAAAAATCGAATCTGTATGCATTTTTTGTTGATTTTAAGGCAGCTTTTGATACCGTTAATAGAAGATCGCTATTATTTAAGCTCGCAGCTATAGGAGTATCGACTAAATTTATAAGAACTTATGACCAGCTTCTTACAAATATGACTGCATGTGTATCTGACGGTAGTAACTAGTTGAAACAGTTTAGATCTGATGCCGGTGTCCCACAGGGCTGCATTTTAAGCCCTCTTATATTTTCGCTTTTTATAAATGACATTGAAGATCATATCCCTGGCGGTGTTACTTATGGTGATCTACAAATCAAAGTTTTGCTTTATGCGGATGACCTTGTTGTTTTAACTGATAACGCGGTAACACTTCAGCACCAAATAAACAAGCTAAAACAGTACTGTGATATCTGGGACCTCAAAATAAATACATCTAAGTCTAAAATAATGGTTTTTAGATCTCAGAACCGTAGTGCTCGAAATGACCGTACGTGGACCCTCAGTGGCTCCAATTTAGAAGTTGTGACTGAGTACAAATACTTAGGATATCTAATAACACACAATTTGAATCTGAGAGCGCACATAAAAGATAAACTAGCTGTAGCAAAGGCAGCAATTAATTGTATGTGATCAAATTTCTTCAACAACAAAAGTATAGACCCGGCTTCAAAATTCAGGGTGTTTGATGCAACCGTTAAAAGCTGCTTTTGCTATGGTAATGAAGTTTATGGGTACAAGCAACTGGAAGAAATTGAATCTATCCAAAGATTTTTTTTTCAAAAGGATCTTTAGGCTCCCATATAACACACCAAATTATGCGATACACGTCGAATCGGGATTGCCTCCAATGTATATTAGGAACCTTAAAGCTAACGCAGACTATATCATCAAAGTCATGCAAAGGCCGAACACCAATCTGCAGAAAAGAATTCTTTTAGTGTCATTAAGATGTCGATATACTCCTTTTAAAGATTGGTATGAATTGTCCCCGACACAAAACTATCCTCTGACTTTCTGTGTGGAAGATCTAGATTCGTGGAGAACTGCATTCTATGATTGCATTTCTACTCTCGATGAGCAAATATTTCTGGCTTTTAACGATAGGGCGAGGGAGTCTGTGTCGAGAACAATGTATAGCAAACTTAATCTCTGTTTGGGGGAAGCTAATTACTTTAGAGATGAATTTACTGTTTGGGAGATGAGTTTGATTTTTAAAGCTCGCACAGAATTGCTAGAGCTCAACTATAGGCCTCACAGAAATGATATTAGTCCCCACTGCACATTGTGTAATCTAAATCAAATTGAAAACATCTTCCACTTTTTGGCAATTTGTACCATCTTACAAGAAATTCGGCGACTATACTTCAACAAGAGTTATCTATCGCTAGAGGAATGTTTAAGTGTTCTGAACGGAGAGAGTGGTTGGAAGCTGCTTATTCGGTTTATCTCACATTCGGTTGAGTATAGAAATACATATGTGAATCTATTTTAGGTACATACCTATGAAGATAGAATCTGATTTAATTTTGTTTTAGCTAAACTAAAAGCCTGATTTTTGAGGATAAAACTTAATCTAATTTTGTTTTAGCTAAACTAAAAGCCTGTTTCAATTTAATTTCGTTTTAGCTAAACTAAAAGCCCGCGATACCAGTTGATATTTTAAGTCTTTAACTGCTTCCATATTCTGTTTTGTTTTAGGTAAACCTAATTTATTAAATGTAAAATAAAGCCAAACTTTTGTCTTAAAAATATGAATCAATATTATTATTTACTTTATTAATTTCGTTTTCGCTAAACTAAAAGCATATAAATTTAAGTCCTTTTTTGTTCTAGATTATGTTTAATTTATTTTTTTTTTCTGCTTCTTAATTTCAATTTTTTGTCATAAATCTTTTTGTATACATTTTCTCTCAGATTATATAGATATATATTTAATTAACCGGCAGACGGCTTAGGGCCATGCTTGTATATCTTTTTAACTTTAAGTTTGTATTCTTCTGAAAAAAAAAACAATAAAGATAATAATAATAATAATAAATAATATAATATTTCCATTTTAATACGGTCTTATAATAATACCGATTTGTTTTTTTTTTTTGTGGACGGCTAAAATAAAATAAGCTCACAGTGGCGCATGTCCTTTCTTATTATCTGATATTCGTTGTTTTCAAGAAGTTTGTGGAATGGACAAACATGTCCTTGGAAGAGAAAAATTTATATTTTCATTGAGTCTCAATTGTCTTTGCTATTGTTTCTTCAATAGCTTCCGAGTTACAATCCCTAGAAAATTTCTAATATTTGCGCAAGAACTTAGTTTTACCTATTGATTTTGTTTATCTTCGCTCCTACAGTGCATTTGACCCACAGACCTTGAAAATGAAGTTGTAAATCAATGCCTTTAAAAAAATATTATTGCTTAATGTTTTACCTTCATCTGATACCATAGAAGTTAATATACAATGCATTTACATAAATGACAAATAATGCTTACTATAGTCAACCTATGTTTAAGGAATTAACGTGACACCACTTAACATTATTTCAACTTTAGAACAGTTGTCTAACTTTTACTCAAGAATAAACACTTTTTTAACTTCCAGTTATTTATTCCACTGTAAGGGATTCTTAATAAATTTATGCAGTGTTTGTGTATAGTTACATTCTACAAAAGCGATTTCAAGAGAGTGAGCTGTCATTCTCTCAGAGATTTTAGTGTGTTGCATTAAAAATATAATGCGAAGTTTTGCTGTTTTTAAAGTTAGATAACTTCATTAAGAAAATGTATGCTTTATGCCGTTTATAACACGGAAAAACGTATTTTTAACCAAGTTTCACATTAAATTGCTTTTAGTTTCGAGTTAAATCGACTATAATTTTTTCGCCTATAGCTTTAAGACTTATTTGTCGTAATTCGTAGCAAATTACATAACTGTTCTAATTTTTGATTATAATATAATTGCTTAATGTGTTACCTTCCATTAAGCAATTATATTTTTTCAAAGGCAATTTAATGATATACAAGCTAATTTATAAGGTCTGTGGGTCACATGCACTGTAGGAGCGAAGATAATCTAAAACAAGAGGTAAAATTAAGTTCTGGTGCAAATACAGTAGTCCCTTCAGTGGCGAGGCGTCATATTGTTCATTTCGTTCATGAACGCCTAACTTTCAGATAATATTATAATTGAAATCGCATTGATAAATATTAATATTATAAAATAATCATATCAAGCGAACCACTCATAAAATGTACCTACATCTCTCCTATTGAAAAAATTACCTACCTCCATATTCAAAATGTTCAACTTGTGTCGTAGTCGTGCAAAACTCTCGTGAACGAAGTAAACTCATTTTGAATTGAAATTTCCCACTCATTCTACAAAAGCACCACCACTCACCAGACCAGTACAGTACCATCATTAACTCGTTCAAAGGAGTTGGAAACGAAATGCTCCCATTGGAAGTATGCGCTTCGAAAAAAAAGTTAAATTTCTCATCGTATCAACCATTTCGTTCAAATGAGCCTAGAACGAAATCAACCAAATTGTGATTTATGCTCAAGTTTTAACACACAGATTGTGTTCGATTGATGTTTGCCAATGCCAATGGCCGAATGGCAATGTTGTGTATGGTCATGGTGACGTGGTTGGTTAGGTTATCGACGTTGGGTGCTGGTCGTCGTTCTTGTCTTTCTGTTGCTATTTTGTTGGGGATGAACAAAAGTAAGCGAAGGTGTGCGGCTGTGCGCTGTATATTTTCTCTAATTATTTTTGGTCGGATGTGTATTGCCGTATGAGTAGATTGTTGTGTGGGGTGTTATAGGTAAAAAAGCTGTGAGGAAAATCTCAAAAATGCTTTAGTCGTGCAGTAAGAATATGAACGAAATGGGAATTTCTTATACAGACTTGTTCAAAGGACTGAGTTTCTTTTTGAGTGAAGGCGAACAAATATTTATTTAAATTAGTTTGCCGTTGCGGGTTGTTTAACTGAAACTGAAAGTAAAAATAACTGAAGTAAATAATATTCTTGATACGCTCTGTGTTCAACCATTTGTAAATAAAATGGCATCAACTAGTAACAATATTATTAATACTAATGAAAACAATAACTGTGATTGCATTATTGAAAAACTAATAAGCAAACCCTTTTATAAGTGGAATGTAATAGACAAGTCAGCAATAGTAATGACTGAAAGACCAACTCCCTTGCTTCCTGGCTTGAAAACAAAATTGTGCAATCAAAAAAAAATTTTAATAAAGAAACTGTTCGCAGTTTCCACCCCGAAACATACAAAAGGTATGAATTTATTACTGGTTGCAAAACCATAAACAAGTTGTTCTGCTGGCCATGTTTGTTGTTTAGACAGGAAAAAGATAAAAATATTTGGAATTTTCTTGGATTTTCTGATTTAAATCATTTAAGTGACAGTTACGCTAAACATTTGAAATCGTGTTCCCATATAGACTCTTTGTATGCTTTCAAAACATTTGGAAAAGTTAGGGTTGATCTGCTTTTAGACAAAACTAAACAAAAAAGTGTTAATAAACATAATGAAAAGGTGAAGAAAAACCGCGAAATCATGAAAAGGTTAATTGATACAACTTGTTTATTAGGACAGTTAGAACTTCCGTTCCGAGGGCATGACGAGTCTGAAGAATCGCTCAACCAGGGAAATTATAGAGAGTGCTTAAATTATCTGGCAAAATATGACCCTATTCTCTCTAACCATTTGGAAGAAGCAACAGTATTTCGCGGAACATCAAGCGACATCCAAAACGATATTATAAAAGCAGTAAGTACTTTACTTTCAAGCGCAATTGAAAAGGAAATAAGGGAATGCACGTTTATTTCCATTTTAATGGATGAAACTTCCGATAACAGCAAAAAGTCACAGCTGTCAACAATGATCAGATTTGTTTCGAAAGCCGGTAATATAGAAGAACGGTTTCTGGGGTTCTCCGATGTAATTTATGGAAAAATCAAGGAGGTTTGACTTAGAGTTTAAGTAGGTAGGTATTACATCAATGTACAAGGCATATTAAAAATAAAATATATGATTAAAAATTATAAAAAAAATAAAGTGAACGACTGCATTTTTTATTCACGCGTCGCCACTGAGTCCCTTAATAATGTGAATCACCGATACTGTGAATTTCTCCAAAATGTGAATCGCCAAAACTTTTCATTGACATCTCTATAATGTGAACTCTCGAAATTTTTGAACTCTAAAATGTGAATTAGTTTTTTAAGTTATTGTAAGTATATAATTCTCTTTTTTCTCTTAATAGTTTTGCGTGCCATGTTAGTACCTTACACTAACTGTCATATGTCTAGACACATTTTGAACTTTTGAATACTCTCAGCCTACTGGCAGTTGTGAAGGTTTATTTTATTTTGTTACGCCTCTGTTATGATATCTTATGATCGAGTTCGAAGACAGGCAATAAAATGCACAAACACACTTCTGGAGTAATCAGATAAAAATAAATTGGACGCAGAAAAGATCTCAAATTTACTCAAGTTAAGGGCAGTATTAATCGAAAGATCAAGTCAAGCTATACCCCAGTCCAAAATAACAATGGATGTAGGTATTTATTTTATTTAATTTTTTGAACTTAATAAATTAATGTTGAAACAAATGTTAAATGGATACGGAAGTTGTTTTAAACCGTTAATAAGAACTGAAGAAAATGTTCCAGTAATGTGAACCCCTCTAAAATCCGAAAACGCCTTGTTTTAATTAGTTCACTTTATCGCGGGACTGCTGTACTAGAGATCTACTAAGGATTGTATCTACATTTTTTTTAGGAAATTTTGTCAGCTTTATTTTTTTACTTAATATTTTTAATAATAGGATCGGCGGTTTTTGAGTTATAAGCGAAAAACAGAAAAAAATGGACGTTTAAAGCCCCCGCATCCTTTTGCGACCAACCTAGGATCGGGGAATTTTATTATGTTTACCTCCTCACTAGTCCAAACAAAGTTGCATGCTTAGTTTTTCTGCCCTCGATTTTTTCAATTAGACCCCTTTTTGAGCATTCGTGTGATGAAAAAAATTTACTCTCATCACACATCATGCCGTGTCAACAGGAACCGAAACTTTAAAATCGAAAAGTTATGATTTCAAAATTTCGTCCTTGCGAAAGTTTCCACACTAGGGAAATTCCGTTGTTTCACATTGGATGACATAATATGTAATGAGAGAAACAATCTAAAATAAAACAGGAGGTTTACACACAAAATGCTAAATGAAACTAAAAGTCAGAATTCTAAACGGTGCAACTAAAAGAAGTTTATCTCTCACGTAACCACATGAAAGTTACGTTCTATGGTGTCGTTGGTTTCCATAAATAATTTTATTGTTGACAGTTTAGTCTTCTTCATTTAAATATTAGAATATTCACTAGATGTGGATGTTATTACTCAAGATCTATTTTTAGGTGAAAGTTTCTTATATCTCCTAAATATTATACATAAAAATTTCGGAAACGATTATTTAACGAATCAAGTGGGGGACAGTTTCTATCCCCCTTTTAAATAAGCATTAGATCATTTAGAAGAAGGTAGGGCCGTTCCCCAATCGATTCCTCAAAATCTCGAAACCTGTATACTCAGATGTCATGTACACTGATTACTAAAACCTTAAAAAATTGACTGGAACTCCAATAACTTATTCATTTGTTTATAGTAAATAAGTTACCATAATCGTTTACTGATTTGATCTTCACTCAAGAAAGTAATATCTATATAAGAATTCATTTCTAGAAGGTGCTTAATCCCCCTGACTCTATTTAAGAATAAAGTTGTTAGTCAGACAGACTTACTTGACTGAGATCAAAAAAAAAAAAATAAACAAAAAAAGAAAAAAAAACTCTAGCCCCTGTTCATTTACCTACCACATCTCTACAAGTCGATCATCTAAATAAAGCAAAAGAGAAATCATCTAAATATTCGGCCTGGAGGAATAGGGTACAACCGCTCGACTGCTGCCACAGGTCCTAAAAAATTTGCTTCGACTGGCTCAGTCATCAGGGAAGTGAGTCGATGCTGCAGAAGCGTGTAGTGGGTTTACATATTATTGGACCTGGAATCTAAATGTAGGTTGACTCAGATAATTTAAAATGCTAAGCTGAAAAGCTAAGGGCCGGAGGGTAATTTCAGAGAGAAAAGTTGAATTAGATTAGAAGTTAATGTCGTTAAAACAATGAAAATGATTTTGATAGGACAAGATGTTAACAGCCTATTCGGATTACGTTACCCCATAACCCATCCATACGTTTCTTATCATCCGATGAAGTTTACTGGAACCCTTTTTAAAACGGGAGAAACAGGTGTATTCGTTTCCCCCTTTATCGCCTAACTTCCCGACCGAAGGTTGCGAAAGGATATTTAACTCTCCTTGCAACCCACCCAATGATGCACTTATTGGCGTAAATTTAATTAAGCACATCCCTCTAAATGGAAAAATCACGTAGTCATATTGTAAAAAATACACTAATCCATAGGACTAGACGTTGTTGTTGTTGTTGTTGCTTCAGTCGTTGTTGCTGAGAAGAAAAGACTCACATCATCGGATATAAATTGTCAGTCACGACCCCCATCCTTATGGATCTAAGTCTCCAAACTAAGTGAAATACTTAAAAGAAATTTCCAGAAAAGAATCTTCCCTGAGATTACAATAGAATCTCATACTAACCAAACTAATAATAATTATTTTAAAAGTCGAAAAAGTTTAAATAAAAAAAAAACTTAAACAATTTTTAATGAAAATGTATCTTACTACTAACATAAGCATAGGATTTGTTCATATAATAAAAGAAATTTTCATTAAGAATCATCTGAACATATTAAAAATTAAGATTTAATTTGAATCCCAATAATCTAAAAATGTTCTCAAATATTCACAGATAAACTTCAAGATAAGTGAACCTTAGTTGTCAAAAGATGAGCGTACGAGTGAGATTTTAAAATTCAATAAAAAATGAAATTGACCGAAAATTATCGAAGTCTTATCCAGACTGCGTAAAATTTTGAGGTTGGAAGTTTTTCACCTCTCCTCCTATCACGAAAATAAAAGGTACTACGATTAGTATCCTTTCCGACCTATAAGTTACTTCGATAGGCAAACGTATAAACTTGAACTAGAGTTCGGTTGGACTTGTTAGTCGGCTGCTTAACTCTGCCAGGTAAATTCCAAGGCCAGTTAAGGAAGACGCAATATTGCCTTAAGTCCAAACGAAGACGTTCAAACCCGACTGATTATTTGCAATCAGTTTATGAAATTTCTTGAAAGACAAAAAAAGAAGAATGAAAAATGACGTCATGCCTCCGTTTAAAGAAATTCCCACCGAAAAGTAAAAGAAATGAGGTTTTAGAATGATAATTCACTTAATTAATTACATGAAATGTTAAAGTTGCAATATAATTTTAATAAAAGTTACCGCTGTAAAGTTATAAAAATTATAAATATGAAATAAAAGTAACAATATAGTTAAATGTTGTTCAATATAGTTAGGAATATAATTTAGACAAATTATTATACATAAGGGTTCGCCGTTAAGGAAAAGTGCACTCTGCCCCTGGGAATAACCACATATACTGAATTCAAAGATTTGTTTTTTTTTTCAATATTTGTAAGAGCTTTAAAAAAATATAAATTTTGGTTTCTTTTATTTTTCGGAAGAAAGTCAGCTAGTTAAACGGATGATGAAAATGTACTCGTATGTAGGTACCCAAGTAGGTACAATTCACGTTGGTAGGTATCTAATCAAAAAAAAAATTGATTGTCTCCATTGCTTTTTAGTTCGACCGACAAAACTTTATGTTGATATGTTATTATCAAAGTGACTACGATCACCATGAACATTAATAAAAATGTAGGTACACCTAAATGTACCATAGGTTTTATATCAAGTGAATTGAAATATTTTTTTTTTTTATCAAAACCGAGTTATCTTTATATTCAAGACGAGGTTCCCTTAGATGCCCGTCTCTCTTTACATGTAGGTACGTATGTAAAAAAATTTCATATTACTACGAGACTATTTTTCTCGCAACATTGTCATAAGGACTTTTATTTTTTTTTATGTTACTTTAAGCGGATTCTTTAGGATACATATTCATCCCTATATCCTATGAAATTTAAAAGTTTTCAGAGTAAAAAGATTGAATGTTTAACCAGAAACTAGAATTTGTTTAAATAAAAGATAAAAAAAGAATAAGTAAAGTGAAATGGATCAAGATTCGTACGTAGGTACTTTTAATTATTTTAGTTTGCATCGGAATTCTTTTTTTTTTTTTTAATTCTCATATACACCTACATAGGTACTACGATAATGGTATGGTTATTTATTGGATGATAAAAATAATCATATTTATTTACGCAGGCAAAATTGATGTGATGAATAGCTTTGCGTATAATTTAGGAGATAATATAAAGAATATAATCAAGATTTCATACCTTCAGTCCGTAGAAATATTTTAATAATTTTATTTACTGGGTACTTAATTTTTGACGCCCATTCAGATATTTATACACATCACGACTGGTGAATATTTCGATGATCGGATCGGTCCCACGTTGGTTGAATTGATAGCCGCATATCGATTCCCACGCTGCTCCTTTTTTGTTGATCACACCAGATCGATAATTTCTGATGAATGCTTATCTTTGTCCATCTTAGATTCCAAATAATTTCAATGATGTTGATAGCATTAATTTTTGGCCCGTCTTTAAAAGCCAGGCAGGCTATTTTTATGAGGGCAGGACAGGACTTTTGGCAACGTGACTGGGTAAGTAGAGACTTTTGTGTGACGGGTGTCCCACTTTGCTTCAATGTTACCTTCCTTGTCCTCTGTCCTCCTCCGGTCCAATATCTGCCAGTGTGAAAAATTTAATTTTAGTAAATCATAATGATACTGAGGAATTTTTAATATGGTAAATTTACAGATAATACAAAATAAAACTGATAAAAATGATACCTTTTCTTTTCTTGCTGGTTTTATATTCAAACCTCGTGTATATCTACCTTTATGATATTAATTTTGGCGCTTTTTTAGTGCATGACACATGACGACACGTGCATTTACTAATAGCTATTAATTTTTCCAATATGATTTTTCACATTTTCACTAATAATTCTTTTAGGATTTCAAACACCTTTTCTTTAATTTTATTACTTGGCTTTTACGAATTTTCCACTTGGTTCAGCTGGTAATTTTGCGTTTTTCTTGGTTCGATTATTTCCCACTCAGATTTTCGTTTCAATTTCTCTAGGTACTTTTGTTCCCAATAAGTCGCATCGACTGTATTTTTTTTAAGGGTAGATTGAGTTTTGGTTTGCAAAAGAAAATCAAAAAAAAAACTTTTTATCACTGATAGTTTCTAAGATTAGCTTTCTGCGTATTAAATCTAACTTTTTTCTTACCTGCCATTAATTGGTACTCCTTTTTCTTCAGCTTTATTTTGGCAATCTTTGATTTTTGTGTCAATCTCTTCAAATTTTCTTTACTTTTAACTTTCTTTATATGTTTCTATTTTATTGGCTTTTGCCCTTACTTTTATTATTATATTCAACTTACTTTTAAGGTGGGTGGAACTAAAAAGACTTTAGAAAAAATTTTCTCCACTCACAAGGAATTGAAATATTGAATTGAATTTTATTGAGTCTTTTTTTTTAATCAAGTTACATTTTTTGTCTTATTCTAATAACAATTCTTATGTCTTTTTCTTGTCTGGGTAGCGGCTATAAAGTGTTGCCTGCTCTTTCGGTTGCTTGGTTTGTAGGCCCCTTGGCGGCCAGTAAGGTGTGTTTCTCCTGCTCATGACAGAGACTGTTGTATATTTTTTTGCTGTGACGTTTGTCATTTATACAATAAAAACTTAACCTAAATACATATATACAGATAACTAAGATAATGTGTCATTTTTTTTCTTTTTCTTTTCTTTTAAGAGCGAGAGCTCCGAGTTTTTACTTAGATATTTTTAATGAATCTGAATACATTATTAAGTGTCACATTTTATGTATATTTAGAGCGAGAGCGCCCTATTGAACACAGAAGGTGTTATTTATTTTTAATCCATTAAAGTACTAGGAACATATATTTATACGAGTATAGTATACAAATACGAGTATGTATCACATTTACGTTTTTATAAAAATCACATATGCTTCGAATGACTTATTTGATAATTTGAACTTTTGTCATTTGTTTATGTTTACAGTCTTAAGAGTTCTTCGTGAAAGGACAAGGTGAATATAAAATTATCGTAAAAATAACTTAAATGTATTATTCGAAGAAAAGTAGATACTACCGCCCATTGATCAAATCATAAAACGAGTTTGTGGAATGTTTCGAGCTTCCTAGAATAATTGTATGTTCTCGCATATAGTTTAGTGAGTATCGAATACGATATGGGTTTAGAAATTTTGTTTTACCCATTTCTTCTTTTTTTAATTGTTTTCTTTTTTTTTCAACAGGGAGCATAGAGTTAGCCTCTGTTTTGGTTGGGTGCTGCCTTGAGGTAGAACGCAGGAGGTTCAAACTCTGAAGCATCAAGATTCAATGAGAGGATGCCAAATGGTGATAAATAGCCAACGCCGTCCAGAGAGGATCCCGTTTGTGATGCAATTATGTCGTTTATTAGTTCACTTTCTGAAACTTCGAGGTTCGAGATAGTTTTTTTCATAAGCAGTAAAACGTATCTCAAAAACGGAGTTACATTTGTATCGTTGTAAATAAAATTATTTGAGAATCTTTTGGTTCTTGTTTCGTAACTTTTGCCAGCACAAAGTCTGAGGATTTTTCTTTCAAGTTTTTCCATATTTTGTGCTATGGTGGGTGAGATCGTAAACCACATTGGGAATGCGTATGTCATTAACGGCCGAACAAGGGTTTTGTAAAATAATAGTTTCGATCTTTTGTTAAGTGCATTGTGAGTAAAGAAGGGCATCAGCATATTCGAGACTTTCCTCGTCTTTTCGGTGATAATTTTAGCATGGTGGTTGAATTTAAATAGATGGTTAAAGTGAATTCCTAAGTATTTCAAATTATTTCTTGCTTGTATTTGGCAGCCGTTAATTCTGATGGTAAGATTTTTGCTTTCCCTCACGACCCCAATTGGACCTTTACCACTTGCATTACGTATACAGATCAATTCAGATTTTGGTAAGTTCAATTTGATTCCCCACGTACTGTAGTAGTCATTGATTATTTTAAGGTGTTTATCCAGGTGACGGAGAGCGATTAAGGGATATTCATGACTTGAGTAGGCAATCGTGTCATCGGCGTAAAGTAGGCCCGTTGAGACCTGGTTGTTTTCCGCGTATATGTGCGGGAAGTCATGGAGGAAAATGTTATAAAGATGTGGGCCCAAAATAGACCCTTGGGGGACGCCACTATCACAATCGCAGGTGTTGGATTTTGTGCCCTGAATTTGGACGAAAAAGGACCTGTTTGTCAGAAAACTGTAAAGGATATTTGTGATGTAACTAGGAAAGTTCGCAGATGACATTTTTGTGCGGAGACCCTTCCTCCAGACACTATCGAACGCCTTTTCCACGTCAAGAGAGCACGCTACCGTGCAACGTTTAGCTCTGAGATTTAAGGTAATGTCGTTTTGTAGTTTCGCAAGTGCCTGGAAGGTAGAGTGTCCTCTGCGAAATCCAAACTGGAAATCAGGGATTGGGTCTATTGGGTTATCAATGGGAGTGTTAAGTTTTTCAAGAAGTATTCTTTCTAGGATCTTTCCGATGTTTGAAACTAGAGAAATCGGTCTAAAATTGTTTATATCGACGTTATTCGTTTTCTTTTGGATAGGTAGGATTCTGGCTGTTTTCCATATGGTAGGGAAGTATGCATTATTGATGCAGTTGTTGTAGATTATAGTGAGGAACCTAATGGAAGTGTTAGAGATTTTTTTTAAGATGAAGTTAGAAATATTATCAGGTCCGGCTGATTTTTTGGGTCTAAGCTGTTTAATATGGGATTTTACTGTCTCAAAGTCAGTGAAGATGTGTGGCGCTAGTGGACTTAGTGCCGTGTTTTCAGGATTGAAAAGAAAAATATGTTGTGGGATGTTTTGTAACATCTGGTTAGCAGTGGTAAAGACGTCTTGCGTGATGGTTGGATTAAAAGTTGGGATCCTCTCCCTATAAACTTCTTTGAAATGGTTTTCGAACGCCTCAACAATATTCAGTTCGCTAGTAAGGGTTTCGTTATTGACAGAGATTTTGTTGCAGGAGAATTTTCTTTGTTTCCAATGATTCTGAATACCTCCTTAAAGGCCCATGGACCGGGTCTTATTTTTGAAATCCTATCACTGAGTTGCTTGTTTAGCCATTTGTTAACCTTCTGCTTAATAATATTGTTGAGTAGGGCGATTTGGGAGGATAGTTCCCTATATTCCAGGTTTATTCTATTATGATGGCTGTGGAATATGTGCTTAAGACGTCTTTGCCACTGATGTTTTGTTTTGAAAAGTGTTTCGATGTCTTTGGGTAGATTTTTATATTTGTTGAACGAAATAGTATGAGTTGTGGAATGTCTTTCTATTGTGTTTGAGAGAGTGTTATTAAAGTGGGAGATAAAATTGTCTATTTGCAGGTTGGAGAGGCAACTATTGCTGTTGGGAAAGGAGTGTAGGATGTGTCGATCCAAGAAATCTCTAAAGTTTGTCCAGTTGGTATTTTTGAAGGACCGGGATGTGAGCGGTTCCTTCACGCAAATGTCTGCTTCCTCAAGTTGGATGGAGAGGAGTAGAGGGCAATGTTCCGTGAAGGTGGGCAGAGTTGCCAGAGAGAAATTTGTGTCCAGGAGATTTATTAGATGATTTGAGATGAGGAAGTGATCGAGAAACGATTCATTTCTGGGAAATGTGGGTGTGTCGGAAGTGAAGTTAGACAGGAAGGGGTTAAAGTTGTGAAGCCAGTGTTCGAGCGTTTTACCGTTTAGGTTATGGGTGAAATCACCTCAGTTGGGACTCCTCTCATTGAGGTCTCCTCCGATTATAGCTCCTTCGAACTTGTTGGCTAAGTTTTCAATAGAATTTAAGTCGGAAGTTAATAGAGTTGGTGGCGCATTAGAGGGGAAGTAAACCGAACCTAATAAAAATTTTTTCCTGATATTATTAACCTTGAGAAGAATAGTGACAAATAAGGAAGGGAAATTGAGCGCTGGGTGATCCAGAAGTTCGTATGAAATATTGTTTTTAATAATCAGAGCAACTCTTTGTTGACTATCATTACGTAAGGTGTTATAGTTATTTATGAAGATTTTGTGTCTGCAAGATAGATGCGTTTCTTGTATGAACGCAAAAGAACAGTTGTTGGCTTGGAGAATTTTTTGTAATTCTATTCTCCGCTCCTGAGCTATCAAAGACGTAATGTTAAATTGAAGAATTTTTATTTGCATTATTTCGAACAGAACAAAAGTTGATTCATCAGCTCTAAGTAGGCTAGTCTTTTTTCTGCTATCGAGTTGAAATTGTTTAGGTTGTTCATAAAATTTCCGATTTTAGAAATGAGGGTACTCATATCTATTCCAAAAAGGTCATTTGAAAGTGACATAAATTGGTTTAATATATTTTGGTCGGCTTTTCCTCTCTGGAGGACCGGTACAGCTTTACTTTCTGCCAGGGAATGACCAACTGTAGGGTTTAATTTTGGGAAAAGATTAGCGAAAGAAGTGCCAGGGGCAACAAGGGCCTCCCGGGAGATGGCGAGAGAAAGACCTCTTGCGTTAGCTCTCCTATCAGCTGTTTCTAGCAAAAGCTGCTTTCTTTTGGCTTCGTAAGCTTTGTATTTTTCGCAACCTCTAAAGTTTGCTGGGTGGTCTTGTCCACAGTTAACGCAAGAGGCCCTGCTCCCCTCACGCGTTTCAACATTGCATTCGCCAGGCAAGTGGTCTTTTGTGCATTTGACGCACCTATATTTATTTGCACAATTCTTTGCGATATGGCCAAAATGTTGGCATCTTCTACATTGTGGACGCCCCGCGTTGCCCCTGGGTTTCTCAAAGTAAACTCTAGTATGGAACAAATATTTAATTTTAAATAGTTCACTCGCGTTTGTGTTAGGCAAAAGTCGAACCAAGAAAAGATTATAGTTAATATCAAGTTGTTTAGATCTCAAAGTTTCGAAAGCTGAGACAGAATCTATATTTGGAACCCTTAATTTCAGTTCTTCTAAGATTTCAGATGTTGAGTAATCTGAGGTGAGTCCTCTCTGGACGACGTTGGCAGTTTTATCTTCCTGCAGTAAGAATATGCTTCGACAGCATCTTCCTCTCTCAGTGATTCCATCAGCTTTCTGTGTATACCACTATTTTTAACATAAAGCAAAGTGCTATCTCTGAGATTCACTATTCTATGCGAGAAATTTTCATATTTATTTTCTAAATCTACGATCAATTTTTTAACGTCCACATTTTTCATTACAATGGGCGGGCAGTACTTACTTTTATTCGTTTGTTTTTGATAAGTTGATTCTTCTGTTTCGGTGGTGTTGATTCCTCTTCCGTCGTTGGTGTCTTTGGTGCGTTCTTTGATGGTTTTTTTCCTTTTAGGTGGTTGTTCGGTGGCGATTTCGTCGCTCATGTCTATTGCGGGTTGCTCCAGTTGCCTTATGACGTTGTGGTTTAGAGATTTGTTGTTCTTCGATTTTATGGGGATGCTCAGAAGAGGCATAAATTTGTTGCTGGATGTCGATGCAACATCCGGGTCTAGTTTCGGTGGAGAAATCGGCACTGTGAACTTTTTATTAGGCTTTGACCAGCCCTCTGTCAGATTAGGTGTATCGTCGTCAATTTCTATTTCGTAGGCCGATAGGGTGTCCACACTGAGAAAGGCTGAACTGTGAGAATCGGCATTGTTAACCTCGGCGAGGTTAGGTTGGCACTTGAGTGCCATTAATTGCTGTGCTGCCTCCAATTCAGCTTTTTTTTTTGGGAATTTGTTGCTTTTGTATTTTTTGATGTCAGATGGTATCTTTTTTGTCTCATGTCCCCGGATAACGATCTCCGGGTACACGAATATCGTTCCGCGTGTCGTGATCTAAATCCACCTAAAAGCAGTGAAATTCAGAACCATCCAGCGGAAAAAACAAATTTGTGAACACTGTTTTAGTGTTCTTTAGAGGAAATTGATTTTATTTTTATAAGATTTATAAAATTTATAAGATTTTTGCTTGAAAATATATTTTTTCGTTTTCTTGTCGGTGACAGATCGCTCTCCCACTTGAAATGTTCCTCAGGAAATTCTCCACTCACAAGGGTTACTTTTTTTGTCAAATTGGATTCTTCTCCTTTACGAATCGTTAAGTGCGAACTTGGCTATAGTTAAGTTTGAGTACTCTACTACTGCTTCTATTATCAGAACGAATTTATACGTGGACTCATGAATTGGTTCACATCGGTTGTCGCTTGAAGTGATAAAACTAGATTTCATTTACTTTCCCACTATTTTCTACTAGATGGTGAGTCCTTATATCCGAATTTAGTATAGGTAAGTAAATTTTCATTTTCTACGGTAAGTAACATTTTCTTTTTTCTTCAATAAAAATCTAATAAGTTCTCTTATGTTTTTTGTTTCCAGTGTGAGTCTTGATGGTGCTTTAAGTTGAACTCAGGTTAAGTATAGTAAATCAAATCAAATAGTATAGTAAATCTCTAGTGAAATTGAACCATGGTTCAGAATAATTGATGCTATAAGGTAAGTAATTAAATGAGACGTTATTTTATTTTCGTGTCTTTTACTTAAATCTTGACTTTTAGTAGAAATGTTGTCGGAATAACTTTATTTCGTGGTTTCCAAATTTTAGTAAGTACTAGATTCAGAAAAATAAGTTTCAGTTTGACTGTTTCTGGTTTTTTCTTTGACTACCTGGTTAACCAAACTTTGTATTTCTAGGTTTTTTATCAATAGTTAGCACTCCCTTAACTAGATTACTAAAATTTACATCTTCTTATCTTTTTTCTACTTAACCTTTTAGTTTTAACGGATGATGTTGGCTCCATATACTTTCCTATTCTAACTATACTTTCTCAGTCAATTTATCTTCTTATTAATTTTTGACCTATGTCACTTCTGGATGTGTTACTTTTTTCATAGTCGTATATAGAATAAAAAAAAACTATCTATGCTTTAACTCCTGGTTAAATCATTGTAAATGGATGAACTACTTTATTCTACACTATGTGTTTGTTTGAGCAAACAACATACAATAATATTCGTATGTATCTGTCAAATAACTATTCTTTCCTATCATGCATACTTTTCGTTTCAATTCTTTTTCTACTTACTAATTCTTAACTTTCTTCTCCTTAACTGTGTTTTCTGACTAGTAAATACCTATTATTGAACATCTCTAAGGCTTTGATATATAAGTAAATTTTACCATGTCCTCGGGGACGACTCATTTTCTGCCCATCATTTAATAGTACTTTTTTCGTCCAGACCATCACTATAGGAGTTCGCCATTTCGTTGGGTTTTTGTTACGGATGTTGTCTCCTTCCATTCCTATACCACCGTCTGCTTCTAAAAGAAGTTTGCCTTCACAAGCCTCCTTTTGAATTGAATTGAATTTTATTGAGTCTTTTAGTTTCGAGTTACATTTTTGTCTTATTCTAATTCTAATTCTTGTTCTCTTTAGCGAGTACAAAAGTGGCTGTAATGTATGGCCTTCTTTTTCAGTTGTGTATAATGTAAAGCCTCGTGGCGAACAGTTATTATATAAAAGATATATAGTTACACTACTTTTGCTCATAAGTGTTATTTTTTTTGCTTGAGACGGAAAGTCACATATATATTTACAAATACCTTAAAAACTAACACTAAAATAAAATAATTTACATTGAGAATAAAATTTCTTTTGAAGTTAGAGCGAGAGCTCAGTACTTTTACTATATATGCAATGCATATATTATGTTTAAATTATTAACACTTATAAATGGTATGATTAGATAGCTTGATAGAGCGAGACCGCCCTAGGAATATACGTAAATAATTAATTATTAAGTTTTCAATGAAAATTTGATTGAAACAAATTATATTACATTAAAATATCAAAACGATAAAGTGAAACTATCACAGTATACTTAAATATTTGAACACTTTATATGTATGAAGACAGAAACACTGTTGCACGCTGGATTGTCACGTTATAAAATTGTTGTCACGTTATAAACTTTACTGTTGTAGTCGATGCCTGATGTACCGTTGGGTATCTAGCAGTAAAATATTAGCTGGGTGGGAAGTTTTCGTCCATCGATGTCGTTATATGGAGCGCTATTGTACATCTCTCACAAAATGTTACTTCCATCCTGGCCATTGCTGGTTGCTTGGAGCGCTGTTGAACACCAATCCCTAATGTTGCTTCCTAGCTCCGTATTTGCTGCTTTTATAAGCAGTCCGAATTACTGGGGGACAAGCCACCCTGAAACTACTAACTTGAGTTACGTTTTTATCTTAAAATTGACGGAGGTCCAAAGACCACCGTCGCTACCACTTAATTGACGGTTTTTTTTTTTTTTTTTTTCTAGTTACTTTTTGCTTTTTACTTTTTATTACTTTGATGGTGGCGCAAAGGCAGCGCCACCGTGTGTACCCTACAAGGGTTCTGATTGATCTCCCACAAGCCTCCTTTTGCTCCTTTTATTTGACATTTCTGCAAACTGTCCATACAATATTTTTTTATTTTCAGGAGTATGTTCATTTTACTTTTGCGTTTGCATGTCGGAAGGGGTAGTTACCTAGTTTATATGCAGGTTCGAAAGATCGAGTTTGATTTGAAACGAAATTCCAACCCAGGTATTTCAGCCAACTAGTTGAATGCTTGAGGAGTTGAGTTAAGTGCGAAAAAGTTGAAATGACAGAAGAATACCTGCGTTGCTTTGTAGACGTTAAGACCAAAAGATTGAATTTTCAAGAAAAAAATATTTGTATTTCTTTTACAAGTTATGCGCATACTTTTCAACAACAAATATTCATTCGTTAATATGCAATTGATCACATGCAGAAATAATTGTGTATTCACCATTTCAACCCAGGTATTTCATTTAATTTTCGACTCAACACAACTGCTCGAGTGCGATCGAGTCGAATTCTATTTCGTTCCAACTCATCCCCGTTTACAAATGGGTGAACCTAAGTTCAAGCTCGCTTCAACCATGCATATAAACTAGGTAAGTGACGAACACTGAAGAATGGTGTGTGTCTGAACTACTTTCGCATTACTTTGTCTATGCTAGGTTAAATTTATTTCGTTCGCAATTCTACCAGTATTTCATATTAAAGAAGAAGTGTTATCAACATTTTTTTTAAATTGGTCGAGTTTTAATGCATGCTTAATGTATTGACTATAAGGAATTTATGTTATCTACTGTTGAGGTAGATGAGATAGCTTTTCCTACATTCGTTGACTGGACTATTTATTGGTTGGGAAAAGGGATGCCAAAAAATGCACTCGAATGTTTCTCCCATTTATTGAGTAAATTAAGTGACGTCAGCTCTGCTGAGTTGTGCACAGAACTGACCCATTCTGTTTCTTCTTGGCCGAAAATAAAAATGGCTCTCAACGAAGAGTTTTCGGAAATATCACAAAGTTGTAGCATTGAAGATATGTTTTTTTTTATATTTTGCACGCACTCAAGGGATTATTAATACCCTTTATATGATTAACACAGTACGAGCGTTTAGGAAAATTGGATAGGGGTTGAAAGGAGATACCGATGCACATTGGTTTTGAATGCTTGAAGATTAAAATGGAGGGCAAAAACAGAGCCGGGTAAAGCATTCCACATTCGTGTAGTGCGGCTAAAAAAAGAGTCTCTGTACCTAACTGTTCGTCTGAAGTTGGGCTCAAGGATGAACTGATGGGCATTCCTTGTAGTACGAGTATTGCGGTTGAATTGTTTCAGGGGAGGAACGCAACTGGCTGTTTCGGCGGAGAACTCTTTATAAAAAAAGCGATAAAATAAAGAGAGGCAAGAAACACTTCGGCGGTGTTCAAGTGACACAAATGTTTCCGTTATAATCGTGTCCCCTATCATTTTTAAGGCTCTTTTCTGAACTCTATCCAGGAGAATCAAATAAGTTATAGGAGCTCCTGCCCAGACATGAGAATTGTAATCTAGTTTTGGACGAATATACGCCTTATAGACAACAGCCATATCATTGGGAGAAAAAAATTTCTTGTATCGTCTTAAGAAATCTAAGCATTTCGCAGCGTTTTTGGCGATATCAAATATGTGATCATTCCACAGAAGGTGGAATACCGAGAATGGAAAGCTTTTTAGTTTCCTCTATACAAGTGCCACTCATAGATAGTGGCATAAGGGGTATGTTACTCTTTAACGACAAAAGACAACATTGAGTTTTAGAAGCATTAAATTCCACGCGGTTTAATTCCGCGGTTTCCCCTGGAAACGAATATGAAAAGCTGAAGGTGCTGTCGTCAGCGAAACAATTTAGTGGATTAGAAGTTTCAGACAAAAGATCATTAATAAAAATCAAGAAGAGAGTCGGATACAAAACGGAGCCCAGGGGCACACCAGCATTTATATTGAAGATTTCAGCCTTGAAACCATCCAGTACTACTTGTATTGAACGGTCCGAAAGGTATTGGGCAACAATTCTTTGAATGGAGTCAGACAGAGCATCAAATTCGTGAAAAGTTGAATTGCTGTCCAAATTTGGGCTCCGATGAATGAAACATATATGAATTAAATTCGGCACGAGTACGATAACTTTGGCGCCAAGAATTGATAACTGTTTTTTGTAGAACAGATCAATACAAGCATTTTCTACTGTGGGTGGGGGGGTCTATCTCCCTCCGTTTGGGCGGGAGGGGCAATTTTATAAAAACAGTGCTAAAAATTTAAAACAAATATTAAAAAATAACGGTAATACTAACAACTAAGTTTTATATCTTTTTTTAAAGCGAATACTTTTTTCTATTAGATGTTTTTTAAATCAAGTGAAACCTATGCATAGTCTTTGAAAAAACGGACTTTAAACTCAAAAATTGCGAAAAAAAGGTAAAAAAAAACATTGAAGTGTGATTTTTCAAAACTGTAAAACAAAATACTACTTTTTTTATAAAATTTTTTTATAAAATTAATTTTATGTTTTCTGGTTTTTGAGAAAATGGAAAATTACTAAATGTGAATTCGGGATCTCAAACATGGGCACGAGTACGATAACTTTGGCGCCAAGAATTGATAACTGTTTTTTGTAGAACAGATCAATACAAGCATTTTTTACTATGGGTGGGGGGTTTATCTCCCTCCGTTTGGGCGGGAGGGGCAATTTTTTAAAAACAGTGCTAAAAATTTAAAACAAATATTAAAAAATAACGGTAATACTTACAACTAAGTTTTATGACCTTTTTAAAGTCAATGGGCCATATTCATAGATGTTTGATAAGTTGTTATTAAGTTGTTTTTAAGCTAAATTCGAGTTTTTGCAATTCATAGAAAATTTAGACCCAAGTCTAAACGAAAAACTTGAGTCTAACTTTAAACAGTACCAAACCCATTATTAAGTCGTTTTTAAGTATGGTCACTAGTCACATTTTGGCGTTGTTGACGTCACTCGAAAGTAGATCTTCCACTAAACTTAAGGACTCATACAGAATAATTCGTTTTTTTTTGTATAAAGTGTAAGTGATTGGAAAAATAAAATAAATAAATTTGTATAATAGAAAAAAATTCCAATCAAGAACTTTTTGTTGTTGAAAATAAAAATTTAAAAATTGAAATTGAGAATAGTTATAGTCGTTGAGAGAGAAAATACAAACTATTAAAACCACTACAGGGAAAACAATTGAATTACAAAAAACTTTCATTTCCACCTTAAAACAACAATTCGACACAAACGTCAAACAAAAAAAAAAAAAAAACAGATTTTTCCGTGCTTGAAAATAATTTTGTATTGGAATACACATTTTAAGAAATAAATATAATTAAATAATAACAAAAGAATCAATGGATTCCAGCATTGAAGAAGACTTCGAAATATTGGAGGATTTCGAAAAAGGAATTTCGGAAAGGAAGCATTATAGGACTCGGTTCGATCCTTTTTTACTTACGCACGAGGAATTCTATGAAAGATACCGATTTGATAAAGAAACAGCAGTTTTCAACTTTAATATGGCGGCGAACCAATTCCGAACTTCCTTCTCTGCCTGGGTCCAGTTTTCCTGCCGCTCCCGCTTAATATTTTCTTTGTTCATCTAAAATAGACATTTGTTTTAAATTTGTGTCAGGTTTTAAATTCACATTAAATTGTATACTTACCATTTTCGATTTTGAATCGTCCACAATACAAAGAACAATGGAAGAGAAAATATTTCTTTGACAATGTCAGCTCAGCTGTCACAATTTGAAGGTTAATTGTAGTAGATCAGAGAGTAATATGGAGTTTTACAAAACACAGTTGGGAAAAAGTTTATGAATAGGAGCCATATTTATGTAACCAAATAAGACAAAACTGTGATTAGTAAGTTACGACTTTAGTAAATCTTTATGAATATGGTCCAATACTTTTTTCTATCAGATGTTTTTTTTAAATCAATTGAAACCTTTGCATAGTCTTTGAAAAAACGGACTTTAAACTCAAAAATTGCGAAAAAAAGGTAAAAAAAAGCTTTGAAGTGTGATTTTTCAAAACTGGAAAATAAAATACTACTTTTTTTATAAAATTCGTTGCTCATATTAATTTTAAATCATAAACTGAAAACAAAATGATTTTATGTTTTACTAAAGCGTATAAACAGTGAGGTATGCAACCCCCTGCATGAACACACTATAGGATTTGGGGTGGGTGCGAGGTGGGGTGGGTGCGAGGTTGGTTGTATGCAAAGTTTCTGTTGCATTTAAAGATACTCAAGCATCATTACAAAAACGAACCTACGTACAACATTCACCGTATACCAAAAAAAAAAAAGAAAACTCTTATAAGAAAGTAGTTTTAGTAATTTTCCATTTTCTCAAAAACCAGAAAACATAAAATCTTTTTGTTTTCAGTTTATGATTTAAAATTAATATGGGCAACGAATTTTATAAAAAAAAATAGTATTTTATTTTACAGTTTTGAAAAATCACACTTCAAAGTTTTTTTTACCTTTTTTTCGCAATTTTTGAGTTTAAAGTCCGTTTTTTCAAAGACTATGCAAAGGTTTCAATTGATTTAAAAATCATCTAATAGAAAAAAAGTTTTGGCTTTAAAAAAAGATATAAAACTTAGTTGTAAGTATTACCGTTATTTTTTAATATTTGTTTTAAATTTTTAGCACTGTTTTTATAAAATTGCCCCTTCCGCCCAAACGGAGGGAGATAGACCCCCCTACCCATAGTAAAAAATGCTTGTATTGAACTGTTCTACAAAAAACCGTTATCAATTCTTGGCGCCAAAGTTATCGTACTCTCCTCTTAAATTCTTATTCACAGTTAGTTTTAACCACATAAAACTAAAGAACAAGTAACAAGAACCGTGTAAGTGCAAAGATGTAGAAGATAATGGTAAAACCAAAAAAGAACTCGAATCTTACAAAAAGATTTCCGTATACCTCCATCACAGATGTCCGAACGTTCCGAAAAGCCAATGTTGAATCGGACCACTATATTTTGTTGTTAAAAGTTGTTGAAACTAATAATAAATTAAGTCTTCCATTTCTTTTATACATTTAACCGATTCCCGCTCTGGTGGTTGGTTCTGGGCTATTTAGTTCCACTGCTTCCCATCTTTTATTTACAGCTGGTTTCGTGCCAATACCTTTGGCGACTTCACTATTGGTTTCCATCTGCTGCACAAGTCTCGTTAGCTGCTGTCTATTACTCAAGATTCTATTCCTACGTTAATAAAATAATTATTAACAAATCTAAAAAAAAAAAACCTTAGATTTTTCAGCAATATTTTATGGAAACAACGACGCGACAACGCACGCGACGAGATAAACAGAAAATGAATGACAGTGACAGATGTAGTGTTCATTCACAGTTGCATTTCGATCACTATTCACAATAGACTTTAAATTTATCAATTGACATTCATAATACCAAAAATTGTATCAATTGGTAAAGTCTATCGTCTATCAATAAATTGATATTTGAGAACCATAATAGAGGCCAAAGAACTACTATTGCCAGTCGCTGTTTCCTTGGTCTAAAAAGGTAGCTAAAGAGCAAAGCCCTCTCTCGAGCAACTAACGTGTCCATTTATAAGCAACTTATTATCGCGGTCCTTATATATGGTGCAGAAGCATGGACATTTCTAAAGGTGGATGAGAACGCTTCAGGCTTCTTTGAAAGATAAATTCTCCGTGATATTTATGCTAAAAAAAAACATTAAGTGGCACTGACGGCTACGAAGAACCGCAGCCTAGTGACTTACACTCTCAACCAGTCCTTTTGTGTGCGTTGTTCGTTCTACATGATTGGAGAGGACCTACAATATTACGTCGAATCCGAACGACTAAGGTGAGATGCACTTTTCATAAAAATGAAATCTTGAAGTATATTTCACTTCCTCGGAAGAGGAAGAGGAAGTGCCCCTGAAAAAAACAATAGGTGTTCTCGAACCCAGACCTCCAGCTTGGTAGTCCAACACACTAACCACTACGCCACGGGGCACTACTGTGATTTATAGTCCCATTCAAATCTCAAAAGGATCAAATCTCAACAAGAAAGAATCGATGATCTCGCAAAGTTGGGAGATTTGATCTAAACACTGACGGATGGAAATATTTCAATAGTTTTTTTTTTACGCATTCTTTTTTATCCCAAAACTATTGGATAGCTTTATGTTTTTTTACTTTGTTGAACGGTATAGGTACACAAAAGCTCCAATATGGACTCAAGAAAATACAAATTCATAATGGCCGCTATTGTGATATTGTTGATTGCTGATCGATAATCGATAACAATTGATCAACGATCGTTTAATTGAGAAATAGGTATTGCGATTGCGAGTGTAGATCATGATCGATATTTGTCGATTTTGCTATCGTTTTTTTTCGACGCCATTTTCGTGATCGTTGCCTTGTTAGATGGTTGTGAAACAATTCGTTGCGCACAAAACGATGTTTTTTGTTAAAAATTTGAGTGCTGATAAATAAAACAATGCATTTTATATTTTTTATTTTTTTAAATTTGTTTTTTTTTTAATTTTTTGTATTTCTTTATTTGGAGTAAAAAAATTAATATGTAAGCCATCAATGCAAACAATGACACCAGGGAATCCAAACTTTTTAAAAAAATACTTTTTGTACGACGTATTTGACTTTCGTCCGAGGAGAAAATCCACTTTGGGCATATGTGAGTTTCCATTGCCAAAAATGTTTCCTTTAAAACTCAGGACGCGGTGGACTGGGCCATTCCAACACAATAATCATTTCCTACACTCATCTGATAACATTCTTGGGCACAATATCTTAATGCGGTACACAATTTCATGATGTTGGGAACTGATGACTTTCGTATGACGGGTATTAGTAGTTCATTAGTTTCCGAAAACAAATCTCTAAAAGTTGGTTTAGTTAAGTTTGATTTACCATAATGTTCACAGTTTAGCATTTAGCTCTAAGGGATTGGAAGCATCTCTTATTTGCCTTTGTCTTCTGATAGTTTCTAAAACCGAACTTCTTGCGTTTTCTCTTCAGATTCAGAATCGCTCAACCATACACCAATTGTATCCATTTTTTTTTTTTTTTAATTTTTCTAATTTTGTACAAAAATATACTAAGGGTATTCAATTATTCATCTAACGACGTAAATTCACATTTAATGTAAAAAAATAACTTTCCCTCATAGGTTTTTATTAAAACTGTTGACGTAAATTGGCATAAATCGTATTATGACGTCACTATCATCTTTAAAGTGGACTCCTTTTCATCTTTACATCGTCACTTTCTGCATCGAATTCGTGATGAAAGTTTATATCTTCCGAGGGAAAACTTTCCCATACAAAATGTGACAGCTCGTTTTCGTCGGCTGAAAAGTATATCGTTTCAGTAGTTTTACGTCGTTAGACGTAATTCTGCTATCCGATTTGATCTTTCGATTCACGTAAATATTTCACTCATTCGTTCACTATTTATTTTCAAAACTCTTCTATCTTTTGAATTAAAAGCTTTACCGATATTTGTTTTTAAGATTCTTAAGACAATCCAATTATTGAAATTAATTTTTTATCGAAATTTATGTGCTTTTAGGAACAATCCGTTTTTTCCGCCGGATAGCAGAATACAAATAATCGTCAAAGTCATTGTAGTTGTCGTTTCCCATGGCTGTTCCGAAAATTCTTCATTGAAACTCATTAGATATTCACCCCTATTACCGTTGTCGTTTTCTTTGTCGTGCCGTTTTTAAATCGGCATTCCATAACTTTTTCGACACGATAGATTTGTATTAGAAAAAGTACTTAAATGTATCAAATTGGTTGGCAGCACCTATATAACATTAATAATCTATCAAAACTGAAAAAACAAATTTTGAATTCCGAATTCGTGTTCGCTTTTATTGTTGGATAGATTTATAATAAGTGATTTATTTTAATCGACGGAAGTGACGTGTACTACAATAAAAGTAGCAACAGTGACGAAGATCAAGAAATCCACAACGTTAGGGCAATTAACTGAGCAGTTAATTATCATACTGAAATTTATATTTTCGACTATGTCCACTAGTGGAGTACCTACTTATGTTGATTGTAGCTACTCCAAATCAGATCTCTAAATCATCCTCTTGTTGCATTTACCTATATAATTCTTTTGAATTGTAAACAACATTTTTTTTACTTTAAATTACATGTCGGTCTTACCTAATGAACTAATGAAAAATACGAAAACATTGGCATTTTTTGTACGTACATAATCATCCATATTAACGTTGTCGTAAACGACTCTAAAAAATACGACGAGATCAAATCGGCATTCCATTTGTCGTTTTCGACAGCTCAGTGTCGTGTCAACGTCGTATACAAATGTCAAACGTCGTAGAACGTCGCCATTCTGCATTCTGCAAACGAAATGAAACAAAACGACTAAAGCCTAGTATGCAGCTGATGTGAAACGAAAAATCATAAACGAAATTTTCCATCTTTCTTTTCGTTTTGTGGTACGCAGCTCCACGGTGGAACGGTAGATAACCGGTTCAAGTCTACACTACTCACTAGTCTCGGGACATTTTGACCTTTTTCATTTTGTTCGTGTTTTTTTTGTTGTAATTATTGTTATAAAATGGACTTCTGTCCTTTTTATTTTGTTTTTTTGTGTATTTGAAAAATATTTTTTTTTTTTTTCAAATGGCGAAACTCTACATAACAATTTGTCCGGTATCGTTTCATTATCATTTCGTCTGTGTTTTTGGAGACGACGGAAAATGTCGTTTCACATCAGCTGCATACTAGGCTTTCTATATAAAAAAAAAAACGACGGGGCGACTTTAGTTCACAGTAGCACGCTTTGAAAGTTGATCATTTTTTTACAGGTTGGGGGAGGTCTAAATGGAACAGGATTGAAATATGAAAGCGAGGGAAGATCGTTAAAACCGATAAAAAAATAATATTCATTTCGGATTTAACCTAACTTTTTTTGTATCGCAATTTTCTTCAATAACAGTATCTGTGTGGCCCACTTGAACCCCTAACAGTTGAGATCGGTAAGGGGGGGGCATGCTGACCCATGCAACCTCCCTGCTTAGCCCACTATAGGATTTGGGGTGCGAGTTTGGGTTAAGGCAGCTTTGGGTATACAAAATTTTGAACGAATTACAATTTTTATTTACTTTTTTCAATGTATAAATCAACAATAAGAAGTATAAAACACTTTTCTAAGTTATAAAACAACTTTTCCGAAATAATCAACAAAAAAGAAAAATTTCTAAAAACAAATCCCAAAAATACCACTTATTGTATGCATTTTGTATGGAAGATTCCACTGAATCTCAAAATACCACTTATGGTATGCATTTTGTATGGAAGATTCCACTGAATCTTTAAAAAATAATTAAAAATTTAAATAAGTGTTTCCTCGCTTTAAAATTGAGAAATATATTGTTTTTAAGCGTATATCTATCGAAAAAAAAGTATCCGCGTGTGCAAATTCGTGCTACCGTGAACAAATATGTATGTATATTTAATTTTAAAATAAATCATAAAATGAAAACTTAGCGTTTTCCCGTCCTTTTATTTATGTGTCGTTAGCTAAAATGAAGACGACATATACCGTCTTTTTTTACGCCATCAATGCATTAGTCGTTTTGTTTCATTTCTTATGCAGAATGGCGACGTTCTACGACGTTTGACATTTGTATACGACGTTGAAACGACACTGAACATTTAAAAACGACTAATGGAATGCCGATTTGATCTTGTCGTTTTTTAAGAGTCGTTTACGCAACGGTAATAAGGGTTAATTATTATTATTATATGTCATGTTAAAAACCAACTAGGTTGGATTTCGATACCTAATAATTTATTTATGGAAGCGAACAACAAGTAAAACTATCCTAGTGACTTTATCATGATCATATAGAGCGCAGGCACATAAGCACACAGCGTGATTAATTTCTGTCTATCTAAGAAAAAATAGCCCATCATGTTTCATTTAAAAGAGCACTTCTTGATTTTTAAAGCAAATCGCTATTAGACTCATAGCGCATACTCAAGTTATTTGGGCTCTGCTCAGATTTCAAATATGAAAAAAAACTTTTATTACAAGATCTAAGGATCAAAGTTAATGCATAAAAAAAAATTATTTTTTACATTACGCGACAAAGTAATATCTTCTATTGCTTTTCTACTATAACATCACAAATATGGATTAATAAAAACACAAGTTATTGTGAATGTTTCATAACTTTTAATTTACGAGTGCAATTTGAATACATACATAATTTCAAAATATCCACTCAATTTTGTTCGCACAAATAAACAGTGAATGTTAATATATATTATCAAATTATAAAGGTTAACTATAATAGTTTTGTATTTTTACAGCAACACAAACTAAAATTAAAAAAATAATTAATTAAAAAAAATAAGTTTTTTATTTTATAAATCAATAATTGCAATGAATTTATGACTTATATATTTATTCAAATTATTGAAAAATGTTTTTAATTTGAAAATGCTTGTAAAGTTACATTTAATATTTTAAATACTTTTACGATTTGAACTTAATTATGTGTATGTGACAAATAAAGAATAAAATTTAATTCTTTTTGCTTAATATAATGCTTGCAACATAGTTGTACATTGTACAAGGCTCAGTTTTGAATTTTGATTTTAATTATGTTCAACTTGTTCATTTTATATTAAAATTCAATAGCTTTAAAACAAACAGTTTTATTTTCTTAACAATAAAATTTAGTGTGCAGTTTTATTTTTGATTGCTATTGTTTTTCAGCGTTTTATTTGTCCTGGTTGGTCTCATTATCCTGCAAAAAAATATGCCAAATATAAAACGAAATAGTTGAGCAGGATAGTTTTACATATTTTTGAGAAAACTATTGATGTATTGTGTACTTTATATTCGGTTATAAATACGAATACATAAAATACGAGCATTTTCAATTCTAACATATAAATTAGAATAGTTTTAATTGTTAAACTAGAATAGTCTTAATTGTTACAGGTCCATAAAAAATGTGTTTATTTATTTTTTCAATAGGACGATACCGACCAACAAATGATTTACATTTGGTTGATTTATTACGGTGAAAAAATATTGAGCAAATAATCGTTTTAAGCTATTGAAAAGTTGCTAGTATTTATTCCTAAGATGCAGTGTATACAAATGTTCCCAACAACATATGTCTCCGCATTTCCAATGGGATGATCTCTGGGTCGTAGTTGGTAATTTGATAAACATTATAAAGTTAGTAGGTAGTTTTTATTACAAACACCCAAATAGAGATATAATTTTTCGTTTTTAAGACTTTTGCAAAGGAACTGTGAATTTTTCCGGGATAAAAAATAAATGGCATTTAAACATACAAACATTCAATTTTATAATATTAGTAAGATTATTATTTTCAAATTTTGATTATTTCTTTGTATGAATGTTGATTTGCATTAACATTATAACAACAACTATTTATCTATACTACTATTATAATAACAAAAAATATTATTCGTCTTAACACCGCCGTGGTTTACACTTCCCATCAATCCTTTTATGTGTGTTGCTAATTCTACAGTATTGAAGTGGATCTACAATCAATACAATAAAAATAGGTAATAGGAAGATTTAACAATAGGTAAAACATAAACTCCCAAGGTTACAAGGCCCGAATCGAAAACTGCAAGGAGAATTGGGAAAGTATCGTATTAGAATCGCAGTCGGTGCTGGGGATATAGAAGTCATTTCTGCAAATCATATAACGGCGATAATAAATCCAATAACGCTGCCATGCAGATTGCATCATTTAACCTGAACGATGCAGCCGAGCAATTCTGTCCAACCGAGTTCGACGAAGTGAAGAATCTACACACAGTCACTCACAAAAGTAAATACACAAAGGTTACCTTAACAAGTAGTGTAGAAAAACACTAGTTATTTGAATTACTATTCGGCGTACCAACCGTATAATTATTTTATTTAGTACTTTTAAAGTTGAGTGACTTGAAAAAAAGTCCCGTAACACTAGCGATTTTACAACTACAGCTAGAAGTTCAATTCAATTCAATTCAATTTTTATTTTAATACGGGGTACAAATAAGACGTAGTCTTACGCCAGAAAGCAAATTCATATTACTTAAGTAAGTACACAATTTCGCATTGTTAATAAAGACTTTGATCAAGAGCAACGTATTTCAAAAATTGAGTGTTCTTTTATTCAATTAATAGTATTTTTATTTGGTACACCAAATGAACACGCAAAGATACTTTTGTGATTCTATAATTTGCATATCATTGTGTGTGTGAAACTTCAAATGAATTTTTTTTTAATTTAAGGAAAATGTCGGGTGATAACAAGTTATTTATAACAACAAGTTATTTATATCAAGAAGTTGTTTGTGCAACTTAAAATATGTGAGGTATCCATTGATGTTCTATATTGGCTTTATAATTTATTATTTTAAAAGAAGCAAAATAATTTTCTCTCATTCTTCCAAAACAAATAACAAAATAACGACATTTCACGATTTGAACTTTTAATCTGTGCAAGTATGCATCATTTTGTTTTTGATTCTGACTTCAAGTTCTTTTCAGAACTCGAACTGTCATTTAGTGCCAAATGAACGTAAACAGAATAGTCCGAAGTAGCTCCGAACGACTCCGTATTTTATTCGAATTTAGTGATTTAATTGTTCAAACAAAAAACTCTATCAACGAAGTCTCAGAAGACAAGGATTTGATTATAAAGTACTATCAAAAGTACTATCAAATCATATTATTTCATAAAAGTAATTGTTTTACGTATTTTAGATGTATACTTTAAAAAAAAAATTCCCTCAACTTTTATATTTCCATTTAACATATTTTTCGATAATTTTTGTAAGAACTGTGGATTTAAGTCGGTAATGTCGGTAATGCGGTGTGGTATTCTCTTATTCACGTAAACTCACTCATTCTATACATTTCAAATAAGATGTTTATTTGAATTTTTTTGCATCTGTCATTTTT
This sequence comes from Baccha elongata, assembly GCA_951217065.1. NCBI lineage: Eukaryota > Metazoa > Arthropoda > Insecta > Diptera > Syrphidae > Baccha > Baccha elongata. Next base: position 49,216,860 of record OX578272.1, on the reverse strand, counting down.
TTCTGTATGAGGACTCTCTTATTAGGCCAGTAGGACCCGAATAGAAATCGGACATAAAAGTTGAGCGTATTTTAAATATTGATGAGAAATGTTTTATTAAACATAGTACATATTATAGTATTTCAGACAGTACTCTGAGTAGATGAATCCTGATTCCTGACAATGCCTGCAACTGTAACTACAATATATACCACGGGCCAACATGCATTAAGAAATTGTCGGAGGTGACTCTATTAACTCAGATCCTTTGACAAAATCAAGTTTGTACGAAAAAATAGAGTAATGAGTTTACAAGGATTCAAATATAAAGAGGAGGATGTACCAGTGAATCCTGAAACCATATTTCAACGGATAGCACTCCTCAGGAAAGCCGAAGAAAAGCTTAAAGAATTCTTTCATTATGAACTGACACCCCTCCCAAGTCAGTGTTATATGACTTCTTCACATAATTACATGAGGTAAATTAAGAAGGAGCAGCTTTTGTCATCGACGATTGATCCATCGAGTATGTGTGGAAGAATGGCGAAACAATGGAATTAATACTACACAAATACGTTTACTATTTGAAAAGACATTACAACCGAAGAGCGACAAGCGGGGTGTTTGATGGGTAGCCGGTAGACTTGGTCAGCAAGTGCCATACCCGGATGTGACACCACTTCAGCAATCCTTAGACAGGGAAAAAAGCAAGAAGGTGGTCAAGCTAATGTTAAAAAACTAATCTCCGCAGCTGCGGCAGTAAATATATTGTGGAATATCCATTCTTGCAGCATGCTCTTCTATTGGCCAGTGACCCGTACTAACTGCACAGATAGTGGACATGTATAACCGAGTTCTTTGTTCATTTGCCGGGATTTTTCATGCATTTGCATTCCATTTACGATTGGTCATATAGACAATGGGTAATATGCGAAAAACTTTTATCTCAAACCTCATTTTTCTGATCTAATACCAGTTTTCTTAAGCAAAATAAGTTTGTTTTTTTTTTCATACAAAAGATTCCAAAGCTCAGAAAAATCAGAACATTATCTCAGCAAAATGAGATTTGAGATTGAGATAAAACTTTTCGTATACAACCAAATGAGATGAACTAGCTATGCAGTAGTAGCGGAATAATAACTATTTCTCCAGCTATAGCGAAGTAGAAATAAGAGAAAAGAGTTATCCTAAGATCGTGAATAAAATAACAAATTGGGAGGAATTTAAAGTTAAACTGATCTAAAATCCCTAATGGAAACTTGTGAATAAATTGATCATAAAGTAGAATAACCTGGTACCATAAAGTAGAATAACCTGGTACCTAACCATAAAGTAGAATAGCCTGGTTTGCAACAGGCTGCTGAAGAAAATATGGCAACTTTTTTGAACAGAAGAGAAACTGAAATAAAATATCCTGTAGAAATAACAGAATTGATTTTGGAAAAAAAGGGCTCGAAGAAAATGGCAACTACTGGATTCCCGACCAATACTGTCTTTATTAAATAATTAATTAAAAAAAAAGAATCTATAAATTCAAAAATGATATTCACTTAGTAGATTCCTTGCAAGTTTGACAACGGATGATTCTGGTGATTACTCATTGTGAGAAGCAGCAAAACTTCTAAATAGACCGTATCAACAAAATCCGCCCATCCAAAGCACAAGACGGAAAATGGATTGCAAATCCGAAACAGAAACCTGATCTCTTCGCAAATCATCTCTCGAATGTTTTTAAGCCATTCGAAAAACTGCTCCTAAATGGGCTTAGCAATAGAAAAGCGAAGACCAATACCAAATCATCAGTTTGGATTTAGAAGTAAACATTCCACAATAGACCAAGTACATCGAATAACGGATGTTGTTGAAAAAGCACCTGAAGAAAAACAAGTAGCTATGTTCCGCTTTTTTTCTAGATGTTGCTCAAGCCTTTGACAAGGTTTGGCATTTGGGACTTGAGTACAAACTGCACACGGACCTTCGCAGGTAGTACTATAAAATTTTCAAATCATATATAACCGACCGACTCTTTAGAGTACGGTACGAACAAGAGTATTCGGAACTTAAGAAAATCGAAGCCGGTGTACCACAAAAAAGTGTCTTAGGACACTGAGGATATTACAGTGGACAACAATGAGATTATGGCCACTTTTCCAGATGATACTGCGATATTAGTGTCTGATAAATGCGTTATGAAGATAACAATATGCAGTCGACAAATTGAGAGACTGGACGCAACAATGGCGTATCAGATTAAATGAAACAAAATCAAAGCCTATAAACTTTACTAATAAAAATATTAATAATGTTTTACTTTGTATTAATAGTAACGTAGTACCTTGCTCCAAGTACCTTGGAATGTCTTTGGATGCTAAGCTAAAATGGAAAGAGCACATCAAGAAAAAAAGAGAAGAACTAAACTTGAAATATAAAAAAATGTACTGGGAAAAACCAAACATTCAAAAACAAAGTCCTTCGTGGAATAGTAAACGCCCCATGGTATATAAGAAATGGTGATTTACATCATGACCTCGAAATAGAAATTGTTAAAGAAGTGATTAGAAAACACGCTGTATCACACAATCAGCGACTGCTTAGTCACACCAACTCCGAACTGAAGACCGTCTTAAATGTACGTCGCAATGTTCGGAGACTAAGAAGAACTAAGTCTCATAAGCTGATAGTCTTAAAGAGATGGGAAAGTATTAAAACTTCAAACTAACGCCAATACGAATTTAAGTTAAGGAATTAAAAATTATCTTTCACAGATTGGTCATGATTTCAGGTGGGTTTAATGCGGTTAAAGTCTCACAATACTATACCGAATATTATCAAGTGTCTTTTGAAGGTTTCTACCTGAAAAAAAAACTAAATCTTGCAAGCCTTTTGCAATTTAACATTTATGAGCTCGAACTCCGTTTAGTTTTTCTGAATAATTAAAAAAAATATTCTAGTTAAATAAATCAGCAACTTAATCCTTCTTCTAAAGGTAAAACTATACGTGTGTCAGGAAATTGCATTTTTTACAAAGACCTGTAACAATTAAAATTAATAATTATAATCAATAGATTGTTTGACTAAGGCCAACAAATAGTTAAGTAATCAAATACATAGTTAAAATTTGAACAATAATGCTTATTAATGATAATGCTCGGGCCAGTTATAGATATCATTTAAACTCATAGTTGAACATTTTAAGGCAAATTATCCAACAGTTTTGGTATTTAAAATGAAGGTAATGAATTTTAGAATTTTTCTATTAAGAAAATAACTCAATTTAAGCTAAATTTACGAAAAACTAACACTTTTGATTTCCATTATATTACGCAAATCAAGTTCAAATTGAGTTATTTTCTTAATCTACATTTTAATACCAACTAACACCAACAATGTTAGATAATTTTCCTTAAAGTTGAAAAACAAAATGTTCAATGATGAGTTTTAATAAAAGCTATAACTGACCCTTTAGACAAAAATTAACACTTCACAATCAGATTTTTGTAGTAAACAAAAAAAAAACTTTTTGTGTTCAACAAAGAAACAGTCAAATCAGAACAAAGCTGCGCTAAACAAAGCAAAACAACTGTAAAATGTAAGTTTAAGTAAGGAGAGACAAATGAACTTTAACTTGCACATGCTGGCAAGCAAGTGCAAATCCCTGAGTGGAAATGCGTTAAGTGATAGTTGATAGCTAACAATCAAAATCATAATTTTGGTTTCTTGTAAGGTAATTACCGAAATGCCAATCGCTATTTTGGAGATAATTTTAAGCGACACTTGCGATTGCTTTACACATAGTCATGAATAGTTGATCATCAAAAAGGACAATCAATAAAGCGACAGTCAACTTGCTTAGCCGATTCCACCCGCTTTACGATGAATTAGAAAAACTTGAACTAAAAACAAACTCAACGAACAGGTAAGGCCCGAAAAAGGGACTATTATAAAAGTCGAAAAAATTGCCATAAGAAATGTTAACTTTTGCCATTTTTGTATAAGTCATTCATATTTTGTAGGCTCTTTGAATATACTTTATGTACCTTTGATTTAGCATCCTCAAAGTGTTTATTCCGAGCGGCTTCGTACATAGCTACGAACTTGTCCCGCTGAACTTTGAACGCTGCAAAAAGCTCGTCGTTCTTTTTGCCTTTCAATCTGTTTTCTATGTCATCTTTTTTTGCGTGTTCTTGTCGAATTTGCTCAGTTACCCATGGTTTTTCCAGTGGGTATTGGTTAATGATTTCCTTCAAAGTTTTTTTTGAATGAACTTCATTTTTGATAACTGAGCTAGTTGATTTTATAGGTTTTCCATTTTTTCTGTGCCTTATGACGCGATGTAGTGCCACTGCATTATTTGGACGTCTCATCTGTGGTGGTAGTGCATTTCGAGTTCTTCGTAACATAGTCGGAGGGATTGGGGGCAACTGAGCTCCAGGACGTATACCTACTATGTTGTTTCGCATTATCGGTGGTAGAATGTTAAAACGGTTAGTCATAGGATCGATGGGAATTGGTGGCATCGGTGCTCGCATGGGTATAGGTGGAGCCGGTGCTATTTGTCTGTGTGGCATGTTCATACCGTTGAATAGTCTGTTAGATCCTCCACCGCTAAACTTCGAATGATCGGGTCGCATAGGTACTCTTCGGCCATTGCGACTGCCCGTCCAATTATGTCGATGCGTTTCCCCAGCATTCCTCGGTGGCAACATTGTTCTCTGCGGTCTGCCGCCGACAGTCGAATTAATTTTTTTTTGATGAACACCTGAATTTAGGGCACCAATTGGAGGAGTTGGATTGTTGAAGTCCATATAACCTGGATTGTCGGGTATCTGACTAGCATTGAAGATAACGTTGGGACCATTTATTGGCAAGTTTTGCTTGAAAGTTTTGGTAGCGCGAGGCAGATTTTGTCTCCGACTATTGGGTATAAATCCGCTTTTAGAAACCATGTTATTCAATATTTTATTAATTAAATTTAGTTAAGCCGTACACAAGGAAATTCTAAGTTAAATTCAAACTAGTAAAGGACAATCCACAATCGCTATGAAAAAACAAGGGCTCAAGCGGCTATATTTTCATAAATTTGTATAGTCGCTTTCTCACACCACTATACTTTCTTGTATTACCAAAAATATATATATTTGACTTTTTCACACCAGAACTTCATAAAATACAAAGTGAGATTTTGCCAAACTCGTAAAGCCATTTTTACGAATCTATCAAACGACGTAAATTTCACTTTGAAGTAGACCAAAATACATAGTTGAGGATTGGTAAAGTTGAAATGCGCAATGGGTAGTCAAAATTAGAACTAAGTTATCTTCCCATAATAAAGAAAAGTTTAAATGCGCTCATGTTGTCAAAATTAGCACTATGTTATCTTTGCTCTTTAGTACAAACTTGACTACTGCAGCGTGACAAGTATAGCCTCCAATCCCCTATAATGAGTTGAAATCGAAATTGGTAGTCAAAATTAGAACAAAGTATCGCATTTAGACTTTTTCATAAACGTGTGGCGCTGTAGTAGTCAAGTTTGTACTAAGGAACAAAGTTAACTTTGTTCCTTAGTACAAACTTGACTACTACAGCGCCACACGTTTATGGAAAAGTCTAAATGCGATACGGGTTGTTACTTGTTAGCATTATTTATCATTATTTAGCACTAAATTTTCTTTCGGGTTGAGGTTTTGGATGTTGAGTTGCACTCTTTCTTTCGGCAGATAAAGGCCGGGAAGGAATAGACGACCATTAGGTTTGGCGAATTCTAAAAGTTCTTTCCTATAGCAAAGACGCAGGTTGGCTTTTGGCCATGGTGCTTCCGTGTTAGCGATGAACTTCTTCAACCATTTGAGGGCTTCCGATGTAAACTGTCCAAAATGCGGGATATGCCCAACCACTTTGTACGAGTCATTCACCCCATCCAGAATTCTGACTTCAATAATTCTCCATTGGTCATCTGTCAGGCTCCTTTCTGGATTACCAAAGTCGACAACTGCGACCCGGTGACTGTCTCTGACCACATTGGATACAGTTCTTGGTTTTTTGTTTTGTTTGGGTGGGGGAGAGAATATGCCGTCATGCCTTCCTCTTTTTACAAAAACCGCAATTGGCTCTGGTCCCGTGTTTACTACACCGGCGGCATTTGTTGATGCCAAAGGCGAGGGTTGAGCTTTGCCGTTAACTCTCCCTCCAAGCTTCCTTGCAGGTTCCCTACTGCAGGACATTCTCTAGGGTTTCTCTAGCTCTAGTTAACGATACTTTTTGTCTTTCCGTTAAGGAGTCGTAGGTCCCGACGGGCTTGTGCCTGTCACAGACTTTGATGAGTCCACCGACTTCTCCACACTACCTAACTCTTTTCCTTCAGTTACAGAGGCAGACGGGTACCTGGATAACTTGATGCCTAAATTGTTCCCTATCGCTAAGATTTTCCCACTGACATGGCATATAGCATAAGCAGCTTAGTACAACTTGCTCAAAACCGTAAAAAACAACACTGCACTTCAATTGATGCGTTATCTAAATTCTACAAAACATGCGAAACTAATTTTTCAAAAGTCTGGATCACCTTTGATGGGCTATATGGATGCCAGCTGGCAGAGGATATAAATGATCGGCAGTATCAAACTGTTTTATATTTTCAGAACTGGTAAGGAAGTCTACAACCTGAGTTTCTTAATGCAAGAACTCAAGGTTTCTCTGCAAGACCCGATGTTAATCTATTCCGATAACCAGAGTACACAGCAAATAGCAAATTATGGAGGCAAGCAGTCACAAACGAAGCATATGAATGTAAATATCTGTGAGGCGGTTGAGAAGGGGTGCAATTAACAGTCATTATCTTCAAACTGAACTGATGGCAGAAGAAGGACTTACAATAAGACAAGCATTTATTTTGTTTCTAAAATAAACAACATATGATTATCGCGTCATTGTGGTTACAACTCAAAGCTACACTTTGTTCACCACATATTTTAAACCATTTTGTAGTATGTAACTAAAATGAATGTGTTATTTGAGGCGTTCAGAATATTAGTGGAATAAGTGCACTTTGACTTTCGTCTACAAATTAGGTGTTTAATGAAAATATATCAACGATATCAAAAAGAAATGCAGTCGACTGGTAATAGTATATTTTTGTCGCTAACAACTTTTTTTTTGACAAGTAAAGATCATGACTATGTTTTTAAAGGTTAAATCTCAATTTTTTCCAAAAGGCACTTAGACCATTATTATTTTGAACGCCTCATTTCAGACATGGGTAGCTAGTTTTTCATAAAAATAGATAAGGTCGTTGATTTATTTTGAAAACAGTTAATTTTACGAATCGAATTATGAAGACATTGTTTGTAAGAAATAATTGTTAAGTTTTATTAACTTTTGGTTCTAGCATTGATAGTTAGGGAAATATTGAAAACGATTTTGGGGGTCTTTGGCCCCTGTAAAATCGCAAGCGGCGCTCATATCGAAGGAGACTTTTCCCAGTTTCCCTAGAACACAATGAGAAAGCTAAGTACCAAAATTGCTTTCCGCTAATTTTGTCGAAGTTTAATGGCTTTATTGATGGGACTTTAATGATGAGAATAAATGTATGTTGACCTTTGATATATTGAACATGTGTTGTATATCACATTCTTTAAGTTAAGGAATTTCACTCGACATATTTGGATATATAAGAATCAGTAAATATAAGAGGATTTTACGGTATTTCTGTGTTCAGTTTAGCAATTCGAATTATCCGCGGTGGCACATCATTACCATGCACATTGCGTTTGTGTTGGTTTAAAACAAAAACGTGTATAAATCCCATAGAACATTGATCACACTTATATCGTTCTCCAGTATGACGTCGGATGTGCGCTTTTAAATCGCTACACTGCGCAAAATTTTTTGGACAGTGAGGACATTGATAAGGTCGCTCGCCTGTGTGTGTCCTTACATGAACCACTAAATTATACGGCCTTTGAAAAGCTTTACCACATATGTTACAAACATGCTTTTTCTCCCCTGTATGGTATCTAAAAAATACCAACCTTTAATTAAAAATACATATACTGTGTATAAGATCAGTTTACCTTTCATGCACATATACTTCAGTGGAGCGTGTGAATCCTTTGTTACAATACTGACATTTAAATGGTTTTTCGCCTTTGTGCCTTCGCATGTGAACAGCTAAATCCCCATTACGGACAAAACGTTGACCACACACAGAACACAAAAATGGTTTTTCCTCGCTATGAGTCTGGTCCTTATGGCGTTTTAAAAGATATGCCTGACCGAATGTTCGCTGGCAACAGTCACATTCGAATTGTCTTTTTCCGTGATTTGACATGTGCACCTTTAAATTATCTGTTCTGCCGAATTTCTTTTGACATATAGTACACTCGTATGGTTTAAGTTTTGTATGACATAGTAAGTGTTGCTTAAGGTGAGAATTTCTTTTAAATGATTTATGACAAGTTTCGCACTTAAATCGTCTTTCGGAATGTATGATTTTGGTTTGTCCTGACTTTTTTGGTTTTTCTTGTTTCACTTGCCCTTTTTCTTTTTTTCTTTCCTCCGCGTTAATTTGATTATCAGAAACATCAATTTCAGCTGTTGAAATAAAAAAAAAAACAAAAATTATTATTGTTAAATTGTTTTTATTTTTTAATTTAACTAATTTGGATGTTTTAGTGCTCTCGAAAGTCTGGGAGGAGCATTATATAATTACAATGGGCTCGTTAAGGATGCATTAGGGGCAAAATATTTAGCCAACAAAAGTACCTAAATATGTAGTCAATTTCACAAATGTGATTTGTTGAAATTTACTTTTGGATTTTGCTTTGAAGAATTCGCACTGCAAAAAATATTTATTGGTTGCAAAGTGTTTTAGAAATAAAAATAATACACATTTTTTACAACAAATAAAAATATAACATGGTTAATATTTCAATATTTTACCAAAAGTCACATACGCTATTAAATATTTTTTTTATAAAATGTCGTTGTTTGTTTTGATATGCGCGTGCAAAGTAAATTGTGCACATTAAACTTCGGTACAAAACATACCTGAACAGTTTTCATATAGAAGCTAAGATAAAAACGGTATACCAGACGAAAAAAGTGAAAATTTGCTGATGCTCACTTTGCACTCATCAGTTGACGACGCTTGTTTCAGTTCAACTTACATAGCTTTTTTGAAAAAAAGCTAAAGTGAAATATATACAACAAGATTACGATTGCAATCATTTAGTTGGAAGTAGGTAAAGTTCTATTATTAGATTTTAGTTTGAATCTTTTTAAGGTACAGATTTAACACTTTTAGTAACTGTTTATTTTTGTTTGGGTTGAGTTTTGCCACAAGAGCAAGTTCGTGCGATTTAGTCGTGCCCTTTATTTCTTTATTGGCTTAAAATATATTAGTTTGTTTTTAGTTGTAATGTTGTTTTAAATGCATAAAAAATACATATTTATTTTATATATTGAAATCAGAGAATTACTATTGGTTTAGAATTATTCATTTAACTCATAAGTCGTATTAATTGTTTTTTTTTTATTGAAATTTTCATTAAATGTATTCGAAAGCATTAAAATTTATTAATATATTATGAAGAGGATTCAGCTCAAATGTACTTAAGAACGATTATGCAAATAATATTATATTTACGCAGGCTCCAGGTCAATAAAACTAGGTGTTAAATGGTTTGCAACGTTTCGAGCATGAATACGCTCTTCCTCAGGCCTTTTTTGTAAAATAATATACATCTGCAATAATGTCATCTATACAAATCATACATGAAAATTTAACTTACAATTTAATTTAAGAAACTTAATTTCCACAATCAAAAATATGTTCAAGAGAACCAAACATAGCACACTAAAAATAATTTAGTTAATTTAGAAAACAATTGAAAAATTATAAATACAATTAAATAATTACATTAACTTTAAAAAACATTTAATTATGAAAAAATATTGGATTACACCTCCCAACACTGACAAAATTCTATTTAATTTTGCCTTCTTTTATTGTTTTTTATTAGTTGGCTGTAAATGTTACTGAGATTCTAACAATCAGATCGTCTGTTGATCGAACTCTCTTCTTTGTTGATATGCAGCATTTCCAACAACATTCTCTTGTTAAGGTGTTTTTCAACTTCTAGTATAGTGACATTTTCTAATTCAGACTTAAGCTTTAAGGTTTTTACAATGGCTTCGTAAAAACTTTATTCGAGCTAAAGCTCATAAATTAGTATGAGAGAAAACGAATGATAACATACACGGCAAATAATCCACGAATTTACGGTTTACCAAAGATTCACAAGGAGAATATGCCTTTTAGCCCAAGTTGTGCATCAACAAAAGTCCCTTGCTTTAAATTATCCAAATTTCTGGTCAAAATTCTGAAAAACGTGACAGATAACTCTAAATTTAATATCCGTGATGCAAAACATTTTATTAACGTAGTTTCTTCATTCAACATAGAGGAAGATGAAGTCTAAGTCTCATTCGATGTGGTTTCATTGTATATCGACGTCCCTGTTCGAATGATTCTTGATATAATTGAAAAGAAATGGAATGATATAAAATAATTCACCAAGATTAAGAAGTCTCTGTTTCTGGAAATGCTTCGTTTTTGCATTATCGAAACATTTATTTGGAGTTTGAAACAAAAATATACCAACAAAAACAAGGGGTACCAATGGGTAGTCCAGCTTTACCATGGTGAAGATTGCAATCTTAGCAGACATTGTATTGGAAGCACTTTTAGAAGGCGTAATTGGTAAATTAACATCTTAACCAAAAATTATTACAAAAAAAGTGGATGACTTATTTGCAATATTTAAAAAAAGCGAAGTTGATGCCACACTAAGTGCCTTAAATTCATTACTTCAAAGAATGCAATTTACTGTTGCAGTGGAGGAGAATGATGAGTTGCCTTACCTTGATTTAAAGGCTGTAAGACACGAATGAAAAATCATATTTGACTGGTATTAGAAACCTACATCTTCTAGGCGATTAATAAATTTTACAATGCCCCGTTGAGCGTTAACGTTACGATTTGGCATCCACTAGCAGGTTTTTGAAATATTTCAACAAGATCCGTAGCCATGCGGGGTTGGAAAGCGGGGTAAGTTGTACCCTATTCATTTTCGGTTTAAGTAAAAATATTTTTTTTCACACAAAAGTGTCTGAATTGTTGATATACAAATACAGACGATATGAAATAAAACCATCTAAACACTTTTTTGAACTTGTTTGAGTATTTTCACTGAGAGTATACCCCTCCGAAATATTTTTTCTGGGTATGGGCCTTTCTCCGACATTTTGATATTAAATGGAGTGATATAGTTTCATTTGGTAATAAATTTGATACCAACGAATGCAATATTATTTTTATAATAAGGAAAAACACATGATATTAATATCAAATTGGTAAAACAACTTTTTAAGACTGTTTTTGGAATTTTTTGTTTTAATATGCTATTTCACTTGAGTTTTTCTGTCATCTCAACGAGCCCGTAACGCTGGCTAAATGTAACGTACGCGGCGCTAACGCCAACGCGACATTGGAAATCAGCCTTAAAGACCCAACAAGAATAGCGTTTACATTGACCAACACTCCAAAAACGTTTCTATTCTCTAACACAAAAGGGAAAATAATAGATAGAATGAATAAGTCTGATGTTGTTTATAAAACTAATTGTATAGGTGGGACAGGGACAAATTGTTCTTCTGTATACGTTGGTACCTCCAAACAAAAACTCCGTAATCGTCTCTCCGATTATATCCAAATATTTTTTAAGAACGATTCTCACCTACCATTTGCATTCGACTGCTCATAATTTACAAGGGAAGTTCGGTCAGTTATATTTGAGTCGAGCTCGTTACTGGTGTTTTTTTATGAGGACAGAGTTAATTTGTATTTTTAATTAGTTTGTTGAAGTTATTAAATTAACAGTTCGTTAAACTAATAAATTTGTTTTATGAAACATAACCCTCCTGCAGTAAATAATAAATTCAACAGTTTATCCGTTTTCACAGTTTCGATTAAACCTTGAACTACGTTCAATTTTTAGTTTAAGTTAACCGAAAGTATTCTGCCGTTTAAACTACAGTTCAGCTTCTGCAACCACTCCGCGGGTAACATTTAATTTCAAAAAAATTTATTCACACCATTACAAAACATTACCTATTTTTAAGAAAATGGGAAGAGGAAAAAAAACAAAACAATAGAAATCTTAAGCCGCGTATCGACTAAGCGCGGCAAACCATCGAACATTGGCTCGCGCGGCATCCGCGCATAATGGATTTCTGGTTGCCGCGAGAGGCAGCACGAACATTGCCGCGCACGAACATGCCTCACCGCGAGCCAATCTCGATCGATTTTTGTGCACGGCAAGCGTTTGGCTCACGAGCAATTGGGACGGTGTTGTATGTTTTCTATGTTCGTGACTCTTGAAAACAAAAAAAAAGTCTGTTCTGGCTAATATCAGTTTATGAATTGAAATTCTGTGTTCGTTTGGTCCCCAAAGCAAAGTAAAATAACAAAAAAATAATAAATAATTTTGTCTCGCAAGCATTGGATCATCTGCCCGCGTGGCAGCCGCGCTGTATCAAAAAGTTTTCAAAAATTGGCTCGCGAGCCAAACTTTTGATTTGCCGCGGTCGAACATGGCTCGCGCTGCACGTTTGTCAAAATGTCACCAACAAAAAATATAAGTTGTTGTTTCGCGTGTTCTTGCCTCAAAGTCAAAGAGAGTGAAGGAAGACAAGGAAAGAATGTTGTAAAAGAAAAATGCTGCCAGCTTCTTTTCATAAAATCTAGTTAACGACGTTCAACTGAACTAAAATTTAGATTTCAGTGAAACCGGACGAGTTGAACGAAAAATGAAAACTCCGGTAAACGTTTAGCTGAACTGAAGTTTAAACGATCACTGTGAAACTGGGGGTAATATTGTCATATCTGAATGTTCATCAAAATCCTGTGTAACGACATCCCGCTTAACGAAATCCCGTAAAACAAAATCCAGCATAACAATATCCCGAATAACGATTCAATATTATTTTTAATACTTTCTCTGAATATATCATTTCATTTCATTTCATTTTTTTTCTATAAAAAAAAATACTTAAAATTTCCGGGTTGAAGGGATTTTAACTCTTTTTTGTTCCCTTTCCTTGTTCAAAAGTACCTAGGGTATCTCACATCGTCTGGCAAGCACATTTTTCATTACAAAAAGTCCCGCATCCCGCAAACTAGTAGTGAATTTCTGCAGGATTTCGTGCTGCGGGATCTAGTGATTTTTATTGTTTTTCAAATCAAATTAGCATTATTTCCTACTGCGCGATTTTGTCCTGCGGGATATTATAATGTTCTCACTAAATCAATCAAAATAACTCTTAATCTTATCAATCAACCAGTAAATTTATAATACTATTAACAAAACAATTATTACAATGTTATACGTTATAATTTAATAGCACAAGTTGCAAACACTTAACGACTCCTATTTTTAATATTATAATTTCCGTTTACTTATATCAGAAATATTTTATTGGACTCACCTTTGAATGATTTAACTGATTGTGTATCGAGGTAATTCACGTCGTCGTTATCGGCTCCAAAATCAAAATTCATATCCACTGCCTCGCTTTCCGGCTTGAAAATATTTTCATAGTCGTTTATAGTTGTGGCAAAGGTCTCCGTTTCGCATTTTACATTTACTCTGGAAATTGAAACAAAAATTGATTAATGTATAGTATACAGTATAGTCAATAAAGGGTTTGTAGAGTGCGTGAGCAATGACCTAAGCTATTCCTTCGGAATATTGTTTAGGCTGCTTTATGAGTTCGCATGCTAAAAGTTCTGACGTTTGCGAGCTGAGCCGGAGGAGCAATGGTTATAAAGTTCCCTTCTCAATGCATAATCTGACAAAAAGAATTTTTAGACAAAGTTATAGAGAATTGAATTTCTTTAAAAAAAAATAACTCGTGAAATTGGGTTGTTGAACGCATGAGACAAAAATCAACTTAATATAAAATGGAAAGTTATAATTTTTCAAGTATAAAATTAATTCATATATAAGGTAGTAAGACGGTTGTAGCGTGCGTGAGCAGCGACCTAGGCCAGTCCTTCAGAATCATTTTTTCCTATATTAAAGCCCAAATCTCAAAAGGGTTGCTTCGTATACTCCTCCTTCGGCTGACTACCCAGACGTCCGTATAGTCAGTATGATAACTCCTTAAGCACCTTGAACAAGTTTCTGAAGGAATGGCTTTTTGATTATTAGGTACTTTACAAATGCAAGTGAGTTTCGAGATATTGATATTAACAGTTTATGTTATTGAACTCTCTTTAATGAAACAGGAACTAACTTCATTCTTTTATCGTTAACTTAAATACAGCTCAACTATGAGAACAATTTAGCAAATTCTTCTGGAATTTCCTATTTTATGACTTTGTTCGGTACAGCTGTGAGCCGTACATTATGTGATCTTATTTTTCACTTGTAAAGTTATAACTTTCCATTTTCCAAAGAAGGTGTTTTCGGTTTTATAAACACAATTTCAAGAGTTAATTTTTTAAAGGATTCTCTATAACTTCCTTCAAGATATTTATGAAAAATGTGGGATTTTTTTTCTTGCGAATTGACGTAACCATAACCCATGTTGTAGAAAATTTGATAGACTTTAATATAGTCTTTTTAGTTTTTTTTTTCCAACGACCGACGCAACATTTCCGTTTTATAAAATATATATATACATAATAAGTATATGGTCTTGCAACACCTGTTGCATTTAAAAGGCAATGTGCCTCACAAATAGATAAATTATTATTTGTTTATTATTTTTTAATGCATAGCCCCTAATATAGGGCAACGTTAACCTTCTCCGTACCGGATCACCTACCAGAACTCAGAGCTTTCCTTAAGCAACCTGAACAATATTCCAAAGGAATGGCTAAGGTTCTTGGTCACGCACTCTACACCCCCCATTAAGCTATTCATTGACTGGATTAATATGATTGGTTTGCTAGTTTCGAACATTTCAGTGGTTTCAAGTTGAGGTGTTTCCAAATTTGTGTGAAATTTATTTAAATGGTTTTGTAAATGTCCCATTCGAATGAACTCTTTTAGGCATGTTGGGCACTTATTCCGTCTGGGTTTATGATCACGATCCTAGAAGAATATTGTAATAAAAACAAGTAGAAAAAACAACCCATAACATTACCTTGATTTCTTTGGATAAACTTGGACTACATTCTTCTTTAGATACGTCTCGTTTAGAGGACTTCCGGGTAGACATTTTTATCGAGTTTTTCGGTCCATCATTTTCTGTTGCTATTTTCAACTGGTCAGAGCACTTATAAAAAATTGCTTCAACTGGTTCTATTTGAATTTTTTTTATTGATTCTATTAAAGCAAGGAATTTTTTTTCAGATTCTTCTAATTGCTTTTTAAAGACATATGCAATCCTGACTTTATCAATGCACTCCAAGCAGATCAAATGGGGCAATTCATCGTTTTCTTGTACCTAATATTAAAACAAAAAAATAAAATCTTAATCAACCTGAAATACGGATCAATTAAAGCATTCGAATGTAAAAAAAAGCATCTTAGATGAGTGTTTTTTCAAGATATATGTAAATGTTTAATTTTTACTGTTGGTAGTACGAAACTTTTCCAATGGGCTGTTATAATAAATAATTAAAATAAACTTACCGTGAACATTGTACACTCAGTGATCATATCAGCATAACAAAGCCCGTCTGGGCCATTCTGTTTATCAAAGAGTGATGCGAGTTCTTGGTCTGTTTTGGTACATGCCCTACAAGTGTTTTCTTTTTTAAAACTTTTTTCCAACATTCCACTGCTTAAACAAAACTACTCAATTATTATATATAATTTAAATTTAGTGGGCCAAGGAACTCTTATTTTGATATATATATTAAAGCAGTCAAGAAAACAATTTAATAAGCAAAACTTTTGGAACTTGTGGTCTTCCACAAGAGTAGAATCAAATCAAATCCAACTTGTTTTCTTTTTTCAAATTGTCAACTTCAAAAACTTCACTGTCAAAAATCTAATGTGGTTTTCGTTTTGCTCGGCCAGTGTGCACTCAGTGTCAGTGTAGCACTCGCGGTGTTCGTTTTGCTCATATTTGACAGTTGTATCTGCACTGAGTGCATAGAATAATAAATGAAGTGTCATTTGCTGCACTCACTGTCGTTTTGGTTAGACGGCTTTTACATTAAACAAATCCTGCGTGCAACTCGTTAGTTTTTCACTCGTTAATTCGAGCTTGACGGAAAGAAACGTATGTGGTTGCCGGGGAAGACGAAGTCGCTCAGGCAGACATTTATTTTTCTATGGTTACAGGTAAAGTTGCATTCAGTTGCAAAGTCTAAAAGTAGCGTTGAGACTGGATGCAACACATAAAAGCAGTCTTACATTCGATTAAAAGCAAGTGTAGAAATGAGTGCACAGTGCACACACCTATTTTCACTCACACAAAAATGTACTTGACATTTCTACCAGCATTTGTTACTTTGGTTTCTTAGGGGCCAGTTATAGCTATCAGTAAAACGTATCAGTAAATTCAATTTTAAGGCAAATTATCCAACAATGTTAGTGTTAGTTTGTATTAAAATGAAGGTAATGAATAGTATAATTTTTCTGTTAAAAAAATACCTCAATTTGATCTCATTCGCGTAATATTGTCACTTTTGTGATTTCAATGTGTTGCATCGCAACATGGTTTCAACGGTTAAAATTTAAACCTAACTTAAAGATTAGCCATCAGGAATTTCTCTTGCCAAAAAATGCAAAACACCGACGGCACTACAAATTAACATCATTTATCATGGCATAATAAGTCTCCAATTATCATCGCATACCCAAAATTGCAGCAAAAGTAACCACACCTTGTAGGAGTCAACACAGCAAGTCTCCAAAATTAAAGAGAAACTTTGGGACTGTAGCTCCTCCCCAATGCGATGTTTTCAAATCTATGATCGATCAGCTGTGGAGGATCTGCAAGATGATGTGCAGCGAGAAACTTAGAAGAAGGACATCTATGAGGTCAATGATCTGTAACCGAATCAACTGTAACAAAATCATGCGATAAGAGGTTTCTTGAAATAAAATTGGAAAGCTGTTAATCAGTTCGATCTACGGTTCTATCAACACAAATCCATACTTCTGTTCGTCTCTCAAATACAGAAATAAAAAAACGATTTTATTTAGATTCAAAAAAATAACGACTTCAATTTGTTTTATTTTGGTGGTTTACTTTGGCAAAGACTAATTGTTTTCTGGTTTTTTTTTGCGTTCGATCGGCGCTTGTTCCACTTCTTTTATTTTTTGAGTGCCCATTTTGCACTGTCATTTTGAGGGTTCCGACGGCAATCTACGAATTTGAAATCCGCGACAGTTCTTCGACTGCGGTAGAGAAAAGTGATTTTCTTTTTATTTTGCGAGTGTCCTTGCGATACACAATGATCATTGAAATTTTAATGATCTTTAAAAATAGAAAAGTATTAATATTTCGTGATTTTAGACCTAATTGCGTTATTTTTTTTAACAGAAAAATTCTATTATTCATTACCTTCATTTTAATATCATTCTACACAAACATTGTCGGATAATTTCCCTTAAAATTGAAAAAAGAAAACTTTTACTGATACGTTTTACTGATAGCTATAACTGGCCCCTTACTCGCAAAATTATTTGTTATTTAGCTCAGGAAATAAAATAGTGATTAATAATAATAGATTAAAATAAATAAAAACATAAAAAAACTAGCCCTAGTTTTTGGCACTGGCCGAGCAAAACGTAATCCACATAAATTGTCTTTAGGTGGGATCAAACTAAACAGCATGCATGACAAGCGCGGAATGATAATACGGAATTTTACCATCTTGTCAAAAAATATGACAGCTCACACTATACAGATGACAGATTGAAATATGTATCGAGCTTTTTTCAAACTGTCAAACTCAAGATCTTACAGAAAGCAATTTGGAAATAACTTTTAAATGCGGTATTCTTTTTTGTGTGAAATTTGTGATTTCCGTGGCTTAAAAATTTATTTTAATTAGCAAAACCAACAAATACATCTGTATATACATATAAAAGTGGCCGAAATAGTGACTAAAAATTATTAACATTATTAATTTTCGATAAATATCGAATTTTGCTACATGGATCTAAGGATGTAGCATATTGGGAGAGTTCCATACTGTTGTTTATCTTTTTTCAATTTAATAATCTCCTTGAAGTAATCGGCTCCTGTTTCCAACAATTGATAATTTAGTTTTATTCCCTTAGTTTTTTCTTCCAATATAAGTGGAAAGACAAATTCTCTCAATGTATATATTTATTTCTTAAAATTACTACACAATTTTGACAATTTTCGCGCAAAAATTCAGCTGTTCTGTATACTGCTGTTTTTGACAATTCTGTGAGAACGAGAAAGAGATATATCGTTGTTACCTAAAAAGCCCTATCGACGTAGTATATATAGCTGACACTGATCTCTATATAATAAATATAGAGATCACTGATAGGGGACATTGCTTTTTAACAGGCGGATATATTTTCATAATTCCGTAGAATTGCATCTTTCACACCACAGTAGTTCTTACGGGTAAAATTCTGTTATCCTCCAATTCGTTTGGAGTGATTTTCTTGGTTTGGCAGACTCGTTAAAAGCAGAATTGGAGGCTATATGTGTGGTGCTGCATTAGTCAAGTTTGTACTAGCGCATTCACTCTTTTCCATATACGTGTAGCGCAGTAGAAGTCAAGTTTGTACTTAGGAGCAAAGATAACTTAGTTCTAATTTTGACTACCAATTGCACATTTCAACTTTACCAATCCTCAATAGTGCTTTTTGAGCGAAATATGCAGAGTAAGTTCCTTAAGTTCTACACGTGGTCGGAGCCACTGATCTCAATATATATATATATATGTTATATATTGAGATCAGTGGTCGGAGCGCACTCAGGATAAAATAATGATGTAGACCGAGATCAGTGGTGTTCCTTAAACATCGATAGTCCAAATTTGCGATAGTTCACAATAGTTTTTTTTTAAATCACTCGATAGTATTGATAGTTTATCGATTGTTTCCATTCAGAAAAATATGTTTTTATGAATATTCGACTAGAAAAAAATTTATTTCATGTGTGACTATAGACTAGACATAAATAAATAATAATAAGTAAGAAAAATGTTTTAAAAGAAGGAATTATTTTTGGTTTTCCAAAATAGGAAAGTTTTGCTTCAAAAATAGAAGCTCGTTTAGTCCTTTTGCCTTCAGTTTGTTGCGGCGGTTTTTTTAATAATATCTGTACTCAAACACCTTCTGATTGATACCACCAAAAGTATCAAAACCAGTGAATACTCGATATGTGCATTCAGTATAGTGCATTCAGTATAAATGATTGCTCTACAGACTTTCAAAAAGCGAATGGCATTTTTCAGCCCATATATAGAATTATAAATGAAAGCTAATTGAAGCATGTACTATTTTCTTGGCACTTGCGATAGTTTCAAAACAATCGATGTTTCCGATAGTCAATTACTATCGATTAATATCGATAGACTATCGATGTTTAAGGAACACTAGATCGGTGGAAAAAGGAAAAAGGCAGCGTTTGTATGGAAATTTAAACCGACTGGCGGTCCATATATACTAGATCAATGGTTTCTTCATCCGACGGTCCAAAAAAGTAAATTTGGTGGATTTGACAGATTCGTAAAAAAGTTTCACACTGTGACCTTTTTGTTTTTGTTTTTGTTTCATACTTGAGGCTTGATGACTCTTGAGCAGTTTTGAGTTCCTGTCTTTAACCCAACGATCAACATTTTTTGATAAATTTCAATTGACATTAAGCAAGTATGTAATGTAAAGTAACTAAAAATGAAATTTTGCCAGTTCACAACGTTCTGTTTTTAGTAAATCTTCGTTATTAAGAGACGACCGATCCACTTTAAACTGCATAAAATGTTAGATTTTGATATTGACAAAATGTGCAGGGTATGCCTTCAAACAAATCTTGAATTATATCTGCTCTTCGACGAAAATAATGCTGTGGACGGAGTTTTCATCTCGCATATGATTTCAGAAATGACAATATACACTGTAAATCAAATATTTGTTCTGTGTTTATGTATACATCATTTAAAAAAACTTAATTATTTGCGTTTTAAGATTCGTCGACATGATGACTTTCCTCATCAAATTTGTTTCGAATGCATGGATAGAGTCCGCAGTGCATACAAATTTAAGAAACTATTTGAACAATCCCATCGTAAACTCCTAGCTTACCTAGATTCAATCGACAAAAAAACGATCCACATAAAAACTGATGTTAGTAACGACAAGTGCATCCAAACGGATGACTCTACACTGTATCCATGTGAGAAATGCGATGATAAGTTTGTGAGCTATCATCGTTTGAGGGTAAGATTTTGAGTGTCACAATTTATTTGAAAAATTTTAATTATAAACAAATTTTATTCTTTAAGGAGCATCGTCAAGTCTCACATAGAGGGACGGCAAACCTCTGTCGATTTTGCTTCAAAACTTTTAACCGAATCGGAGACCTAAAAAACCATATTGCGGTACATCATCAGGAAATCAGTCATTTCAATCCCCACGAATGCCTGATTTGCAATAGGAAATTTACTCGAAAAGAACATGTAAACCGTCACATGGCGAAAATTCACAAAATAGGCAATTTTTTTGAAGATGAAAAAAAGATGCTTAATGAAATGTGAGTATTCAATGTTTACTTTTGGAAATTTTAAAGTATTTTTTACTATCGGAATAGAAAATCAGATGCTGAAGAATTAGAGATTCTTGTTGAAAATGAAATAGACTACAGAAATCTTACGAAGCAAGACAAATCGACTGAATTGTCCAATATTGATCTCAAAGACTACGATTATGATGATGGTAGCATTGGTGCAGCAGAAAATCCATTTAGCAGCGATGAAGATGACAAGCCATTAGCTGGTTTGCGAAGTTCGTTAGCAACCAAAACAAAAGGTACATTATTCAATTTTGATCTATTTAATTTATAATTTAATTTAACTCGTCGAGCTAATTTTAGTTTTGTAGCGAAAGATATATATTAGTAGATACAAAAAAAAAATAACTCCCAGTGCAATCGGCCGGCGCGCCGGGAGATATAAAGTAGGGCTAATGATCCCACCCATGTGTTCGGCAACTCGGGTATCCGGTTACCCGGGTAGCTTGTTCCCCGAATTTCTAAGGTACCCGTGTGTTACCCGCATCACTCGGGTACCCGCTATCATCAGTTCTATGGTAAGGAAGTCCTATTTTTGTTGGGGGGGGGGTATTTACTCATCAAGTAAGAATTCATTTGTTGTCAAATTAAAGGTAATATAACATTTCCTTTTAGAATTTTGAACTCTTCCCCGTCAAAGCTTTGCAGTTTTTGTACTCATGCCCTTCACTGAATTACGAAAACAATTTACAATCGTAGGTACAAAAAGTAAAGTTTAACGGAAAATAAATTGAATCGGAGGAAAAAATATTATTAAAAATCAACTAAAGCACATACGATGATTTTATATAGCTTTTTTAAAGCTAAAACTCCATTGAGTTTATACGCATAGACCATAGAGAACTGCTCGTAGAATGTCTTTACTGTCGACTTATTATTTTTTACTCTTGTAGAAATTGTTCTTGAATTAAAAGCAATAGAAATAAAGAAAAATAAATACAAATGTATAATAATGCGTATACGAATGTCCTACAAATATAATATTCGTTGACAATTCTACGAATACTCTGCATACAAGATAAGTTGCAACAAAAATAACACAAATTTCAAAAGTTCCTTTTTTACCAAACTACAAACAAACAAACCGTACCAGATGGACTTGGCCATCGGAACTCAGAATATCTGAAATATTCCAATCGAAGAATTTTTTTTTTTTTTTTTTTTTTTTTCTTTCGGTAGGTGGAAATCTTCAAAAGACACTTGATAATATTCGGTATCAAGTAGTGTGGGACTTCTACCGCACTAAAACCACCTAGAATCATGACCAATCTATAAAAGATCGACAAATGATTTTAGTTTCTCAATTTTTAGTTCACATTTTGGGATGTTTGATAATTTAATACTTTCCCATCGCTTTTAGACCATCAGCTCATGAGGCTTGGTTCTTCTTAGTCTCCGAACATTGGTACGTACATTTAAGACTGTCTCCATTTCGGAGTTAGTGTGACTAAGCAGTCGCTGATTGTGTGATACAGCGTGTTTTCTAATTACTTCTGTAACCATTTCTACTTGAAGGTCACGATGTAAATCGCTGTTTCTTATATACCAAGGGGCGTTTACTATTATACGAAGGACTTTGTTTTGGAATGTTTGGATGGTTTCCGCATTTGTTTTCTTTGTACAACCCCAAAGTTGGATGCCATACGTCCAAACAGGTTTTAATACCTGCTTATACAACATTAATTTGTTTTCAATTGATAGGGCAGAGGTTTTTCCCAGTAACCTGTACATTTTTCTATATTTTAAGTTAAGTTCTTCCCTTTTTTTCTTGATGTGCTCTTTCCATTTTAGCTTTGCATCCAAAGTCATCCCAAGGTATTTGGCCGTATTGGAGTAAGGTACTACTTTACTATTAATAAAAAGTGGAACATTATTAATCTTTTTATTAGTAAAGTTTATATGCGTTGATTTTGTTTCATTGAGTCTGATACGCCACTGTTGCGTCCATTCTCTTATCTTGTCGACTGCATATTGCAGTTTTTCTGTTGCCTTTACAACGCATTTATCTGACACTAATATCGCAGTATCATCTGCAAAAGTGGCCATGATCGCATTGTTGTCCACTGGAATATCCCTTGTATACAACAAATACAGGGTTGGTCCTAAGACACTTCCTTGTGGTACGCCGGCTTCGATTTTCTTAAGTTCCGAATACTCTTGCTCGTACCGTACTCTAAAAAGTCGGTCGGTAATATATGATTTGAGTATTTCATAGAACTGCCAGGGAAGGTCCCTGTGCAGTTTGTACTCGAGCCCCAAATGCCAAACCTTGTCAAAGGCTTGAGCAACATCTAGAAATAGAGCGGAACATACTTGTTTTTCTTCAAGTGCTTTTTCAACAACATCCGTAATTCGATGTACTTGGTCTATCGTGGAATGTTTGTTTCTAAATCCAAACTGATGATTTGGTATTAGTTTTCGTTCTTTTATTATTTTGCTTAGTCTATTTAAAAGCAGTTTTTCAGAAACTTTTGCCATAATTGGTATAAGCGATATTGGTCTGTAAGATGTAACTTCGGTTGGTGGCTTACCTTGCTTTGGTATAACAATGACTTCTGCAATTTTGCAATGATGTGGAACATAACGGATCTTAAGGCATGCATTTATTATGTATTGGAATTTTTTGAAGGCTATTGTTGGCATTTCTTTCAAGACCTGAGCCGTAATTAGATCATACCCGGGTGATTTTTTATTTGATAACTTGTGATGGCACATGCTTTTTACTTCTTTGAGCCTTACTAAGGGAATTTCTAAGTCATCATTTTTATTAACAAATTGTAAGTTATTTGCCCCTGCACTTTGTGGAAACGGCTTAAAGACATTCGAGAGATGATCTGCGAAGAGGTCAGCTTTTTGTTTCGGATTTGCAGTCCATTTTCCGTCTTGTGCTTTGATGGGCGGATTTTGTTGTTGCGGTCTATTCAGACGTTTGGTAGCTTTCCACAGTGAGTAATCAGTAGAAGCATCCGTCGTCAAACTTTCAAGAAAACTGCTAAGTGAATCATTTTTGAATTCATAGATTCTTTTTTTCAATTCGTTATTTAGTCGATTAAATACTCTCTTATCGCCCGGAAATCTCGAAGTTTGCCATTTTCTTCGAGCCCTTCTTTTTTCCAATATTAACTCTGTTATTTCTACAGGGTATTTTATTTCTGTTTCTCTTCTGTTCAAAATAGTTGGCGTGCTTTCTTCTGCAGCCTGTTGCACATCAGCAATAAATTGTTCAACTTCGTGGTCAATTTGTTCACTAGTTTCCATTGGGGATCTAAGGTCAATAAAACTTTCCAGTTTTACTTTAAATTCCTCCCAATTTGTTCTTTTATTCACGAGCTTTGGATTACTTTTTTCTTTTATTTCTACTTCACTCAGTGATAAAATAGCTGGAGTATCTTCTGATGAAAGATCGTAACTACCTACAACACTTACATGATTTCGCTTTATACCTTTGGCCACGAAAAAGTCTAAAAGGTCTGGTATTTTGTTAGGATCAGATGGCCAGTAAGTTGGCGTTCCAGAGGAAAAGAATTCACATTTGTGTTTGCGACCTGCTAGATAAAGTCGTTTACCTTTTGTATTTATGAGCCTAGATCCCCATTGGGTATGTTTAGCATTGAAGTCACCACCAACAATAAAGTTATTTCCAAGCGAATTAAGAAGTTCTTTATATTCTTCTTCTGTTGGAGAGCGCCTCGGTTGACAGTATATTGCAGCTATTTTAAACTCTTTCTGTTTCATGCCTATACTGATTGTTGCCACTTGCATATTTTCATTTATTAACCCGGCTTCCTCATGATGTACCAAGCTCTTTTTTATTAGTATTGCCGATCCTCCTCTAGCTTTGTCAGCTGGATGCGGAGCGTGATAGCACGTATAGTTTGGCATTTTGTTCTCAAAACTTTGTCCAGTGGCAAAGTGTGTTTCAGACACGAGACAAATGTCTACATTCTCTACGTCTAAAATGATGTTTAATTCGGATGCATGTTGCAAAAGGCCGTTTGCTTCCAAGTAGCAATTTTAAGTGTTCTGTCCATCATTGTTTTTTAAGAGCGACTTCTTCGCTTAGCTGTTTGATGGTTAAATCCTGTTGGTCGATCCTTTTGAGAATAAGTTGCAGCATTTCTTTTACGGAAGTTTCTTCATTTTTCCGTGCATTTTTTACTATAGTCGAGTATGTTTTTTCAACAG
Organism: Baccha elongata; assembly: GCA_951217065.1. Taxonomy (NCBI): domain Eukaryota; kingdom Metazoa; phylum Arthropoda; class Insecta; order Diptera; family Syrphidae; genus Baccha; species Baccha elongata. Next base: position 49,191,900 of record OX578272.1, on the reverse strand, counting down.
TTCTGCTTTGGGTAACTTCCTTAGAGGGCTCTCTCTTAGTTTTATTTTCCACAGCTATTTTTACTTTTTCTGCGTTCCTAAGTTTTTTTCCAGCAGACGTGTTTTTTCTTAAATTACTGCCTTTATATTCTTGGAATTTTTTAGCAACAGGACATCCTCTATAACTAGCAGGGTGATTACCTTGGCAGTTTACACATTTTGCTTTAACTTCTTTGCTCACTGTACAGCTTTTCGTTGCATGTTTTCCTCCACACTTTACACAAGCAAACTCATGGTTGCAGTATTTTTGAGTGTGACCAAACGCCTGGCAACGTTTGCATTGTGGAACAATCTTCGGCTTTCGCAAAGGTTCAATTTTAACAATTATGCCCATAATCGATCTAATATTATAGATCTTTTCGAGACTTTCTTTGTTGTCAAAAGTGAGCATGAATAAAGGAAGAGATCTTTTTCTTGTCTTGGTTTCCCCAGAGGAGTCTTTCGTTGTTTCATTCTTAAAAAGATTGACTGCATCAACTGCTTGAAAGCCTTTTTGAACAAGGTCCTCAACTATTTCTTCAGCACAGCATGAAGAATGGAGGCCTCTGGCCACTACTTTTACGGCTCTTGTAGCTTTGTTCTCGTACGAGTGCCACTGAAATTCGTGCTTGCTTAGTTCTTCAGTGACAGATCTATACTCATCGGCGTCTTCGACAGTGACTTTCCAATTGTTTTTATTGTAAGATGTGTATTTACACTCTTTTTTTGTTACATTCTCAATTATTTTCTTCAAATTTCCAAATATTGGCAATCCAGAGATCATAATTGGAGGTGGCAATGCTTTTCTATTGCCTCTAGAGTTAGATTCTGCTCGTACATTAGCTGGCACATCTTTTACTTTTTGTTTTAATGTACTCAATTGTTTTTTATTTTCGGTTGGAGAACTTTTGTGATTAATGGGATCAATCTCAGGGCTACCTTCCGCTTTTCTTTTTTTAGCATTACGCCTCTTTCTTTTACTTTCGGTTTCAATCAAAAGTTCTTCTTCATCAGTTTGATATACAGTTGCAGATTTGTTTGCATTTGTCTGTATTGTAGACTCCGACTTTTCCTCGTCTAGCAAGGAAATTTTCTCTTCGAGTTTTTTGACCTGTTGTTGAAGATTCTGAACTAAAACTTCAAGTTTTTTTCTAGCTTTTATTTCTATTTGCCATTCATCAAAGTAGTGTTTGGATTCAACTTGGCACTTTTCTCTAAAACTCTCTTGATCTATATCGTCGATTTTGTCGATCTTTTCATAGTCATTGGTTCCATTTTCGTTAATGATTATTACATCATTTGTAGTTGTCTTAGTTAAAGGTGAATTAACCCTTAGCGTTTTTAGCGGAGTTTTCGGTGTTCTTGTACTCCTATCAAATTTTATATGCAATAATTGGTCCTCCCCAGAATCCGTAGGACCGATCTCATTAGAGAGTGGATTTTCCAGTTTTGCTGGAGTGCCACCTGGGGTATTTAATCTGTTTGTTTTGTTCATTGCCATAAATACATGTTTAACTTTGCTTTTTGCTATAAATAGTTCAGTTAATTCTATTCACAGTTTTATATTCAGCCGTCCCTCTGGGATCAGACGCTGACCAGTGTGCCGCACAATTTGTGTCAGACGCTCTTGGATTTAATGTTGAGCTGGTACATTCAGAGTGATATTTTTCTCCTAGTTCCTGAAAAGATAACTCAGGTGACACAGCTCTGGATCCAGTGGATCCACGTTCGTCGTTAGTTCACCTTTCGGCTATCCAGCGGGCACCTCATGGAGGTGACGATACGATTTTGCGCCGCCAAATAAAGAATAAAGAGGAAAATAGTGTAGTATATTTTATAAAGTACTAAATATTATATTAAATTATTAGCAGTGCCTTGTTGTATTGCATTATGGCAAGGACTATTTATTGCGTAAGTATAACTTATCCGAAGCTTTTTTTTTACCGCAGCTTAAAGTAAGATGTTTTTTTAAGTTCAAGGAAATAAAGACCAAAAATATAATTGAGTCAGCGTTTTATACTTAAAAAACTCCACTATCCACTTCTTAAAGTGATTAATTTTCTTAAAAGATTTGTGTCTTGTCAGAGTTAGAATTATTAGCCGTATTTGTTAACCCTTCTGATCCGGAAGGATCATGTATGTCAGTTGGTTTATTATATCTGATAAAAACTCAGTATTAGAAAACTGTTATATTCTACGTGAAGTTTTATTTATGAGAAATTTTTTTAAATTCATTATTTTTTTTTGATTTTGTGCGCAAGAGTTGGAAAACATTACAATAAAGCTAGACATTGAAGAAAGTTCAACTGTACATCTGTCTAATGTTCCAAAATTAGAGAATATAAAATCTGATCAAAGCGAAAAACAACTACCAGTGGATCCTATCCGAGAAACAATAAGTTCAAAATTTAAATGTACTAATTGTGATAAATCTTTCAAGCGAAGCAGTCACCTTAAACGACATTTTCTTTCGCACGTAGAAGAAAAACCATATTCATGTGAAAGCTGTGATAAAAGGTTCAGCCGGGCTGATCATCTTAAAAGTCACATGAGCAAACATAACGAAACAAAAGAGTTTCAATGTGAAGGTTGTGATCGTTCATTTAATCGAGCTGATCTTCTTAAACGACACAAAATCAAGAACCATAATGCCGATGGGCAGTTAGAACTATTGAAATCGGAATATTGTGAATTTTGTAATAAATCATTCTGTTCTAAACAGTATCTCCAAAAACACATACGCTTGCATACAAATAAGTCATGGAAATGCAACCTGTGTCCAATAGATTTTGAGACTAAAGAAGCTTTGAAGGAACACAATAAATCGCATGAAAGAGAAAAACCATTTTTGTGTTCGGAATGTGGCTTGCGTTTCGTAAGAAATGATTATTTATTGATCCACATGCGAAGGCACACTGGAGAGAAACCGTACAAATGTAAATATTGTGATAAAGGATTCCCGCGGGCGACCGATTTAAATGTACATGTGAAGTAATATTATTAAAAAGCTATATTGGTGGTGTATATTACATAGCCTTTTTTTATTTCAGATATCATACGGGAGAGAGAACACACTTGTGTACAATTTGTGGCAAAGGATTTCAACGATCGTATAACCTAAAAGTACACATGCGAGTGCATACTGGCGAAAGACCATATCAATGTTCCCACTGCGATAAGCGTTTTGCCCAGTGTAATGACTTAAAAGCACATATGAGGAGACACACTGGTGAGCGGTTTAAATGCGAATTATGTGGGATTGGATTTATTCAGGCCTACAACTTGACACAGCATAAAATTGATGTTCATGGGATTGCGAGTGAGGCGAGGAATGGTCGAGTCTCCAAAGTAAAACAAAATTCAACTATCTTAGAGGTATGTATGTAGTTCCAATAATTTTCTTAAATTTTGAAAATTCATTGGATTCCGATAAAGTCATTAAGTTCATCTAAATCTTTCTTATACACGCGGCGAAACAATGCAGCAATGCAGAGTGTAGATAAGGGAATAAGGGAAACTTACATAATTATGTATTATTGAATGTGAAAATATTTTAAAAGCAGAACAACCAATTACAATAAATGATTATTTTTAAATGACATCATTAATTTATAAATTTGAAAAAGAAAGCGAAAAATCAAAAGCCTAAGGCTACTATGGTTTTAAAAACTAAGTAACTTTCAAACAAATACATTTAAAATTGAAATTTGACTCGACAACAAAACCTATGGCTACTATGATGAAGTTATTTTGAAACATGTAAATTTAATATTTGGCTCGCGCTCGATGACAGTAGTAAAGGCTACAAAACCTTTTAATTGAATGAAGTTGAGTTTCATTTTTATTTCTGTGGCAATGCGACTAGAGTTATCACACGCATACAAAATGTAATACAATTTTAATTTTTTTTTTTTAATTTTAGTAATCAAATCAACAAAAACAATCAGCCTTATCGCCAATTCCGGGGAAGTTTGTTCTCCCTCGGATTTATTTTTATTTCAAAAAATTGAATACTCCTATAGCCAACCTTCTCCCAGAAATTACTTCGAATCTATTTGAAATTCTTTTTGAGAGATTTAATTAACTCAAATTTTTAGAATAAATTAATGAGATAGAATATTATTTTTGAAACGATTTAATTCGTTTTTTTTTTTAATGTATGAAGAAATAGTTTTCTAGCACACGACAGAATTTGGAGAAACTTAAAAAAAGTGTATTTACAATATACATATGTTAATGTACATATAGGGTTGGCTTTTACCATACAATTTAGTTTAAAACATCTTTTCAAAATATTCAAAATGAGCTTTGTCTAGGGTTTATATTTAAATATATAGTTTTCTTTATTGAATAAAACGACTTAACAGCAAAACGACCGATTGCTACAATATGGGTTTGATGAGTGAATTGTTACAAGAAATTAAAGGAATCTGGTTGGTATTTGGAAGGGACGCTGTTTTCCATTACCCTGTCTTTCGTTCGTCCTTTTGTTCACGAATGTTGTCGGTTCGTTGTTTGTGTATGTGTGTGTGTACAGTTCGCTGGCTGTTCAGTAGGTTAGTAGTTGTATGTTCACAGTTGTCCGCTTCTCAATCCCTTATACATATATATATATGTATTTATATTTCTTGAGAAAGTACCTACATTACATTAATTATTTGCGTTGAAAACCTGCTTTCATTTAAATTAAAGTTTGTTTTGTGTATAGCCACGCCTTCCCTTGAAATGTTTTTCATTCAAATGAAAGTGTGACCAGGCACATAATGCCTGTTTTTGTGATTTTCAACGTATATAATAATAAGCGGAAAATTCAAAGTATTTGCATGGGATATCAAATGTATGATGAGAAAATGAAAATAATTGTTTGGAAAGGAAGGGAATTCTGACAACAATAATGGGATAGACAAGAAAGAAAAATAAAAAAAAATTACATCGTTTGAGAAAGAGCCGATAATATTTTCGTATCCTTAGTAACTGTGTTTACTCTTTCGTCAACATAAAAGATATTAAAGGAGAGAACATTAATTCTTAAGCCAAGTTTCATTTTGGAAAATGAGTTTCAGTAGAATTTAGATGTATTCAGCTTTTCTCGCTCAGACTCATTAAAAATTAACCTGTGTCTCTCTTCGAAAGTCTTTCATTTCATCGCCAATTTGGCCCAGGGGGTCGATTCCCGATTTGCGAAAATGTGAAATGATAAATTTTATCACGCCTTCGATTCCCGATTTGTGAAAAAAATGAAAACAAACTTCAGAAACTTTTCATAATGATAAATATCTTATCACAGTCAAATCGTTCTGTGAAGAGCAGTGAAAACGCGCTCACAGACCTTACACTGAGAGAAAAAAAGGCAAATTAAAATTTAATAGATTATATTTTCGTTTTATAATGGTACTTAAGCTCGAGTAAATATGATTTAATTATGCTTCGTTCTCAAATTTTTTTCTGAAACTTTGATTTTAAAATATTCGTATTCGAAGCAAATTTTTTAATCTGCTTTAATCAAAGTGGGTTTCTCTGATTGAACGTTGTTTTTTCTCTGGGTGTACCATTTAGTACTTTTTAGTACACACATTAATAGCTGTTTATCATTATAAGTTCGAGAATCGCATTATGTGAGTTCATGAAGTGATAAAATGAAAAGTCGCTGTGAAAAGTAAAATGATAAATTTTTTATCATTTCACAGTTTCACAGATCGGGACCCCCTGGGGGTCAATTCCCGATCTGTGAAACTGTGAAGTGATAAAAAAATTATCATATTACTTTTCACAGCGATTTTTCATTTTATCACTTCATGAACTCGCATAATGCGATTCTCGAACTTATTATGATAAACAGCTGTCAATGGGTGTACTAAAAAGTACTAAATGATACTCCCAGAGTAAAAAACAACGTTCAATCAGAGAAAACCACTTTGATTTAAGCCTATTAAAACAAATTGCTTCGAATACGAATGTTTTAAAATCAAAGTTTGGGAAAAAAAGTTGAAACGAAGCATGATTAAATCAAATTTACTCGAGCTAAGGTAACATTATAAAACGGAAATCAAATTTAATCTATTAAATTCTAATTTGCCTTTTTGTCTCTCAGTGTAAGATCTGTCAGCGCGTTTTCACTGCTCTTCACAGAACGATTTTACTGTGATATATCATTATGAAAAGTTTTGAAGTTTGTTTTCATAAATCGGGAATCGAATTTACGCTAAGGCGTGAAAAAGTTTATCATTTCACATTTTCACAGATCGGGAATTAACCCCCAGCACTATGTACACAAGTTTTATTTTGGAAATCTTCCAGCAAAATTAAAGAATTTTTTAACTTTGGCTTGCTGAACACATTATTTTACTACAATGGAAAATAAATTGTAAACTTAAAAATTACTGCATTTTCACCATGCAATGCGGGGTATGTGTTAAGTCGATATGTGTTAAGTCGATCCTAAAGCCAGCGGACGCGTGAGGGAAAGTTTTTTCTTTATATTTTATTTTTGGTATTTAATTTTTCAGTAGTAAGATATAAAAATATCATCTCTGTATGTAAATTGTGCAATCACTCAATGTAACAATATATATTCAATACCAAATAAATAATAAATAAAATAGTATTCTTCACTTAAAAGACTTGATCTTTTCAATCGTTCATTCGTTGAACTCTTATCCTTTATTATTATAATCAATTAGTTGGGCTGGAAGTCGTTTTAAAGTTAAATATTTATAATATATACAGGGTGATCGGTATACGGTGCAACAAAAAGCTAGAGCAAGTAGGTTAGGTTAAGACAAGTAAAAATTCGAGGGGGTCCATTAAAGTTGGAGATGCAATTTTTTAAACAATTGAATAACAATGCAATGACATCTTTGATACCTTTTTGAAAAGCAAGAAATCTCTTCTTCATTTCCTCTTTTTTGTTTTAGTGAATAGTTTTTGAACAAATTATTTTCAAACCCTAAGCTTTGAAAAAAAAATGTCAAACTATTTTTTTTTCAAAATTTTATGTAACTAACTTGATGCTTAAACGTCTTGTACATTTTGAGAAAACTAAAAATTACAAAAACCACACTCCTAAAAAAAGCCATTTGTTTAGAATCCCTAAAATCCAAAATACTGAAATTTCAAAATCCCGAAAATCCCAAAATTCTAAAATCCCGAAAAAAAACAAAATAAAAAAAAAATTCAATCCGAAACCCCGGGAAATAAAAATCCTGAAACCCGAAATTCCAAAAAACCTAACATCCCGAAAATTAAAGTATTTTTTTTTTGTAATGCAATAAAGCGATTTTTGGATCGCATAATGGTATTTCTGCCTTAATTAAATTAAAATCATTTATACCTAAACCTTTGTATATACATATATTTGAATAGTAATCGCATAAGTCGATTTCCCCCGTGGCCATCTATCGGCGACACTTAATCACTGCCTTTTCGATATTTCGTAGACTTGAAGAATTTGAAAAACAAAAGAGACCAACCAATTGGAAAAAAGAACGAGAACAATGTATACCAAATTTCAAAGAGTGAGAATGAGATGTGTATCATATGGTTTTGTGTTTTGGGGGATCTATCTCCCGCCGTTAAGGAGAAAGGGCAAAAATATTAATTTAAACAAAACAAAAATTATTTAAACACAACGGTACAACCTTCCATGCTACACTTTTTTGGAAAGCCAGAAATCTATTCCTTTATGTCAAAGTTGTTTTAGTGAATAGTTTTCGAAAAATTAATTTTCAAACTAAAATTTTCAAAAGAAATAAAAAAAAGTTTGTAGACTAATTTATTTTCAAAATGTTACGTATTTAAGTACTTTATTTTACAATTACGTTAAATAGTACATTAATTTTCCGTAATTAAGTATACTTTGTTTTACAAATGGAACTATTACATATAATATTTGATAGTTCTACCTATTTGGTTTCGTTAGCCATTTTTTTGTTAAAACGTTTGTCTCTGCACTTGTAAATGAGAAATAATTTTTAATGTTTATGAATGATATAAAAATGGTTTGGCTATACCTACCAATTAACACATTAATAAGCTTATGTAAACAAGCATAGTCGTTTCATTATAATCTCTTCTCATCTCTTTTACTTCTACATTTGTTTGTTGTACATTTCTTAAAAAGTGTTTTATTTTTATTTATTTGAAGGATGCATCCGAAGCTGTTGATAATACGCAACAGAATATAAAAGTAGAGGATACAACTTATTATGTCTTTGAAACGCTGCCATTAACAGAAAACCAGTCGCTAGCACAACAAGAACCATATGTTGTTGAATTGAATTTCAATGATATTTAGATAAGCAAAATAAATAATATTAACCACCAAGCATTGGAATTTATTAATTCATTTTGATAAGTACAGCGAAATAAGTTATAAATTAAGTATACCTAGAAGGAAATTAACATAATTAGAAAATTAATATTATTATTATTCGAATTAAAAACAACTAAAGCAAAAATTTAAGAAAACCAGAGCAATTATACTAATTATAAATAGAATTACAATTATAATATTATACATAATATGCAAAAACTATTTTTTTTGTTCAAAAATAGTGATCTTCCGACCACTATAAACCATTAAGGACCAGTCTTTTCAGTTCGGGTTAAATTTAACCATTTGCTGGTTACCACAGAAACATACAAAATAACCAATGGTTACAAATAACCAGAGCTGGCTCCTTCGTTTCTACACCCCTTACCCAAAATGTCAAAAAAACGTATGACGAAACGTACGGAAAAAGGACGGGTGGAATCGGCTAAGGTGATTTGTGATAAGTGACAGTCAAAATCTACACTTTCTGTCTGCGTAGGGTGATCATCACAGTGATAGCTAAAAACAAATCACCAAAATATTGTGATAGTCATCTTCTCATGAAATTGACGTTTCATTTTCATTTTTGTGGCAATGTGACTAGAGTTACCACACGCATACAAAACATTATACAATTTTCAACTTTTTTTCAATTTTAGTCACTAAATCATCAAAAACGATATTTCTTTTACCACAACAATCGAAAATAAATGGTTAAATTTAGAATTATTGCATTTATACACTAAAAAATTAACAATTTCAATGAATTTATTTGAAAATATGACTACGGCAATAATGTTTTTCACAAATGTCACTGACAAATTGAACAAAGTTGAATCGAGTTGAATCTGTGGATGTGATCACCTTACGCAGAAGGAAAAATCAATTTGATCAAAAATGTGACAATCAACTATCATCTTACGCGATTCCACCCCTGGTTCAATCAGGGTCTACCCTGATTACACCAGTTCTTCTTTCGTACGTGACGTGTTTCGTCTTTCTGACAGGTACGTACAATAGGGAATTTTATCATATTGTCAAAAAATAAATGACAGCTCACACTACGCGGATGACGGATTGAAATTATATAGGATATACATGGAACGAACACAACACACGACAGCATCTTCGAGGGATGTACAACAGCAACATCACTTTCGCACGTTGGCACCTTAGAAGAGGAATGTACCAAAAAAGAAGACACTTGCGATCCAAGTATCAAACGCTTCCGCTTTGGACACGTTCCAATTCTGAATTCGATCTGGTACTCGATTACGATTTAGACGTTCTTGTACATTGAAATTATTTGTAAGTGCTAGTCAAGTTTCCTCCTCTTGTTCAGGTGATAAAGTGAATTTATTTTTGAAATACATACCCAAATTTCAATTTCTTTCTTTATTGTTTCTAGAGTTGTAAATACCTAGTATTTTTCAGGATTATTATTATTATTGTTAATTAAGATTTTTTTCATAATTTCTTTAAAAATAAATTTTGTATGTTTTGGCGCATTTTGCATTTTTCAACATGGAAAAAATATGGACAACATTTGCAAATATTTTAAGAGCTGCAACCCTTCACCAAAATATATTTCACTTTTTTAACTAACAGCTAGCAAAAGAAAATATCAAGTGGATACGAAATTCAACAAAATTTATTTTAAAAAGAAATATAAACTAATTTCACTTTGAAAATATAAACAACTTACCTATCCAATTATTCCTCGAAAGAAATAACGAATGGCGTAATTCGTGGTTGTTTTTGTTTTTTTTTTTGGTGGGAAGAGTTGTCAAATAAAGTAAACAAACACCTGAATTTCATTGGATCAGTGGTTGATATATGCCCATTTAAATTCGTCATTTTGACGCCGGAAAGCAAAGTTTGACGCCGGAAACCGAAGTTGTGGAGGTTGTGGTAGTTTTTTTGGTGAAAGAAACAAATAGTATTGTTAAATATCATTGCAAATAGTTTATTTTTCAATTGTTGTTCACATTTACAACAAAATTATATCAAAACAGTTGCAATATAATCCTCCACTTCCTCCCGTAGAAAAAAAAATTACACGCGCTTTTCTATACATGAATATGTGTGAACAGCAAAATGCAAAATTGTAAGAATGTATGGTCTAGCCAAATTTGACAGTCCCATTTGAAATGCACTGGCACGCATACAGAATTAAACTTCCGCAGTTTTGAAAGTTTGTAGGCAAAAGTGGGTGGAGCCTCCTGTGTTGATGTTCTATTTATTTATTATTCTATGCACACGGCCATAGAATAATAAATAAAAATAACATCGACTCAGGAGGCTCCACCCACTTTTGCCTACAAACGTTCAAAACTGCAGAGATATAACTGCATGCGTGCCCGTGCATGGGACTGTCATATTTGGCTAGACCATACATTCTTACAATTTTGCATTTTGATGTTCACACGTATTCATGAATAGAAAAGCGGGTGTAAAAATTTTTTTCTACGCGAGGAGACAGAGGATTACAAGTTGATGACCTGTGCACACGGCCTAAGTTATCTTTGCTCTTTAGTTAAAACTTGACTACTGCAGCGCCACACGTATAGCCTCCAACATTGAGGATTGGTAAAGTTGAAATACGCGATGGGTAGTCAAAACTAGAACTATATTATCTTTGCTCTTTAGTACAAGAGCTACGGGTTGTCAAAATTAGCACTGAGAGTACAAACTTGACGCTTGTAGCGCCACACATATAGTCCCAATCCCCTATTGAGGATTGGTAAAGTTGAAATGCTCAATTGGTAATCAAAATAACCAATTGAGCATTTCAACTTTACGGGTGTTCAAAATTAGCACTAAGTTATCTTTGCTCTTTAGTACAAACTTGACCTCTGCAGCGCCACACGGCTAGCCACCAATCCAGTGCTCTTTTTTTAACAGGCGGCTACATACTCATATTGCCGTGTAGTTGGCTCTTTCACACCACTGAATTTCTTATTGGTAAAATTTTGTTGGCCTCCAATTTTCCTGATTTGACATAACAAATGCATCTTATATTTGTTCTTGTACATACAAATTGTAATTTTACACTGAACGGTAATACATATTAGATTATGATTATGATAATACACATAATATATTTTTGTTTTTAAATTAAAGTATTGAATCAAAAACATGGAGTACGACATCGAAAAAATGTGTAGGGTTTGCCTAAAAACCAATTTAGATACAGTATTATTGTTTGAAGAACCAAAGAAAGTCGGTGGGGTCAGTATTTGTGACATGATTTCAGAACTAACTATTTACCAGGTAAGTGATGAATATGAAAGTTTCTTTTGGAACTTTAAAATCACTTCTGTAGGTCCGCCGGCATGATGATTTCCCACATCTTATTTGTTATGAATGCATCGAACGAGTGGAAAGTGCTTATGGCTTCAAAAGGGACTTTGAGCAATCTCAACGTAAAATTATTACATACCTGGATTCAGTCAATAAATACCAAGTCCTGTCGGGTGAAATGAAGTTTACACAGACTGAGGAAAAAAGCACACAGACTATAGATTCCACTTTGTATCCCTGTGAAAAGTGCGATCAGAAATTTATCAAATATGAACGATTGCGGGTAATAGTACATGTAGAGGTTCGCACCAAAGTTGTTAATTCTTACTTTTACAAAAATCATTAAAGGAACACCGTGCAGTCGCACACAAAGGATCCGCCAACTTATGTCGGATATGCAACAAAACATTCAATCGCTTGGCAGGTTTAAAAAGTCACATGAGTGCGGCTCATCCAGAAATTGGTTATCACAATTCATCCAATGAATGTTATGTTTGTAATAAAATTTTTACGCGCAGAGATCACGTTACTCGTCACCTACGAAATGTTCACAAAATTGAATCCTCTGGAGTTGGAATCCAAATGGAATCGTATTGCTTTGTTGTCCATAATTTTGGTTGTGTTATCAATTTTTCTTACATTTCAGAACAAAGATCGACGAAGATGGAAATTTTTCAAATCTAATAACGGAAGACGAAGAATGCATGGAGGATAGTTTAGTGAATAATAAAGACAAGCATAAACAACAGATCGAATGTCTTGTTTGTTACAAACATTTTTCGAGCAATAATAGCCTTCATCGACATATGGAAAATGTGCATCAACTAGATCCTTCTCATATTCTAAAGCAGGAACTAAATGACGAAATGTATTATGTGATGATTTTAAATTACTTAATACTAATACTGACTAATTTTCTTTAACTAGGGATACTTTTTCAAGTGAAATGGAAATGCTTTCTGAACCTGACGCATTTAAAAGCTTCACAAATAAAGATGACGAAGAAGAAGAAGAAGAAGAAGACTATTATGACAATGAAGAGGATAACAATGGTGAAGTTACAGACTCAGAGGAAGATGGAGCCATAAATACTAGTACTGAGTTTGTCGCAGCAAATAGTTTCATCAAACATGAAGAAGAATCTGCTGATGTAAAAAAAAAACAACAAGCAGGTAGTTTTTAAAATTTTAAATTATTATCCTTTCCAAAATTTTAAGCATTTTACTAACTTAGTAAAAAATGTTCATCAAGCGATGTTGTTGCTTTGAGTTACCTAATTCCACAAAATTGGTTTTGGGAGAGAATTGTTATTATCTCTGAGAGATTTTGATATAATGCTAAAAACTTAAGAAATAAGTTTTTTACATCATATAATACAGCTGATTGACGTTAACATGATACAAGTGGATACTAAAATTTTCAAGTTCAATAAATTTCGCTAGTAAAATGCAACCATTTTTTAGAACATGCTTCGATAAAATAGTTTCACTTCTAAAAAAATTACAAATTCAGCTTATTTAAGCAAAACTATTTCTTTCTCTTAATTTAAGATGTGAGCACAGTTAAAATAAAAGAAGAAAAGGCAGAAATAAACATTACCGAAAATATTTATATCGCACCTAAAATACAAGATCGTGGAGTTGGATCGAATTCTACTTTTGATTGTTTTCATAGAATAGATGATGGCAAATTTGGATGTAATTTGTGTGAAAAAACGTTCAAGTCATCTTATCACGTTAAAAGACATTTCTTATCACACACACAGGAAAAAGCATTCCCATGTACAATATGCGAGATGCGGTTCAGTAGAGCTGATCATCTTAAAAATCACATGACCAAGCATAATCCAGTAAAGCCATTTCAATGTGATAGCTGCACAGCGAGTTATGGTCGTGCAGATCATCTTAAACGTCACAAAGAAATGCACCATCCAATCGATGGGAATAATAGCCAAATCAAAACTGAAGTTTGCGAATACTGTAATAAGTCATATAGTACTAAAGCATATCTACAAAAGCATATGCTAAAGCATTTAGAGAAATGTTGGAAATGTAAAATTTGTTCCGTTGAGTGTGAATCTAGTGAAGCTCTTAAGGATCATGTTAAATCGCATAACAAAGACAAGCCATTTCTGTGTTCGGAATGTGGTTTGTGTTTTCCAAGGAAAAATTATCTTATTATTCATATGCGAAGGCACAATGGAGAACGACCGTACAAATGTCAGTATTGCGAGAAGGGCTTTCCCCGTTCAACTGACCTAAAAGCGCATGAAAAGTAGTATTTTAATTTTTAGGGTTTGAATTTTTTCTTCATTTTCTTTTTTTTTTCAGGTGTCATACGGGAGAGAAAACACATTTTTGTAACGTATGTGGCAAAGGATTTCCGCGCCCATATAAATTGTCTGTACATATGAGGATTCATACGGGTGAAAAACCATATCAGTGTATGTATTGTCCGAAGGCTTTTGCTCAATGCAACGATTTGAAAGCGCATATTCGAAGACACACCGGAGAGCGCTTTAGGTGCGATATATGTGGGGCTGGTTTTATTCAAAAATACAATTTGACTCAACACAAATCTGATGCACATGGAATCCTTCCCGAGTCACGTCTAGGTCGAGTGACTAAAATTCAAACTGGGGAACCACCTGCAGAGGTAAGTGTTTCAAAATAGCGCACTGTTATTGTTCCTCTTAGAAAAAAAAATTAAAAAATACCCTAAGCGCAGTACTTTTAGAAGAAATAAAATCATTCGATAGTGATTTCGGCTCTTTTAGTCTTTTTATTGATTTTTTTTTTGAATTATGGGTTTATTGTTTCAAAAAAGGATCCAATTATAGTTTACTGTATCTTGTTTGAAATCCCATCGTTTTGTAATTAATTAATATTACCGCGTTTAAAAATTTGTAAAAGTATTATACATAAACCACAATTTTAAAACTTTGTTATTATTCTAGGTAATGTCCGATATTATGAATGGTTCTGATGGGAAAATGCAATTGGGACTGACAACGAATTTGTTATTTCGTGGTGTGGCGCTTCATTAAACCATTATATTAACTTAATTTATATGTGTTGTGTACTTTACATAGAAAATAAAATAAAACTTAACATACGCATTATAAAATTAATGAAGGCACAATAAGGTTGCAAAAATGTTCTTTCATAAAATAGGGAATTTCAATTCAATTTGTTATTAACAATTCACTTTGTTCTTATTAAGCCCAATTGTGAAGTTCGCCCGAATGGCATTCCACCCAGAAAAATAGAAATTTCACTTTCCGCCTATTGTAAATAAATTTTTAACTTTCGAAAAACTTACCTATTGCGATCTTTTTTTTTGTGGCAAAAACCAAATAACATTATCACAGCTGAAATTCTTACTTATTTTTTGAAAGCGAACCATTGAATAAGTTGTGAAAAGTAAGATATTTGCAACCTATCAATATTTGAAATCCCGGGCGAACAGATTTTCGCCCGGCGAAATATTTTCCGGGCAAACTTCAGAATAAGGTTGATTATTGTTTTATATGTCAGTTGTTTGACTGACCATTCTTTGTTCCATCAATGTCATTGAATTTTTGAACAACAACAACTTTGTTACTAACATTAACAATATTTATAGCCCAAGATTTTTGTGCAAACGTTCTAAATAATTTCAATAGGAACCAAATGTTGCTGGGTTGTAGAGCAGTATTTAAGCAGAAGTTTCTAGCGATCCAGGATTCAAAGCGAACAAGCAAACATGGAAATACAAATGAATTAAAAATATCATTGAATATATTTTTTAAACTATTTTAGTATTTATTATCCTTTTCACTTTATAAACTTTGTATTTTTTAATAAACTTTCATCAAATTTCAACAAATTTGTTAAAATATCAAATAATTTTAGACAAAAACAAAATGGTTATTTTTTAAAACTTAATAACTACACTGATTTACAAGAAAAAGTGTCAAACGATGAAATTTCGTGTTATTTTCAAGTAATTTAAAAAAATTAATATTATTATTATACAAAAATGTTGTCGTCAGTTGGTACTAAAATGAAATCGTGTCGCTTTAGAAACGGTATTTCGTATCATAAACGCCATTTTATCTTCGCCCTTAGATTCCACATACGATCCATTGAGAAAGCTGATTTTGACACACCAAATTATATGGAAAATTTTAAATCGAAGAGTTATATTCTATTAGTTTTGAACATTTTTGCTTTATATAATTAAAAAAATGACAATACAGACACAAAAACTTAACAGTTTTAATATTCATAACAAGTTTGTTTTCTCAGGACAGCTCGCTTTTTTATTAAAAATATTTTTTTAAATATATTTTTTTGTAAATGAGTACATATATCAATCACCTGTAAAGAGGCGTTGACAAGAAGGAAAAAAATAAAAGGCACATCTGCGTCGCGTAAATTTGCTCGTGGTGTGGCGTCAAGTTTAATAAAGGTATCACAGTAAAATTTTTACCAAAATCGTACATTCAGATTTAAAAAAATAAAACACGCTTCTTTAGAAATTAAATTTCGTTAAGATATGTTGAGACCTTAACAAGAAACTCAAGATTAAAAAAAAAAACCGTTAGCAGATACCTATAAAACAATTTTCTAAGATCACTCATGTCAAATTTTTTCGAAATCTAGAGCAGTTTTCAAGAAAAAACAAGCTTTTTTATAATTGGTATATGGCGATATTTTAAGACCTAGAATTTCAACTTCAAAAACTCCCTTGTGTTTAAATTTTTAGCGAATTCATCGTTCTTTTTGTTCCGTGAGACCAATAAGAAACTTGTTAAAACTATAAAAACAAAAAATTAGAACTTACAATTTGGGAGTAATTTTAGCTCTGTCGTTTGCAAATTCTGGAACGACAAAATTTGCCGTTTTTAAAGACGTTTTTGATTTAAAAACGACTATCGTAATACAAAAAATTACTCTAGAACGACAAATGTCACTTATAAAATGCATTCCACAATATAAAAAAACGCCAAGTGTCGTTTAACGCCTTACGTAATGCCAAATCATTTGGTCGTGTTTTCATATGGCGTTGAACGACTATCGCAATAAGGGTGATTAACTTCATTTTTTGATAATTTTTAGTAAAATTGAAAAAGAAAATTTCCAATGATAAGTTTCAATGATAGCTATAACAACTATCGCAAATGAAAGCTCCAGCAGCGATGTCGTAATATGCATAACCAATCGTTTCAAGTAACATTGAAACAGTACCATTATTGGTGGATAAAATCTAACAAAACTTTTTATTTGCCATTAATAACGTTCGATCGTTTTGAATCTGGCTCCACGCTTCTGAATGCCTGAAGGTGAGACCTTGCCAGGGCCGGGCAGTAACAGAGGAAGTGCTCAATAGTTTCTTTCTCTAGCGGATTTTTACAGCTACACAGTAGCTATTGAAATGCATGCGTAGCTTAGCCGCATGTTGTCCTATTGGCCAATGGTAAGTAATGACTGCAACGATCTAGTCTGTGTCTACTTTGTTTCGTTTTAATAAACTATTCGATCTGTTTTTGTTATAGGTTGGCCATATCTTCAGGCCATGCCACCATTTTGTTGATTCTGAAAGGTAATGGTCATATATTCTGCCTTTCACGTAACCCAGCGGAAGGTCTACTGATTCCGCCTGAGTGACAAGAAGGGCTGATCCTTGCCTAGCAAGCTAATCTGCTCGCTCATTGTCTTAGATGTCGCTACGTCCTGGGACCCATATGAGGGAGATTTTTATACAATCAATAAAATCTGAAAGCTCTGCTCTGCATTGATTAACTATCTTTGAAGACACCAGACAAATGGCCACATTGTAAATATTTTTGTTAGATATGTTTTTTGTTTAAGTTTACTATAGGATAGTAAACACCCCCAACTCCATCAACCATTTTTAAGCCGTTAGTGCAAACTGCGGTATCATTAACGCTTGTCAGTTGTCACAGTATCATTTTCCATTCGTCTCTGGTAGGAAAATTACGTTAAAACATTTTTCAAGGTTAAGAGAGAGTGGTACAGTATGGATTGAGCTCAAATCTCCTGGCAACAGTTCCAATATTTTAGTATGAATAAAGGGTCTTTCTTCCCAACAACCCGCCTCTTTCAGCCTGGTTGCACTGGATACCTTGTATTGTTGCGTGGCAAAAGGAGGTGCAGGAGTAGGGGTAGAAAATTAGAAAAAGATAGAAGTAGTAAAGATGAGGCAGAAGAGGATTGGGATCGGATGATGTCAAAAGAGTCTTCAATAATTACAAGAGCACATCCAAAGTAGGTAGATATTATACCACATTCATCAAAATAAATGGTGGCGGCCACGACTTTTAGTGGCAGTCTATGACCGCCAAGATGGCGAGGTCTAGCTTTAGGGACAAAAACATATCCCGTCCGGCGAGTTGAGCTGCGCTAAGCAAGCAGGCCAAGTCCCTGAACTAGGCATTCCGATCCCAATCCTCTTCTGCCTCATATTTACTACTTCCATCTTTTTCTAATTTTCTACCCCTACTCCTGCACCTCCTTTTGTCACGCAACAGATATAGAGATCTAACGGAAAAAGATTAAAAATAACGCATCATCGGTTGGACATGATCTTAATGCTAGCCGTTCTTTGAAGTTTGTCTACATTATTATATTTTTTTCTAAGTGCTGGCCACCAAACGATCGATCCGTAAGTTAAAATAAGACGAACCACAGCACTTGTCAGGGTAACAAAAGGTACCTAGTAAATTCAATAACTTTCAATGTGTTATTCGCAAATTTCATTAGATAGCTAGACGGCTATTTTTCAACTTAAAAGTACTATGGAAATGGAAATATACAATGGTTTTGTATATTCGTGGAAATCAGCTCCAGCTGTCGATTCGAAGGATTACAACTTGGGCTGGGTCAATAAGAAGATATCGAATTGAAAACGACTAGTGAATTAAATTATCCTACATATATTTTTTGTATTACTTTTATTTTCGATTTATGAAAAATAATAAAAAAAAAAACCCACCAGTTCTAAACTCTGTCTAACGCTTCTACCATTACTATGCTGTTGCCTCGAATAACCTGTAATGAAATCAGTATCACTATAAAGTTCAAGACCGTATTGCTTTCGGGAATTTCACTTACTACCATGCCAATGTTATTCCTGGTACTATCTTTGCACTCTTCAACAGTTTCATCTAATACCACATTCATAAAGGGATCAAAACCACGCAGAATGCCGGCTACAGATCGACCGCCATTCAGCTTTAGCAGCATTCGTTTGTCCATGTATCTACGAAAAAAAATAAATGTATTCAAAACTTATTTTCGTACAACTAACCCACTTTTTCAACTCTGGAGGATGTGCTTTCGACATTTCAAGAAATAATTAATAACTTTTGTGAAATTTACAGTAACAAAAAATTGAAAACTCTGCTATATGAATGCCAGATAGAAAAGATGGAATATGAAATAACGAAAGAGAATATATACATATAAGAAAAATAAAAACTATAGGAGATTGGAGGCTATATGTGTGGCGCTGCAGTAGTCAAGTTTGTAATTAAGACCAGAGACCACTTTGTACTAATCTTGACTACCCGTGTCGTAATCTTGTATTCTTTCATTCATGATGTCAAGTTTGTTTCAGTCAATTTTGTACTAAAAAGCAAATCGAATTTAGTGCTACGTGTGGCTCTTCAGTTGTCAAGTTTGAACTAAGGACCAAAGGCATTGACGTACTAGATATGGACCGCCAGTCGGATGAAATTTTCATACAAACGGCCAGAAAATGTTGTTTCAGCTAAAAGCAGACAGAATACGCCATCATCTTTTAGTGTTAAATACGTGTACTAATTTCGCGTTTAAAATTTGAATAAAACGACGGCATATGCATATGCAAGTAACTCAATGTCCTTTAGAGTGGATTTGTTTTGTAAAATAAAACTAGTTTCATTACAACTTCCACCTAAATATATTAAAATTAAATGATTAATTAAAACAAGCGTAGCACTGCTACACAGATTCCCTAGTAGTTGATGGCGCCCCTAGTTATGTTCGAACACGCGTGAAGTTGGCTACTGGCGGTCCATATCTAATACGTCAATGACCAAAAGTAAGTAAGTGATATTTTGACTACCCGTTGCGCAATTAAAATTACCATATATGTGTAGAGGTTCTGTAGTCAAGTTTGTACAAAACAGCAAAGACAATTTAGATCTAATTTTGCGCTTTTCAACGTTACCATAAACAAGGCTGCAGTATTCAAGTTTGTACTAAAAAGCAAAATTAATCTAGTGCAAATTTTAACTAGCCGTTGCGCGTTTCAACTTCTCAATAGGATTGGTAAAGTTGGAATTCGTAGCGGGTATTCAAAATTGATCATAAATTTGCAAAGATAAAAACCGGTACTAACGCCGTGGTGTATTGAGAACTTCAAATATTACTGACAGCTTCATCGCAACATGATATAAAACCCCTAAGCGACCTTTACACGGTCAGTCAGAGGATATCAGTCATCAACTCAAAAGAGTTTTGTTTTTTCGTCACCGTACCCTTTGACATCAAACTGTAAAATAGTGTTTGTAAAAATATGTCTGTATGCGTGCATTTATTTGACGAAAAATCGAAACCCTTTTAATTTTGCCTGATGACTGATTATATGTGTAAAGGTCACTTTAAATGTGTAGATGCATTGACGTACTAGATATGGACCGCCAGTCGGTTAAAAATTTCATACCAACAGAGAAAAAAGATGTTGCAGGTAAAAGCATAAAAACCGCCATCATCTAGTAGTAGTTAAATCAGTGTACTAATTTCGTCATACAATTTAAATGAAAACGATGACATAATTATATGCAAGTAAGTCAATAACATGTGGAGTTGATTTGTTTAGTAAGATAAAAGTAGTTTGATAACAATTTCCACCAAAATATATCAATATTAAGTAATTAATTAAAAAACACATAGCACTGCTACTCAGATTCCCCACTATTAGTTGATGGTTATGTTAGAACACACGTGAAGATGGATACTTGCGGTCCATATCAGCCATGTAGTTATATGGTTATGGCGATTAATTGATTACACTGGATTTTTGCTCTGGCCGAGTGAAACGAATTTGACATAAATTGAATTTAAATTATTTATTTACCAATCGAAAACTCGAAAGAACGATCGCCATCTGTAGTAACAACAAGAATTTCTGTGTCACAGAAAATAATCAGCGGATAAAGAACTATAATTTCAATTTCAATAGTTTCAAACCCTTCCGGTTATACCTACTAAATTTTCATAAAACGTCGGTTTTTATGGCCGGACTTAACAAATACTCTGCTCTGAAGTATACATGAAATAGAAGGAGATCTAAATAGATTTCTTAATACTTTAAACTTCAGATATTCTGCAGATGAGGAGCGTCATTTGTCAGCCAGGAATCCATCACCGCGAAGAATCTATAACAGTGGCGTTTCAGGTGATGGCGACTCCTACCATTATTTAAACCAAGGATCATCGGAAATTCTAAATAATATGTATCAACTCGATGACCAATATTCGTTCATGTAAGTTTGTATGAATATTATTAACTTTCTTAATAATTTCCTTGAATTAATGTTAGTATTTTAATACTCTAGCCATTCGGAAGACGATGAGAACAGTTTGCATAATAAGCATCTCTCAAAAAGAGCTGAACGTGGTTCTGGTCTTCAGGACAGTTTGTGTTCCCCAGTTGATAATGACATCAAGTATAGATACGTACAAAACGAAAGAGATTTGTCGCTGTCGCTGGACAGACATACAGACTTTCGCAACCTTTGTGATACTCCTGAAGATGGTAATGTATGCTTAAGAAATTGATACGGAACGTGGATATTTTATGTAAGATGTTTTGTTTATGGATAGATATGTCAGTACGAAAATATTTGGCAGTAAGCGTTGGAGTGGTGAGTCTTATAACTGAGAATCTATTAAGTCATCCTTTTATCGTACTTAGAAGGCAGTGTCAAGTGTTCCATGCGTCGGAAAAGTAACTAACGGCTAAGAACCTAAGAGCTTTATTTTTCGATCTAAAAGTTAAAACATTTTTCGAAATATATCTAAAGTTATTTTCGGCAGCTTTCGAGAAATTTTAAGTGCATACTTGGTCAATAACTTTAAATTACATGTGCACTTGAGGGTATTTTAGTTTCCAATACTTTTGATCCTTTTTGAGTAACATAATAGTATATTTTGATATATTTTCAGCTTTAAAAAACAAGCTTTTTTGTTCGAAAATGTTTTCTTGTTAGTTCGTTCAACAAAATAAAATATAAACGGATGGGGGGATCTTGTCCCTCCGCTAGACCTCACCTTACACAAAAACACTGCTGGTGTTGTTGCAGTGAGGCGCTAGGTCATTTTCGCTTCTCGTCGGGGTTTTCCAACTACATATTACACAACCCCATAGAATTCTCCTTCAAAACTCAATTAAAACTTCATTAAGGCAAAGAAAAACGCACGAATTGCCATGTTTAACGATCCGCATTATTATTCAAACTATAATTTATTATTACACAACAGAAAGAGGAACAACATTAAAGAACAATTGAAAACAAAATACAACTAAATAAGTATATTTATCAACTAATCGAAATGAATTAACGATAAAGAATCATTAAAATTATTAACAAACAAAATCAGTTATGAATAAATAATACACAAAATATAACAAAATTTACTTTAATCAAAAAAAAGGAATCAGTGATTGAAAACAACTGTTTACTGTAATTGAAACGAACCATAATTGATTGAATAGAAGTATAAAATCAAAATAATGAACCAAAATATTTAACAAAAAAAAATTAAACTTAAAAAAAAAAAAATACAATTATAAATAAATAAAACACGAAAAAGCAAGTTATGGGCAAAACAAGTTAAACAAAACAAAAAACCTGTAAGACAGAACATCTGTCTTATTACCCTATTTTCTAATTAATGACCCATTTTCGGGAATTAAGCCTACGGAGGACGAAGCGACTTTTCCTACCTATGTAGGTATATAGACCTCTGTATAGGGGATATTTAAACCATATAATAACCTATCGAAAAGGCAGGGTTTACGCGCGAAAGGGACAATAATCGGAATTCGGTATCACATTTACTTTGCTTTTGGTTTAACACAGCGAATAAAATGACAGCTGTCACTCAATTTTGTTTGTTTATTCACAACAGAAAACAGGAAGAACGAGACTAATTAAAAATGTCTCCTAAAACAATTGTTAGGTACACAGGAAAATCTTCAAGATATTCCTACGGCAACTACCAGGAGAAGGAAACCCTATCAAGGCCAGTATACGTGGTGATGGTAGGTTCCCGTTTAGGCGGGAGGGGAAATTTTCTAAAAAGTTGACTTAAAACCGAAAAAAAATTATTAAAAAACAAAGGTGCAGTCTACAGTGCAATGTTATACCTTTTTGGAAAGCCAAAAATCAAATCTTTTTTGTTTTTTTTTTTAATAAAGTTGTTTTAGAGTTTTTAAAAAAATTATTTTCAAACTCAAGATTTTGAAAAAAAAATTTTTTTTTAATTTAAAACTAATTTTTTTCACAATTTTATGTTATCAAGTATAATTTTTTTTCCGAAATTCAATGTTCTAATTAGTTTTTAGTCAAAAACAGAAAACCGAATGCTAAAATGTTTTGTAATTTTTGAGAAAATCATTTAGTTAGAGCCTAAACTACGATCCTATAAAGGTTTCATTGCATCAAGAAGAGTTTTTGGGGGTCAAAAAAATGCAACTTTGAGGTTGTCTACCAACCGTTAAGACCGGGCCAGATTGTCCGGCATTGCTGAATTGATGTTAGTTAGACCCTAAACTACGTGCCTCAAGAAGAGTTTTTGGGGTCCATTTTTTTGCAACTTTAGAAACTTATAGCTCGACTTAGACCCGCTACCTATTAGCCAGACTTTCAATTCCATATTCAGATATCGATAAGGAACCGTTATAAAAAGGTTTCGTCGTGCCTCAAGTACCTTCTCCAAAAAGACCTTTCATGAAATGCATTAAATTTAATCGATTTTTTTTTAGCTGTCATCCTTAGTTTAATTTCCGAAAAAAAGTTGACTTAATACCTACAGTTTTATTGGAATTAATTTGATTGTTGTTCAATCAATAATAGTTTTCAAGTACATACATAAGAACCAATTAAAAAGCAAAAAACGGATTTTTAGCAAAACCGGATTTTTGTTCTTTTTTTTCAGCGCGCTCTAGCGGAAAATGGTTCAACCAAAAAAAAATTCGTACCTACAAATTTTTGTTGAAGGAAATTTAAATATGTGCTTTAATTTTGTATTCGGTACCTGCCTTAAAAAGTGCTTTAATTTATAACATTTTGTCAAAAAACTGCAAGAAGGTCGACTTTTGAGTTTTTTTTTTCGATTTTCGTTGTGATGCCATATCCGTGCGAAGTAGCAAAGTTAAAAATCGGATTTAGAAACCCCATTAATATTAAAACTTCTATACTTTTTTCCTGGACGAAACAAAATTTGACTGTACTATGTTTCTATGTAAGTAGTACACTCCCTTATAAAAGCATTTGGCCACGTTACAACTACAAGTAAAGTCAATGACTTTGTATATGTTTATGTAATAATGCGCATACTTATATAATAATAAATCTTAATACGTAAATAGTTGAGAGCATTATATAATTCGTTCTCTGAGCCTGAGCCCGCCAAAATCTTACTTTATTTTAAAACGTCAAAAGTAAAGCTCACAGATTCAAAAAAAAAAAAGAAAAAAAAAGCATATAAACAATTAAACTTATTTCAGATATCATCTCTTTCCAATAAGTCTAATGCCCAGCATAGTAAACCTTCATAACCGACAAGGTGTCACAACGCTATGGAAAGGTTTAGGGAGCTGTCTTCTTGTTCGTGGTATGTCAATGGGAGTGGACGATTTAATTGCTAAACTTACCACATGGCCGAAGTATGCGAATATTTAAGTCAATTTTAAAGTTATTTTGTTTTTTGTATGTCTGGTTTTTTCTAGGGATGTTGATAAAAGAACTTCTGTGAAGCGTTTCGGGCAACATTTAATCCTAAAAAGGTAATCTTTAAATCTTTTAATTAACTATGTTATATTCAAATCAACTCAATTCTTGAATTCAGCATTAGTATTGCTGTTGTGATGCCATTCTATGCAGCTTCACTTGTAGAAACTGTTCAAAGTGATATCGCTAGTGAAAAACCTGGAATATTCGATGTCTTTCGTGAGGGTGGACTACGACTTTTGTCGTGGAGCTCTCCTCAAAATGGTAGAATGCTACCTGTTTGGTCTTTACTTGGACCAAGTGTTTCTCTTGGACTTACGAAATATGTTTTTAGGTAAATTTAGTTATAATATATTTTAACTTTAATTGTTTTTTTTTACCCAACAGCCTTTTTATAAGAGGCATCTCTAGCCACATAATTCGGAGGAGCATTGAAAACTCACAAGAACAAAAAGGGGCCAAATTAAAAGACGACTCGCTTATCAACCAAAATGTTCAGATATATTCCAATCTTATATCAATTCTGAGTTCAGAAATTCTTTTCTACCCATTTGAGACTATTCTTCATCGTCTTCAACTACAGGGAACCCGTACTATTGTCGATAATTTAGATAGTGGCTGTTCTGTAGTTGCTATTTTGACAAACTATCAAGGTGCTAAAGATTGCTATAGGACAACCATTGCAACAGAAGGTGTTAGTGGTCTATACAAAGGATTCGGAGCAATTATACTACAATTTGCTGCACATATTGCAGTTATCAAATTGACCAAATGGGTAGTAGGCCAAATTACAGAGGTGATATCGAGTAAGCCTCCAGCTAAAGTTGTACAATATTATAACTTAGATAGGGCCGCTGCATCAAGTTCCACAACGATTTCGCGAAGCCTTAGTTCAAGCAGCAATGTAGGCGGAAATAATGAAAATGTAGAATAAAATCGCTTTTATTGCATTAAAAAACATAAACATAGAAAACAAACAATAATGCGATTTATAATCGAATCTATTAGATTACAAATCAAAAACAACATAATAATATATTTTGGATGCTGTGTATAAAAATTGGATTTCATAAAATTTTTCTTTTTCTTTTGTTTATTTCTATAAAATCTATAAATGATATGCAAAACGAATGCTTAAAATAGAGGAAATTTGTATTATGATGAAGTTATGTGTTGGCTAATGACCTCAATATTTGTTCAAGCTATTCATAGGGGTTGGACTTAAGGGAAAGTTCAAAATTGAGTTATTTTATCCAACATAAATGCTTTATCTTAACAATGAAGGAAGCGCCTGAAAAAAAAAATATATTAGTATTGTTCATCAAACGGTAGCATTCAATTTGTTAAAAGGCGTCTATCGAATTCTAATTTATAAACTGTAAACTGGGGCTTTGACTTTCAATCCACGAACGAAGAATAATATTATGATGTTTTTTTTTTTTTACTTCGGAAGGCGAAAGTTCTGAACGAAACTAAAATAAATAATATAATCAACAATTAAATGATTTTTGTTTTCATTTTAATGCATTTTTAATTTTTGTTTATTAATTGGCGCTACGAGGAGCGGAGTGCTGTCTGAAATTTCGTATCTCAAGTTGGCGAAGATTATCTACAACCTGATCCTTCCATTGGAGATAGTGCTTGCGTCCTGCCTACATTTCTGGGTCCCTCAGGCTTGGCATAAAATAATCTATGGGCTGTAGCGTCGATGTTGATTAGCTATACATTTCCCAACCATCATAAACTTCGGACACGTAACTTCTCCACTAGATGAGCATTGCTCATTGTTGTAAGCCAGAGAGCAATCAAAGGAATTCTATTAATTTATTTATTTTTGTTTTGACGATGCATTGGTTTAAGCAACTTTTTATTTTAATTCAACAATACAAAATTAATAAGAAACTTTTAAGAATTTTCGAACTTAAACTTAAACATTATTTAAAAAGTGAAATCAAGGGGCAATTACATTTTATATACCTACGTAGGTAAATATACTTCGACGGTGTATATATATTTTTTTTTTTTAAAAGCAAGTTTGGGATCAACACACATAATTTTCACAAAAATTAGATCTGAAATTTTGAATACGTTATAATTTATAACCTGTTTACTATAAAATTTTTAATTTGGGCGTTTTCATAAACGTAAAACTACAGCAGGCCTACTCGATCGTTGTTCATATTTGTATACATAAATCGGTTCGCTGTAGCTGTACATTTATGAACTTGCACTTGGATTGAATTATTTAGGTAGGGTTGTTTTCTTCTTGAGCTATCTCGTGAACGGGTTAATTGATTTAAATTTAAAAAGAAAGATCATTAGAAAGATCACTTAGACTTTATAAAACTTCAATTATAACATTTTTCAAAAATGCTTAGTTTTAGTTTTAATTATTTTTTTTAATTTATTTTTTTGTAAATTCATATTTGGAAAACGGCATTACCTACTAAACAATTTTTTTTTTTTAATTTTTTTTTTTATAAAAAATATTAAGTAAACATCGGGTTATTTAACAAACCGCTCTTTCGATTTTGGAACTATTTTTTTGGTAAACTTGCATTGATGCAAAAAAAATTTCTGCATATTTTGATCTTCGTTTAAATCTTCCTAAAAAGTAGTTTTAGCACTTTTAAAAACAATTCATATTATTTTATTCGCGTTTTTCATTTTAATTATTAAATTTATTTTTATTAAATTTAATTTTATTTATGTGGTTACTTGCTACAAGAGCAAGTTCGTGCGACCCAGTCGTGCACGATATTTGTCGTCGTATTTCATTCTGAAACGGAGATTTGTTATAAAATTGTCTGCCAAACAAAAAAGTTCCGCTACTCCGAATACTAAGCAAGTAAAACACTGATTTTTATTTGCTCTATATAAGGTACCTCCAACCTTATATAAGCTTTTTATATAGTGACGCGCGTCTATGACAGAATAGTAAACAAAAATCGATAGGTGGATTTACTCGAGCGCGTCGGATTAAGATATGGTGGGTTAATTACAGGCTGAAGAGTGCATATTTCCTTTATCTGACAATTTGAGCTTGACGCAGAGGAGTGGGAGGGTCACAGTCTTGCAAAAAAAACGTGCACTAGACATTCTCGAGCGCGGTTGAATTTAGTTTTATTTTGAAAGAAATAATGCAAGGATAACAAAAAAAACTTTAATCTGACGATTCGAACAAGCCGAAGTCAAAAAAATTGGCATTAAAGTTTTGAGCGCGCAGCTATGTACACATATATAAAAAGTGTACTTTGTTTTTTATTTTTAAAATTTGTTTGTTATTTGGCTATTTTTCTGAATAACATTTATATTACGATTAAAAGAAATGCATTTTTTTTTGCATGCTATTTTATGTCTACATGTATATTTGTTACTTTCAGTAATTAAAAAAAAAAAGAATCATCTAATCTTCAAGATGCATTTGGTCCCATCCCAAAGACGCTCGAGTAAATCCCCATTTAGCATCGTGGGCTCCCCTACTAATTAAAAAAAAAAATTGTAAAAATATGAGATGTTATATTTTTTTTAAATTTGTGCTCGGCATGGTTTTTGACAGACTTACTTACGGTTTTCGAAATAATTAGGTACAAACTCTCTTCAAAATTTCGGACCTTAGTACGTGGATCTGGACTCCGAATTTTTTTTTATACTCAGGAGGCACCTATCTACCAAATATAAATAAAGTACAAGACTGGGTCGCACGAATTTGCTCTTGTCGTGCACGATTGGGTTGCACGTACTTGTTCTTGTGGCAAGTTGAATTTTTCACAAAAGTGCTTAAATTTCTTTTTTCAAAGATCCAAGCCAAAATCAATAATTATAAGTTTATTAAAAAAAATATTCCAAAATCGTTAGAGCTAGCTCTTGGAAAAAACAGCTGTTTTTAAATATAATCGATGTTTACTTAAAGTTTTTTTTACAAATTTGAATAACGTAATTTTTAAGTGTTTAATTTTTTGAACATGCTCAAAAAATAAAAAATATTGTCAAGGTGTTTTGAATTTTTAAAAAAATAAATTAAAAAATTAATTTAAACTAAACTTAAGCTTTTTTGCAAAATGTCATTTAGACCTTTCTAAAAAAAATGTTTGGTTTGAAATCGATTAACCCGTTCATGAGATAGCTCAAGAAAAAAATAACGGTTCTATGGGAGCTACCGTTAAGAGGCTTGCCAATTTTTTTTTTGCGATTTAACAAAAGGAAATTAGACAGAAACCATCAGTAATTTTTTTCAAGAATTTCGTTGGAGCCGTTTTCGAGAAAATTAAGCTTTTCCAAAACCGTTATATGGCAGGTACCTACCGTTATTTTTTGAGCTAAGAAAATTTTCAATTTCCTTCTAAGGAATGGTCTACAAACCCTACATACCAAATTTGTAGTAAATCGGTTAAGCCGTTTAGGCTGTAGGGCGACAAACAGACAGACAGAATTTCCAGACCCACTTTTTTCGTCTTCGCTATCATCGTAATGTCATGTTTGATTGTTATCTCAAAAAATTTTGTTTGCACGAATGCATAACTTGCCTTATACCGTTGAGTTTATACACATAGAGGAATCAAGATGCGGTTTCAAACTCACCGAAGTAGATGTCGCTAAATGAGCATATCGAGTAATTATTCTTTCCCAAAATCCCTGTAACGAAAAATACTCAAACCGGACCGAACAAAGTTCTTCAAATGTACATATGTTGTATTTGTTTTTCTTTATTTATCTTGCCTTTTAGCTCGAGAATAATTGCGACAAGAGTATAACAAAAACAAGTCGATAGTAACGACATCCTACGAGCAGTATTTGAAACTTGCGATTTCTCTATGTGTATAAACTCAATGCTTATACTTATGTAGTACCTATAATCGCAAGTAAAAATCATACTGAGAGCACAAAATGAACTGTTGATTCCCCGTTTTCCCCGACTACAATAGTAAGGGAGGCGTGCGTAAGATTACCTTTCTCATCGCTTCCTTTGGAAAAATTAACCCTAAAGCGACCTTTACACGGTGAGTCATTTGACATCAATCAATTTGTAAAAATAAGTCTGTATGCGTGCATTTTTTGACGAAAAATTAAAACCCTTTTGATTTTGCCTGATGACTGATTATACATATGTGTAAATGACTGAAGTCCTTTGACTGACCATGTAAAGGTCGCTTATCCGATTGGTTTAGCCATTGTATATACATTTCTATAGTACAACCATGGAGCAGCGCCATCTAAAGAAAGTTGTGAACCGCACATTTGGAGGTTCTTACATTTACTAAGTGTCTATTCTGTTACCCTAACAATAGTCGTCAACAAAACAAATTAATAATATATAATGTATTTTATTGGCTCTAAAATCCATATTTCCTTGACAAGAGTCGTAAGCAAACCAAAAATCACATATGTTTACGACTGTTATCATTGTTACAGAATTGACAACTAGTAAATGCACGAACCTAAAAATGTGTTATTCACAAGTTTCTTAAGATGGCCAGGTGGTGATTATTCAGCATGAAAATACTATAGAAATGTATATACAATGGTTTAGCTTTAGCATTTGCAAAACCCATGGTCGGACAAACTTTATCAGGTACATACCTTTGTATATACATTTCTATAGTATTTTCATGCTGAATAATCACCGCCTGGCCATCTTGAGAAACTTGTGATAAACACATTTTTAGGTTCGTGCATTTAATAGTTGTCTATTCTGTAACCCTGACAACAGTCGTAAACATATATTATTTTTGTTTTGTTTACGACTCTTGTCAAGGAAATATGGATTTTAGAGCCAATAAAATACATTATAATATATTATTAATTTGTTTCGTAGACGACTATTGTTAGGGTAACAGAATAGACACTTAGTAAATGTAAGAACCTCCAAATGTGTAGTTAACAACTTCCTTTAGATGGCGCTGCTCCATGGTTGTAGGTACTATAGAAATTTATATACAATGTACATACATACATATGTATGTGTTACGTTTAGTCAGCTTCCGGTCTCTTTTAAAACTTGTTCTCCTGCATAACAAGTAAATACCACTAATTTGCTGCTAAAATATAAATGAAAAATGTTATGAGCATTTCAAGTTTTTGAATCCCAACACAAATTGATTAGTTTTATTTAATAAAATCCTAGAAGTATGCTATGTTTTTGATCATATGTTAAAAGTTGAAAAGAAAATCCATTCATGTAGCAAAAATCGGTAAAAAGAAAATGATTTTTTTCTTCGTGTGGTCATAATATGACGAGACCATCTTTTTTGACCAAGAATTTTATCTCATCGGTACAGGAAGATAATTTTACGGGAATTAAAGCGACCTTCACACGGTCATCAATCTATAATAGTATAGTGTTTGTATGCGTGCATATGTTTGACGAAAAATCAAAACCCTTTAGATTATTGACTATGATTATATAAGTAAAAAAAATAACTAGATGTTTTGAACAATCGGTGTATTTCCATGAAATTGTGTAGGTACAAATATTGAGTACCTAGGTATCTACTGTAATATTCAAATAAAATGAACGACTCAGTCGCACTAACTTGTTCTTTTAGTGAACTTTAGAAGTACGAAAAATTGATTGATTAAAATATGGGGAAAGGCAAAAAATAATTTAAAAAAACCGCCTTAACGTGAGATCCGGTTTTGTTTTGTATGTATCTATAACAAACATACAAAAACAAAAAACTAAACAATAACAACAACTTTTGTTTGTTGCTATTTTTATTTAGTGTTGAGTGGAGCGTAATTTATATGTCATGTTGCGTTAATTGTCTTATTTGAATTCCATACCAAATTTAATGAAAATGATGGGTAAGTCGTATTTGTGAAATCCATTAACACAAAAATTTAAGCCAAAAACCTGAAATGCAGCTATATTAAAAACATACATATACAGGGTGATTGGTATAAGATGCACCAAAAAGCTTGAGCGTGTAGGCGGGGTTAAGACAAGAAAAAAATTGTATGGGAGGGGGGGTCTACTTCCCTCCGTTAAGGCGGGAGGGGCAATTTTCTAAAAAGTTGACTTAAATCAGAAAAAAAATTATTTAAAAACAACGGTGAATGATAGTATTTCCGCCCGAAGAAGTGTTTCAGAGTGAAATACGATGAAAATTAAAATAACTTTCATGAAAATAACAATGAAATCTTGTACCAATTTCTGTTATATTAATTTGATTAAATCAAAGACCAAATAAAAAAGTAGAAACGAGGATCTGTTTGTTATAAAATGGTCTACTACTTTGACCATAATATTTTTTTTGTAATATCATTGTATATACATTTCTATAGTATTTTCATGCTGAATAATCACCGCCTGGCCATCTTAAGAAACTTAAGATGGCCAGGCGTTCGTGCATTTACTAGGTGTCTATTCTGTTACCCTAACAACAGTCGTAAACATACTTGATTTTTTGTTTTGTTTACGACTCTTGTCAAGGAAATATGGATTTTAGAGCCAATAAAATACATTAAATATTGTTAATTTGTTTTGTTGACGACTATTGTTAGGATAACAGAATAGACACTTAGTAAATGTAAGAACCTCCAAATGTGCGGTTCACAACTTTCTTTAGATGGCGCTGTTCCATGATTGTACTATAGAAATTTATATACAATGGTAATATGAAAAACAAATTCTGTATGCTTATGAGGCACCCCTCTACAATATATCTATAATAAAAAATCCCACTGAGAGCAGAAAATGCACAATTAGGTAATTTTCCGTTTTTCTGTACTAATGATACTACTTTTTTTTAAGCGTAAATTTGATTTGCAAAAAAGTGAATCTGTTTAGCAAAAAAGTCAATTTCAATTGCAAATACGTGAATCTGTTCTCCAAAAACTTGAATTTGATTTGCAAAAACGTGAACCAGTTTTGCAAAAAAGTGAATATGATCTGCAAAAAAATTAATTTGATTTGCAAAATGGTGAATTTGAGGTAAAAAAAAACTGTAGTAAAAAAGAATAGGTACCACTAACTCCAACTGACTTTCCGTTTGAATTGAAGCGCGATTTTTCTCTTCGGAAAGACAAACAATATTGTAAATTGCAAACAATTGCAATAAAATGGCAGAGAAAGTTCGCCATTTTATTTAATTTATTGTATTTATCTATGCGAAGCCGGATCAGGCAGCTAGTATATTATAATTATTATATTTAGTAAATACTAAATATCGTCCGCCAGTGTTTGTTTTTCTCTTCGAGTAATTCAAACAATTAGGTAATAAATAAGTAATTCGCGGTCTTCGATTCGTTTCCTCCTTCCGCATAATGCCTTTCTGATATTTGTTTGCCTTTCGGTAAAATAAATTTGTTTACTATTTGAAAATTCAAGCTTTTTCGTAATAATTTAAAATAATAGTAAAACATCAAAAATCATACACATAGGTACATTAATATGATATGATAGGTATGTATCATCCCTTGTCAGAAAGATGATTAGATTACATTTACCTACTTTTAAATTGAAAACCTACTGTAAATTCAAAATGTAGCACATCTTTGCATACCTTTTCATAGTTTATTTGTCAAAAAGTTATTCAGTCCAAGTTTCTTCTGAATAGACTTGTGTATAGGTAAATCTATGCGTCCCCATTCAAGGGCTGCAAAAGTTCTCACACATTTTCTCTACGTAAATTAAGTATTGTATAGCCCCACCATGTTATTTTGGCGACTTTAAACTAAGATGTCTTCGAGTTGGTTTTTATTCCAATATCGAGAAAGTTGTACTTACACACATACCTACCTTAAGAGCTTACGACTCACATTATGTAGGTACAAATAAAAGGTCCTCATATGCAAAGTCAAAGGAACCGAGAATAGCAAAGGCAGTATAGCAAATCCTTACACACTAACTACCCGGATCGAGTCTATACGCAATACCCTTTGAGTCCTCGGTCCTCGCCCGCCTGATGACACAACCATCGTTCTGGTCTTCTGGAAGTTGGGCAAAGGGACAGTAAATTTCACTATAGAAATCTCCAGGGTATTGATTTGTTGTGTTGCCCGTACAGAAATTCCTATTTCTCCCCTCCATTTTAATCTAATATGTTTATGTTGGCAAGTGTGACTATATGGATCGGTTTAGATGCGTACATCTACATATTTTATAAAACTCGATTCCTCGTCTTACTCCTTGTTTTCACCAGCCGAAGGCAAATCTACTGCAATAATAACTATAGTCCTGGTCCTGGCTATGGGGATGTCCTCGGAGCCCATATGCGAATACTTCCATTCATACGAAAGGAAACATATATCCATACATACATATATGTATGACCTGGCTTTGTGTTATACTTAGTTGATATGTTCATGCGAATATTTATGTATGCACATATTCTAAACAGAAAGCAGTGTTGAACTTAAATTTATTTCAATATTTTATATGCATACACACGTGTGTGACAAACAAATTTTATACGAACATCTTTGTCGATACGTTGAATCATGCCGGGGAGAGTGTGTGACATCCTGGTGGACTTTGGCCACTCTTGTATTTTAAGAAATATATTTAGAAAATCTACATATAAAATTAGATTGGATCGATATTTTTCAGTTCAATTTTGGTATTTTGGAGAATGATGCTGCTACACTCGTCTGTTTTTATAATATAAATGTTCTTGCTATAAGGATCTATGTTGTGCAGATTAATTACTGTATGTAAAGGTAGTGTTCACCTAGTTATGAAATAATTATATGGTAAAAATACATATTATTTTATATACATTAATACACGATATTATATTAAATTTCAATGATCGAATAGGTATAAAGGTTTTTTTTTACTTTGATTTTAAAGAAACCACTTATAAAATCACAATCTCTGCATATGTTTCAGTTAAGCAACTCTGCAATTAAATTCAATGTTTATTTTTTGATTTTTGAAAAGTGTTAAGTACCTACCTAATCAACCTGTTGCACCAAACAATTTTTATGAGTGGTTTGAAATTTTCGATTTGAAAAGTTATAAGCTTATCGAATATGATCTAAATTATTAGTTTTTGTTGCACCAACATCATGTTTCTTAAACGTTAAACTCAAAGCCCTGGTAGGTAGAGCTGGCAGACGGCATGCTTGATAATGAATTGTTATCAAAAATGTATTAAGAAAATTTTGTTAAATAAAATCATTAAAAATCTAATCTAAATCTATAGCTTGATTTTGTTGAAAATGTAATTTATTTATATTTTAATAAAGTTATAATAATGATAATAATTATAATAATAATAATAATAATAATAAATTATAATAATAAAGTCATCGATGAAAATAATGATAAGTTAAGTAAAATTTTACTAAGTCATATGTGGTTTTTAAGATGAGGTTTGATAAACAGCTTTTTTGTGTGTCATAAATCAAGAATCTCATATTTTTTTTTAATTTATATTGCTTCGAAAATTAAAAAAAAAATTCAAATTTAAATCAATAACTTACTTTTTCTTAAACTATTATGATGGGTTTATTCTTGAGGTCTGCACTGTATGTCCAAATTTAAGACTTATTCTTGATAAAGTATAAACTGAGCTAAATACTGATACTTAAGTTTTCTAAATCTCATGTCCCGTTAGTCTTATAATTCAAGATGTTTCTGAATTTAGACCCTTACCTCTGTAATTGCTTTTAGCCCACCAGTTCTCTCTCAAACAATATATATTCAAATCAGTTTTATAACAGAATATCTCCCTTAATCCTTACATGTATTGGACTTCCCGAAATTCGGACAATTAAAAATACAAGAGCGAACCAAAGATATTGTCAATGAATTCAATAAAGTAAATTTTTTAAGAATAACAGATAGTTTTCCGACTAAGGTTTTTTTCCAGAATCAAGCGTATGTTAATACTCTTTTAGTACATAGGTACATATTACATATGTACATATATGTATGTACATACATATGAAACAAAATTGAGTTATTGTCATAGATATGAAAAGAGGCTTATAATAAGGTGCGACAAAAATTGAACCTATTCAAATCATTTTTAGCATGAGAATTATAAATTTCTCCTAATTTTTTCTTAAAAATATTTTTAAAAAGTTGTTCAAAGAATATTGATTATTTAAAATATGTTTTAGCACAATTTTCTCAAAAAACTCTGGGTTGTTATAACTTAATTTCCCAAAGTTATTTTTTTTTTGTATTTATTTATTTTTCTTTAATTATGTCACATTAAATGAATTTAATGAGTTTAAGAAATTATTTAAAATAATTTCATGGAAGGCCCTTTTAAGCTCTTAGTCAACTTGCCACAAGAGCAGGTTTTTGTTACCTGTGATATGTGAAATGTATAAAGTATACCTATACTTGAGTAGTTGTTCGGCAATCACGCCTCAACCATTGAACGGATTTGGATGATATTAGTAAGTAGGTTCATTTTCATGATTGTTTCCGTGGGAAAGAAAAGTCATACATATTAGCTAATTTGAATGTTTAAGTGAGCTTCTCTTATCACAGAATTATGAATGGCGAGCTTGCAGGTTTGATTTTAAATAAGTTCTCTCAAAAAATATCACACTGGCAAAATACATGTTAAATGTCAAATATGAGGTAGGTAGGTACCTACATATTTTTGTGCTCGAAGTGTTTTGAATCGCGAGATTTAATAAAAATTTACCTAAAGCAATATTTATATTTGAAATCATGCTAAATCCAGCTTTTTATCATGTTTTTGTTTTATAAAAAAATTTTTAATAATGCTAAAAACCGAGGGGTTTATCACCGGCCAGTTTAGTGGTTCAATGATTGCAATACTTCAAATGACTTCAGATGATTTCACGTGATTTCAAGCAACATTTAAGAATTTTAATATTTCGTGATTGCAATGATTTCAAGTGATAACACCGGATTTCAAAGTGATTTCAAATGATTTCAAATATAAGTGGTTTGGAGATTTCATTCGTGACAAACCCCTCGCTAAAAATCCTGCCAGCAAACTCAAACTAATAAAAAAAACTGTTTTTTTTAGGTATTTTAGGTACATATGAGTATATTTATTTTTCACATTTTTATTTATTTATTAGAAACATAAAAATCAGTTCGTGACAAGCAAAAATATTAAATACTGTCATTTTCTCAGGTTTAATAAAAAAAAAACTAAAAATGATTAGCTTCGTTTCCTCAAAAACATCACTCAATTCGCGTTCTTCATCAGCTGTAAAATAAAATTTTGCTGATCATATTTCTTTCACGATGTACGATGTGCGGTTTGGAATGTTGAAACTGTCACAACAAATTTCTGACAAATTGTCTCTGATAAAAAGAATACTATTAAGCATGTTTATTTTCCTTCTATCTCCCGAAGTGGCTATTTTCAAAGCCAATTTTAATGAAAGTTGTATTGGGCTTTGTTCACACTTACATTTTTACAACACAATTTCAATTCAAATTAAGCTGTTTTAATTCTACTTTATTTCAAACCAAAATTATGCTAAATTTTAGAGCTAAAATATGGTATCGTGCTAAAAAAATGCTAGTATTATTTGAAAAAATTAACTGCTAAAAGCAAAATAATAATGCTAAATTTAGCATGAAAAATGCTAAATTGGTCACACTGCTGGTTGTATAAGTACCTATACAGTCTATAAACGGCTGAACCGTTTATATAATAGGCATTGACTATATATTCCCTAGAGGAGAAATTGAAATTTTTGCTCTAGCCTAAAAAAACGGTAACTGCCATATAACCGTAAATGGAAATCCAATTTTTCTCGAAAAAATAGGACTAATTTTGACAAAATTTCACATGATTGATTTGTTGCAAAGGCAAAGCCTTTCATCAGAAAACATTTTTCGAAAAAAAATCTTTTAAACGACCTCCCATAGAACGGTTTTTTTTTATACCGACTATCTCGCAAATTTATTTTCCATTTTTGATGAAATTTGATATTCAGATAGTAATCAAAGCCTGATAAATATTCGACAAAAATTTTCTAACAAAGTATTTTTTTGGAATTTTTTTTTTTTTTTTTTGAAAATCAAGTAAAAATGTTTTTGTTAAAAACTGGCTCTTTATTTAACTTTGATTTAAATTGTAAAGTCTTGAATTTAAAACATTTATACTTAAGATCATTCAAAACATTCACAATTAAATTCATTCAAATCATTCATGCTACTAAAATTCATACCAGCCATTTGTAATTATTGTTAAATTTACCAAACATTTCAATCATACGCTATCTGTTATCAAACAATGCAGTTATTTAAATTTGAATAGTGAAATTCTCTTGGTATTACACATTTTTCTCGCTACAGTAACAGATAATAATTGTAACCACTCAATTTGAGCTATTTTCTTTTAGGCTTAAAACTTGAATTCGTATGATAATGTTAAGCTTAACTTGGGTATCGATCGCTCTCTTGTGAGTTAACCGTCAAGCAGTCAACACCTGTTACAGTGGTATGATTTCTATTATTAATAAAACATCGAACTGTGTTTTTCAATAGAACGTCTATTATAACGTCGACCACTCTATGTATTGTTCAGCAAAATGTAGATTTTGCAACACCATGCATAGCTGCAACCATTTCCGAGCAAGCACAGTAGCACTCAGCAGTTTATTTTCAGCCTACAAAGTATGATTTCGCTGTGTTGTTTGCTCTAATTTTCCTACAATTTCATTTTAAAAGAGATCAGCTTGAATTTGACTTAAGCAACAGCACTCTTTAAAATTAAAGTTTTGTAATCCCAACAAAATAAATTCGATTTCTATAATTTCTTCACTATTACGTCTAAACATTTTGAAAGCTTCGTAAAGCGACAAACTTATCAAAATTTGCTTTGCAAAAATAGAATTTACATTTTTGTGGAATGAAAAATCATAATTATTTGCAAAGTCGTTGCAAATTACACTTTTCAATAATAACTTTTCACTTTGCACAAGAGAACGTACGTGGAACAGAAACTACAAAGAGAATATAAAAATTGAAAAGATTTTGCAAATTAGCTATACTTTTCAATTTCAACTTTTCACTTAACAAATTTTATAGTTCTGGGGAACGCAAAGTTTCGCAAATTGGCGAACATTTTGAAAAGTTGAAAAGTTGTATTGTGGAACAACTAAAAATTCATCACTAAATTTGATCACTAAAATTTCGATAGATAAGTCAGTAACTCTTTCCGCAACATAGTATTTTGAAACAACGAGATTACTTAAAAGCATTCAGACTTTGAGGAAAGAAAAAATTCTGCAGTTTTAATCAAATATTTATTACTATAATAATCAACTTCGGTCAAAATGTTATTTCTTGAAAAAAAAAATGTGCATGAAAAATAGAAATCTCACAAATTAAAAACTAAAAAGCGAAATTATAAAGAACGAAGGGTGGGCCGCAAAAATAGTCGTAGAGTTTGACATGCTTGTTGTAGGTAATATTAACGGTAAATATTAATAGTGACATGTAAACAACTCATCAAATTGCGGAAATTAACGGCCAACATTGCCAATCATCGAAGAACTTCATTATACAGGGTGATTGGTTTAAGGTGCACCAAAAAGCTTGAGCGTGTAGGTAGAGTTAAGACAAGAAAAAAATCGTATAGGTAGGGGTGGGTGTATTTCCCCCCGTTTAGGCGGGAGGGGCAACTTTTTAAGAAATTGACTTAAATCAGAAAAAAAAATTATTTAAAAACAACGGTAATACAAAGCCTTGTTATATTTTTTTGGAAAGCCAGAAAACTACTTTTTTATTTAATTTTTAAAATAAGTTGTTTAAGTGAACAGTTTTAAAAAAATTAATTTTCAAACTCAAAATTTTGAAAAAAAAAACTAAAAAAGAAATGTTTAAACTGATTTTTTTCAAAATTTTATGTAATTAACTATTATTTTTATTTTCAAAATTCAATACTCTTATTAATTTTTAGTCAAAAACAGAAAACCGGATGCCAAAATGTATCTTAGTTTTTGAGAAATTAAAAAAAATTACTTTTTGGTACACCTTATACCAATCACCCTGTATAGATAATATAGTTCAGTCGGCAGATAGAATAAAATAGGGTTTGGTGGGTAAAAGTCGGAGGTCAATGAAATTTTGGGATGTTATTCAAGGAAGGTTAATTAAATGGTGATGCTTAAAGAGTGGCGGGGAGAAAACTGCAAAATACCTTTTTCAGGTTTTTTCTCTATAACTTTTATTTTGTTTACGTTCTCCAACAAAAGCGTGGTTGGAGAGTGTTAAACTTTCTACAATATTGGTTATTCAAGCATGTAAGTATGTCACGTCATTACCGATCCAAAAATAGGGTAATTTTTAAAAATTTGCATACAAACAAAAATTATTTTTTAAATTTCTCATAGCAAAATTTGAAAAATTACCCTTTTTGGAGTGTCATATCTCGGTTACGACGAGACATACAAACATGCTGGAAAGTCAATATTCTGGAAAATTTAACGTTCTACAAAACAAACATGAACGATTTTGCCGTAGAAATTAAGAATAAAAAGTTACAGAGGAAAAACCGGAAAATGTTGAAAATTTTGAAGATTTCACCCACCCCTCTTTTAGAAGAGGGCCCCCAAGATCCAAAACTTGAGAAAATGTTAATCAACTATCCCAAAACAACAATCGAAAGTTTCATTGACCTCCGACCTTTTTCCAACTAAAACTTCCTGCCGACTGGACTATAAGTTGTTAAAAAAAATGGCTGTATGGGTACATAATGACGAACGAAAAATAAAAGCACGTTACACAAAAAACTTTTATGCAATGTTTCTTTTTTTTATGTCTGTGATAAATAGTAAGATTTTTTTGAGACAATAAGGCTTCGAAATCAAAACCACGTTTTTAAAGTAAACATTCCTCCTTCAAACTCCACGTTTTCTATTCAACCAAATGAAACCCTTAAGCTTTATAATATTGAAGGTATCTAAACCTAGATATTAGTTCTCATAACTCATATAGGTACACGTACACGGAGACGAAAGTAAGCGAATCTACCTACTCCTGCGCCTCTTTACCTAAAATACATCTACATCTAATATACTGTACATACAACAATCCAAATATGTATGTCCACTAATTTAAATTTCTATTGCAAACTTTTGTTTGCATATTACATCGACATTACAGGACCAAACATATTCTACTCCACTTTAGGTATGACTATACATATATGTATGTAACAAAGTGTGTAAACCACCCGTCGTACAAATTATATGTACCTAAGTGTTTACTGTACATATGTGTATGTAAATGTTTAAATTTATGTCTAAAAACCAATTTCTTGAAATCCCTTATGTCCTGCATAGAATATATTGTAAACTTTCAAACTCCGATGCCTAGTTTGTTTATGAAAACTTTATGTATCTATGCATACATAAATACATGTGTGTCTGATTTTATGTACGTCGTCGTATCGGAGTCACCCGTCTTGCTCTTCTTCTCCTGGTCCGTTCGGTTCGAGGCCCCAAACGCATGTTTATCACAACACTCTATAGCTAAGCTATACAATGTAGTTCTATGCTGCCCATCTATCCCAGGCATTAGAATATGCGAACAATATATCCAATTCCATATACCTACATAGTTCACTTCATACACATATCTATACAAATTTTAAGTTTTCTATCGCCGCACAACATCACCTCCTTCCACACCCCGGTTCAATGTAAAATTCGGACACGTTACAATACAAGCCAGCAAATCCTTCCCACGTTATGCCGTCTCCCGCTACCATACCATATCATTTGCTTGTAGCGACATCGCTGCCCAAATATAGAATATAATATGGAAAACAGACATTGGGGGGTGGCTGGGCTGGGCATTGTGTTGTGCGTTATCTCTTCTTCACAATTCGCAACAGCATCATAGGTATTGTATGTGACTTTAGTGCGAAGCGAGTACTTTAGAATGAGTTTAACTCCTGCATTACCACCCACTCATTCTTTTCGTCCACCCTATCAAGTAAACATATCATTTGAGTGAAGGATATTTTGAATTAAACCAGGGCCAACGTTGGACGAAAAATGTGTGTATGCCAGAGAAGGACACAACTTTCGTGTGTTTATGTCCACATGAGGCATTTCTTATCCCTTCCCCATTAAGAAATATATAGTTTAAGGCCGAAATTGATGACGCTTTTAGATGTGTATGCATAAAATTAGAAGACACGGGGTGATAGTACCTATATCATATAGTTGTTCTTGTATCCAATACCTTACAACTTCTGTGAATATTAATTTGATCTTAGCCTTTTGGTGGAAAAACCTTTTCCTGGTGAATCATTAAGAAAGATTAATTTAAAAATTGTTTTTCGTTGTTCATTGAAGAGGGTTTACAAAACTCCTCTCTTCAATGTATGTAGGTATATCTCATAAGTTGTAATAATTTAAAGGGTAAGTTTATTACATTGTATGTATGTATGTAACTACCTGTCCATCGAAGCAGAGGATGGTCGGAATAATTAACAAAATACTAGATTTATATCGGTTTAACTCAGTCGGGATAAGAGTTTCCAGAGATTTTAATATAATCAATCAGTTTCATTTACAATAAAAAAGTCGTATCCGATTTCAATGTAGATATTCCATTATAACTATGTTAATCCTATACCGACTTGGATAAGCCCAGTCGGCAGAGACAAAATTTAGATCTCATAATAGGCGTTTTTCTTTTTTAGCTCTGAGCAGAGCACGGAGTATAGCCTGAGCTTGTCGAATGAGCTCTGAGCAGAGTAAGCTCCGAGCGTTCTGATTTATTTATGAAACACACTTGAGCAATTTACTGTCATATCAATAGAAGTCAACTTACAATCTGTCAAATGACATGAAAACTGCATTAAGTTGGCCGCGCTCTACTTCTTGCTCGGTCTACTCCATCATTTTATACTGAGCTCATAGAGCGCGCTCCGAGCAAGCTCTGATCAAAAAAGGAAACAAAAGTTGAGCGCTCTGAGCGCTCGGAGCTAAAAAAGAAACACAGATCTTTAACGAACTGTTAATTTAATAACTTTAGCAAACTAATAACAAATACAAATTAACTCTGTTCTCATAAAAAAACACCATAACGAGCTCGACTCAAATATAACTGACCGAACTTCCCTTGTAATCTATCTTCTCTTTTCTTTAGTGTTGCCATATCACTTGTTTTTCGTTACAGATTCGGCCATCCTGTAATTTTCGACGCCCTCGTCGAGTTTCTTACCGATTTCTATACAGGGTTTTCTTGTAACGATGTCAGATGGGGAGATTTTGTTTGATGTTGTTGATTTAAATGGTCTTTGGCTCTGGGATTTCCTTGGGCGTTCTTAACGTGTAGGTGTACCTTTATAATCCGAAAATATTTAGTACAATTTTCAACCATCTTTTAAATGAAAAAAGTTCCTCGTTCGATATAATCTCTGAGCGCTCCAAATGAGTAAAATGTGTCTGTCAGGAAATTTAGAACGGATTTTCGTTTTTTTTTTTAAACGCTTTCATGATGGTGTATTTGGTGAATGCATCTACATACAAGTACTATCACAATTGAGATAACAATATCCTTTTTTCCGTTAACCGAAAATATTATACTCATACCAAGAGCATTAAACAAAATAATTTTTCAAGACAATTTTTAACTTCGGATAGAGAAACCAATATTCTTTTTCGCAAACCGAAAATGCATACTCATACAGAGATAACAATATGTATACTTTTTCGAAAACCGAAAATGCATAACTATACCCCACATCTATCCATTTCTTTCAGCCATCATTGATTTCAAATTCATATAACCGCATATGCTATTTCGTAA
This sequence comes from Baccha elongata, assembly GCA_951217065.1. Taxonomy (NCBI): domain Eukaryota; kingdom Metazoa; phylum Arthropoda; class Insecta; order Diptera; family Syrphidae; genus Baccha; species Baccha elongata. Next base: position 49,148,541 of record OX578272.1, on the reverse strand, counting down.
ACCGAAAATGCATACATATGTACTCATATCAAAAAAACATTCAACGACATATTTCTTTTTCTTTCTACTACTTTTATTTTCTTCAGATAGAGAGAGTAATACACATTTCGTAAACCGAAAATGCATACCTACTCATATCAAGAAACATTCAACAGAATATTTCTTTTTCTTCCAGACTAGACTTTTTACATTTCAGATAGAGAAAGCAATATACTTTTTCGTAAACCGAAAATGCATACCTACACTCATACCAGAGAACAATTCAAGAAAATATAGTTCTTCCATACTATTCTTTTCATTGTGGAAATAACCGTATACTTTTTCGAATACCGAAAACGCAATTAAACCAACATTTGCATGTCCCATCACAATTACCTATCTCTTTCGTATATTTTATATTTTGTATCTGTCATTACCATAATATATCTTCGAAATTAATACACCCAACAGGCAACAGTATAAAAAAACAATTACTGCTCCCCATGTTTTTTTCTCTTGAGCAACAGAGATAGCATTACTTTTCCATGAACTGAAAATGCAAACACAAACTGTTTCACTCAAAGAAAAAAAACAAGACAACAATAACAATAATAACGGTCAGTGTCGCGCCTGCAGCAGCACTTAAAATTATAATTCATATTTCATCATTATACCCGAATAAAATACAATTTTGCAGACCAAAACAAAACAAATTGAAAACTTATTTAGGTAACAAAATGCACCTCGATAATTCATTTATCTAACAACGTAGTTGCCTACGCCCAAATATGTTCCGAACATTCACACAATAAATACTAAGTACATTCACCAATCTCACCATATATTTAACACAAATCTCAAATATTAATATCACTAATCTTGAATTTGGCCAAGTTCGATCCTGCTTCTGATCTTTAACGAACTGTTAATTTAATAACTTTAGCAAACTAATAACAAATACAAATTAACTCTGTTCTCATAAAAAAACACCAGTAACGAGCTCGACTCAAATATAACTGACCGAACTTCCCTTGTAATCTATCTTCTCTTTTCTTTAGTGTTGCCATATCACTTGTTTTTCGTTACAGATCTATTTTTGACAGCTCAGTGCCAGTGCTCTGCTCAGAGCTAAAAAAGAAAAACGCCGAATATAACAGAATTACCTATATAGAGCATTCAATGAATTTTGAATGAAGCTTGAACTCCCTGCACGAGCTATGAGATGACAAGGGAACTTAGACATTCCTCAGGAATATTGTTCAGTCTGCTTAAAGCGTTAACATACTCTCCGTGCCACTTGATTAAGAAAACGCAATGTTGTGTTTTAATTTTACGATACTTTTCAAACAGCAAAATCAAGCTGCTGCGCTGGCGTATTCAATTTTAGTTTTTTCTTCATTTTTTTCATGGCGAATATTGTTGGTCTTCTGTATAACGTGAAAAAAAGTCGATCTTCTAGCTAATAATTTGAGCGAATTTGTGCAAGTGAAATTCGCTTTCATTCGCTGGCACCGGAACGCTATAACTTCTATAATGTCATACCTACAATTATACCTTATAAACAAAATATATACATGTAAAAAAAAAAATAAAAAATGAAATGAAATGAAGCAATCAAATGTAAATAAAACAAATCAATAAGAGCGATATGCAATATATTTTTGTAATCTTTTTTTTTCTCTTTTTTCTTTTAATCGCTGCAATTAGAATTATTTAATATTTATTATTTAAAATTTAAATAACTTTAATCAAGAAACAAAAACTAAAAAACCAAGGCAAAATAACACAATTTATGAATGTCGTGTGATCGTCCTTGCGAAAAATTACTTTTCGACTGCCCTGGCATTTTGGGACAAAAATGACAGACTTGTGTCATTCGTGTGATCGTCAGAGTAGCTAACAATGACACTTTGGAAAATGACAGCATACTGACGGTGCAAGGACATGTTTGCTTGTGACGTCAGACTGTCAAGGCCACATTTTAATGACCGTCTAATAGTAGCTTAATTTGCAATGTTTACCCCCTCCCTCCCCCGGAGACATCCCTGTATGTGTCACAACTTTCTGTGACCAATTAAATGTTTTTTCCAAATTTCACTAACTTTTGTGAACAATTAAAAAAAAAACTGATTTTTAACTTTATAACTTTAATTTCTTTTTATTAACGCCGAAGTGGCTTGGCCTGGCGTGCTTAAAATTACAGTCTTTTTCTTCCTCTGACAAACTTTTACAAAAAATATTTTTACATTTGCTTCTTGTCGCGATTACGTCATCTGTCTGGCTTTTTCGTTCCTTGACTGTAGTAGTAGTGGTGCAGGCGTATAAAGCAAATATGATGGTTTTGTGGCGGTATGGCAGCAGCCAGACCGAGAAAATGGGCTTTTGTGTTTGCAGATGATTGTGTTCAAAGGATATATGTAAGATACATTATGACTTTTAGTGCATGATCAGGATCACACTGTGCTTTCAATTGTTATTTACAGTTATTTATGACAATATGTATTACGATATTATGTTTGACCTAGATAATGTATTGTTTCCTCCTCTCCTTGTTGTGATGTTGATGAAATTAAAAAAATCGCGTGTCAATATTGTGAATTGTGAGGAATCGCCCATGGCCCATGGGTGATGGGAGTAATTCACCCAGTCCCTCTATTTGTTCGATTCACACAGTTGGTATAACTGTTTCATGAGGCGATGGCTTCAATTTCAGCACCATCCCATATCACAATTGCGCTAGGCAAGATAAGTAAATAAAACAAAAGCTGGGAAAACAGTTGCACGCAAGCCTTATAATCGCTTGTAATAATCTACTTAACGAAACAATAATGTGCATTTAACTTGTATGATAGGCATAAACTGAGAAATGAACCATTTGAGTGTTAAAATTATAAGATGATGTGTACATTCATATTTTTTTCTCTTACTGGTTAACATAGGGTGATCAAAAGGATTTCTATAGTTTTTTTTTAATTTTAAAAACACATACATATATAAATTGGGGAGAGTACTATAAATGGGTGGTCACCCTAAAATAATATGTACTGGATTTTTTTAAAAGGGTAGAATACGAGCATTCTTTTTACTATAAAAGGGGTTTTTTTCTCCCGTATAGGTGGGAGGGGCAATTTCGTAAAATGTTTACATTAAATGAAAAAAAAAATATTTAAATCAACGGTAACACTAACAACACTGCTTAACTTTACAGTACATAAATAAAAGGCATGATTGGGTCCCTTAAACTTGCTCTTGTGGCGAATTATCCAAGGCCTTAACAAAAAAAAAGACTATCTGAATTATAAAAAAAAAATTATTAAATTAATAAAAGAAATAACTTTAAATATTTTGTACAACTTTAAAATACGATAAATAAAAAAATGTTCATATGTTACCAAAAGCTCACAAAAATTCATCGACTGGTTTTCAAAATACTGGGTGGATGGCGTCACGGTGACAACCGAACCATGCACCCCACAGCAGTAATTGCATTGTCTTTTAGAAGGTCATTTCCATCGACCAACAAAAATCATGCGTCCAAGAAAAGTAGATTTACTGTACACGGATCTTGCTGAAGAGACCAACCGCATATGTAGGTAAATATACTTGGTCGAAGCGCATTATCCTTATTTTTGAATTTTATTCAATAAAATTCAAAAAAAAAAAAACAATTATTTTGTTTTTAATTCTTTATTTATTTAATAAAATAAAATATGAGATTTCTGGCTTTCTAAAAAGGTAAGGATTTTTTAATATTTTTTTCTGTTTGAAGTCAATTTAAAAAAAAATCACCTTTTCCGGCTGAATGGGGGGGTGATAGACCCACCCTCCTGTATAATATTTTTCTTGTTTTGACGCAACCTGCTCGCTCCAGTCATATTTTTTTGCATTTCATTTGAATCACCCTGTGTAAGTAAAGGAAAAATGGATTTTTGAGATACTTTGAAGGTGAATATCTGCTCAGCCAATTGACTTAGAAGTTTGGTGTAGTAATATAAAATGTTCATTTAAATACGGTCTATCATAATACGGTTTTTTCGTGGCCGGATAAAATAAGATCAGCCCAAATGTGTGTGGAAAGTGGCGGATGTCCTTTGACAGTCGGCCAAATACATGTAGAATCTTCGTCCGTTTGCATTGGACTATTATAGGGGTCTCAGGGAATTGACGGTACTTAGGAAACTTTACCTAGGTAGAATTATTACATTAGCTTCTGTTTGCTTGTGACAAATATGGTTAGGCTTCAAAAACATTGCAAACAAAATCTGGAAATGATATGGACTCCAAAACGGTTGGTACAATGCAATTTTCAGGCAATCTTGATATTAGACCTGCGGCTGATCCTTTGAAGTTTAGCAGGGACCATATAAACACTTTTTTATGAAATCGACATTTTCTTTTTGAAATAAATGAACAGTGTATATGTAAATGTAAAGAACATTTAAATTTACAAAAACAAAATATTTACACAAATAAAACTGTATAATGTATCTTCTAATAAGATCAAAACACTTAATTTTGTACATTTTATTTTTTACTTCGAAATTTAACAGATGTTTAAACTTCCTTTCTTTTGAATTTTTCCCTCATTTATGTTCAAAACCGCAACAAATTTCGTTTTAGTTAGGCCGAAACTAACCTGACCGACATTGCACGCTGATCGTGACTAGACTGACTTCCCCTATCTACATAGTGGTTATGAAAAATGTTCGCTAAGATTTAATGGACATCAATTCGTATTCTGATTAATCCGCTGTTTTGAACATCGGTTATTTAATACTAGCTATACCATAACCAATTGTTCGTTCGTAATTTTATATCTGCATATTACGAGTACATACATATAAGGTATAATTAAATGTTGACCTAGGGACCTAACCTACTTTAGGTACTTGAAAAACTTTAGGTTCCATGAAATCCTAAATATATATAAGAGCTTTTCCTTTTTTTAAACAATATTCTTTCTTCTAGCTATATATCATATTTTTAAAATTATTATGTATAGGAACCGAATCACCCTGCATTAATAACGTGCCACATGCACTTCCTTCTCAAATTTATAATACCTATCAAGAATGTATGATTCCTTCCACGACTTTTAATATGATCCCTTTCCTCATAAAATATTACGGCTTCTGCTTCATATATGAGTTATTAATGAATAAAAAAAATATAGGACACCGTGTACAACTATAGTAAGTTGTTGTCTGCCAAACTTTCTGCGAAGTTGATGGGGTAGCATGTTAACATTTTTACGTATGGATTTTATGCATATCGTAAGATACCTTCCTATAACGTCAGAACATTAATTTACGCTACAGCATTTTGCGTTGGCATTGTATTCTATCAGTCTTTTTTTGTGCTACCTTAATTCAGGACATTGAGGAGTTTATTAAAATGAATTTTATAATTCTTGTTTTTGAAACAGTAATACAAGTAACATAAGAATATCGAACGCTTAGTTCAGTAAAGTGCAATGAGTGAAATGCGAAGTATGTATAATATTGAAGATTGTAATGAACGACCTGAAGGTTGAGTACCAAAAAAAAATTGATGTAAATTATTTCTTCATCTGCTTTAATATCGGATGGAGAGAAACCTTATATAGGTACCTATACCTATGTGTTTGTAAAATCTCAAGATTTATGCTGATAAAATATCTATACCTAGAACAATTTATTTTGTGGTTGACTTGAAAAGCAAATGAAGTGATAACAATATAATCGAAAACGTGTACCTATTGAAAAATTAAATCTTTTAATAAAATAAATGCATAACAGTTTTTGCCACGAAAGCTATAAGACGAGAGTCAAATCCTAGTTACTTACCCCCAGTGTCACAGTGCTCGTTTAAACTTAAATTGAAGTTCACTGCCAGGAAATTCTATTTAGAGTTTAAACAAGCACTGGGGGTTACAATCGCGAAAAATACTCTTGTGATTATTGTTACTTCTACTAGACTAGAGCGGGAACCTACAATTAACTGCCGAGTACGCCAAATGGCTAAGATTAGATTCACCTTATCCAGTTGTTGAAGGATTTTTTCGTTCCTTGTTACTTTGTCCCTGATTTTTTACTTGCGATCATAAGTTACCATCATGAGGCAAATTATGCATTCTTGCAAAAAAAAAAAAATGAGATAACAATCAAACATATGACATTACGATGATGGAGAAGACGAATAAAGTGGGTCCGGCAAATCTGTCTGTCTGTCAGTCTGTTTGTATAAGCACTTACAGTACGTATTGTTTGTAAACCATTCCTCAGAGGATAGAGGAGAATTTGATTTTTTTTAGCTCAAAAAATAACAGTACCTATCTGCCATATAACTGCTATAAAGCATCTTCATTTTCTCAATTTTCTTAATTGACCGGGACATTAATTGCTCGCGAAATTTTGACGTTTATATTTTGTTCGTGTTTTTATAAAATGGAGTTCCGTTCTTTTTATTTGTTTTTTTTCCAAATAGTGGAACTCTACATGAAAATTTTTCTGATACCGTTTCGTTTACATTACGTGTGTGTTTTTGGAGACGACGGAAAATTTTGTTTCACTTCAGCTGCATACTAGGCTTAAGAGTGTAGAGAGTAATGGAGACTTGAACCGGTTATCTACCGAAGTAGATGTCGCTAAATGAGTATATCGAGTATTTATTACTGTAATAATTCCCTGTAAAGAAACCGAACCGAACAAAATTGTTCTGCATGCATTTGTGTTTCCTTTATTTATCTTGCCTTTGTACAAGGGCCCGTATTACGTATTACGATAATCGTTGAAAAACCCTTGTTCTCGTTTAAATACGATTACGTAAAACGAATATCGTTTAAGTTTCAACGATACTCGTTTTGTCTTACGAGTGCCATTAGACTGTCGTCTAGCTTTCGCTCTCGTTGTCATACCATACCTACATTTTGTTTGTTCTGTTTATGGCTGCTGGTTATGTACCATTTCGAGCAAAACTTAAACGAACAAATTAAGAAGCCAAACAAACAAAAATAATTGCAAAAAAAAATGTTTGGCTTCCACATTTTCACATACACATTTTTCCATGTTCTTCTCATTGAAATATTTGTGAATTCTCCACCTGCACCCCCACAGAACAATATTCAGTATCCAAAAAGTGTTGTGAATAAATATTTTAATATTTTATAAGATACTATACAACACTCTTTAATTTCACACTCAAGTTTTTATTTATTTTGATCAATTTTTGACATCTATTCAACGACGTGAATTTAGATGCGCTTTGAAAAAAATAGTATTTCTCTATTTTATCTGGCAACAATTTCATGAAACTATTCTCGTTACTTGTTTTTGGACTATCGTTTTTTTGCCGTTGGTTTCGTAATACGTAATACGGGCCCAGGCTTAAAGCCTAGTATGCAGCTGAAGTGAAACGAAATTTTCCCATGTTTTCAAAAACACAGACGAAATGTTAACGAAACGGTACCGGACAGATTTCTATGTAAAGTTTCACGCTTTGTTAAAAAAATTATTTATCTAAAACACAAAAAAAAAACGAAAAAAGAACAGAAATTCATTTTATAATAATAATAACCTCAAAACACAGGAACAACATAGAAACATAAAAATTTCGTGAGCAATTATTGATGTCCCAATACTTCCAGTCAATTAAATTGTGTGCGATAAGAGTGTAGAGAGTAGTGGAAACTTCAACCGGTTATCTTCCTTTTCACCGTGGAGCTGCGTACCACAAAACGGAAAAAAGGACGGTAAATTTCGCTAATGATTTTACTGTATCATTTTTGTATGGGATTTTTCGTTTCACTTCAGCTGCGTACGAGGCTTTTTGTTTGATTTTATTTGTAAATATTTGCATGCGCGTAAGTGTGTATCCGTATTGTTATAAAAAAACTCCTCGTGGCTGTTCTAGTTTTAAGTTATTAACACAGAAAACTTTAGAAAAATAAAATCGGACCGCTAAGTACGGAGATACCGTCAAACAAAGTTTAGCGGAAATTTTTCAAAATGACGGCCAAACGACCATTTGGACCATGTGAACCATTTTTTGTACCACTAGGAGTATTAAACAAAGCCTCATGACAAAACTGTGGGTACATATAACGGAACAAGTGACATGGGCTAGCGCCCACACTATTTATTAATTTTTTGTAATTATTGCATCTTAAATTAATTAAAATAATTTATAAAATTATATCATATAAAAAAATTGAAAGACAACAACATGTACACTTTCCTCGATCTATTAAACAATCAATTTTTCATCAACAGAAAAATGCTTATGTGTTCACAACTAAAACTTTTCGAACGGAGGTCAGTTCGAAAAATAAGTAATTACAATATAGGTGGAGACTCCATCGTTGTGCGGCCTTGCACTCAAAGAAACATTACAGAAGTTCCACAGCAGGTACAAAGTGCTCATCAAGTCATCAAAAAAAGGTAAAGCTTTGTTGCCAAAAACTTAATGTAGTTATATTGGAAAATTAAAATAGTTTTTTATTTCAATATTAAATAAAAGTTATTTTCGCAACGATAGAGAATTTTTTTTTCTGGCATTTATTGGATATGGCTCTGTTATTTTCTAGGAGTATCAGCAAAAATGGTGGAATGGTGGAAAAATACGTTTTCTTAAATAACTTAAGAATGTCTTATCGGAGAAAAAAGTACTAAGAGCTTTCCGTTAGAAAATTTTATATATTCATTCTTTCTTGCCTATAGTAATAGTAGTAGAAGTTAAGTTAGTAGTTAATGTGTGTAAGAGTGAAGAAAATATTTTTTTTTTATTTAATTTTTAAATTTTCAAACAAAAGCTTAACTGTTGTACAATGTAGCTCCAGAAATGCCAGCTGCAAAAAAAAATTGTTAAAAAGAAAAAAAATATCATATTTTCTACCGGTTTTTGTTGGTGTCCGATAAACCGCATTCTTTTGTTTTTTAAGACAACGTTTTTCAAAATGGCGCAAATGAAAATCACACCATCCTGCCATTTCGATTAGATACTCCTGAAAGATTACTTAGTCCAGTCGGGATAGACGGGATCATGACTATAATCTATATATATAACGACAAAAAATCTATAGTGACAAAAACCTATAATTTTTTCTTAATAATGCAAAAATCTATAACGTACAAAATTCTATAACTATAAAAGAATTCTAGAAAGATAATGGGCTTACCTAAAAATTAAATTTAGTAACAGCTTAGATAAAAATACCTATACAAACATATTTCTAAAGGTTTTGAGATAATAATCAAACATGATATTACAATTATTATAGAGAAGTCGATAAAAGTGGCTCCGGCAATTCTGTCTGTTTCTCTGTCTGTATGTATCGACACTACCAAATGATTTTTATCCTAGGTCTTAAAATAACGGTTCCTACCATATAAGCGTCACTAATTATTCCATTTTCTCGAAAAAAATAGAATCAATTTTGATAAAATTTTATATGAGCGATTTGTTGTTAACGGTGATGTCTTGAATTTTTTTTTCTCGGAGAAACTTATTAACGGTACCTGTCATAGATGCGTACTTTTTTGATACCAATTATCTTTTAAACGTCTGCACCGATTTTGACATTTTTGAAATTTTGTATACTCAAAGTTCTGCTATTAATACTGCAAACAAAAATTTTGGAAAAAAATATTTTCTAAAAAGTTTGTATTTTAAATTCCATTTTTTCTTGAAAACAATTCGATCATTTTGGTAAAATTTTATGTGGGTGCTTTGTTGTCGACGTTAAAATGTTGACGAAATTTCCAGTCGTTAACACGAACAAGAGCAAGTTCGTGCGACCCAGTCATGCCCTTTATTTTTTCTAGATTTCTTTTTCAATTATTTTTTTTTTCCATTTCAGGTAATTTTTTTTGGATATAGCGACTGGACTATATACTGCCGTCCTTAACGAAAAGGTCATATTTCAAATTACAATTTTCGGCAAAGCATCATGCTTAGATATGACGAACAGTTCTTTTAGATAAGACTTAGGTATTCAATTAATTTATACTATTTAAAAATAATATTCGTTTTTTATAAATTTTTATTATAGAGACCAAACAAAACAAGAGAAATAAAAAATTAAAAAATTATTATAAAAATAAGACCTTTTCGCTTAGGACGACAGAATAGATTTTTTTTTTATATAGCGACTGGACTAAAACCATTAAATAAATATTGTATTAATTCAATGCTAAAACGAACCATATCCAATCATAAAATTGGATGGGTTTCACATAATGTTGCCAGAAAAAAAATCTTTGTCGACTGGCCCGGATAGTTTATGGGTAGGTATTCCAATCCCGGGAACCCGAAACTAGTGATCCTGGGATCCCCTTCAATGTGACGGTCCCAAATATTCCAGGATTATTAAATCCTAATTCCGGGATTTTCTGGATTGCTAAGTAAAATAGGTATTCGTATCGAAATTTTTTTTTCCTGAAGTTCTCTCCGTCGCAACCACCGTTACTCAGACGATTTTTCGATGCTTCTATGAAAAGGGTTGCTTATAAGCACTGTATTGTTGTACTTGAGGACAAACGCATCTGGTGGCTGAAAACAAACAATTGTTTCGTATTTTTACGAATTTTCAGGAACTTTGCATTTTTTTTGGCTTATTTTCGGTAATTTGACTAATCTACTATTACGAGTATACAAATTGGTCTCACGTTTATGCTGTATTCGCCTTTTACCATAATTTGATAAATAAAATTTGTAGTGCCATAGTTTGCTGCAAGACAAATTCGTGCGACCGAGCCGAGCATTTTATTTCGTTTGCTACTATAAAATGATGTTTCTACAATTCTTTAGGCAGGGTGTAATTCCTAAGTAAATTCTAGAAAAAAAAAATTTTAAAAGTTAGGGTCTACCTCGAGGGTTTCCTATATTTTACATATTATCGATTTTAAAAAATTAATTTTTTCGATTAGGATTAGTAATGTGCGCGTTAATATGTTAAGGTTTTCCGAGTAACAAAATTTAAAATTATGAAACTTTGAAAACAAAACTTTTAATTCAAAGTTAACGCTTTTTAATTTTAAAGAAAAATGCAGTTAGAAGTTTTTTTATTAAACATCTTATGTTGTTTCAATTTGAATCTTATCGTTTGAGTATCTCACCAAATACAGAAAAAATATCTATAGTATACCAAATCACAATACAGGGATTACATATACGTTGTCAATTAAATAATTATGGTTACCTTTTTATAATTTATTACACTACAATTCGTATATCTTCTTTATCTCTGTCAGATGGCCAGTAATTTGTATTAAGTTTTCAGTCGTATCTCGCACCACAATAAGCTCCCATGACTTTGTTTCAAATGGTCATATTTTTGTTATATACATAGATACATACATATATCATTAAAAACATCAAATTATAAAACAAGCTACAAACAACACGATGATCGAATCAGTACAAAGGCTCATAGGTACGTTATTTCTGTATATTCAGTCTTTTGCATATAAATTGGAACACAACTATGGTGGCATAGGAAATTTATTCAAATTTGGTCTTTGTGTCTGCCGCGGCAGCTTTTTAAACTCCATATGTGCGGACACCTTTGCTTTGTTAAAAGAACAAAAAAATTATTTGAATAATACCCATGATTGCTCCTCAATGACGCCGGATTATTATCTTTGATATTTAATGCTAGCTTATCAGATATATCTACAGATATGATAAATTAATATGGCAGCACTTAAAATATTATTAATATACAATGTTAAAAAATACACTCGTATTTAAACTATGGGATTTTTCGTGTTTACATATTTCTCAAAAGTTTGTGGCTACTTAATTGAAAAGAGGTGTGACTCTTATTGTTAAGCAATACAAACATTTCTCACGAGGATATAAACGGTGTGTGAAATAATAACGCCAAATGAAATAGCCTTCTTTCAAACGAATTTTTTTGTTTGCTCCAAAAAATGTAATAAGGCCAATATTGTAAAAGACAAAAGTGAAATAAAGTGTGTTATGTGTCATATTGCGATCTCAATTGATGAATTTTAATTTATTTGAAATACATAGGAAGAATCGCCCGAAAATATTCTTGGGCGATTCTTCATTTTATAGACTGTTTGGGTGATTTTTTAAGACGAAAACAGTTATTACTTGCTCTATTTTCTTTATGAAAAATTACCCAAAATGCTACCCCAACATTTTTGGGTGAACTTGACTTGTTTGTGCAAGAAAGCACAAACAAATATTTTCAATAACGCCTAGAAATTAATGAATAATCACCCAAAAATGAAAATAATAAGTCAGTAAATGTATTTTTATATATTAAAAAGTAGGTTAGGTTTTTTTAAAATCGTCTAAAAATAAAGAATCGCGTTTCGCCCTGGTTTGATGGTGGTATCATCAGCTAGATGACATCAAACCCTATCTAGAACGCAATAATAATTAGGTATCGATGATTATAACGACTGCTTTATAAAATTTACATGAGAAAACTCCCTGTGAATTAAATTTTTCTAAAGAACTTTGATTAAAGTTAGACATTAGATATAGGATGTTATGCTCGTGGCCAAGCGAAGTTATAAGTTGAAGAATAAAAACAATAAAAAGGCTAAAAATAGTCAAATTAAATTTTATTAAGTAGCAATGAAATTCAATTTTAAAGGTCTTGTGGCCTTTACCCCAAGTAATGCGTTTCGCAATGATGTCATCTAGCTGATGAGCCTATCATCAAACCAGGGCGAAACGCTTTACTTGGAGTAAAGGTCACAAATCTGAGTGTGTGAAGTTAGCCCCCCCTTTTTTGAAAATTAAATTTCATTCGTAAATTAATTATTTTAACTTAATAAAATTTAATTTGACAATTTTTAGTATTATTATTGTTTTTATTCTTCAACTTAAATAAAGAACCGCCCGAATCGGATTTTGGGTGATTTTGCATTTACCTATACGTTTAAGGTGATGTTGAGCTTGTGTTTATTTCTATAAAACAAAAAGAATTTGTGCGAACAAATTAATTTTTGGGTGACTTTGCATGGGTTGGGTACGAAATCTCGAATGACAAAATCTTGAATTCAAAATTTCGAATGTCAAAATCTCGAGTAACTTAATCTCGAATGACAAAATTCGATTAACAAAATCTCGAATTTAAAATTTCGAATGAAAAAATTTCGAATGAAAAAATTTCGAATAACTTAATCTTGAATAACGAAATCTCCATTGACAAAATCTCGAATTCGAAGTCTCGAATAAAAATCTCGAATGACAAAATTTTAAATAACTTAATCTCGAATGACAAAATCTCGAATAAGAAAATCTTGAATTCAAAATCTCGAATAAAAGTCTCAAATAATAAAATCTTAAATAACTTAATCTCGGATGACAAAATCTTGAATAAATTCAAAACTACTAATTCAAAACTACTATTTTACTATAAAAAATAGTTTCAGTTTTCGGCGTATAAACAGTTTGATATGTGTGGGGGGCATGCTGCCTCCCTGCAACCCCCTGCTGTTTATGTTTTACGAAATCTCGAATGACAAAATCTCGAATGCAAAATCTCGAAAGTATAAAATCAGCCAATCACAAACTTCAGGTTATTTTTTCAACCAATCACAAACGTTCATTAAGTTATATCACTTTAAAAGATGATAATTCCTCGTCCAATGATACTGTTAAGTATTTAAAGTAATAAAAAGTACTGGAATTCGAGATTTTTGCCATTCGAGATTTTGTTATTCGAGGTTTTCTCATTCGAGACTATGACGAAAAAAAAATCTCGAAAATTTAAGATTTTTGCCATTTGAGATTTTGTCATTAGAGATTTCGAACCGTTCCCAATTTGCATACAAAATCAAAATTTTAAGGTGTTGGGCGTTTTGTTCTTTTTGTGCGGATCTTCGTAATGGTGGGTGAGCGTGCACTGAAAATAATTTTGCTTTAGGTAATATTAACATATTCAATTCAATTTCAATTTAATTTTTATTGAACATTATATATACAATTTGGCTTACATCTACTTACGATACTATGATGTTTTTTTTTTTTACATTATTGTTGGCACATAAGGGGCCTAACCTTAAACACTGACTTAAGTTTAACAAAATACATAATACATACATATACTAGTGATAAATAAATTTGATTTAAGAAGTCAGTTGACTTAATCGTCCTCAGGGTGTTCCTTCCCGGTTGTCATTTTGATTTAGGTGTTGGGGGGGGGGGGGGGGTACGGCGCTTAGCCGCGGTAGTGCACCGACCTTGTGTCAGCGTAGAACGAGATTGCGTTCTCGTTGTCGTTGTCCGTAAAAAAGTTCTCGTCCATGGTTTCCATAACGCTGAGATACCTTGGCTCAGGATGTCGATGTTCGATGGCAATCTTTCTCATTAGCTGATTCGGGTGGTTGATTATGTTACCAACTAGCTTCTTTGTCGACATCACTAGATATTTGTCCAGCGGAATTATTTTTGCTTCTTTATATAGGAGTTCGTTCCTGTAGTGCCTCTGTCTATGCCGGTCAAAGAAAAGTCCAGTGCATATTCTTAAAATCTTCTTTTCAAATACTTGGAGTTCACTCATGGCTGTCTTCGAAATTGTAAACCATGCTGGAAACGAGTAGCTGATGATGGGTCGCAGAAGTTGCTTGTATAGAAGCATCTTCGTCTCTTGGCTTAGTCCGGTTCTTTTTTTCATTAATGGGTGCAGACGATGGAAGGCCCAGCTGGCTTTCTTGAGGACATTCCTTGAGTGCGGGTTGAACCTGAGCAGCTCATTGAAATGGATCCCCAAGTATTTTACACTCGGTTTGACTGGTATGGTTGATCCGTCAGGAAGTTTCAGAACCAGTTTTCTTATATTGGCTACTGTGCAGCTGGCTCTTCTCATTGAAGGTCTTCTGAAGCATATAAGTTCCGATTTTGTGGCATTGATCCGAATCCCCCACTTCTTGTAAAATTGGCAGAGTCTATGGATGTGAGCCTCTACTTTCCGGACTGCTATAAGCGGGAATTTGAGGCAGCGTAAGTTAGCGAATCATCAGCATAGAGAATATTATCGCATTCAGTTGGAGCGGGTTGATCTGATGTCATCAAGCTATAGAGGAAGGGGCCTAGTTTTGATCCTTGGGCGACTCCGGCTCTGATGTTCTTCAAGTTCGATTTTCGCTTGCCTATTTGGACGAAGAATTTTCTGAAAGAAAGAAAAGAAAAAAGAATTTTTATTAGTGGCGGAGGTAAGTTCAATAGATAGAGTTTATGAATAAGCGCTTCTATCCAAACGCTGTCAAATGCTTTCTCGACATCCAGAAAGCACCCGACGGTGACTTGATTCTTGTTGAGGGCTGTGGTGATATCGTGTTGAAACTTTAACAGCGGATGCAGCGTTGAGTGTTTTTCTCGAAATCCAAACTGCATATCGGGGACGATTGAGTGTTCACTGCAAAATCTTTTAAGTCTCCGGAGAATAACTTCTTCCAAAATTTTGCTGATGCTATTGAGAAGCGATATCGGCCTGTAGTTGGACACTTGGTTGGATGCACCTTTCTTCGGAATTGCCACGATCTTAGCTGTTTTCCACCTCTGGGGGAAGTAACAGTTGTTGACACAGTTGTTGAGAATGATTGTGAGGAGGATCATTGCTTCATTTGGTAGCCTTTTCAGCACAAAGTTGGAGACTCCATCTGGTCCAGTTGATTTCTTTGGTTTAGAATTACCGATGATCTCAGCAACCTCCTCCAGACAGCACAGGTGTGGACTCTCGATCGGATTACTTGCTGAATTGGTTTCACTGAAATGGATAACTTCTGGATTCGGCAGTAGAGTCCGGTGAATGGATGACTCAACTTCACGTAGAAACACCGGGTCGTCGGGTGGGTTTGGATTGAAGTTTTCTTCGAAGTAATTAGCAAACGCTTCCGTTTTGTCCTGGGTTGAGGTTGCTTCACTGTTATCATTGCAGATGATTGTTTCCGGAATATGTGGCTGTTTCCCAATAATCCTGTTGATGTTTTTGAAGGCATCAGGCCCTGGCTTGATTGCTTACAGTCTCTTCTGGTACTGGATGTTGTTTTGGTGTTTAATGCAGTTCCGGAACATGATGTTTACCTGCTGAAGTTCACACAAAACTGTTCGGTAGTTGCTGCTTGTTGTGTTGAGTTCACATTGATGAATCCTTTGTAGCCGTTTCCTCAGTCGCTGTCTGTGAGCATAGAGATTCTGCACGTACTGAGGAAGGTGTTGGTACCTATCCCTTGATGTTCTAGGCCGCTTTTGATTGTCCAGTGCACCAGATACAGCATTTTCCAAGTTATCTATAGCTGCGTCGATTTGACTATCCAGCAGATTCCTGTTTGAAGGTGGGAGAGTTATATTTTCTTCAATGTCCCTCTGAAGTCTTTCAATATTTAGCCGTCTGTAATTTATATAGTTCTCAGGTACTTCTATTGCTAGAGCTATAGGTTGGTCAAGGTTAATTGACAGTTGGACGGCTTCATGGTCCGAGTCACTATGTACTATTGAGCAGCTGTAATTTCTTAACTCTGGAAGAATATGTACCAGGTTGGATGAGGCCAGGAAGAAGTCCAGCGTCGATGGTGTTCTGGGAAAGGTTGGTTTAGGTTGTGATATAACCACCAGTGAATGTTCTTCACTGTTTTGTTCCATCCAGTCAATAATAGCTCTGCCTTCGCAATTTGTTACCGTGTCCAACCATAGGTGATGTCTTGCATTGAAATCACCGCCAATGATTCCGTAGGTGCCTCGCTTTAGAATCCCGTTAAGGATATTCAGGTCACTTTTGATGTTCCTTGCAGTGGATGCGCATTGAAAGTAGACGCTGATGACTGTAAGGGTTTCATCTCTACCTAGGGTCATCTTGATGGCTGTGGCTTCGCTGGTTTTCAGTCCTTTTATAATGACCTCGCTTGTGTTGGGAGAGAATTTTCCTTTGACGTAAATTGCCGTTCCTCTTCTTCGTTCTTCGGTTTTATCTTGTCGGTAGGTTTTATATCCCGCGATGTTGATATTATTACGCTTTGTCACGTTCGTCTCACTGATAAGGGCGATGTCCTGTATGTTGTTCTTCATGAACAAGTTGAATGACGTCCTCTTCTCCAGGCTGTATAATGAATTTACATTATACGTCAGAGTGCGGAGCTTCTTTACATACATAATTCAAAAATGAAGGTGGCCAATGCCATTGACTTTTCCTTTTCGCTCAGTTGACTGTAGTGTTTTGGAACGGCACTTCGAGCTTTCTCCATAACTGACAGAAGATTAGACCCAAAGATACGCTGAACTTCGTTGTTGAGGTTCATTGACGGGGAAGCTGATGTATGTTTGGCTGGTTTGCTTGGCACTGTCTTTGTTAGATTGTTTGGTTGCTGTTGGCTTGGAACTGTTACTGGTTTGGTGGCCGTATTTTGCTTGGCCATTGCTGCGTAGCTGACGTTTGGGTGTGTAACCAGGCATGCCGACCTTGCGACAAACTCCTTGTGCGCTTTTTTCTCAGCTAATATTAACATAATAAATCCTTTTGTTGATTCCTTTAAAAATAAATTAATAATATACATACATTTTGTTAATATAAACGAATGCTTATGTTGATGCAACAAATAATTTTTGTTATGAACGCAAGGAATTTAGTTAATAAAACAAAAAAACATGGGTTATAAATCTTTCTGTCATATATAAAAAATAATTGTAAAATTTAGTTTAGGTAGCTATATCACAAAAATTGTAAATTGTGCAATATAATGTAAGTAATCAATGTATAATTTCTGCTACAAAAAATTTGTTGTCAAATGCAGATAGTCTTGCAATGCCTGATAAATATTTAAAAAAAAAATTTTTTGAAAAGTTTATTCTCAAATTAATTTTTCGCACGACCCCAGTCCCGTGCCCTTTATTTTCCCTCAAAAACTAAGAAAGCTTTTAGCACCGGGTTTCGAGTATTTGACTAGAAATTAATAAAAACGTTATGGTAAAAATAAACAAAATTATTTATTTTATTATTTATTTATTAGTACTTCATTATTATTTATTATATTTAATTTTTTTTATTACGTATTTATTTATGTTTTAACTAGCTATTATGTATAAATGTGCATGTACCTATTACCAAAATATTTTTTTTAATTATTGTTTTTTCCTGTTATATTTCTTTTAGATTACCCGAACTAAGAGTCGTCTCACTAAACTTAGAAGGGCAGTCCAACAGCAACAATGATAAGCGAATTGTTAGAGCTCCTTATAGAATGCCTTTGTATTGCACTCATTTCAAAAGCCTTTGGAAAAACTTCAAACGTGATAAAATGAATTTAGATGAGGATTTCTTAGTGCGAGGTTTTGAAGTTGGAAATGCACCCGCCAATCGCGTATTAGTATCAGAAACAATTACTGCAAAGGATTTTGATTCTGATGAAGAAGATCTAAATTTTATACAAAATGGAATACAAATACAATTGACGGATTGTTGTCAGTGTGTTTGTGATTTGTTCAACAGTAATTTTCAAGTATTACATGATGATCATGAACTGAGTTATGTTACGATAGACAGTTATAATTCCATAAGGCCATTTAGGCAA
Source organism: Baccha elongata (assembly GCA_951217065.1). Taxonomy (NCBI): domain Eukaryota; kingdom Metazoa; phylum Arthropoda; class Insecta; order Diptera; family Syrphidae; genus Baccha; species Baccha elongata. The sequence goes on along the minus strand of OX578272.1, from coordinate 49,130,038 downwards.
AAAGACGTTTTAACAACACCACCAGTGGAAATTAAATCAAACAATATCTTGGATCCGAATATTCTAAAAATCATCCGCGTAACTATGAGTACCAAAAATATAAACAGATAAACATAAAACATAATATTAAATACATAGTTAAAAATTAAAATAATGTTAGTAAATTACTCAGAAACATTATAAAAATAAAAATTACATATTTTTGATGTATACATATGTTATCAATGTTATGATCTCGAATGGGATCACAACTCCCCCACTTCCGCGCTTCACTACAGATCTGACTGTGAAATTTCTCGGGTTTTTCTTCTTCTTTTTTTCCGATTCCGACGATGTTATGATCTCTAATCGGATTACAACTTTCCCACTTTAAAGATTGTACCATTTATGAGGCCAACTGAATGCTGTTAGTTAGTCCAATAAAAATAGCTTAGTTTGCAGCTGAAGCCTAGTATGCAGCTGAAGTGAAACGAAGTTTTTCGTCGTCTCCAAAAACACAGACGAAATGTTAACGAAACGGTACCGGACAAATTGTTATGTAGAGTTTCGCCATTTGCAAAAGAAATATTTTTCAAAACACACAAAATACAAATAAAAAGAACAGAAATCCATTTTTTAATAATAATAACCACAAAAAAAAACACGAACAAAAATCAAACGTCATAATTTCGCGAGCAATCAATATCCCGGTCAATTAAATTGTGTGCGAAAAGAGTGTAGAGAGTAGTGGAGACTTGAACCGGTTATCAACCGTTTCACCTTGGAGCTGCGTACAACAAAACGATTTCACGGTGTCATTTTTGTATTGGATTTTTCGTTTCACTTCAGATGCATACTAGGCTTTAGGCTCGTCAGAGAACACAATATTAGAAAGCACCGTATCATTTATCCAAATTAGGTTTTTTATATTTCAGCTTACAGGGCTTTTTTGATAATGCGAATTTTTAAATTTTGGTAAAAACACATGTGTTTTCTTATGTCATTTGACGAGCATATGAGCCTAACAAGTAAGCACCCTGTCTAAGTGCAATTTTTTTAATAATATAACTTTTTGTGGGAAATAAAAAAAAACTATTTAAAAAATATTAATTGTTTTTAAATGGATTCCATATGAAAATGCCCATATTTGTATATTATGTTAATCAAGTTTTATGATAAATAGATCATTTATGTAATTACGACGATATTTTAAAATTAGGATCTGCACTTAAAAATGCACGCACTAATTTTCTTTCAAATTTATCAACGAATAATAAAACACACTTAAGTAAGTATTTTAGTGTATTCTTAATCATTAATAATCACTTAGCTTAGATAATTTAATAATTTAATAATAAGAGAAAATTAAAAAGATTAGTGTAATAGAAACGAACAAATCAAATGTTCACATATATCAGCCTGATCATCGTCCCTAGAAACGAAATCATTTGGGCCAACAACTTCTCTTTTAAGACCCTCGTAAAAGTACACTTTATAATAGATGAAATGTATTTCCTTACAGTATGCATCACATGTTTGTATTTAGCTTTTTTTAAAGGCTAAATATGATCGAACATCGGTCCGTGTCCTTGAGGCAAAACAAAAAGGTTGGCCTGAATTTTTTTTTCACTATAGGTATGAAAATAATCAAATAAAAGGCATCCCAGTAAATGAACTCACTGCAACAGCTTCAATGTGACCAGCTTATGCTGGACGTCACCCATGAGGTATTCAATAAAAAATACAAATCAACTAACTCTCTATCCATTCCACCAAAACAATTCTTTCCAATATTTCTAGTCCTTCTAACTAGTGTCGTGCAACACCTGTTGCATTTAAAAAGCAATGGGCCTTAAGGACACATATAGTTAAAATGTTATTATTATTATAAAAAGGAAGAAAATCCGGTTCTGCCACCTTTTGGCACCAAACGCACTAGAGTGCCAGAGAGTAGCAGATCCAAATTTTGCTATTACGCTCTTATTTTTCATCGTTATCGTACATAAGTATTATAAGGCTTAACGCTTTATTGTTAAATATTTTGACTTTATGTATCCGTGTTTTATGTGCATGTGTTTTTGATTTTGTAGAATTGTGCTTCCCAGTAGTAAATTTTGTCCTCAAGGAAAATTTTTGGTGAAAAGAGCATGGATTTCATGCAATACTATTTTAGGGTAGGGTGTCCATCTGGCTTTTTTCAAAAAAGAGGACATTTTCCTCCAAAAGCTTAAAAAGGAGAACATCAGAAAAAAAAATAAAAAAGTTGTTTTATTGGACAAATTTACTTTATAGTTTTCGTCAATCATTTGGTTATATCGTCTCAAAAAAATCGTTCCTTCCCTTAAAAAAATTAACTCTTGAAATAAGACGAAAATAATTTTATTTGAAAAATGAAAATTATATTTTATAGTTAAAAAATAAACTTAATTTTTGAGGAATAAAATATTTTTTTTTTTATAAAATTATATCAATAAGTTCAACATCGCCAGTGAAAATTTTAAAGGATAGGATAGAGAAGTTATAAATACTCGCTATATGAAATTATTGCTGTTTTTGTAGTCCATGCGAATTTTAATCTATTTTATACATATGTATAACGTAACTGATGCCAAACCATCATCCAAATAAACAAAATAACCTAGACAATTGGTTAAACTTATTTAAAAAACAAGACACTTATCTTATGGATTTTCTGGAAGCAATTTCTCAAACGACACCCCTGTGGTCAGCTCACAAGGAAAAGCAAATTTGTTTGCAGCTCAGTTCGCTGCTAACTCCACGCTGCCACAAAGTGATATGACACCTCTTGTACTTAAGAGCGTAAACTGTTTTATGGGGCGAATCTTCTTTCAAGAGTTCTGAAGGAAAAGGTATGCTTCCTCGCTGGCAAAACCACTGCGTAAGCTTTACCATCTGTCCTAACCGTTCCGATTGATTAATCGGGCATGCCTCCGAAAAAAAAATTAAAGTATGCTTCGAAAATGTTAAAATCACGCGCAGTAAATTCGTCCGATGCATGGCAATTGTGAGGTTTGTGTATGTTTATGTTTCGATTTTCTCCGACAGCTAATCAAAGGCGGAATTTTGTCCGATGATATCAAAAATAAATAATTAAACAAATAAACTAGAGGTTGCTGGTGTATTTGAGTTTTGGTCTGGTCTGGTGACCAAGGAAACGATTGCTTAATCCATGCGCCGACAGGCGTCTTTATTTCTGTTACGATTCGGATACCATGAACAAAATAAATGCTCCGATCGGAACTTTTGTCCGATCGTAAGTTTCTCCGAACGGATACGACGATAGGGCTAATGAGGTTTTTGAAAATTCTAAAGATGACATAAATGACACACACCCTACTTACTAATAAAACACGTCTATCCTGCCACAAGCGTCACTTACTTTAATATCAATGAAAAATGGAACATACAATGAGAATTTTTAAAATGTTGTTCAAATGCCATTTTTTTTTTTTTTTTTTTTACACTATCAGATCTTATTCAAATGGAGCTTAAAGCAAGCATCAGCAGATGAAAGAAGATTTGCCAACAATAAAATGTGTCCCACTGGCTCATCACTTAGTGCAGGTGTTAGTTGTTAATAAGCACAATGCAACAAAAACAAAAACACATGCACATAAAAACATGAAAACATATAAAGTCAAAATTAAACAAAATGACACAGAAACATTTAGGATCGTGGAGCGGTTCTGAAAATAGTTTTTAAATAACTTTTATTTAAATTAAAATCCAACACACAATTGTTCAAGTTATATAACTTTCTCATCCGCGTGAGAGGCTCATGCATGCCATAATTGGTTCTGTGATGTTCAATATTAAAAAGCTCAGAACTTCGAAGGTGGTACGACCGTCCGCGGAAGTTAAAACTAACAGGTCCGACGAATCAATTTGTCCAGAGATAAGTTGATGGAGAAAAATTAAGTCATTGTTTACTCTACGTTGATATAAAGATTGTATCTGCAAAAGCCTTATCCGATGCTCGTATGGTGGCAGAGGTTATAAGGATCAGCCCATGGAAGGCCTTTAAGAGCAAAGCGAATAAAATTATGCTGGACTGATTCAATACGTTTCTTATGGATTTCATAGAAAGGGGTCCATACTTGTGAGGCATACTCAAGATGCGGCCTAACATAACAGTTATACAAAGAGAGGGTAACGTATGGATCGTTAAATTCCTTTGCCCACCGTTTTATGAATCCAAGCATAGAGTTCGTATTTTTTACAATAAAGTTAACATGTTCAGAAAATTCCAGATTAGCACTGAAATTAACTCCTAAGTCCTTAAAACTAAAAACACGACTAATTTTATTTTGTGTTATATAATATTCAAACTTTTTTCTTTGAGAAAGTAATAGTTTGGCATTTTATAGGATTAAGAGTAACATTTTTTTACACCAACATTTTTATTACACCAAATACTGAAACTATCAAGATCAGCCTGCAAAAGAATATGATCATTGGGAGATTTGATTGATTTATAAATTTTCATATCATCTGCAAATATGAGAATCTCACTAACTTAAATATTTACCAAAATTAACTAAATGACATCTGAAATATGTATTAGGGATTCTAATAAATACGGCTGTAAAGCTTTAGCAGCTAATTTGAACTATTTATTTATTTATTTTTAAAATCTATTAATCGGCTCTAAATTCTCAATTTACTTGCATTTATCCAAATTTTAAATCAAATGTTTATGGCATCATTCATTTATATGTACCTATCTACCTATGAGTTATGTATACCTATACAATGTAGCTATAGATTTAGGTACCTTTTATTATCAATCTTCTTTGTACTGAGAATTGAAGGATAATGATTAATCCATTGCTCCCTTTGCACACTAGAAAATGTCTAATCACATTTTCATGTTACGCATCACATTGTCAAAATTATAACATATTCAATATAGCGGTACTGATGGGTATTAACTTTTGAATAAATTATTGACACATTTATGTAATGTAGGATTAAAATGGGGATCTGGAACACGCCTTAAATGTAGGTATTCTTTTAATAAATGACAACGTCAAGTCGTCGAAGCAATTTGAATGGATCTGAGTATGAATCACGATATTTGTTCCGTTATAGGTATATTTTCTTTGGTCGGTTAAAGAGAATCGTTCATGTGTTAACTATTTTTGTATTATGAATTATTTTATTCTCTTTTTGTAACATATTTAATTGGATTAAAATATCTCTGTTATATCTAGTTTTCATCGCACTATATGGAGATGCTAGGGCTATTTTGTCGTGAGACTTGCCAGTATCACGCAATCATCTCATCATAATAATAAAAAGTCAATAGTTATAGGTACAACTAACGGGAACAGGAAGGACACAAAATGCTTTTTCTCTTCCATACGTCATTTGATTGTGGACAACGGAGTATATTACCTTGGATATGTGCACTGTGAGTATAAGTACTGGGTATTTTATTTTAATTATTCTCATGCCATGACGATTTAATCCTGTTCTCAGACACTGACAACCTCCTAAATACCATGCAATATTCGTCTCGTCCTTGTCTCCTGTCTACCTGGTGTAATTAAAATGAAATATTATAGAGAATAAAAGAACTTCGTTTCAGCTTCGTAACCGTAGGTATAGGTATCTAATCTACCTATAATGTCTGGTTGTACATACTTTACAATGATGACAGCGTCAGCGAAGGCGCCGCCGCGTCGACATGTCAGCTTATAGGAGCCACAGGTGGTCTAAGTAACAGTACAAAGGGTAGATACATGTGCAGGATGGTCCTTTTGCATCTAAATTCGAAATAAATATATCTAGATTCAGGTAGTGTTTCTTTTCACCTATAGGTAGGGGAGAAGGGACAAGATGGATCGAGAGCAGAAAGGACTGAAATTATTATTGATTTAGTTTTTGCCACTGTCTTCTTTTCAACAATGAGGCTTAGTAAGAGACGTGTCTGGCTAACGCATCCACAACTATTATAAAAAAAGGGAAGCTGTACCTTAAACCTTAAAGTTTAGACCTTAAAAGTTTAAAATATGACATTTTTCTATAAATAATAAATAAATCATATTCATAGAAAGTTATACAAGCTGAAAACTTAAGTACTATAGTCCGTGGTGCCCCACTCTCTCCTATGTAGGTATAATGCACGTTGCATTTATTTTCACTTCAGGAAATGAATTCGAAATTAAATTGATACGCCACACAGACTTTAGTATATATACATTATAAGTATAGACATTTTGATTTTGCAACCTTAACAATTCACAGTTGTAGTATTCTATACCTACCTGTGTCTACCTCTGTAGGCGTACAGGTACCTACCTAGTACGTCCTTAAATCCGCGCAGATATATTTCCGCAATCGATCCCATGGTGACAGTTAAAATAGGAAATATAATTTAATAGACAAGCGTATCAAGGCGTTTTAGTAGGTAGCTATTATACATATATATACGTACAGTGTTGACCAAAACTTGAAGCAACTATATATTCTAAAAAATGCTTAGGGATTTAGTTCGTACTAATGAGTCAGAAATCTTAAATAATTTAATTTTTCTAATAGGTATGAGTGTTGCTATTTATTCTATAAAATCCACAAGCTCTTATAAACAGTTTATAGAAAAATAAAAAATAAATAATTTAATTCACTTCAAATTACTTTTGGCCAAAACTAAAGCAACTTTCGAGTTCCCTTTATTTTCGAAAGTAATATGAAGGTATGAGAAGAAAAATACCGTTATTTTGAAATATTTAAATGTGTCAGAATGTTAAACAAGAGTGTTGGCTCATCCAACACTCAGTTTCAGTTAGCTTAAAAAAAAAAATTAAGAGATTTCTTAAATGGCGCAAAATTAATAGATATTCTATTGAGTTTAAATCAAAATAATTAAACGTTTTTAAAAGTGTAAATTCACAAACCGAGTTTAAAAAAAAATATTTTATTAACAAATCAATGATATCCTGCTTTTATTTAATTTTATAATGGGTTGGGTACGAAATCCCGACTGCCGAAATCCCGACTGACGAAATCCCGATTGCCAAAATCCCGACTTACGAAATCCCGACCGACTAACTACTTTTTTTGGGTTCGGGAGCCCGTTTTTCAGAATCCTGTTTTTTAAAATCCTGTCTTTAAAATCCGGTTTTTTTAAATACTGTTTTTAAAAATCCCGTTTTTATAAAATCCCGCTTTTAAAATCCTGTTTTTTACCATCCCGTTTATTAAATTCCCGTTTTTATAAGACCGCTTTTGGAATCAACACAAGGTGTTTTATTTTAAAAATCGCCGCGATTTTTAAAATAAAACACCTTGTGTTGTTTCCAAAAGCGGGATTGAGTTTATTTTACAGCCCAATGCTGATGAGTAATGATGATGGGGTGACATAATCTTGCACATGTACCTACGTTTGCCGCTTTATCAAACACTAAATATTTCTCTTGCTTAACCAACCAGTTTTTGCAGAAAATGCAACTAGAAAAACAGTTAGCCGTTATCTGTTGAAGTTTATATTAATAAAAAAAAAAAATGTTCACACAAACCACAAACAACTTTATTGCTCAGCCCAGCTTTTCAAATTGGGTAACTGCTAGGTAATATTTATGTGTACAATATTCAGTAAATTTATCAAAATACGAAACGGGCTAAGCGGGATTAAACGGGATTTTAAAAAGCGGGCTAACGAGAAACGGAATTCTGTTTAAACAGGATTATTAAAAGCGGGATTTTAAAAAAGCGGTACTTTAGAATCGGGATTTAAAAACGGGATTTTAAAAAAGGGGCTTCCGAACCGCTCCCACTTTTTTTTGGTGAAGGCAATTTAAAACTAAATTTTGTCAATAAAAATTAATTGCAAAACTGTTTCATAATTTCATGTAGGTATCGTTTTTACTGGTTATTTTTCATGTATTTAACTTGTTATCTTGGTAGCTTACGGTATGGCCAGTCGTCTGGCGGGCGCCGCCGGAGTCCAAAGTTTCCAAATGCAACAGTACCTGTTTCGCTTCTTATTTTCTTTCTTTTCAATTCCTTTTTTAAATGATTAGATGAATCCGTTACATTACAAAAATAATTAAAAAGAATCTCTTCTTACCCTTTAGGGAATTAAATAGATGTGAGTGAAAGAACGGTTCATCGAAGAGCTGTTAATGGCGGTTTATCATCTTTTAAGATTGTAAAAAAAACTTTTATTTCTGAACAGAAAGGCAAGGTTGAAATTTGGCAAAAATCAATTGTTTCTAAGTGGAAGACGGTGTTAATTACCGATAAACCTGAGCTCAAAATGAAACGATCGAACAGTTGCCGACCTGCTCATCGGCTAATCAAACGAGCTCTTAATCTTCGGATAACACGTAGGAACGAATATTATGATCTGGGGATGCTTTTCTGGACATGCTATGCGGGTTCAATTCATAAAATAGATGGTATTATAAATTAATTTGAGTAAAAAGTTATCTGAGGAGGATGTTCCACTGAAATAGACATTCCATAATGATAATGACCCGTAGTATACTTCAAAAAGAATCAAAGAATGGTTTGTAGTGCAAAAAATTGATGTAATGGGAATTTCCCAGAGCTTTCAGGTTTCAGTGATAGTATAAAAATTTCTCTCATATGCGTCCCAAGCCATAGCGAGATACAAGGCAACGAGCGAGCAGATGATCTTGCTATGAAAGGATCAGCCCTTCTCGTCTCTCAGGCGGAATCAGTAGATCTTCCACTGGGCTTCGGTAAGGGCAGAATATATGACCATTTCCTTTTAGAATCAACAAAGAGGTGGCAAGGTTTGGCAACCTGTAAAATATCTAGAAAGATATGGCCAACCTATGACAAAAACAGATCGAATCATTTAATAAAACGAAACAGAATAGACACGGCCAGGATCGTTGCAATCGTCACTGGCCATTGGCCAATAGACGAACATGCAGCTTAACTACGCATACCTTCAATAGCTACTGCCTTAGTTGTAGAAATCCGCTAGAGAAGGAAACTATTGTGCATTTCCTCTGCTAATGTCCGGCCCTGGCTAGGTCTCGTCTCCAGGCATCCGGAAGCCTGTTTTTTCTTCCCTTGAGACTGCGGGCACAGACCAAATACTGATCCCTTTAGCTTAACAGTCACAACCAATATATCACAAAAAATTAGGTCAAACGAGTTATGGTATCAAAACGGCGCTAATTGGGTTTCTTCGGAACAGTTGTTCTGCGAAACCGCAATTTAACCTAGCTATGAGATATCCTAAAACTGCCATTGTTGCTGCTGAAGCGAGTAAAGATAAGTGTTGAAGTACTTTTGCGTTGAGATGGCGTTAGTGCTAGTCATTTTTACACATCAGTACCCGTGCGTCTAGCACACTTATTTTTTTATTTATACCTAACTAAGGGTAACTTGCTAGAAAACAAAGGATACTTCCATACATTTGTAAAATCATAGATAACTATCCAGGATTAAATATATAAGTTTTTAATTTTCGACTGCTCTGAAATCAAAGTGTATACAAAGATAAGAACCATTAATAGATTTCAAGCTCTGACTAAAAATTCCTTTAAATCGAGAATGAAACTATAGTAATAATTTGTTTAAGCAAAGTTCATTTTCTACCTTTTTACACTTACTACTTGGGAGGTTTGATGATGTGCTTCGAGATAATGTTTTTGAGATTAAAAAAAAAAAAAAACTGATGTATCACCATTTTACTCCACAAAAGACAAACTCGTTAATATTAACCTAGTAAGAGAAACTCCGATAGACATTGTAATAATTTACACGAACTGTTAGCCAAAACATGTTTTGATATATCTACATATATCTACTATATCTATTGGACATGTCAACATTTGTTTGTTAGACTTTCGGCAAAGACCTGGTACGAGGTACGACTTTACTTTTGTATTTCAGATGTCCAACTGATAGCATCACATCACGTACTGTCAATTTTAATAAGCAAGTGTGTAACGAAACACATATTCAAACCACAAAGAAAAGAAATTCACGGGAATTTAAGTGCTATAATTATGCATACCAAATCTTGGAATTATCTTAAAAAGACTTAACTCCGTGCTGGATCGTTTACTGAGCAGTGCCGTTACTTAGTTTTTACTTGCGATTATAAGTACTATAAGGCAAGTTATGAATTCGTGCAAAAAAAAGTTTTAAGATAAGAATCAAACATGACATAACGATGATAGCGAAGTCGAAAAAAGTGGGTCTGGCAATTCTCTCTGTGTGTCTGTCTGTCAGTCTGTCAGTCTGTCAGTCTGTCAGTCTGTCAGTCTGTCAGTCTGTCAGTCTGTCAGTCTGTCAGTCTGTCAGTCTGTCAGTCTGTCAGTCTGTCAGTCTGTCAGTCTGTCAGTCTGTCAGTCTGTCTGTCTGTCATTCGCACCTGCAGCCTAAACGGTTGGACCGAAATCCTTTAAACTCGGTGATTTTTAGAAAAACAGTCAGGGTTTTTTTTTAATTTAGTTCTAGGCCTAAAACTAACGGTAACTGTCATATAACGGTTATAAAAAAAATTGTTTTTCTCGAAAACCGCTCTAACGATTTTTATAAAATTTGATATAAGTTATACGAAAAAAAGCCTTTCAGATGGCTTGAACCATGTTTCTTTAGGAATAGTTTAACAGTAGATACCTGCCATATAACGGTTTTTTAAAATTTTGAGTTTCTCGTTAACGACTGAGTGGATTTTTACAAAATTTTATTTCTAAAAAGGCCTAGATAGCCATTAATGGCGTACTTAATTTTTACCTGCTCAATAGGGCAAGTATTGGTTTCGTGTAAAAAAAAATTTCGAGGTTTTAATCAAACCTGACATTACTATGATAGAGAAGCATAAAAAAGTAGGTTTCATCATGCCGTCCGTCGGTCTGTCTGTGCGTATGTGCGTAGGGGCGTGTGTGCGTATGTGTGTTCAGAGCTACAGCCTAAACGGTTTGACGGATTTTCTTGAAACTTCGTGTCTAGCACTTTTTTATGATCCATCCTAGAGGATGGATTTGATTTTTGTTTTAGCCCGGCTATAACGGGTACCTCCTATATAACGGCTTCATTTTTTCCAAATTTACTCAAAAACGGCTCTAAGGATTTTGATGAAACTTTGTAAACGTTAAATTTGTTAATATAACTGTTTTTCAGGTTTTTGGCTGAAATTCACATTACGGAGAATTGGTGTTAATGGTTTTTACAAATTTGGCTATAAATTAATGACGGCTTACGCGATTTTATTTAAATGTGATATGGCACTTAAATAAGAAAATTGACATAAGATGGCATTATAAGTTTTTGGCTAAACAACGGTTTTATGATAGCTACCATACAACTTAATCTCTCGTTTAGGCCATTTTTCGATATCTTTTGCCTTTTTACATAGTTAAATATACCTACTGAATTTTTCGTAATCCCATAGTTCGCGACAAGAGTAAGTTCGTGCGACCGAGTCGTGCATTTTATTTAATGACGTTTCTTAAAAAAGTTAGATTAATTAAGCAATTTTTTTTTTGAAAATTGAATATTTTGAAAGCCAATTTATGAATATATTTTGAAAATTATTTTTCGGATGGAAATTATTAATTAGCTTAAATTGGAATGCTCCTTAATTTTCAAAAAAATATTTTAAAAAAATTGTTTGAAGAAAATCGATTTTTTCGAAAACTGGACCTACGATTTTGAAAACAAAAAGTTAAATATATTGTAATATTTAATTATTACTGGCATACCACGATTTTCTCGGAAAACTCTCTTTTGTTATGAAGTGATTTTAAAAGTTATTTATTTTTATTATTTTTTAAAAATATTTCTTATTCAATTATTTGAAAAAAATTAGGAAACAATTTCATATAAAATTCGTCCCTTTGGAGATTATCTCTTGGGGATTTCGATTTTGATCCATTTTCACTTGGGGATTTTGTCCTTGGGATTATGTCTTTGGGACAAACATCACCAACCCTCTGTGCTTTATCAACGATGGTATTTTTGAAGTGAAGGCTTCTTCGGTTCTTTTTACTTCCGATTCGATCTGGCTTTGTTACTCCTAGAAAGAGCCCTCCATCCATACAATTTGTTTCTTGGGTTAACCCAACCTACTCGCTCTTTTTGGTGCACCTTAGACCAATCGTCCTATATACACTACAGTAATGCTACATTTTAAAGTTCAGTTCAGTTACGAAGTTAAGTATACCTATTATGTATAGAAGTATAAAATCCATATTATTTGGTAGGGACAGAGTATATTAACCGATATATTATATTTGTACATATAAATAGCTACATTTATATCTCCTTAACATGACAAATTCCTTACTTTCTTAGAAATATAATCGATGACAACATTTCTTCTAATATGGTTCATTATTTATCGCTGTGGGTAAGAAAAACAAGCGCTAAAAATTCTTTAAGATTTGAATTTGTCAAGCAAGGCGAATGCGAAGTGCGAATTTACAAAAACTAGATCAGTGGACTGACAAGACAACCCTAAATTTTATATTCTCCCTTATTTGATTCTGTCTGATGTCACAAACGAACTTGAAAACAGGAAGTAAAAATACTTCCTACCTATTCTACTTGTTGCCTTACAGAAGATTAAGGGAAGATGTGTTAGGAGGCGAAACGAGCATCTTAATAATATTTTATACTTTGTATATCTCTCTTAAACAGATTGTGGTATAGTAAGGCAAATAATTTTTAATGTGGGAATTTTCTTCCCTCTTGAATCAGGAAACGTTTACACATGATGCGTACAATGTGATTGTACACATTGCATTAAAGGGGTCCCAAGGAATTTAGTTCTTGGCAAAGAAAATCATTGAGATTGCAAACCAAACGAAACAAAACCATCAGATGAATGTTGAAAACGAAAAAAATCAAAACGATTAAATTATGCAAATTATTTTGTATTGTTGTTACAGGCGCGTTGGAAAAATCATCTTAATTAATTTGAAGAATAATGCCACAGCTGCTTTGGATAAACTGATGATGCGAATAGGTTTTATTTGATTTCTTAGATTCATCTCCTCATGGTCATTTTAATTCCTTTAGAGTTGTTATAAGAAAAATTGATAATTTTTTTTGAAAAATCGTGATTCGACAGTTTAGGGTTTTAAACTCGGTTTTATAGGCCTTTCACAGCGAATCGAAATCTATAGATTTCGAGTCAAAAGATTTCCAAATCTCTTTGGAGCGTTCACACCACACGAAAACTAATAGCGTGCGCATGCAATACAAAAACGACACAGTGAAATCATGAACGAAATTTTTTGTCCTTCTTTTCGTTTTATGGTACGCAGCTCCACGGTGAAACGGTTGATAACCGGTTCAAGTCTCCGCTACTCTATACAATCTTTTCGCACACAATTTAATTGACCGGGATAATAATTGCTCGCGAAATTTTGACGTTTGTATTTTGTTTGTGTTTTTTTGTGGTTATTATTATTATTAAAAAATGGATTTCTGTTCTTTTTATTTGTTTTTTGGGTGTTTTGAAAATTTTTTTTTGCAAATGGGAAACTCTACATTACAATTTGTCCGATACCGTTTCGTTATCATTTCGTCTGTGTTTTTGGAGACGACGTAAAATTTCGTTTCACTTCAGCTGCATATACTAGGCTTGAAGGAAAGAGCAATTCTTTGCGTAAATTAAAAACGCTATAAGTAGATTTTGTTTGACGTTTCAGTAAATTTGTACAATTTATTTTCAAAACAAATCTACTTATGTATGTACTTTCTTTTTTCTTCACTTTTATGTATTGAAAACAATATTTCTGATTATACATATGTAAACCTACATGATTTTTCTAAAATTAAAACAAAATTTTTAGATTAGTTTTGACGGCCATCTTGTCAGCAGTTTTGATGCGACATGCTAAATTTTTCAAAGGTAGGTATGTTTGTTTACACAAATTTCTTCTGCAAGTAGATTTTGAGGATATTTCTTCTAAATCTACTAGATTTCAAAATTTGAAATTATATGGGAAGTCTTCTTGATTTTTATGAGATTTCGAAATTTTTGCTCGAAGTCTAGATTTTGATTCGGCGTGGAAGGCCTATTAAAAGCTTAATACTCCCACTATGCTTAATACCAAATGGAAATCTTTTTTAAACCAGGTCCTTAAAAGTGTTTGGCTCTTAGGCACGCCAGTAATATTTGCAACGCGTTTCTAATTTACTCAAAAATTTGAAGACCTAAAACCAATCGGTTTTTTGTGTATGATTAAGAATTGATATATACCTAAATATAAGCATTGACCACAACAGTTCAATTCACAATTTTGAAAAAAAATTGTTTTAGACTTTTCTTTTTAATTTTTTAATACAAAATTTTGAGTTTGCATGCGAATTTTTCCAAAAACTTTTTACATATTTAACATAATTTCAAATTAATATTAAAAGGGGGTGGGGGGAATGGACGCAAGTGTTCGCTGTTGTGCGGGGTGTTTTATAGGTAAAGAATCTGTAAGGAAATGAGGAAAATCTCAAAAATGTTCTATTCTTGCAGGAATAATATGAACGAGTTATGATATTCATACAGATTTGTTCAATGGACTGTTTTTTTTATTGATTTTGGGAAGAGTATTACATATTTAAATAAAATTGTGGTTTTTAATAGTTACATATTTTTGATAGGCGCATTAATTTCCAAAAAAAATGTCATCAAGAAAGTATTGAAAATATATATACGCAACACTCTTGTCTTTGAAAAGTGGTTTGACGGCTGAAGAAATCAAGAAGGTAAGATTGTAGAATATACAGAAGTAGGTTATTTATCAACAAACAAAAATAAATAAGTGAAAGTCTAACTAGTGGGGGTAACGGTAGCTTCAAGTTCGAACTATGGGCAGGTTTTTGGAAAATGAAACTTGCATTTGTACCTGGAAGAATCAACTCAAAATATTTAATTGGGCTGATGGAGGATATGAAGCTCAAGAAAACTGAAGACTTATGCGGAACTGACTTGATATTTCAGCAAGAAAACGTGCCTATTCATGTCTTTCGAAATCTACGAGAAACTGGTTCCACGCTCGAGGCAAAATATATTACAACTTTCGACTGACTATCTCAAAGTCCCGATATAAATCCTGTCCTAAATCAATGCTTTATTATGCAAATAAAATCCAATTTAACAACGTCCAAGAGCTTCGAGGGCGTGTAACTGAACAATAATGGCAGACTTAAAGAACTTTGTTGACTCGATACCAAGGCGAATGCTGACGATTCTAACAGCAATTTGTGGATCCACAAAAAAATTAAATTAATTTTTTCCAGTTTCATCAAACTTGAAAAGCATGTTTAATTAAAAAAAAGGATTTAAGTTTTTCAGCGCTTTTTGTTAATGATAACAACATGGATTTGATTCCGGTACTTAAAGATAAGATACCAACATTATCATGTATTATTGTACCGATGTTATAAGTACTATCTAGCAAATACAATTTAAAATTTTAGTTTTGTAGTTGTTTTCTGAGAAATGTATGTTTGTATATATTTGAAAAAAAAAAAAACGGCAGTACCTAAGTGCATGTTCACTTGAATAGGTATGTTGTTTCATTTTTGAAATTACAAACAGTCCGTACTAAGGAGCAACACACGACGGAAACAAATCATTGTCGGCACATGAATTTAATAAATAATAATTACGAAACACATTTTTTACTCGGTCTTATTGAATGACCCGGCCCGATTCGAAGAGCCAACCCGTTTTGACATAATGTACCTACAACCATGATTCGCGAGATAGTCAAAGGCCCCTTTTGAACCTTCATTTTTAGCTAGCGCCCGATGCATTTTGCTTACCAAAATGCAGTAGATCATATGATGCCACGTGCAACGAAAACAGCCCTTTGTCGAGTAATTGAGTTCCTTTACTTAAGATAAGATTTGGAAATTCAGTTCACGAATGGATTAGAAAAATGCATGCATCCTAACAATACATAATGTATGCATGTACGCAAAACACAAATTTTTGAAAATGCAATAGTTTCTATCTACATATACAGGGTGATTGGTATAAGGTGCACCAAAAAGCTTGAGCGTGTAGGTGGAGTTAAGACAAGAAAAAAATCGTATGGAAAAAGACCGTTTAGGCGGGAGGGGCAATTTTAAATCAGAAAAAAATTATTTAAAAACAACGGTGAATGATACAAAGCCTTGTTATATTTTTTTGGAAAGCCAGAAAACTACTATTTTATTTATTTTTTAAATTAAGTTGTTCAAGTGAACAGTTTTTAAAAAAAATAATTTTCAAACTCAAAATTTTGAAAAAAAAAAACTAAAAAAAAAATGTTTTAACTATTTTTTTTCAAATTTTTATGTAATTAACTATTATTATTTTTTTTTTAATACAATGCTCTTATTAATTTTTAGTCAAAAACAGAAAACCGGATGCCAAAATATATTTTAGTTTTTGAGAAATTAACATGTATAATGTAAAACTGATGTATAAATTTACTGGACTATCAAGGACATTTTCGTATCTTTTGTGCTTTTATATGAATTTTCACGATATTTTTCTTTTAATTTAATTCTTTGTCCATAACTTTCATTTGATTTACCATACATATTAATTAGAGAAACATTTCATACAATAAAATAAAATACGTGTTTTTATGGGAGTTTATATTACTGTAGTAATTTTTGCACAAAAATAATTTTTATTGGAACAAAACAAAACAAAAATAAATGTTATACATAATTATAGTGTCGTGTACTCACCTCTTTTCCTTAATGAAAAGTTTTAATTTCAAGCTGCTTTTGCTATTTAATTTAACTTTCACGCCAACTGAGTAGGAACAAAACTTCAGCAATCAAATTCAGCAAAATTTACATAATGTATTTTTATTTGAACTTTGTATATTCTACGACATTTTATTTTAACAGAAGTTCTTTTATAATAAACATTAAAAGTTTTTTATTTGGTTTATTAACAATATCATAGTGTTTTTTTTGTACGTGGTGAATCTGTATACAATACATGTTTTGAAAATCTACAAAAATAAAGTTTGTTTTTTTCATAAAGTTCAAAACTTAAAACAAAAGAAAATAATTTACTATTTGAGACAATTAACTATTTTATGGGATAAGTCGCTGTTTTTTTTTTTAAGTTTAGTTTTTTTTGGTTTAATAAACAAAAACAGTATCTGAAATTTAATTTTAGATTTAAATTTACAATAATTTTTTTTAGTTTCATCTATTTCTTTCGGCATTATATATACTACTTCTGGAATTAAACATCAAATTAAAATATTTTTTTTACACATTAAGTTTAAAATATTTATCAAAACTTTTAAACATCTAAAGATGTCAACCTTAGTGTTAACGTTATATTTTGTTAAGTTTTATAAATGAAATTCACAAAATGTTACACAGTTTTTTTTTCAAAATATATTCATATTACTTTGAAGACATTTAAAGTTATTCATGCATACATAACTAAATTTAACTTAAGAACTATCAATATGTCTTGAGTCGCTGAGGTACACGTGTTCCGGTCTCCCATTCGTCAATACTATGTTCAGTATGATGAGAATGAAATGTATGCTAAGATATATGTAAATCTCTAATACTGTTGTCAATATTTCTGTTTATATTTTTTTTTAATTCAAAATAACATTTATTGCTTTAGAATACAAATTTCTAATAGGCCCCTAATAATACACATTACACAAACATGTTTGCACAAGCGTTTGAAATATAAAACATAAACGCAAAATGTGCAAGCATGTTTGTTAAATGTATGCGGCATATTCCAAATGGCTTAATGAATGTGTACATCACTTTATAAAAACAAATTTTAAATATAATTCCCTGAATGTAATTAAAGTGTTCTCATTTCTATCAATACACAGGGTGATTGGTGATTGCATCAGAAGACTAGCACGAGCAGGTTGATTCAAGACAAGAAAAAGTCGTAAGGAAGAGATGGGGTCTATATTCCCACGCTTAGGTGGGAGTGGAAATTTGCTAAATAAATGTTTTATTCAAGTTTATTTAGGTTTTTAAAAAAAAAATCGAACTCAAAATAAAAAAAAAATGAATTTGTTGTTTTTTGGATTATTTATTAAGTGCAATAAAAAGTACTTTTGAGCAAAAAGACCGTTTTTTGGTGGTTTATACGTATTTTTGAACTTTGAGGTCACATATGAAATGGGCAGATTATCTGGCAGATTATTTTTTTTTTTATTTTTTTCCTTCCATATAAGTTATTTTTATTAACACAATCCGCTCATTTTAAATATAACTCTAAATCCCAGACGTAAATAGAAAACATCAACAAAAAAAACAGTCTTTCGGGGACAAAAGTGCCTCTAAAACGAGCTCATGTTTTTTTCTTTTTTTTTTTTTATTTCTCAAAAACTAAGAAACGGGTTTTAGGTGTTTGACTAAAAATTAAAAATGTCTTCGAAATTGAACAATTTTTATTTTAATTTTAATTTTTATTCTCAAAAATCATTGACTAAAACAACTTGAGTAAAACTTTTAATTAAAGAATATAATTTTAACTTTGAGAAAAGCTTTAACACATTATAGACTTTTTATTAAAGAATATAATTTTAACTTTGAGAAAAGCTTTAACACATTATAGACGTTGTTCTTTTTCGTTCAGATCAGAGCTCTGAATAGGGTTTGAACCAACGTTGCCACCACGAAAAAAATAGTGGGTGCCTTTTTGAGGGACATTTTCTAAATAAAAGGGGGCAAATCAATTCGAAAAAGAAATCGAAAAAACTCAAACTGTATTTTTACACTAAAAACAACAAGTTTATTAATATTTTGTGTTTTGTATATTGTTCTAAGTTCTCATGTATAGATATCAATACTAGTAATATAGGAAAATTAATCATATTCGATGCAACAAATATTGTATCCAGACTTTTTTTTATATTTCTTAGTTGTCAGTTTTTTTAGTTGCCTATTGTATTACTTTTTTTTCCCCCATTTTAAGAAATTTTTTTTTTTTGGAAAATCGGTTTTCAAAATTATTTTTTTCTTATCTTGAATCTTTGTCAAACCTACTCAATCTATGTTTTCTAGTTGCATCTTAAGGCAATCACCCTGTATAATGTATACAAGATAGAAGAATATATGCCACATAGCAGAAAACTATTTGAAATTTATTCATAACATTATAGTCGTATGTATTTTTTTATCGAAGATTCAATAATTGAATTAATTTCCTATCATTTTATGTTAAAAACATAATTTGTCTTTTTCATATTAATTATAGTTTAAGTTTAGTGTTATTTTTATTTGAGCATTAAACTATCTATTTAATAAATATCGTATCGTCCTTTTTTTGTCTATTTATTTTGTGGTTAGCGTTGTAGTTACTTTTATCATATACTTTTGAAGTATTTTTCTTTTAATTTATTTACATGTACAACCATTAAATTAAACTTTTGAATAGATATGTTTAAGGTTTCTTCATTTCTAAATTATTACAAATTATAACATAAATAAACAAAACAATTTTTATCAGAAATACGCATACTAGTACTAATGTATTAATTTGTATATATCTACATATATGTACCTAGTAATAAAAATATGTATAATTCATGTTTTTTTTTGCAAAATGCTTAAGAGGTAGATTTTTTGGCTGATATGAAGTTGTTTTAATGGTACACATATTTTGTTCAATTCTGAGGTAGATATGAGTTTGTTATCAATCTGAGTTCTATAAGCTGAGATTTATTTAAACCATACTCAATATTAAAAATACTTTCTGCAAAACACTGAATTTGTTAAGACTTTTTTAAGGAATATGAAATGTTTTTTAAATTTCAAAAATTATGTTAGGATAAATGGGGAAACATTTGCCAGGATTTCGGAAAGTTGACCTCTCACTCAACTCATATATAGCCTTTTCGGGGTTTAAATTTGCTCGAAATCACTTTGGTTTATATTTCATCTTGATACCCAAATTACTTCAATTTTTAAAAATCAAATAAAAAAATTAAAGTGATGAGGTAAAGCCTACCCTGTGGGTGATGTTGTAAAGTAATGGCGGTGGGGTGGAGATTACCCATAAAGTACCTAAATATCAAAGTTAATGCAAACAAAAAAAACACTTACTATTAAGAAAACGTAACAACACAAATATATTGATTTAAATTTTAAAAATCATTAATTTTTAAATTATTTAAAAAAATATTTAAAATCTAAATTATTTTAATTGAATTTTATTTTTAGATTGCAATTGGTCACTGGAGTCAATTTATACCACTGATAAAAATATGTAACTCATTCAGTGAATTAGCCACCAGAAAATGCACTTCACAAAGGAGCTTTGTTAAGCAAAAAGGTCCCCATAAGATGTTTTTTTTAAACATATTGGTTGGTATCTTTTTTATTTGTTAAAAGCTAATTCAAATCACTTCTTCATATTTCAGAAAATATATTAACAAAAAGATATTTAAAACGATAAATAAATATGTACTACTACAAAAGTATGACATTTGTTTACGTTTATATTTTCGTTTCCTGGCGACAAAAAAAAACCCTTCCAAATTGGTCGGTGTTTATCTGAGAACTATCAAACTTTATTGATGGGTTTCAACAAAAATCGATCTTTCTATATTTTACATTTGGTTGGCTTGGCTTAAAAACTGGATTGTCAAATGTATACCACTGGCTTAAGGTCCCCATTCTCCTCTACATAAGTTAAATATTATTGCTACTAAAAAAAAAAGGTTTTGATATAAATTTTAGGTAGTTTAAATTGTCGGAAAGTGAGAAGAGGAAATAATAATTAGCTATTTTTATTTTTTTATTTTTACGCTTTCAACAATATTTTATATTGATTTAAATGATGTTGTAATACCTACCTATCTCAACTTATGAACATCAATGCTATTTGTTTTTTTTTTCATTATTTTGTTTTAGGTTATTTTCTTACATTAAAATAATATAACTCATAACAATATTATTGCAATTTAGTTTTTGATTATTTCTATATTATCTTGCATCCAAAGATAATATTTATAAACTATATAACAATGATATGATTGCATCAACAGGAAAACAAAGTACAAAAAATTAATATCTTTAAAACTAAATAAAATGTATAATAACAAAATATTGTGTGATTTTAAAATAAATTGGAAGAAGCTACAGTACCATTTACTTTTAGTACCTGACGAAATTTTAGCTGCAGTAGGTATAGTTCCTGTTTTTTTTTCATTTTCATCCTTCAAGTTCGATTTTCCTTCACAAAAATGTTTGCCGTAATTTAAAGTTGCAGGCTGAAGTATTTGTCAACTAATTTACTGTAAAAAATAAAAAAAAATAATTAAGTAACAAATTGTAAATACATATTACCAAAATTAAACTTATCTAGGTAAGGAAAATTATTAAAAAAATAATTTATCCATCGAGACCTGAAGTATGTTGTTTTAAACTTAAAAAAGTATTTAGATCATACAAAATGTATGTTAGGTATAATTTGTATTTTTATATGTGCCCATAACAAGTCCCTTAAACTTAGGGGACAGTTTAAGCTAACATTGAAACTTGAAAATCATCATTGAAAATTTCCTTTTTTCAATTTTCATCAACTAATACCTATTTGGGTTTTATTGCGAATATTAATAGGAAAATCTAAGTTAGAGTAAGAAAATTTCAATAAAACGAAACTGTATAACATACATACATCGGCTCTAAGTTTGTATACAAACGTTCTCAGACAACTATTGTGAATTATTTATCGCCAGTAAGAATTAATAGCGAGAAAAGGAGATGTAAGATTAATAGTACAGTCAATGGGGAATCATCTGACAAAAGTTTGGAAGGCCTCCAAGTTTGAATGCAATTTAGTAGGGGGGTTAATTTTGAGAATAAAACTGAGTTTGCGCGAAATTTGGTCTTGTCTGCAGCGGCAGCCGCCATCTTGAATTAATTTTTTTTCGTGTTTTTTCTACGTTTGTGTGCGTGTTTGTGAATAAACCATTAAATACTTTTTTATTGCATTTTGTATTATCTACAAAATGGTACTGTAAATTATATTCGTAGTACGAGTATCTTAGAAGTAATACAAAAAAAAACGGGTAAAAAAATCACCTTAATTATCGAGTTGCTCGTTACTTTCTTGACTTAATCTACACGTTTTAGCTTTTTGTTGCATCTTATGCAAATCACTCTGAATAATTGCAAGTAAAAAGCAACATAAATATATGCATTTTATACTGTTCCGGCCGTTCGTCGTAGTGAAGTCGAAAATCAACCGAATTTTACAAAAATACATAATTTTGTTTGCAAACAAAAAATATATTGACAAGGGGCAGTTATTTTTGACATTTGTTTCGCTGCGTTAATTTGTTCATATTTTTATTATCGGCCGTTTCATTATTGCATCTTTTTTTTATTGATTGTATCTAAAGCGATCTAGATATACATAGGTTTGTATCATTGGGAAAAACTGTTTATGCTTTTATATAAATACTGAGACACACTTAAATGAAATTCGTAGCAATGTTGTATTAAAGGAACGACAAAAAATAATTAAATTAAATAAAATAAAATTGTTAACAATAGTCAACTATTGTTATTAACGTACTAAATAGCTATCTGAACATTTCTGGATAGGCTCTTGAACAAAAGGAATCTCAATGGGAAATTTATATTTTAAAAATCTTATTTAATTCAATTGACACAGCAAAAAGCTTAAATTTTATTCACCCTAATGAAAAGGGATCAAATTAAACTGGGATCAAATTCAACAATTTGCACACGGACTAAGGTGATTAAGTCTTTTTTTCACTCGTTTTTTTCTTTATAACTTCTAAGATACTCCTACTACAAAAATAATTTTTACACCATAGCTAACGAGGGGTTTGTCACTAGCCAATTTAGTGGTTCAATGATTGTAATATTTCAAATGACTTCATATGATTTCAGGTGATTTCAAGCAGTATTTAAATTGATTTAAAAATTTTGTGATTGCATTGATTTCAAATAAATTTACTCATTTCATATGTTTGAAAATTAATTCAAGTGATTTCATTGTGATTTCAATTCGTGGTTTCATTATGGCATTTATGATTACATGATCGCAAAAAAACTTAAAATGATTTCAAATATTTTTGATGATTACAAGAAATCATTTGAAATCTATAACCAAATTTTTACTTTTTAATTTCATCACTTGAAGTAGTGATTGCACCTGATTTCAACTTGATTTCAAATGATTGCAAGTATAAATATTCAGGTGATTTCATTCGTGATAAACCCCTTGATAGCTAATACAAATTGCAACAAAAAAGTATTTAATAGTTTATTTTTTCATAAAAACACAAGAACAGGAAAAATATTAAATTTAAAATGGCGGCTGCTGCACAAGACCAAATTTCGCGCAAACTAAGTTTTATAATCATAATATTAACTAACACCTACAACATACTGCATTCAAACTTGGAGACCTTCCGAAATTTTGTCAGAAGGGCCATATTTAACTCTCCATTGACTGGACTACGAGTAGTATTCGCTATAAAGTAATTGTTGTCTTTGTAGTGCATGCAAATATTTTTTCAATAAAACACGCCTAATGTTGGTGTTAATTGGTATTAAAATAAAGAAATGAATTATAGAATTTTTCAATTAAAAAAAAAAGGAAATTTGAGCTAAATCACCGAAACCTTCCATTTCAATGATCATGAAATCGATTTTCATCATTAAAATCACAAAAGTGGTAATATTACGCGAATTAAAATGAAACTGAGTTATTCTTTTAATAGAAACAAATTATAATTCAGTACCTTCATTTCAATACCAATTAACATCAACGTTGTTGGGTAATTTGCATTAAAATTGAAAAAGAACATTTTAATCGATGAGTTTCAATAACTGGCTTTTTAACTCGTTTTTATAGGTCAGGGTCCTAAAGTCAGGCAACTAATTACCGTCCTATTTGTAAAATAGTAGAAATTCCTAAACTCTTTAAATAATAGTTTACAATAAATTGATTTTTCTTTTAAAGAAAATTATGTCCCCTCTGCAACATGGCTTTATCTCTGGGAGGTCTACCTACTACAACAAATCTTACTATTTTTAAAAACTATGTGATAGGTCTGGTTCTCTCGAGATAGGTTTTCAGCACGATTGAAAGAATAGCAGATTACGACACTTGGTTTTTTTTTATCTTTTTGTTTTTGTGCTTTTGTCACTTGAGACGTAAGCACAAACAGAAAAACAATTAAATGGTGGAATCTTGTTATGACTTTACCCCAACCAACGAGAAAAAGAGTGCAAGGTGCTTACGTCACAAGTGAAAATTACGTCACAAGTGAAACAACAACAAAGTGAAAATGCCAAAGTGTCGTAATTTTGTATTCTTTTATGCATGGGTCTTCAGTGTGATGTAGTTTACATTGATTTCTCTAACTAAAGCGTTTGATAAGGTAAATCACGCAATTCTTATTGCCAAACTTGAAAACATCGGGTGTCCCTCATCAAGATATACCTATTCATTTAGGATCCCTTTTTTTTTTTAATTTTTATACTATATTCCTAAATATTTCAATCATTGTATGTGCTTAATTTAATGTATGCGGACGAACTCAAAATAGTTACACGTAAATTGCTTTGAAAATAAGAAACACGGAAAAACGTCGAAAACAATACCGGTAATATAGCCATTTTCTGACCAAACTTACCTGTCTGACCATCAATTTTGGCAAATTTTAGAGCTAAACTTATCGGTTAGTGTTCAATTATAAATAATCACAATAATCTTTAAAAATGAATAAACAACAAAATGTTTTATCAACCAAAAATCTTTCCAAATTAAACATAGTTTTAGAATATCCCAAATGGCATATTATACCAATGCATACATATCTGCAGTTTTCAATTTGATTTCAGAACATTCCGAGTTGCCAAAGCGGTAGAAATGCGGAACACTGAAAATAAATGCACTCGATTTGCGATTTCGTTTCATTTGAGTCGATTCCTGAAACCCACATACATACCTATGTAATGTAGGTATATAGCTGAAAATTTCAATAATATCTTTACATACATACCTATGTAATGTAGGTATATAGCTGAAAATTTCAATAATATCTTTTTTGATGCCAGTTAGCTTCTAATGATAGAGTAGAATATGAAACCACAGTTTTGCAAAATTTGAGATGGTTGTGTCCAAGACTTTGTGTTTTTTTGATTTGTAAACGTATTGTGCATTTCTCGCTCGATACATAGATAGAGAACAATTTAGTGGCATTTTTATTCGTGTAGTCCCCTGGGAAATGGGAACCAGTGATTTGAAAAATACTGTCCCATACGGCCTGTACTAACTTTGTTAGATGAGTTATAACCAAATTTTATTAAATGTTATAACCAAATTAAATCTATACCTAATTAATTAACCTACCTTTCTTAAGTAATAAACTCTTCCAAATGCAATATACTTTAAAGCTTTGTCCATATTATTTATAGCCCAGGCCCCCAATTAGGGAAAACGAAGCGATTCGTTTTTAGACGAGAAAATGAAATTTTGAATGACAAACTATTTTTGATTTTATCTCTTTCGTTTTGTATGTTCGTGGAAATCAGCTGTCAATTGGATGGATTGAAAGGATTCGCTTCGAATTAAATAATTAAACAATTCTAAATGGGTCAGAAAGCAGATATCGAATTGAAAACGATTCCCTTCATATTCCCTAATCGGGGCGGGGCACAGTTGAATACGTGCATACAAGGCTTGATAAAAAATCCTTTTTTGAAATGTTGGAAATTTGCTTACCTATATTTATGATTTTATTTTGTGCTTAAGGCCGTTTGTAAATTGGGTTAAAAGTTGGTTAAATCGGTAAAATTTTGACACTAGCGTGGTGAATAAAGTGGGTAAGATGTCGAACTTTAAAATTCACTTCTTTTTTCACGAAAAAAGTACACCTTACAGAACGTAAATCGCATTCGATTTCGACATTATAGTACCTCCTTAAAAAAATTGATTAAATCATTTTATGTGTTCAGAGTAAGATTTCGAGCAATAGTTTCAAATGAAGCCTTACTGAATCAATGGCACATATTTGATTTTTGATTTTTGTAGCTTTAAAAACACCCAAATTTCTTATATTTTCACGAAAGACATAGCTGTCATTAATTTTAAGACTTTCAAATTGTGTTCACCTTCGACGAGGATTTTGAATGTTAGCTACATCTACCTACCTATGACCTATGTACGTTGTAATTTCTTCTTCATATTATGAAGAATGTCTTAAACTTTGATAAATGAAAAGAATTAACTACTCATATTTGCTCCTGTTAAAGTTACCACGGATTAGTTTGAAATTTTTCATCAATTTTGGGTATGTTTATCGCTGTAAAAGTTAAATTTAACTTTGTAGGAATAGTTATAAAGTATTTTATACATTCTGGAAAGCTCATTTTAGAATAATTTAATTTTTTTGATTATATAATTTATTTCGCGAGTTATTAATTAAACTATGAAATAAGAGAAAATTAAAGTATTCTGCAATTTCACCCAAACTTTTCACAGTTACCCACACTTCCCCTTGCGTTACATTTAATTTTTTACTTGCTCAAAAGGGCAAGTATTTTTTTTTGGGAAGCCCAAAAAAGTAGGTTTCGTGATGCCGTCCGTCGGTCTATCTGTGCGGGTGTGCGGTTGTCTGTGCACCGACCTACAGCCTTACGGATTTAGTTTACATTTCGTATATAGCACTTTTTGATGATTCCCTAGAGGATAAATTCAAATTTTTGTTTTAGCCCGGCTATAACGGGTACCTGCCATATAACGGTTTTAGTTTTCCCAAATTTTCTCAAAAAGAGTTTCGAACTTTCTTCAGAATTTAAGAAATTTAATTTTTTTAGTCCCATAGTTTGCTATAAGAGCAAGTTCGTGCGACATAATCACCCTTATTACTATTTACTAAAACAAATTATGTTGAATTTTTGTGACCTTTTTATCGTTAACGATTTGTTTATTTTGTGGGCTTTTATTTTTTCTGCGACGTTGCGAACATGGTTATGTTCTTCATCAGGCCTTTATTAAAAAAAAAAAGAACAAATAAATAAATAAATAATACAAACATTTAGTAACACAATTTGATTATGTGACGTCATAATTTATTTGCAGTAAATTTTGGAATGATGTGTGCTTCGCGATTTTTTAAAGAACTATGTACCTACATACCTATGTATGTTTGGCATCTTATCCGCTTCGATGCCAAGTAAAGGGGCATCGAAGCGGATAAGATGCCATGGTTGGGAGGGTAGAGGCGATTTTCCGCAGACGTTAACACCATTCGTCAAAAGACTGGTATAAAATTTTGTGACGGCTCTTATGGTCAAAGAACCCTTTGAGCTAGCTATATGGGACTACCTATACCAGCACTGACCAAACGCCAACAAAAGAGTTCGTTTCAAATGTTAACCCGAACTAATTTTTTGAATTTTTTTTTTAAGTTTTTCTGACGTCATATAATCAAATTGTGTTACTATTAGGACCAGTCAAAATATCTATGATTGAAAACTGAAATAACCAATGGTTACACATAACCAGAGTTGAAAAGACTGGCCCTTAATGTTTGGCTTATTTATTTTAATTATTTTTTTGTTTTTGAAATAACTTGATGAAGAACATAACCATGTTCGAAAAGTCGCATAAAAAATAAAAAAAACATCTTTTTATTGACCTATAGCCTATAGCTCACAAAATAGACATATTTACTAAAACGCTACTAAAACGACATGGCTCATAAGAGTACTGTTGAGGTTTTAATAAATTTAAACTTCATGATTATCTTCGCTGGTCACTCTTCTTACATTATTTCCATATTAGCTTTAAAAAAACATTAGAGGTGCACTCTAGAGCAGTGTCGTTTTACTGGCGTTTTAGTAAAACCGTAAAACGACTATCGCAATAAGGGCGAATAAAGGTTAGTTTTCAGACATTAGTTGCTTTTCCATAATTAAGCTTATGTTTATACTTTTTCAGTACATATGAAACAAAATTCTGTTATTTTCATAAATATAAAGAAGGTTCGACAAAAGTTGAATCCATTCAAATGTACGGCTACGGCAGCGTAGGTACATAACCAGGTTAACATATTTCTGAATGTACCTTAGGTTATATACCTATCTATAAATGATTAAACTACCTAGGTACATTTTAAGAAAATCGAAAACACCTTCTATGAATGTCACATAGGTAGGTACCTATGTACATACCTACATATATGTAGGTACTTTTATGTGTATTGGCAAATTTTTAAATTTTTTAATTAAGCACGTTTGTCGACGTTCCCAAAACTAAGCGTTAGTTTCCCTACCCAGATAGATACAATACCTAATCGATTAATTGTTGCAAGAATGATGCGGTAGTCTTTTAAATTTTAAACTGCATCTGCTTTGCATTTGTTTGCAAATGTTGCGTTTCCGAATTTTCTCATCTAGGTAGCTAATACCTGCTTAAATTTAGATAATTATGAATTTAAAGTAAAAGTTATATGTTCTAAACTATTTTCAACTGTAGACTGTAGCAACGGGCAAATACCCACCTATGCGTCTGATCTGGCTGACCAGGTTTTAATGATAACCTACCTACCTATATAGATAAATACAGTGTACATAATGTATGTCTACAGATACTTATATGCTATTCACATAAACAAAGAAAAGTAGGTAGGTATAAGGACAAAAACCTACTTCCTTTTATTTACTCTCAACGAAATTCCACATATTTTTTGCTTAATGTCCACCCGTAGGTATTTCATCCTCCACAAAAATAACCTGTTTTTATCTTTTCGACAGTCAATTTTCATTTTTGTTTGTATTTCTTTTGGTTCAAAACTTGTTTTGTATACCATGTGTACCTATGTGGGTATTTTTTTTTTAATCTTTATTTTACATCGACATCATGCTAAAAACTCACAAAATAAAAACACAAAGCAAATCCTAATCTCCAGGAAATACAACAACAAACCGAAAAAAAAGATCCTCACCTTCTTTTGAACATCATCAATTTCTCAAACATGCCACTAAAAAACAAAAGCAAACCCAACAGCACAACAGCAAAAAAAGAAAAATAAAAGCAGAAAGGAAAAAAATAATCTGAAAAAATAAAAGAAATGAAAAGAAAAAATTTTTTGGGAGAATCTATATATTTTTTGTATCTTGAGTTTTTAAAATAATTTTAAAATGGCAACTAAATACTTTGTTCTGAATTTTATACATAAAAATAATATTTATACAAAACAAAAATAACATTACAATATTTATTATTTATCATTAAATTGTAATTGTTTCTTATTTTAAAATAAAATAAACATAAAGAAAGCAACATTCCAAATAAAATTCGATATTTTTACGTCTTTTTATGACTTAAATTAAAGATAATTAAAAATTAACATTTTATAATATCATTTGTGAGGTATATAGAAACATAATAAAATATATTTATTTACACAAAGCTAGTTTTGTTTTAATTCTAGTTAATAGCTAATTTTTTCAGGTAGGTATACACCCTTCGTTAAATTTAGTAAAACAAAAAATGGTGGACATTTCTGAGATCATTTTAATTTATTTGTTTTGGAAGATCTATGTTTACTGTAATTATTTGGATGGATGGTTATTAAATGGCTATGAAACAATGGCTAATCCTGAGTCACTTTTCTTATGTATACTAAAGTTCTATGATCTAGTTTCCCTGAGTTATTTTTTTTTGTTGACCTCAATTTTGTTTTTTTTTTTTATGTTTTAAAATGGCTATCACGAAATGCGTAAGTATAATAAATTATATAAAACCTAAATCTTCGTCGGCTATGGCATACGACTCCACTTTTATAATCTCAATTTTTGGTTTTATGGAATTGTTTGATGAGGAATCTGTATTGTTGTCTTCGACACTAGAAATCATTTGATTTGGAGAATCAGTCTCCGTTGCTGGGGGAGCAGAAGTTAATGATTTGGTTGATTTTTTGCGATTGACTGACGACGTTCTTGGTTTTTTAACGATTTTTGGACGCATGTGAATGTCACTGTGTTTACGCAAGTGATCCTTGCGGCAGAAGCTTTTGTTGCACATTTCACAGGTATGGGCTTTGAAGCCAGTGTGAATAGCTTCTTTGTGGCGGCGCAAATCGGTTTTGTGGTGGAATTGTTTGGGACAAATGTCGCACTTATGAGGCTTGTCTTGAGACTTGTGCCTCTCTAAATGGGATTTGTAAATTTCTTCAGAGTGAAAGCGCTTACCGCATTTTTGGCATCTGTATGGCTGCTCCCCGGAATGGAAGCTCTTGTTGTGTTGAGTGAGGTAGCATATTTTGGTGAATTCTTTGTTGCACGCGACGCACTTGAGTCGACCTGTTGGCAAAGTAGTGGACGTTGGCTTTGTGGTGTTTTCTCGCTTGCGTTTAACGACAGGTTTTTGGATTTGTTGTGATATTTTTCCATTGGATAATTGATTCGTTGTCGAAGAGGAAACAGTTGGTGAATAGGGATTCGTTAAATCGTTCTGTTGTGGTCCTGATGCGGTTGTATGCATTGGTGGAATATCAGCCTCCTGCGGGGAACTCTGTGAGCCGAAGGGTGACATTCGACTGTAATATGACTCTGGCATAGTCGGGGAGGGGACTTGCATAAGATTCTCTTTAAATGTCGGTATTCCGCCTGAGAATCGTTGCATATCAAGCATCGACTGCTGATGTACCAATTGGATGATATGGCCATTACCGTCCAGGGCGACCACTTGAGGGTGCATAGGATTTTGTTGGGATTGGAATGGATGCGAACCTGTGAACGGTGAGATGTCCACGAAGGAGTTGAGCTGAATTATGTCTTGAGCGTCATTACCAATAATAGTGGGATAATTCTGTTGGTGCTCCGCCACCTGTTGTTGCAGATGTTGGTATGATGGGATGGTGGTGGTGGTGTTGTTGAGTGTGATGGGGGTGGTGGTGTTGATACCCAAAGGGCTGATGATGAATTGCTGCTGCTGCGGCAGCAGCTGCTGCGGCTGCTGTTGATCCATTATATTGTGGATAGTGGTGGCTGTGTTGAAAATGGTGGTGGGCTCCTGCTGTTGGTGGTGGTGGATGGGGTGGACCTCCCGGTATTGGTGGTGGGTTGTAATATGGGGAGATGGAAGCGGCGGCAGTTGCTGCTCCTGCTGCAGGTGGATGGTTGACTGATAATCCTCCTCCAGGCTGTTGTTGGTGTTGATGCTGCTGCTGGGGCTGTTGATTGGACTGGACCCCTGCATTTCCTGCTGATGGTATTGATCCTCCTGCAGGTGGAGGTTGTTGTTGCTGGTGCTGTGAAGTTGTTCCTCCTCCCGATCCATGATGGATACTTCTGTGCTCGAAATGGTCAGCAGGCCCCTCGGTTGGGAGGTTTGGACGGAGGGACCTGCTAGCCCGTTTGGGTGACCGTTCATGGTAGAAGAGTTTAAGTTGTTTTGTGACTGATATTGTTGAAATGCTTGCGATTGCTGTTGCTGCTGTGTTTGTGATGGAAATCCATTTGGTGACTGCGTTGTATATTGCGATGAGAAATCTGGACTTCTAGGTGGCTCCGGGGGTATGGGGGGTGGTTGTCTGGCCTGGCTATTGCGATGGTGCTTGGAATTCGGATCGCGTGCTGGATGGTGATGTGCGCTTATCGGCATTGTTGCCGGATCTGGTTGGCCTGAAGATTTTACAGCGTTCTTGTGCAATGTTGTGTTATAGTGTCGTTTAAGATGACCTGAACTGGTGAACCATTTGTTGCATGCGGTGCAGTTGTATGTTTTTGGACGACGAGCCTCATTAGATTTCCATGTAGCACTTTTTGCTGAGCTGTTACTGCTTGGCAGAGATGATGACGGTGGCTCAAAGTTTCGATATTGCGATATATTGTCTTGTGGCGTTGTGGTTGATGGAAATTCCGACGGACTTGACGATACTGGGTTGTTTCCTGTTGTCAAGTCTGTAGTGCCGAATGGCTTGTCATCTGGACGTGTCTGTTGAGCTATCGGTTGGCCGTATTCAACTGCGTTAATTGATAGCTTCAAAGGTGGGTTCCCAAAATTTGTAGGCGAAACGTATTCTGACTTTGTCGGATGGAATTCGGTCTTAATCGCAGCAAATTCCTGTTTCGAGTAATAAGCTGCATGTTTATTATCCGCAAGATGTGGCGGTCCCGCCATGTAAGCTGGATGTAATTCCTGTGGCCACGTCATTGGACGTTGCATTGGATGCAGGCTTGAATTGACCGCTGCAGCAGCTTCGTCTTCCGATTGAGGTGGATAGACCATTTTTTGCGAGTCTAAATCCAAGATATCAGCACTAGGCGGTTCTTCTTTGATATATGGCGCAAATGGATGGTATTGTCCTCGTTCCGATGCGGATGATGCTGAACGTTCGGCAGAGTTTAAACAATCCTCACTGGTCTGAGCACCGTGAATTGAAGAATAGTGTTCGTTGAGTTCAGCTTCTGTGGCACACATTAAACCACATTTATTGCATTGTTTTGTAGACGATGGCGTTGGGGTACGATTGACCATGCTTTTTATATCTGAAACACTGTGATTACCGGAAGAATTATTTTGTGATGGGCTAGACGAACTCACTACTCTGGGACTTAAAGAACTGTTAGAAACAGAACTGCTTGTGTTGTTAACCGTAGCACCACCATTGGCACAAACAGAGGGGGCGATTGAATGAGCATTTTGGCCAGCAGCACCAGAAGTCGATAATTGGTGCAATCCACTGTTATTTAAATATGGATGAAATCGCTGTGACGATGCAATAACTTTATAGTCCGGATGAGTTCCGGTAGTCCCAGTAAGAGATTGGTTTTGTATTTGATAGGATAGATGATTTTGTTGCAATTGCTGCATGGCGCTTCCATAATCGACACTGGCTGTGGGCCCATGATAGAATTGCTCATAGCTACTCAAATATGCTGCCCCTGGAGGATGATAGGAATGCATGTCTTGATACATCTGATTTGAACTAGCTATGCTCCCACCGCCGCTTCCATAGAGTGGATGATGTAAATGGTGAGGTTGCTGTTGTTGTTGATGATGATGAAGCTGTTGTTGCTGGTGATGATGTGATGATGATGATTGTGGCAACGGCTGGTGATCTGGCGTTGGTGTTGGCGGCTGATTATCACTTGAATCAGCGGCGGCACTCACCGTACTATTTGATGCCGTATGCAAGGGTTGCATTTCGGTTTTAATTCCAGCCATTGTTGATGCTTCAACATTTGTTTTTGGCGATAACAATGTATTTATTGTAAAAACACTTGAATCAGTTGCTACCACTAATGATTCCGCAGCACATAAAACGTTATCTTCTCCTCTTTCTTCACCGGCGATTCTTTCAATTTCACCGGTACCTTCTTTCGATGAAGCAAAATGTTTTTCTGTCAATGCAACACCTTTTAATGATGATGAACTTTTTGCTTCTTTGTTTAAAGATTTGATAGTATTTTTTGAACTATAATTGAGGCTCATTTCATTTTAAAACAAATGCACGGCAAGACATAAATAATTATATTCATTACACTTCGTTATTTCAATCAAAAAAGTTTTAATTTGTAATCAAAACAAATTAACGACGAACCACTTTGCATAAAATGTAGGTACAACGTTGTCACTGTTCTAAGGCGCAGCACCTTACTAAACATTAAACGATATAAACACACCAAACCCGCTACAAAAAATATAATCACTTTCTAAATATTTGCGATGTTCCTCGTCTGTTTCTGTTTTCTCTTTTCCGAATTCAAAACAAAATCTCTCAACAAAGAACTGAAAACACTTGTAGAATGTGTAGCTGCAGAGTTAATAGCTGCTTACTTTTACTTCTACTATTAGGTACTTCACTTTTTTACTTTGTTTAAACACAAATTTCACTTAGTAGTTTTCTTGAACAATTTCTTTTTGTTTACTTTGTATTCCTTTATTTATTTATTTAATTAAATCACAACCCGAATTGTTTCATAATGTTGATGTCGTTATTATTCAAATTCAAAAACATAACTATGTCCAAATACCGATTGCACGTCGTTACTTATATTCGTTATTTTATATTTGCTTTAATATTTCGATTTGAAATTATAATTTAAAAAATAATAAACAAACAAAAGAACGGAAGTAGACTTTAAAAAGTAATTAATCGTTATTGATTAGAATTTTGTGTTAATTTTGAGAACAAAAGTATTTTAATTTAATTTTTTTTTTTAAGAAATAATAAAAATAATTTTTTTTTTAAAATGCCAACGAGCCGAAATGGTATGAAGAAATATAAAAATTTCCAAAAAACAAAAAAAGCGTTTGTCCTGGTCGACGTTGCAAATACAAATGACGATAGGTTTCAGTTTATAGAATCCGTCCGCATATTTAACACAAAACAAAATAACAAAACGTAGGGGTGGGGGTAGTAAGTAAACCATCTCGTTCTCGTCCATTTATCTACCAACACAGAAACACAACATACAGTTTCTCTGTGACACCAACACTAAAACAGATGTTATATAAACGTGGTTTTGTATAATTTCCTGCCCCATACATGCTGGTATTTTGAGTTTTGTGAGACTACCTGTTTGTTTACAACTTCCAAAGTTTCGTAGGCAAATCGCCGCATGGGCATTTTATCAGAAAATCAGCACATACACATTTAATGGTATCACAAACAAAATTTACAAATAATTATTATCTTACCTACATTTTATTTTCTAATGCATGTGCAATAGTATGCGTGTTTTGTGAGTTTTCTTTATTCCACTCTATTCTCTATTCAACTGCCTACGAAAGTACCAACGGACATGGAGTAAAAATGGACGAATGGACCAACTCACCAACTCTAAACGCAAAAAGATGTCGACGTTGAGTCGATGCCAAAAATGTCTGGGTTTTTTTTGTGTTTTGTTTGTAGGTATGGATTTAGTGAATTTTTAAGAGTTGAACGTTGAGTGGAATTCTAAACTTAAACTGGAATATGAAGATGGCATATCGCATAGCAATGGTATCGATAAATCATATTTTTACTCTTTTATGCTTGTTGAAGAAATTCTTTCTGCAAAATATAGAAAAATCGTAGATTGTGGAAAAAATTCAAATCAAATTTATACAAACAAATTTAGTCAAAGTGATAAAAGGAAACAAAATTTGTACATACCTTACCTACATACATTCATACCTACAGAATGGAATGGAATGCATAGATAATATAGGTTTTCAAGTTCAAGATGACATTACGACGAAAAATATCACCAACACAAACAATGCAGATTGCAGACTGCACTCTTTTCGAGATTTCTTTATGCTATTTTCTACTTTGCTTTGTTATGGCATTGTGTTTGGCAAAGCCAGGGATACCATGTTTTACGATTTCCGAGTTATCAATTCAAAAAAATATTGTACCTATGTAGGTACATGGGAGGTACCTACGATCCATGGGGCTTAGCTTAGCGCCGATAACGCTACCAAGCGATTGTGCATAGAGATGATAAAACGCTATTTTAACGAAATTAGATAGGTAGTGTCTGTCTCATCACAACATCATAATACCTAATACCTACCTACCTGCAAATTATTATCGTATATGATTTAGGTACATACCTACCTTCATTGGTTAAGTAAAAAATAACCTTACGATCATAGACTGTCAAAATTAAACGAACTGTTTCGTCATGTTTATACAAATATGATGGATAACTATTATAATGAACATGTGAAAATGACTTCCTTCAGTTTTTTTTTTATTGTGTTGCAAATGCATAATTTATTGATAAATTTGTTAATTTATGACTAAAACCACATCAATTTAAAAGCTATAAAAAACTATTAAATTTTTCAAACTGTTATTTAAACAAAGAATCAACCACTAACTAGTAGGTATTATACTGAGATGCAGTGTAATGAGATAATGTGTGAAAATTCACTATTAATTATCTAATAGCAACCTACTGGCAACCCTGCATTTCTCGATTGACTTGGCACAAAAAAGAAAAGCACGAAATGATTGAACAATTGAAAAAAATGAAAACATAAGATAGTCATGGAATGGAGGAATGGTGTTGGAGTAATGTGTGTGGAGTTGTGGTTGTGGTCTTGTGGACTTAAAAAAGATCCGAGACTCGAGTCGAGACCGGACAGTCGGTACGGTAGTGTAGTGTAGCACATGGTTCCGCATTTTTTTGCTTAATCTAAAAAAAGGAGAAAGAAGATGACAGTCAAAGAAAACCAAACGGTGAAAAAAATACACCAAACACCGCATACACCAATACAATATATATATTATATATGAGACCATATGTGATTCTATGTTTTCTTTTATACTTTATATATGAATTAGTGATGAGAGAATGATGGCAATGTAGAGGAAAACAATTAAATGTTGGAGTTAGAGTTGGAGGCTTTGTTTTTTGAAAAGATAAACAAACGAAAAGCGGTTTGATTTAAAAATTAAAAACATTCAGAATAGGTAAACTTACCTACATACCTAACCTACATTATGTTCAGTGCCTATCTAGGTAGGTACTCCATAACATGCAAACTATAGAAAATAAACTATACCTACCTAGTAGCAAAAGGTAGGTAGGTGCCTACCTACTTGCCGTAGATATGTATGTACGTCTACGTCTACCCTAATTGATTGCGTTGAGCTAGGTTATTGGTAGTCATCTAATTTAGTGAAAGTTATTTGTTTTTGGGAAAGTGGGATCATCGCCAATACTGACAAAGGGAAAAGGAGGCTCTTTTGCCGTTTGGTGTGCAGCCTGTGGTGTTGCGTTGGTAATTGTCAAGCTAAGTGCATACCATACCTATTAGGTATACCTAGGTAGATAGGTAGGTTAGGTTCCTACCTAGGTACCTAATAACCTACACGAGGATGAATGAAACGTGAAAGTAGGTATGTTGGTAGGTACCTACCTAGGTAAGTTATCTGTATCTCGCACCTACTTTTGTAGGCACGCATTTGACTTTGACCTTGTATATACCTATGTAGGTGTAGGTATAAAGCAGCTGAGTCACATCGGGAAAAGGATAAAGTAAATATTTAGCAGTAGAAACTTGAAACTTGCAAGCAGAACAAGCCGCTTAGTCGTGACTCGTGAGCCGAGTCTAGACTTCGAGTTTCGAGATAGGTAGCTTAGACTTTAGATATTTGTGTGTGACAGATGGATAGAAATTGGGTAAGTAGGTAACTCCTAATACCGGCAGACTTTCTTTTGCATAGTGATGACTAGGGCTTCGTCTCGGATTTCCATGCAAATGCGTAGCCTATATTTTTATTTGAGCAAACGAATCAGGAAATCTTCCGTTAAAATTGCATACCTAAAGGTAGGAAACCGTTAGTGTATAATTTTGCATAATTTACAATAAATGCATACCTAGGTATTTAGCATATTTTAATAATAAATTATTGTTTTTACAGCATAGGTATTGTCCAAAAATTAAACTGGAAAAGAAAGAAATTCATGTCAATGCACACGAAATTGTATCTATTGAACAATTGAACCATATTCCAACCCTTATTAGTTATAACTTGACTGGATTATGGTGCATATGGACAGTCCAGTCAATGTGGAGTAAAATATGGGTCATCTGACAAAAGATTGGTAGGTCTGAATTGAATTCGATTTAATTTACAAGAAAAAGAAGGTTTCTTAAATAATCATTAGGTACCTATTAGCAGATAAAAAACTCATTTTGTTCAGAAAAACATAAGAGCTTGTGAATTTAAATTTTTTTATAAATCGCATGCTAAAAAAGGCCTTTTTTAACCTTGAAATAAGAGATAATAAGCTGGAAACTCGTATACACCTTTATATTTTCGTTCTTAAAGTTGTCAACAAAAATCTTGTGTATTGCTGAGTAAGGGGAACTCAACGCCCCCTATATTAAAAACAGTTGATCACATAAGAAAATGTTTGTAGCAAAATTTGTTAGAATTTGTATGCTCTATAATTTTGTAATGGATGCAAATATCATTGGAGCTATAGGAACCGAGATATTCCCAAAAACTGATTTTCGTGACCTTTGACCTTGAATAACTTGTGTTGCAGACACGAGAAAAAAGACTTTCTAAATTTAATTTCATATTCGTATATAGAATTTAGTATCATTATTTATTTTATTTCTTTGTTACAACTTTTCGAACGCCAAGATGAAGGTGTATACGAGTTTCCAGCTTATTTTCTCTCATTTTTAGGTTGATCCCTTTTTTTGCCTAAAATGACTGTACTAATCTAATTCAATTCGTAAATCAATAGGTAGGAACTTGTGAATGGAATATTATTTAAAAGAGGGCTTACGCTTACAAAAAGTTAAAGTGTTGCAACCCTGGACTAGATCAACTCAATTTTCGAATTGCCAGTTAACTTTCAAAAATGTTCTATATTTTTATAAGCGATATGGAAGCAAATAAATAATAAATACAAAATGCCTACCTACTTCAAAGTATCTTGTACCTTACTAAACCTAAGTGGTATATGCACCACTACGAAAAGCGTGGAGGAGAAGCATTAAGGAAAGGATGATCAATTGAAAAATTGAAAATTACCTAATTAAAGTGTAAAAATATCAACATTAAAATCGGTAGAAAGTGAGATCATCACTAAATTTGAACCAAATCAGTTTTGACGTTTTCTTTTTTGTTTTTATGGCAAAACCATAAAAATAGTACCTATACTTTTCTATAGACTTATCCATCATCGTAATGTTAAATTCGATTAAAACCGTAATTTTTGCTTACGAAACAAATAAATGTAAGTGCTTATGTATGTACATTATCCATGGATACTTGCACGTTGTAAAAACGGTAGTGTAACTGCGAAAATCGCATCGCATAATCGAATCAAAAGTGATTCAGCAAACCACATAAACTATAAATAAATATCCGATATTACCTACAGGTACCTATTTATAAAGTCAAGTAAGTGCACAGATAATAACGTTATGTACCCATAGGTAGGTACACATAGGTACCTACCTACCTACCTTATTTAAACCCTTCATGGGTTTTCACATGGTGACCAAGTGAATTATTGTAAGGGCAGGCCGCATAATAGCTATTTTATAGGTAGGCATACACTTATAAGATAACTTTAGAAATATCTGTCGGTCGTTGACTTCTTGATCCGTTTACTATTTTAACTTTTTAGATTAAATGTCAATTTTTGTTGATAAATTAGGTAGGAAGAGTATGTTGGGCATCTTGTGGTTATACCCACATAATTCAATATCTAAGAGGGTCTTCGCGAAATTATGCACTAAGAAAACATTTTTTTTTTTTTGTGCGAATTTGGGTATCTACATTGCCCTATCGAGGTATCCGTTCGGAACGGAAAAATCTCCGATTTCATACGAACCCTTTTATGAAATATTCAAAAATGTCGCTGAAAAACCACTAGATCCTGGTGCCACCCAAAATGCTATTGTGAAAAATATTTCATGCAAAATCCTGCAATTTCTATAAAATATTTGTATAAAAATTTTCCGTTCAGTTACGAACGAATACCTCGTATGTACAATGTACCTAAATGGAATAGTCCGGGAGGCGACCATATAGGTTTACCTATCTCATCGCGGCTCTTGGAAAATTGAACACTAACCGATAGACTTAGCCACAACAATTGCAAAACTGATGGTATAGGACAAACTTTTTCAGGTACCTACGTTTGGTCAAAAATGGCCAAGATCTCAAATGCGAATCTTATAGTTCGTCCAAGAATGGTTGTCAGTACAGTGCATGCTTGGGTTAGTTCATAAACCTCAAAATAACTAAGAACTGCATTATCCTCATTCATTATAAAGTCAGATCTTCGATCGAAATTACCTTGTTTAACTGCAGTATCTTGCATTCCTAAACATCCTTTTAACGTCAGCATCGGGTAGATTGCTTAGCCACTTAATCGATGGAGGAGAATCGCTCATGAACAAGATTTTTTTTATAAAAAAATGTGGGTAGGTAGGTAAATGTTGCACAAATTGTATGTTTGTGTACAAAATAATGTTACTTATGGTATTTTTTAAGGAGACGACTCTGAAAATGGTCTAATTTGGTAGAACATCCAAATTAAATTTTTGTTGATGTTTATGAACAACATTTATATATAGAAATAAGTCCAGAATTTATTACGCTGTCAGTGCGTTCAAAAACGCATTAAAAAATCGTTCTTATAGGGAGGTACGCAGATTTTCGACATTTACGAATACAGCCTTTTTTCAAATTAGTATATCTACGACTTTACTATTTCCATAACAAAACACACAGCCTCCATCCAATCAGGATCTTATGATATTTTGTCAATTGGCTTTTGTAGTTTTGTCGTTTTGATGAAAGTGTTGTTGGCTTTAAAAAAAACTTGATTTGTTTAGGAATCGATGTTCATCATTCATCAATAATGACAATTTTGGTTTTGCTGATTCAACACTTAAAATTATTAAAACAAATTAAAAATTATTTGCTTTTTTTTTTTGTATTTTTTGATAAGTTTCAAAATCAATTTTATTAATTTTAATTTTGTTGTTACCCTGATGATGATTTGATTGATGGGTCCCAATTCTGCCGGGATCAATGTTAAAAAGAGCGCGGGGTAATCAGCCTCCAAGCACAAGAAGATCGAAAAGTCTCGGGATCGAAACAACACCTTAAAGCTAAGTAAAGCTAAGTAACTGGCTATTTTTTCAAGAAAAGACGTAGGTTTTTTGAAACATCGAAGGTGATCTAACGAAGCAAAAGGAATAGTATGCACGAAGCATCATGCAGAATTTCCAACAGCTGCTGATGGATCTGCAACCTAAAGACAACCCATATACGGTCAATGAAGAATTTTTAGAGATTTTGTTATAACAACGAAACATTTTTTCAATTCAAATAAATTTCGTCAAACTATGAAGCTTATTACCCTGTTGATAGGTAGTTATATACCTACCTATACCTACACCTATGTAGGTTACGTGTATAAATACACCTATTGATGATAACTTGGTTTGTATAGATACTTAAATTACCTAATGGCAGAAGCTATAGCAATATTTAGTGCATATGAGCCAGAACTACTGGACAATACCAAAGGTTCAAAAGATGACTACCAATAGGTCGTACCCACGAACAGGTAGGTGTAGGTACCTACCTAGGTAAATTAATTAATTTTAATCAAAATATTTACTCTTTCTTCATTTAAATTCGATTAAATATATTCATTACGAATACAAAATATTGAAGGTTATCTTAAAATATTGAAATTAAAATGCGATAACTATGCCTTATCTATACAAACCTACTAAAGAAAGTTCAAATACCTAGTTTTGACACACATTTTGGCACAGGTAAATACAAAACTAACACACACACATAAATTATCCCATGAACTAGGTATATACTATGTATGTACATAGGTTAAAAAATATAGGTGTTGGAACACCAACACATCACAGCAGATCACACAAGGCGCAAACATCTTACGCAGCTTCTTGAAAATAAAAACAAATTTGAAAAAAAAATCCCGCCATCCAGGATTCTACTGCTTCATTTCATGTACGCTCATCGCACTGATGCATCGGTATTTCTGTAACTTAAATATGAAACCCAGATATTGATGTGCATTCATCCATGCATTGAAAATTGTAAAACGCATCTGCATCCAACAAAAGAATATCTACGTAGGTTATATACCTATGTAATAAGCGATTGGTAGGTATATAGGTTATCCTGCTGATGAGTAGTAGATAAAAAAAAACAGACAATCTTTACATTCAGTAGTGTATAGGTATTGGTATTGGTAGTTATGTGCACATGTTTAACAGGAGTAACAGCAACAGGACGAAAAAAAAAACGGAATCGCATGTTTCTTTGCTAAAATTCTTAACATCTTTTTTTTATCTAAATGCAGATGCGCGTCGCGTTGGTGGTTTTTTGTTTCTTTGATCCTGAAAAGAAAATAGGACCGTCTTTGAAAACCACAATTTAAATAGGTAAACTTCGATTGCTTTTGAAAAAAGTGGAAGTTAAGAAGATACATAAAGCAATATGTACTAAATTTAAATATTTAATCTTTAGCAAAGATAGATGCTCTCTTACAACTCGAAAATAGATTAGTAAAAGGGGGAGGTGTGTTGCTTGCAAGTTGTTCCAATTTGTTATGTGTAGAAATGTACCTATTTAGGTAGGTAGTACCTACTTACCTAACTTCTTCTGATCAAGTTATTGTAAGGACCATTATTTTTTATTAATGGTACCTACCTACCTACCTATTTGTGGTTTAAAGTTATAGGTAGGTACTAGGTAGGTAGATAGGTACCTACTCGCTACTCGAAAGCTAATTTTGAAGTCATAGCATAATAATTATGTACCTACCTATATTGAACATTTCGTGGCTTTTAAATGATCGTTATAGGTAGGTATGAATTTGTTGCAATCTTACAATTTTTTAATTGATATATCTTAAAGAGTCAATTAATTATACCTACGTACCTACCTACTTACCTTTGGTCAGAATTAACAATTCAAAACAATTCATTCTGCAAACAATTAGCCATTTAATAATAGGTACCTACCTATGTACGTAGGTATATTCGGTTAGATAATAATTGTCTAAAAATATAGTATGGGCTTGTTTCACAATCTCTGAATATGTTTCATTAAGAAACTTAGCAGTTGAATTCAATGTTTGTTACCCATGTATATTTATTTTATTTGTTGTATAAACTCAATGCTATCACCTAAGTCGTATTTCAGAGCTTTTTCTTCGGTCATCCAGAAATCGATGTCATAGGTAGGTACAGTATAGAGTAGAGGTAGGTACTTATCCATGAAAAAAACATCCAATACCTACGTCCTTTATAGTCGAAAATTGCCTAGAACAGAAAAAACAATAAAAGGCACGACTGTTTCGGACAAACTTGCTCTTATGTCAGATTACTAATCTTTGGCTAAGGGTATAGGTACTAAATAAAACTAGGTAGGTACCTACCTAGGTACCTATCTATAATAAATAATAGCAAGTAATAAACTAAAAATAGAGTTTCTATAGCGTTTATTTGGCAGGTACCGTTAAAAACGGTGATTTTGAAAATATATTTTTAAAAACTTCTTTATTGGGAAAAAATCAGTCACACAAACTTTTATCAAAATCGAAAATCGATCGTACTTTTTACGATCAAAATTGGATTATCTTAAAAGCTAATTTGCCAGGTAACGTTAATATGTAACCTTATTTTGAAAACATGTAAAACATCACCGTTGTCTACAAGTACATTATACCTACGATATTTTATTGAAATCGATTGTTTTTTTTTGGAGAAAAATTTAATTTTCTGTAACGCTTTTAGGATAAAAATCAAAAGTACGGCATATAACTATAAAAATACAGAGTAGAGGTACCTACCAAGTTTGAAGAAAATCGGTCAAACCGTTTAGGCTGTACCTAGATGTCGATACATCCAGACTGACAGACGGAAATACACTAGACAGACTAGGTATATACCTATACGAGTATCATCGTAATGTCATGTTTGATTGATATCTCAAAACTTTTTTTTACGAATGCAAAACTTGCTCTTGCGTTATATCATTGAGTTTATACACATAGAGGAATCAAGATGGTTTCAAACTCACCGAAGTAGATGTCGCTAAATGAACATATCGAGTAACTGTATTGCAATAATTCCCTGTAACCAAAAACACTCAAGCCGAACCGAACTAAATTCTTCTGCATACATTTGTATTTGTTTTCCTTTATTTTTTGCCTTTTAAATCAAAAATAATTGCTACAAGAATCACTAGGTGTCTATTCTGTAACCCTGACAACAGTCGTAAACATATATGATTTTTGTTTTGTTTACGATTCTTGTCAAGGAAATATGGATTTTAGAGCCAATAAAATACATTAAAAATTGTTAATTTGTTTTGTTGACGACTATTGTTAGGGTAAAAGAATAGCTACTTAGTAAATGTAAGAACCCCCAAACGTGCGGTTCACAAGTATCTTTAGATTGCGCTGCTCCATATAGAAATTTATATACATATGTACAATGCTACAAGAGTAAACAATAAACAAGTCAATAGTAACGATATCTTACGAGCAAAGTTTGAAACTTACACATGATTTCTCTATGTGTATAAACTCAATGGCTTATGTAGTACCTCAACAAAATATATTTATTGCCTACCTATAGGTTTGTACCTTGTACCGGGTAAGACGAAAAGTCTTTTGATTCTTCCCTGGCTATAAGGAACCTCTCTAGCACTTATGGAATGGAGGTTGAATTCCGACATCATTACCTACATTACCTACCTATGTAGCTTCGTAGGGACATATTCCTACTCGTTAAAATGAATAAGTAGATATACCTATGAAGGATAGCAAAAATGAACTCTTGAGTACACCAATATACCCTTCCTACCTACCTATCGTATAAA
Organism: Baccha elongata; assembly: GCA_951217065.1. Classification (NCBI taxonomy): domain Eukaryota; kingdom Metazoa; phylum Arthropoda; class Insecta; order Diptera; family Syrphidae; genus Baccha; species Baccha elongata. The sequence goes on along the minus strand of OX578272.1, from coordinate 49,085,693 downwards.
AAAAATCACCTGGATTTAAATTAAGATAATTTATGGGTCAACAAGTCAACGACCGACAGATATTTCTTATAAGTTATCCTGTATCAGTAATCCACTTTGTCACCATATAAAAACCATGAAGGGTTTAATAAAGTAAGTATAGGTAGTTATAAATGTATGTATGTACCTATACCTGGCCTTATAAATATCCTATAGGTTTTTTCGGATTTGTAGCTTACGTGTTACTGATTCACTTTTGACTACCTATCTGTTATGCGATTCCCACATATATGTACCTAGATACCTACACACTTTCGATTTTATTTGTTCAAATGTGCAAGTGCACGCGATGTGCGGTAGGATGTCACCTAGGTATAGGTACCTCTACCTATACCTACATTTGCTGATTCCCTTTACTATTTACTTTTCGAAGTCCGACTCGGTATAACGGGATTGCTTGTTAGCCTTCCAAGGTTACGACGAAGAATTCCGAACATAGAATGCCGATTCGACTTAAATATTAACAGCCTTATTAATAAAAAATAAACTGTTATTTTAATTCTTATTTCCGAATTAAATATTCCATGGATTAAACATTTTTGAACCTCAACGTAAAGGCAATTATTTACTGTTCCAGTTGGTTCTAGAACATTAGTAATAATACCTACATGGATAAGTTTTCTTGAAAATTGGACTTAAAATCAATTTTATAAGCATTGTGAACGTACCTAGGTATAGGTACCTACCTACCTACCTCACACTTTTTCTTCCGCACCAGACATTACATTGATTTCAATTCAAATAAAAGGCACGACTGGGTCGCAGAAACTTGCTCTTGCGTCAAGTTACCAAGAGCTCAAAAGAACATGACACGAAATTATTTTATATGAAATCGATTCTTAATTTTTTTTTTAAATAATTGACTAAGAAATAATAAAAAAAAAAAATAAAAACAAATAACTTTGAAAATCACTTTATAAGAAACAAGAATTTTTCGAGAAAATCGTGGTATGCCAGTAATTATAATATATTACAGTATAATTAACTTTTTTTTTTAATCGTAGGTCCAGTTTTCGAAAAAATCGAAAAAATCGAATTAAACTAATTAAACAAATGTTTATTTGAAAATTGAATATTTTAAAAACCAATTCATGAATCTTTTTGAAATTTATTTTTCGGGTGAAAATTATTAATTAGCTAAAAAGAGTTGTTTGAAAAAAATCGATTTTTTAATTACTGGCGTACCACGATTTTCTCGGAAAACTCTCGTTTGTTATAAAGTAATTTTCAAAGATATTATTATTTTTTTAAAAATTATTTCTTAGTCAATTATTTGAAGAAAAAAAATTAAGAAATAATTTCATATAAAAACATTTTGTGTCAGGTTCTTTTAAGCTTCTTGACGCAAGAGAATATTTGTGCGACCCAGTCGTGCCTTTTATTTCTTTAAATTTTGAGTTTGAAGGAATTTTTTTTGAAAATTGTTAATAGAACTTCATTTAAAAACAGTACAAAAAACATTGAAAGTATCTTTTGTACACAATTATTTCTCCCGCCTAAACGGGGGAGATGGACCGCTCCCTAGTCCCTACCAATGTAAAAAATGGCTGAATTTTACCCCTCATACAAATTCAGTTAATACTTTTTGTCGCCTCGGCTATCATACTATCCCCAATTGTTTTGATTTTGGGAAAAGAACAGCAGGGCCTTGATCGACAGACTGTTACACAAATACTTACCTATTTTACTTAAAGTTACCTATGACCTTCAACTTTTTTGGTAAGGTAGATAAATAACTAAGTTCCGAATAGCCTAATTTAATACTAGATAATACAGAATGCTGGTGGAAAGACCACATCCAGGCGCTATCTGTATATCAGGCCCGGGATCTATTAACCCACCCTCGTAATCAACCCTCATTAATGTCTTTTTCGAAATACCTACAAATGTTTATATATAAGTACCTACCTATTACAGTTTCAATATTATTAGTCCTAAGATTTAATTTAATACATTTAAGTTAATCATAATGGGTAGGTACTTAAATTTAAATTGTAAATCCATCCTACAATAAAATATTTAAATCGGTAAGGATTAAAAACCTAAAATAATAATGATAGTTGTCCGAGAATTTAAATTTAATTTTTTAGTGTTAAAAATCCCGGTGATTTATTTTTAATTCATTGGTTACAAGTACCTTACCGACAGTTTATGCTACATTATGCTGTAAATGTTGTCAAGAGAAGTTGTCTAGAAATAAGTTGTCTAGAAATAATGATTTTGTAACACGAACTTATCAGGCATATTTTGTAAAACAGCTTTGACAACAAGATAAATCTTGAGCTCCCCACTTGCGTGGAGTCACTTAGCTATAAGAGTCGAGGGGGGTATAATCATCAGCTGTATTCGGAAATTATTATAGATCATTATTAGATTACATACATACCTACATAGGTGTTCCTATTAAAAAATTGGAGATTGACACTGGCCTTCATGACCCTATCGTCATATCCCCTTTATATGTATACGCGCCTGACAACTAAATAAAAACAATCTTTGATAATTAACTCCGGTCAGTATCTTTGACATGACAACCAGTATAAATGCATAGCATATTATCTTTAAACGTGACGTAGTATTAGTTAGAGCTATAGCTATACAAGCTTGAATATAGTTAGATACATATATATGTACATGTGTAGGTAAGGTATACTGTTTAATCGTTTGGGTTGTCATAAATGCATGACTGTGACATACCTAGTTGTTTTATAGATTTATTTTTTCTACCTGAGTTTCTTTTTTTTGGCTTTTGAAAACTAAATGTCGATTTCCAAGAATTTTTTTTTATAATTAACGGAGACACTGGTAGAGTTTTAAAATAGTTTTGCAAATTTGTTTTGTTACCTTTATTGGTGAACTGAACTGACTGGTATTATTATAGTTCGGTATGATTGAGTGAGATGAGACATAGTATCTACTTAACATTGCCTTGTACATATTCCAAGAATCGAGAATAAGTCATTGGGATTGGGAAGAACGAAATTAGAAATTGGTGTATCGTTAAATCTAAAATGAGGGCGGTGATTTCACATGAGTTTTGAACTCATGGATATTATTATTTTTATATTATTATTGCATCAATAAATGTTAGCTCTTTAAATTGATTTTATGAGAACATTTTTTATGAGTAGTAGGTGCCTCGCGTACTTAGGTTGGTACTTGGTAGGTACCTATGTAGGGAAGGTAAGCTGTTTTACTAAGTATTTTACTATAGGGATATGCCAGATCTGAATAATTTCTTTGCGGGACAAATTTATTTTGAGAAACATGTGATTTAATCAGTGTTTTACTTAACATTTATATTTTGTAGTTGACATAGGTAGGTACCTGTACCTAAGTTATGCATTTGTTAAACAGAATTCGATATAGGTACCTACCTATCATGTTTTTTGCATGCATTTGGTTCTCCTGCACGTAATTTTAAAAGCTACTTTTGAGTAAAAAAAATAATAGTACCTAACGGCATTAGAAATCTAATATGTTGACTCATCTACAAAATTTATCTGTTTGCCATCTTTTATTTTTGCTCGTCTTTTTGTGAAAAAAATCTACATTGGTAGGTATCTACCCAAATGCATTTATTCTAATAGTTATCGAAATTCAACTTTTGTTTTGTTTAATTTCATGTTAGGTACCTACCTATTCTGATCGACCCAATAGCATGAAATTATTTATAAGAATAAAATAAAAACAATAAAAAGACTAAAAATAGTCGAATTAAAATTTATTTAGTGGAGTATTTATGAATGAAATTCAATATTAAAGGTTTTGTGGCCTTTACTCCAAAAGCATTGCGTTTCGCCCTAGTTTGATGGTGGGCTCATCAGCTAGATGACATCAAACCCAATCTAGTACGCAATAATTGTCGATGATTACCGACTGCTTTATAAAATTTACAGAGAAAACTCCCTGTGAATTATATTATTCTAAAGAACTTTGATTAAAGTTAGACATTAGAAATTATGATGTTATGCTCGTGGCCAAGCGAAGTTATAAGAATAAAATAAAAACAATAAAAAGACTAAAAATAGTCGAATTAAAATTTATTTAGTGGAGTGGAGTATTTATGAATGAAATTCAATATTAAAGGTTTTGTGGCCTTTACTCCAAAAGCATTGCGTTTCGCCCTAGTTTGATGGTGGGCTCATCAGCTAGATGACATCAAACCCAATCTAGTACGCAATAATTGTCGATGATTACCGACTGCTTTATAAAATTTACAGAGAAAACTCCCTGTGAATTATATTATTCTAAAGAACTTTGATTAAAGTTAGACATTAGAAATTATGATGTTATGCTCGTGGCCAAGCGAAGTTATAAGAATAAAATAAAAACAATAAAAAGACTAAAAATAGTCGAATTAAAATTTATTTAGTGGAGTGGAGTATTTATGAATGAAATTCAATATTAAAGGTTTTGTGGCCTTTACTCCAAAAGCATTGCGTTTCGCCCTAGTTTGATGGTGGGCTCATCAGCTAGATGACATCAAACCCAATCTAGTACGCAATAATTGTCGATGATTACCGACTGCTTTATAAAATTTACAGAGAAAACTCCCTGTGAATTATATTATTCTAAAGAACTTTGATTAAAGTTAGACATTAGAAATTATGATGTTATGCTCGTGGCCAAGCGAAGTTATAAGAATAAAATAAAATCAATAAAAAGACTAAAAATAGTCGAATTAAAATTTATTTAGTGGAGTATTTATGAATGAAATTCAATATTAAAGGTTTTGTGGCCTTTACTCCAAAAGCATTGCGTTTCGCCCTAGTTTGATGGTGGGCTCATCAGCTAGATGACATCAAACCCAATCTAGTACGCAATAATTGTCGATGATTACCGACTGCTTTATAAAATTTACAGAGAAAACTCCCTGTGAATTATATTATTCTAAAGAACTTTGATTAAAGTTAGACATTAGAAATTATGATGTTATGCTCGTGGCCAAGCGAAGTTATAAGAATAAAATAAAAACAATAAAAAGACTAAAAATAGTCGAATTAAAATTTATTTAGTGGAGTGGAGTATTTATGAATGAAATTCAATATTAAAGGTTTTGTGGCCTTTACTCCAAAAGCATTGCGTTTCGCCCTAGTTTGATGGTGGGCTCATCAGCTAGATGACATCAAACCCAATCTAGTACGCAATAATTGTCGATGATTACCGACTGCTTTATAAAATTTACAGAGAAAACTCCCTGTGAATTATATTATTCTAAAGAACTTTGATTAAAGTTAGACATTAGAAATTATGATGTTATGCTCGTGGCCAAGCGAAGTTATAAGAATAAAAAAATTGAAAAAATGAAATTATTTATTGTAAAAATACATTTTTGTGGCCCGGACAGCTCCGAAGAACCACGGACTAGTGACTTACAACTCTCACTCAACTAATCCCTTTGTGTGCGTTATTAGATCTATAGGATTAGAGGGGACCTACAATTTTGCGTCGAATCCGAACGACAAGTGAGATGCACTTTTCACGACAATGATATTCTTGGAGGATTTGTCCCTGAAAAAACAAGATATTCTAGAAGCTGGGCTCGAACCCAGACCTCCAGCGTGATAGTCCGACGCACTGACCACCACGCCGCCGCGGGGTTCTACAAATTATATGTATCATTATGTTTTTGACGTTTCGGGTAGTGGTCAGCTTTGATACGCGTTTACGCAATTCTTTGCAGTTTCACTTTTCTATGAAAATTTCCCACAACCTAAAAACTAACAAGTTGCACACTACTGGTCTTGTATCATTTATAATCCTTTAATGGACCAGCGGGACTATATTGTCAAATTGCGGGACATAATTTCTTCGCGGGAATCGTGGGACACTTCCGGGACAAAAATCATTTTGCGGGACGGTCCCGCACCAGGTGAGACGTCTGAATCTGGCACACGCATCCCTAATAAACCTATACTTACCTAACCTATTCGTATCACATCGTTATAAGTATTAGCTCTTACATATAGGTACTGTAGATGACGTAGTAGGTGAATGGATGTAAGAAAGTCGAAAACCCCTAAGAATTCCTTTTTTACATCCGTGCTTTCTTATAAAGAATTATTTCTACAAGAAAGAAAATTTCAATTAAATTAAACAAAATGTTTATAAGAAAGAAAATTTCTTAAAAATCAAAATTTTCAACTAAAAAAATGTCTTTTATCGCATCTTCTTCTTCTTCTTCGCCTTTTCCGACGATGCTATGATCTCGAGTGCTGGGATCACAACTTTCGTCATAAAGCATGTTAAACTAGAATATTCTTTTTCCAAAATTCTTAAAACAAGATCAAAAGATTCAGACAATTTGTGAATGCATAAATTTTATGACGGAGCATCATTTTGATCTATCGGTCAGTGAAAGTCCCGTCAAAATCGGTCTAGCCGTTCTCGAGATTAGCCGGAACAAACAGACAGACAGCCAGACAGATAGACAAATAAACAGATAGACAGACAGACACAAATGTTAAAAATGTATGTTATTGTTATAAGTGCCGTATATGCTTTCATATGCATCTTGTAAAAAGCCGTTATTTTGACATTACAAACAGACACTTCATTTTTATTTATGTGGTATAGATTATAATAATATATATATATTGATTTAATATTTGAGAAAGCTAAATTTAAGTAAATTTATTATCCACCACCACCTTCTATCGGATCAAAATTTTGCCAAAGGCTTTATTTTTATTATTTATCTACATTGTTACATGGTGTGATTTTGAGTCAGATTGGTCCATATATTTGAATTTTCTTCAAATAAGCGATCCCAGCGCCATCTAGAGGGTAATTAAAATAACCTAAGTCACTCCCTGCAACATCAGCTATCTGTATGTGGCAAGTCCGTCAAAATCGACCGGACATAAAAACGATTTTTCTAGAAAAAAGAAAAACCTGAGCGCCATCTAGGGAGTAAATGACTATAAGTTCCGCGCTAAAGCATTATCTATCTGCCAGTGAAAGTCCCGTCATAAAAGTAAAACTAGTAAGTAAAGTAAAAAGTTAATTCATTTTTTTTATTGTTTGATTAAAATCGGATGGTATGTAACGAAAAATAAAAAAGGGATAATCCCCTTATTAATAATTGGCCTGAGCAGGTCAAATTTGGGAAAACCAAAAAAAAAAGTGTTTTTCTTGGAAAAAAATACTTCTAGTTTTTCTTAATTTCTCAAAAACTAAGATACGTCCGGTTTTCTGTTTTTGACTAAAAATTAAAAATGAATTTTGAAAATAAAAATAATAGTTAATTACATAAAATTTTGAAAAAAATTAGTTAAAATTTTTTTTTTTTAGTTTTTTTTTTTAAATGTTGAGTTTGAAAATTAATTTTTTTTACACTATCAGATCTTATTCAAATGGAGCTTAAAGCAAGCATCAGCAAATGAAAGAAGATTTGCCAACACATACAATGTGTCCCACTGGCTCATCACTTAGTGCAGGTGTTAGTTGTTAGTAGGCACAATGCAACAAAAACAAAAACACATGCACATAAAAACATGAAAACATATAAAGACAAAATTAAACAGAATTACACAGAAACATTTAGGATCGTGGAGCACTGGTTCTGAAGATAGTTTTTAAATTACTTTTATTTAAATTAAAATCCAACACACAATTGTTCAAGTTATATAACTTACTCATCCGCGTGAGAGGCTCATGCATGCCATAATTGGTTCTGTGATGTTCAATATTAAAAAGCTCAGAACTTCGAAGGTGGTACGACCGTCCGCGGAAGTTAAAACTAACAGGTCCGACGAATCAATTTGTCCAGAGATAAGTTGATGGAGAAAAATTAAGTCATTGTTTACTCTACGTTGATATAAAGATTGTATCTGCAAAATCCTTATCCGATGCTCGTATGGTGGCAGAGGTTATAAGGATCAGCCCATGGAAGGCCTTTAAGAGCAAAGCGAATAAAATTATGCTGGACTGATTCAATACGTTTCTTATGGATTTCATAGAAAGGGGTCGATACTTGTGAGGCATACTCAAGATGCGGCCTTACATAACAGTTATACAAAGAGAGGGTAACGTATGGATCGTTAAATTCTTTTGCCCACCGTTTTATGAATCCAAGCTAGAGTTCGCCTTTTTTACAATAAAGTTAACATGTTTAGAAAATTCCAGATTAGCACTGAAATTAACTCCTAAGGCCTTAAAACTAAAAACACGACTAATTTTATTTTGTGTTATACAATATTCAAAATCACTTGGAACTTTTTTTCTTTGAGAAAGTAATAGTTTGGCATTTTGAGAAAGTAATAGTTTGGCATTTTATAGGATAAGAGTTAACCCATTAACCCAAATACTGAAACTGTCAAGATCAGCCTGCAATTTTTGTAAAACTGTTCACTTAAACAACTTAATTTAAAAACTAAATAAAAGAGTAATTTTCTGGCTTTCCAAAAAAAAAATATAACAACGCTTTGTATCATTCCGTTGATTTTCTCTATGTGCTCGTTGAACAGAGACAACCGCTTAGAAGCTTATACTTATACATACGCAAACACGCACATCGCACAGGAGGACCGACGCCGACGGACGGCATGACAAAACCTACTTTTTTAAGATTCTTTCATCGTAATGACAACCTGATAAACCTCAATATTATTATTGTTTTTATATTGTACTGTTCGTACTTTATTGCTTAGCCATTCTTTATTCTTTAATCACAACTTAAAGGTGCTACTACCATTTTTTTAAACGAATTTTATTTATTCGTTTTTACGAATTTTATTATTCATTTTTTAACCTCAATATTTCTTTTACACGAAACCAATACTTGGCCTATTGATAAAGTAAAAAAGATAAGAATTCTTATGTATATCCAAGAAATAATCATGCCTTTTTTAGTAAAAAATTTCAGAATTCTTATCAAAGCAATATAATCATGCTTCGATTATCATGTCTAAATTAAAACAAGATTATGATTTCTCAAAATGACTTGCTTTTCATGCATTGGTGTTTTAGTATTTTGATTAGAAATGATTGAAAACAAAATATCAATTATAAATATCAGTAATAAGTTATAGTTATGAACAAATTGAGGATAGTTAAGTTTTAGGTAGATAAAGTTTTTAAATAAATCGTCAAGTTATTACCAGCATGAGGGTCAGTATCGACAAAGTCATTGATCACATTAGAATCGATCATGCTGTGTTCTTTTCGTCTTGTTTTCGTGTGTGCTATTTTTGCGACTTTCTTAGTCGCTAGTGAGCCGGCCCGTATTTTGGGATTATTTCCAACACCTTCCAAAAGTCACCTTATTATTCATAGTGCAATTGCAGAAGTATTAGCTAAAAGGGGTCATGATGTCACTGTTGTATCAACACAGCCATTAACTAATAAAAATCCACCCTACCGCCATATTCATTTGAATGTATCTATGAAAGCATTTTCGAATGTTCTTAACAATCCTCCGCCATGGTACAAGAGATTTAATTACATCTCGTATGTAATCAACGATTACGCTAACGACAGTCTTAATCAAGAACCTTTGCAAAAGTTGATGAGAGAAGAAAGTTTTGATCTTGTTCTCCAAGGATACTTTTTGAATGAATTTCTTTTTGGTGTTGCTGCACATTTTAAATGTCCGTTAGTTTTGTCGTTCATGATTCGACCGGTGTCCAGTGTCAACAATCTCGTAGGTAATCCTACGGAACTAGCATACGTCCCTAGTATCATGGGCGGTGGTAAGCAGCCATTGGGATTTTTTGATAGAGTAAGAAATTTTCTCTATGTGTTCTTTTATGAAAATGGTATTGGGGAAATAAATGCACAGTGGCTGCAGTCAAATTTGTACAAGTGAGTATGTTTCAAAACAATAATGTTTAGTATTAAAAAAGTGATTTGCAAAGTGTTAGGTTAGGTTAGGTTTGCGGGTTGCTGTAGGAGAGCTAATAGCTCAGCCCCAGCACACTTAGGTCAATGTAGACCCATTGTGATGCCCATTTGAGGGTTTACCAATTCCTCCTCTTACCATACACGTGGTCCATATTTAGTTCCTTAGATCATCCCGGGGTGTTCAACCATCCGTTTCCTCTTGCGAATCTATATAGATTTGTTATTGGGCACTCTGATAGTTCTTTGATGCTTTCGAAGAAGTATTTCCCCAGAGTTTTATTTCTTAGATGGCAGAGACTGGGGCAGTGACAGAGGTAGTGGGTTATGTCCTCATGTTCTTCCTCGTCACTGCAACCTCTACATAGATCATTATCAGTTAGACGTAGTTTTTTGGCGTGATATCTTAGCATGTTATGGCCAGTTAAAACACCTACCAACGTCGATACTGACTTCCTGTCTTTTTGAATGATTGCATTCGTTCTATTTTTATCGTACTGCGGCCACAGTTTCCTAGCCACCTCACAAGTGTTTAAGTTTGCCCATCTCGAGTTGGCTTTTGCTAGGATTTCACACATTATGTTAAGTTTGAGGTCGCATAACGGTGGTTTTACGCTTCTTTCTGAGAGTTCTAGGCTAAGTGCTGAGCCTTTTCTTGCCTATTCATCGGCTTTTTCATTTCCCATGATGCCCGCGTGACCGGGGACCCAGCAGAGTGTTATATTATGCTGTGTGGCAAGAACTTTAAGTTCTTCGCGACAGCTTTTCACAAGGTTGGACTTTATTTCAACAGCAGAAATTGCTTTTATCGCTGCCTGGCTATCGATGAGAATGGTAATATCCTCTCGGGGTAGTGCCATCATTGATGCCACTCTGGCTGCTTTCGTTACTGCTAGAACCTCAGCTTGGAATACACTACTGTTATTGGGAAGTCTGATTGAGCCTTCTATATTCAGAGCTTCTGAGAAGAAGCCAGCCCCAGTACCTGTATCCATTTTTGAGCCGTCTGTAAAGATGGATTTGGTTGTGGGTTGTAGAACTTCATTATTAATCCACTCTTCTCTACTTGGGAACAAGCATTGGAATGGCCTTTCAAAATCTGTAAAGGGAACTATGTAGTCAGACTCTACATTTGTTCCTGTGTGGATGTTTAAAATTTCGGAGTGTCCAGTTACACTGGATCTCCAGAGATTAGATTGGCTAATCCTGAGAGCGCTTTTTGCTGCAGTTTCCTGCATATAAAGGTCAAGTGGCAGAAGGTTAAGTATGGTTTCTAAACCCGCCGTGGGTGTCGTGCGCAAGGCACTGGTTGATCCAATGCATGCAAGTCTCTGGATGTTAGTCAATGCCTTAAGGTTTGAAGCTTTGTTAGCGGCTTTCCACCAGACTAAGCATCCATACGTCAGTATCGGTCTCACTATCGCAGTGTACATCCATAGAATTACCTTGGGTTTTGGGCCCCAGTTTTTCCCAAAAATTCTGCTGCATGAGTAGAATGCGATGGATGCCTTTTTGACTCTTTCTTGGACGTGTTAAGTGTTAATCGCGAACCATGATAATTTTTTATGTGCTTGTTCTGAAATTTGGATGGCTTAAATGGTTTCAATTTGGGGTTTGACCATTTGAACTCAAAAATAATTCAGTCACTGTCAGCATTTTGTTTTCAGATTGTACCAAGTCTGAGACTAAATGTTTGTATCGTTGAATTTGTTTGTTCAGGTAGTTTTTAGACCATGCTTTTCATTTAACATGACTTTGTACGTATAAAAGTATCCGCTGAGTTGATGGTGCTGTATTTTGTTCACGATGTTGTTTTTGACGTAGGTACTTAAATAAAAGGTTGCCTCGGAACTACGAACTTTTTATTCGATAAAGATTTATCCTGCTAGCGTACGAGATCAATTCACCTTACGTACATTGTACATTATTACAATTAAATAGGCCTAAAACTAAAAATTACCTTTCTGACCCTTCAGTACAGGTTGTATATGATGGTTTTAAAACTGAAAATGTCTCACTCTTTAAGGAATCTTAGTTCAATCTCTTAGTTCAAGTCAAAACCTAGTTATCTAGTTTCGAATAGGTATAATGATATAGAGAGATTCTTATAAGCGTTCAGATGTAGATAATTTTAATCTATATTAGGTATACAAACACTCGAGCTTTAATATTTATATTTATATATATGTAGTGCAGATACAAAAAGCTATAAGTAATTTAATTTTTTTTCTCTATGCTTTTTTATTGTTCTTTTGCATATGCTTTTTCAAATCAAAAATTTTCAAATCTTTTATACCTATTATATGGAGTTTTTATAAATATGAAGTATTTTTAATGGTCAATTATAAAAAATTTTTTGAACTAATATTTTATGTAATTGGCATTTAACAATATTTTATCTCAAAATATTAAATTTCACTCAGTTTCTTATTTAAACTCAATATAAAGTAAGAAATTAACGTAAAATATGTTCTGTAATTATGAGAAATAAACGGGATAGGGACAAAATCCCGACTGGACAAATTGAAAAATCCCGACTGCCAAAATCTCGGCTGACAAAATCCCGACTGACAAAATCCCCACCGAAAAAATGCGAATGGTACGAATAAAAAATCCCAGTTTTCAGCACTTTTAGCACGTTTTTGTACCTTTTTTTTGCTTTTACACAAATTATTTAATAAGAATTGAAAAGGGAGAAAATAAGAACCGAAACAGGCCACCCAGGTACTGTTGAATTTGGAAACTTTGGACTCCAGGCGCCCGCTAGACGACTGGACTGACTACAGAAAGGTAGCTAAAATCCCTTGAACCCGCGAAGCGGCGAAGCGGGCCACCCAGGTGATTTGGAATATGGAAACATGGGACCCGCGAAGCGGGCCACCCAGGTGCTATGGAATATGGAAACATTGGACTCAGGCGCCTGACAGACGACTGGACATACCCTAAGCGGAGCAACAAAGTGGAGCAACAAGATTTTGGCAGTTGTGGTTATCAGTCGGGATTTTGTCCTTTCGGGATTTTGGCAGTCGGGATTTCGCACCCAACCCGAAATAAACACACATAGATACACACACATTACTTTATGCTACACTTGAATATCAAACTTCATGCATTTATATTATTTTATTCTTGGAAATAAAATCGATTTTTGTTTGTAAATTAAATACCTTGATGTGTCTTACATTAGGTGATAATGTCGACCATACAAATATCCCCATTTGATGCATTTACTAACATTTTTTTTACGAAAAAAAGTCGAACTAAAAAATTATGGTAATTTCAAATTTGGTACTTTTATAAAGAGTGTTTAGAAGAAATAGCCAATTACATTTCTCCCATGAAATAATTCAACCGTTGTACTAGCGCTGCAAGGAATGTTCATCATTTTATTATACAACTTCGGACGTACAGTGAAATACAGAAATTCTTTCTTTAGTCCTACAACACGAATGTGAAATGTTCTACCCGGCTCAATATTTCCTTCTCATTATGAATCTCAGCCATTCCAAACCAATGTGCATCGGTATATCTTGCCATCTATCAGTCACTTTAGAATTTAATCTGTCACAAATTAATTACAATTTGTACAAATTTAAAAAAAAAATTATTTTATAATTGATTACCTTATTTTCGTAATTTGTTAGTTACTTATAATGCTTGCAAAAAAAGCAAACTCGAACTTCATTATTGTAATGTATGTAGTCAAAAGCTATAAGTAATTTAATTCTTTTCTCTATTCTCTATTTTTATTGTATTTTTAAAAAACTTTAATTTCCTTTTTTTCAAAAGTTTTTCTTTTTTCATTTCATGTATAAACGTTTATCACTTTTTATAAAGCCTAGTATGCAGCTGGAGTTAAACGAAAAATCCCATACAAAAATGACACAGTGAAATCATAAACGAAATTTTCCGTCCTTCTTTTCGTTTTGTGGTACGCAGCTTCACGGTGAAACGGTAGATAGCCGGTTCAAGTCTCCATGACTCTCTACACTCTTTTCGCACACAATTTAATTGACCGGGATATAAATTGCTCGCGAAATTTTGACGTTTGTATTCCGTTCGTGTTTTTTTGTGGTTATTATTATTATAAAATCGATTTCTGTTCTTTTTATTTGTTTTTTTTTTTTGTGTTTTGAAAAATATTTTTTTTGGCAAATTGTGAAACTCTACATAACAATTTGTCCGGTACCGTTTCGTTACCATTTCGTCTGTGTTTTTGGAGACGACGGAAAATTTCGTTTCACTTCAGCTGCATACTAGGCTTTAAGCATAGTATGAAGTGAAACGAAACTTTCCGTGGTCTTCAAAAACACAGACGATGTTAACGAAAGTGTATCATAAAATTTTATGTAGAGTTTCACCATTTTGTAAAAAAATACTTTTCAAAAGACACAAATAAAAAGAACAGAAATCCATTTTATAATAATAACAACCCAAAAAAAAAAACACGAACAAAATGGAAACGTCAAAATTTCGAGAGCAATTAATGTCCTGGCCCGGTCAATTAAATTGTGCGTGATAAGAGAGTGGAGAGTATAGTGGAGACTTGAACCGGTTATCTACCACAAAACGGAAAGAATTACGGATCATTTCATTGTGTCGTTCCTTTGAATTTGCTTTTTCAAATCCTAATTTTTTTTCATATTTTAATTTTGTTTGTAATAATTGGCATTTATCTAACACTATTTTATCTTCAAATTTAAAATGTCATGTAAGAAAATTATGTAAAATATCATCAATTTTATTTTTTTTTATAAAAAAGACCATTTAAAAAAAAAACTTATTTTTGTAATTTGTTAATAACTTTTTATGCTTGCTAAAAAAGCGGTAGGTAGACCAAAAGAAAATTTCTACAGGTAGTTTCAATGTAATTATGTGATTTGTGACAGTTTTGCCCCTTTTTTATTACTAAGTAACTGAATAAAAGACATCACCATTGGCAACAAATCACTCATATTAAATTTTATCGAAATTTATTCGTACCGTTATTTTTATACAAAGTCAACACTAAAAGTCCGAGGATGTTTCTCTAAAATATTGTGTACCAATTTGGAGGAAAATCGGCCCAACACACATACAAACAGACAGAAACTCAGAATTGTCGGACAAAACCTCCTACCAAACAAACAATAATTATGTATAAAGTATTATGTAAATTGTGTAGTATACATACCTATTACTTATAAAAGGCTAGTATTTGCATTTACAGCTAAATCTTTTTTATCAAAAGAAAACCACTGCTGAAAACTAATTTAAGTTAATGTATATACTTTTAAATATGCCTAACATATTTTTTTTTCCTAATTTAAGCCAAAATTTTCCACCTGACAAGTACCCGTCCTTCGAGGAAATGAAGAAAAATGTTTCACTGATTTTGACGAACCATCATTTCAGCCAATCTCCGATTCGTCCTGATGTCCCAGCTATTATTGAAATTGGTGGTATTCAAATAAAAGACAAACCAGACCCGTTACCTGAGGTAATTCTTTTTAAGAAAAACAAAATATTAATTTTGATTAATGTTTCTTACAATCCAGAATATTCGATCTATTTTGGACAATGCCACGGAGCACGGTGTTATTTACTTTAGTCTCGGATCAAACATTCAACCACATCAACTGGGTGACGCCAAAATTAAGATAATATATGATGTGCTCTCACAACTACCTCAAACTGTACTGTGGAAATGGGGTAGTACCAGTTTCCCCGGAAACGCTCCAAATATTAAATTTGAAAGCTGGTTACCCCAAGATGATATTCTTCCACATCCAAATGTCAAACTTTTCATCACACATGGAGGCCAAGGTAGTGTTGTCGAATCACAATTTCATGGGGTACCAATGGTGGGCATTCCGATTATGGGTGATCAAATTTCTAATATTGAAAACGTTGAGAAGCAAGGATTTGGGTTATCAGTTGATATATCAACTCTTTCTGAAGAAGAATTCAGAAAAACCATTAAAGAGGTTTTATATAACAAGAAGTATTCTCAGAGCATTAGGAAATTTGCACAAATGTTTAAGGATCGACCAATGACTGCAAGAGAAACAGCTGTTTTTTGGATTGAGTATGTTTTAAGGCATCATGGAGCTCCTCATCTACAAAGTCCAGCTGTTCATTTGAACACTTTTCAATTGATGTCACTAGATGTAATTTGCTTCCTAGTAGGAATCGTTTACATTTTTTTCAAAATAGTAAAATTGATTTATGGTTTCATAAGAGCATTGCTAACAAAAAATAAAAGTAAATTAGAATAGTATATAATAAACTATGTGCATCTTCTCATACATACAAGTAATATGGTATATGCTTCATAAAAAACAATTTCTGGATAACAATATTAAAGTATTGATAAAATGATAATGAACTATAATATTTCATCCATAATAATAAGAGTATAACTGCAGCTTCGTAAGTTCATCTGCGAAAAGGGGTAAGTTCTTACATTCACTGCGTATAAATATAGTGTAAATATATGAGGTGCACGTAGGAGGTAGCTGGTCAGATATGGTTGTATTTTTTATATAATCTTAATTAGTAAATTCATAAAAATTACATTGCTTAAATTCACATGCTAAGCAAAACTGTAGGGTTAAAAGCAACTATTATGAATACATATATGCCCTAATTTGTTCAGTGCTCAGTAGTGGCATTTTGTCGTTTATCGAGTCAGTCTCAGTCAGATATTGTTTGACTACAGTTTAGGAGAGACACAAATTTCAAGGGTGAGAGAAATGAAAGATTCAGGCGGTATCTTTGATGAAAAATTGAGTTTTGAATCTCATGTCTTCTTAGGGCTCTCAACTTTTTGTCGACGGAATATAGTATTTTTCAAAATAAGACCTAAAAAAATATAGTACCCTTAAAATATATATAGAAATTCTTGCAAAAGTAAAAAAAAAAACAAATATATTTTTTACTCATTTATTTTTACAAAATATATATTTTTTTGTACTCCTCGCATCTTTGAGCAGTTTTTGTTAACAATGAAAATGTCATAATGAAATATTCGCTCTGTTCCTTTCTTCCCTCCATTTCAAATTCATGATTGAAAATATCCTCTCTGTGAACGCCGAGGTTGCAGGAATCAAGAGCAGGAATGAAATTATTTTAAAAGCGTTTGATAAGTTATTTTCGGTGTTTTTGAAAATATGCTGCCATTCGCGATGTGTTGTTCTGTCTGTAAAATTTATAATCTATTACGTTTGCAAAGATTTCGTTTATAATTAATCTGTCGGAGTAAAGTTCGTCCATTTTTATACTCATTTTTTCTTGTAGGTATATATTTAAAACGTTTAATATTGTCTCGAAGTCATCAAACGAAATATCTTGCGTCAAATTTAATTTTTGAACTTTACATAACCAATTGCTTTCATTAAAAGCAAACCATTTATGAAGGTAGTCCAGAGATTTATCAATAAATAATAGAAAATTCTTTTTAACCATATCTCTTTCTATAATCGATTTAGCTCTAAAAATTGAAACTTATTTTTTTTGTTGTCTTTTTACGTTTTTCTAGCGCTAACTTTAAAGTTGACATAATTTTATACAAATCTAGTACTGTTATGTTTTTACCCTTGAACTGCTTAACAGCTTTATTAAAATTATGTAAAATATGGCTCACAAAATTCAAAAAGATTTGAACTTTAATGTTTCCATCAGTTTCATTCATCATCAAGATATCTCGGATATGTGTAGGACAATCCTCATCTAAGCTTATAAAATAATCAGTCAGAGGTTTCCAATTCATAAGTTTATTATTCACACAAGATAGTAATAAAAGCCATCTAGTACCAACATGACGTTTCAGCTCATGTCATTCACTTTCGACAGCAGCAACACATTTTTCGAGCTCTTCTCTTCGACAGGCAGATACAGAGAAATGTAAGCTGTAAGCTTTTAATATAATGTTTTCAACATGTATTCTCAAGAAATTCATTGCATGCTTGACTGTGTTGTGAACAATGTGTGCGTGACAATTGCCCTTGACCAAGTTAGGAACTACATTTTCTATTTTCTTATAAAGTGAATGATGAATGCCAAAATTCGCGTTTGTGTTATCTGCACTCAGACCAGACACCCTGTCGAAGGAGAGGTTGTGGTGGGACAGTGATTTGATTATAGAGTCAAGCATACCATTTGCTGACTCTTCACAATTTTCGTTGAAGTCCAGTAGTTTTTTTTGTATTCCATTCTCATTATCAAAATACTGAATAACTAAAGGAAACAGTTTAACGTTTTTTCTATTGCTTGCATCAGTTTGTAAACAAAAAAATAAACATGGTGCATATAAATCTTTTAGTGAAGTTTGTAAGGCATAAGGTCCTAAAACATCCTCAACCAAAGCTTCCATTTTTGTAAGTCCTAGTTTGATGTTTGAAGCGGTTTTGGAATCCGCATTAATGATTTTGTTTATTTATGCATATTCTATATTAGGATTTCTCAAAAGAAACACGTCCGGTTAGAAATGCCAGCGTCAGATTGTCAAGTGAATGAGGCATTTAATCGAGAATTGAAACGTGAACGTAAATATGAATGGGTGGGTGATTACTGCCTCACGAAAGTACTCACCTCTCTCTATACTACGAACTCTCGTGAGACCGGTCTCAAAATAACAAATTTTCCAGTCTAAACAGCCTCAAAGATGTGATTCACGCGACAATACTCAAAGAAAAATTCAAAAGTGAGGAAGTTCTCATAACGTGGATTCCAAACCGAGAATTCTTTTAAACGAATTCAATTT
This sequence comes from Baccha elongata, assembly GCA_951217065.1. Classification (NCBI taxonomy): domain Eukaryota; kingdom Metazoa; phylum Arthropoda; class Insecta; order Diptera; family Syrphidae; genus Baccha; species Baccha elongata. The sequence continues at coordinate 49,067,068 of OX578272.1, read as the reverse complement.
CCGATTCGTCTTGCTTTTGCCATGACGATTAACAAATGCATGCATGTTTTTCTCACGGTCAATTGTACGCGCCTGATAAGAGATCGAAAAATGTCATATATATAGTCCAGTCGACAGGTATAAGGGGAAAAAGGTCGGAGGTCAATTAAACTTTCAGATGTTGTTTTGGGATGGCGAATTTACATTTTTTCAAGTTTTGGACCTTAAGGCCCCTGTGCTAAAAGGAAGAGGGGGAGGGTTAAACTGCAAAATGTTCGACCTTTTCCCGGTTTTTCCTCTATAAATTTTTTGTTCTTACCTTCTGCAAAATCTTTCAGGTATGTTATGTAGAACGCTAAATTTGCTATAATATTAATTGTATTAACATTTTTTCATGCCACGTCGTTACCGAGATATGACGCTCAAAAAAAGAATAATTTTGCAAATTTTCCTTTGAAAAAAAAAAAAATTAAAATTTGGTTGCAAAATTTGAATAATTACGCTTTTTTTGAAGTGCCATATCTTGGTTATATTGTAGATGCTTAATATTTTGGTAAATTTAATGCTCTACAATACATACCTAACGTTTTTGCCGTAGAACGTAAGAACAAAAATTTATAGAGGAAAACCGGAAAAAGGTCGAACATTTTGCAGTTATCCCCCTCCCCCTTTTAGCACAGGGTCTTCAAGGTCCGAAACTTGAGAAAATGTTAGTTAACTATCCCTGAACAACATTCTAAAATTTCATTGACCTCCGACATTTTTCACCAAACCCCATTTTTTCGTACCTGCCGACTGGACTTAAATATCACAGAGTCATGTTATTTTATTACGTTAATAAAGATCTTAATTGAGGGTAACTCAAAGTTTATACGACATTCGTTGACTGTTAGGCGGTACGAAGTTTGCTGGGTCCGTGGGTTGTATATAAAACAAAATGAAAAATAAAAATTCTTGAATCTAATATTAAAAAAAATCTAATTGAAACACTTATCAGGACCCCCATTTTTATATTATTACTATTTAAATATCTATATGTAGAAACACACATACATATATATGTATATGGCCAAACTTTGTTTTTGATAAACGGTAAATGTACATTATGTACTACCTACACTTAGTGACCGCAACGATCGAAAACATTTTTTGCAAAATTCTTTACGGGGGAACCAACTCAAAAGAATGATCAGCTTTTGCAGATATTCAGATGGCCAAAATTGAGCTGCATTGGATAACAACAATCGCTCAAAGTATATATGTTATTTGCAGGTACAAGAATTTATTGATGAGCATATAGTTTTCTATAAAAATAAAATTTCTCCAAAACCATGTGATGAGGCTAATATATGAACCACTTGCTTAAGGGTGTTTTTTTTTTAAATTTAACGTCGGGTATAATATGGAATGGTCCAAATTACCCTCCACAGCTGGTCAAGTACATTGTTTCTATATGGACATACCTATTACCCTCCACTTTTTTCAAATCGTGTTTTTGAGGTATTCTAGTATTTTATTTTTGTATTTTTGTATTTATATTGGATTCATGTGTTTGTGTTCAGGAATTAATAAAAACTAAACAGTTTTAGTTTTAAAATAAACTGCCATGTAAAAATGTAGATAATTTGGGTTTTATTTGCAAAAATATGGATGGTGGTCCATATTCGCCGCTTTTACTCTACTTCTCAAAAGAAAAGTCTTGCTGATTCCTTCAGTCTTAATATAAAAATAAAAATAATAGTGATGACAGAACTCGACGATAAGAGGGTTATTTACCATTTAGCGTTATGCAATCGTGGTCAAGTTTTGGCCATTTGAATATTTGCAATAAGCTGATCATTTTAAGGGGTTCCCCATAAAGAATTTGACAAACAAAAAATGTTTCTAGAGTTGCGGTCACTCTAAATGTATACTTATATACATAAAGTACATTTACAGTTAATTAAAAAAAAAACACAAAGTTTGGCCATACATATTGGGCTCTACCAATAATCAAATTTAGACGTGACTAAAATATTTAAGTGGACTGTAAATAATTACGCATGCCAATAATCAATTTAGAAGTCAGCTTAACGCTATCGTCGCCTTAAATTTTATAGTTAAGAAACTCACGTTTTACTTCACGGTTAAGTATATCCCCGCGTTTGTAATGTGGATGCAAACTAGCTAATCATAATCAAGTTCTGGGGGTGGTTTTACTTTTATTGTAGGAAGTATACAATACAGCAGCCGTCGCAGCAGCAGCAGCAGGAGTTTCAAGTGCAATAAAGATCACTGAAATTTCCCTATTTGCTTTTCAGAAAGATTTGTATTTTTCTACACAATTGGTTAAGTGAAGCGAAAACACCTACACATTTATTACATCAAGTTATTATTTTGAATAAAAATATAAAATTAAAGTAAACTAATTTATTTGTGTTCGATTTCATGGCCTGTCAAAACAAACAAATATTATATCGAAGGCTCCTATAATTATTGAGGTGTGAAAGAGGCGACTTAACGAAATTATGAGAGATGGGAAACCTTCTTATGTTTTACCCCCCAACCACCATTTGTTAACATTGTTGTTTTTTTTAATTTCGTCAATTAAACGTCAGTTCTGCTTGAATATCGTTAATTTAACGTCAGTTCAGCTTGCGGGAAAACAAAGATGGTGGCATTTATTGTTTCCCATGTTGGTATTCATAATCTTTGGGGATTCCTCTGTACCTTCTATTTTCTTTTTCGAAGATATTTCATATAAAAACTATCTCATTTTGTGCTTTTTTTGCCTGATCTCATTAAATGGGTTTAAACATGTTGATGGAAGAACTTAGCCAAATGATACTTTTGATTTAATTTATTTAAACAAAAATGCAAGTAAAACCATTGTTTTAACAGTAAAATACTATTGAAACGCGTCCCATTAAATCAATGGTTTTACCATTGACAATTTAATGGTACGCTTTTTCTGAGTGTAATTGGTGTAGATATTGTATTTCCTTAACTTGTAAATTATTATGGGGGTGTTAAATGAATCTCTTCAAACTATAACTTTCTTTATAGGCAGTGTTTTTTTTCACTCTCAATAGAAGTTCATATATACCTACACACTGTAAATGTACCTTAACTCCTTCCTTATGAGAACAAATTATTTTATCTAGAATTCAAAACATTTGCATTTATTGATGAAAAAGTCTTGTATTATGTATACCTGTCACTACACTCAAATATAGCTGGTTTCCTTTTTTTTTAATTGTGTATTTATTTACCTGCGAACAAAAACACATATTCTGTTCAAAATTAACAACTCACACATCATGTGTACCAACAACTTAAAAAGGAATAAAACTTTAGTTTTACCTGTACCAATATATTTATAATGCTATAAATATATTCTACAGTCGCACTTTAATGTTTCAAATTACGAATTAATTTTCATTAAATATTGCTGAATCCTCGTAGTATACTGTGTGCTACCATTCTAAGGGGAATCTAAGCATCCACACAACCCTCCCAGGACATGTAAGTAAATGTATTTTAAATTATTCCCCCGGACCGATGCGAAGGCTCTTTCCTTTGGCGTTATTTAACCTTAAAACCAAATCCAAGGGACTCGACGCATAGTGGACTAGACATTCTTATGTTATATAGGTATATGCCTTGCCAAAGTACATATTTACCGAAATCAACATAGAAGCACCATACGGCACTTTCCATGGCGATTTCTGTAATTTGCAACATTGGAAGACCACCCCCTCCTCCCGTATAGCAATCATCCCATCGCCCACACCCAGCCCCCTACCACTCATTGTTGAAAATCCCTTTTGAATTAAATGCGTATACACATCCCCAACATATACATATAGGTACTATACACTAGCCAACATTAAAGGACTCTGGCATCGAAATCAGCATCCAGCATCAGCATGGCATGTATGTACATACACACATAAATACATACCTAAATATTTCCAAATTCTCTAAATTTACATTTTAAAATACCTACCCCACACAAACTACACTTTCCACACTGGCCATATGTGTTCGACGAAGGAACCCCCAACCCCATATTTTATCCCATCCGCCCGACAACATCATCGTCCTGGTTCAGTCGGAGAAGCTCGTATCCCTTATAGAACTTGTGCCCACTGTCCTTTAGTGTCCTACAACCAGAGTACTGATGAGGGTATTTACATTCATGCGCAAAGGTACATAGACTTCACAGAGACGTATCGTCCTCGTCCGTTAGTAACGAGCACGTATATCGGATATGTAAACTTTTAGATATTCTGCAGATCGAGGACAAGTATAAAATTTATTTATTGAAGGCTTGGGTGCCCGTAATTAAACAAACGGGGGCTCGCAACGGATACGGATGCTGGCAAAAACCCTCTGCTGCACCCTTTGCCACCAACTACCTGAATGGATTTGGGGGAGCTGGCAAGTGTGGACTATGTTATGTTGCTTTGTTACCATAAACTTAAATAAATCCCACTATATTTAGTTGGACATATAATTTGTTTAGGTAAGCCGATCTACTTCTTATATATATAATACCTATACTACTGTATGTACATTAGTTCAAATTAATATGCATATACAATACATTTAAATACATATCTTTATTTATATAGGCACGTTTTCATCAGAGGAAAGTGTATGGAGAAAGTTTCGATTTTTAATTTTTGATTTTAAGTAGAACATGAAATGTGAGAAAGTGATTTAGTCCCTTACCCGTGTGAGTGAAAAATCAACCCTAAGTGCGAACACCTTTGAATTTTACCATAGTTTCGTAAAAAAAAAGTTTATATTTGTCTTCTAGATTTAAGATAAGAGTTGTTTACCGCCATATACATATAACTATAGCTAGAAGCTTTGGCATCCCGAAGGAAATTCGAAAAAAATAAAATGGTATAGGGCTTTTATGAAATATTGATTGTCATCAAATGGGTTAGTCGTTTCCATATATGTTAAAGTCAAAAGAAAAAGGATTCAAAATATAATCAAATCTACCATTGGCAAAATGCTATAATATGAGTGCTAGAAGCGCAATTCTTCAACTCAAAACTAGAACTTTAAGCGAATGAGCTATACTGTCTAAATTTTATTTTCCAAGACAAATTAGATCAGCACGAATTTGCAGGCAATTTTTTTTTCCAACGATACCAACATGAAGGAGTTCAGATAACTGCTATGCTGAAGAGTGAAATTCAATGTAACTCTTTACTGTTTTGGGTTCTCCCTAAAAGAGTGTTAATTGTGAAAAAGACAACAGCTCAACTTTACTTTATTCGTCTCACTCGATCAAGTACGAACCTCAGAACAAGTCGGTGTGAACCCAATATCTTCGTAATTATCTCGGCTCCGCTTTTTTCCGACATTGCGTAAATGCGTGGACCCATCACTGCAAACCCATATTTTCAACAATTTTCTTAGCTAAAGAAAATATGCTGTGTTTGGCGAGGGGTTTGTCACGAATGAAGTTACCTGACCACTTATACTTGTAATTAATTGAAATCTCGTTGAAATCAGATGCAATCACTATTTCAAGTGATGAAATTAAAAAAAAATGTTGGTTATCGATTTCAAATGATTTTTTGCAATCATTAAAAATATTTGAAATCACTTTAAGTTTCTTTGCAATCATGAAATCAAAAATGCCATAATGAAATCACGAATCACGAACTGAAATCACTTGAATTAATTTGCAATCATTTGAAATCACTAAATTTATTTGAAATCAATGCAATCACAAAATTTTTAAATTAAATACTGCTTGAAATCACCTGAAATCATATAAAGTCATTTGAAATATTACAATCATTGAACCACTAGGCTAGTGACAAACCCCTCGGTGCTTGTCATATATGCAGCAGCTGAGATAACCTTTTTTATTTGAGCAAAAATCACTGAGGTCCTGAATCGGGCTAAAAATTGGCTGGATTACTGTAAGAGTGTAAGTGAAACATTGAAACTAGGAGTCTTGCATTGCTGTCCTTTAAGTAAACCGTGTGTTTTTACTTTATCCGTTTTTAAATTTTGTTTGTCCAGGATCTCTAACAAGCTGGAGATCTATATTCATACACGTGAAAAAAAACAAATTTAGGGAGTCTTAATGCTTAACCCTGTTCGATTCGCAAAGTTTTATTAAAAGTAGTGTTTGTTTTGCTTATAGACAAGATGCGTGGTATTTGATCTTTTAAAATTAGAGCTGTTTTTTTTTTGAAAGTCTGAACGAATTGACATCCTTTCTGATAGTTTCAATAGAATTTTGTACTGGTGGAACAATACAGGCGTGTGTAGTGTATTCATTATTTATTCATTATTTATTCGTTTTTTTTTTTATATATAATATGTAGGTACTTAACTTAGAGGTTCGGCTAAACAAAGGTGACCCTCTGTACTGCACCAACTACAGGGACATTAGTCTTTTTAACAGCGCATACAAGATCCACTCTGCCGTACTATGGGAACGCTTGAAGCCATTCGTCAACAACCTGATAAGTTCATATCAGTGCGGCTTTAGGCCAGCAAAGTCTACACCATCGTCCAAATATTCGCACTGCGGCAGATCTAGGAAAAAGCCCAGTAATTTCAAATCGATATCCAACATTTTTTCATCGACTTCAAGGCCGCTGAAGACAGCATCTATATGGAGACGAGCTATACAGATCAATTGAACACAGATTGAACCCAGACCTCCGGCGTGATAGTCAGACACACTAACCACTACGCCATGGTGCACTACTTTCACCTTGAAGATAGCCAAATTTTCCAGTAACTTCATCCACCTCAGCCTACACTAGCTATATATAAATAGCTACAATGGGGCATATTCATTATAGGGCGCATATGGAAATAACTTCACCACTAGTGAAAAATAACTTCACTTTTTTTTGCGGTGAAGTTATTTCCGAAATAACATAACTTTTTGGTGGGAAATTATTTTAATGTTTTGGGTGAAGTTACACTTTTCATACAAAATGCACACAATATTGCATACCCAAACTTGCACCCGCCTCACTCAAACTGGCTCCCGGAAATTACGCCATAGGAAATTACGCCAGATTTTTTTTTTGGAAAAAACGCCAGAATATTTCTTTTGGTTAAAATTGGAAAAAACACCAGAAAATAATTTGGAAAAAACAGCAGAAACATTGGAAATTGTGCCAGACAGCTATGGAAAAAAAGTCGGAAAATGAAATGGAAATTAGGCCAGAAAATATTACATTCTGGCTTAATTTCCACATTTCATTTTGGAAAAAGAACCTGAAAATTAATAAATAATATCTGGTCTAATTTCCTCATTTCATTTTGGAAAAAAGGCCAGAAAAGTTTTTTTCAATTCTAACAAAAAAAATGAATAAAAGTAAGTAAAAATACAACTAGCTGTGATCTGGAATAAGCGATTGTGTACCTACTTACTAGGGGTGGGGAGGGGGTCAACAAATTAACGGCCGGGGGGGGGGGGGCGCGTCGCGGGGCGCGCTTGCGCCGGGGCCGGGCGTTGCACCGCGTCGCGAGTCCGGCTACCATCGGCGGCGCGCCGCGCGGCGGGGGGGGGGGCGCGTCGCGATACGCGACGCAACCCACCGCAAACCGCCACACCCCACTGCGCACCGCCGCGCCCCGCACCACGCGAACCCGATACCCGGCGCGCCGCCGATGGCAGACGGACTCGCGACGCGGTGCAACGCCCGGCCCCGGCGCAAGCGCGCCCCGCGACGCGCCCCCCCCCCCCCCCGCGACAAACGCTTGAAAGAAACTAAATCACATCGCTTTGGATGTACGTGATACCACAAAAAACAATACTCAACATATAACTGTTATTTGTTTACCAAATTTATGTAAAAACCGTTTTCTGGCTCTTTTTCCAAAAAAAAGAAGGAAAAAACGCCAGAATTTTTTCTGGCTCTTTTTCCAAAACAAAAAAAGGAAAAAACGCCAGATACTTTCTGGCTTTTTTTCCAAATTTTTTTTTCTGCCTTTTTTTCCATTTTATAAAATGGAAAAAGCACCAGAATTTTTTTTGGAAAAAATGCCAGAAAATCGGAAATATTCCCAGAAAAATTTTGCACTTTTTTCCTAGGAAAAAACGCCATATTTTGTATGAAAATGTTTTTGGCTTTTTTTCCAAAAAAAAATCTGGCGTAATTTCCTATGGCGTAATTTCCGGGAGCCACTCAAACTCACACTCACCCCAAATCCCAAAGTGGACCAGGAAGTGGGGTTGCAGGAGGGTAGCATGCCCCCTTACCAATCTCAACTGTTGGGGCGCCAAACTAAAGTCGCCCCATATTTTCAACTGGTTAGGTACTGTTTTTATCAAAAATACTTAGATGAGAAATAACTTCACAAAACTTTATGTTATATTATTTCTCACTCAAATTGGGAAATAAATTTATTTCAAAAAATTGAAGTTATTTCCCAGTGAAGTTATTTCCCTGCACCTCATGATATTTATAGAAACTGTTTTATCTATTAAGAAAAACTAGAACACATCCTATTTAAATTGCATTGCTTAAACCATGCTTAGCAAAACTGCAGTCCAAAAACAACCATGGGCACGAGTACGATAACTTTGGCGCCAAGAATTGATAACGGTTTTTTGTAGAACAGATCAATACAAGCATTTTTTACTATGGGTGGGGGGGTCTATCTCCCTCCGTTTGGGCGGGAGGGGCAATTTTATAAAAACAGTGCTAAAAATTTAAAACAAATATTAAAAAATAACGGTAATACTTACAACTAAGTTTTGTATCTTTTTTTAAAGCCAATACTTTTTTCTATTAGATGCTTTTTAAATCAAGTGAAACCTATGCATAGTCTTTGAAAAAACGGACTTAAAACTAAAAAATTGCGAAAAAAAAGGTAAAAAAAAACTTCTTTCTTTCTAAGCGCCTCTAAGTATGTTGTTTTGTTCCGCATCCATTTGAAAAATGTTGAAGCTCCAAATGCGTTTGAAAAAACAAACAAACATAACATCTCGACCTGTGTCGTCAGTGGTCATAAGCGGTGGAATGCGTAGTGCATACGACTTCGAAGACTGAGTAAATCTGAAGGCGTGGGTTCAAATCTCACGAGGTGCATGTGAAAAAGTTTTTCATAATAAAATTGGATTAAAAAGCTCAATACCACTAAAAGGAGACTGATGAAAGGAATTGGCAATCCTTGAAATAGCTATATCTCCAGCCAAAGATAGAAAGAAACGAATAATAATATTCGTAAACGAGTAAATAAAATTCGTTTAAAATTGGTGGTAGCGCCTTTAAGTTGTTGTTGTTGTTCAAACACATTCAATGAAAAATTAACAGAATGGTCAAGTAATAAAAACTGACATTCTACAGTACAAATAGTACAATATAACAACAATAGAAAGTAGTTTTAGTAATTTTCCATTTTCTCAAAAACCAGAAAACATAAAATCATTTCGTTTTCAGTTTATGATTTAAAATTAATATGAGCAACGAATTTTATAAAAAAAGTAGAGTTTTATTTTACAGTTTTGAAATATCACACTTCAATGTTTTTTTTTACCTTTTTTTCGCAATTTTTGAGTTTAAAGTCCGTTTTTTTCAAAGACTATGCATAGGTTTCACTTGATTTAAAAAACATCTAATAGAAAAAAGTATTGGCTTTAAAAAAAGATATAAAACTTAGTTGTAAGTATTACCATTATTTTTTAATATTTGTTTTAAATTTTTAGCACTGTTTTTATAAAATTGCCCCTCCCGCCCAAACGGAGGGAGATAGACCCCCCCCCACTTTTTGTAAAAAATGCTTGTATTAAACTGTTCTACAAAAAACCGTTATCAATTATTTGCTCCAAAGTTATCGTACTCTCCCCCAACCATGAATATGGCATTGAGCATAGCGCCAAGGCAATATCGCCCAAATCGATTTGGAAATTTCGCCCAAAAATAAAAATTAACTCCCGAAAAAAAACCTGGCCCAAATTAGCGGCCAAAATTTCATATCGCCCAAATCATAAAAGCCTTATCACAAAAAAAAAATAGTGAAGAAACGGTTTTTGTAAGAGTTGGGCGTTATTTTCTAATTTTCGGGCGCTATTTCCAACCAATGTTTTTATCAAAATTGATTGATTACCGCTATTACCTAGTGGGAAACAACTCAACTTTTGGTGGGAAATTATTTTACTATTGTGGGTGAAGTTACACTTTTCATACAAAATACACACAATATTGCATACCTAAACTCGCAAATAATGCGAATACATTATAAGGTCGGAGGTCCATGAAATTTTCAGATGTTGATGACCTTGATGACACTGTGCTAAACGAGGGAGGGAGGGAAAACTGCAAAATTTTCTGCTTTTTTTTTTTGGTTTTCCTCTATAACTTTTTTTTCTTACGTTTTACGGCAAAAACGTTCAGCTTAATTTGCTACAATATTTACATATATGTCTGTACGTCACGTTATAAATTAAGATATGGCGCTCCAAAAAACGGGTAGTTTTTCATATTTTGCTAGAAAAATAAAAATTTTCACGGTAAAACTGTTCAGGTATGTTTTGTAGAGCGTTAAATTTGCTACAATATTGTATGTTTGTATGTCACGTCGTTACCGACATATGTCGCTCCAAAAAAGGGTATCTGAACGCTTTTGCCGTAAAACGTAAGAAAAAAAGATATAGAGGAAAAACTGACAAAAGCCGAAAATTTTGCAGTTTTCCCTTTAATTAATCATCCCAAAGTAACATCTGAAAATTTCATGGACCTCAGACTTTTTTCCAAAAAAAAAAAAAAAACTAACTAAGCACGGAAATAGCATACCTTAAATGGTAAGAAATTACATCAGCATTTTTTTGGCCGAAATTTCAAAATCGATTTGGGCGATATTGCCTTGGGCACTATTACTCAGCTCTTATGAATATGCCTGAATATGTTTAGTTTCTTCGTTGCTTCGCTAACTATAAAACAATAGATTCCAGGTATTAGGTAGAATTTTCACTTTTAGGAAGCACTGTTCCAATGAAATATGTAATAGGTCTATGTACCTTTAGTTCTACAAAATTTGTAAATGTCTCTCGGCTCCCTTTTACCTACCATACAACGTAATGCCTTAAATAGAAGTGTAGTTACCTAAGATATCTTAACTGTTTACTTTTATTGTAAATAACCACATTTAAATGGACCACGAAACCGTACACATCCATAAAAATAACTACCTATGTATCTATTGAGACAAGTTTAGGAAAAGTGTATAAACCCTAATTTTTCCTCAATTATTAAAATGGGTCATTTTCTCGATTTCTCAAATATTTTTCATTTAGAACTGACTTTACATTAGTAGCTTATATTTTTTGACATTTTTTTGAGATATCATTCAAAAAAGTTTTCCTTGCCCAATACGAATTCTTGAATAAATTTTGCTAATGGAAATGATAAAAGTTGTTTTTTTAAGAATCTTGAGTTAAAGCAATACCTATACCTAAACCTATACACAAATTTCGCTAATCTAATGAGATTTAAGACGGTCGATCGTTGTAGGTACCTACTGGTTTTTTACTTGCTTTATACTTGTACATTTCCTTCGGCTATCTTCTGTTAAGCAATTATTTGTGTGCCCCCTTATCTTTTATTTGAGATATTATGTGTAGAGTTGTATGTCACTGTATAGTGTATATGTGCTTCTCATAGAAAAATGTTCCTTGAATAAGTTGGAAATTGCTTAACCCATTTCCGAACGCAAATCTTACTCTTTTTGCCTGCCCCCCTTTTAAAGAAGCAAACATCTTTGTGCTGTAGGGATAGAGTGATGTTGTGTCCTGCCGTCTGGTATACACATGGACCAGGACATATCTACAATAACGATGTAGCTATAGTGTGTACTAAAAATGATGGCATATAAAACAGTCCAGTTCCAGTGCGAACTTTTGAAGCAACATAGCCACTGAGCAGTAAGAAAAATGCTGACATACATATAAACCACCCTTTACCTTCTTTAAATTAGAACTTTCTTCGTGCCTTGAATATTGAAGACCAAAGTCTCGATGGTGGGGAATACTTTTTTTTTAACCCTCAATATATCCTGTTGTGTAGATTTGTATGTGTGATCTTTGAAGAAAAAAAAAAAAAAAGTACAAAAATGAAGCACAAAAAAATGGTTTGCTAACAGTCCACTACATCACGATACAACTCGTTTTGCACACCCTTCTGCGTTCCACCCCCAATTCAAAGAAATTCACTAAAATATTTTTTTTTCTTTCTGTTGCGTTCAATCGTTCCTTCGCTCGTCTTCCTAATTTTCGGTACGGTAGTCGGTACGGCAAAGTAGATGACCATTTCCATTATTTACAGAACCAGAGTACAGCTACAGATGTTGTTATCTATGTGTTAAAGCTGACATTTAAATTTTTTACTTTGCAATGCAGTATCGAAAGATATACACAGATACCGACAAACATACACTACACAGTGTTTCTTTTTGTTAGAGATAAAAAAAAAATAAGAGTAAAAGATGGAAGCCTATGTACCACCTCGGACGGATTTCCTTTGAGAGAAAGGGAGTGGGTGGACGAAACGCCAACGTCGAAGCTCGGACAAGAAAGGGGTGTAATTTGGGCAACACAAAAAAAGAGTTAAGCTGTGTTACTTCGTTCGCATAATATAGAAACCAAAGTACAAACAGAATAAAATGGGGTTGATTTTCCTCCTCCCTTCATTTCACTCCGTTTTTTTCTTGATATTTTATCAAAACAGCACAAAAAGTCCAAAAGAATATTCTATAAAATAAGGGTTTATTTTACTTTTTTTTTTAAATGGGAAAATGTTGGTATATATGAGGGAGATATCTAAAATGATTGCACAACAATTTTACTAGATTTTCATTTTCACTGTGTTTGAAGACACAATATAGATAACTTCCTGTTTTTACTTCGATCTGATTTTCAATTTAGCATATTTCAATGGTTCTAAAAATATCATTTTACCCTTAATTGGCTGGCCTGCAGATATAGCCGAAATATAGGAACGTAAATACAATGCATGAGTCCAGGGGTAAAGGGTGAAACAAAAAGGAAAAATACAAAAAAGAAAATTAAAATGGATTTATCATGTTAGCTGCCATTCTAGTAAGCGAATCCAATTAGAAGAACAAGTAATTATCGTAGAACAGTCTGCCATTCTAAAATTGTTACAAACGAAAAATTCAAAAAATATACATTACCTAGTCTTATAACTATATAGCAAATATACCTACCTAAATAATTATTACAGGATGCGAATCTTCGTATTAAAAATTTATTATCCAAATGAAAAAAAGTAGCTATAATAACAGAAAGAAAAATCATCCCGGAATGGCTAATGAGATGTTTTAATTGAGAGCCAAAAATCTACCCATCTATTACGACATCGCCACCTTTTAACAAGAACTGCATAACTTATTCATGCAATTGAAATGGAAATTGAATTCCTAAAATGAACCTGCTCTTAGAACTAATGGATAATATTTTAGTTGCACTCTCTTTAATGTGTATTCTTTTAATAAAATAACATCCAGGGCTGCCTATTATTATTTCGAAAAAGAAGCATATTCGCCAAAAAGTGGTGCAGGTTAGCATAAAGTGTAGCAAATATGAAAAAACATAAAAACAGTTTCTTCAAAGTTTTTAAATGCGTTTGGTATACAAAATCCTGAATTACAGAATCTTAACATCTAAAATCTAGAATTACATAATCCCAACCGTAAATCACCTATCTCATCGCGTCCTTCGATAAAATGAGTTACGATCGGACAAGCTTTTTTAGGTACATTTGTTTAGTCAGAAAATGGACACTTCCAGTCTTTTTTGAAGCTGTTCTACACACTGCACACGTTCTATTTTAGGAGGGCATTGGGCTGCATAACAAGAAAATACCACTTATTTGCTGCTAAAATATATATGAAAAAATTAAAAGCATTTTAAGTTTTTGAATCCCAACACAAATTTATTATTTTCATTTAATAGCCTCCTAGAAGTATACTATGTTTTTGATCAAATGTTAAAAGTTGAATAAAAAACCCATCCATGTACCAATCGGTAAAAAGAAAATGATTTTTTTCTTTTTGTGGTCATAATATGACGAGACCTCTTTTTTGACCAAGAATTTTATCTTATAGATACAGGACGATAATATTATGGGAAATAATGTACCCTGTTGTGAGAAATAGATTCACTTTTTTTAGTTGAAGCAAGTTGAAGTCATTTCCCACACAAGTTTAGGAATAGTTTAACTATTTTGTGGAAAATAACTTATCTTTTTAATAAGTACAATTAATTTAAAAACAGTTTGTCAACAATTAAAATGGTTACACATGATTTCTATGGTCTTAAAATAAAGAAACACGAAAAATCTTCACAAAAAACACCGGAAATAGCAATATAACTGCATTTCATGTTTTTGGCTAAAAATGCACATAACGCAGATTTGTTGTTAACGGTTTTTATATTCACAGTTTTTTGTTTGATGATAGCTACCATACAACTTGATGTCACGTTTAGGCCATTTTATGATACTAAATAACAACGTTCTAATGTTCTGAAGAAAGTCAAGTTACCTTGTCTCAATCGCAGTGGCATTTTTAAGATTTAATTACTGACTTAAGAAAGATTCGGCTTTATGGGGCTTCACAGCCATGACAGTGTTATTATTACATGATAAAGCTCATCAACCCATTATATCCATACTATCCACCTCAGCTTACTTCTTACTATATAATCATGTCAGAAATGCCTATTACCGAGAAATGTGTACTTTATTTCGCTGTCCAAGCTTTTTGACATTCACAGTAAATGCGATCTTCCACTTCATGAGCATACAATTTAAATTTAAAAATTCAAACACTTTAGAAGACTTATAGCTTTTTCACACCGAATCATTGTATATATATTTTAATAGTAATTATGTATACAATAACTGAATTTCTCTGGCGGCCATCTTGCGTCGATATTAGTGAACGGGTTTTGGGACTTTTTAGACTTAAGAATGTGAAAACAAAACAGACCGTTATATATTTTATATTTATCGCTTTATTGTTGTCAGAACTTTTACATAACCGTCTCTTTCCAAGGAATTATCTGCAATTCTTTCGTTTTACATAAAATACCCACGCCAAACAAAGTCTATGACACGATACCCTAAAAGTTTCTAGCTGCAATCTTATTATAGTTTTTATATACAAAGTCCGAATCAAAAATATGGTTTTTAACGAAAACTCGAAATTCGTTCACACCGCACATTCACCCGTTTTTGTTTGACATTTATTTTGCTTTGTCAAAAACTGTGAAATATATGTGCTTTTAAATAAATATTTTTGTGTTGTAAATGGACCCCACTTTAGTTTTAAATGAAAATTTAATGAAAAAGAATTATGTATTTAAAACTGATTTTAGAGCATTTTTAATAAATCAAATGAATATTTGCAAATTCAATTTCAAATGTTGACAGTTTCATTTTAATCGTGAAAATTCTGTTCAACGAGACGCCCTGAAGTCGGAACCCAGAACTTAAAAAAACAACAACATATTTCTCACACTTTTACAAATCTATTCTTACTCTTCGGTTGTGAACTGTTCTGGAAAAGATTATGAAGCAGCTTTTAGAACATTTTAGAACATCCGTTTTCTCATTTTGCATTTATAACATGTTCTATTCTGTTCAGGATCAATTCGAAGCAGTCATATTGAACACAGATAACATAATTTCTTTTGACAGTCCTCTTCCATTTCTCATTCTTCACAGTTCATTGAGTGCTGAATGTTTCACTAATTGTGTTTGTTTTGTTCATCTCGCAATTTCAATTGGTTTTTGATAGGTTTTTGCAATAACCAGTGGTTTTTGTAAACACGTTCCTTGACAAAAACGAATGGAAAAACCTGTGTTTTTGATGCAGGTTTTTGATTTTTCGCAAAAAACCGGGTTTTTTGATGGGGTGTGGAAAAGCTATAAGAACCACATGTACAAACATTTGAACCACAGTTCAGATATTTTGATCATTCAACTTCGGCTACTTAACTAAGATCTAGTTCTGTCAGGTTAAAGATAAATGTAAGTTTGTGATAATAAGCAATTCCATGATTTAACAAGAGTTGAACCACAGATAACCAGCCAAAATATGTAGGTAATAGACTTTTCACACCGATTGAAAAACCCGGCTTTTGCGAAAATTCAAAATCCTGCATCAAAAACACAGGTTTTACCATACGTTTTTGGAAAGTAACAAGTTTACAAAAACCACTCGTTTTTGCAAAAATCTATCAAAAACCAGTTGAAATTGCGAGATGAACAAATCAAACATAATTAGTGAAACATTCAGCACTCAATCAATTGTGAAGAATGAGAAATGAAATCAATAGAAATTTTTTTATCTGTGTTCAATGCGACTGATGCTACGAATCGATACCAAATAGAATAGAACATGTTATAAGTGCAAAATGAGAAAATGGCTGTGCTGAAATGTTCTGAAAGCTGCCCTATCAGAACAGTTCCCAAACGTTTCGGGAAATATTTTTGGCTTGCCTTTGAATCAGAACAGTTATGACTTGCGTACACCAACACCAAACCTGTCATCGGCCGAATACGCTCGGGCACTTTTCGCCCGAATTCGACCGATTGAATCAAATTGTGAAAAATTAATTTTGCGTGATTATATTTGAAGAAAAATTGTTCGTGATTGTTTTATTGTACATTTGTGTATATTTGTGGACAATGATTCGCCTGAAGCGTTAAAAAAGATTTGTAAAAGTGTGAGAAATATTGTTGTTTTTTTCAAGTTTTGGTTCGGACCTCTCGTTGAGTTGAACAGAACTTTTACGATAAATTGAAACATTTGAAATTGAATTTACCAAATATTCATTAAGGATTATTAAAAATGCATTAAAATCAGTTTTAAATAATTCTTTTAAATTTTATTTTCATTTGAAATTAAAGCGGGGTACAATTAACAAAATAAAAAAGTTTACTTAAAAGCACAATTTCAATGTTGTTGACAAAACAAAATTGAATATCAAACAAAATCGGGTAAATGTGCGGTGTGAACGAATTTCGAGTTTTTGTCAAAAACCGTGTTTTTGATTAGGTGTGAAAATTGCTAAAAGAAACTTGAACCACACGTTGAACCACGATTGTACAACTGGCCCTTAGCATTATTTTATTGCTGAAATAATATTTAAAACTGAAGCGTTAAGCCGTAATATATGTTGTCAAAAATACTTATTATAAATAATAGAACGGCTGGGTAGCACTAACTTGGTCAAATAACAAGTGAGCTAGGGCTTAACAGCAAAAAAGCACAACTGTCAACTATGTCGAGTGTACTTCTCTTGGATGTTGTAGTCTTTCAATTTGTGTATACCTACGAAATAATTTTTTTAATTCTTTCAATAAATTTAAAATGCAATATTTAAAAAATTAATAAATATACAAAACAAATACTTTGAAAACTAATTTAAAACAAACCAAAGTATTCAGAGAAAATCGTGGTATGCCAGTAATTTTTAAATATTATACAACATATTTAACAACTTTTTTTTACCAATATCGTTGGTCTAGTTTTTGAATCATTCGATTTTTTTCGAAGAACATTTTTGAACTTAGTAATAATTTTTATGCGAAATTAATATATCAAAAAAAAAAATCATGAATTGGTTTTCAAAATATTAAATTTTCAAAAAAAATTGTTTAATTAATCTAATTTTTTTAAGAAACGTTATTAAAAAATTAAGTACCCCATTATCTTTAGGATATCTAGGTCTTTTTAGTAATAAATTTGGTAAAGATCCGCTCATCGTTAACGAGAAAGTCAAAATTTAAAAAAAAACCGTTACATTACAGGTACCGTTAAAACTGTTCCTATAAAGAAATAGGCGCAAAATTTTAAACGATTTAGCATCATATTAAAACATATTTAGCATCATACTAGGTTAAGAAATTATTGTTTTGTGACCTAGTGATGCTAAACATGTTCTACTATGATGCTTAATCGTTTAAAAATTTTCGCCATAGAGTTCAAACTATCTGAAACATCGGATTTCACGGAAATTCTGTTTTATAACTAGTTTTTGCTTAAAACGGGTTTTATTGAACTTGAACAAATTGGGCGTAATTGTTTAAACTATGATATTTAGTTTTTTTTAAAATATTTTTTCTTTCATTTTTCGCTTTTTTTTGGTTTCATTCAACTGATCGTAAATTGCTACCATTGAAACTTAGTTACTTACATAACTTATTAAAAAATAAATCTTAATTTTGTTTAAATACCTTGAACTCGTGAAGCGGACTAAACTGCCACACAAGCAAGTTCGTGCGACCCCAGCACTGCCTTTTATTTATCCGGCTTTGCTTGCAGCATTGTATATAAATTTCTATAGTACAACCATGGAGCAGCGCCATCTAAAGAAAGTTGTGAACCGCACATTTGGAGGTTCTTACATTTACTAAGAGTCTATTCTGTTACCCTAACAATAGTCGTCAACAAAACAAATTAATAATATATAATGTATTTTATTGGCTCTAAAATCCATATTTCCTTGACAAGAGTCGTAAACAAAACTAAAATCATATATGTTTACGACTGTTGTCAGGGTTACAGAATAGACAACTAGTAAATGCACGAACCTAAAAATGTGTTGTTCACAAGTTTCTTAAGATGGCCAGGCGGTGATTATTCAGCATGAAAATACTATAGAAATGTATATACAATGCTTGCAGCATAGAAATCAATGACTGTTATTATTATGAACTTATATCTGGTACAATTTAGTATCTGTGTACAATTATATCGAAATATCCGGCACTTGTAAAATAAGCTTTTGATTCAAGTCGCATTTTAGTTATTTACTAAAAAATAATAAAAACAAAACAAAAATATTAATAATTTTGAATAACACGATGAAGTATAAAAGTGTAAACATATTTGTTGCCTGGTTTCCTACTTTATTACTCCAATCTGTTAAGGTTTGTTTAGGCATGTGTAATGTGTAGTTATTATATATGTACCTATATATACCTGAATATTGTAGTTATGTCCAATATGATACAATTGACACCTAGGGATATGTACCCATTTCTTTAAGGATATTTTATTAGTTAGAAGAGGTAATGATAATAAAGACAGTATTCGGGTTTTTGGTTAATCCCAAGAAAAATGAAAACCATAGGTTCATAACTATATTTATATCAATACTATATATGAGCATACCACAGCAGGGCTGTAATAAAAGGTATGTTTCGAATAGATTGAACGTACATAAATGGATAATATTACAATGGATATTATTAGAAATAAAAATCATTCTCCTGTTGTTTTAACGATCGGGAATACAAAAAATAAGGAAAGTTAAATAAGGTTGCCGTACAAGAATGAACTTTAAGTTTTCATCACTTACGAATGATTGCGATGATAAAGAAAACGAATCAAGTGAATCCTGCCATTTTTACTTGCGATTATAGGTACTATAAGGTAAGTTATGAATTCGTGCGAAAAAAAAGTTTTTAGATAATTCTGTCCGTGTCAGTCTGTCATTATGTCATTAGCACATGCAGGCTAAATGGATGTGCCGATATCCTTTAAATTTGGTATATATAGGGCCGTAAGATGGATTTTTTGATTTTTTTTTCATGGCCTAAAACTAGCGGTACCTGCCATATAACGGTAATAAAAAAGCTTGCTTTTCTCGAAAACAGCTCTAACGATTTTGATTAAACTTGACATACCTTTTAGATGATTTAAACCATTATTCTTAAAACACAGTTTTAACGGTACCTTTTTTCAAAATTTAATATGTATTTTAAAAACCATTTGATGATTTTTTTTTAAATTTTGTTTTCGCATGAATATTATTAATTTGATGAAACTGGCATAGTCAAAGTTTTTTCATAAAAATATTAAAAAAAAGTTGTCATACGATTTTGGTAAAAAAAAAAACTTTAAAATATATTGTAATATTTAATAATTACTTGGCCTACCACGATTTTCTTGGAAAACTCTGGTTTGTTAAAAAATTATTTTCAAAGTTATTGCTTTTTAAATATCAATTTTTTAAATCTTTGCATAAATTGAAAGACTACAACATCTGTGAGAAGTACGTTCGACTTTTAACTAGTTGTGCCTTATCGTTGCCCTACTGCCCTAGCTCCTACTTTCCAAAAGAGCAAGTTTGTGCGAACCAGTCGTGCCTTTTATGTTTTTTTTTTTTGTAATGTACACATTACCTACTTTGTAATTTAATGAAATGAACAGTAGACTGGTTCAAACAAACTTGCTCACGTGACGAGTTGTCTTTCGGATTTATCGGCTAAGATTGCTCTGGAATTTTGTGCAAAAGCTCTAAATAATTTTAACCGGAACCAAATTTTGCAGGGTTGTAGAGCTAATTGAAGAGAGTATTTAAACAAAAGTACCAACCTCTAAGTGTTGAGCAATCCCTACAATCAGGGTTTCCAACTATAATTTAAGTAAAAAAAAAAAAAAAAAAACAACGGTACATTACTTAAAACAAGTAACTATTTTAAATGGCAAAGAAATAAATTTGGCAATGTTAATCATATTATTTTTGTTCGATAAATTGGTAAAATTTTGGATCAAAGTTAAAAAAGTGTAATTTTTTAGTTTTGTTTTGTTTAATTTTTTTAGGCAACAGTTAGAAAAACTGATTGAAAAAGTATAATGCAATTTGATACACAATAGCTTACTTACTTACTTACTTAAGATGGCGGTTACAGTCCAGGATGGACTACGGCCTCAACCAACATGTCTCTCAAACCAGCTCTGTTCCTAGCTAGTCGCTTTCAATTTTGCACCGCAAGTTGGCTGAGGTCGTTTTCCACTTGTGTGCGCCATCTATTGAGGGATCTTCCAACGCTGCGTAGACCATCAGGATCAGGAATAGACTAGAAGACTCTTCGGGCTGGTGCGTTGGTGTTCATACGCTTCTTCTTGACCTGGTCAATATCGCTGTATAGCCTGTATAGCTCGTCATTGAATCTTCTTCTCCATACACCTTCGATACACACAGGACCAAAAATCACTCGAAGAATTTTTCTCTCAAAGCACCCAAGTATCTTCTCATCCAAGTCTTTTAAAGCCCAAGCTTCCGCCCCATACAGCAAGATTGGGATGATCAAGGTCTTATATAACGTCTCCTCGGTGCTATGAGAGAGGGCTTTACTACTTAAATGCTTTCTCAGCCCGAAGAAACAGCGATTGGCAAGAATAATTCTTCGATTGATTACTGATGTCGTTTTGCGTAGTTATAGTGGATCAAAGGTAGACAAAGTCCTTGACTACTTCAAAATTATATCTATTCCTTTCTCATTGATAGCATATATTTCTTTTTGTCTTCATTAACATCTTATCCAATCTTTTTTGTGGATTGGGCACACTAAGACAAGGTTCCATTCATCGGGCATACTTTCTTCCCACCAAATTTTACAGATGAGTTGGTGCATGCTCCCTACCAACACATCTCCTGCTGCTTTAAACAATTCAGCTGGTAAGCCGTCTGCACCAGCAGCTTTATTTAAGTTTGGGAATCGCTAGCCGCACTGCATTCAGGTCGAGTGGACGAAAATGTTGTCCATCATCGTCCACATTAGATGGAATAAGTCGCCTTGCAGCGGTATTTTTTTTGGCTATCTTCGACGTTGAGCAGTCTAGAAAAATGGTTTTTACAGATCCTCAGTACTGACTGTGTATCCACTACCATATTCTCCCTTTATCTCGGCAGGCTTCTGCTCTGGCCTTAAAGCCGTGGGTGGATACACAATTGCATTTAGCATTATTTCAGCCCTTTTGCAAGCTTGTGTTGTGAACCGTTCCGAAAAAAATAACTTTTATTAAAAACAAATCTAAAACATTATGCTTGCTTTTAAAAATATTTTTTTATATTTAATTAACGGTACATTGCACAGACTTGAAAAGCATTTTCAATTACGTAATATTAAATTTCGCTCATTTTTAAATATAAATTTATTTTATTTAATGCCAATACACTATTATAATTTTGGTTCAAAATTAAAAATTTAATTTTTTTTATTTTGTTTGCAATAATTATTATAGCTTAGACAATTAGACAAAAAAAAACATGGCAAAATTACGATATAATTCGGAGAAAGCTGGATTTATGTCTTTATCAAATTCTCAAAAGTACCCATAATTTGGCCCTGAGCTATTTTTTTTTGCAAATTTCTCGGAAATATGAACTTTTTGCAAAAAAAAAGTTTGGGTAAAAATTGTTGCTCATATGATTTTCTAAAAAACAGGTCATAACATTCTTCATCGTACCATCAACCACTTTCGAGAAAAAAGTTTTAAACTGTTACAGTCTGTTTTTAGACAATATTGCACATGTTCACTAGCGCTTTATTTGCATTTTTCCCACTAAGCCTAATCCACAGAAAAAAATGCATGACTGCGGGTCGCACGAACTTGCTCTTGTTTCAAACTATGGGACTACAAAAATGTTGATACATGAATTTATGTTTCATCATATTTTTCGTTTTATGTTGTTTAGTTGAAAACTTTAAATGCTGCACATGTAACTTATGTACCATACCAAATATAAATGAAATCGCTTCAGCCGTTTTGAAGTTCCGACCAAATTTGTAAGATGCCGTTAACACCAAGACTTCGTTATGTGCATTTCTATTCAATCCTGAAATGCACTTATATTTAAGTTTCATCAAAATCGTATGAGCCGTTTTCGAGAAAATTTGGAAAAACAAATATTTATTTGAGAGGTACCCACTGCAGTATTAGTTTTTAAAAATTTTCTTCAAAACGGCTCATACGATTTTAATGAAACTTTGTGTACGTTATACTTGCTTTGACTATAAGTGCATTTCAGAATTTTGGCTAAAAATGCACACCTCTAAAATTTGGTGTCAATGGCTTCTTACGAATTTGGCCGGAACTTCTTGAACTGATTTAATTTATATTTATGGTACGACACATAAGTTAAATATGCAGGATGCAGCATTAAAAGTTTTTAGCTAAACAACATAAAACGAAACATATGATTATACATAATTTCATGGATCAAAATGTTTTCTCAAAACAAACTTTGTAACAATTTAACACTTTTTTCTCGAAAGTGGTCGATGGTACGATAAAAAGTGGCAAATCATATAAGCTACAATTTTTACCAAAACATTTGTTTGCAAAAAGTTTTCGAGAAATCTGCAAAAAAATTTAATTTCGCTTCCTTTTACTCTTTTTAATTTTGTGTCGCGGAGTGCAATATATAAAAGCAATATTCATAAATTATATTTAGTTCTAACCTGAGCACTAATCAATTGCATTGATTTAAGCTCCGTTCTTTGATAAATGATGATAATGCTCCACCTCTTGCTCTGTTCGACGGATGAATTGCATGGTACTCTATAAAACCGTTTTTCTTAAAATTTGATTCATTTTTAACATATGGGTTTCTCTTTCTGATAGCAAACTAAATATAAATACTTTGTTCACGCATAAACATTTCTTATTGTTCAAATCTTTGCCATAATCCGTTGGCATTCCACATAAGAATTGTAAGCTTTTGCGTCAAATATTGAGCTTTTAGGACGTTCGAAACTGCATCAGGTTCAGTATTGTCTTTTACGGGTTTAGCCAATATTTGGGCATATGTGCCAGCACTACTTCGTTCATTACAAGAACATTTTGATGTTGTTGATGGTACTTGATTTTCTGTCCACTAATCGAGTCTTAGAGAAATAATCTTGTCAGAAATCTTTTGGATTTTCCATTCGCTTCGTGTCTATTAGATTTTCCTTACACGTTGCTGGACTTTCGCTATTTCCGTTGCTGTCTGCGGTTAGATATTATTCCGCGCTTTTTAGTTTTGTCAAATTTTTAAAAGAAAAAAAGCTAAGGTCTCTAAACAGATTTCGTATTCAAAAACAAAAAGCTTTATTTGGATATTCGTTATTTCACGTCAGAATTTTTTCATATAACTTTATAATATTTACAGTAAAAGTTCCCATAAGCTGAGTGTCGCCGAAATTTTGTACGGTTATGGGAGAGAGAAATAAAAAAGGCACTTTAAATTAATTTCATATGTTGACATAACACTATGAAATATCTGCAGAAATAAATAGCAGAACTGAAAGAAATCAAAAGCGAAAGAGAACCCCATAACAAATTCATTTTGTCGCCCCAGAAATACCCTATCGGTTATCGGAGATTTTCAATTGATTTGCTCGTGTTGTAAAAACAAAAATAGTTTTGAAAAAATAAACAATAAAAAGACTAAAAATAGCCAAATTAAATATTATGAAGTGGAGTATATATGAATGAAATTCAATTGTAAACAAAAATAGAAACTGTACTGAAAACTTTTTTTTTTTTTTTTTTATATTGAGCGCGCACTAAAGGGGTTATGAATACCCTTATAATGATTAAACACAGTGCGAGCAATTATTAAATGAGGATAGGATTAGAAAGGAGAAACCGATGCACATTGGTTTTGAATGTCTGCAGACTGTAATGAGTGGGAAATACTGTGTCTGGTAAAGCATTCCACATTCGCGTAGTGCGGCTAAAGAAAGAATCTCTGTACTTAACAGTACGTCCGAAATTGGGCTCAAGGGTAAACTGATGGGCATTCCTAGCAGTACGGGTATTACGGTTGAATTGTTAAAGGGGCGAAATGCAACTGGCTATTTCACTAGAGCATTGTTTATGAAAATAACGATAAAACAATGACAGGCATGAGACCTTGCGGCGGTGTTCAAGAGAAGCAAATGTCTCAGTAAGAGAACGATCTCCTATCATTTTTAAAGCTCTTTTTTCAATTCTATCCAGAAGACTCAAGTACATTATTGGGGCTCCAGCCCAAATATGAGAGTTATACTCAAGTTTGGGACGAATAAAAGCTTTGTAAATTGTAGCCAGATCAGAAGGGGCATCGTCGGAGAAAACCTAAACACTTAGCAGCATTTTTGGCGATGTCAAATATATGATCACTCCACAGCAAGTGGTTTGTGATGCACATACCTAGGACCGATAGTTGTTCAATCTCCTCGATGCAAATACCACCCATGGATAGTGGCATTGGGGGAGGGTTACGCTTTTGCGACAGTAGGCAGCATTGAGTTTTCGAAGCATTAAATTCTACACGGTTTTTAAATCCCCATTGAACAATGCTGTCAAGATCAGAATTTAATGAGCTTATCATACGCTGCCGTTGGTAGTCCACATCCGAAGAACAAGGATGAGAATCTAAAAACGAATATGAAAAGCAGAGGGTACTGTCATCAGCGAAACAATGAAGTGGGTTAGAAGTTTCAGACAAAAGATCATTTATAAAAATAAGGAAGAGCGTCGGAGACAAAACGGAGCCCTGGGGCACACCAGCGTTTATTTTGTGGATATCAGATTTGAACCCGTCCAATACTACTTGAATTGAACGGTCCGAAACGTAATTTCTAACCCAACAAAGAAGAGATTCATCAATACCAAAAGCACGCATTTTCGATAAGAGAGCTTGATGCCAAACTCTATCAAATGCCTTTGAAATATCAAGTGCAATAATCTTACTTTCTCCAAAACGATGTAAAGATTTACTCCACTGTTCGGTGAGATAAACCATGAGATCACCAGTGGACCTATTGCAACGAAAGCCATACTGCCGGTCATTAAGAAGCTTCCGTTCTTCAAGATATTTCTTAAGCTGAAAATTGATCAGCGTTTCCATGACCAGAAGGGACGTAAGTGCAATTGGACGATAGTAAGAGGGGGAGGAGGATAAACCTTTTTTAGGGACAGGCTGGACAAATGCAGTTTTCCATCCACTCGGAAAGAGACCAGTAGAATAGGACAGATGGAAAAGCTTACGCAGTGGTTTTGCCAGCGTTGAAGGACACCTCTTCAGAACAATAGCGGGGATACTATCCGGGCCAGCGGATTTGTGAATGTCAAGATCTTTTAGGACTCTAGCAACTGAACGAGTGCGAAAGAAGATTAGTCCCATAGAATCGTTTACGCTTTGAAGTACAGGAGGAGTCATGTCACTCATTGGCAGCATCGAATTAACAGCAAACTGTGCTGCAAGCAGATTGGCTTTATCAATCGAGCTTACAAAAGGAGTGTCATTGGAAACGAGCGTAGGAACTGACGATGACGTAGTGTTGCGCACATTTTTTACAAATGACCAGAAATTTTTACTACCTTTGGGACATTGTAGTATTTTTTGCCTTAATTTCTGGTCATGCAAAAATTTAATGCGTCGAATATGTCCGTTACAATTCTTTCTAGCTTGTTTGAACTTATTCCGGTTTTCCTCAGTAGGGTTGGCTTTATAAATCCGGAAAATTACATCTTTGATCCTAATAACCTCTTTACAGCTCGAATCAAACCATGAGTTTTCTTTAGGTTTGATAGATTTTACCCTATTCGGGATAAAATTTCTCATTCCTAAAAGAATTAAGTTTGAAACCATATCTGTGCTGGAATCCACGTCACTATCGAGGAAGCATAGTGACCAGTTAAAGTTCCTGAAGAAGTCGTTGAGACCGTTCCAGTTGGCTTTCTCATATTGCCATACGGTTCTCGTAGGGTTTTTCTCTTTAACTGGGGTTTTTTGGCATGAGAAATTAGCAGATATGACACAATGGTCTGATGTGCCTAGAGGCGGTAATACACTAATCGTATATTTATTAGGATCAGAGGTAAGAAACAAGTCTAGAGTGTTGGCGGACTGACCTGCAACGTCAGGAATCCGAGTCGGCTCATCAACTAACTGAGTCAGGTGGTTTAACGCAGCAAAGATCTCGACATACCTTCCTTCGGGTGTTGTCTGACCAGAATAGCGCAGCCACGAAGAAATGTGAACATTGAAATCGCCCGTAACAACGATCTCACTGTGCGGAAAGTGGGATACAATTCTCTGGATAGAGTCGGACAGCGCATCGAATTCGTTAGAAGTCGAATTACTATCCAAACTTGGGCTACGATAAATAAAACATGTGTGAATGATGCGCCTTTGGACGGTGAATTTAAACCACATAATAATTAAAATTTGTGTTGGTGCACTGACCATATTGTGGTAGAAGTTGATAGGCAACATCATTCCGTACATATACGGCTAGACCATGGTGAGAAAAGAATAAAGGCACTAAGCTATAACCGTAAAGGTTAAACTCCGAGTGGTCAGTGGTTTCACCAACCTGAGTTTCGCTTAGTGCCAAAATAGCTGGCCTGTTCAAAACAGTATGAACGTACGCAGCATGGAAATTTTTCCTCAGCCCACGAATGTTGCTATAATGAACACTGAACTTACTTACCTTACATAACAATACACAAAAACACAAAAAAAACCAAAACAAGACAGTTAACTATGAAGCAAATTTTTATATCTGTTTGTTTCTTATTTTACTAATTAATTACCTTTTGTTAATTGATTGTGTCCGTTTATGGGAGACTTTTTTTTATTTTAAGTTGTCAAAAAAAAGTGTCTGCGTTCGTTTAAGGGAGTGTCCTTTTATAAGAACGCATTTTGTATGGGAAATTAGATAAAAAGTTAGTTCACGAAAATGTGTCCGCTTGTGGGAATTGTCCGCTTATCGGAGCTGTTCGCAAGTAGAGCTTTCACTGTAAGTATATGACAAACACTAATAAAAATAAAGTGCACAACTGGGTCACACGAACTCAAGTCGCAAGTTACTACATAAATAAAATTAAATTTAATAAAAATAAATTTAATAATTTACGAAAAAAAAAAAAAAATTCGAATAAAATCATATGAATTGTTTTTAAAAGTGCTAAAACTACTTTTTTGGAATATTCAAACGAAAATCAAAGTATGCCCAAAATTTTTTTTGCCTGTTGCAAGTTTATTAAAAAAAGTAATTTCAAAATCGTTACAGCGGTTTTTAAATAAATCGATGTTTACTTAATAATTTTTCTAATTTTTTTTTTTACGAATTTAATAAACGCCAATTTTAAGTGCTAAATAGTTTACATTTTTTGTACAAAATATTTTTTTAGTAAAGCCGTTTTTAAAATATTGAATTTACAAAAAAATAAGTTAAAAAATTAATTAAAATTAAAACTAAGCATTTTTGGAAAATGTTGGTATCGAAGTTTTATCAAAACATCTATGTCTTTCTAAATATTTTTTTAGATTAAAATCGATTAACCCCTTCACGAGATAGCTCAAGAAGAAAACAACGGTTCTATGGAAGGTTCCGTTAACAAGCTTGCAAACATTTTTTTTTTGCAAATTAACAAAAGACAATTGGATAAAAACCATCTGTAATTATTTTGCAAAACAAATCGTTGGAGCCGAGAAAATTTATATTTTCCCAAACCGATATATGGCAGGTACCGTTATTTTTTGAGCTAAAAAAAATCAATTTCTCCTCTAAGGAATGGTCTACAAACCCTACATACCAACTTTGAAGTAAATCGGACAGCGGTTTAGGCTGTAGGTGCGGATACATACAGACTGACATACAGACAGACAGACAGACAGACAGAGAGACAGACAGACAGAATTTCCAGACCCACTTTTTTCCACTTCGATATCATCGCAATGTCATGTTTGATTGTTTTTTGCATGAGAATGCATAACTTGCCTAGGTACTAACCTATAATCGCAAGTAAAAACTAATTATCATAAAACTGAAAAGTTTCATAAACTGTTCACCTTCATTAACTAGGCCAGTAATGTATAAAAACTTCAAAAAGATAGCATATAAACTATCACACTAACGTGTATTCAAATACTGATCGATATATTGAGAAAATATATATTAAAATATATTTTAAACTTAAACGGCTTAGAAAATATACCTATCCTAGAAGAACATCTTTAAGTAGAATTTCTCTCGCAAATGTAAACCTATTTTGTTTGTGAAAAACCGATGCGCACATATTCCCAGAAAAACAAAAAAAATAAAAAAAGGGGAAGAAGATAAGAACCGTACGGAGTTACATCTATAACATCCAAAGTCCACCCTCTTAACACTGACCATCTCTATGTAATTTAAAAGCTTAGAAAATTTGGAAATTTTCACCTCTTTACCCTTCTGCAGCTTCTTCCGGTCAAAAGCTGTATCATATTTCAGTGCCAACCATGTACATAACAAACCAAAGTCCTACTCTCCTGGTAGCCCGTACTTATATACTTTAATAGTAGCCTTTTGAAAAATGGAAAAAAAGTAAACAACAAAAAAAAAATAAAAACGAAAAAAACTCTTCGGTGATTCGTTCAACCCTATCACCATCACCGCCCGCGCCACCACCCACCACAACTGTTCACTCTTTTGCATTTGAATTGAAAAACTCAATTTTTTTTATTTTTTTCAATTTTTCTTTTATTCTAAAGAAGAAAGGATGGTCTCATGGATCCTGCTGCCGCCTTGGAGTGGGAGATGTAAATGAAATATGCAGATGGTCGCTTGTATAAAAATAAAACTCTTCATAAGTGTGTGCTAAGAACTTTCCATAACCCCATCAATTTCGCCAGGAATACCAACCCAATCACCCCTTTGAATTTTGGTCCTGGTTCTAGTTCTGGACCACCTGCCAAATGCGTATAGATGCTGCCATAACAACGTAAAAGAATGAAACTGCCCAAACGAATATAAAGTCGTCCGAACAGCTCTAACAAAATACCAACATTTCCTACTAATTTATGAGAAAAATATACAGACTACCGTTCTCTAGGTGTGTGTGTCTTTGACCGTTTTTGGCAAGAAAGCACAATTGTCCACTCGTGGATGCTGATGCCTCGGCACCATCAATGTTCAACCCCTTCTTTGCTGATGATAGCACAAAGCCTTTCTATTAGCTTTGCGGGGGATGACGGAGAAGGTCCGGGCCGGACCGGAGTGATGGTAAATGGCAGGAGCAGAACTTCTTTCTCAGTCTTATCGTTCTTTGCGTTTTTACGTGCCTTTAACAACTGTGGGTGCTTGGCTGTGGCGGCATTGTCCGGAGTCAGTCGAAATTCTTATAATGGAATTTCAAATAAAGTTTGTAAAACGTAAAACCCCTTTCACTCTTGTGTTTGAATAAAAATCACAATCTATGTGTGTTTGTATAAGTTTTATATTTTTTTTTTTTTTTGAGGGGGATGTCAGCATAATGTGTGTCTGTGTTTAGGCAAAAATGCCCCAAGACTGGACTTTGGTGTATTGGTGTGTAGATTTATTGTAAATAGATCAGAGGCTTCTCATTTTCGTTTGGAAAAAGTTTTATGGTTGTTGTGCATTTTTTAGCTGACCGATCGATAGCTTCTTCGTTTGTGTGGGGTAGAGAATTTCAAAATCTGTAAATTGGTCCGAGTGTAGCGGTGGCCATCATCAAAATCCTACATCACTTTCACTTACTTTAGTTTGAGTCTAAGGGTGATGTTGATGAAATTTTTACTCTTTTCAGGGGCTCCCGTGTTAGATTTGAAGTGGTGATTACAGTCAAGCAAGACATCAAATTTATAAGGTAGCTAGCTTCTGTAATTGGGGTTGAATATGAATTGGAAATAGTTAATTCTGCTTGCCTAAACCTACATATCGGTTGAATAGGTTGAATATAACCAAATATGAAATATGTAAGTACATACTGAAAATAAGCAAATTAAAGATATGTGTAGGCACCCTCGTAGGCACCTAACTATCGAAGTCTTTATTTTTTTTTTTAAGCAAGCGAGAGTGGGAGTGGGGAACGTAACGGTGAACCGGTTGTTTTGTGCAAAACTAGAAATGTAAAAGAATATATTTTGAAGCAAAATTATTATGTGGGTAACTAATTTTGTTATTGGGCACCCTGATAGTTCTTCGATGTTTTCAAAGAAGTATTTTTGCAGAGTTTTGTTTTTTAGGTGGCAGCGAATAATAGTGCAGTGGCACAGGAAGTGGGTTATATCCTCATGTTCTTCCTCATCAGTTCATCATCTATCAAAGCAAAGTCGTTTTCAGTAAGTCGCAGTTTTTCAGCTTGATATCTTAGCATGCTATGGCCAGTTAAAACACCTACCAACGTTTACACTGACTTTCTATCTTTTGCGTGATTTAATTCGTTCCGTTTTTATTGTACTGCAGTCACATTTTTCTATCCACCTAGCCTTACCGGTATCATGCCTATCACAGACCCGGAATTGCTCACTAGTTCCTTAAGCTCTCCCTACACTATGCAGACTAGCCGATGAACCCACTTTAGGTCCCGACAGGCCTATCACAGACTTTGATGAATCCACCAACTTTTATACACTCTGTACCTTCTTTCTTCCCTTTATTTTCAGAGGCATCAAGCGCTCCCACCTTTTTCTCCCAGATTTATGCAAGCATGTTGCTTCGTCTGTCTCGAATTTTCTTAAGATCCGCGTTAACTTCGTTAGACTGCGGTATGTTCACTAAGCCCGTTACAAACTTGGGTGTCTCCATCAGTGCTGGGGGATCTTGGGAAAAATCTCTTTTTGTGGGAAAACCGACTGGTTTTGTGGGAATTTCTTCTTTTCCGAAAAAATATATTTTTCCAAAAACTCTAAATTAGATTTAATTCACAATTAATTTGCAAATGCTTTAGCCGGGTTTGTGGTCAGATTATGATTAATTGAGAGTTTTTCACCTTATTGACCGCAAAAATCGAAATAAAAAGACAAACATTTTTAAAACAGGAACAAAAAATAAAAAACGTTTGTTTAAATTTTAAAACTTTAAAAAATCTTTTTATTTAATACGAATGCATTTCGGTTCATAGCAGCGGAACCATCATCAGCGAACGACAATTAAACGAAAGTAGGTATACAAAGAAACAAAACAAATTACATAAGTTGGACTCTGGGAAAACAATGTAAACAGAAGAGAGTGATAAGAACAGTTTTTATTATTTCTTCTTTTCAAGCGCGCTGAATAAATAAGAGTCTATTGGACCAGGTTCCAAATTCATTAAGTTGTTGCTTAAATGAATGTGTGTATTGACTCATATGCGTCTATAAAAAAAAAGTCTGTCCACTAAAAATTGGCAGTACAGGGAAGATAGGGATGTTTGTCTCTCATTCGCACTTCTTTGCTTTCCATAAGGTTATCTTCTTTCAAAAGCTCTAACAGGGTTGCCGTAGTAAGCATTTTGAATTGGAAAAAACTGAAAAAATATGATGTAGGGTTACCTTTCTTCTTTTTTAATTAAAATAATTTTCTTAATTTTTATTTATAAAAATGAAATGAAATTAATCTTTTTCCACACCACCGAAAGGTAAGATAGTAGGCGCGTTTTTGAAGGGTATCCCCAGTAGGCCTAATCTCTTTTAAATAAAAAACAAACAAAAAATAAAGAATTTATTCATAAAGATTAATATAACAAGCAAAATAAATAAACAAGCATAACAAAAATAAATATAAATTTACGTTTTTAAAAAAAGTAAAATTTACAACACTTCACTTCACATTAATTTCAAAACACTAATTACAAAAATAGGTACACGAAACATCAATAACGACAGCCCGCGCGCTTTAAAAATCTACGCAAATAAGAAAAAATATACACGAAATATCAACCGACCGACCGGCACGAGAATCTACGCAAATAAATTCTTTAAAGACAACAACTTACCTACATTTTTGTAACTGCATTTTAAGATTTTCCCCACATAAAAAACACAAACATGATCAACAAAAACACTGCACGATAACACTTTTGTACTAGTAATATGCTCATCTCAATATCTCATTATCATTTCATCAATAAAAGGTATTTTTTAAGCTCTAAAATCAAAAGTTCCTCAACAGAAACTCAATTTAAAAAAATACGAAACGAGTTACCAAATTGACAAAGGTATCTCTGTTCGAATGGATGTTAAAAGAGGGTTGAAATGCATTAGCCAATCAGTGCGTATTCAACTGTACGCTAGGCAGGTCGTTGTGGGATCTATGTCGGATGCGATCGAAAAATCATTGGCGGGTAAACATTTTTTAAATGGGGTTTCTTTCAATTCAGTATGGTGCACAAATAAGGCGCGCTACTGATTTTGAGAAAGCTTCCCCATAAGGCCTGTACTGCCAATTTATAGAGGACAAACTATAGTGTATAGGGTTTGTTTACTTTTTTAATAAGCTTGTAGTGTAGTGTAGTGGATTCTCCATCTCTCACTGCTGATGTAAAAAATTCTTTGGAAAAAATTATCTGTAAAAAAAAGAGTTCCATGGCAATCGAAAATAATGCATTTAAAAAAAATACGGATGCTCATCAAGCTGCAATTAATGTATAAAAATTTTGATATTCCACTTTGCAATCGAGTAATAAAAGAAGTTTTCACTAAAATTGATCTTGATGAAAATTTCAAGATAATAATAAATGCCTTAAATAGTTTGGAAGAAAGCGGCGCGAAAGTAGAAGGTTATTGCAAATTGTTGGACTTCATATCTTATATTTCTAAACACTTGTGGGCTGTTCGTATTTTTTTAAAAGATGGAAATTCACGACCAAGTGAGAAACTGAAACTGGACAAGCTGTTAAAAGATATAAAAAAATGTTATTAAATAATTACGAAAATAAGGTTTTTTTTACGGTCTTTTTATCCAAAAAATTATAAAAAAAAAAGTAAGTATGCCATCCTGTAGAACTGCAAATTTGCAACAAAAAACAAATATTGATTTTTTGCCTGTTTTTTTTTTTTTTTTTGTTGCAGCATCTACCTTATATCAGCCAAAACTTAAAAAACTATAGCACTTCTTTGTTAAGTATTTTACTTTGGTAAGTATTTTTTTACTTTGGCAAAACTCACTTAAACTTAAAGCCGCGTATCGACTATGTGCGGCTGCCGCGTGAGCCATGTTCGACCGCGGCAAATCAAAAGTTTGGTTCGCGAGCCAATTTTTGAGAATTTCGTGATACAGCGCAGCTGCCGCGCGAGGCACATGATCCAATGCTTGCGAGACAAAATTATTTATTATTTTTTTGTTGTTTTACTTTGCTTTGGGAAGCAAACGAACACAGAATATTAATTTATAAACTTATATTAACGAGAACAGACTTTTTGTTTGTTTTCAACAGTCTCTGTTCTGTTTTCTTAACCACGAACATAGAAAAGCATTCAACACCGTCAAAATTGCTCGCGAGCCAAACGGTTGCCGAGCACAAAAATTCATCGAAATTGGCTCGCGGCTAATCATGTTAGTGAGCGGCAATGTTCGAGCTGCCGCGCGCGGCAACCAGGTACCCATTATGCGCGGCTGCCGCGCAAGCCAATGTTCGATGGTTTGCCGTGCGTAGTCGATACGCGGCTTAATGCTTTTATTTATTTGCAATCTACCACTGAAAACTAGATGGTCTTACAAAGCACAATAGCCCAGGAATTTTGTGCAAAAGTTCTAAATAATTTTAATAGGAACCTAATTCCGCAGGTTTGTAGAGCTAGTTAAGGAGAGTATTTCAGCAAAAGTCTCCGCCTCTAAGTGTTGAGCAATCCTTGCAAACAGGGTTGCCATCACAAATTTTAAGTAAATTAGAAAAAAAATTAAATATATAACGGAACATTTTTTAAAAGAAAGAATTTTGATTAAACCAGATTCTGGATCATTAAAAAGTCTATCGTCGTTTCTGCGAAATCGAAATTCGGAGAACATTTATCCAAACTTGGATATAGCAGTTCGCATGGCTCTGTGTACACCAAATTGTTCGAGTGAGAGAAGCTTTTCTTGCTTAAAGCAGTTGAAAAACTATTTACGATCTACTTTATGTCAAGAAAAGCTAAATGCCTTAGCTCTTTTGTCCATAGAGTCAGAACTAATGAACAACATTTCATACGATGTTGTAATTGACGATTTTGCGGATATAAAATCGCCATATGTACATTATTTTGTTATCTGTGTTCATTCATATTGTTTAAATGGTTTTAATGCAAATCTTAGTCAATCCTGCATATTTGATTTTCGTGTTTGAAAAACAGATTTCCATTTCTGGTTTGGCAGGCAATATTACCTGAGAAAATAGTTCTCTTTTCATCGATGTCAATTTGTATCCTTTCTTTAAAGGATCAAACTAATTTAAACACAAAATTAAAGAATGAGTTCTTGGCTTTGAAAAAATATATGGCACGATATTGTAAGTGTTGCCGTTCCTTTTTAATATTTGTTTCCATTGGAAGTAATTTTTTTTTTATAAATTTGCACCGCAAGGGCGGAAATTCGAAATGGCCCAATATATAAAAATCGTTTTTTTTTTTGTGGTTATCTATGAGTGATAAACATTTCATGCTTTTATCACAAAGTGCACAATCTTTCAGCTAAGCCGCCCACTACTATTTTTTAGTCAAAAACAGAAAGCAGGATGCTCAAATGCATGTTCTTTTTGAGACAAGTAAAAAGATGGGAAATAATTTTTTTAACATTAAAAATTGATTTTTGTTGCTATTAATTTTCTCAAAAAGTACAAGACATTTGAGCATATTTTTTTTTTATTTTTGACTAACAGCAAGAATTTCCGGACCGCAAGTTAAAAACTGTCTCAGTAAAAACAATCCTAAGGAGAATTATCTTGTGAAATCGATCAAAAGTTGCATAAAAGTAAAAGAAATAACTTTGATTAAAAAAAAACAAATTAAGTTCCAAAGCGGTTGGAATATTCAATGACAACAATGACCCTAACTGCCATTGGTAATAGGCAGAATCGAGAGAGTGTTATAACATTATTTTTCATTTTGTTGTGGGTGAAATTTCAGTTAAGACGCATAGTTTCCGAGATATTAACAAAAACCAAAAAAGGGTCCGCGGTTTTTCGCGAATATCCCAAAACGCACCAGGAAATTTTGTTAGATTTCTGCAGATTCGGATTCAGCGACCCAAAAACATAGAATTCGAAAAAAAAATCCACTAGAAAAAGCATTAAAAAAGGGTTGTATACTAAGTGTTATTTTAGCTATAATTTCAAGATTTATTGTCGGATTTGCATTAAAAAAAATATGAAAATCAGAAGAAGATACGGCGGTGGTTTTAATCACATAAATATGTAACTCAAATCTATACTTAATTGACTTAGTATTGTTTTGCATGGAACCATCGATATGTTTTACAATGAAATGTTTTATAATGAAATTAAATGTTAATGTTGTAACTTATACCTTAGCATTTAAACATCTCGCCCAGTTTCAGTTATTCATCACAAATTTTAAGAAAGTAAACTTGATCTATTTAAAAAAAAAATAAAACAAAAAAATTCAATCTTCTTTAATTTAAACATTCAAATGCACATCACTTCTTTTTTATTTTAATGTAAATTTAAAAAAAATTCCTCTGTTATTAGAAAGAGGGAATTAACGAAAGGGGTTGATGAAAAAATCTCCAATTTATTCTGACAAACATTTTCTTTTAATGGACTTTTTCGATTATTTTTTTATTGGATGAGAAAAAGAAAGAATTTTCTCCCTTTTGGACTTTTTTTTTGTTTTTTTTTGCGTTCCGCTGATGGGTTTTAATGTTCTTATACAATAACCCTTTTGGTTCTTTTTTTATAATTAAAGGGGTTGTGATTTGCCGTTGTACATGTCCAAGTAAATAAATTAAAAGTATATGTACCTACTTGTCTTACAATGATTTTTAGTATATAATATACCTAATATAATAGATACATATACATACTTCAATTTATTTAAAAAATGATAAAAGAACTTAAAATCGACGTCATAAAAAAACCTTAAGAACAATACCTACGTTATTTATTATTATTATAGTGTTCATGCGTGCTGAGTGTTTAGTTAATGGCAACTTATTTCAGAAGTTTTGTTAGGTTTATTATTGGAAGTTATTTTTGATGTTTGTATAGCTATCATTGAAAGTTTATATAGCTATCACTGGAACTCACTTTCTTTTCAATTTTAAGACAAAGTATCCAACAATGTTGGTTATTTACATATGGGGACATATTCACGGAATAATATGCCATAGTACGACATAAGACCAAACGTTGAAATTTGGTGTTATGTCACTTGCCCTTATGTGACGGCACCATTTTTCGCTCTTAAAATAAACCGAAACAATCTTAAAACGTTGCATTCAAACATAAATTAAGATAACATAAATCATATCAAGATTTTTAGAATTGAAACAAGTCTTACCGTGAAATTTTTTACAGGCGCAAATAGCCCAAAAAAAATATTTAATTAATCATGGAAATATGCATCAATACCTACCGGCTGTTCAGTTAATTTAGTTTCTCCGCCACAGTGGTCCGAATCGACTGTTTTGGTTGCTTAAATCATAACTACTAAACGAAAAAAACTATCGCCACAATTTTTTTTGTATATTAAAGAAAATTTCCAAAGCTATGACAGTGATGAGTTTAAAAAAAAATTACAGGTTGTTTCAGAATTTGCGGTTAAAAAAAAAAAAAATGAAAATGCACTTATTTTATTTTGGCATTTGACACATATTTAAGAACCACACATTCTTCAAAATCCCGAAACGATATTAAAAAAAGAACTTCGAGCTTAAGATTTTTGTTCACGTTTTAAGAATTTCGTACTCATTTTAAGCTCGCTTCAATCTTAAAACAAGACTTTTTTTCTTGTATTAAGAACTTCGAACTCGTTTTAAGATTTTGAATTCTTAAAATAAGTTTGTATTTAGTTTTTCGGCACATTAAAAATGAGCTCAAAATAAAATTTTTTTCCGAGTTCATTCGACTCGATCGCATTTTAAACTCCTACTGAGTATAAAACGAGTTTGTGTGAAATTTGCTCGGAAATTTGGTCGTCATGTGCAGCTTGTGTGTTTGTGTGTTTTTTTCTGAAAAAAATATATTGAATACTTTTGTATTATTTGTTCTATTTGTACTACACAATTTGTAATATCTACAAAATGGTATAAAAATTTAAACAAAACAAAAAATTAACAAAACAGCATACTTAAAGGCGCTTAGAAAAATGTAGAAGCTCCAAATGCATTTGAAAAACAAACAAACATAACATCTCGACCTGTGTCGTCTGTGGTCATAAGCGGTGGAATGCGTAGTGCATACGACTTCGAAGACTGAGTAAATCTGAATGCGTGGGTTCGAATCTCAAAATGTGCATGTGAAAAAGTTTTTCATAATAAAATTGGATTAAAGCTCGACACCACTAAGGAGACTGATGAAAGGAATTGGCACTCCTTGAAATAGCTATATCTCCAAAAGATGAAAAAACGAATAATAAAATTCGTAAAAACGAGTAAATAAAATTCGTTTAAAAATTGGTGGTAGCGACTTTAAGTTGTTGTTTTAATTAGTGTCTTTAAGGAACACTTGTAATTTAATGGAAAAAACCAACAATGTTCTTAAAGAAATTGAACTTTTATTGCAGTCGCGTTAATTTGTTCAGCAAGAATATAAAACTCCTTAATGACCGCAAACATTAGAAAATTAAAACAAAACAAAAACGATTTTTCTTTTATAATATTTTTTACATTTTATTTGAATGCATTTCAAACCAATTGTGGTTCAAAAACATTCAATGAAAATTAACAGAATGGTCAGTAATAAAAACTGACTACGAATAGTACAATATAACAACAATAATAAAAATTATATTTCTAGTGATATATGATATGTGAAGTTATAAAGAAAAAACGAGTAAAAAAATAGACTTGATCACCTTAATTTTTTAACTGCTCGTTAACTTTAAGGTTTTCGAAAAAAAGTATTAAGCATTTTTTTAAAAAAATGATGTACTCTTTGTTAACTTGGTTTAATTTTTTACTTCACTATACAACGCCAACGGACATAATAGTGTGAAATGCATTTATCTATGTTGTTTTTTGCTTGCGATTATTTAGGATGATTTGTAAAAGATGCAATAAAAAGTTAACACGTGTAGGTGAAGTTAAGACAAGAAAAAAATATCTAATGAGAGGGTCTCCCCCGTTTGGGGGAAAAATTGACTTATAATCCAAACACATTGTTAAAAATCAACAAAATCTTATTCGATAATGTTTTATATTTTTATTTTACAGATAAAATGTGTTTTTTTTAATTTGGTGTTTCATTTATAGGCAGCAAATCATTTATAAATAGCAAATCGGGGATAATTCCTACAAAAGGTTTAATTGTTTTAATGGCTTCATTTGTTGTCCAATATAAATATCCTAAGTTTTCCCCCTCACCGGGGTTGTACATAAGTTGTGGGGGGTACCCCAAAGGGGGATTTTTGTGGTTTTACGGTTATATCTCGTAAAGGACTTACAATATCGAACACTGTTCTTAATAATAAGTGTATTGCATTTAATCCTGCATAAAATGAGGCAACATTCATATTTTTTGGAGTATTCGTTCCCATATTTATGCACATCAAAGTTGAGCGTATTTTACATTTTTATATTCATTTTTTACCATTAGCTTGACTACCTTCTTGCTTTTTGCCCTGCCTGAAGATTGCTGAAGTGGTGTCACATTCATTCCGTTATGTCGTGGATAAATAAAAGTGGCCTTCTGATATGTCTGCCCAGATTGAAGCTGTTGGACCCAAATACTTTTGATGGCGCCGATCTTCTTCTAGGTTTTAAGAAATATATATAATATATATTGACATCAATGGTTGTGGTAACAATCAGGTGGTCTGCGTCTTCATTAGTTTTTTTTTACTGAGAAGCCTTCACCGTCAAGCCTATTAATTAGTAAGCAAACTAATAAATCGTGCCTTATATTTCTCGTTGGAAAGAAATTGCTACTGAGTCATGGCCATGGTCATTGATTCAGTAAAGGTAAACCATTAAACACCCCGCTTGTCACACTTCGGTTGTAGTGTCTTTTCAAAAAGTCACTGTATTTTTTAGTATTAATGAGATTCTTTCGCCATTCTTCCACACAACTCGTTGGAGAAGAAATCAACCATTGATGACAAAAGCTGCTCCTTCTGGATTTGCCTCATGTAGTGATGTAAAGAAGTCATATAACACTGACTTGGGAGTCTCCCTCATTCCAACTGCATAAAACATAAAGAGGGGATAGGGTGCCAGTTCATAACGAAGGAATTCTTTGAGCTTTTCTTCGATTTTCTTGAGGAGTGCTATCTGGTGAAATATGGTTTCAGGGTTCACTGGTCACCTTATATTTGAATCCTTGTAAACTCATTACACTATTTTTTCGACGATTCCTTGATACATGATTAGTAACAG
Source organism: Baccha elongata (assembly GCA_951217065.1). Lineage (NCBI taxonomy): Eukaryota > Metazoa > Arthropoda > Insecta > Diptera > Syrphidae > Baccha > Baccha elongata. The sequence continues at coordinate 49,027,022 of OX578272.1, read as the reverse complement.
AGAAAGGGTCGTGTGTTGAAAACCTATCAATAAACCTCTGAAGGTCTGCATTGTCACGCTGCAATTTAGCGTCCCTCGCATCAACATATTGCTCCGTGGTAGCATTGAGTTTAATGTGTAAGTTTCGAATACTGCTCGTGTGATGTCGTTACTATCGACTTGTTTTTCCTTTACTCTTGTAGCAATTATTTTTAAGTTAAAAGGTAAGCAAAATAAAGAAAAACATATACAAATGTATGCAGAAGAATTTTCTTCGGTTCGGTTTGAGTATTTTTAGTAACAGGGAATTAGGGCAATAATAATTAGTCGATATGCTCATTTAGTGACATCTATTTCGGTGAGTTTCAAACCATCTTGATTCCTCTATGTGTATAAACTCAATAGTGGTAGTTAGGTACAGTTGCAGGAATTGTCAGGATTCATCTACTCAGAGTACTGTCTGATATACTATACTATGTTCTACTATGTTTAATATATTATAAATAACACATTTTTCATAAATATGTAAAATTCGCTAAACTTTGATGAGCAATAGTATGAGAACGGGTAGTCCAAAAAATATAAATCTGATCTCATTTTATGCAGTATTAAATGCCAAGTACTTTTTATGAAGAACAGTTTTCGGTATTGTAAGTCCTTTACAAGATATAACCGTAAAACAGCGAAAATCCCCCTTTTGGTTTACATTGTCACCCCCACCACTTATGCACAACTCCGTTCCGGGGGAAAACTTAGGATATTCATATTTGACAACAAATTAATCCATTAAAACAGTAAAACCTTTTGTAGGAATTTTGTCCGATTTAAATTCGGTTCAGACTGACCTATTGCTATTAAGTAATTTAAGTTTATGATTTTTGAGAAAAAGAATTTCAAAATAAAAATATTTAAAATACAAAATAAAAAAATATATATTTTCTTCTTTTGACAATTTATTTCCCAAAAATCATAAACATAAATTACTTTAATGAAACATAGAATCAAAAACAATCATTTTAACTGTTAAAAAATATTAAAGTTAACGAGCAATTCGAAAATTGCAACAAAAAATATTTAAACGTTTTTTCAGAACGCAAACAAACCTAGAAAAACTCAAAAACATGAAAAAATGTTAAATTGGAGAGGGCTACCAATTTTTTGTCAGATGATAAATATTTTACTCTCCATTCACTGGATTACTGCTGCTACTGCTGTTGCAATGGATGTTGTACTGGTGGTATGAGATTCATCAATAAATTGTTATAGTTGTACGTTTTTTTATGATGACTAATTTAGTGTAAGTAGATGTCAGTAAATAAAGTGCACGACTGTGTCGAACAAACTTTAAAAAAACTGAAATCCAGTTAAATTAACAACATTGCAAATATAAAACCTTTACCATAAATGTTACCAAAATTGTTCATAACGCGGTTTTCAAGAAAAATTGGAAAAACTAGAACTGTTTACTGGGAAATACGGGTTATAGACGGGGTAAAAAAAATAAAACCAGGAGGGCAGCATGCCCCTAAACATACATCACTTATAATATTTTAGTCCACATGACATTGGAGACTTCTTTCAAAGATAAATTTGGGGATATATTTCGTAATTAAATAAAACCCTTAATGAATGTTATGAACTAAGTTCCCAAATTTCGTGGGTTGATTTCGAATGATAGAACTTCCCACTTTCATACAATTTGTTGAGGAGTTATTTCATTTCTTTTTTTTTTTCATTAGGGAATTATTATTTTTTGGGGAATTTTTTCACGGAGCCATTTAGAATATTAGGTATATTATACATTTACTTGTTTTAATTGCCTAACAAAACTAAAAACAAATCCTCAACACAGGTTGAAAAGAAGAATTATTTTAATTTCTTTCTTTTACTTCGAGTTGAGCACAATGACATTTCAAACGCGGGTTTTACACTTAACAATGATGTTAAACCTGACTGTGTCTAAATTGATTATTGGTATGCTATTATCTTAGATCCACTTAAATATTTAAGTCTCGTATAAATTTGCTCGTATAAATCAGCTCACAAAACTTCGTGTTCCTTTTAAAACTATTTTCTTTAGCGAATTTTAAGAATTTTAACTCCCTCTCTGAACTCATAGTCTCTTCATGCAACTTAGTTAAATTAAATCAAATCAATTTTAAGAAAAACTAAAATTGCATTGGTTGTAAAGCTATAAAAGTATTAAATGTTAACTAAGAGAAAGAAGAGTATAGGTATAATGTCAACGTCATTTTTCATTAGAACCAGAGTTGGAATTATTGAATTTGAATTGTATAGGTATTCTTATAGGTTTTAAAAAAAAGGTACAACAGTGATTACTGTGTGATCTTCTATCCAACAACCGTTTTTATAGATAACCCTTCCTTAAATCAAATGTTTGCATTGAGAGAATGTGATGACCTCTGTGTTTCATAGGCACACGAAGGGTAAAGGTTACTTCCATTTTAGGTTTTATTTTTTATGAGGTCAGTTATATCCTCCAATGTTCAAACAGGGTCAACAAGGTCTTTACTTGATTTACACATTTTTTTTAGTAACCATTTGAAGGAATGTAACAGACAAGTCATCTGAGGAAACATACAAAAAAAGATACTAGTTTTTCCATTGACCATATCCACATACCTCGTGAAGACTGCGAACATTGAATCTTTTCTTCCTGAGTAAGTTATGGCATTATGGGTTATTGGAGGACAAATAATGCAAAGGGTGAGAACATACACCCCTCTTAACAAAGAGCTCTTAGTGAAGTAAAGAGGATATTATTTCAGTGTACAGTGAACAATCCCAAAAGGAATTACTTACGTCTTCAATTTAGCGTTATGGACGTTTTTCTAAAACCTGCTACCGGCATACAGGGAAAGTTCAGCAGAGGTCATAGGTAACCATTGGACACATCAATCAAATTGTAACTTATGTTCTAAAGTGGACAAAGCATATTTCGTTTTAATTTTTTTTAATGGGACTTACAAAGCGGTCTAGTTTTTCTTAAACATAATTCAACATGGACATGTTCTAACCGACATTTGCTTCTTGTTTCAATTATATTATTTATTTATTTATTACATCAACTAGATTTACACAAATACCTATATAGTCTTCAAGACTACTGATAAATAATTGTATGTATGTACTGTACATCTACAAAATCATTACTAAATTATTTGATATCTTAACCACCAAGTTGTAATAATTTTAAAATGTAGGTACGATAAACGATTATAATTATTATTGATTACCTACCGTCTTTTCTAATCCATTTAATTCTAATAGATGATCATTTAATCCGTGGTTGACTCGGTAAAAACGTTAATGCAAACGATTTCGTGTTCGCAACCTTTTATCGTCACTATTCTCATTTCTATAATCAATTCATTTAAACAGCGATGCAGATATAATCAATTATTATTACACTATACTTATACATTATCACAATAGCGCCTTAAGAATCTTCATTTTAAAAATATAACTTCCCAAGAATTATTAAAATATATAAAAAATCCCAATAGTAAAAAACTTTAGTAGGAGAGTTAGCGGTCTTTTTGGAGAAGGTACTTGAGAAGGCACGACGAAACCTTTTTATAACAGTTCCTTATCGATGTCTGAATATGGAATGGAAAGTCTGGCTGATAGGTAGCGGGCCTAAGCTTCTAAAGTTATAAAAAAATGGACCCTAAAAACTCTTCTTGAGACACAACGATACTTTTATAGGATCGTATTTTAGGGTCTAACTAACACCAATTCAGCAATGCCAAGGACAACGCTACAACCTAAAATGCCATGTTACGCCTTTTTGGAAATCCAGAAATCTATTTTTATAAGTTATTTTTAAATAAAATTGTTGTAGTGAACAGTTTTTGAAAACATAAATTTTCGAACTCAAAATTAAAAATTAAAAAATTTTAATTCAAATCAATTTTTTTCAAAATTTTACAAGTATAATTTTTGTTTCTGAAAATCTATGTTCTTACTGTTTTAAGTCAAAAACAGAAAACCGGATACTAAAATATTTTGTACTCTTTGAGAAAATCAAAATATGCGAAAATCGCAACATAAAGAATCCATTCTTTTAGCACTCTTATGTAATTTAATTAATATCAAAAGATTTACCTTCCTTTCATTATTTTTAAAATATTTAGAATGCTACTTGCATTTTTACATGATAAATGCTAATCTTCACTTTTTTTTATTGAAAAACACCTGCAGGGTCCTGGGGTAACACTGCACAGGTCCACTTTTTTTCCAAAATGAAACTAATGATAACATCTTGTAGCCCATTTTGTGTAATAAATGATGTTATATTTGCTTTTGGAAAAATTTATGTAACTGTAGCAAAAAATAAAATTAAGACATTGCATGTACGGCATAATTCAAGGATCACGGATACGTGGACGGAAAATCTGTCATTTCCCAAAGAAATGAAAAGTCCTGATGCAACACCAGGAGCTCATACATCTCAGAAATGTAGCAGGCAAATGAAAATTTTTGAAAAATCTGTCATTTGGTGTTTGCCGAAAAAATGAAAAATCCTGATGGAGCACCAGGAGCTCATAAATCTCAGAAATGTAGCAGGAATATGAAAAGTCTTGAATAATCTGTCATTTGGTGTTTGCCGAAAAAATGAAAAGTCCTGATGGAGCATCAGGAGCTCATAAATCTCAGAAAAGAAGCAGGTATATGAAAAATCTTAAAAATCGTTTATTTGGTGCTCTTTAAAAATTTGTCATTTGGTGTTTGCCGAAAAAATGAAAAGTCCTGATGGAACACCAGGAGCTCATACATCTCAGAAATGGAGCAGGTAAATGAAAAATTTTGAGAAATCTGTCATTTGGTGTTTGCCAAAAAAATGAAAAGTCCTGATGCAGCACCAGGAGCTCATACATCTCAGAAATGTAGCAGGCAAATGAAACATTTTGAAAAATCTGTCATTTGGTGTTTGCCAAAAAAATGAAAAGTCCTGATGGAGCACCAGGAGCTAATAAATCTCAGAAAAGAAGCAGGTATATGAAAAATCTTGAAAAATCGTTCATTTGGTGTTTGCCATAAAAATTAAAAGTTCTGATGGAACACCAGGAGCTATAAACCTCAGAAAAGTAGCAGGTAAAAGAAAAATCTTAAAAAATCTGTCATTTGGTGTTTGCCGAAAAAATGAAAAGTCCTGATGCAGCATCAGGAGCTCATAAATCTCAGAAAAGAAGCAGGTATATGAAAAATCTTAAAAATCGTTTATTTGGTGCTCTTTAAAAATTTGTCATTTGGTGTTTGCCGAAAAAATGAAAAGTCCTGATGGAACACCAGGAGCTCATACATCTCAGAAATGGAGCAGGCAAATGAAAATTTTTGAGAAATCTGTCATTTGGTATTTGCCGAAAAAATGAAAAGTCCTAATGGAACACCAGGAGCTCATACATCTCAGAAGTGGAGCAGGCAAATGAAAAATTTTGAAAAATCTGTCATTTGGTGTTTGCCGAAAAAAAAGTCCTGATGGAGCACCAGGAGCTCATAAATCTCAGAAATGTAACAGGAATATGAAAAGTCTTAAATAATCTGTCATTTGATGTTTGCCGAAAAAATTAAAAGTACTGATGGAACACCAGGAGCTCATAAATCTCAGAAAAGTAGCAGGTAAATGAAAAATCTTAAAAAAATTGTCATTTGGTTGGTGTTTGCCGAAAAAATGAAAATACCTAATTAAACACCAGGAGCTCATACATCTCAGAAAAGTAGCAGGCAAAGGAAAAAAATAGAAAAATCTGTCATTTGAAGTTTGCCGAAAAATGAAAAGTACTGATGGAACACCAGGAGCTCATAAATCTCAGAAATGTAGCACGTATATGAAAAATCTTGAAAAATCTGTCATTTGGTGTTTGCCGAAAAAATGAAAAGTCCTGATGGAGCACCAGGAGCTCATAAATCTCAGAAATGTAGCAGGAATATGAAAAGTCTTGAATAATCTGTCATTTGGTGTTTGCCGAAAAATGAAAAGTACTGATTGAACACCAGGAGCTCATAAATCTCAGAAATGTAGCAGGCAAATGAAAAATTTTGAAAAATCTGTCATTTGGTGTTTGCCGAAAAAATGAAAAGTTCTGATGGAGCACAAGGAGCTCATAAATCTCAGAAAAGTAGCAGGTAAATGAAAAATCTTAAAAAATCTGTCATTTGGTGTTTGGCGAACAAATGAAAAGTACTGATTGAACACCAGAAGCTCATAAATCTCAGAAAAGTAGCAGGAATATAAAAAGTCATGAATAATCTGTCATTTGGTGTTTGCCGAAAAAATTAAACGTCCTAATGGAACACTAGGAGCTCATTCATCTCAGAAAAGAAGCAGGTATATGAAAAATCTTGAAAAATCGTTCATTTTTTGTTCTTTAAAAATTTGTCATTTGGTGTTTGCCGAAAAAATGAAAAGCCTGATGGAACACCAGGAGCTCATAAATCTCAGAAAAGTAGCAGGAATATGAAAAGTCTTGAATAATCTGTCATTTGGTGTTTGCCGATAAATTGAAAAGTCTTAATGGAACACCAGTGGCTCATACATCTCAGAAATGGAGCAGGCAAATGAAAAATTTTGAAAAATCTGTCATATAATGTTTGCGGAAAAAATGAAAAAACCTGATGGAACACCAGGAGCTCATACATCTCAGAAATGGAGCAGGCAAATGAAAAATTTTGAAAAATCTGTCATTTGGTGTTTGCCGAAAAACTGAAAAGTCCTGATGGAACACCAGGAGCTCATACATCACAGAAATGGAGCAGGCAAATGAAAAATTTTGAAAAATCTGTCATTTGGTGTTTGCCGAAAAAATGAAAAAACCTGATGGAACACCAGGAGCTCATACATCTCAGAAATGGAGCAGGCAAATGAAAAATTTTGAAAAATCTGTCATTTGGTGTTTGCGGAAAAATTGAAAAGTCCTGATGGAACACCAGGAGTTCATACATCACAGAAATGGAGCAGGCAAATGAAAAAATTTGAAAAATCTGTCATTTGGTGTTTGCCGAAAAACTGAAAAGTCCTAATGGAACACCTGGAGCTCATAAATCTCAGAAAAGAAGCAGGTATATAAAAAATCTTAAAACATCGTTCATTTGTAATTCTTTAAAAATTTGTCATTTGGTGTTTGCCGAAAAAATGAAAAGTCCTGATGGAATACCAGGAGCTCATACATCTCAGAAATGTAGCAGGCAAATGAAAAAATTTGAAAAATCTGTTATTTGGTGTTTGCCGAAAAAATGAAAAGTACTGATTGAGCACCAGGAGCTCATAAATCTCAGAAATGTAGCACGTATATGAAAAATCTTGAAAAATCTGTCATTTGGTGTTTGCCGAAAAAATGAAAAGTTCTGATTGAGCACCAGGAGCTCATAAATCTCAGAAAAGTAGCAGGAATATGAAAAGTCTTGAATAATCTGTCATTTTGTGTTTGCCAAAAAAATGAAAATTCCTGATTTAACACCAGGAGCTCATACATCACAGAAATGGAACAGGCAAATGAAAAATTTTGAAAAATCTGTAATTTGGTGTTTGCCGCAAAACTGAAAAGTCCTGATGGAACACCAGGAGCTCATACATGACAGAAATGGAACAGGCAAATGAAAAATTTTGAAAAATCTGTCATTTGGTGTTTGCGGAAAAACTGAAAAGTCCTGATGGAACACCAGGAGTTCATACATCACAGAAATGGAGCAGGCATATGAAAAATTTTGAAAAATCTGTCATTTGGTGTTTGCCGAAAAACTGAAAAGTCCTAATGGAACACCTGGAGCTCATAAATCTCGGAAAAGAAGCAGGTTTATAAAAATCTTAAAACATCGTTCATTTGTAATTCTTTAAAAATTTGTCATTTGGTGTTTGCCGAAAAAATGAAAAGTCCTGATGGAATACCAGGAGCTCATACATCTCAGAAATGTAGCAGGAATATGAAAAGTCTTGAATAATCTGTCATGTGGTGTTTGCCGCAAAAATGAAAAGTCCTGATGGAATACCAGGAGCTCATACATCTCAGAAATGTAGCAGGCAAATGAAAACTTTTGAAAATCTGTCATTTGGTGTTTGCCGAAGAAATGAAAAAAATTGATGGAACACCAGGAGCTTATAAATCTCAGAAAAGAAGAAGGTATATGAAAAATCTTAAAAAATCGTTCATTTGGAATTCCTTAAAAATTTGTCATTTGGTGTTTGCCGAAAAAATGAAAAGTCCTGATGGAACACCAGGAGCTCATACATCTAAGAAATGTAGAAGGCAAATGAAAAATTTTGAAAAATCTGTCATTTGGTGTTTGCCGAACAAATGAAAAGTCCTGATGGAGCACCAGGAACTCATAAATCTCAGAAATGTAGCAGGAATATGAAAATTCTTGAATAATCTGTCATTTGGTGTTTGCCGAAAAAATGAAAGTCCTGATGGAATACCAGGAGCTCATACATCTCAGAAATGTAGCAGGCAAATGAAAATTTTTGAAAAATCTGTGATTTGGTGTTTGCCGAAAAAATGAAAAGTCCTGATGGAATACCAGGAGCTCATACATTTCAGAAATGTAGCAGGCAAATGAAAAATTTTGAAAAATCTGTCATTGGTGTTTGCCGAAAAAATGAAAAGTCCTGATGGAGCACCAGGAGCTCATAAATCTCAGAAATGTAGCAGGAATATGAAAAGTCTTGAATAATCTGTCATTTGGTGTTTGCCGCAAAAATGAAAAGTCCTGATGGAATACCAGGAGCTCATACATCTCAGAAATGTAGCAGGCAAATGAAAACTTTTGAAAATCTGTCATTTGGTGTTTGCCGAAGAAATGAAAAAAACTGATGGAACACCAGGAGCTTATAAATCTCAGAAAAGAAGAAGGTATATGAAAAATCTTAAAAAATCGTTCATTTGGAATTCTTTAAAAATTTGTCATTTGGTGTTTGCCGAAAAAATGAAAAGTCCTGATGGAACACCAGGAGCTCATACATCTCAGAAATGTAGAAGGCAAATGAAAAATTTTGAAAAATCTGTCATTTGGTGTTTGCCGAAAAAATGAAAAGTCCTGATGGAATACCAGGAGCTCATACATCTCAGAAATGGAGCAGGCAAATGAAAAATTTTGAAAAATCTGTCATTTGGTGTTTACCGAAAAAATGAAAAGTACTGATGGAACACGAGGAGCTCATAAATCTCAGAAATGTAGCACGTATATGAAAAATCTTGAAAAATCTGTCATTTGGTGTTTGCCGAAAAAATGAAAAGTTCTGATTGAACACCAGGAGCTCATAAATCTCAGAAAAGTAGCAGGAATATGAAAAGTCTTGAATAATCTGGCATTTGGTGTTTGCTGAAAAAATTAAAAGTCCTGATGGAACACCAGGAGCTCATACATCTCAGAAAAGTAGCAGGCAAAGGAAAAATTTTGAAAAATCTGTCATTTGGTGTTTGCCGAAAAAATGAAAAGTACTGATGGAACACCAGGAGCTCATAAATCTAGGAAATGTAGCACGTATATGAAAAATCTTGAAAAATCTGTCATTTGGTGTTTGCCGAAAAAATGAAAAGTTCTGATTGAACACCAAGAGCTCATACATCTCAGAAATGTAGCAGGCAAATGAAAAATTTTGAAAAATCTTTCATTTAGTGTTTGCCGAAAAAATGAAAAGTCCTGATATGGAACGCCAGGAGCTCATAAATCTCAGAAAAGAAGCAGGTATATGAAAAATCTTGAAAAATCGTTCATTTGGTGTTTGCCGAAAAAATGAAAAGTTCTGATGGAGCACCAAGAGCTCATAAATCTCAGAAAAGTAGCAGGTAAATGAAAAATCTTAAATCTGTCATTTGGTGTTTGCCGAAAAAATGAAAAGTCCTGATGAAACACCAGGAGCTCATAAATCTCAGAAAAGTAGCAGGTAAATGAAAAATCTTAAAAAATGTGTCATTTGGTGTCTTCCGAAAAAATGAAAAGTCCTGATGGAGCACCAGGAGCTCATAAATCTCAGAAAAGAGGCAGGTATATGAAAAATCTTGAAAAATCGTTCATTTGGTGTTTGCCGAAAAAATGAAAAGTTCTGATATAACCACCAGGAAGTCATAAATCTCAGAATAGTAGCAGGTATATGAAAAATCTTAAAAAATCTGTCATTTGGTGTTTGGCGAACAAATAAAAAGTCCTGATGGAACACCAGGAGCTCATAAATCTCAGAAATGTAGCAGGCAAATGAAAAATTTTAAAAAATCTGTCATTTGGTGTTTGCCGAAAAAATGAAAAGTCCTGATGGAACACCAGGAGCTCATAAATCTCAGAAAAGTAGCAGGTAAATGAAAAATCTTAAAAAATGTGTCATTTGGTGTCTTCCGAAAAAATGAAAAGTCCTGATAGAGCACCAGGAGCTCATAAATCACAGAAAAGAAGTAGGTATATGAAAAATCTTGAAAAACCGCTCTCAGAAATGTAGCACGTATATGAAAAATCTTGAAAAATCGTTCATTTGGTGTTTGCCGAAAAAATTAAAAGTTCTGATATAACCACCAGGAACTCATAAATCTCAGAATAGTAGCAGGTATATGAAAAATCTTAAAAAATCTGTCATTTGGTGTTTGGCGAACAAATAAAAAGTCCTGATGGAACACCAGGAGCTCATAAATCTCAGAAATGTAGCAGGCAAATGAAAATTTTTGAAAAATCTGTCATTTGGTGTTTCAAGAAAAAATGAAAAGTCCTGATGGAACACCAAGAGCTCATAAATCTCAGAAAAGTAGCAGGTATATGAAAAATCTTAATAAAATTTTCATTTGGTGTTTGGTGAACAAATGAAAAGTCCTGATGGAGCACCAGGAGCTCATAAATCTCAGAAAAGTAGCAGGCAAATGAAAATTTTTGAAAAATCTGTCATTTGGTGTTTGCCGAAAAAATGAAAAGTTCTGATTGAACACCCAGGAGCTCATAAATCTCAGAAAAGTAGCAGGAATATGAAAAGTCTTGAATAATCTGTCATTTGGTGTTTGCCGATAAAATGAAAAGTCCTGATGGAACACCAGGAGCTCATACATCTCAGAAATGTAGCAGGCAAATGAAAAATTTTGAAAAATCTGTCATTTGGTGTTTCAAGAAAAAATGAAAAGTCCTGTAGCACCAGGAGCTGATAAGGAGCTCATAAATCTCAGAAATGTAGCAGGAATATGAAAAGTCTTGAATAATCTGTCATTTGGTGTTTGCCGAAAAAATGAAAAGTAATAATGGAACACCAGGAGCTCATACATCCTAGAAATGGAGCAGGCAAATGAAAAATTTTGAAAAATCTGTCATTTGGTGTTTGCCGAAAAAATGAAAAGTCCTGATGGAACACCAGGAGCTCATAAATCTCAGAAATGTAGCAGGCAAATTAAAAATTTTGAAAAATCTGTCATTTGGTGTTTGCCGAAAAAATGAAAAGTCCTGATGGAGCTCCAGGAGCTCATAAATCTCAGAAGAATAGCAGGTATATGAAAAGTCTTAAATAATCTGTCATTTGGTGTTTGCCGATAAAATGAAAAGTCCTGATGGAACACCAGGAGCTCATAAATCTCAGAAATGTAGCAGGAATATGAAAAGTCTTGAATAATCTGTGATTTGGTGTTTGCCGAAAAAATGAAAAGTAATAATGGAACACCAGGAGCTCATACATCCTAGAAATGGAGCAGGCAAATGAAAAATTTTGAAAAATCTGTCATTTGGTGTTTGCCGAAAAAATGAAAAGTCCTGATGGAGCTCCAGGAGCTCATAAATCTCAGAAGAATAGCAGGTATATGAAAAGTCTTGAATAATCTGTCATTTGGTGTTTGCCGATAAAATGAAAAGTCCTGATGGAACACCAGGAGCTCATAAATCTCAGAAATGTAGCAGGCAAATGAAAAATTTTGAATAATCTGTCATTTGGTGTTTGCCGATAAAATGAAAAATCCTGATGGAAACCCAGGAGCTCATACATCTCAGAAATGTAGCAGGCAAATGAACATTTTTGAAAAATCTGTCATTTGGTGTTTGAAGAAAAAATTAAAAGTCCTGATGGAGCACCAGGAGCTCATAAATCTCAGAAATGTAGCAGGCAAATTAAAAATTTTGAAAAATCTGTCATTTGGTGTTTGCCGAAAAAATGAAAAGTCCTGATGGAGCTCCAGGAGCTCATAAATCTCAGAAGAGTAGCAGGTATATGAAAAGTCCTGAATAATCTGTCATTTGGTGTTTGCCGAAAAAATGAAAAGTAATGATGGAACACCAGGAGCTCATAAATCTCAGAAATGTAGCAGGCAAATGAAAAATTTTGAAAAATCTGTCATTTGGTGTTTGCCGAAAAAATGAAGAGTCCTGATGGAGCACCATGAGCTCATAAATCTCAGAAATGTAGCTGCAATATGAAAAGTCTTAAATAATCTGTCATTTGGTGTTTGCCGAAAAAAGGAAAAGTAATGATGGAACACCAGGAGCTCATACATCTCAGAAATGTAGCAGGCAAATGAAAAATTTTGAAAAATCTGTCATTTGGTGTTTGCCGAAAAAATGAAAAGTTCTGATTGAACACCCAGGAGCTCATAAATCTCAGAAATGTAGCAGGCAAATGAAAAATTTTGAAAAATCTGTCATTTGGTGTTTGCCGAAAAAAAGAAAAGTCCTGATGGAACACCAGGAGCTCATAAATCTCAGAAATGTAGCAGGCAAATTAAAAATTTTGAAAAATCTGTCATTTGGTGTTTGCCGAAAAAATGAAAAGTCCTGATGGAGCTCCAGGAGCTCATAAATCTCGGAAGAGTAGCAGGTATATGAAAAGTCCTGAATAATCTGTCATTTGGTGTTTGCCGAAAAAATGAAAAGTAATGATGGAACACCAGGAGCTCATAAATCTCAGAAATGTAGCAGGCAAATGAAAAATTTTGAAAAATCTGTCATTTGGTGTTTGCCGAAAAAATGAAGAGTCCTGATGGAGCACCATGAGCTCATAAATCTCAGAAATGTAGCTGGAATATGAAAAGTCTTAAATAATCTGTCATTTGGTGTTTGCCGAAAAAAGGAAAAGTAATGATGGAACACCAGGAGCTCATACATCTCAGAAATGTAGCAGGCAAATGAAAAATTTTGAAAAATCTGTCATTTAGTGTTTGCCGAAAAAATGAAAAGTTCTGATTGAACACCCAGGAGCTCATAAATCTCAAAAATGTAGCAGGCAAATGAAAAATTTTGAAAAATCTGTCATTTGGTGTTTCAAGAAAAAACGAAAAGTCCTGTAGCACCAGGAGCTGATAAGGAGCTCATAAATCTCAGAAATGTAGCAGGAATATGAAAAGTCTTGAATAATCTGTCATTTGGTGTTTGCCGAAAAAATGAAAAGTAATGATGGAACACCAGGAGCTCATAAATCTCAGAAATGTAGCAGGCAAATGAAAAATTTTGAAAAATCTGTCATTTGGTGTTTGCCGAAAAAATAAAAAGTCCTGATGGAGCACCAGGAGCTCATAAATCTCAGAAGAGTAGCAGGTATATGAAAAGTCTTGAATAATCTGTCATTTGGTGTTTGCCGAAAAAATGAAAAGTAATGATATGGAACACCAGGAGCTCATAAATCTCAGAAATGTAGCAGGCAAATGAAAAATTTTGAAAAATCTGTCATTTGGTGTTTGCCGAAAAAATGAAAAGTTCTGATTGAACACCCAGGAGCTCATAAATCTCAGAAATGTAGCAGGCAAATGAAAAATTTTGAAAAATCTGTCATTTGGTGTTTGCCGAAAAAATGAAAAGTTCTGATTGAACACCCAGGAGCTCATAAATCTCAGAAAAGTAGCAGGAATATGAAAAGTCTTGAATAATCTGTCATATTGTGTTTGCCGATAAAATGAAAAGTCCTGATGGAACACCAGGAGCTCATACATCTCAGAAATGTAGCAGGCAAATGAAAAATTTTGAAAAATCTGTCATTTGGTGTTTCAAGAAAAAACGAAAAGTCCTGTAGCACCAGGAGCTGATGAGGAGCTCATAAATCTCAGAAATGTAGCAGGAATATGAAAAGTCTTGAATAATCTGTCATTTGGTGTTTGCCGAAAAAATGAAAAGTAATGATGGAACACCAGGAGCTCATAAATCTCAGAAATGTAGCAGGCAAATGAAAAATTTTGAAAAATCTGTCATTTGGTGTTTGCCGAAAAAATGAAAAGTTCTGATTGAACACCCAGAGGAGCTCATAAATCTCAGAAAAGTAGCAGGAATATGAAAAGTCTTGAATAATCTGTCATTTGGTGTTTGGCGAAAAAATGAATAGTCCTGATTTAACACCAGAAGCTGATACATCTCAGAAATGTATCCGACAAATGAAATATTTTGACAAATCTGTCATTTGGTGTTTGCCGAAAAAATGAAAAGTCCTGATTTAACACCAGAAGCTCATACATCTCAGAAATGTAGCAGGCAAATGAAAAATTTTGAAAAATCTGTCATTTTGTGTTTGCCGAAAAAATGAAAAGTTCTGATTGAACACCCAGGAGCTCATAAATCTCAGAAAAGTAGCAGGAATATGAAAAGTCTTGAATAATCTGTCATTTGGTGTTTGCCGAAAAAATGAAAAGTAATGATGGAACACCAGGAGCTCATACATCTCAGAAATGTAGCAGGCAAATGAAAAATTTTGAAAAATCTGTCATTTAGTGTTTGCCGAAAAAATGAAAAGTTCTGATTGAACACCCAGGAGCTCATAAATCTCAGAAATGTAGCAGGCAAATGAAAAATTTTGAAAAATCTGTCATTTGGTGTTTGCCGAAAAAATGAAAAGTTCTGATTGAACACCCAGGAGCTCATAAATCTCAGAAAAGTAGCAGGAATATGAAAAGTCTTGAATAATCTGTCATTTGGTGTTTGCCGATAAAATGAAAAGTCCTGATGGAACACCAGGAGCTCATACATCTCAGAAATGTAGCAGGCAATGGAAAATGTTTAAAAAATCTGTCATTTGGTGTTTGAAGAAAAAATGAAAATTCCTGATGGAGCACCAGGAGCTCATAAATCTCAGAAATGTAGCAGGAATATGAAAAGTCTTGAATAATCTGTCATTTGGTGTTTGCCGAAAAAATGAAAAGTAATGATGGAACACCAGGAGCTCATAAATCTCAGAAATGTAGCAGGCAAATGAAAAATTTTGAAAAATCTGTCATTTGGTGTTTGCCGAAAAAATGAAAAGTTCTGATTGAACACTCAGGAGCTCATAAATCTCATAAATGTAGCAGGAATATGAAAAGTCTTGAATAATCTGTCATTTGGTGTTTGCCGAAAAAATGAAAAGTAATGATGGAACACCAGGAGCTCATACATCTCAGAAAAGTTGCAGGTAAATGAAAAGTCTTGAATAATCTGTCATTAGGTGTTTGCCGAAAAAATAAAAAGTAATGATGGAACACCAGGAGCTCATCAATCTCAGAAAAGTTGCAGGTAAATGAAAAGTCTTGAATAATCTGTCATTAGGTGTTTGCCGAAAAAATAAAAAGTAATGATGGAACACCAGGAGCTCATCAATCTCAGAAAAGTTGCAGGTAAATGAAAAATCTTAAAAAATATGTCATTTGGTGTTTGGCGAAAAAATGAATAGTCCTGATTTAACACCAGAAGCTCATAAATCTCAGAAGAATAGCAGGTATATGAAAAGTCTTGAATAATATGTCAGTTGGTGTTTGCCGAGAAAATGAAAAGTAATGATGGAACACCAGGAGCTAATACATCTCAGAAATTCAGCAGGCAAATGAAAAATTTTGAAAAATCTGTCATTTGGTGTTTGCCGAAAAAATGAAAAGTTCTGATTGAACACCCAGGAGCTCATAAATCTCAGAAAAGTAGCAGGAATATGAAAAGTCTTGAATAATCTGTCATTTGGTGTTTGCCGAAAAAATGAAAAGTAATGATGGAACACCAGGAGCTCATACATCTCAGAAATGTAGCAGGCAAATGAAAAATTTTGAAAAATCTGTCATTTAGTGTTTGCCGAAAAAATGAAAAGTTCTGATTGAACACCCAGGAGCTCATAAATCTCAGAAATGTAGCAGGCAAATGAAAAATTTTGAAAAATCTGTCATTTGGTGTTTGCCGAAAAAATGAAAAGTTCTGATTGAACACCCAGGAGCTCATAAATCTCAGAAAAGTAGCAGGAATATGAAAAGTCTTGAATAATCTGTCATTTGGTGTTTGCCGATAAAATGAAAAGTCCTGATGGAACACCAGGAGCTCATACATCTCAGAAATGTAGCAGGCAATGGAAAATGTTTAAAAAATCTGTCATTTGGTGTTTCAAGAAAAAATTAAAAGTCCTGATGGAGCACCAGGAGCTCATAAATCTCAGAAATGTAGCAGGAATATGAAAAGTCTTGAATAATCTGTCATTTGGTGTTTGCCGAAAAAATGAAAAGTAATGATGGAACACCAGGAGCTCATAAATCTCAGAAATGTAGCAGGCAAATGAAAAATTTTGAAAAATCTGTCATTTGGTGTTTGCCGAAAAAATGAAAAGTTCTGATTGAACACTCAGGAGCTCATAAATCTCATAAATGTAGCAGGAATATGAAAAGTCTTGAATAATCTGTCATTTGGTGTTTGCCGAAAAAATGAAAAGTAATGATGGAACACCAGGAGCTCATACATCTCAGAAAAGTTGCAGGTAAATGAAAAGTCTTGAATAATCTGTCATTAGGTGTTTGCCGAAAAAATAAAAAGTAATGATGGAACAATAGGAGCTCATCAATCTCAGAAAAGTTGCAGGTAAATGAAAAGTCTTGAATAATCTGTCATTAGGTGTTTGCCGAAAAAATAAAAAGTAATGATGGAACACCAGGAGCTCATCAATCTCAGAAAAGTTGCAGGTAAATGAAAAATCTTAAAAAATATGTCATTTGGTGTTTGGCGAAAAAATGAATAGTCCTGATTTAACACCAGAAGCTCATAAATCTCAGAAGAATAGCAGGTATATGAAAAGTCTTGAATAATATGTCAGTTGGTGTTTGCCGAGAAAATGAAAAGTAATGATGGAACACCAGGAGCTAATACATCTCAGAAATTCAGCAGGCAAATGAAAAATTTTGAAAAATCTGTCATTTGGTGTTTGCCGAAAAAATGAAAAGTTCTGATTGAACACTCAGGAGCTCATAAATCTCATAAATGTAGCAGGAATATGAAAAGTCTTGAATAATCTGTCATTTGGTGTTTGCCGAAAAAATGAAAAGTAATGAACACCAGGAGCTCATCAATCTCAGAAAAGTTGCAGGTAAATGCAAAATCTTAAAAAATCTGTCATTTGGTGTTTGGCGAACAAATCAAGAGTACTGATTGAACACCAGGAGCTCATACATCTCAGAAATGTAGCAGGCAAATGAAATTTTTTGAAAAATCTGTCATTTGGTGTTTGCCGAAGAAATGAAAAGTTCTGATTGAACACCCAGGAGCTCATAAATCTCAGAAAAGTAGCAGGAATATGAAAAGTCTTGAATAATCTGTCATTTGGTGTTTGCCGATAAAATGAAAAGTCCTGATGGAACACCAGGAGCTCATACATCTCAGAAATGTAGCAGGCAAATGAAAATTTTTGAAAAATCTGTCATTTGGTGTTTGAAGAAAAAATGAAAAGTCCTGATGGAGCACCAGGAGCTCATAAATCTCAGAAGAATAGCAGGTATATGAAAAGTCTTGAATAATCTGTCATTTGGTGTTTGCCGAGAAAATGAAAAGTCCTGATTGAACACCAGGAGCTCATAAATCTCAAAAAAGTAGCAGGTAAATGAAAAATCTAAAAAAATCTGTCATTTGGTGATTGGCAAAAAATTAAAAGTACTGATTGAACACCAGGAGCTCATAAATCTCAGAAATGTAGCATGTATATGAAAGGTCTTGAATAATCTGTCATTTGGTGTTTGCCGAAAAAATGAAAAGTCCTGATGGAACACCAGGAGCCCCAATGAATAATTCGTTTATGACCTCGAGCGCCAAACGCAACTTTGTTAAGAATCGAAAAAACCGAGAATATTTCGGATTTCTTCGCAAAGGACTCGTTTTTCTGGGGTAGTTTTTAAAGTACCTACTTCGCAATTGTTTGCAATATTCTGTCGAGCCCTTTTAGAAGGCCCTCTATAGTTGAGGTTCATCCGTCGTATTGGGATGTCATATCCCCATCAGAGGATGGTGATATATCGTCGGTGACGACGTACTCCATGTCGACCAAATCAAGTATACGTTGTCACAGAAGGCCCCGCTGCAAGGATTGTGGGAACGCGTGCAGCTGCAGGAAGGCAGGGTTGAAATGCTCATCAATGTATGTTCTTGCACTTTAAGGGGTCCTCCTGTGCTTTGACAACGTACCTGATATGTCAGTAGTCAATATCCTAGTAGCAGTGTTGCCGCTGAGGAATTTGAAATAGTCGCAAAAAAAGGGTCAAATATATTTGCTGCAGCCAGCATAGCATTGCAGGTGTCCACACAAAGTCTGTTGGTTAGGTTCGAACAAGCTCTTCTATGTGGAAGCGAGATAATAAATGAGAATATAAATGAGGCGTATATATGTTCTCCAAAATGGTTTTTCATACACCTAATCTTATACCTAAACTCCTCCAAGAATGTTATTTTCACAATTTCTTAAAATCTTTTTTTTTTACGAATTTTGAATACGAGCTCAATGACTTTTTCAGAGTAATGTTCATAAAGTTTGATGTAAGATCGTTGAAGTTAAACTCCTCACCTAGTATCAAGACTAGGGGATCTAATTTCTGTGGTTATTTTCCAAAAATTTGGCGAAATTCTTTTTTAACGCCAATTTTTAAGAATGGTGATAGGTCCAATGTAAAAAAAATATCGGGTAATTGCAATCTTGTCGACTATTCCGAAATTGTTTGAAAAAACTGACAAGTTGAGTGCTAAACTGGAGTCAGTTATTATTATCAGTGAGCATCATCATGAATCTTTAAAGGAAGATCAACAATTACTAATCTTGCAGATAATACTTCATATATTCTTTTGGAAATGGAAAAACGAAACTAGCTTGATGCAATCTATACTTACTTCAGTAAAGCTTTCGATAAAGTTTACCATCGACTTCTTATTTTCAAATTAAATAAGTATGGAATACATTCTGCATTATTTAATTGGATTGAATCATATCTAACAAAGAAATAAAATAAATAATGATACAAATTCTATATACTAATATGATAATTAATTTAAAAAGTTTATTTTTTATATTAAGAATATTCAACCAAGTAGAAGACTTAGCATCAGTTTATTTTAAGTGGACTTTCTGAATTATTGAATCATATCTTCCGGACATCGGTTAGATTTTGTGGTGTTATTTCTCGTCAAATGTTACATCAGGAGTGCCTCAAAAGAAATGACTCGCGACAAAAAAGGACCTAATTAGCGTCGCCGACCGATCGCGGGAAAGACCCAAAACAAAAAATGTTCATCTACTTTTGCATCAGAAAATTTTTATTCAGGTCAAATATAAATTTTGCCAAGCAAACGGAGTGCTTGAAAAGGTACATTGCTTTTCATAAGCGATATCAGCACTGTTTTGCCGAAGTAAGGAAAGGGTTGTTTTGTGAGTCAAGACTAGAAAAAGAATTCCAAATACCGCTGACAAAGTGCAAGAAAAATTTATTGCGTTCATTATTGAATTCCTTTGAGTTTTAGATGCCATTGACGAACCGCTGACTGTTTCCATTACTTTTTATGAGTGAAATCAGAGAACTTCATCTCATATATTATAAAAGTGGTATAAATTTCACCAAGAAATTTTTCATTGAGGAGCAAATTTCCTACTCGGAGATTAACAATGTAAAGATGGAAATATCCAACTGTCATTCACGTTTGCTTACAAGCTCAAAAAACTGCTGATTTGAAGTTCTGTATATCTCAAAATAAAATCAGTATTTTTGAAAAAAAAAAACAGTACGCAGTTTTTTAGAGCAAAAAACAGTTCAATACTGCGAAAAACAGTACAGATACGAGCGTTATTTATAGATCATGATTCATAAATCATCATATCTGTTATGATTTTTTTCCAGTGAAACAAAAACGGCAGTCGGAATGTCCGTAAGAAAATCAGCATTTGAAATAGGGTTGTCGAATGCATTATAAGCAAGTAATAAGTGAATTTGTTTGTAAAATAAAAATTATAATTTTCCATGTTTCAAATAAGATGATTTGCACCTACGCATATTTTTTTTTAAAGGGAATTCAATTATATAACTTCTTCTAAAGATTTTTTTTGTTTGATTAACGGTTTAGTAGGCGATATGCCGGAATTGATGATATTTTTTTGTGATATAGCATGGAATATGGAAATGGTTGAGAATTGGATATATATAACAAAGTTGTAGAAAATTCTATGAACTTTAATTGAGTCTCGAAGAATTTTTTCCTACAACGCATAATTTTCGTGGAAGATACAAGCCAAAGCCCCAAAAGGACGTTTATTATGTTAACTCTTTATGCAGCCTGAACAATATTTCGAAGGAATGATTAAGGTCCTCCTCGCGCACTCTACAATCTCTTTTTTGATAGGATTAATAATGTTAATTAATATAAATGGATTTTTGAACAAACAAAAATTTAAATTAAAAATAAAATTTAAATGTTTGTGGTCGAGTTTCGACCGCTGGACTGGCACAGGTCATCAACTTGTACTCCTCCGTCTCCTCCCGTATAAAAAAAAATTTACACGTGCTTTTCTATATGTGAATAGGTGGAACAGCTAAATGCAAAATTTTAAGAATGTATTGTTAAGCTAAGTTTGACATGACATACCAATCTTATTATTAACTAGCTGTTACCCGGCGCGTTGCCGCTGCAGAAAAAAATAAGAGAAAAAGCATTGATTTCGAAAGAGTAATTACAATACTTTAGGTCCAACGTTTTGCCAAAAGCTTTTAAGTTCATATATAAGAGTTTTCGAAAAAGATACCACAGCGCCATCTCTGGGATAATTTACTTCATAAGTTACTGCCTACAACATAAGCTATTTGTCCGTGAAAGTAACGTTAAAATCAGTCCAGTAGTTCTGATCGGTTTATATATACAAATATGCGAAAAAAAGCGACCCGGGCGTCAACTAGGGAGTAAATAAAAAATAAATAAACTAGGGAGTAAATGAAGCCAGGTGATGTTGTTACAGCTGGGAATGATGCTGATATTTTGCCAGGGAATTGTTTACTACTCAAGCATATACCTGTTGGTTCTTTCGTTCATAATGTTGAGCTGAAGCCAGGTAATGGTGCTGCGATTGCTAGAGCTGCTGGTTACACGCTACAACATCCGCCACAACATTTGCTATCGGTCAGTGAAAGTCCCGTCAAAATCGGTCCAGCCGTTCTCGAAATTAACCAGGACAAACAGACAGGCAAAAAATTTTAAAATTTATGTTTTTTATAAGTACTTTCATATACTATACATCTTTTAAAAAGCTGTTATTTTGAAACTACAAACAGACATTTCATTTTTATTTATTTGTGTAGATAAATGTTTGTCATTTCTTCCTCAATTATTGTATTTTAAAAAGACAAAATATTTTACCAATTATTATAATAAAATGATTTTATTTTACTTTAATATAATAATATATGAATACATTTAACTGTTTTTACCTTTTCAATATAGTGAATTAATTCAGCTTTTCTTCTTTTTCTTTTCAATATAAATAATAATAAGTATATTAGCTAATTTTAATTTTTGTATCCATAAGTGACCATCGGTCTCTCCTGTGAATAATAAACTTAATATTTAAAATTTAATACATTTTTTGATATTTCAATGAAATTTACATTGGGTATTTCTTTTTGGCTGTTTGTTTTGTTTTAAGTTGTTTTTCTTCTAGTATGTTTTTTGTTTTGCTATTGTTTTTTTTTTCATTTTTTTTTTGTAAATAATATAATAAAAAAATAGTATAAAAAGCTTAACTTAACTTTGTCACATATTTTAAACATTATTAAAAAAACTATACTGAAAAAACGAGACATGCACATTTATGTTTGTTTGTATTTTAATATAAAATCTATTCTGTATTAAGTTTTTCGTAATGCAGTAATTTTGCACCACATTGGGATGATATTAGAGCAAGCCAACTTTTTTTTTAGTACAAATGCAATATGAATTGTATTTATAAAAAAATATGAATCTATTTTTTTATTTTATTTCTTTTGATCGAAAGCCGCCTATGGCACTTTGATATTAAATTACTATATTTTTATATCTATTTAGTTTGAAAAATGATAATAAATGTGTGTTATTGTATATTCTTTGACGCTAATCAGTATTCTTTTGATAAGAGTACAAGTAACCACAAACCTCCATTTACAAGTAAATAATGAAACATAGAAAACAAAAAACAATGTATTTGCACATTCCCCGCTATTCCTTGGATAAAATTCGTTAAAGCAAAATCATATAAAAGAAATGTATATTATTAAGCTTGGATAGAGAGTGTATAATCGATTAAATAATTTGTAGTATTATTGATTGTAATAGGAAAGATTGTAGAGCTGCTACAGTTCGAAAGTATTTAATCGCGGGGAAAATAGATGATTTTACATTGCAAATATAATTTGTTCGCTTTACAATGATGATACATACTATGTAATTAATAAATCTAAATGCATGTTTTAATAAAATCATCATTTATATTCGATGAGTCAAATGAGTTGATTCGCTGCGTTTTGGCGGGGGCGGAGGAGGTCGTTTCTTTATAGGAGTGAGTATGGATGGGGAAGAGATCGGGAACTGTTCGGGTATGTTGTGACTATCACTGTTTACGTTCTCGTAGAGTGCGTAGTCAGCTCCTGAACCGTAGTGTTCCTGTACCCAGTTGCTTACATTAGCCGTTTCTCTATAGTAGTGCGAGTTGCCCCCACCGAATTCTTCAGGAAAGTCCCGGAAACCAAGAACTTCATGGGGAGTTGTTGATGGTTCGAGTTTACACTTTTGAGCCACTTGCCACTTTTTGCGCATGACACGTTGCAAATCTTTTAAAAAATCCCTAGGTGGGTTTGCAGTAGAGTCAACCAAACGCTTTGGAGAGCCGGCTGCCGCATTCATAGATAGCCGTGTGGCTTCGGCTCTTGGCGGAGGCAATGGCACACCTACTTCGCGCATAACTTGACTTGGTCGTGCTGGAGGAAATTGAACAACTTGTGGGGGTTCTACGAAGCAAACCTTCCGCCTTAGCAAAACAGGAGAATCAGCAAATGACACCGTTTTCGATATAGTGCTTGTATTTTGTTTGTTTGTAGTAGTTTGAGATCCAGTATAAGCCGGGGGCGCTTTATAGGGAGGCGCTTTAATAGCCGCCTTAACCGATTTCACATACGATCCAGTGCTTACAACTGACGGCGGATATATTGAGTTAATATCATTTGCTTTTAGAACTGAATATGTATTTTCACCCTGGTATTGTTTTTTGTTCAATATGTACTCGTGCTTGAGTTCTTGTGGAGGAGGTGGTGGTGGCAAATTGGCCAATGACACCTGCGAGCCATAAAAATCAGTCGTAAGTTCATTAGGAGGGGGTGGTGGTGGCAGCGAATCAAGCGACAACGTTGATGATGTCATACGACAGTCTACAGCATCCAAGGGTGGTGGTGGAGGAAGAGTTGAAGTAGAGTCTGTGACTTTTTCTGACATTTGATCAGACGAATTTATGTTAGGAACAAAGTTCATATCATTCACCGATATTGGAGTACTGGGAACGCTTGGTGTCGGAGTGGAATTATTCGAAGAATTCATGCTCTCCATCGAACAACGCTTCGAATTGTGCTGCCTTCTTTTTAGAGTTCCACTTCCACTGGATTCTTCACTACGTCGTCGAACATGATGGCGAGTTAGAGTTCCACTGTTTTCTGGTGATGTGGAGCATATTGATTCGCATATAGTTATCTCCCCCACTTCTTTCAGTTGACGAGTCATAGTAGTAAGAGGGAGATTGGGCTTCATCGAAGGCTTTCGCTTGATTGTACCCGTCGTGAATTCAGAATCAAAACCATTGTTATCATCTGATAGACATCCACTGGAACTGGAACTCGAAGCTCTTGATAGTCGCCCACTAGATATTGACGAAGGAACACTGATATTGCTACCCGACTGTGAAGGAACTGTCGATGATATACTAATTATAGAATCGCTTCTATTGCTGGACGAGAACATATTCAAGTCAGTTCTATTCATTTCTTCCATAAGGGTTTTGTGATTTTCCCATAGTTGTTTGCCGTATTTGGCAATGCGAATAGCAGTTACCCATTTCTCCATTGTATCCGAGTCTTCGGCACACAACATTTTTAAGGACCTGCATGTCTTACCGGGTGAGGAATCAATAGAGGACTTCAGACCGAAAGCATATTCTGTAGGCGATTTGAATTTCTTTTTCCAACCGAGACCTCTGTATACATTATAGCCCGTTAGGAGTGTAAGACACATCAAATCGCGTGGTGATTTAGTCTTTTCTTTGGGAAAATAATAAATTCCAGACATGCGTAACACAAAGTGATAACGTTTCCATCCTTTCTTTGAGTCGTTTTTCATGAACAATGGACCGTCAAGTTGGATTTGCTGACCACTTGATTCAAAAAATTCTTCCAACAGCATAGTACGGGTGTGTTCATCGTGATCGCTGCCAGGTGCCATCTGAGTTCCAGGTAAAAACTTTTCTGGCATATTAAATAGGGCAATCTTATCAGGTCTTTGCAGAAACATAACTTTGTTCTTTGAATCCGAATTCCAAGTCATTAAGTTGTCCACCAACAATTCGTGATCTTCAAATAAACGCTCTGAAAAATTAAAATAGAAATATATATAAAAGTTCATACATTGAATACTGAAGTATAATTGTTCCGAAGAAGAGCTATTCTCCAGATGATGAAAAACAATAGTGTACACAATTTTGTTTCTTTATAAATTTTAATAAATATTTTTTTAAAGTTAGGAATTGTTCTTAATTTTCATGAAGTTGAAGATCCGCGAGATCCGAGTGAAATGATGCGGGTTTTACCGTATCATCACCCTTACAAACCTAACCTAACTTAAATGATTTTAATTTCTAACTCACACCGAATGTTTCGGTGAAGGGTAACAGTCATAATTCTGTTTCTAACATTTGTTGTTGAATAAATTTAGAGGATTGCAAGTCCCGATTGAAATTATGGTGAAGTCTTGAGTCTTTTGATCTTTATTACAGTCGTATTACTATCTGCTTGAAGATTAGGTGAAAGACCCTAAATTGACTCAGTTGTTTTTTGCTGACGATGGAGCCATCATAAGTAAAAACGTCTCACCGAAAACGGCAGGATAAGAATAAAGTATAACTTTATAACATAAACTGAAGAACTTGCACCAAAAGGGAGGCAAGTCCAAATATGGGTGAATCTATGTTAAAAGTTCCTTTTTAGCATTCAAAAGGTCTCCTACCTAAATTTAAGAAAAAAAACTATGCACATTCGATTGTTGTTGTAAAGAATGTAATAATTGATAATTTAAAAGTCTAGACACTTGATTTTAAGCGTTTTTTAGGATATTTTCTTGCTACGAAAATGATGACTTTTTATGGCCTATCATTGCACTAAAAATGTTTTGCATCTACATAATGTCAAATAATTTCAAGGTTTTGTGGTGAATTTAGAACAAATGAGTAGTAAAATCTACACACAAAATTATAAAAAAACATGTTTGAAATCATTTCCATACGCATTTGGTCATTACCGTAACTCGCAGGTTACGGAAATGAGGGAAATCAATGTTTTTACTCACAACGTGAAATGACGCATATAGTGGAACATGTAATAAACGCAACCACTTACTCATGAATTACACACCAATCTGATTTTTTACCTTTACTTTTGAATATAATTCATAGAAAACATGATTGATTGATTACCATCTTACGATTTTTTTAATTTTAAGAACAACAAAGAGAACCTTTTCTGTGTTGAAACGCGGTGGCGACACGTTACGGAAATGATGTTTTTAATGCTTATTTTTTATGCCAAAATACTTGAAATTATTTTAAACTTAAAATTGGACGTAATGTGGAGGCTAGTAACCCTGTTAAAGACCTAAGTAAGTTATTTAGTGTATTTTTAATCATTAATCATCTCTTAGATAGTTTAACAATAAAAAGAGAAAATTTAAAAGATCAGTGTAATAGAAACGAACAAATCAATCCTGAGGCAAAACAGAAAGGTGAGCTAAATTTTTTTTCATTATAGGTATGAAATCAAATAAAGACATCCCAGTTAATGAACTCACTTCAACAGTTTCAATGTGACCTTTACTGTATCAGAAAATGCGAGTGATTTTTTTGCAAATGACGCTTCAGTTCGTTTGTTGCAAAAAGGAGGCAAATCCGCATCTGCCACCTTTTTTGACCAAACGCACTTAAGTGGCAGAGAGTGGCAGATCCAAATTTTGGCTATTACGCTCTTATTTTTTATCGTAACGGCATCGTTTGTACACCAAATGTTATCTATGTTACAGAGACTTAATTGGCTGAACATAGCACAACTAATTAAATTAAATGTTTTATTGTTTGTTTTCAAGTTAAAAAATGATATGCTTCCGAAGTATTTAAGCAATAATTTAATATATGTCTGTGATTCCCAACCGTATAATCTTAGAAGTGCTCAAAACTTTAGACTACTACATAAATCGACGTCGCGAGGGCAGAACACAATGATGTTTAAAGGACTTCAACTATATAATAACCTAATGAACCAAATGGCTTTTTAGTCAAATCAATTGCTCTTACAATTTTTTTCATTTACGAACGAATTAGTATAATTCAACACTTGAAATAAATAATATAGAAAAATAGTAAAAATGTCTGAATTATAACACAAAAATAATCATTATAATAATAAAAATAATTAAAAGGTCCTCCCAGCGCGTCGGTTGGGAGGGGAAAGTATGCGGGGCATAATAATAAATAATAATAAAAAATAGTTTTTTTTGTTCAAATAGAAAGTGAAAAAAGTCTAGGCTAAAAATTTGGATCTGCCCCTCTTTTGCTGCAAGGTCTTCAATTTCTGTAAATGTTTCTCTCTGCAGAACACATTTTTTAAATTACGCTCTTTTTCGCATAATTTTAGTACCATTTGATAAATAAAGAGAAATAAAACAAAAACAAAAACGTAAACTGAACGGGAAATTATTATTTTGTTTATTATTAAGAAAAGTTATTAAAAGGAATTTCTGAATCTGTGTGTTAGATAACTCATGAATAAAGAAGCAAATAGGTTTTTTTTATGAATAGGGCTGCCTCCTGTCTTTGAAATATTATTTTCGATGTAAAGGTTTTCGCAAAACCAACGATCCGATTAATTATTATTCATTACGATATAAACACCATCTGAAGTTTAACTCTTACTATCGGCAATCTAATCTTATAAAAAAACAATCCATCTTTTAAGAAAACAATCCATATAATTAATTTTCGCTTTAAACTTACCCATTTGAAGATCACTCAAGTTCTCTACGAGAGCCCAGTGTACCTGCATTTTAACATGATTCTTGTCCGCCAACAAACGAGTCACATGACCACATGTCATACGCTCATCAACCAAAAGTGATTTCGAAGCCCCATCAGCTGTAAATGCTTTCACAAACAGCCGTCTTATTGAAGCATGTTCTAATTTATGAAGTGCTAGTTGAATTTTGGCCGCTTTACTTTTATCCCGCAGCTGAACTTCTTGATCATTTTCGGCCAATAAAATTTGCTTGTGATGATTAAGTGCTGAACTTATATTGCTTGATGCCGAAGATTCACTCGATAACAAAGAAACAGTATCACTGAACGCCGAATCATTGTCTGGACTTTCGGTGCGGTTCTCTCGACCACTTAAGCCATCCGAGCTGGTGTTGCTTTCAGACGAATATGATATTGATGAATTTGTTGCACCAGAAATTGTCGAATTCGATCGACTGTGGGTACGCCCGAGTCGGCTATCATTGCTGCCACAAATACTTCCAGATTGCTCCAAAAGGCTCAATTCTCCCAAAATTGCGTCCAATTCCGATTCGTGTGATTCCTCTAGATTTGCCATTGAAAATCTATAAGCGCTGCTGCGATCAACAATTTTATCCCCTTTTCGTCTTAGTTTAACAACCCCAGCTACTGATGTTGTTGCTGCTGTTGATGTTGTAGTCGTTGAGTTTGTTTCACTTTCCTTACTTTTAAGCGAAGACAATACAGATAACGGTTCGGGTAGGTCTAGAACCTAAAAGAAAAAAACAAGTATCAAATCAGTTTATTAATCAAAAATTCGTATCAATAGCGTTTACACTTCTAATTTCTACAGAGCTGTGTCGTTTATCTTTGCTTATTGTTTATAGTCATTTTATTACGCTACTCATGAGGTCTTTGAACCATTAACTGCCAGTGAAATTCATTAATCATTGATTTTCCTACCCCAGGAAATGAATCAAATATTGACATAAAAGTATTAAACAAATAAAATAAATTCGTATGATTTTGATGAGAACATGTGCCAGAATCAATTCACTGAAGATATAATTTTATGGAATAAATGGAGGAATGCGAATCATTAAAGCCTGATGAAAATGTTGAAAACAATATTAAATTAACACTTACACTACACTGACAAAGGTCGGTACACAAATTCGTGAAAAGAATTGGTTCTGTTCTGCGATTGAATGCACACATTCGATACTAGACTGTACGAAAGTGTTTTGTTGCTGTTGATCGTATTATGTATATTGATTGATTTTGTGTCGCTTTTTTATTACTTATGTATATTGATTTTTATTTATCTATTGTTCACTCTCTGGTCACGTTTCGATATTTCCTCCAATTGTTTTCCTGATAATAAATAGATGACATTTTAAAGATATCATGTAAGTTGATCAGAAATATTGTAAAATACAAATTAACGTAACATAATGCATATATGTACATTGTACATAAAAGTACATAATTTAAGGATCGTAAATAAGTCAATATTTATTTTCAATACATAATTGTCATTTTGCTTCGGATCTATATTTGCAGTAAACGAATTTACAGCCATATCATGCATCAAACAAAATTGCAGCAATTGTAATACAGTAATTTGCATAATATGTGACATAATGTTAGAAAAAAGTATTATATAATCAACATTGATGAAAGTTTTCGGAGAAAACTTGACATTAGAAAGAAGGGACGTAAGTGCCTTAGTTAAAGATAGTTAGAGGCAAAATTAGATTCCCCTTTTTCATGGATGGGCCGCACATATGCTATTTTCCATCCACTCGGGAATAGAGGAGACATAACACTAAGTGGTCAATTTAGCAGCAAACTGGGATACAAACAAAACAGCTTTCCTTTCAGAGCTGACCACTGAAGTGTCATAAAAGACCAGCGTTGGAACCGAAGACGAAGTTGTATGCTATCAGCCTTATTGTGCAGTTCACCCGGAATACATTTCGCCTGGCGAAAATCTGTTGCCCCGGAATTTTAAAAGCTATTGGGGATTCCGCCAGAACGATTTTTCACTTCGTATCAACAGTGTAATTTTGAATAAGCGAGGCATGTTTATGCACTTCTTAAAGTAACATCAATTTAATCTCGAACAAAGTGTGACAGTTTTGTTTTTCATTTCTATCAAAAAAAAAATCATCATTTATCTTGATTTTGAAATCTTTTCGGCTTGAATTTTATATTTTTATAATTTAAAAATCAAATAGCTACTGCAACTTTCTAAAATATCTTTTATTATTTTTTTTTAGTGAAAATATTTTCTACTACTTTAAGTTCGAGAATTTACTTGAAAAAATAAATGAACACACCTAGTTTCTGATTTGACAGATCTACCTAAAGAAGAGTGATAATTGTGTAGCAAATTATAGTTATTTAAAATAAATGTTGTTTTGTTTTCAAAAGTGCAGTCAAAACGGAGAGTTCCAAAAAATAACAGTTCGCAGACAAATGAGGGATGAATTCTGCCGCTAACTTTGTAAAGGCACTATCTGCAAAATTTTATTTGTTCAGTTTATGACATATTTATTGTCAGGGTATTGTTATATTGATGTACAAAAAATAAAGCACAACTTGAGCTTAAAGGCACATATTTTTTGGTATTTTTTACGTTCTTTATTGCGGTAAAGGAAACAGTTTTTTCTTCTTCATCTTCGAAAAGTGAAAATGTAGTTAGAGTCTTTACGAAGTTAGCGGCAGATTTGGTGTTAAATGTTTTGAAACATTTCATGTGTTTGTGAAAATATATGAATACATTTATGTTTTACAGATTTAAACAATACTACAAATTAGCGTTTTGTCATACTTAAGCTAACGAAAAATAAACAAATGTCTTGCAATTCACAACTTTTTCACTCGTTCGCCCTCAAAAAATAAGTGAGCATTTTAGCTGTAATGACATTTGCATTTCGCTCGAAAAAAGTGACTACAATAGGAGGAATTTTTCGAACATTAAACATTTTTCGGTGAAATTCACAATAGGCGGAAAGGGAAATTTCAATTTTTCCGAGTATAATGTAATTCGGGCGAACTTCACAATAAGACTGATTATGTTTTGTTTACAAATAACCAAAAATTTGCCTATAAGACATTGAAGTATTTTTTGCCGTCATTTTTGTTTATGTAGAAAATTTGGTTCGTCGAATATGACCGTTACAGGCTAGCTTGTTTAAACTTACTCCGGTTTTTCTCAGTAGGATTGGCTTTGTAACAACGGAATCTTACTTCTCTCAAGCTGAAAATCTCTTTACAGCTCAATTTTGAGGAGAAAATTTTTATGGATTCATTCCTCAGTTTTCTCCCTCATCGAACAGCTGATCCTTGACATCTTAAAAATAATTTATTTGTCATTACTCAATTTTAAAATGCTTCTAGCTTACATAACGTTTGTTTTGTGTTAGTCTTATGCCTTACCTATTGATAATTTGTAGGTACTGATCCACCCCTGGATATCTTGAGTAATAAACAACTACATACTTTTAGTCACAAAAGTAAGTAAGCACCTCTAAATTTAAAGATAAATCCTTCCAAACAATCGATAGCAACATATAAGATAAATAAAATATTTTTTTCTGTAAGACATGTGTTTCTAATCGAAAAGTATTATTTCAAATAAAAAATTAGAAGAACCTACAAAATATTCTGCTTAAACTAAAAACATAATGCCCCGTTTCACAGTGAGAGTTTAAACGGTAGTTTATTTAAACCTAAACGAAAGTTTAAACTTTTCGTTTAATTCATTCGGTTTCACATCGAAAACGTAGCTAAAAACAGCTGGCGAAGCTCTGTGTTATGAAATTTGTTTTGAAATGTCAAATTATTTTTGTGAAAATAAAATAATTGCATCAAGAGTGATTTCTGTGTTCTAAAACTTAAAACGAAACGGCGGCGTTTAAACGACGAAATAAAATCGTTTAACTTAAACGAAAAGTTAAACTCCAATCTGTTTTAAACGATTACTGGGCATAAGAAATTCATATCACAAAAGTAAGTAAACAAGTCAAAGAAACCTTGAACTTATAACAGATATTTTGTAGAGCTTATTAATTTTGTACTTTGTTGGGTATAGCTTGGCCTTAAGAACTGCGTTTCCGGCAGAAGGCTCAGGGCCATGCTTGTATATCTTTTAAACTTTAAGTTTGTATTCTTCTGAAAAAAAAACAATAGGGCATATTCATAGACACTGTTTAAGCTGTTTTTAAGAAAAACTCGAGTTTATCCTATTTAAATTACATTGCTTAAACACAGTCTAAGCAAAACTGTAGTTTAAAAACAATTATGAATATGCCCCAATAAAGATAATAATAATAATAATAACAAAAAAAATAAAAAACTGCGTTTATACGTGAAAAGATTGAGTTCACCAAATTATGTTTCAGGTTTTGAAAATGTTTTACATTCATCTTGAAGAACCCGTTTTGGATGATCTATCGTCCTAATCTCAAGTTTTTTTTTAATTGTTGGACAAAATGCTCCAATAAATATTTAATGACGTTCAAATCGGCAAAGTATGAGTTGATGCCCCAAACCAACGCGACACCGTGACAGTGACAGCAGCTGCCACAGGAACCGCGACAGAGGAAACGCAAGTATGCCCACACCAACGTGACAGTGCGACTGTTCCATACAATATATTTTTTTTTTTAACTCAATTTCTATTAAGCACATAATTTACCTTTGAGGTGAAGATTTGAGCTGGGTTCGGATGTTATAAAGCAGCCATTCTTTGACAACGTCTAAGTTAATGATGCCCCAAATAGACGCGACTGTTTATTGTAAAAATAGTTAATTTTTAGACTCTTTTTGTCTGATTACAAAATGATCGTCTAACTGCAACAGTGACAAAAACGCTGTCCACCGCGTTTTTAGACAACGCTGCAGATTTGTTGTGTCGCGGCGAAACTATCGCGATGGTGTGGGCACTCTCATATGCCGCTGTGTAATTAAAATTTGATCCCAAAAAA
Organism: Baccha elongata; assembly: GCA_951217065.1. Taxonomy (NCBI): domain Eukaryota; kingdom Metazoa; phylum Arthropoda; class Insecta; order Diptera; family Syrphidae; genus Baccha; species Baccha elongata. The sequence continues at coordinate 48,994,586 of OX578272.1, read as the reverse complement.
TTTCCCCTAAAGACGATATTATTTTATATCGTCTGTTGGACCAATGTGCATAAGCCTGGACCAACCGATGTATGAAAGGTGAAAACCGGTTCTTAGTGCGGCTTTACTATGAGAAGTCTATCAAAGAGTGCACACGGTTCTTGGTACCGCTGAACTGTCGTTTCTTTTCTATTTTTTTGTTTTTTGTTGATCTTTTTTCGTTTCACTTATTTTACAATTTCTTTCCTTTTTGAAATCTTTGTTTCCCCTCTTGACCTCTTGCCATTGTCAAACTGGTTTTGTTTGTTGATTTTGGTGTTCAATGAGTTGTTTTGTTTTTTAGCGGTTGCAAAGTTTTCGCGGTTGCAAAATTTACATGGTAGTTTAATCCAAAATAAACCTAAAAAAGAAAAATATGAATGCCTACCTCTAAATATTGAGACAAATATTGAGACACTTACAAATTTACTGGTATTTCCAAAGGTTTTAAAACTATCTCTAATACATCTTCTCATTCTTCTCATGTTAATATTAGCAACCCAATTTGTTCACCATCATTTTCTTCCAAAAATAAGTCGATATTGCTTATTATTTTAGTAGATACCTATTCACAAAACAATCCCAAATAACAATAATTTTACTACTTGTTGCAAAAAATATCCTTAAGATTTGTCGTTTAACATCTGTCTTTTCGATTCAATAACTTTTGGCAGCACTTTAGGATTAGCGAATACACAAGCTCGCTAGTCCTAATACCGTCGCAACTGAAGTTCGCTTAAACAATCGAATTCGCTAAATAGTTCGATTCGCTAATCATAATGTGGGGCATAATCAACTATCATTTGTCATCTACGCGATATATGTAGATACCTTTCCTACATAAATTTTGCAACATCCGATATGATAGTAAAGGGCAGAAATTGGTATTTTCTGCAGCAACCAGCTCGCATCTTTAACATTACACCATTGTATATACATTTCAATAGTATTTTCATGCTGAATAATCACCGCCTGGCCATCTTAAGAAACTTGTGAATAACATTTTTTTAGGTTTGTGCATTTACTAGTTGTCTATTCTGTAACCCTGACAACAGTCGTAAACATATATGATTTTTGTTTTGTTTACGACTCTTGTCAAGGAAATATCGATTTTAGAGCCAATAAAATACATTATATATTATTAATTTGTTTTGTTGACGACTATTGTCTGGGTAACAGAATAGACACTTAGTAAATGTAAGAACATCCAAATGTGCGGTTCACAACTTTCTTTAGATGGCGCTGCTCCATGGTTGTACTATAGAAATGTATATACAATGATTACACTAATATTGTAATCCATTAAATTGTTTTCCTTATTTATAATGTTTTAAGAAAATAATAGTTTTTTTTATTTTGTTTGACGTTATTAAGTATTTTTCATTGTTGATGAATGACAGAACAAGGAAAAAATACTTAGGCCCAGTTTTTCAGTGCGAGATCATTCCAGGGTAAAAGTTAACCTCAGCTAAACTCTGAAAATACGTTTTACGTTTTACAGCCCGAGTTAACTTATGGTTAACTCATAAAAATGACTGAGTTAAGTTTGGATCAATTAAAATTTTTGACATTATTCTGAAATATCTCCCGCAGAATATGATTTTTACTTGTAACCAACTATTATTTGGTAGGAGGCACCTATTAAATGCAAAATAACAACATTAGATGAGAAATTCGCTCAAAATAATATTATATTTCAAGTGGTTTGATTCCGAAGAGGAGAGTTAAGAATCCGATGGATCATTAAAAAACTTCTTTTTTTCAATTGTGTATGGGGTACATAGTTGTTTTAGCCCGGTTGTAACAAGTACTCCCCATATCGGCTTGTTTTTCTAAATATTATCGAAAACGACTCTAACAATTTTGATGAAACTTGATGTACGTAATATTTTTAGTAGTCTAATATAAATAATATAATATAACTAATTGCTCGCACTGTCTTTAATCATTATAAGAGTATTCATAACCCCTTTAGTGCGCGCTCAATATAAAAAAAAAAAACTGCATTTTAGGTTTTTTGTTTACAGATCGATTTAAAAATTTACGTAACGGAAATTTGGTATTAACGTTTTTTTTTTACAAATTTGGCCATACATTGATAACGGCTAAAACGATTTCATTTTAATTTGTTATGGTATTTTATCTTAACAATCAACACAAGATGGTATTTAAAATGTTTGGATAAAAAACCATTTAATGATAGCTACTAAACTATTTTTCAACATAAGCAAATTAAATTTTCCAAGTCCAATATTTTACTACAATAGCAAGTTCGTGCAACAAAGTCGTGCATTTAATCGTATTTTCGCGACGTTTTTTTAGTGTTCACACTACTTTGTGTCCAAGCACGAAGTATGACCGAAATGTATTGACGTAGGTACCAATATCGTACGTAGTAGTACCTATGTCAATGTTAAAATGCGTCGGTTTAGACATAGAAAAAAGTCTGATTCGTTATTTGAATAAGATACTACACAAAAAGTTGAAATTTGTTACTTTCTGTAGTTAGGTGGTGGAGTGTGGTATCACAACGAACCTATCTGTTTGAGGTTTAAGTGTGTCAGTAGTTTTCATGCCACCCACCTTAACCTAACCTGTGCGATAACAAATATTTCTTTATTTTAGTTTTAAGTATTCCAATACTTTTAGTTAGAAGAAATACATAAATAAGCAATGGAATAGAGGTAGGTAACAATTAAGAAAAAGAATATAGTGGTAAATGTTGAGTAGGTACTTAGTATTGAAATAGTTTTGGCAGAAGAATCACAGATCACTTCATAAAGATATTTGTGTACCCACATATTATCGACCTTAAAGTTAAAGGAGTAGTCATTAACGATGATGCAAATATCGGCTTGTCATCAGATAACTCAACGGAGATGAACAAACCAACATAGGATTGTTGGTTTCTATTGGATTATCTGATGAAAGGCCGATATTCGTGTCATCGTTGATCTCGAATGGAGCCACCGGGTCAGCAGTACAGAACTCTGAACAAATACAGGAACCGTTTAGGGAGTTTTTTTTTCACTCGAAGGGCCTTCCAATCATCTAATGGAAAACGACATTACAACAAGCCAAATACCTATCTAGAATGTAAGTTTCAGCTTTGGTGGTTTGATTGAATTTTAGATATTTAGGGCTTCATTGCAATGTCAAATCAACCAATAACCAAAAATTTTGCTGTGACAAAATTGTTGATTGAAACATTTCTCGAGCTTCCGAAAACAAGGTGACCAATGACAGCTTTCAGAATCGAGATATAACGATTTTGTATATTACATAAATGTACACACTTTCCTCTGCTCTGGTATATTGAGATAAAATACATATGGTGTCCTACTAAAGTCTGCAGTACCTAGTGTAACATTTCACCATTTGGCACGAGTAGGTATCTTTAATAAAAAAAAATGCATTATTTCCTGACTGTATGCAGACCAACTTTCTAGAAAATATCAACCTCAGTCCTATTAATAGCGCTCATCATATAGATCTATAGTACAAATCGAAAGAAAAAGATAATAAGAATATGAAACAGAGAAGACGAGGCACGAAGAAAGCAAAGCGGATACAAAAACATCTGCTGCCTGAACCATTTATATGGTTAACAGAACAGTGTACCATGATCGTACTATGATGATTAATAAATGAATATTAATATTAAATTAGATATAAGATTGTTTTACAATAATAATGCAGTTCCACTTACGGATTCGTTGAGGTAATTAGCAATCGAATCATAGTCCGTAAAGCTGCAATCCATAGTAGGTGCTCCTCTAATCCACAAAAGAAATGCAAATGCGTTTTCTTTTCACTGATTCTTTGCTCGCTGTGGCTGCACCGAAAAAAGTATGAACATTATATTTTAAACAAAAGATCAAGTATTTATGAAGTGCTAAATTTAATTATTGAAAGAAATGGCAGCATCCACAAAGAGAAGTAATCAAAAGTATTTCTTAAATCTTAAAAAATTAAGTTTCTTTTTTAAATGTTTCACAAACAAAAATTTTATTTAATTATTGTCGAACTGCACTTTTTCGGTTGCAGACACTCAGCCATTTTAAGTGCACACACATTCACACACAGGTTTCATCAAACGGGGACGAACATGAACGACAGGCACTGAAATAGAACAATGACGATACAGTCTACTTTTTTGCATGGTCCACTGGTTGTATTTATGTGGGTGGAATTAATTTTATTTCACTTTTTTTTATTACTTTCTTGTTGTTGAAAGTATTGTTTTCACATTATTAAACAAATTAATTCAGGATTCAAGAAATTTTGTGAAAAAATTGAAAAATTCTACTAAAGGTATTTCGACTCTGCAATTACCGCCACCGCCCCCAATGTATACTACGAAACTACGAAAGAAGAACAACAGAGAAAATTGTTAATTGTGCAACAGAGCGAGATAGAACTATTGTTTTTGAATGAGTATGAGTAGAACAGTTACAGTAGAGATAAAAGTGATACCAAAACTCATTGACTGATTAATAAATGAACATGTACAGCCAGTTATTTTTACTGCTTTTAAAAGACAGTCTCAACGCATGAATGAAAGAACACAATATTACGACACTGTTTATTTTTCAGCTTTTTGTTGTTGTTTTTTTTCACTTGTGACGTAAGCACAAACAGAAAAACAAATAAATGGTGGAATCTTGTTATGAATTGACCCCAACCAAGGAAAAAAAGAGTGTAAGGTGCTTACGTCACAAGTGAAAATTACGTCACAATTGAAACAACAACAAAGTGAAAATGCCAAAGTGTCGTAATCTTGTATTCTTTCATTCATGGTCTCAACGTATACTTTTGGTCACAGATTTCGCCCTTGTATTGGAACTTTTTGTTTTTGATTTAATTATTTGTTTGTTCCAATAAACAGTAATAGTAAGATATATTTATAATGTTTTGAGCAATATTTTATATATTTATTTTATTTTTATTAATCGAAAAGAAAAAAAACTAAACGCTGCCATGTGGCGGTTACTAGATGCGTAACTACTCTGCTCATTTACTCGAGCTTGAGATATGTGTAGATGGATAGTATATGTATACCTTTTTATATAAAAATTATAAAAACTATATATTTTCGATGAGAAAATCGAAACAAAACGAAATGATAGTTTTCAATCTTACAGCATCGCTAAACCACCTACTACAAAAAACTAAAGGGAGAAAGGAGAAACGTAATGGATAACTTTGCTTGTTTGATAGAGAGAGAAGACGAAAGTGCAAAAACCTTCCAATCATCAAAGAAGGTATATGTGCCTACCTCCTTCGTCAGAAGTCTTTATCTCTTTATCTCATGGTAGAACCATGTTCTTAACATTATTCCCAAAATTACATCGTGGGAAAGCCGCTTGTGGAACCTCAAAACAACATGGTGCCCATACGAATACCCAGGGCCGGACAAGCTATACGTGCAAGAGGTGCAATTGCACCAATCCAATGGGCACTTTGAGCATTGAAAAAACCACTACGCCACTTTTGCTTTTTTAATTTTTATTTTTGTTTACCTCTCACCAATATTGATATCCCTTATCTCGTCCATTATTATATCCAAATAACTAATTACCTATTTTCTTAATTTGAAAACCACGATTTTAAAATGGATTTCTGTTCTTTTCATTTGTTTCTTTTTGTGTTTTGAAAAATATTTTTTTTGCAAATGGTCAAACTCTACGTAACAATTTGTCCGGTACCGTTTCGTTATCATTTCGTCTGTGTTTTTGGAGACGACAGAAAATATCGTTTCATTTCAGCTGCATACTAGGCTCGTGGATCTTTTTTATTCAGTTTCTTCTTTTGTCAATTTTTTTGTTCTTGCCAGGCATTGTTTACATTGTGACAAAAGGATTTTTTAACGAATCTATATGCATTATTTTAATAATAAATTTTGCCCCGCGCAGGGTCCAGTAGTGTTAACTTTCTCGTCGTATCTAGTGTGTTCAGTGTTGTGTTTACATTTTTTATAAAAAGCTATTGCTATTCCGAACTGTAAAGTTTTTTTGTGCACAATAATTAATGAATCAAATTCTCAAATTGTAGCAGTCCGTGTGATTTTTACATAGCCACAAAAAATCCTTTTTTACTATTAACAAAATTGTTTTTTGTTTCTACAAGTACCTACCTACACATAGTTAAAAAAGTAGGTAGGAAAAGAAAAAGTGATAAAATATATAAAAGACAACTGTGAAAGTGCAACTGTAAGTGAGAAAGTGCTCACTATCTCACGAGCTATATTTTTTTGTTTTTACTAAAATGGAGAAAAAAATGCATCGGGGGCAGAAAACTAAAACGGCGAAGAATTGTTGAGGCCGACAACAAGGTGAACTTAGCAAATTTTAAGAAACAAATATTGATGATAATGTTGTAAATAGTAAGTCAAAACCATCCTTCAGTTGCACATATTTTAAACGTTCCAAATCACGATATTGAACCGGTCGTGGAAGGTATAGCGATTAATTAAGAGGCAGGTGGTTGGCAAACTCAGAGGCTTTTTTCGAGAATCCTTGCTATTTTTTACTTTAAAAAAAAATAAATTTTTTTCTGTTTCTATATTTTTGTGATATATTTTTTAACTTAATTTATTTAATTTCCTAGTTATTAATAAAAATCCTATTCATATTAGATATACCTAAGTATTATTGAGGAATAGGCCTCTTTGGGATACCTCGTTAAAAAAATCACATTGCAAAGTCTACCTCTTGGGTGATGAGGAAATGACATTTTTCTCGAAAAACTACTAATAAGGGACGCTATTTGTGAAGCTTGCGCAGGGCGCTAATTAAACTCGGGCCGGCCCTGCAAATACTAAACATCAAACCTTATAAGGTCAAACTCAGAAAAAAAGAAGTTGTCGGAAAATGTGACCCTGTAGCAGCAATAACCAAAATCACTGAAGAACAGACAGAAAAACCAGCAAATCTAGATAACGTCATTGCTTTAAAGAGAAAACTGTTGCAAGTGCTGCAGTCTCGATAAACAACGGCTGAGAGTTGATGCAAACCTTCTACAAGAGTTCGCTGATGTTTCCGCTTCACAGGACGGGCAAAATGGACAAACACAACTTGTACAGCATCGAATCGATACTAGAGATGCAAGGCCGATCCCTCAGCCAGCAAGACGGCAGCCAAAATTTCTGTACAAAAGAGGAAGCGGATGCACAATGAGTCAGTTTGAATGTGAAATCGGTTGTGTTTGTGTCGGTAATTTACAAGTTTCGCGGGAAAGAGGTATTCAAGCTCCATTCCTGTAATTAGTTCCACTTACGCATCTTCAGGGTACATACATACCATTATCACAATAGTCGAGTAGAATCGTTCGATCAGGATGAAGGCATTTTAAGTCCATCATTCTAGTCAGTTCTCTTCCATCAACTCCAATACTCCACAACGTTATGGCAAGTCGTCTTGATGCTTGTTCGCAGTTCTCTTAATAAAAACAAGGCTGATCCGTTCAACAATATACACGTATTTAAACTCTTCTCTGGCTATAGTACACAACAGACAGAACAATAGCGAACACACAAAGTCCCCCCTTTAACTAAGGAAATTACTTAATCAAACACATTTATAGCTATGAGTATACACTGTGCTCATTTAGAAATTAAATATAATAAAAACGATTTCATTTGGATTAAAATAGAATACTTTATCATTAAATTATATTTGTAATTTAACTGTGCAATAAAATAATGACACTACATTCGTGTCTATAAAATATTTAAAATTTAATATAATGAGTTTTAATTAAAAACAACTTAATAAATCAGGCACAATCGAAACTATACAACTGCACTCATTTCAGACCTATTTGAACTTTCTTTGACTTGAGAAACATTTTTCAAGAGCTAAAAACAGAAATAGGTAAGTAAACGAGTTATAAGTTGCTTAAAATGTTGACCTGCTTACCAATAAATGTTTATCCATCTCTTCAAGGCTCTGATCAATCCATTCTACGTGAGATCCCACCGCTGATTGTGTTAAAAGTGCTAATTGACCGACAGCCAAAACTAAAGCTGCTACTCTAGCTTCGAGGAGACGAGCGTCGAACGGTGGATACATTGCTTGTACTGAAAGAGTAGTGCAGAAAAGTGAAAGAATTTGTAATTCGATAAGCTTAATTCCTAGTCATTACGTGCTCTTTAATTCTTTTAAAGAGCATAGCTCAATAGATAATTATTTAAAAAAGTTGAAATTGAAGTACAAATTTCGAGCTCGATTGGATAACGCTAAATGGTGCCGATAAAATAAAAGATTTTAAATAACCCTCAAATCGTCAAGTTTTGGCATCATTATTTAATTAATTTTTTATTTAATTTTTAAATTAACCCTGAAAAAAATAAACCGAAAAATCGAAGTTTTATGAAACTTTGATCGATTTTTGGCGAAATAATTCCATATGCATATAATTTGTTTCCCACTTGTTTCAGGCTTTACAACAGGTTGCACAAAGAATAAATATCGGTAACTCGTGTCACCCACTGATCTCTATATATTGAGATCAGTGGTGTCACCTAATGAAAACGCGAATTACCTGTAACTCGCGTTACCTTAAAATCAAAAGTATTGTAATAAATATAATGTCAAACCGATCAAGATTTTTAACTATTTTTATAAAAAACGATTCAAAAAAGACAAAAACAAAATTAAATAAATCAAGATTAAATTAAAACAACAAAAAAATAAGATTATATTCAGCCTTATTGTGAAGTTCGCCCGAACTGCATTACCCCCGAAATAATTGACATTTCACTTTCCGCCTATTGTGAATGTTCGGGCGAAAATTGTGAATTTCCGGGCGAAATCAATTAATGTTCGAAAAATTCCCCTAATTGTCATCAATTATTCCGGGTGAAATGCGATGCGATCGACAGGTAAAATGTTAACTTATTGTTTGAAGGCGAACGAGTGAAAAAGTTGTGAATTGCAAGACATTTGTTTATTTTTCGTCAGCTCAAGTATAACAAAACGCTTATTTGTATTATTGTTTAAATCTGTAAAACATAAATGTATTGAAATATTTTCACAAACACATGAAATGTTTCAAAACATTTAACACCAAATCATCCCTCAAAATTGTCTCCAAACTGTTACCTTTTAGAACTCTTCGTTTGACTGCACTTTTGAAAACAAAACAAATAAATATAATTTGCTACTAAACACATATGTATTTATATTTAAATATCGTATGAATTCCTTTGATTTTGTCAGGATTGATCGGAAGAGTTTACTTTTTTCATTTCATGGATCAACGAAGTAGCTCTTTTTGTGGTTTATTGTAGGTACCTACATACAAGAATGTGATTATTTAACTTTTAACAATTTACTATGATTTACTTTATTCACAAGTTGCAATATTCACAACAAATACACATCCAAAAGATTGTTTAAACAATTTAATTTTGCAATCCCTTTAAAAAAACAATACAACACAATTATCGCTCTTCTTTAGATCTGTCAAATCAGAAACTAGGTGTGTTCATTTATTTTTTCAAGGAAATTGTTGAACTTGAAGGAGTAAAAAATATTCTCTCAGAGAATGCATTTATTACAAAAAAAAATAATAGAAGATATTTTAGAAAGTTGTACCATTGTATATAAATTTCTATAGTACAACCATGGAGGAGCGCCATCTAAAGAAAGTTGTGAACTGCACATTTGGAGGTTCTTACATTTACTAAAAGTCTATTCTGTTACCCTAACAATAGTCGTCTAGGAAACAAATTCGTAATATATAATGTGTTTTATTGGCTTTAAAATCCATATTTCCTTGACAAGAGTCGTAAACAAAACAAAAATCATAAATGTTTACGACTGTTGTCAGGGTTACAGAATAGACAACTAGTAAGTTCACGAACCTAAAAATGTGTTACTCACAAGTTTCTTAAGATGGCCAGGCGGTGATTATTCAGCATGAAAATACTATAGAAATGTATATACAATGGTTGTACTTAGTAGCTATTTAATTATAAAAATGTAAAATTCAAACCGAAAATATTTCAAAATCAAGATTAATGATGTTTTTTTGTTAGAAATGAAAAACAAAACTGTCACAATTTGTTCCGGAGTAAATTAATGTTACTTTTAAGAAGTGCATAAACACGCCTGTCTTACCCGAAATGTCACTGTTGATTCGAAGTGAAAAATCGTTCGGGCGGAATTCCCAATAGCTTTTAAAATTCCGGGGGAACAGATTTTCGCCAGGCGAAATGTATTCCGGGTGAAATTCACAATAAGGCTGATTTAGATTATATAAGATAACTTTATTTTCTATAAACATAGTACATAAAATTTTTTTTATAAAGCATTTTAAAGTATGGCATTAAGGCGTCTGCCGTATAAAAAAGACAAAATGTTTATGTGGTAAATCGCGCTACAAAGGTTACAAAAACAACATTTAGTAACTTATAGCGTTTTTCATATTTGCTCTTTCCTGCAAAAGATTTGATCTCATCTTAACAAGATGCGATCTCGCAAATTTTGGAGATTTGAATTGAATTGAATTGAATTTTTGATTGAGTCTTTTTGATACATATTCTTTCTTAGTCTAATAAAATTCATATTTGTCTATTTTAACATTTATACTGCGGCTATAAAGTATTGCCTGCTTTGTAGGTTATACAATGTTGGCCTCATGGTGATCGATAAAAATTTCCCTGCTCTTGCTCAAGACAGACAGAGAGATATGTTTCTTTTGCTGTGAAGTTTTTGTCGACTTAAAAATATGTAAAAATATGTACATATATATACAAGAAAAAATAAAATAAAAATACAATGATATAAATACTAACCCTGATATATAGAATAATAAATAAACAGAACATCAACTCAGGAGGCTCCACCAACTTTTGCCTACAAACTTTCAAAACTGCAGAGGTTTAACTCTGTATGCTTGCCCGTGCATTTCAAATGGGACTGTCAAATTTGGCTAGACCATACATTCTTACAATTTTGCATTTTGCTGTTCACACGTATTCATGTATAGAAAAGCGCGTGTAAAAAATTTTTTCTACGGGAGGAGACGGAGGATTACAAGTAGATGACCTGTGCCCTGATATTAGAATGCCTTTTGGATTCAATACTGTATACATATAATAAATAGTTTCTTTTGTAATTAGAGCGATCTCAAATTTATCTATATGTTGAGTACATAATAGTTGTGTTCGTTGAATTTTACCAATTTTACCCAGGGTCGAACCAGGTTTTCTTGACAGCCCCAAGAGCTCTCAAAAAACGCATTAGGGTAGGTTTTTTGTTTTTGACAAAAAGAAAGAAACAAAAAATATTTGTTTCCGAAATTAAAACTTGAAACTTGATGATTTTTGTACACTCCAAAACATAAAACAGTTACATTTTGTTTTATTTATATGTTTTCTATTTATTTTCATTAAAATAAATCTATAATTTCTTTTCTTTGCATTGCAAAAGCAAAATGAAATATTCAATTGTAAACATATGTTTGACAACACACATGTCAAATTGTTTACCTGAACTCGCCCCAGCAAAATACCTAGATCTACTTCAGGGCGAGTTGAGGGCGACACCAGGGGTGGAATCGCGTGAGATGATAGTTGATTGTCACATTTTTGATCACCACTTGTGATGAAATTGGTTTTTCCTTCTGCGTAAGGTGATCACATCCACCAATTCAACTCAATTCAACTTCGTTCAATTTGTCAGTGACATTTGTGAAAAACATTGTTGCCGTAGTCATATTTTCAAGTAAATTCATTGAAATTGTTAATTTTTTAGTGAATAAATGCAATAAATCTAATTTAAACCATTTTTTTTCGATTGTTGTATACTCATATGGTAAAAGAAATATTGTTTTTGTTGATTTGGTAACTAAAATTGAAAAAAAGTTGAAAATTTTATAATGTTTTGTATGCGTGTGGTAACCCTAGTCACATTGCAACAAAAATATAAATGAAACGTCAATTTCATGAGAAGGTGACTATCACAATATTTTTGTGATTGGTTTTTAGCTGGAGATCAATCGGAACCCTTGTAGGGTACACACGGTGGCGCTGCCTTTGCGCCACCATCAAAGTAATAAAAAGTAAAAAGCAAAAAGTAACTTGTAATTTAGAAAAAAAAAAAAAAAAAAAAAATCGTCAATTAAGTGGTAGCGACGGTGGTCTTTGGACCTCCGTCAATTTTAAGATAAAAACGTAACTCAAGTTAGTAGTTTCAGGGTGGCTTGTCCCCCAGTAATTCGGACTGCTTATAAAAGCAGCAAATACGGAGCTAGGAAGCAACATTTGGGATTGGTGTTCAACAGCGCTCCAAGCAACCAGCAATGGCCAGGATGGAAGTAACATTTTGTGAGAGATGTACAATAGCGCTCCATATAACGACATCGATGGACGAAAACTTCCCGCCCAGCTAATATTTTACTGCTAGATACCCAACGGTACATCAGGCATCGACAACAACAGTAAAGTTTATAACGTGACAACAAGTTTATAACGTGACAATCCAGCGTGCAACAGTGTATCTGTCTTCATACATATAAAGTGTTCAAATATTGAAGTATACTGTGATAGTTTCACTTTATCGTTTTGATATTTTAATGTAATATACTTTGTTTCAATCAAATTTTCATTGAAAACGTAATAATTAATTATTTACGTATAGTCCTAGGGCGGTCTCGCTCTATCAAGCTATCTAAACATACCATTTATAAGTGTTAATAATTTAAACATAATATATGCATTGCATATATAGTAAAAGTACTGAGCTCTCGCTCTAACTTCAAAAGAAATTTTATTCTCAATGTAAATTATTTTATTTTAGTGTTAGTTTTTAAGGTATTTGTAAATATATATGTGACTTTCCGTCTAAAGCAAAAAATTATACTTATGAGCAAAAGTAGTGTAACTATATATCTTTTATATAATAACTGTTCGCCACGAGGCTTTCCACTATACACAACTGAAAAAGAAGGCCATACATTACAGCCACTTTTGTACTCGCTAAAGCGAATAAGAATTAGAATTAGAATAAGACAAAAATGTAACTCGAAACTAAAAGACTCAATAAAATTCAATTCAATTCAATTCAAATTGGTTTTTAGCTATCACTGTGATGATCACATTACGCAGACAGAAAGTGTAGATTTTGACTGTCACTTATCACAAATCACCTTAGCCGATTCCACCCCAGGTCTCAAAAAACAGGGAATTTGTTACCCAGGGCGAGTTGAGGTTTTTCAAAAAACGCTTTGGGGCGACTTCAGGGCGACCTCAGGGCTCAACGAACACAACTAATATGTTATATTCATTTATAAATGATTGATGTTAGCCATTACGTTCAGTGAATTGCTTATTATTTACTATGATACATTTTCGAATGATATGATATAAGGCATCTAATATTACTAAAATTGGGTAGAATTTACACTAGTCGCGTTATACAAATAAAGAATGGATGTATACAGATATGTATGAATATACGATAAATTCACTCTAATGAAGCGTTATATTGAATTATGTCATAATCGAGTTGGCGTTCGGAGTGCCCTCCGAGTGAAAAAAAACCTTCCTAAATTGGTCGATTGGCTGTTCGGAGTGATGTTTGGGAGTGCTAATTTGCCTTCCTGAATTGAATTGGGAGTGTTGGGAGTGCTGTCACAATTTACTACCATATATATATTGTTTACATCGATCATATGGCCAAAGCCATATAAAAAAAAATGTGCAGTGTGTTTTTTTTATTTCTTTTTTATATTTCAAGAACTTAAATAATAAGTGTAAATAAGGAAAAAATATTGAAAAAACACTTTTTAACTAGTTTTTGCTTCGTTTGAGGTTACAAAAATTAAATGTAAACAATCTTTGGTAAACTACCACATGCACAATTGAAAAAGGGAGTGTTTTTAATGATCCATTGGATTCATATTTCCCTCCTCTTCGGAGTGAAACCACTCGAATATGACATTAATCACAAGTTTCACATATTCGCAATTTAAAAATTTGCTGTTGCTGTTATTACTAAATGCTACTTTCAATAGCCCGGTTGCTGGGTGTGCAGAACACCTGGATATAGTTGGTAACGGTAAAAAGAACTGGGCGGGAAGACGCCGTCCTTGCTCTTAAATTTAACTATGAGCGCTGCTGAACATCCACCCCCAAGATGTACTTCCTGGCTCAGTGTTTGCTGCTTTGTAGCAGCTCAATTGCTGGGTGGAAAGACCATCCGGAAAGATGCTGGAACATATCCAGCGGTAAATAAGAACTAGGCGAGAAGTTGCCGTCCTGGTTCTAGCTGTTTACTTGGAGCGCTGTTGAACATCCCCCTCAAGATGTACTTCCTGGCTCCGGTATCTCTGCTTTGTAGCAGTTAAATTGCTGGGTGACAAACCACCCCTATAAAATTGTAACATAAGTTTATTTATTTATTTATTTATTTAGTTCGTTAAACACTAACGTTAGACAAACTTAACATCTAGAAATATTTTAATACAATTATTATGTTATGTTGAAAAATGTTGCTTTAAATTTAATACATTTTAAATTGTCATTAGTTGATGCAAACAAAAAGTAATATTTGTTGAAAATTGAAATCAATTGATTTAAAGGACTATTGAGCCCATATAGTTTGATCTTCTGAACAAAGATTATAAAGGATTCTGTGCTCTTATTCTAGCTAGGCTATAACTAAAGTTTAAGCGATTCAAAGCGAACGATGATATTATAGAACCGTTGATTATTCCAACAATCTAACATAGTTGTAGATATTGTCTATGTTTAAGGAGCAAAGGAAGATTTATTAGCTTAAGTCTTTGTGGATATGGTGGTAACGCCGTTCTTTGGGACCAGGGAAGAAAACGAAGTCAAAAGCGCATAAACCTTCTTTGGACCGCCTCAAGTCTATTATTATGAACTGAGTAGTACGGTGCCCATATAATGCACCCATACTCAAGCACTGGTCTCACAAAAGAAACAAGTAAAAGTTTGAGAACATAAGGATCTTGAAATTCACGAGAGAATCTTTTTATAAGACCCAACATTTTGTTGGCTTTTCTAATAATTGAGTTGTAATGGAGAGAAAATGTCAGTTTGGAGTCAAGAATAATTCCTAGATCGGAGAAATTTGACAACTTACAAAGAGTGGACGAATCTAACATGTAACTAAAGTTAAACCAAGTTTTTTTGCGTGTAAAGCACATAGCAACAAGTTACACCAAAGTTACTTTAGATGACTGTGGTGCTGGGACCACCGTGTGTACCCTTCAAGGGTCACGGCCGAACTCTTGGGAGATTTGATCTAAACACGTTTGCGCGTTCTTTTTTATACTAAGACTATTGAATAGCTTTGTGTTGTTTTACCTTGTTGGACGGTTTAGGTATATTATTGCACTCAAGTTATCATCCTCAAATTCAACAAGTGCTCTTTTAAATGAATCATGTCGGGCTGTTTATTTTTGCAGTGTTAGACAGATATCAATCACGCATAGGCTGTGTAAAAAATATGCCAGCGTTCCAAACGATCATCATAAAATCAAAACGATAGCTTTGTTGTTTGTATACTTCAAGAAATAATAAGCCGTCATTTATATTTTACACTTCCATTGTCCATGTTTTCACGTTTAGAAATCGTGTAGAAAATCATGATTAGTGAGGATGAGAGGGGTAACTTGAAGAGACGTATGAACGTGGAAAAAATCAAAAATGTTATAAAGATTGAGTGAAGAACGCTTGACGTTCTCGTTAGTATCGCTCTCTTGTTGTATATTGTCATTTGTACAAATTCGTACACAAATTTTTGTTTTATGTAAAATATTATGAATTTGTATTTTCTTGAGTGCATTTTTATTTCCATAACAATAAGTAGGGCAACATTTAGACCCCAATACAAAGATGGGTAGTGGTGGGTACTCTTGGCTTAAGCCAGTATGGTATGCAGAAAGTCTATAACAATAAACTCTATAGCATTATTACATGATATAAAATATAAGTAAGGATATAAGAAAGTCAAAACATCCAAAGAATTTGTTTCTTAAAATGAATTAATTGTATAAGAAAGAAAATTTCTTATATAAATAAAAATGCTGAAAGAAAAAAATGGTTTTCTATCCTTTTTGATAGAAAACCGTTTTTTCTTTCTTTTTTTGCAACGAAAATTTTCTGGTTACAAAATTCTTAAAACAAGATCAAATGGTTCAGATATTTTGTGAAAGTAAGACAGAGCATCGTCGCGTCGGGAGCACCAGCTGGATGTTTATAATGGAAACACTTTTATAAACGTTAAATTTTCTATGTAGTAAACCAGATTTTGTATCAGAATAAGTTTCTTATATCAGTGTTTTTTTTATAAACGGTACATTTAACACGTATCTTTATGAAAACGTGCTTGGTGTTTTGGAATGTCTGTCTTATAAGCTTTTTTTTCTTATATGAGACTTTCATTTACTGTAGAAATATTTCTTTTGACACTTGAATATAATTTTTCCTTTATTAAATAAATAACTAATCTGCATTGAATTTGGAAAGCTAAAAGTATTTATCTTACCTTTATGTCCAATTTGAATTACCTAGACAGTAGAGCAGCGAGCGTATTGGTTCGCTCTCTTTAACCCTAAAAGTATAAGCTTAATTACGTAGTGGTATTCCTGTACATTTCAAATGGAAATGAAATCTTCATTACTTTTTCTCATTTCCCAGTGTTCAAACATAAAGGTAGGTACACTATGTTCTGTTAATTTCGATAGAATTTTAAAGTGAAGTAAGAGTTTGTGCTCTTTCGATTTCATGATTTCATATGTACATAATTATCTTGTTAATGTTTAAAATAAAGAGTTATTAAATATTTGATTTGAACTTCAAATCAACGTTCATTTGTATAAAATTGTCTTTGTTTAGCAAGTCGAAATTAGAATGCCGCCTAGTTGCGATCTCTAGATGGCGTGTTAGTTGTGTACCTAGCAAGTACATTGACAGGCTGGTCTTGTTAACAATTTGAGACCCTGTACTGATAAGCTATTTTATCTTCAATACGATTTTAATTAATTCCGTTTTTGTGAAATACATACATACCCACATCATCAACGCGCGATGGAATCCGTTTAGCAGCATCGGTAAGTCGGTTACTGAATCGCTTTACACTGGTAGCCATTGCAAGTTTAGTCAATCTTTCAGTCAAGCCATGGCATGTCCGAAGAACCACTAAACAGTACGGTATCAAGCCAGACGCATCATCAACCCACTGTTGATCATTTGTAATCTGTTCAAGTGCATTGTTTAATCCTATGTCTCCTAGTGCCAATGCTAGCTCCTGCTCGTTTTTATTCCTTTTAACAGATCTAAAAATATTATTCAAAAAAACCATAATTGGGATGGGGCGATAAAACGATCCAACCTGTTTTCGAAGCGACTCCAGCTTTTCCTCTGATGTTGCTTCCTACACATAACAATTAGTCCTACAAATGAACCAACGAAAATTACACCCAACGCTGCAAAAGCCGCTGCAATTAAAGAATCGTATCCGTATAAGTCCATGAAAAGCGTGAAATTAAAACAGCATAAAATAAAAAGAAAAACAACAGAAAAAGTAAATAAAAACAAAAATTATATATGTTTGATTTTGATTTATATCATTTGCGTTTTAGAGACTGACTGTGACATGACAGCTGACAGACTGAAACATAGAGGTTCAGTGCGCAACGAGTAGTCAAAAATAGCACTAAGTTATCTTTGCTCTTTAGTACAAACTCGACTACTGCAGAGCCACACTTATAGCCTCCAATCTGCTCCAATCCCCTATAGGACTGGGAAAATTGAGGCCGGACTCACGAGAGTTCGTCGGCGAAAGGGGTGAGGGATGAGTACTCTTGTGAAGTAGCTTCAAATTAAAAACATCGGAAGCGTGAGTACTGTTCCAATTCCAAATTCAAGTTTTTTTCCATTTTGTTCATTATTTGCTTGACTGCCGATGTTTGAACATCGCAAAATTTTCAAATTAAGCTAAATACAGAGTGATGGGAAATTAATTCTTGGAAAAGGAAACAAACAGAAGCATTCTAGGACCGCGTTTAGACACGGTCTAGGACCGCTTTGTTAAGGCGCCGGTTATAGCGATCAGGAAAACGCATCAGGAAAAATGTTCGAATGGATCTTTTATGTTGTTTTAAATCGATTTTAAACACAAATACTAAACTAATCGACTACAAATAACTCAAAGAATTTTTTTTGCTAATAAATTTTACTATAGAATAATTGTTTATTGTTTAAAATGTATTTCTTTATTTTCCTGACGAAAACTAATTTTTCGTGCCAGCTGATTGACATTTCAAAAAAAATGGAACAAATCGTTCCAATTATTTGAGTTCAATTTTCACTTGTTCCACTGACAGATTTCTGTCAGATAAATTTTTTCGTGTGCATTTCAATCAGGAAAACAGCCTGTTCACTGACACATTTTTCCTGATCGCTATAAACGCACATCAGGAAAAAATTCCTGTTCTCATTTGTTTCTACTTTTCCTGATGGTTTTTCCTGATCGCTATAACCGGCGCCTAACACATCGGCAGTCAAGCAGATAATGAACAAAAAGGGAAAAAACTTAAATTTGGAATTGGAACAGTACTTACGCTTCCGGTATTTATAATTTGAAGCTGCCTCACGAGAGTACTCACCCCTCATCCTCTCGCCAATGAACTCTCGTCAGTCCGGTTTCAAATTTCCCAGTCTAAACTCGGTCTAGGACCGTGTTTGATGACGCCTCACTTCAAGTGGGTGAAATTTTTGTGAAGTGAGACAGTTGTACGACGCAATTTTTTGCATTTTATAAAAGAAGATAACATCCATCAGTATTAATAATGCTTCTGTTTGTTTCCTTTTCCAAGAATTCATTTTCTATCACTCTGCATCTAGCTTAATTATGAAAATACTGCGATGTTAACACATCGGCAGTTGAGCAGAAAATGAACAAAATGATACAAAACTTGAATTTGGAATTGGAACAGTACTCACGCTTCCGATGTTTATAATTTGAAGCTGCCTCACGAAAGTAATCACCCCTCACCCCTCTAGCCAACGAACTCTCGTGAGTCTGGTCTCAAATTTTTCAGTCTAAACACGGTCTAGGGGATGTTTGTTTTATATCATTTGCGTTTTTGCGTTTTGTTTGACTGAAAGTGACAGCTGACAGACTGAACCACAGATTGAATTGATGGTTGGTAAAGTTGATATTCGCAACGGGTAGTCAAAAATAGCAGTAAGTTATTTGGTCTTTAGTACAAACTTCACTACTGCAGCGCCACACGTACAGCCTCCAAACCGCTATTATTTGCCTCCTATTTTCTTGGTTTGACAGATTCGTAGAAAGTTCCGTTGATTGCTGTCAAAGACAGCACTACAGAAATCCCTGAAACTTGAATAATGTTGAGTAAAATCATTTTTTTCTCAAAAATTATCCCTCCAAGAAAACAAATACATCATAATATTTACAGAAATGTTCATACTTCTCTAATCCAAAACGCCGGACACTCTAAATGGGCGAACATTCGACATATTAAAGCTCTTAAAGATGCACAAAAGTCTGTAATATTCACTAGATATTCACGTCAAATACGCCTAGCAATTCAAGGTACACAAATATCAAGATCTTATATAATTTTCAGTTTGTATTTCTAAAACTATTTTTGTAGAAGGAGGATCACCTGATCCAGCATTGAACAGTCAGCTGCGAAGTGTAATCGATGATGCTTTGCGGAAAAATATGCCTATGGCCACCATACAGAACGCTATCAAAAAGACAACTGCGAGTAAAACCCTATTAAAAAAACATTTTCTTTATTGGCGGTTCCAACAGAAGGTGTTCGCAATTTGTTCCTTGTACACCGAAAACTTTCCACAGATCAAAATGGATCTAGCTCCAATTCTTAAAAAGTCTGGGTAAGATGATAGGAAATAACGAAGAGAGTACCAATATTTAAAGAATAATTT
This sequence comes from Baccha elongata, assembly GCA_951217065.1. Lineage (NCBI taxonomy): Eukaryota > Metazoa > Arthropoda > Insecta > Diptera > Syrphidae > Baccha > Baccha elongata. Next base: position 48,974,611 of record OX578272.1, on the reverse strand, counting down.
TATTAGAGCAGTTTATATTGAGGGACAACACATGTTTGACGATGTTGGTATTATTGAAGCAGTAGCCAGTGATGATATCAAATTTAATGTTAAGTCACAAGATGAACTGGAACAGATTTGCACTGAAGATGCCATTGAATGTGGTGTGGAAGAAGTTGAAGTTGTAGATGAAACTAAAGGAACTGTAAATGTATGTTAATCATCTATTAAAAATATACAGATTCCGAAAATTATTGTTTTCTCTTTTAGTTTTTTTGCAATCCTATAGAATTGGCCGTAGTGAGTCGGGCCTTAAAGAATAAAGGGTATTCAGTAGAAAATGCAGAACATATATTTATACCAAAAGTAATATTGCTTTTTGTTTGCTTGATTATTAAATTAATATTTCTTCTTACAGAACACGGTTGAACTTTCAGAAGGAGAGATAAAGGCATATGAAAACTTCGTTAGGAGAATCCGTGAACTTTCAGGTGTAGAAGAAATTTACGATAACGTTAAAGTTGTGGTCGATTTTGATAAAAGTGGAGAACTATAAATACTTATTGTGTTTTACTGTTTTATTTACAAATGTAAAAATAATGAAAATATAAACAATAGAATAAAGAATGAAAATCCCGCTTTTTCCTCTAGTCTCGAAAAAATATTTTATTGTAGGTATTCTGAGAAAACATATTTTTTATACAGAATTTTAACTGCATGGCAAATAGGCGACAAACAATTTTTAATTTTCTTCTAAACCGATTAAAAAAAAGTATCAGTATGTGTGTATGTATATTTATTGGGGCTTTGCTCAAATGGTACTGACCCGTATCTAACACGAATTTAAAGTTACGAGCATACATTTATCAATCGTCCAATTTCATGATGAGTGCTGAGAAAATCATACGATTTTTCAATTTGAATGATGATGTGATGTATAGAATAATAGCCGTATTTGATTATCCCTTCTGATCCGGAACGGATTGAAATTTTGCAAAATCTAGAAACAAAGCTGGATCTTGTGTTGTTGTTTGCGTGTATTTCATGACGCTAATCTGATCCGAATCAGATCAGAGGTTATAATAAAATACAGCTAATAAAAATGTTACAAAAAAAAAAAAAAAAAAATATAGAAGAAAACAAAAGAATTCGTGGTATTTGTTTCATTTATATTTTAGGCATTTCAAAATTAAAAAATTAACATTGGGTTGATTATAACAACGTACGGATCAAAGTTAATACTAGAAACAACAACGAAGCAGAAAACAAGCGAAATCAGAAAAAAAAATGTAAAGAGCACACCAAGTAAGAAATTTCGTTATCAAGGAAATTTTTTGGTGAAAAGAGTAAGAAATTCCTGCATAACTTTTTCAGGGAAACAGCATATTATGATTTCATTAGCCGTATTTTATTCAGCCCTATCACACGTTCCATCGTAATCGAAAGAATTCCCCTAATCCCGAAATAACTATCACTAAATATCTTCGTAGTGGAAAATATCTATACGAATTTCGTAATTCAATTCTATTCAATTCAATTTATTAGTATCAGGTGTACAAGTAAGACTATAAGTCTTTTATATTACTTAACATATGGACAGATAATTCAATTTTATATAAATTATTAACAAAAGAAATTATGTATATGTAATTTTTACCAACGTATTATAATAAATAGAAATTAGAAACAAAAAGTAGATATACAATTTGTAATTTATTTTTATTTTTGGTACCTACATAAATGAAAGAAAAAATAAATGATCAATGAACAAATACATAAAATGTCGTTAGTATTAATAAAATACCTAATGGCAACACAGTTTATGACACATCCTGTCTTTTCTTTTTTATGTATCTCTTAAATGTATCTTTACAATGTATCTTTTTCTCTTTTCAAAAATATCATATTGTCGCATTCTTTCAATTCAATTTTATTCGTTTTAAATAAAAAGAACTTTCTAGACACGCCAAGCTGGTGGTAATAAAAATCAAAGTGTTTTCGTTTAATTAAAAAGTATTTTTTGCAAATTAAATCCAACAGGTTATGGGCCCAGACCCTTACTGCGTTAAGAATTAAGAATATCTGTAAAGTGAGTTTGATTTGAGATCAGTAGATTTGTTTGTTGTTTGCTTCTACGTAAATCTAAAAAAAATCATCAAAATGGCAGGAGCCATTGCTCACATCGAAAAATTGCAAAAGGATAATTTCGACACATGGAAACTCCAAATGTGTGCGATTTTGATTAAAAATGACCATTGGGATTACGTAAACGGCTCAAACCAAAAACCAGTCGAGGTCGTAACAGCTGCAGGCGTAGTAAGCAATGCTAATGAAATAAATGCATGGGTGGTGGCTGACCAGAAAGCAAGGACAGACATTATATTGTCTATGTCGCCGTCTGAGTTGTGCCACATCAAGCATTGCTGCACATCAAATGACGTATGGACGAAACTAGAGCAAGTTTACCACTCAAAAGGTCCTGCTCGAAAAGCCACCTTGCTCAAGCAATTGCTTTTCACAAAAATGCGAGATGGTGAGAGCATGATGGACCATTTAAACAATTTTTTCGGCACGATAGACAAGCTTGCAGAGATGGACATCGGCATTGCTGAAGATTTGCTGACGATTTTATTGCTTTATAGTATACCGGAAACATACGAAAACTTCAGATGTGCAATAGAGGCAAGAGATGATTTGCCAACACCCGAAACATTGAAAATTAAACTCCTCGAAGAATCGAATGCACGAAAAGAAAAAAGTACCCAAGCGAGACAGCGACAGCAACAGCAAGAAGCAGATGCTTTTTATGCGAAGTCTGGAAAGCAAAATCGATATTTCCAACGTTAAAACGATTAACAAACAAATAAGAAGTTACATAAATGCAATTTTTGCAAAAAGGCTGGACATAAAGCAGCCGATTGTTGGAGTAAGAATGGGGACAAAAACAAAATTTCAAAGCAGAGTGTGTCAAACGCTAAAGATGCATTTGCAGCTGTTGCCTTCAAAAATAGTTTTCCAGATTCAGATACTTGTGGCATCGCTCTTCAGGCTCGTCTCAAATCAATTGTTGACTGGTGTATAGATAGTGGGACGACATCCCACATGTGCAATGACAAAACAAAATTTATAAATCTAACCAAAGTAGAAAATCAAAGCGTTAGACTTGCTGTTGACAAGACTACTGATTTTCTCGGAAAGGGCGAAGTTCTTTTAGACGTCAATCTAGGAAAGAACATTAAAACTATACGGTTGAATAACGTCTTATACGTCCCAGAACTAAAGACAAATCTTTTGTCTATTTCCAAAGCAGTCTCGAATGGATACAAGATCCAATTTAATGAAAACAATGCGATTTTCAAAAATAATAATAACGAACTGACTTTAATCGCATCCAGGAAAGGAGATCTTTACTTTCTCGAAGCCAGTACAGAATCAACATCAGCTGTAAGCGACAAATCAAATCAATTGCAAGAATGGCATCATCGTTATGGACATCTCAACGAAAGTGATCTCAAGAAGGTTGTCTCAGAAAGAATGGTTAATGGAATCCCGAATTTGGCTTCTCAGCATTTATCAATATGCGAAGTGTGCATACGAGGTAAGCAGAGTGCGGAACCATATCCCAAAGAGTCGTTGACAAAAACAACAAATTTAGTCGAGATAGTCCATTCCGACGTGTGTGGGCCAATGAGATCGAAAACTATTGGCGGTGCTTCTTTCTTCGCCACATTTATTGATGACAAATCCAGATATGTAGATGTATATTTTCTGAAAGCAAAAAGCGATGTTAAAGACTCTTTTATAAATTATAAAAATTTAATCGAAAACCAAACCGACTTTAAAATAAAAACATTACGAACTGACAACGGCCTGGAGTATTGTGGACAAGATTTCACCAAGTTAATTGTGCAAGCAGGTATCAGAAGAGGGAATACAGTAGCTGCGCCGAGAGGATGAATAGAACGCTGGTGGAAATGGCCAGATGTATGATACTTCAATCGAACGTCCCTCCTAGCTTCTGGGGCGAAGCCATTGCAACTGCTGCGTACATAAGAAATCGATGTCCAACAAAGTCACTTAACAACATGACACCGTTTGAAGTCAGGTATGGTCACAAGCCAGACATTTCGCATTTTAAGACATTTGGCTGTAAGGCATTTGCACTTAACAAGAAACCAGGTAAAGGCAAATTTGAACCCAGGTCAACGGAATGCATGTTCGTCGGTTATTCAACAACATCAAAGGCTTACCGTCTTTGGGATCTAGCTTCAAGAAAAATAATTGTGAGCAGAGACGTCAAATTCATCGAACAGTCGAAGTGTATTGAAACCGTGAAACCTCAACAAGAATTTTTTGATTTTGAAATAACAACAAATCCGGCAGATACTAAAGACAAAAATTTCAAAAAACAAACTGACGAAATCGAGATTGACAGCAAAGTCGATGAACAAATAATGACTGAATCCGAAAATCAACACAAAGAAGAAGCTGAGTGTGAAGATTTAAGTAATGATCCTGAAGGCACTCCTCTTAAGAGGGGGCCTGGAAGACCAACAATTGAAAGAACTGGCAGAAGAGGCAGACCGCGAAAGTTATTCAGCATGCTGCAAAGAAAATGTAAAAATGAAGCTGAAGTCGCAGAAGAAGCAAATATAGTTAACATCCAGATCAACCCAACAGTAAAAGAAGCCATGGATAGTTCAAGCGCCATCGAATGGAGAGCTGCAATGGAGTTAGAGTTCAATGCCCTTCGAGACATTGGGGCTTGGAAACTCGTTGAACGTCCGAAGAACAAAAAGGTCATTGGCTGCAGGTGGGTGTTAAGAACTAAATTTAATTCTGATGGTAGTGTTGAGAGACACAAAGCGCGATTAGTTGCTAAAGGTTGTTCCAAACAGCCTGGGGTTGATTTCCAAGAAACTTTCGCACCGGTAGCTAGACAAAGCTCAATTCGTATCGTAATGGCACTCGCAGCTGAGTTCGATCTTCAACTTTTTCAACTAGATGTTGAGATGGCCTACATCAACGGTGACATCGAAGAAGAAATATTCATGGAACAAGCTGAGGGATTTGTGAAGCCAGGCGAAGAACATCTTGTTTGCTCCCTGAAGAAAGCTTTGTATGGGTTAAAGCAATCTGGCAGAAGGTGGTACATCAAGCTCGAGCAAAAACTTCTAGATCTTGGGCTGAAACCGATGAACACCGAAAAATGTATATTCCTACTTGAGACTGAAGAAACCTATATGGTCGTGGTTATCTATGTGGACGACCTCATCATTGCAACAAACAACTTAACGGCCTATGAAGAACTTAAAAATCATATGTCGTCTGATTTCAAGATGAAGGATCTTGGTAAGTTGCATTATTGTCTTGGCATTGAATTTAATCAAGATTTAGCAAAAAATATTGTGACTATGAACCAATCCAAATACATTCAAAATGTATTAATCAATTTTGGCATGAGCGAATCGAAAGCTATGACAACTCCACTGGATGGAAACGTGAAGCTTAGTAAAGAGATGGGACCAAAGACTGACCAAGAAAAGTCTGAAATGGAAAATAAACCATATTCCTCATTAATTGGCTCACTCATGTACCTAGCTGTTTCCACACGCCCAGATATCGCACACACTGTCAGTGTACTCAGCCAATACAATTCTAATCCGGGTCAAGAGCACTGGAAAGCTGCTAAGCGAGTGCTTAGATATCTTAAAGGAACCCAAAATTACACTCTTGTATATCGAAAATCCGATGGACCATCACAACTAATCGGATACGTAGATTCAGATTGGGGTGGTAACATCGACGACCGCAAGTCATACACCGGATACGTTTTCAAACTAGCCAATGCGGCTGTAACCTGGGAGTCCAGAAAACAAAAATCTGTCGCCTTATCAAGTACTGAGGCAGAATATATGGCGCTTACTGATTCAGCAAAGGAAGCCGTTTATCTTCGAGGCCTCCTAACTGATCTTGGTTTTCTGTGTGAAGATTCCAAACCTACAACCATCTATTGTGACAGCCAGGGTGCTCAAAAGCTGGCGAAAAATCCGATATTCCATTCTAGAACCAAACACATAGATATTCGACACCATTTCATCAGAGAAGTTTTCCAGCGAGGTGAATGCATCCTAGGTTTTGGTATCCTAGAAGAAGATGAGTAACCTGTGTTGAGAGGGGATGTCGTTAGTATTAATAAAATACCTAATGGCAACACAGTTTATGACACATCCTGTCTTTTCTTTTTTATGTATCTCTTAAATGTATCTTTACAATGTATCTTTTTCTCTTTTCAAAAATATCATATTGTCGCATTCTTTCAATTCAATTTTATTCGTTTTAAATAAAAAGAACTTTCTAGACACGCCAAGCTGGTGGTAATAAAAATCAAAGTGTTTTCGTTTAATTAAAAAGTATTTTTTGCAAATTAAATCCAACATAAAAGATTAAAATTTTACAAGTTTCCAAGTTGCTGTTTTTTTAAATTAGCGAAAATTCATATAAATGTCTTTTTTTAATTGTGAGTTTTTTTTACTATTTTCTTTATTGCCACTGGTAGAGAGTTCCAAAGATTGATAGCATATGCAAACAAAAGTCTAGATGAATTTATGTAGTTGTGGGGATGAGTAATTAAGTTGAGGGTTCGAGTCGAGTGCGCAAAGCGGAGCTTATCAAATAGATACTTTGGAGTTTTATTATAAATAGTTTTATGCAAAAAGAAGCAACATCTTGCTTCTAAAAATTGTTGAAAGGTACATCCAAGAACGCGTTGATGAAATTGAGAGACATAGTCAAGTCGTCGTAGACCAAAAGCCTACCTTACCATGTCGTTAAAAGCAACTAGCAGTTTGTGGAGAGAATGAGAATCTGGTTTGCAGTACACGACAGCGGCATAGTCAATAATAGGAAGTAGCAATGATTGAAAAATTAATTTTTTATTCTCTCCGCTATATTTTTATATAAGTACGTCATTTCGTTTAGATGTTTTGTTTTGAATGTTCTTTAGTTTTAGTTTGTTTCTCCACTTTCGCCTCCAGAACAATTCGTTTCGTATTCTATAATCAGGGGCCCAACTATGTAACTCGATTCTACTTTTGATTCTATTCGCAAATCATTTCCGATTCTACTTTCCCAAAATATTTCCGATAATTAAAATAATTATGCGAATTCGAATTGTTAGGTAGTGCCAAATTTGCGAAAGGAAATTTTTTCCATTCGACTTTCGTTTATTAGAGCGTTCTTATCGAATTACAGAGCTCCGATTTTGCGAATTCAAATATCTTAATTGTAGAATCTAATTACATAGTTTGGGCCCAGGCCCAAGTTCGTTCACCTTTTTTAATGTTTAAAATAAGATGCCGTTCCAGTTCAACAAAGTGCATGTACATAATATAATGTGGGTCATAATATTATGGAACATTGTTGAAATATTGTGTAATGATGCTGTCGGACAAAAATATCATTCGAACAACTTACAAAATGATCACCCAAAAATTTGAATTGTCTATTGTTAAATTTATTGTTCAACTTCAAAATAAATAAATAAAAATCATTTTCTGTTATTCCATTAGTTGCAACAATCAAACAATTTTTTTAAGAGATAAAGGTTTCTTTTTTACTGCTAATATCGGTTTGTTTAATCGTTTAGTGTGTGTAAGGTAATTTGAATTAAGAATCACAATCAGTAGTTTTTTCTCATCAACTGATGCTTTGTAAAAACATAAATTTTGATATTAACTAAATACAATTATTTCTTCTTCAATGCGGCATCTTTATCTTTCGTGATTTTATTTTTTAAATGATCCTTATAGTCCAAAATACCTCCGTTCCATTTGGTAACGGTTTCATGTTCGCAAACCCAAATTTCTTCGGCAACCTGGAAAAAGAGTAAAATAAACATTATTAAAAAAATTAGAATGCTATTTTTGTAATCGTACCTGATTAATGAGACGGAAATCGTGACTAACTAATACCATTCCACCGTCAAAATCATTGATAGCATCTGCCAACGCATCGATAGTCTCCATATCTAAATGATTAGTAGGTTCGTCGAGCAAGAGTAAATGAGGCACTTGCCACGCCAACCAAGCAAACACAACTCTACAGCGCTGGCCATCGGATAGCTGGCGAATTGGGCAGACCTGCTGGCGACCGGTCAAGCCATATCGACCGATGATTTTTCGCATTTCTTCCTTTTCCTTGACGGCAGGGAAGGCTTTCATCATATATTCCAGAGGACTAAGATCTAAATCTAAGAGCTCGTGCAAGTGCTGGTGGTAGCGGGCAATACGAAGATGGGAATTTTTACGAATCATTCCAGAAGAAGGCACCAGATCACCATATAAGAGCTTCAGTAGTGTACTCTTACCAGCACCATTAGGACCAACCAGGGCTAATCTTGTGTCTAAATCAATACCAAATTCTAGGTTTTTATAAATCCATGGGGTGGTATCATTATATCTGAAACAGACATTCTGTAGGAAAGAAAACAAATGCGAATTAGGTGAAGTTTATGGAAAGATAAAGTTATCTTACCTGAACCATAATTACTGGTGGTGGGACTGTGCCACACGATGGGAAATAGAAATTTAAAATCTTATCATCAGTTACTTTTTCGGTCAAACCTTGTGCGACCATTTTAGCTAAAGTCTTTTCCTTGGATTGTGCTTGACGTGCTAATTTGGCTGAACCGTGACCGAAACGTGCAATATAGTTTTTCATGTGAGAGATTTGATCCTGTTCCCAATTGTATTGTTTCATTTGATTTTCCAACAACTCCATTCTTGTCCTAACAAAAGCTTCATAGTTACCAGTATAATACTTAAGACGTTTCTTTGTCAAATGAATGATGTTTGTACAGACTCCATTGAGAAAATCTTGCGAATGTGATATCAATACCAATATACGTTTGTACTCCTTGAGTTCCTGCTCAAGCCACACACACGCATCCAAATCTAAATGGTTTGTAGGTTCGTCCAATAGAAGCAAATGGGGTTTAACAAACAACGCCCTCGCCAACGCAATTCGCATACGCCATCCTCCTGAAAAGTCCTTTGCCTGCTGATTTTGCATTTCTTTTGTGAAACCCAAACCATGAAGAATACGAGCTGCTTTGGCTTCAGCTTGGTCAGCTGACATGTCATCCAATCGCTCATAGATATCGATAAGTTGTTCTTGTGCATCGTCCTCCTCACTAGAGGCCAGCTCCTCGGCCAACTTTTCTAACTTAATTCGTTCTTCATCAACTTCCATGACGCATTGCAAAGCGCTCTTTGAGCTTGCTGGAATTTCACGTGTTAAATGAAAGATGTCAATGTGATCGGGAACTGGAACTTCACGATTACCAAGCACAGCCAAAAGCGAAGATTTACCGCAGCCGTTCAAACCAATCAGACCATACCGTCGCCCACAATTTAATTCCAACATAGTGTCTTGTAGAAGCTCAGAACCAAAGAAGGTTATGGAAAAGTTTGCGATTTTCACATCCCTGGACCTTGGATGGACAGCCAATGAGCCAGTACATGATCTTGCTTCCGCACTTATTCTTGCTTCCTCTTCTAATTTTGCACAAAGCAACTCCTCTTCGGTCATTTCGACAATTCCGTTTGTTCCATTTGCCTTTGATATTCCTTTAGACGAAGATGAAGACTGTGCAATTTTCTTGTTGCGAGCGTCTTTTTTGCGTTGAGCATCGCGTTTCTTAGCAGAAGACATTTTTAATTATCACTGTAACAAAAATATGCATTGAATATTGTAATTTATAAAGTTTCTTAAATCAAAAGATCAAATTCAAATGTTTTTACTAAGATAAAATAAATAACCTCGAGATAGTCTCTCGTTTACTCAATTTGAGTCCAGCTCTCTGGAAATGTTCATTTTTAACTTCAATCCCAAAAAAGGTCCCAAAAATTTAAAAACAAACTATTGTCTTATTGCAAAACAATCGGCTATTCCTTAACTGCTAGAGTTTATAGTCTGTGATATTCATTCCTTTGTTATATGTGAAAACCAACATGGTTTTGTAAAAAAGAAATCAACAGTGATTTCTTTACGTATGTAAATTTGCCAGCCAGCCAAATACATGTGAAATTTGCTCGCGTTTGTATCCGACCATTATGGTGGACTCAAGGAATTGAAGACACTTAAGGAAAGTTGACGTAGAATTATGACATTAGCTTTCTTTTGTTTTCGACTTGTTGCGTTATAATTTACCGCAACAAGTTTCATTTGCCTGTTCTTCTCTTTCCTCTTAATTCTTTCTTCTTTTTTTTGTTGCGGATCAAAATTGTGGTTTCCTGTTCCATCAACCAGAGGGCCTACTCTCAAGTAATTGGGAAAAGTAACATTTTTTTGTTTAATTTTTATATTTAATAGCTCATCGAATTTGAATGTTTGATAACAGATGGTTGGTGTAAACCATCAGTGTGCGAGAGACGATCCACACTTTAAAACTATACCGCCCAACAGGAAGTTGACGGCAGAATTCGAAGTCGACAGTAGGTCGATAAGTGCAGACGGCATGCGAAATAATATGCATGGCAACCCAAAATGTGTGACAGGAGATTCACACACACAACTGACAAGTCAGTCAGTCTTCGTAAAGCAAGTCTTCTTTTAGCATGGCCGAGAGTCCGACCTAAAGTTAGTTTTTAAACACGAAATGAAAACGACTTTGCTAGGTGTTTCCCTATTCTTTTGAGTCTGCGCGAAGGTCTACGGGTTTTAATTTGTAGAGTTTATCTCGAGACGGCGGATCCTTTCTCACCATTTGATTTTCAAAATGTCCAACACAAAAGTTTTGCTTTTTATTTTAAGTCTGGGTCGGTTTTAGACGGGGACTTTATCGTGTGTAAATAGTTTTTCGTTTTCATTTTTATTAAATTGGAATTGACGGAAAGGGACTGAACTCGTCCATTTAACCATATCGAATTATCACCAATGATTGGGATATTCGGAGTTGTCTCTGAGCGAATCGTGGTTTGGATTCAACAACAGGCAGGTCTTAGCTAATGAGCGGGGTCGTGCGAATAAACCGTAGCCGAATACCGCCACACAGTTGGTTCAAAAGAGACGACAATATGGTCGTTGATAAATGGACGAGAGAGGTCCGCCATTAGTCACTTCTTGGAAGACTTTGGTTGTGAAGAGATAAAAATAAGAAATCGAAAAACTATTACGATTTTTGTTTAGTAGTTAATTTTGGGAAAGTTAATATTTTTGAGATTGTGAGAATAATTTTGGCAGTTTGAGCCAAATTATTTAGTGGACAAATTTTAGCAGTTAGAGCTAAAATTTTTTTTGTGAATAATAAAAAGAAATCTTTTGTGTAGAGGAGCGCAGTTCGGGCGATTACTCCAGGAGAAAGGATTCTCGTTATAGATAAGTACCTTTTTAGTTTATTGTGTTTACCTTGGTTCGGGTTCGATTTTGGATTTTTTTTGGTGGCCTATATTGGCAAATATTGTGATATTGGTAGACCTTCGCTCCGTTTTTCATTTATCCCGATATTGCGGGACTCGTGACCCTTTTGTTCTTCAATTATTGTCCGTTCGGGAACGGTTCCTCTTAGCCATTTTCATTTCGTGTCTTTTGTGACAAAAATTGTAGTTACCTATTTTATATTCAACAATTGTTTTGTTTTTTTTTTTACTTTTAAAATTGGCCTTTTGTCAATTAAAACACACCATTTTATATTTTTTTGAAAAGATCCTGGTTTTCCACCTATATTTTATAAAGGTTTTCCCAGGCAGTAATTTTTAATAAACATTTTAAATCCCCATTCGGGAAAATAAACTATTCTTTTATTGTGTTGGAGATAAGTTCCAAACTTTTCTATAAAAGTTTCCTGGCGCCCTTAAAATTTGAACAGAAACGTACGACGAGGTACGTAGTCATTAGATATTCGGTTAATATCACCTTGTTTTCTTTTAACAACGTTGAATCGATTTCAATCGATTAACCCTTTATTTATCTGTTGGCAAAACAGATTTTGTCTTTTTTTGTGTATTTTTTTTTTTACATCGCCCCACCCCACCCACTTGAGCTAGTTGGGAAACAGCACATAACAAGCTGCTGTTGTTGTGTTGCATTTTTTTTCTCGTGTATATTTCTTCTCTCTTATTTTCATTTTGACACTTCGTCATAATCGAAAATATTTTGCGCGGTGCCGGTTGCACATTTTTTTTTTCTTAATTTTATTTTGTTTTATTTTGTTGGATACGAAAATCCAAAGTACCGCGGTTTTAAAGTTTCGTTAATAATCGTAAAGTTAAAAGTAATAATAAAGTAAAAAAATATTGCAACAGACTATTATGGTTGGGCTTTAAGACAGTCAGCCCTATTCTGCTAAATATGAGATCGAACGTTCGATTCACCTCGTCGATTTCCGTTTTCTCGTCGTCTATATTCTGTTAAACATCGGGGAAACTACCTTATGAGACTTAATTTCGAATCTCTCGAATAACAATTTTCTTTGAAACGTCACATTAATATATCAAAATATTGTTTAAAAAATGAAAACTAACTTAATTAACATTCAAAATTAGAATAAATACTTCCATGGAGTAACGATAAAGACAATGTTTTTCTATTAGTTCACAAACAATGAATATTAGCATTCAATATAAATCATTTTATGCTAGGTAAACTTTCTTAAACGTGTAAAATTGAACTGAATTTTTCCATATTCTTGTTGAAAACGATTACCAAACATCATAAAATCACAATTATTAAAAAAAAACACGAACTATATCAGGTAAGATGGCGGTTTCGCAGAACAACTGTTCCGAATAAACCCAATTAGCGCGGAAAAGCGCCGTTTTGATACGAACTATATCAAATAAAGCGACTATTAATTTTTAAATAGAATTATTTTGAAAATCACTTTAAAAGTAAAACTAGCCGGGATTATAAAAAGTCAACTGACGTACCGAAAATACAAAACATTTTTAGTATGTGTGCAAATACGTGTAAATCTTGCTTCCGAATCAAGATTCAAGTAAAATTTGAATATCAAACGGTTGTGGTAGAGCTTACTTTGTCCAACAGTTACATAAAGCTCAGAAGAAAACTAAAACAACTGTATCTTTACAGCCTCAGCAAGGTTCCACTCCTTATCCAAAGGCACCGCAGTAACAGAATCCATTTTGGCAAAAATCATTGAAATCAAAGTGTCGCAGACAATGAAAATAAAAGGCACGACTGGGTCGCACAAACTTGCTTTTGAAGCAAGTTACCTAAGAGCTTGAAAGAACCTTCCACTATTTTATTTAGAATTATTTCTAAAATTCTTTCGATAAGTTAAAAAATTCTTTCAATTTGTGTTTACCTATTAAATAATTTTTTTAATTCTTTCAGCTAATTAAGAATTTAATAGGTAGTATTTACCTACCTAATTCAAAAAAATCTTCGAATAAAAAATAAAATAATTAAAAAAAATAATAAATAAAATTAATAAATAAAAAAATTAATTTGAAAACTAATTGATAACCAATTTTTAAATATTACAATATATTTAACTTTTTTTTTTATCAAAATCGTAGGTCCAGTAATAATAATAATAATAATATTTTAACTATGTGTCTATAAGACACTTTGCCTTTTAAATGCAACAGGTGTTGTACGACACTAGTTAGAAGGAATAGAAAGATAGGAAAGAATTGTTTTTGGTACAATGGATACAAAGCTTGTTGATTTTAATTTTTCATTGCATAACCCAGTTTTCGAAAAAAATAATTTTTTTTCAAACAACTCTTTTAAAATGTTTTTTTGAAAACTTTGGAGGATGCCAATTTTAGCTAATTTATAATTTGCATCCGAATAATAAATTTCAAAAATGATTCATGAATTGGTTTTAGAAAATATTCAATTTTCAAAAAAAAAATTGTTTAATTAATATATTTTTTTAAAGAAACGTCATAAAAAAACTAAGTACGCCATTATTGTTTGGCTATCTAGGTCTTCTTAGAAATTAAATTTTGTAAAAATTCATTCACTCGTCAACGAGAAAGTCAAAATTAAAAAAATACGTTATATGGCATCCGTTAGTTTTGAGCCTAGAACGAAAATTCAAAAAAAAAAAACCCTGACTGTCACCCTAAAAATCCTATGTACCGAGTTTAAAGGATATCGGTCCAGCCGTTCAGGCTGCAAGTGCGAATGACAGACAGACAGACAGACACACAGGCAGAATTGCCAGACCCACTTTTTACAACTTCGTAATGTCATGTTTGATAGAGAAGTATCCGAATACATCAGAGTCAATCCTTTGATGTATGGATGGATGGAAAACAATCGCATTTTGTACTGGCGGAGTACAAAATTGATCTTCATCAATTTCAAACAAGATATATGTATTACTTTTACATAGTCAAACAATTAACTTAAGGGATACATAACTTGTTAGCTTTGAAAGAAACATAATATTTATTCCGCAGTTAAGATATTTATTACTAGAAATGATTGCCAACTGTTGAAAACTTACTTTTTTATAACATTCAATAATGTTAAATTGTTATTAAAAATCAAACCTTTATTAAAAACAAAACATAAGTCATACCTACGAGCTGCTCCAAGCTCAGGATTAAAAAGAGAAAGATTTTACTGTTCAGTAAAACATTTTCTGCTCTAATATGTTCGTTTAGTTTTTCTAGAGCGAAGCAGATGATTTAAGACCAGAATTTTCTACACTTGCTTTTGAGGAAGTGCAAGTTAAAGCACATTTGTTTTTCTCTAACTTCATCTGGAATTTGATAGCTGTTTTCTCTGCTCAGGGCTGCTTCTATCTTCTTCTAGTGCCGTTTTTCACAATTTTATTTTATTTATTTGTAGGTAAATAGTTAACAAAAATATTTAAATGTAACTACATTTTTTATTCATAAAATTATTATATTTGGGTGGGATGCATCATAGCTGAAAACATACTGAACACTGTAATTGATATGAGAGTAAATTGCCTTTAATTGATAAAGGTGCTACACATAACAACATGACCATGAGTGACGAAAACGAAATTGTATATCAAATCATAGGAAGCATTGAGCTTGACGTTAAAAATATCATCTATGAAAAATACAGCAGAAAAAAAGGTTTGAAATAGAGTTTAAAAGCATGTATGTATCAACTCATCGCAAGAAAGTATATTTCTGTATTATATACCTATATACTTATAATATGTTACCCTTCCCAACACACAGGTCAGCATTTCAAGCAAATAATTTTTATAAAAACTACTCATTGTGGTTCAATGAAAACGGACTTTATGGAGTTTATCCGATATTTATTGTTTATTTCATTAAAAGAATAAATTCTACTGCATACCTAATATTTGTTGTTACGTCTGTAGATAAAACATATGAAAAACATATTTTATGAGAGTGAGAGTTTTCAAACGGAATACGTTTAAGTTATAGCTCCTAGGAATTTCGCGTTTTTTTTTATTATTTCAAGTATATAAAAATATAAATTTCAATTAATTTGCTAAAATAGTTCTTTCTTTATCACAAAGAACTAGTAAATATTGAAATATTACAAGTGATATAGTGAAATAAATAAATTAATTAATTCAATTTGTGCCTATAAAATTAAACAGTTGAGTAAAAATGGAAGACAGCTGTAGTGGTATTAACTGTGCAAAAAAAAGAATAAACAGAAATGATGAACATATCTTGTGTAGCGGAATGTGTGGAAAAAAGTTTCATATTAAATGCGCTGATTTAAGTCAATTTGATTTGGGCCTTCTAAAAAATAACCCAAGAATTAAATTTATGTGTGTCGACTGTCCTAATGTGCTGGCCGCTTTCAGTAAACAACTTGAAGAGATGACCAAAAATAATGAGGAGTTAAAAAGAAGTGTTGACGAAATAAAAAACATAAAAACAAATGCACCTACACCTACACCATCTGAACGGAGCGTGCCGTCTCTGTCTTATGCTCGAGTCTTAAAAGAAAAAAGTGAAATAATTGTTATTAAACCAAAGAGTGATCAAAATTGTGAAAAAACAATAGAGGATATTAAAAATGTCATTAAACCAACAACAATGAAATTAAAAATTAATGAGGTTAAAAATGTACAGAATGGTGGTATATTAATCAAGTGCGACAAACAATCGATTAAAAAAATTGAATCCGAAATTAAAACAAAAATGAGTGAATATGATACTAAAATACAAGAACAACGAAATCCGCGCATTAATATAGTAGGAATGAAAGAGACGATTAGTGAAGAAAAATTAATAGATGCTATAAAAGGCCAAAACATTTTGAGTGATAACGAATGTGACATAAAATGTATCAAGATATATTTATCTCACAAAACAAATAAATATAATGCTATTATTGAGGTGGACGAGGTTACCAACTCACTTATTTTAAATATGGGAATATTAAATATTGATTGGTACTGGTGTCGTGTTTACCAATATATAAGAGTTGTTAAATGTTATAATTGTTGCGGATATAACCATATTTCTAAATATTGCACCAAGAAAAAAACATGTATGAAATGTGCTGGAAATCATGATGTTAAAGATTGTAATAGTGAAACAAATAAATGCGTGAATTGTGCTTCCTTGAGTGTACAAACAAACCAAGAAATGAATACAAATCATACAGCATCTGATAATAATTGCCCAGTGTTTTTAAGGAAACTTAAATTTGCTGAAGAACGTGGCAATTACTAGCAACTAGAGACCATTAAGTGCTTCTTCTCTAATATTCAAGGCTTATCAAACAACTATACAAGTCTGCAAGCTATTATAAAAGAATTCAACTGTGATATAGTCGTTCTAACAGAAACACATGTGACAAATAACAATGATATCGGCGAGTTGCAATTAGATGGTTATTATATGTTCAGTTGCTTTAGTGAATCTAGTCATACGGGAGGAATAGTCTTTTATGTTAAAAAAATGTTCAAATGTTCTCTTGTCAAAAAATATGTTGTTGCGATGAACTATTGGTGTCTAATAATTAAAGTGCAATATGAAAATTCAGCTGTGATATACCTTAGTGCAATATATCGATCTCATATGTCGACCAAAACTGCTTTTTGTGATGACCTTGAACAATGGTTAGACTTTCTTCAACAGTGCAATAGTAACTATATAATAATGGGAGATTTTAATATAGACTGGTTAGATTTTTCTAATACATATTCAAGACGCTTAAACCAAATTATGACGGATAATAATCTATTCTTATTAAACACTGAACCAACCAGAATAACTCAAACATCTCGAACACTAATTGACTATGTCTTAACAAATAACAAAAACATTTGTCATGCAAAAGTAGATCACAATCTCAAAATAAGTGATCATGAAGGTCTTGCAGTTTTCATCAAATGTGCAAAACAGCCCAAACTAAACAATAAAACTATTAGATACTGTAAGTACAGAAAAGAACATTTTATTAATGAACTTAGATTTAGCCAGTTTTTCTCTAATTTTAATTTTGAATACCCGCATAACATTAATGTATTAAGTGAACAATTTGCAAATGAACTAAAATGTGCAGTGAATAGTATGGTAGTGACTCGAGTTGTCCCATACCAAAATGGTGAATGGTATAGCAATGAGCTACAACGAGCTAAAATTTCAAAAATCAACTTATATAAAACTGCTGTGTTATCTAATACCCGAAATGATTGGCAAGCGTATCACCAATTCAGAAATTAATACAAGAACCAAATAGAAACCGCTAAATCAATATTTATATCTGAAAAAATAAGTAATGCGAATGATCAGAAAGATATGTGGAGACAATTAAAGAAATACGTGCTAAAAACAAACAAAGAGGAAATAACTGAAGTGCAATTTGAAAACTGTGATAAAGAACAAAATAGTGCAATAATAGCTGAAAAATTTAATAACTTCTTCATTAAAAGTGTTAATGACATTAGTAATTCTGTGATATTTTCTGAATATATAAGTCTGGTAAATGTGTGCAATATAGAATTTAAGTTTACCTTCGTCAATACAGATACTATTATTAATACCCTAACTGTGATAAATAAAAAAAATGACTTTAATTTTATGAATGTTCAAATGCTAAAAGACTCTATAGAAATTGTTGCTCCAATAATGATTCGTATAATAAATGGCTCATTCAGCTCTGGTATATTCCCTGAAACCTGGAAAGAATCGCTTAT
Organism: Baccha elongata; assembly: GCA_951217065.1. NCBI lineage: Eukaryota > Metazoa > Arthropoda > Insecta > Diptera > Syrphidae > Baccha > Baccha elongata. The sequence continues at coordinate 48,956,484 of OX578272.1, read as the reverse complement.
TCTTCCAAAAAAGAAAGTAGTAAATTCGATCAAATGTAATGACTATCGGCCAATAAATATGCTTCCATTATATGAGAAAATAATAGAAAAAATTGCGACGCAACAACTCCAGGAACATCTTGACAACAATAATATAATAAGTGTTAACCAATCAGGCTTTCGATCAAAACATTCATGTGAAACCTGTGTCAATTATGTGGTCAGTGATTGGAAAAGGGAAATCGACAACAAGAACTGTGTTATAGCCGTTTTTCTGGATCTTAAACGTGCATTTGAAACTGTAAATCATGTTATTTTACTAAATAAATTAGAAAAATATGGAATTAGGGGCACGGAACTTAAATGGTTTAAAAACTATATTTCAAACAGAACTCAAAGTACTTCAGTAAATAATAATGTATCGACAGCGGCAACAATTTCGACGGGAGTACCACAGGGAGCAGTTTTGGGTGTAGTGCTTTTCCTTTTATATATTAATGATATGGAAAAAGTGATAAAGCATTGTAAGCTTGTGCTCTTCGCAGATGATGCCTTGCTTTATATAGCAGGCAAAGATTTAGATACAATAACAGACAAAATTCAAAATGATTTAAGTGCAATATATACCTGGCTTAACATGAATAAACTCATACTTAACACAAACAAAACAAAATTCATGTCGATTAATAATCTATCTTCAGTGCAACAAATAAATATATCAATTAATAACACACAAATAGAACAAGTGACTTTCATTAAATATCTCGGCGTTATCATAGATAACAAACTGTCTCAAAACGATCATATTGACTATATTTGTAAAAAAGTTTCAAAAAAATTGGGTGTTCTTAGAAGAGCACGTAGAAATATATCCAAGAACAGTGCAATAAAAGTGTATAATGTAACCGTCAAACCCCATTTTGAGTATTGTGCGAGTCTTCTCTACCTGTGTAACAATAACCAAAAATCCAGACTTCAAAAATTACAAAACAAAGCTATGCGCGTAATATTAAAGTGTGATCGTTACACCTCAATTGCATCTATGCTTGAATCGCTTAATTGGTTGACGATAAGCCAAAGACTTTATATGATGGCAATGATTTTTATTTTCAAAATCAAAAACAATATGTGTCCTGAATATATACAATCCAGTATTCCTGAAAGAAGAATTGTGCAATACAACTTACGAAACACAGAAGACTTCAATATAATCCGGACCAGAACATCGAGAGCCCAAGCCAGTATATTATATATGGGACTGCAAGCGTTCAATAACTTACCAATAAGCATACGAAACATAAATGTTCTAAATCAGTTTAAAACACAAATTTTTTTATATGCAAAAGCTCATATTAATTAATTATTCCTAGAAGAAATTACTTGAATGTATCCAAAACTTTGTACCTTATGTAAAATATTTTTTATTTCTTAATGGCTACTATGCCAAATAAAACTTAAACTAAAACTAAAACTAAACACTCGTCATTTCTGATCAATCAAATGAAATTTATTCAGACTTTAAACATATTCAAGAGGAAAATCCCCAGCGATATCACTAGTCATCGCACTGTCTCGCAATCCAATAATGGCAAATAAAAAAATAACATCGCCCATGCACACGGCACATGTGCTCTACACACAGTTGGTTTAATGTAAAAAAAATTGGTTACATCGACGATTTTAAAGGTTTAATAGTAACCACTTATGAATTCACTTTTACCTTTCAAAAAAATTTAATTAATATATATATATATAAGTTTTTCGCCATTTGACTCTTGCGGATATTTGAGCACAAATAAAAATTTACCACGTTACAACATATTGATTTTTTTCCCTGAGTATCAATTTCTTTGTTTAACTTTTTTTATTTTTACGTGACCAGCAGATATGAATTAATAATTGATTAATGTTAAAACAAACCTTTATGTTGGCAGCGAATCGATATCAAATATTAATCACGTTTTAGGTTTTTCACGTGCTTATGAATTTATTTTTTTAAATAAATTCAAAAATTTTACACCAAAGGCAATTTTTTTCCGTGCTCTCGATGGAACAAACTACGTGCGACAGAGAAAGAAAGTTGTCATTTTGTAATTTACCTCGATTTTTCTGACATATGATTGAACGAAGAAAATACTCGTTCAATAGAGCCTGTTTAGATTGTGAAATTTGATTCTAGCGTGGTGAAAACTTTAGTGATTACACATAAATTATTTGAGGACGCCTCACTTGAGGCGTGTGAAAATTTTGTGAAGCGAAACTGTTGTACGACGCGAATGTTTTGTATTTTATAACAGAAGATAACCACAGCAAATTATTATTAATGCTTATGTTTGTTTTCTATTCCAAGAATTAATTTTATCACCCTTCATTTTGCTTGATTATAAATATACTGCGATTTTAAAACATCGCCAGTCGAGCACATAATGGGAAAAAACCCAAATTTGTAATTGGAACAGTATAATAGGCCATGTGTTTTTGGAGACAAAAAATTTCATTTTACTTCAGCAGCGTTCTAGACTGCAGCTGCAGCAGCGTACTAGTCAAGTAAATGAGGCAAATTCTGAATGAGTTGTAAAAAACATTTTTTCTTGCTTGACTAAAGGAGTGTTTTATTGGTAAGTGTTTAGTCACTTTAGCAAAATTTTGTATGGGATACGAAAAGTGGCGATAAATTGGTCAGTAATTAAAGTGAACATAAAAGTGAAGATAAAATCTTGGAATGCCTGGAAATTTTTGGCGCGAAATATAATTTTCATACATTTTGTGCTTAAAGGTTGGTGGCACCTATGACAGCTTAAGACATTTACTCCATTTTCAATGATTATTGATGGTTGTGTTCATTGTGTTTTCCTTTAGGGCTGCGTTTTGCGGAAGAAGTAAGAAGCTTTCAACCTACGAAAGTTGCAAAAAAGTTTTAATGATTTTGAACTTTTCGCTTAAAAACAAATAAAAATTGGTTAAAGCAGATTTTTAAAATAAAATTATATAATTTGGAATTAAATTTGGTAATATTCAAGCTAAATAATGATTATTTACCCGGTTTTTATTTGTTTGTAGTGGAAGGTGGGGTACAAAATGACCAACTCGGCATATACAAATAGCCATACTTTGCAGACACATCCATACAATTATTTGAAACTTCGGCTTGGCATATAGTCAAGAATACCAACTTTGAAATAAAATAAGAAAGTGGATAGAAAAGTGAATATAGCGTTTTATTGGTTCTTTCCAGTGCTGACTAACTAAAAATTACTTACAAAACACGACTTATATAGATAGGTCCCATGCCGTGCTTGGCATGCATGCAATTGAGTGCTTTGCTTTTGATATATTTAGGTGAAATTTGTTATAGAACTAGATTAATTTAAAAAAACAAATTCACTCCACATGGCATTGATTTATCTATATAATGTGCCTGTTTTTATGTCAATTTCAATAGGGGGGTTCACACTCAACTGCCGGCATGAACAGCGCGGCATGATGAAGGCCTGACAGTTTGCGTTCACACTAGAGGCATGCCGTCAACACCATAATCGTCAGCAGAATATCAAAACATTTTGAAAACCATCATGCCGCTTGACCAGACGCATGATGAAGCGTTCACACTTTTAAAACTGAGCTCATTATGCCGCATTTGTCATGCCTGCAGTTAAATGTGAACCCACCTAATGGTGAAATTAGTACACGATTTCACAACTACGAAATACTGCCAAGAATCCATTTTCGACAACTCAGTGTTTGAGCGAAAGAAAAACGCCTCATGTAGATCCGAACGATTCTTGACAGAAACATACAAATCAAACGTACCTCATAAAATGACATTCCAATTCAATTCTTTTTATTTTTGGAATTTTCCGCAATAATTTCATATTTCTTTCGCGCGTTGAGACTTTAGCTTAACATAAATAATAATAAAATATCATAATTAAATAACTATCCTATTCAAACTTGTAATTGTGTAATTAAGACCTGATATGGACCAGTTTGAACCAAATTTAACAATTAAAAAAGAAGTTCGGTATGCAGAAGGTCTGGCCAATGGAATCCTAAATCATGAAGATCATTTCGGTAACATATAGATTTTCTAAAAAAAAAAAACCTAATATCTGTAATACATCAAATCAAGGTGACATATTTGGTGGAATCATAAAGTCTGGTCAATGGGGGTGGCTTACCAAAGGTTCTCTTTTGTGCATCACTTCATTGCGAACCGGCCAGTTGATAACAAAATATGATTTTGACGGAAGCAATGGGTATAAGCAGATTTTACAATTCCATCGATGTTAAATTCATTGTACATTCTAATTCATAGGTTTGGCGTTTGCATTATAACATCCGTCTCGGAAATTCAAATGCCATTCTTGAAGGATACAATTATCGCGATTGGTATTCAGTATGCGGACAATCCTGGGGGGCTTGTCGTCTTGTATTCCGTTGAAGAAGCAACAGTGATCCGTTGTATTGATTTAAAGCACAAAATAACATGTTGCAAGTTCATAAGTCATGAAATGTCACAGCATACTATTTTACAAAATATGAACGGTTGTTTAGCTGTTGGGACGGATGGAGGAAGTGTGTTGCTTGTGGATCTCAATTTGCGTAATGCTGCAATACCTGCTCCAAAGGAATCGACAGATATATTTGTTGTACCATGTCACATTGTTGACTATAGCATGAGTTTGTTGCATCTACATCGACATTTTCAACATTGCCAACAAGAAAGAGTTCACTTCGGCATACAATTGGAAGGTAAAGATACCTCATTTCGTATTTTATTTTTTACAAAAATCATCGCAAATAGTAAAATATGATTTTTAACTTAGGGCATGTTTCATAAATCATACATGACATATATTACATACATACAACATCCATTAAACATTTTTCATATATAGCACATTACGATTTTCTGTTTCATACATTTCACCGGAAGTAATGTACCTATTACATTGGGAACGTTCGGGATGTTTAGAGACACTGCCTCTTATTAATAAAAATTAAACTATGATTTCAAATTTTATTTATATGGATTAAGATTTTTTCACACTCAATTTACTGTTCCAGTTTTCTCGTTTGTTTCTTGATGTTCAGAACTTTGCTAAAATTCACTAAAATTCACAATTCAAAAATTTATTCCGACTCGTATGAATTTTTAACGTAATTAAAATGTTTAAACAAAACTGGTTTCTTGATTTTTAAAACACCAAATCAATGCTGCAAAGATTTGTGATTATTTGTAAAAAAAGAAACACACTTTTCACACTTTTTATCTGTTTCGTCATTTAAAATTCAAAAATTTGGCTTCGAAATCAAGAATTGCTCTTTTAAATGAAACATGAAACATACCTATTTTAATTTATCATCGTAAAACCAGTTGGACAGCTTTGTTTGTTGTCCACATCAAGTTTTTGAAAACCTACCCAGTTGTCTTAAACCCTAATTTATAGCAACAGAAATGAGCCATTTCAAGAACTACATCTGCGTGCAAACTGCATTTGTAAATGAATGTTTACGAACGTTGTGGCAAAAACAAACTCGAAATATTTTTATCCCATATTTATCAGGCATTGCAAGACTATGTGAATATGAAAGTTCATTAAAATCGATCAATAAATTAACGAAATAGTCGATAAAAAAAAACCTAGAAAAGCTGTATTCGAAAATGTTTTTTCCGATGAAAGACTATCGTTGTCAACAAATTATTAATGTGAGATTTTATCAAAATGGATTGTATTTTTTTCGAGTAAAATAGGATTTTCGTTTATGGTAGTATTGCAGGTACCGGTTTTTTTTAAGCTAGAACTTTTTCTTTTACACGAATGCATAACTTGCCTATTACCTATAGTCGCAAGTTTTATTAATCAGAAATGTTTTATTTTTTGACAACAAATAAATTATTATTTTTTTTTTTTTTTAAGAAAAATTCTATAATTAATTACCTTCATTTTAATGCCAATTAACACCAACATTGTTGGATAATTTGCTTTAAAATTGAAAAAGAAAATTTTCTCATCATTGAGTTTCAATAACTGGCAACTTATAGAGAAGTTTAGCTAGTTTTAACAACGAAGATATCGAGAAAATAATAATTTTAAACACCAACGGTTTGAGTTACAGACTTTTTTATAAATTGACATCAAAACAATCTTATACATTTGTCCGTAGCAAAGTAATAAGAAAGGGACATTTTTCAATTCTTGTAGCGAAATTGAAAAAGCAAGAATGTGTTAAAAAATCTAACGTCCAAAATTAGCCAGAGGATAATATTTTAACGCTATTTGCAGTTATATACTTCAACAGTTAAACTAATTATATCAACTTCATCTATTTATATTCCATAGTAAGGCCGTGGAGAAAAATCGGCCTTGGCCGATGTTAGCAAAATATATCTAATGCAACAACCTTAAATTTGGAAGTTGTTGGATTAAATAGAACGGTGTTAGCTATTTTTTTATATGAACCTAATGCAATAACTTCTCTGTGGCATAGATGGCCAAGGATGACCAAGGCCGATTTGTCTCCATGGAATTACTATGGAATATAAATACAATGTCAACTCAATGTTCACTTTTGATAAGTGACTTATTTATACACACTTGGTTTGGTTTTGGTACAATTAAGTGGTCAGATGGCAAAATGTGATGAGTGAATTTTTCAAATTTAACAAGCTTTTTCAAAGCTCAAAATGTTATAAAAAATCAGAAAGTTTTTTCACATATTAAAAAAAAATTAATTTAAAAAAAAAAAACAAATAGCTTTAATTTTTGAAAACAACTTTTTCATTTTCAAATGCAGAGTTCATTCAAAATTTGAGCTTCAAAAATATTTTGCCATCTGACTTTTACTGAGCTGGCTTATCACTTCAAGCCGAAACACGGCTGTTATAAAATTTCAATGAAATCTCTTTCAAAAGAAAGCTCGTTGTCGCTGTAAAATAATTTCCGAGTTTGTTTAAATTCAGTCGTTTTGTCTAAAGCACACCCAATTTTTTTAATTTAGAGATTTTGAATGCGAGATTTTGATTTGCGAGATTTGCACAACAATATGAAATTATTCATACCTACAATTTTTTTTTCAGTACTTGAAAATGCAGAGTTCATTCAATCATTGCTGCCAATCGATCTTATATTGGGCTTAGCTGTGGGATTAGCTGATGGCCGTCTCGTCTTGTATGACCTTACTGACATGCAAATGTTTTACGTTGCTCCTCCCCAAGAACGATCATCCCCATTAGTAAAAATGAGCTTTATGGAGCCACCTGATGATCCTCGTCCTTGCGTTTACATCTGGGCATTCCATGAAAACTATCTAAATTCTATGGCGGTAATGCATTCTCTTATGTATGAAAAACGGGTGGTCGCCGATGATGGATTTTGTTACTTTGAAGTATGTTCTATGGTCCAATACAAAGTAACAAGTCATAAACTATATAGTTATTATTTGATTTACTTACAGAATTTTCAAGTATCAAGTGTAAGATTACAGCTTCCATTAAACTGTGCCAAAAGCGTTCCAATTGCCTGTCATGCCATCACGAAAGCACCCTCCCATGGCAATGAAGAAACAATATCTCTCTGTGCCCTAGTATGGAGGCAAAAACAAGAACATCAAACCGAAGTATTACTGTTCGATATAAATCAATGGTATAAAGAAGAAATGCCATGTGTTGGTGACTGGAGGGAAGATCCCAGCTACTTGGCTTCGTTTGTACTGCCGGGTCTATGCTGTCTGGAAATGTACTTCAATGCAAATACTATTTCACTTTTCAATTCCATCCAAAGACCTGAAGAACATTTTTATCCCATATCACTCAGTTTTGGTAAAATTTATTTATTAAACAAAATGTATATTTTACAGTTAATTTTAATTTGTTTCATAGATACAATTGCACTTGGTGATAAAAGCTGCTTACACTTAAACTGGCCAGGTATTCAAAACAGAGTAATAAATGTGCTAAGATCCCATGGGTCTCTTGCATTGTTAGATCCAAATCCAGTTTTCGTAGAGGTTTTGAATGCCCGATTACTGCCACAATTTTCACGTTTACATTATAAAGCCACATTTTCATTGGTAATTATATTGATTTTTTCTTAAATTACGACTTCAAAATTTCCAATATCAACAGAAAGCAAAAAGGGAGACCCTACTTTCAGTCGCAATCGAAAATAATTGCAATGGACTGTTGAAAGAATGTGCTAAAAATTGGTCAGACGGCAGTCATCAAGGAACCTCTCTTAGTGAAGGTTTATCATTATCTACTCTAACAGACTGGCTATGGGCGAGAGCCTCTGATATAAAAGAACGCTGTAACAAATTGTGTAAAGTATTGTTCGACCATTCAGGCTATACATTAGATCACCGAGAAAAACAGGAGCTTAGTTATATTTCTAAACAACTTCGAACACTTGCCGATCTTTCAAGTGATATAGTTTCAAAATTAAGCGGAAACATTCCATCAGATGGTAAATTCTCTCAAAAAAAAAAATCAATTATATTATTTTATCATATTTTTTTTTTTGTAGTTTTAAGCACACTTGTATCCCAAGGTAATTCAATTCGCATGGCTTCCGATTATCAGGAAATTCTTTTGTGGTTACTAAACATAGGATTGCTTCCTGAAGCATCTCGATTGACTAAAAATAGGGAAACAGAGTTCAATCTTGTGCCATATCCATATGACACGTTGCATGGTTTCTATGAAAAGCGAAGATTAGAATTTATGAGATATTCTTCGCGAAAAGCACGAAGCTGTTGTTTATTATTTATTGACTCATTTTTAGAGCATTCATTCAAAGGAAATACACTGAAAGATGGCTGGCAAGAAAATGGAGGGGATGGATTGTATCCACCGACGTCATTGCAAGCAATGCTTAGAATAATGCTTATACCAAACGTTTCGTTTGAGACAAAATGTGCCTTGTTTTTATACTTTTTCCTCGATCTTAACATGGCAATTGAAGATAAGCAATATGAACCAATCGTTCAAAATTTTATTAAGTTTCCAAGTGTTTTTAAACTATCAGCATCGTTAATTAAACAAATTCAAGCGTTTTGGAATCTGGATCATTGTCATTTTCAGGTAAGATGATATGCTAAATTTTTAATAATAATCTTTGTTTATATTTTATGTCACAAACGTTAACGCAGTGCTGCGAGGCGTAATAGTTAGATAGCGTCTGACTTCAAATCTTGAGAATGAATTCGCGACAATTAAAACTTTTCTTTGTTTATATTTTATGTCACAAACGTTAACGCAGTGCTGCGAGGCGTAATAGTTAGTTAGCGTCTGACTTCAAATCTTGAGAATGAATTCGCGACAATTAAAACTACGGCTCCAATGCCAGAGAACAAAATCCTGACTTTCAAAATGTCGACTAAAAAAATCCCAACTACTATCGAAATCATGACCTTAAATCCCCAAAACGAATTCTCGGACTCCAAAATCCCGAGTACAAATTCCCGATTACAAATATCCCGACTAACAAAATTCCGACTGACGAAATCCTGAATATTTAATTTTTTTTTTGGGATCATTGGCCCCTTATTGCGGTTAATATCTAGTAAATATCTAGTCAATTTCACAAAAGTCATTTGTTCAAATTTACTTTTAAATTATACTCAAAAGAATTCACACTGCGGAGAAAAAAAAATATTATGTATATATATATATTATGACAAACTTCATATCAGCTATTATTGCTTATGACTAAATATTTAGGTACGTTTTTCTTGACTAACTTTCCAGTCAAAATGCCCTAACTTTCCAATGAAAACAAGCTAAATTGGAAGTGAGCTTTATAACAGCTGACCAATCAGAGACCAGAAAATTACATAAATATTTAGGTAAAAAGTGTTCTGAACGTTCCCACTATCAGAAGACGAAGGCAAATAATAGATGATTCCAATACCTAAGAGCAGGATGATAAACTTAAGGATTCTATTTATTTACCTTTTTTTCGTAGCTTTAAAATTTATTTTGGATTAACTAAACGACACTCGCAATACCGATTTCTCAATTTAGGGATCATTGATCGCTTGTTATCTATTATCGATCAGCAATCGACAATCGCAATAGAGCAATTGTTTCTTAGTATTGGGAATTTTTTAAAGATTATAGTAGTGTGGATTTTGTCAGTCGGGATTTTCAAAGTTGTGATTTTTTCAGTTTAAATGAGCATATCAAGTAATCATTGTTGCCCTAATTCCTTGTAACGAAAATCACTGAAATTGAACCGAATAAAATTCTTGCATACAATTGATGGGTCCAGGTGAAAAACGGCACAATTCCACTCAAAATGATTTCGCGAAAAATTAATTTAAAAGTTAATTTACATAATGCCGGCTGTATTTAAAGGAAAATAAAACAAAATAAAGAAACAGTTTTGTTGCACATGATGTTCTGAGACTCAAAACATAAATCAATTTTTATTTTATGACTTAATACATTTTATAGATATTTTTTAGTGAATAAAGTGACTTATGTCATTTTCCCTTGATAATAAAGCGTTTATCAGTTTAAATTTATCGTCTCTTTTTTTTAATTTAATTTTTTGCTAGAATCACATTCTTTTTCCAAAAAGTAAATATAACATCATATAGTACACACAATGGGCTAAAAGATATCATAATTAGTTTGATTTTGTAAAAAAGGAGACTTGTGGACCCTTCATTTGTATTTGTTTTTCTTTATTTCTCTTGCCATTTAACTCAAAAATAATTGTTACAAGAGTAAAAAAAAGTCGATAGTAACGACATCCTACGAGCAGTGTTTGAAACTTACACATGATTTCTCTATGTGTATAAACTCAATCATTATACCTATCTTAAAGGTGCTTCAGTTAGACTAAAATAAACGATTTCTTTTAAAGCAGAGAAATCGAAGAATCTGTTTTTAAACAAACAATTTGCTGTTAATTTTCACTTCTGTCGAGAGTCTCCACAACTTATTAAATTAAGATAAAAGAGCGATAAATAACAATAAAAAGTTAGTCGAACACACCAGCTAGTCATCAAATATAATATGTATTATCATACAAGTGTGTTTTCGACAACACTGACCGAAGTTGTGCAAAGTGCATCTATCATTTGTTTTGACTTGCTCGTACATATCCATCTTCATATCAATCTTTATCCAAACTAATATGGACCAACTGGTCCAATCTTTTTTTCGAGTTTTTCAAGCATTGATTTCTTCGAATGTAATGTCAAACACTTCTTCATATTGTATTTGTATATATTATATTGTTTCCAACTCCCGATACATGTTCTCCGTACTCATTGTTTTTTTTGGATACAGTTAATCTTTGCTTTCTTTCATTTCACCTCTGTAGGCCACTTATCTATGTTTTGAGAGGTGGGCTTTTCCTTAGCTATCACTACTTTGTTGCTTTTATTTTGCTGGTTTTTATTTATTTCAACCTTTGAGCTTGTACTTATTTGCTTACTTACTTAAGGTGGCGCTATAGTCCGGAGTGGACCAGGGCATCAACCAACAAGCTTCTTCCAGGGGGCTCGGTTTCTAGCTAGCTGCCTCCAGTTTCGCAAGCCAAGTCGGTTGAGGTCCTCTTCCACTTGCGTGCGCTACCTGCTACGCTTTCCTCCTATACTGCGCCGTCCCACGGGTTTGGATTCGAAAACTATCTCTGCCTGAGCATTGGCGTCCATTCGCTGTACAGCCCGTACTGTTCGTTGGTATACCTTCTTCTCCATTTCCCATTTATGCAGATAGGACCATAAATCACACAGATTTTTTCTTTGAAAGCACCCTAAAGCGTTCTCATCCACCTTTAGTAATGTCCATGCTTCTGCACCATAAATAAGGACCGTGATGATAAGTGTCTATCTAATAAAGGAACACTTTAGTTGTTCGTGAGAGGGATTTGCGTGTATCACGTGTAGGGCTGTGTGTGTCCTACGTGTACTATTAGCTCTGTTAGATGTTTCCAAATCTAAATATTTTACCTCAAATTTGTTTAAATATTTCCATTTAAGTGCAATCGTGCAATTTAAATCTAATTGACTTTAAGTTCGAAAATTCCTTGAGTGAATAAAATTCAACATTATTTAATTTATTTGATTAAATAAATCTATTGAGTATTTTGTCGCGTGTAGTTGTAGATCGTGTAATCAATTATAATGTTTGTCCTACACCATTTGTCCTATAACGTTTCTTCATTAAAATATAATACATTTGTTTTTACATTCCAACTATTTTCAAGAACCAATTTTATTTTTCAGGCAGCCGTCGATGAATTCATTTCACCATTCAACAAAGATCACGTATGCGCTCAGTGGCAAATTGAATTGTTCATTGCATCTCTTTTAGATCAGATTGAAGCGAATCTTGCTCTTAGGGTGCTTGAAGCTAAACAGTTACCTATATCACCGCTTCTTCAACTAAACACATATTTAGCTAACGACTTAATATCGGAAGCTTTTCATTTCGCTCGAACCGAAAAAGACGAAGAGCTTCTCAAGTTATTCTTTACACGGTGCTTGTTAATGAAAAAATTCGGTGTAATTCGCGATCTAGCTCTTACAGAGAATGAAGGAAATCTAGTTCAATCACTTTTGAAAAGCAGTAAGAACCGCAATGCTGAAGAACTAAGCTTTGTCTATCTGCTCCAAAAGTACAAATACATTGAAGCTGTTGCCTATCAGGATGAGCTTTCGAAGGGAAGGGATATTCAACGTGTGGTAGAAGAATTATCAAAGGGAACAAATAACCACACAGCTGTAGATGTTGATACAGCAACTTTAGTTTTGTCTGCTTATCATACAACTATGACTCCGGTCACAAAGAACATATCTGATGTGTACTTGAAGATAAGAAACCGAATTAAAAACAAAGAAACCGAACAGAACTCACCGTATCCACTGAGTTGTCAGCTAATCAAACAAAATGCAACTGATCTGCTTGGTGGTATTTACCACAGCTCTGCTTTGGGTACTCATTTTGCAAGTCACTACTGGGATCAGCAAAAGATTGAAGGAAATGCCTTACAGCAATCTATCAATGCACCTTTTCTTAGAAGTCCTCAAATGTCCTTATTATTTTCGGAGTATAATCCAGGAGACATGATTTCATATCCAGAACCATTCAAATCAGCTCAAAAACGTCGTCTAGACAGTAGTCCGGTTGATTTAGAGAAAATCAATAAAACTCGTGAAAACCCCAAGAAGCGTCGAAAAATATACGATCGATATGACTTCGAACTTACAAAATCTGATAATTTGTTGACACATTTCAAAAATACTCCTACACCTTATCAAGACATTAATAGTTTTACAAATAATATACAAAAAGCATCATTGCGAGAAAATTCATCATCATCATTTTTGGAAACTCCTTACGTTAAAAAAAATCTTTCAGATAACTCAAGCATTGATGTTCCTGAGAAACTAGGTGCTTCGCTGCCAGGAATTCTTAAAGCAAGTAACCCAAAAACATCCATAGACAAAACAGATCGTGTAAGAACGTTTTTTGAAGTTTCGGAGAAAAAGAAAGAATGCGAAGAGGAGAAGAGTATTCGTTTCACTTTACCATTTAGTGAATCATTACATCAGATTAATGAGGGAGATGTATTGATCGAGAGTGAAAACATTTTACAACAGCCTTCAAAAAAAATAGAGCGATTGGACCAATCCTTGTGCACATATGCCGGTCCAGTATCAAGAAAATCGCTGAGATCCTCCGAAAACGACATTTCTTCTGTTTCAATTAGTAAAAGTGAACTCCAATCTATTTTAGATAAAGTAAAAAACAAACAACCTGAAGAGGAGTCGTCATTTATAACGACCAGTATTATTGAAAGCGCCCCTTCAAGATCAAAATCTCCATCGAAGGACATTTCTCCAAAATCCGTTTCTGTTTCTGAGGAAAATGAGAGTAAAGATTTTGGTGGTAATAGTTATCAACAAAAAATACATCAGATAATTTGTAGTTCGAAGGAACCAAGTGTACCCATTAATTTGGGTTCTCCTAATACGTCGGTTGTCAAGATGGATAATTCTGCGAAGCTGATTCAAAATTATAACAAAAGTATCTCAAACCTTAATTCTGATTCTAGCCCCAAAACAAAACTTTCAAAAGAACTACATTCTGAAAGTTTTGATGGTCAATCAAATGATTCAATGCAATCAAGAGTGAATCAACTAAGAGGAAGAACTCCTATACACAGTTTTCAAGGACGTATTACAGATAATAAAGCTTCAACAACTTCTCAAGTCGACCAAACAACAAACACAATTCAACACAATGCAAACACAATTTTTAGCACAGATACAATTATAGATTTCAGCCCCCGTACGTCGTCTTCGAAAGTTTGTGCAAGCGAATCAAAGTTTAACATAAATAGAAAAGAATCGGTAGAGGTTATTGAGACTGAGTCCAAATTCTACTCTGAAAAGTTGAATTCAAAAGTAACATTTTCGGAGCGCACCACAATTATGGATGAGTTGACACATATGCCCACTATGGAAACAACAAATAGCCTGATCGAAACAATAAGTGAGACATTACAACCAAGTGAACAAGAAAAAATGTTGGATACTACCGTAGGAATGACACTGTACGATACAATGGGCTTTGAAGAGACACAGTCGAGTGACAATTCAAATAGTCTATATACATTTGAATGTATTCAAGGTCAAGAAGAAGAATCAAAAAATTCAGAAATACCTGATCTGAATGAGGAAACCTCAGAAAATAATGAAAACGACAATGACGATAGTGGCTCATCTGTTATTTTACTTTCATCACGTGGTAGCTCACGTGCAGTTTCAAGAAACCAAGGTTCAGAAAGTCCTGAAAATGAATCGAAAAAAGAGATACAAAGATACATTACGATAGACGATGAAGATGACTATGAAGAAGACAATGATGAAGATAATGATGAAGATAATGATGAAGATAATGATGATGAGGAAAATAAATACGATGAGAGCATTGAAGATGACGATGAGAATGACAGTGTAGATATTTTAGATAGTGAAAGCTCGGAAGATTTAAGCAATTCCTTTTCAAATAAAATTCGTGATGGTAAGCTTAGTATTTTTTTGCATAAAATTATTTGTCATGTAAAAATAATTTTCCACCTTAGTTACATCTACAAGTACTAGTTCTTCATTAGGGAGCGTTTTGTTTAGTGAAGAATCATCACGTTACACTAGACTATTAGAAGAGACAATACAAGTAAAAAACTATGGTGATTCATCGAGCTCTGAGAGCCTTTCTTCATCAAACAAATGTGAAACTACACTTTCAGGTGAAATAGGAGGTGAGATTATTTATTGGTTTTATATTTGCTTACCCTTTAAAAGAAAATTTAAAAATAAGTTTAAAAAAAATTTAAATAAATTTGTCGTACCCTCCGACAAAAGAGAAACTTCGAGGTCGTATGTTTTTTAACCCTTTGGTTTATTTTAGTCTATCTGGTGTCCCTTTCGATACAGGGTGATTTTTGTGTTTTTGTCAGCATTATTGTTTTTTGCATTTTTTAAGTCCTGGTGTATCTACTCTTTTAAAACCCCGTATGAGTTTTTTTTGCAATTTGTTGTGTTCCATAGCCGCGAGCATTTATATTTGATTCACCGTCAAGACATGGCGTGGTCTTATTTGAAACTACTTACTTGTATGCTATAAAAGTATACAATTTAAGTGACCATAACTTAGGTAGACTACGAGTTTGCATTAAATTATCCGATTTATCAATAAATCAATAAATTAGGCGTTTTTAACACAAATGAAAGGAACTGAAAATAAATTATGATCATTTTGTTCATTATAACTATTGGGCCTCCACACACGAAACTAATTCATCCGGGGGAAACCGGTTTTCTATAAGATTTTAGTCTGTTTCATACTGCCCACTTCACTTCCCTCTTCTAGAAAACCGGTTTTTCCCCCGGGATGAATTAGTCTCGTGTGTGGAGTCCCAATCATAATGTTTGTATAAATATGAAGAAACAGCTCTTGAACTTCTCTCATAGTTCTAGCTTTAAATTGGAATAATCTATATAAATTTATCTGTTACAACAATAAACTACAACACATTGATTTACCATTTCTTGAGAGCAGACGTTCATATAAGCTTAGCGTTTATTGTTAAGTAATAAAATAAAACTCAACAGTGCTGTTTTGTTTATTTCTGCCAAATATACTTATGCAAAAAAGTTTTTCGTTAGCTTAGTGAGTTAGTGGGGGTTTTAGAATATTCCCTAATCGAATGTAACCCAATTCCCCCTACACTTTTTATAAGTGGGTGTGAGTTTGGGTAAATGCAAAGATCCCGCGGGTCTTTTATGGTGGATCTTATTGCCATTTTAAATGGAAAAGTAAGCTCGCGGGTGTAGTTTATTTTATTTTGAGAATTATGACCTGCTTGTGTTAACTCTGTGGGCCTTTTTGCACTGCACCGCCAAACACAGCTTTTATTTGTTGTTTTCATTTTACTTGTTTCATTTAACTTGTTCGGTTAATCTTTGACACGGAACTTTGACACATCCCAATAAGGAATAAGTCACTACCGTTTGAGTGTTCATATCCTCCGCTTTTTAGAAGTAACAGAGTTACTGATAATTGCAATAAAGACACTGCTATTTTTAAGTGCGCTCTGAAACTAAATTTGTAAAAATGTATTGTAATGCCAAAGAGGCATTTCAAATGAAATCTTATTAAAATTTTAGTTTTTCAATTAGTATGTATCTATAGTATATGTAATTTTTATATCTGCGACATGGCAGTAATTAATAATCGTTTAAAACACTGAGTTATAACATTAAGGGCGAGTCTGTTCAGCTCTGCTTAAATAAAATTGGTTATTATAATTTGGTAACCATAAATACACAAACAGAATCTGTGGTTAACAACTGAAATAATTAGGGCTACGATTTAATTTTTTTTTTTCGAAAATAAGTATACAAAAATGCATTTATTCTGAAAATATGCACCAACGTTTAAATCCCATTTATATTTTAACTCATGATTCGTAAATATAATTTGTTCCTTTGCTTCTAAAGTTAGTAATAAAAATATGCACTTGCATTGAGATCGGAACCCTAGAAATAACCAATACCAGAGCTAAAACGACTGGCCCTTAACAAAGACATAATAGAAAATGAGAGCGTTTTAAACACATTTCTTATTTTCATTCTGCTTAGGAGAACCTGATACCAAGGAAACAAGTCAAACTGAATTAAAGTTGTCTGTTACATCTGAAAGCATTTGCGAATCGGAACTGATTGATGTTACAAAGAAAGAAGACCAAACGAAAGCTTCAGTCGAAAGAGCAAAAATGATAAAAATAAATGAAGCAACAAAGGAAATAATGGTAGCTGATGAAGAACAGAGCATAAGCTCGATCGAAACAGAGAAAGATCTAAAAGTTCTTGTAATAGAACCTGGAACGGGGCCTGTAAATTTAGAAAAAAAATGTGCACAGGGCACACATCAGGTTGAAGACGCTAAAATAAAAACTCAACAAGCACATTCCACTGCTCAGATTGAAAAAGAAAATATGGAAACTATAGAAACTATGACTTCAGCCAAACAAACAGAAACACCAGATCCAAGCAAAGATGTGAAGTCTTTTGAAATTGAAGAAGATCCAATTGAAGTAGATAAAAAAGCTTCCAATGTAAAAGATGCCAGTGTTGAATTTGATAATTTAATATTTGATAAAAAGGAAGACAAGAATACTGAAATTTCTGTATCAGAAACTGAAAAAGAAATAAAGAACAAATCAATTTCACCTGGAGAAGATCAAATTAAAACAAAAACACAAGGAACAAATAATCAAACGATCTGTGTTTCTGATAGTAACAATGAAATTGAAGAAGATATAGAAGTTGAACCCATTATTAAAACCGGTATAATTACAAATGAAAACTCTGTAGATGTAAAAGAACAAACAACAGAAGATGAACTACAGAAACAACAAACAGCAAAAGAAGAACTCACACCCCTACGAAATGAAAGATCAAAATCTTTTTCCAAAAATTTAACTATCGATACGGATGCTATAGCATCTCCACGCACTGGCAATGAAGATGAGCTACAGAAACAACAAAGCGCAAAAGAAGAAATTACACCCCTAAAAAATAAGAGATCAAAATCTTTTTCCAAAAATTTAACGAGTGATACGGATGCTATAGGATCTCCACGCACTCGACGGCTTTCAAGAAGTGGATCCGTACCCCCTTCAATAGGCAATCAAATCGTAACGAGAAGGCGCTCACTGCTTCTTGAAACCTTAGATGAATATTCGACACCTGATTCTCCCTCAAGTCGAACTCGTTCTAAAATACGGTCTGATTCAATTGATGGTGATAATGAAAGTGCATCGGTTTCCAATGTAAAACGTTCTCGACGGTTATCTGTTTCGAGTTCAACTTCGGTTGAGCGTCCTCAAACTCCCAAAACCCGGAGACTAAGTAGTATGTTTTTGGATAAAGAGCTAACAGATACACCTAAACAAGTGACTACTCCTAGAACAACTCGTGCCATGAGTATAACAAATGTAACCACAACTCCTATAAAAACTCCACGTAGGTTATCTGTTTCCAAGAAAGAATCACCTTCAGATGAAAGGAGTCCAACTATAAATGCGCCAAATGTTATAAAAAGGGTTAAAACAGAAGTCTCAATAAGTCCTGATATTGAACCAGAAGCTTCAGAAAGTGATGATTACAAATTGTCAAGACGGCTCACAAGGACACAACTTGCTGCAATGGAAAGAAATTTGGCTTTAGCTAAACCAATAGCAATGTCACCAGTTATTAAAAAGCGACGTGGTTCTAACACCACAGAGAAGGATTCTCCACCTGATGTGAAAATAAGTGATAACGAGTCGAATTCTTCGCGAATGAGCCACCTTTCAAGTTCCACTACTTCACGCAGAATAACAAGGAGCTTGGCTTTGAAAGTAAATTTGATAAATTTATACCAATCTATATAAATATATAATTTATCTTCCAGGAAAACACCGCCGACGATGTAATTAGTATGGCGAGTTCTACAGAAAGTAGTAAAAGAAAAAGGAAGAGAGCAAAAGAACAGATTTCCCCAATAGCCGGACTTAAAGTTATCCCCGAAGAAGTTGCGTCAGGTCAGTCAAACAATTCTAATAAATAAGTTGTAATAAAATTATAAACATAAACAATAGAATTTATTTTTGAAAGAATTAATACTTTATTAATTGTTCTAGGTTCCGAAGGGAGTGTTCCCAACAGTGAAACTGGCAAAAAGCAAATTCGCCATAAGAAATAAATGTCAATGAACTAAGCATATAATTTGTATAATTAAGGACTATGTATGTAGACCTTTTTTTAAGATAAATTGTAGTTTTTTGTGGACCAGGTCAAATGAAACAATAATATTTTTATCTCATCTGGTTTCGTCCATGGTTATGGGCATCATCGGGTGGACCAAAGATTGTGTGGTTTTTTATTGTTACATTTACGCTTTAAATAAAACAATATTTGTACATTGTGTTCTTTGTTTGTACTGTAGGTACAGTTGAGAAAATTTGTTTTATCCACTAATGTAATATAGAAATATATTGTTTAATTTAAAGTTCACAATAATTTTTTGGTCCACCTGAACACTGATCCAGAAAAAAAAATTGTTTAATTGAACCTGAAGCCCACAAAAACCACAGAATATAATTTGTTACACTTGTTTTTACTAATAGAATAAAAAGACGGTGAAGCTAAGAAACCATGAAGCAATTCATATAAACAGTTGCCTGTTGTTTAAACAAAATATATTTAATATCCATCTCATTTCGTGATGATGTTAAAAGAAAACTATTTTTATGTGTCCCTACTAATTGATGTATATTTTTTTCTTGCGGCAGTAAAAGATTGAATATAATGAAGATACAAAATTCAGAAACATTTTCGAGCTAATATACAGATAGAACCATAATAGGAGAAATGGTACGTACGATGCCGTAGAAAATTAGCGAACACAAGGAATTTGTACAGTGCGCATATAATTCGTTCACTTTTGCATTCGTGCGTAAACAGCGCTTCAGAGCGCATTTTACGAAATAAAATTGAATTAAAACATTGCAATCCGTTCTGTTGCCTGTAGCCTGTGATCTAGATTGGCGAAGCTGATTGACGAGATTTCTTTTTTAATTATTTGGATCTGGACCAACGTACCAAGAAACCTCACCAAATCGGGGTAAGTTATATTTTATATTTCATTTATTTATGTATTTATAAAGAAAAGTTTCACTTTAAGATTAAATCTAATTGTTTGTAAAGTTACACAAATTCATAAATTTTTGAAAGTGTATAAAAAAATCCTCAGGTTGGCAACAGGTTAATTCCCTGTTCCGTAAAATTTTAGAATTACGAACCCGACAACAAGCCTCGGAAACGGACTGATCTCACGACGACAACCAACGCAACGAAAACGGCAAAACGATTTACGAATTTTCTTATGGAACGTACGATCGCTCTATAGAGCTCGAGCTGCTCAGCAGCTAGCCGATGCCCTGTCAAAATATAGAGCTGACATAACAGCACTACAAGAAATCAGATGGACAGGGAATGGTGTTTTACAGAAGAAAGAATATGACGTACACTACAGCTGTCATACAAAACACCATGTGCTCGGGGTAGGCTTCCTAGTCAGCGAAAAAATGAAGTCTACCATCATCGGCTTTAACGCTATAAGCGAAAGGCTATGCACCCTTCGCGTGCGAGGCAAATTTACGAACATTAGCCTCATTAACGTTCACGGACCTACGGAGGAGTCCTCAGACGAAGAAAAAGAGACTTACTACGAACAAGTCGAGAGGACCCTCAATGCCTGTCCAAGGTATGACGTAAAAATCATCCTTGGGGATTTGAACGCAAAAATAGGTCGGGAGCCGGTATTCAGGCATTACGCAGGCACCCATAGTTTGCATGAGAACACTAATGACAATGGACTTCGAGTCTTAGAATTGGCAGCATCGAAAAACATGGTCGTTGCGAGTACCAGGTTCCCGCGAAAAGATATCTACAAAGCCACCTGGGTATCACCTGATGGAGTCACTCGTAACCAAATAGACCACGTGTTGATAGACCGTCGCCACTACTCGAACTTGATGACGGTACGAACGTACCGAGGCGCCAATATCGACTCGGATCACTATCTTGTTGGTATGGTCTTCCGAGGGCGGATTGCCTTGCGAAGACGTATTGCATCCGCCGATCAAGTTCGAATCAACACGGCTGCCCTGCGCAATGAAAATGCCAGTAACACCTTTGGTAATGCGTTAGGACTCGCCCTAGAATCGCTTGATTTAGGGAGAGTAAGTCCTGGGGCCAGTATGCTGGGCGTAGATGAGAAGTGGACACGCCTTAAGAATACTGTCATTAGTACTGCCAACTCCATCTTAGGCAGCAGTCGTAGAAATCGGAACGACTGGTTTGATGATGAATGCAAGCTAGCGACTGAACGTAAGAATGTTGCGTACCGAGCAATGCAGCAATCTCATAGAACGCGGGCACGCGAAGAAGAATATAAAGAGCTCAGAAGAATAGAAAAACGGCTTCACAGACAGAAAAAATCAGCCTGGGAGAAGAACTTAATCTGTGAAATAGAAAAAAGCCGAGAGCGAGGTCAGCACCAGGCGCGGAAGTTCTACCAATCCATCCGAAACATGACGCAGTACACACCACGCTGCACATACTGCAAGGACGGAGAGGGAAATCTGATCACCGATCCACAAAGCATACTGGAGCGATGGGAAGTGTACTTTAATGAATTGCTAAATGGTCAACTCACTGCAGAAGTGGAGGCTCCACTGCTTCAAGACGAATACCCTATGTTGCCGTCACCAAGCATAGAAGAGGTTGAGAAGGCTATAGACCGGCTAAAGAAAAACAAAGCCCCGGGAGCTGATGGTATACCAGCCGAATTATTTCAACACGGTGGGCCAGCTCTACGTCAGGCAATTCATGATATTATAGTGCACGTGTGGGAGCGTGAAGAAATGCCAGAAGACTGGCGAAAAGGTATAATATGCCCCATACATAAGAAAGGAGATGTCACAACGTGCAGCAACTATAGAGGTATCACGTTGTTGAGTACCGCCTATAAGATACTCTCCTCTATCCTACAAGACCGGATAACCCCATACGCTAAAACCATCATCGGACAATATCAGTGTGGTTTCATTCCAGGCAAATCAACAACTGATCAGATCTTTACCCTTAGGCAGACGATGGAAAAATGTCTAGAATTTAACATCCCAACATACCACCTGTTTATAGACTTTAAGGCCGCCTATGATAGCATAGCCAGGGTAGAACTTTACAAAGCCATGAGAGAATTCGGCATCCCAAATAAATTGACACGACTATGTAGGTTGACCATGACCAACGTAACAAGCCAAGTAAAAATAGCCGGATTGCTATCCAGACCAATCAACATCTTTAATGGACTCCGACAAGGGGATGGTTTGGCCTGCCTCCTCTTCAACCTGGCGTTGGAGAAAGCAATCCGTGACTCTGGCACGGCAACAAGAGGGACCATCGTTAACAGGTCCAGCCAGATACTGGCTTACGCAGACGACATCGACATCATCGGAAGAACCGAGCAAGCTGTACACGATTCCTTCATCCAGATCGAGCAGGCGGCACAAAATCTGGGGCTGCACATTAGTGAAGGTAAAACAAAGTACATGGTGGCGTCGAATGCGAGAGGAACAGTTGGTCAAACAATCAAGGTAGCGGAGCACGAATTTGAAGTGGTGCAATCCTTTAAATACCTTGGGTCAATAGTAGCAGCCGATAACAATATAGAAGAAGAAATACGCGGGCGGCTTCTCAAATCCAACAGAGCCTACTACAGTCTGTCAAAGCTCTTCAAATCCAGAAATCTCACCATAACTTCAAAACTCCTGCTGTACAGGACCATGGTTCTGCCAGTACTCACATATGGATCCGAGACTTGGGTGCTTAGCAAAAGGCACTCTGACCTCTTAGCCGCGTTCGAGAGAAAAGTCTTAAGGAGAATTGTTGGCCCCATATGTGAGGAAGGACGATTCCGGAGACGGTACAATCATGAATTGTACGCAATCTACCTTGAAGCAGATATAGTGACAAAAATTAGGCTCGGTAGACTTCGGTGGGCAGGGCACCTAGCTCGCATGAGCGAAGAGGAACCTGCTCGGAAAGTTCTTTGTGGTACATTCTATGGCAGACGACAGCGTGGTAGACCATGCTTGCGCTGGAGAGATGGCGTAGACCAGGACGCCCGGAGCCTTGGGGTGCGCAACTGGATGGCGTCGGCTCGAGACCGGGATAGGTGGAGAGACTTGTTGAAGGAGGCCAGGACCGGACCCCGGTTGTCGAGCCGATGATGATGATGATGATAAAAAAAAGAAAAAGAAAACAAAATTAATAGATAAGTCAAATGAGATCATAAATAGAAATATAATGCAAACGTTATAATAATATTAACTAATAAAACAATTTTAATATAACGAAATTTATCTCAAAGTGGTTGAATAAATTGGTTTTGAATGTGCTCGTGTTGGTGGTTCTCCTAAGTTTAATGGGTAGTGAGTTCCATAGAGTGGCATAGATAAAGAATGTGAATTGTAAACAATTGAATCTGGGTTGGATTAATATTGGTGTTCTTTGAAAGCTAATAAAATTTAGTGCAAAAGGATTAGTGTTCTGAACATAATTAGGTTGTCGAATGTGATGTCGATATCTGTAGAGAGTGGCTTGATATGTGATTAAAAAGTCGTTTTTGAAAATTATATCTTGCTAGGTTGTTGTAATTGGCATTTGATTTACGCCTTGTAATGAAGTCAACCCAGCAAAAAATCTTGCAAATATTTAAAAATACAGGTAATAAAAGGTATTTAACAAATAGCATCTTAATTTTGGAGGGCAAAGTGCTCTGTGTAGACCACAGAAACCGAAGACCATTGTAAACTTTCCCAATTAATACTGCAGCATGATCTGTTCAGGTAAGAGTATCGTGGAAGACTATATCTAAGGTACGCACCTTAGATAAGAATTCTATGGCTAACTGTATCTAATTTACGCTTGTAAATACATACAGACTTTGATTTTACTGGATTAAGTGATAAATTGTGTTTGAGTGCCCACTGTTGAATGATCTCTAATTCTCTGTTTGTCAATTTGATAGCACTACAAATCATATCCACTTGGCAGCTATAGTATAATTGTCCGTCGTCAGCAAACATTGCACATGTGTTTGCTGACAATATTTTGTAAGTGTAAATAAATAAATAAATAAATAAATAAATAAATAAATAAGTGGTGGAAGTTGAATTAGATAGAGTAAAAATAGAAGGGGCCTAAGAATTGAACCCTGTGGGACTGCAGCACCAGCAGGAACTCTAAAAAAAGTTGACTTTTTGTTTCCCACTGCAACACATTGACGGCCATTCAGGTAAGAATCCAAAAGTTTTTTAGTATTGGAATTATATTATATATACATATGTATATACTTATACTATTTACAATTTCAAAACAAAACTAGATGCAAATAAAACTAAATGCAAGCTTTGTTCGCGTTATTTTTGTGTAAAAAAATGGTGACTGTCAAAATTTCTCAAGTGTGAGAAAAATCTCACTCACGTACCGAATAGTATGTAACCTGATGCTTTTTGTGTACATTTTTAAGAAACATAAAGTTTGACTTACTTGTGCAAATAAAGTAAAACAAAAATTATTTACTTTTAATTCTATTTTTAAAAAATATTTCCTTAACCATTAATTAAATGCATTCCAAAAAGTCTTACTGCAAAAAGTTATGTTCCGATAGTTCTAATTCTAAGCCTTTCATAAGTGTTTACCAAGTCCTCAGGCAATTATTCGATTTTTTTATTAGAATATTTTGCTCGCGTAGCAGTTTCTTAACATCTGATTTCAACCAAACATCATTTCGGAAATTTTTGGATGTGAAGTAATTGTTTTCCTATATTTTCTAAACAAAATAATATTCAGGTGCCTGCCAGACAAGCGGAAGAACGAAGTTGCGTGAGCGGGACTGACTACAGGAAGACTGTTAAGACAGGCGCTTGCCAGACGGCTGGACATATCCTAAGCAGAGCAACAAAGTTGCTTGAACAGGACTAGTAAAAACAGCCCTATCGAGGTATCCGGTCGGAACGTAGAACTCCGAGTTTATACAAATAGCAGGATTTTTGTACATTTTTAAAGAACGCACACTATAGCATTTTGGGTGGATCAAGTGGTTTTTTAGTGACATTTTTGAAAATTAGCTAAAAGAACTTTTATGAAATCGAAAAAATTTCCGTTCCGAACGGATACCTCGATAGGACGGCTGATTATTAAATTGAAAAGGTGAGTGAAACGATAATGTGCAGGCTATAGAGTTTTGGCGGTCACAGACTGCCACTGAGGGTCATGACCGCCAAAACAATTTTATCCGCAATCGTTTTTACTCTCTTTATTGAGAAAACCTCTTGACCACATGGAGCTTTTCAGACTTTCTTCATACAAATCGCATTTTATGCAAATCCATCACTGCCGAAGACGTGGATTTTCTCCATTTGCAACTTTAATTTACACAAATACTCGTATACATAGAGCTCCCAAGGTCTGCTCTACTTTTCTGTACCTAACTAATCAACAAAGGTCTAAGGATCCGTAAAATAATATAGGATAATATCGTATCGAAATATTCACCAATCAACACGAGTAGAGGGAATTTTAATAATTTTACCCACTCGGACCACCTCAAATATCATGCGGTACATACCATGTACAAAAACCCAGACTCATTTGAGCCTTTCAAACTTGCACCTGTTTAGAAAAGTCTTCATATAGCAGTAATTAATCGAATGAAATTGGCTGCTGTTCAGCAACTAACCAAGCAAATGATCCTCCAACATCGTCTAACCTCGCTGTTCCCAACAAGAACAGTGTTACTGAGTCTCACTTGGTGCCCAACACGCTTTCGAGTCAGGCTCGTTTCACACTTATGAAGTTTCATTCGTTGAGGTCGATATTAGGTTCCTATTGGACTTTTGCAGCCTTGTTTACACACATGTGGTTTGTATTAGGTTTATACTCGGCGAACCAATATTAACTAGAGAAAGAAAAAACAACGAACAAAAACAACAAATATAATATAAATAACGAAAACGAACCGAATAAGAACCTTGCAAGTGTGAACGCTCTCATTACTTTGTGTGCCCTAGAGACCCAATAGAAACCAAATGAAACTTCATGGTGTTGCGGGAGCATTTAGTGCTATGGGGTTTTATTAGGCGTCTATTGGGTTTCTGTTGGGTTCGTATTGGGTCGTTTTCATCGGTTCACACTTATGAGGCAGATTCTCCATTTTTAGCGACATAAGAATCACACTATCTAAAGAACAACACCAACAATAAAAGCAGTACCAGAAGCAACTCCACCACCAACACCTTCAACAGCAACACCATCAGCAGGAACACCACCACCAGCAATACAACGATCAGCAACGCCGATTGCAACAACTCTAATAGCATCAACATCAAAAGTAGCAGAAACATCAACAAGGGCACAATCTCCAAAACAACGAAGCCAAGATCATAAGCATTTGTCAAGTTAGCGGTAAGTTTTGTCACCTATCATTTTATTAAATGCAAATACAAAACAATTTATTAAACAATTTAGAGAAAAACAAGAGACAATTAAACTTGATTTCAAAGTCAGACAACCCTTTTAATAAAAAAACACTATTTGCTCCTTAACTCATGAGTTACTAAACACACTGAAACAATATTTCTCCTTTGGCTTTGGTTAACTTTTCTCATTAATAAACAAATAATAACTTCCCGCTCTTTGTTATCTTATCTCTCTCTTTATTTGTCAAATCGTACTAAAATGCATTAAAAATTCGGGTTATTTTATGCGACAGCACTGACTGACTTGAAATTTGAAAAGAGAGCGTATTATGAGAATGATCTCTGGAAAGGGAACATTTTCAGAAATTCATATCATAAAGTTATTTTGCCGATTTCGTATTTATTTCATCACTTGAACGTAACACACTTTGATTAAGAGAAATTACGAGTTATGCGGTGTGTTACAGTTAACTCATTGTTGTTTGGTGTTTATTAATAGGGTGAGAATCTTTGGTAACAAAGCCAAACTTTATTTTAATAATCCAATTGTCCATGAGGAGTTCATGGAGGCTCTTATTAAAAATAATAAAGTGGAAGGCTTCTCCTATACACTTAAAGAAAAAAAAACGGACAACTTAATTTTGAGAATACTTACTTTGGACCGTTGGAAATTCTACACGAAATTGAGCGGAAGTTGTCTGAAGTAGTGGACAAGGTATTCGATTTCGAAACGATTTTCCTTGCCAGACTTAACTCAAACATTTGTTTATATTTATTTCTGTATTTTTTTTTGTTATTTGTTGTGGCATTGCTTGCGTTTGTGTGCACAACTGTTGTGGTTTGCATACTTTAGTGTTGTTGTAATTCCATGTTAAAACACAACTGATCAACCATATGGCTGTGGTGGGGAACTAAAGTCATATTCGAGTGGACGTTCGGAGGGCCCTCCGAGTGAAAAAAAACCTTCCTAAATTGGTCGATTGGCTGTGCGGAGTGATGTTTGGCAGTGCTAATTTGCCTTCTTGAATTGAAGTGAAAGTGTTGGGAGTGCTGTCACAATTTACTACCACATATCACCTATCCGATTTTGGTCGTTCACAAACTCATACGATACAAACGTATCTAAAAAGCTAATCTGGTGTGCACGCGAACGTGCTCATTGTGTCACCATGGAAGCCAGATCCCCCCACCCGACGACTTCAAGCCGAGCATATTTCATGCCATCTTCCGTGGTGTACACCCTCTTCCCGTTTCACCCTCTTCTTACAATCTTTTCGTTTTGCTTGTGTTTACGATGTTCTTGATCGGATATTCACTCAAGGTTATTTTTTTGTTCTTTCTCTATCGTTTTCTTTTTGTGCAGTACCTATATTGATCACTTATATCTCATTATGCGTTTATTCAACTTTTTTTTTTCTCCAACTTTCCTTTTCCACCCAACCACCCACAAAAAAACTACTTCTTTTCTAATATCTACATTATCATAATTTCTAAAAATTCAATTCGTCTCTTGTGCACTCGATTTAAATCAATATCAAACCACGTTAGTAAAAGTAATACTTGCCTGCGCTGCGACTTGCCCACTCATTCGACTATCAACTCGTTCAAGTGATTTGAAAACGAAATGTGTCCATTCGAAGCATACACACAAAAAAAAAGTATAATTTCAATTCCAATGAACCATTTCGTTCAACTGAGCTGAGAACGAAATGAAGCAAATTGTAAGCTAATACTCAAGTTCGATTTATGTTTACAATTACACTCAATAGAGTGTAAATGTAAAACGTAAAAGTATTATTCAATCGAGTGGCTAAGTATGAAAATTATATTGGTCAAGTCACGTCGCTGCCCGCTCCGCCCGGGTTTTGGTGTGTGTTCTGTACGTACTGGTCGTCGTAATTCGTATGCTTAAGCTAACGAAAACGCAAGGCGAAGAGACTTGCAATATAGCAATAGCATAGTCATAGGCGTTATTGGTATGGCAAGAGTTCGTTGTTGTGTTAAGTGATTTAGATAAAGGATCTGTGAGGAAAATCTCAAAAATGTTCGATTCGTGCAGGAAGAATATGAACGAAATGCGAAATTCATACAGATTTGCTGAATGGATGGACTGAGTTTTTTTTTCTTGTTTGAACTTGGGAAAAGGATTATTTGGCACGAGTACGATAACTTTGGCGCCAAGAATTGATAACGGTTTTTTGTAGAACAGTTCAATACAAGCTTTTTTTATAATGGGTGGGGGGGGGGGGTCTATCTTCCTCCGTTTGGGTGGGAGGGGCAATTTTATAAAAACAGTGCTAAACATTTAAAACAAATATTAAAAAATAACGGTAATACTTACAACTAAGTTTTATATCTTTTTTTAAAGCCAATACTTTTTTCTATTAGATGTTTTTTAAATCAAGTGAAACCTATGCATAGTCTTTGAAAAAAACGGACTTTAAACTCAAAAATTGCGAAAAAAAAGGTAAAATAAAACTTTGAAGTGTGATTTTTCAAAACTGTAAAACAAAATACTACTTTTTTTTATAAAATTCGTCGCTCATATTAATTTTAAATCATAAACTGAAAACAAAATGATTTTATGTTTTCTGGTTTTTGAGAAAATGGAAAATTACTAAAACTACTTTTTTATAAGAATTTTCGGCACGAGTACGATAACTTTGGCGCCAAGAATTGATAACGGTTTTTTGTAGAACAGTTTAATACAAGCATTTTTTACTATGGGTGGGGGGGGGTCTATCTCCCTCCGTTTGGGCGGGAGGGGCAATTTTATAAAAACAGTGCTAAAAATTTAAAACAAATATTAAAAAATAACGGTAATACTTACAACTAAGTTTTATATCTTTTTTTAAAGCCAATGGCGCAAAATTATAGTCAATATAACACGGTCCTAAAAAGAATTTAATACTTTGTTAACGTTTTCACAACCTATAGACAGATAAAGCTAACTCTTTAATGAAGCATACTTTAAAACCAGGAAATCTCCATTTTATCTTTTTAGATCCGAGTCTAATTTTCTGACAGAAAAACTGAACTCTCTCTAGAAAGAGAACGAAACTACACACAAACACTATTTAATTCCAACAACAAAATCTCTCACTGGAAGATATTACTGGAAAGTCCATAAATTGTTTATTATATGATACAAACTTATCACCTGGTGATAATGTTAAGTTGATGTTAGTTAGGATTAACTTAACTGATTTAAAACGAGGCGACTATAGTTTTGCGCCAATACTTTTTTCTATTAGATGTTTTTTAAATCAAGTGAAACCTATGCATAGTCTTTGAAAAAACGGACTTTAAACTCAAAAATTGCGAATAAAAAGGTAAAAGGTAAAAGGCGCTCAATCCACCAGCTTCACAAATGTTTACATCAATTAATGAGATTGTTGAAATTATTAAGCAAAGCAATGCTAAAAAGTCTTCAGGTGCAGATAAAATCTCCAATTGTCTAATTAAAAAAGTGTCTCCTTCTGATCCTATATCTTCCAGAATTTCTATCATCATCTTCCATTACGTTACGTATCTAAATTATAGTTCATCATGGTTGATGACTTCTTGCTTTTCAGCATGAAATTATAGCCATGACTTCTGAAGAAGATAATTATTATATTGTCTATAACAATAAACAACTTGCCTATATTAAGTTCACTAATTAAATCGAAGACTTGAGTTAGGTGTACCAATTTTTAAACAATTTATTCTAAAACGAAAGTTTATAAATGTGTATTTTGGTAAAATTAATTTTATTTCATTCATTGCATATCTGCAACATTGAACTGTGTTGGACTTGACATTGATGATATGTTATTATTATTAAAGCATTGACTTTTAGCTTAATAAGCAAGAAATATGTAACATATTGGTATGAATTTCCGAAACGAGTAGTTGACTGCCGAGCTGAATATTGTTTTTGTTGATGATGTGATTATCAGTTGTTATAAAAGTTTTGCTAGGTATTAAGGTCTAAACAAGTTTGTTTATAAAAATGTTCAAAATGTCACGATTAGTTGTTCCCTTTAATGTTTTCAATTTGATATTAATTTTAAATTTAAAGTAAGAAAGGTGATAACATTTAACATATAATATGTTAAATCCCATTTTTTTTTATAATATTTAGCTGGACAGATGCTATTGGGCCTAATCCAATTAAAAGCGTATCATCCGAAAAAGAGAACAGAGTAAAAACCAAACACCAGGAAATGTGGAACATTGTTAAAAGCATCCTTGAAAGAAGAGACATTTTAGAAAAAAAATCACAAAATCAAAACTTTTCAACCAATTACCCATCAGAAAAGAATTCAACACTGTTTTCCAACTGGGGTCTATATTGTTTCGGAAATAGTTGTCACAAATCCAATTATAAGAATTTAAATTACATACAGCAAAACTACGAGTTTAATATTGAATTGAGCAAATTGCTGATGAAGGAGTTAAATAAATTATCTGTGTTGGAAAAAGTGTGTCAGGATCTGCATTAGATTAAAATAATTTTAATAATTATGCTTATATATAGTTTTAAACAAGAGAATAATTCAATAAAAGTGTTATAATATATACTTGTCTTGGTCTTTCTTATCGAAAGTTGCGCTGCGCCGAACTTTCTTTGAAAACTTCTAAGTATTTTCCTATCGTATCGTGCCGAAACCCGGTGACGGGAGAAGTAAGAACAAAGATTCAATTATTTTAATTTTTTAAAATGAAAAAAAAAATTATTTGTAGGTGGGCGAATATTTCAAAATATTAATATTCCGTGGTCCATCACTTTTAATTAAGAAATACTCATAATTTTTAAAACATTTTGTGTTATGAATCTTTAATAAAAGCTGTCTTACTTCTGACATCTCCACAAAATATATTTTGTTATAAAATATAACCGTATAATTTCAAGTTGAACACCAATAATATCATTACCATCGTATGTCACAAGCCCTACCTTTGTAATATTATCAGAATATTTTAGTGAAATAAGAAAACGGTCGAATAATCTAGTTACACAAGTTTGGTCAAGTAAATATGAATAGCTTATTTTGTGCAGTAATTTTTTTATATACTTTTATCAAGTAATATAAGAGTTGTCTAAGGAGTGTCCCACAAAAAATGATAAATTATTGTCTACCAGAAGTAAAAACCTGGATAAATTAAATTAACGATCGAAAAAGATTCACCTTTTTCCTTATAAATAGCGGTTTTTATTGTTGACTTTTAAATATTGGCGCTTTTACTATGTGTTATTTTTCAAATCGAATGAACAGTTACAGTATTCGTTCATTGATATCATCATTACCATAATGAGCAATTTTTTATGAAATATAGAAGTACAAAATAAAATTTTTTTGTCAATGCATGTAATTTGATCGCATCTGTATTACAAACTACTTTTAATTTGCATTCTTTATTTAAATTCAATTATATTCACCTAAAACACCTTTCGATATCATTGCCAAGCGTCCTTTTCTAAGCCATGATTACCATGGTCATCTTTGCTTGGATGGCCAAATCAATATATATTTTGAGCATCACAACTTGAGAATAGTAGCATTTACTCATCTTGATCGTTATTCAAGCTCCAATGACGAATTTGTTTTTAAGTTAGAATTTGTTAGAAAGAAAAAAAATGTTATTGGAGTTATCCTATTCACCGGTGGGGGGACCGCCTGCAGTGGTATGGACTTACTCGAGCGCGTCAGATATTGATAATAGATACACCCCAAGGGTCTCTGATGACTGTTGTATGTTAATCTGCTGGTTTGCGTGGTGGGGGTGGTTATTCTGACGTATTGAAAAATGGTAAAAAAAAATTTACTCGAGCGCGTCAGATTTTCATAGGGGATGTTGAGTGAACCCAAAAGAAGCTACCATATCAAAGACTGACGTTTCGGACGTGACGCAAGCTTGTGGTGAACCCAAAAGAAGCTACCATATCAAAGACTGACGTTTCGGACGTGACGCAAGCTTGTGGTGGCCATTTGAAAATGCAAAAAAAAAAATCGCCATTTTGAAATACTCGAGCGCGTCAGATTATCATACAGATGGTTCAGCTTGATGTCCTAGGCGTGCTGACCCTTAATCTGACGATTATATGGAGGGGTTTTCTTAATCTGACGGTTAAACAACGTGTTGTCATGATTTTTTGCCAGTATGGTCATGTCTTTCATGGGAATTTTGTTTAGAATCAGCATAACCGCTGCACCGATTTTGAAGAAATTTAGTAAAGTTTTTTTTTACCTAATTAATACAAATTTCGCTCTAAAAACAATTTTGAAGTTAATTATTTCTCAAACTTTTATACGCATATCCAACGAAATTTTCTGTATGCTTTCATTTTGTTTTGAATCTTACCCATTTCACAATACTAACAATTTTCAATTCCAATATTATTCCGACTTGAACACAAACTTAAGATGTTAAAACTTTGAACTTTCTTTTTCATGTATTATTTGTAAATATTTTCTACGATAGGCAGACAATCAAAAATGCCATAAAGCAGGGGTGAAAGCTCTACTTGGGGTCTGCGGACAGCTCTGATAAGCGGACAATTTTCATAAGGGGACAGTTCCCATAAACGAACACATTTTCGGGAACCAATTTTTTTTATCAAATTTCTTCAATGGACCCGGACACTTTTTTTTAACAAAAAGTCTCCCATGAAGGGACACAATATTAAAATTAAAAATTGTTGTTGTATAAAAAATAAGAAACAGAAAGATTCTAAAGATAAATTAATTTTCAGAACAGTTTCCATTTTTGTTTATAACACGAGCAAAGCTCTCATAAACGGTTCTCCTATGCTACTGCTTTTTTGTCGGTAACCGTGATGTCCGCTTATGGGATCATTCACTGTATAACATTCTGGCACAACTTATTAAGAGCCACAATATACCATGAGCAACCACAAAAACGGCGAGGCGCCAGAAGAATTAACTATTCCGTCTGGGTATTGGTATAGTGACGGCAAAAAAATAGCAACCATCCAATGCGCCTAATCGAAGAAAACAAAAATTTGTTTTCAACCACCAGGTGCAGTTGCGCCCGGCGACCACAAAAACTGTGCGTTTCAAGCAACCCTTTTCATCGTTTTCAGAAGCAAAGAAATACTCGAGCGTTTGACGGACGGTCTGAGTAACGGTGGTTGCGACCGAGAAAATCAGAAAACTACGTTGACAAGAGCTACTTCTGGGTCCGCAACAACGAAATAAATTTTTGAACTGGGAAGGTAGTTATCAGAATAAGAGCAATGACGAAAGGAGCTGGTACCTACAATATTTTTACTAACGGTGTTTGCAAGGCCGTAGCCAGACAATTATTTCGGGGGGGGGGGGGGTTTATACTTATTCCATACACCAATCAATCTGTACCTTTCTGTAGATGTAATAAATAAAATTAGTACAGCCCATTCACCCAAAATCCACCAAACACGACTTTTAGTTGCGATAATGATACTATTCTATGTATAAGGCAAGTTATGGATTCGTCAAAAAAAAAAAATTGAGATAACAAATAAACATGATATTGCGATGATAGGGAAGTAGACAAAAGTGTGTTGGAAAATTCTGTTCGTCCGACTGCCTGTTTGCAGATCTGCAGCCTTAATGGATAGGCTGATTTGCAAACTTGGTTCAGAGTGTTTATTTAGTAGTCTCGCACTAGGCGTTGTTGAAATTGGAATTTTAGCTCTAAAACAATGGTAAATGTCATATAACAGTTTGTTAAAACTTAATTTTTCTAAAAATGGCCTTTACGATTTTGATAAAACAGTCTAGATTTATCTTAAAACAGTACCTCCCATAGAACCGATTTTTTAAAATCAGAATTTCTCGCTAACAACAAAATCGATTTTAATTAAATTTAAAATTTAGGAAGGTTTTTATTTCCAAATTCATATACATAACTTTTTAGATTTTTTGAATATGTTGGAAACGCGAATATCGAATTTTTTCAGATTTTTTTCCAGATGAACTACAGATTTCGACATACTAAAAAAATTGCAAAATATTTTTCAAAAATTAAAAAAGAAAACGGTTTAAAAAAAAACTGCTTTAACGATTTTCAATATTTTTTCCTAGGTAGAGTACTGCTAATAAAATACAATTGCATACTTAGTTTTTCAAGAAAACTCTCAAACAAATTTGAAAAACTAAAAAATTTTTCCAATATTTTTTAAAAATAATTTTAAGTTATTATTTATTAGGTAGGTACATTTATCATCACTCTTTAAGATTTTATTATAAAAAAAAGTATGTAAGTATATCATTTTTATAAAATTAAATTTAATCTTCTGGCCTTCTGTGCTGCAAATATGTCCAAAACTTTCTTAGTGTCAATCTCAATTTGTCGATGAATTGACATTAATGCCAATCCTGTTAGTCTTTCTTCGCCGGTAGAATTTCTAAGGTAAGTTTTTAGACGTTTCATCGTCGAAAAATGTTCTTTCCGGTGTACACGTTGAAACCGGTAGAGTCGCCAAAATGTTGAGAAGCTTGTGGATGTTAGGAAACAGATTCTTATTGCATTCCCCAAGAGCTGTTATTGCACTCTTTGAACGCTCTGTATCTTTTTGTCTATGGCATTTTGTCTTCCATAACGTAAACTCAGCTTCTAAAGTGTCCCAATCCAAAAAAGATCTATAAAATTTGAAGTTTTCTTCGTTGTAATTTTGTTCATATTTGCCGCCAAAGATCGATGGAATTAAAATGCACAAAGAGGAAAGTATGGACTTATGATTTTCAAATCTTATTTTAAGCTGACTTAAAAAAATCATCTAAAAGAGGAATCATTATACTTATCCTAAAATAGGTTTCAGGATCCGTTGTGCTCAAGTTTTGTCTGTGCTGTTGCTTTGACACAATTCGTGGAGTTTGGAGTTTTTCATCCACAACACATATTACGTTGTTGCTTATTCCTTTTTCCTATTGCTGGCAAGAGAATAGAAACGCATGGAATGAACCGGCTAAAATGTTGCAAGTTACAATTGCAACTATATAAGTGGAATAGCGAAGTTGAAAACTAATGCGCACAAGGACACCATTAGTTTATTTGGAAGGGAAATAAGAATATACGTTTATAACTACTATACATATTGTTTCATGTAGATGCATACACACACCTATCTAGGTATACTAAATTTCCTTGAGGCGTTTAGTTATTCATCATGTGCAATCGAAGCAAAAGTAACCTGGCATCCTGAGGCTGTGTTGTTTGAGGTTGTATTTAAAAACTGTTAGAGCTACCTTACTAAATTCATCGAAAATTATGTTGGTACCTAACTACGTAGGCTGTAAACTATAATCAGAAAGTTTTGAACATAATCACTAATTATTTGAGCACAAATTTCATACTTATGCGGAAAAGGTTGATTTACAGATGCATTTCTAAAAAAATTCGGGGGGGGGGGGGTTGAACCCCTGTGAACCCCCCCCCTGGTTGTTTGCGAACGAGAAAATCAGAAAACCTCAGAAAAAAAACTTTCCATATGAATATATTACTTACCACTTTAACAGTCCCGAAAATCCCGGGATTCTGATATTTTGTTGAGTAAAACGCGAGATAAAACGTAGATATGGAAATGAGAGGGATTTTTTCAATTGACCTTTGAGCGGGATTTTTTATAATAGGTCCCCCGGTTAATTGCGTAAAACAAAGCATTTTTGGTTGCCCTAATTAACCGAGATTACCAAATGTAAATGTATTAATGTACCTACCTTTTAAATTTTTTTTTCTCAATTTAAGAAAACATCATGCACATTTTTAAAATACTGGGACATTTCAATTTATTGCCCTTAATCAGATGGTTGAAGATGTATACCAGAACTTATATAAATACATATTTTAAATTAAAGACTTAAAGCTAAATACTTACTAAGAAAAAATTAAAATACGATTAAATAATAAAATAATATCATTTTATGTATTTACAATAAAAAGAAAAGAGGACGTAGGTAAGCCAAATTTCAAATATGAAATAAAATAGCAACTTTTGAAGAATACCCTTATGCATTAAAACTATATTGACAACACATCAGGTACATGTAAGAATTGAGAAAGATAATCAAATTACTAAGATCTAAGGCAAGATAAATATAAAAACATGTAAAAGTCTATATAATTATTCTTATACTAAAGTTGAAAGTTCGTGTTGTGATGTACTGGTTACATTGTCTAAGGTCTGTGGTAGCCCTGGACTAACAGATCCACTAGCCTCGCGGCCACCCATAGGAACACATCCATTTGAGAGTACTTTGGGAGTTGGAGGCGTAGCCGTTGACGGTCGTATGGAATATCCAGCGGCGCAAGAATGGTTGAAACTTCCATGTGAATGGTTTGGTGAAAGTGGTGTTACAGATGTTGGATGGATTTGGACATTCGAGTGGCTTGTCGAGTTAAGATTCAAGTTATTGGAGTTGGAATGATTCAAAAATTGCACTGGAGGTGTGATTGCGCTAAGCGCTGACATATTCATAGAATGATTTCGAACACATATCGTTTTCTCTTTCTGCCAGACGAAGACGTTATGCACCATTGCCCCTCCACAGAAAACAATGCCGATTCCGATTAGAATGCTTGTAATTATAGCAGGTGTGGAGTGGAACTGAGTAAAAGTGTAGAGAATTATACCTGAAAATATGAAACAATATATGTATGTAGCATTCAAATAATTTCAAGTAAATTTAACATATTTTCGGCGTTGTAAGAATGGCTGTTTTTTTATTTGTTATTTTTAAATATTTTTATATTTTATATTAAAGTTAAATATTAAGTTATATTTTCTTAGTTCGGATTCATAGTGCTCAAAAAATTATGCAGACTGCAAAAAACAATCAAAAATAATATTTATTATAATAAAAATAAACA
This sequence comes from Baccha elongata, assembly GCA_951217065.1. Lineage (NCBI taxonomy): Eukaryota > Metazoa > Arthropoda > Insecta > Diptera > Syrphidae > Baccha > Baccha elongata. The sequence goes on along the minus strand of OX578272.1, from coordinate 48,919,030 downwards.
AATTGTGTACCAACTTCACTTCTACATGCTCTACTTTATTTTTAAATGTTGACTTAACAAAAAAGTAAAAATAAATGATTTTACCACTGTTTAATTATCTATTAATATGTTTTCAACATATTTGTATGTTATAATGAAAAACAAGAAAAACACCTTCGACTCCAAAATCATAAAAAGTAAATTTTGATTTGTATTTGTATATAACTTTTGAAATATTAAAGATACACTAGGCTCGCCGAGCGCCAACGGTTGAAATTCGATCATATACATGCATTGGAAATTATTTTTTTTTGCTGTGATTTCAATTTTTTTTTCATCTCAAATCAAAGTTTTGGCATCTAGCCGGTGAGCCGTTTGGGGGAGAGGTTGTGCCATCTTACCCATCTTAGGGGCCCAAGAGGCCAAGGTCCAGGGACCCCTACTTAGGGGAGGCCCTCAAATGATTGATTAAAAATAAGTTCTATCTTTCTTCTGAATTTCGTTCGAATCGAAATCGAAGTTCGCGTTGAAAATCACGTAGATTTACAGTACAGTTAGAAGAAATTGGAAAGTTCAGTTCAATCATTGTATATATGTACATTTCTATAGTATTTTCATGCTGAATAATCACCGCCTAGCCATCTTAAGAAACTTGTTAGTAACACATTTTTAGGTTCGCGTATTTACTAGGTGTCTATTCTGTAACAACAGTCGTAAACATACATGATTTTTGTTTTGTTTACGACTTTTGTCAAGGAAATATGGATTTTAGAGCTAATAAAATACATTAAATATTGTTAATTTTTTTTTTTTTGACGACTGTTGTTAGGGTAACAGAATAGACACTTAGTAAATGTAAGAACCTCCAAATGTGCGGTTCACAACTTTCTTTAGATGGCGCTGCTCTATGATTGTACTGTAGAAATTTATATACAGTGGTTCAAGTAATTGTGAGTTGCCAACAACAGAAACTTTAATCTTCGAAAATATATCTCAAGAGTTCAAGACCCGTATGTATTCTGAAGACATTTTATCAGAAAAAGTGGGCGATATATGGATTCGAAAATGGCCAGAATTTTTCCAAAATAAAAATTCTGATTTTACCGGAACCGCGTTCAATTTTCCTGATTCAAGCGGAAAACATAAGATAATAAAAATATTTTCACTCGCAAGCTTAAAAACGGTGAATGTATTGAAAGAAAATGGCTTTTGTCAGAAAAATATGTGTATTTTTATATTGCTGCCGTCTACTTAGTTTACGTAGGTAACACAAAAGATACTAACTTGGTGTGTTTCCACATGGTATAAGGAATTTAACAAATGTCATTTTTCATTCTAAGATTAAGATGATTGAGTGTGACCAGTTGACCAGTAAATGCAAGAATTCACAGTGTTCTATCAAGAGGATATTAATCTAAATGAGCCAGTTTCAGAATGTTTACATTTGAGGCACTACTTGAAAAATATTGAAAATGAATCCACGCAACGCAGCAAAGTCGATTCACCTGAGTCTGTTCTCTAATGATGGCGACCTTAGCCTTGATGCGAATTGTCGTGCCTCTAACGACAAATCCACATCCGAAAAGACGCTTCTTTTGCTCGTGTTAACGGTTACTGAAGTACATATGTAGATATAACAGTTTTGCATCTTTCTTTTGCACTGCTCATCCCATCGCACTTCTTGCATGGCGGTGATGTCTACTTTGTAGCAATCTTGGGCCTTCGCAAAAAGTTCGGTTGCAAATGGTCTGTATTGTGACAGAATAGTCCACTTGCAGATCCGAAGTTCACTCCGACGGAACAATCCCCAACCAGGAGGTATAGCATAGCTACAAATATGTCGTAGTAGCCCGTACAAAGTAGTAGCCCGTGACTGGAACTGTAGACTGTACCGCTGATTTCATCTGCGAATTTCCTCCGATGCCACCTTGATGAGAGGAGAAGTCTCGTTAGCTGCTCCCAACAACCTTTCAAAGGAATTGGTTGCCCAGAGCTCGGGACTCGGAGGTAAAATCAAAAGTGTTTTGATTTTTTGTCACATGTTACAGATTCATGTCAAATGACTGACCGTGTAAAGTTCGCTTAAGAGTAGGATGACGGAACTTATATCTTGTGATGTCAGAATGTCACGAACTCATTTCAATGACAGTGTAATTAATTCACATTTTGCACAATTCAAAACCAGCGGAGAATTAGGAAAGAATTATACAGGATATAGCAACCCAGATAAAACGAATGACATTTTGCCAGACGATATATGAAGGTGAAATTACTGATATCTTAAAGAAGTTATACAAAGCGATTTAAAACCAATTTTCAGGATAACTTGACATACCTAATTTATACATAATGCTCAAATAGTAAGCGCACTCACCTGTTAAAAATATGGGTATAGATATAAAGAATCCACCAACCGCACAAACTCTACTCACACTTGATTTTTGCAAGTACTTGTTGCTTCTGTAACAAAATCTGCGAAAATTTCAAGTTTATTTAAAGTTTTTGAATTAAATTATTTTACAAATTATTTACCTCCCATTAGATGTGGAACCTCTAATCAATTTCACTGCAAAAAGAAATTGAATGGCACATACGAGTAAACAGCACAAGTTCAATGACAATGACAAGGCACACAAGGCCAGAGTAACATCATAAACTATAATATAGTCCTCTGAAGTAGCTGGTGCTATAGGTTGTAGCGGTAGCTCCCTTCCGCCAGGTGAAATTTTCAACAAAAAAATTAGTGACAATAACGCTAATAGTAAAGAAACTGAAAATATCAAATTAAACAGTTGATAAATATTTAAATTCATGTTTTCTTACCTAAACAAAGGAGACCTAAACTAGTTAGGGCTTCACGAATTCCTGGGCCCTGTTTCGGATGATACCCCAAGCTAAAATTATTACAGTTGCTATAGGGATTGTTACAACCGTTGGTTGCAAGTAGATTGAGATTATTGCTTATACTTGTTGGAGTAGTTGGGGCTATATTTAGTAAATTTGTCAATCTTGCCCCTCCATTTGCAATGCCCTTCGGTGGTATAGTCGATGATGATAGAGTAGATATGTTTAGCGGCTGTGGAGGTCTTGGATGAAGGCCTCTAGCATGTGGACGAGATTGCCCTGATGGTTGAATAGGAGGCATATGTTTCAACATTTGTTTGTTTATTTAATAACTTGTCTGGGTTTGTTTTTGACTCCTAATATTAACTGAAAGGTCATTATTTTCGCAGAACGTACCAACATTTTTTGAATTTTATTCATATTGGATATTTATATTTACTTCACAGCATCACATCTATAAATATTGAAGATGATTGTAAATTTATTAAAATTTTGTTTAATATATTTAAATTTATTTCAACTAACATAAGACAAACATAAGCTGATGCTGTAATTTCTTAAATGATAAGAAATAAGGTCGCACGAACTTGCACTCGTGAGAAATTCGTATGACCTGCTTCTTGGAAAAAAACGTTTTTCTGTAAATATTTAATTTTTTGCAATAAAAAGGCTCTGAATATCAAATATCGTCAAATAATATATAAATTTCTAAGGATGTATAATATAAAATTTATAAATTAAATATATTTTACAGAAAATACTTTTTTCCAAAATGTTTGATTGCAGCTTAGATTTCAAGCTTAGCAGAACTTTTAATTCCTGTCGTAGAATTTTTAACTGTTACTGTTACGGCCATATTATTCAGTACCTAGTTTAAAACTTAAATCCAGGTGTAGGCTCTGTGAACTTGGCACCCGACTTTGGAAAATCGAGTTTTTTTTTGTTGATTCTTATAGATATTCGTTTGAAGTGTATTGTAGTGAAATTTTTTTCGTTCGTAGTAACTAAAAAAAAAAAACTATGAGACTTTGAAAAAAAAACCCTGCACCCCGTTTTATATTATTTACCCTCGAATTTAGTGATTGATTCTTCATTTGATTTCGTTTGTAGTAGCGTTTTTTCGTTTGTAGTAACTTGATGAATAGATTTTTTTTCAATTCATAATTCACCAGCTAGCTTATGAATTAAATATTTTTTTAATTCATAATTCACTAACTAGCTTATAAATTAATTTTTTTCCAAATCACTCAAGTCAATAGTTAGCTTAAGGCTTAGTGTTTTTTTAATTTATGAACTCGCAACCCTGCTCTCAGGAAATTATTAGAAAAAGGAGTCGTAAAGTTACAGGCTCATTTGGAAATTCGTTCTTTCTGTGAACAACAAATGAAAGCTATTTTAGTGAAGGAAGCCAACTTAGACAATGGGCCATATTCATAGTTGTTTAACAAGTTCTTATTAAATTGGTTTTTAAGCTAAGCTCGAGTTTTTTGCTATGTATAGAAAATTTAAAGCCAAGTCTAAACGAAAAACTCGAGTCTAACTTTAAACTGGACCGAACCCATGTTTAAGTTGTATTTAACTCTGATAAAAGTCAGAAAATGGTACACAAATGAAATGATTTGTTGAGGGTCCCGAGTGATTTTCTTTTTCTTGAAAATAAAACGTTGGTAATTACCACTTTACGAACTTTTCAGTCATTGAACATGAAACGTCGGACAAAAAAAGATTTCAATCGGAGTTCGATTTGTAAAAATTGTAACAGATGGAAATGCTGAAGATTGTGAGGAATATTTTGTCAATTTCCAGTGCAATACTCAAGTTTTTAGAAGACGCCCGGAGTCTTCTCTTGAAAAAATTATCTGATGAAAGTTAGAAAACGGTTGTTCTGCAATGGAAGGATGAGAAGGAGGTATTGCTAAACTTATACAAAGCAAGTATCTGAAAGCTCTATTTTACCACTGTGCTAGTCACAAATTTAATTCGTAATATGACCAAAATAATATTTCCTTCATTAGAAACTCAACTACGATCATTGTACCTAAGCAATTAATACACATTTTTTTAGAGAAAGCGCCATGAAAAGATCTAAGGTCTGCAATTTACCTTTGTTTTCTGAAACAATATGGTCTTCAAAATATTTATAAATCAATAAGAATATTTTCTGAAAATTTTACATCGACTATGAAAGCCTTTAGAAACGTTGTCTAGTGAGGCAAATAAAGCTTCCTACGCAGGCAGCTTACATACATAAATAAAATATATATGTCTGCAGCAAATTCAGACTTTATTTTAGCCATGTGTATCAAGGCAAAATATGGTTCCATTTTAAAATCAGTAATACAAGCTCTGCAGGCGGAAAGCCTTGAGCTCTTTGAAGTACAAATTCATGTTAAAGAAATGTTAGACCTATTTAAAAAAAAAGTCTGAAGCTGAACAAAATTTTAAATGCCTAATGTTTGAAAAGGCTGAAAAATATCAGAAGAAAGGGGTAGTGTTTTTTGATGTCTGATCTGCGAACATCTGAACTTTTGAATATTGAACAGCACAGAACTAATTATGGCATGCATGAGTCTGTCACGCCGATGGGTATAATCATACATCTTGAACGATATTGTGATCGATCTTAATTTCAATAAAAATAAAAAAACTTTCTTCAGAACCAGTGCTTCTCGATAGTAATTGCTTCTGTGCTATAAACGTGGTTTCATTTCGACTTTATGTATTATTCGTGTTTTTACGTGCATGTGTTTTGTGTAATAGCGTTTTAATTTGGTAGTCCAGAATCGTTCGGAACTACTCCGGACGATTCTGTTTACGTTTATTTGGCATTAAATGACAGTTAGAGCATTGAAAACAAAGAAAAGAGAATCGATCAGTCACGCGCATAGGTACTTGCACAGATTTGAAAATTCATTATGGTAAAAAGTCGTTTATTTGTTTTTAGTTTTCGAAAAGTGTACAAGAAAAATATTGAGCTTGTAAAATTAATAAATTATTAAAAATAAAGCCAATATAGAAAATTAATGGATACCTCGCATATTTGAGGTTGCATAAATAACATCTTATCACTATTCTTATCACCGACATTTTCCTCAAATGAAAATCAATGCTTTTGAAGTTTCACACATAAAATGATATGGAAATTGCAGAACCACAAAAGTATTTTTGCCCGATTCATTTGGTGTCCGGAATCGGAAGTTCTGCTTAACGATTCCGGGCTATACAAAATGAAAGTGAAACACATTATTATGTTTTGGCAAATAGTTGGGGTCGAAATTCTGTCTGGGTCGAAATTCTACTTTCAATAGTCTGCTTTTCAAAATTCTGCAAATAATAAAGGGCTCGCTTTTTAAAATTTTTCGTTTTTATTTGCAGAATTTCATTAATCAGAGCTTACTTTTACTTCCTTAAAAGCCTTTTGCACCAAACTTTTATGATAGTAGTAACTACTGATTTATGCATGCATAGACACAACATACCTATACATATGTAGTTATCTATGATTTTACAAATGTATCCTTTACTTTCCTAACGATATGGTCGCAATTTTTGTTTGTTTTTAACATCCAGAATTTATAAAGGCAGAATTTTCTTTTGAAAATCAGAATTTTGAAATCAGAATTTTGATTACCTTTTTTTGAACTTTACAACAAACATTCACAATTTCTACCAAGTTTAAAGAAAATCTTAGAGGTGTGCTTATCATTACCTCTTCAATTTCGAGCAATGCTGGAAGAAGTTTTAACATTCTCCACAAAGTAAAAACTTGGTTGACCAGCTCAGTGGCCTTTGTACCTATGCTTTCTTCACATTATATTTTTGCCTCATTTACCCCCAGTTTCACAGTGAACGTTTAAACTTCTGTTCAGCTGAACGTGAAACCGAGTTTACATTTTTCATTCAACTCGTCCGGTTTCACAGTGAAATCTGTTCTTCAGTTCAGTTGAATGTCGTTTAACAAGAGTTTTTCAAAAGAAACTGGCAGCATTTTTTGTATTCAATTATCTTTCCTTGTCTTCTATTACTGTCTTTGAGGGACACGCGAAACAAACAAATAATATTTTTTGTTATTGAAAAACGTGTGAGATTTTTTTTTGTTTCGTTTTTTTTCTGCTCTTCTCATATTCGCAATAAGTATATAAAGTTTTTCTCGTCGCTAACCTTTAAAAATTTTTTTCACAAATCAAATACATTTTAAAAACGCAATTTTTTTAGTAAAAAATATTTTTTTAAAAAGAAATAATGTTTCTCAATGTTGTAAATAAATTTTCTTTAGTTGAAATGTCACCCCGGGAGTGGTTGTAGAAGCTGAACTGTAGTTTAAACGGCAGAATAGTTTCGGTTAACTTAAACTTAAAACTGAACGTAGTTCAAGGTTTAATCGAAACTGTGAAACCGAATAAATTGTTGAACTGCAGTTTAAACTAAAAGTGGAGCTTAAACGTTGACTGTGAAACTGGAAGTTAGAATTTAAATTTTTCAAAGGCATATTTTATACTTCTGGCTCCCCTCCCAGCAAAATTCCTGCATGCGCCCATGATCACCATTGAATTTTTACTCATGTGTATAAACTCAATGCTTTCAGTCTATCACTTATCGATTCTACCTACCCCAGGTGAATCGAAACATTGCATAAATAGGTAAATATTAGACTAACGAAAACTTTTTTGTTTATCTACCTATCCACTGGGAGGTTAGGTTTTGTAAACAACTTTACCTACGTATGTATATGATATCTAACCAGTAACTAGGTGGTTACTGAGGTGGACAACACAAAACTCATAGACAACACAACAAACGTTTATAAGTAGGCATTCTCAAAGCTCTTATAACAAAAAAAAAAAAAAAAAAAACAAACGGTTTTATTTGAATTTCATAACTTCTTAGTTTGTGAAGATATTTTTAGTTTTAAATTAGCATACCTACTGATGATCCACCAAACTAGAATAGATTTAGTAAGTTCTTCGGAACATGATTTCAACATTATTCATCCTATACGAAATGCGAGAATAACAAAACCTGTTTCTCATGTTGTGTTTGTTATTTGATTCACTCTCATTTCCTCTATTTCCGTTACATTCTTGTGAAAGGGGCTCACCCCTCTAAATTCTTTGGCAAATGTATGCACAGCACCTGTCTTTTATTCTCCCTAGCGCGAGCCATTACCTTTTCACACACCTGCTTTTGGTATATATTATACAAGAAGAACCACTTGACGTATGCTATCATCAAGTATTTACCTTATGCACTTATTTACCATTGAAAATACTTATATTAAAAAAACAGGATCCTTGACATTAATAAATTATAAAATATTGATCTGGAAGTAGGTATTAGCTATTTATTATAAAGTAGTGGGTTGAATTGATATTAAAAGAAGATATAGGTATTCAAAATCAGATGAAATTGCAATGTAAAATCTCTTCCAGTGACTTCCATTTATTGTCAATCGTTTAACTTTGAGTTTTTTCAAGAACTGGTTATGCAGAAGTCAATTGATAAATTCCTTAACTTGGACAAGAAATACATTGTAACTACACAGAGAATCACTGAAGACTATTATTACCTGCGTTATAAAATCATTGTGGTGATCTAACTTACCGTGCATTTGATTCATATTTTTTTTTTTAATTTATTTATCATAAATCATCGTTATCTTTATTAATGAATTTTTAAATTGTTAATTAAATCACTCTGCACAACATCACCAGTCACCACACACATAGCACTTCATTGGAATTATTTGTAAATCTTACAACCTGATTAATTTTTATTCCAAAAATGAACAATTGGGAAGCAACTCTTCCGAGATCGGAGGAGCATTGATTTTATTTGAATACTGTTTCGTTTCCTATAAATTCTGAACTTTTTGTAGGTATTTTAAAAATTTAATGGTTTTTAGGTAGGTATCTATAAAAGTGGATCCAGATACTATGTACCTAGTCGAACAAAATATTAGTTAGTAATGAATTGTGTTAAATTATTATGTTGTTGAAGATAATATATTTTACTTATTCATTTATTAGAATCTTCTTGAGGAAATATTATTGATATTCTTCATTTATAATACTTCTTTTCAATTTTTATTTATGTTTTCTATTCGGATGAGCAAGCAGGCTTTAATGCCGACGCAGTTTTACCACCGCGGAGTCAAACACATCACTAAAGACTAAATTGGAATTGGAATACCTACACTCTCTTGGCTCAACCCTCAGCCTCAACACCAAAAAGAACGGGCGGCGAAAGCCGCAAACAAGAAAATCCTGTCTTCATGCAATGTGGTATGTGTTTTTACTTGATAGTTTTACTTTATTGTACAACACTTCAACCCAATAATTTACATTGCAACGCTATTATGGTAATAAAAAAAGTAATACAGGGTGATTGGCAGGTATGAGGTGCATAAAAACAATTTACCAAAAATCAACTAAAAATATGACTTTTTTGGAAAATTAAAAAAAATGTTTTTATCGCCAAAATGCTTGTTCTAACTCCTTCCCACCTTATTTAAAAATAAAGTTGTGAATGCAAAAATTATAGAATAAATATTATGTACAAATGTTAGTTTATCTTCAACTGGTAAAAAGATACAACAATTTATAGTTTTAGTACCTGATAAAAAGTACCTATGTATAGTGCAAAAATATCTACGTTACGTATTAGGTTATGGGGATTTGGTCAAAAATTGACTTAAAATGCAAAACAATTTACCAAAATTCAAAGAAAGGTATGGTAATGTGATATGACTTTTTCATAAGATAGAAATCCATTCTTTAAACAAATGATTGATGTATGTTGTTTTGACAAATAAGTTTTGGGAATAAAATTTCAAAGGCAAAATTTGTACAAAATAAATATTTTTTGTTTTCTTAAAATTGAATTTTTATAAAACTTTGCATTGTTAAATGCAATCTTTGTTTCCAATATGAAAAGCCCCAATTAATTGTCAATCAAATGCAAAAAACCCGTTTGCTAAAATACGTTTTAGTTTTTGAGGAATGAAAAAAATAAAGGTAGGTAATTTTGTCCCAGAAAAACATAGGTGTTTGTTGGGGGTTTCTATTCTACTTATTTTTAGATGTTATAACCGGCCTAAAGTTCAAATTTCTTCTCAAGTGAATCTTCAAAAAGTACTATAAGTTGATTCAAATTTAATTTTTTACATGGATCCAGGGGCGTAGCTACCACGGCGCCCGCCGTATCAGCCGTATTAAAGATTCGGGGCCCTGGACGTTTAAGGCCCCCAAAAGACTGAAGTGTGCTTAAGAAAAGAAAAAACATTAAGATAAATAAGAAATAACAATGTCGATAATTTTTAACAAGCTTATCAAAGTTTTTTTCTATTTGTGCTTCGTTTTCCTGTACTGATGTTTTACTGACAGCGAATCATTTTTGGCATTTGTTGCAAATGCTAGTGCCGAAGAACTGAAAACTTAAAACTAATAAAAAAATATGGAATTGATTTGTCCAAATGTAAAATTTATTTCAGACAAATCGGACATGACCCTGGATTTAGAAGAGAGCCATTTAAACGACTAAAGTTGATGTGAGAAAATTTGATGCACCCCAATTAACACCCTCTAACTTTTTTCTCAGAAAAAAATATTCTCAGCGTATATGTTGGTTTTTAAAGGTTTATCGACTAAAATTTAGTTCAGCCCGACCGGACATCGCTTGTTTATAGAGAGCCATTTAACCAATTTAGTCATAATGAGAAAAATGTATGGGCAGCTATTAACACTATAATAGCGTTTTCATTTGGTAGTTCGGAGTCGTTCGGAACTACTCCGTACGATTCTGTTTACGTTCATTTGGCACTAAGTGACAGTTCGAGTTCTGAAAAGAGGAGAAACTCGATTCCGGACTTGAAGTCAGAATCAAAAACAGAATTACGCATACTTGCACAGATTTAAATATTCAAATCGTTAAATTTTGTTATTTTGTTGTTTGTTTTGGAAGAGTGATGGTGAAAAATATTTTGCTTCTTGAAATAAATCAATTATTCTAAATAAAACCAATATAGAACATCAATGGATACCTCGCATATTTTAAGTTGCCGAAATATCTTTTTATCACCCCTCATTACAAATTACAGAATCACAAAAGTATCTTTGCGCGTTCATTTGGTGTCCGGAATCGGACAGTTCTGCTTGTTGATTCCGGACTACCAAATGAAAACGCTATAAAACCCCAGTTTTCAAAACCCTTTAGCATGAATATAAAGATTTGCCAAAGGCTAATATTTTACAAAGCAACCTTTCAGCCCCGTACGCATAAATTTTACAAGAAAGTTTTCATTTTTTTCGTGGTTATACAAAGTTCATTAAAAACAACAAGAAACTATATTGATATGTTGATCCTCAATATAGAGGAAAATTCATTCAGTGCGGTTTGATTAAGGAGTTTAAAGATTTGGCAAACAAATGGCTCCTGTTTTTGAGAACAAAAGAAGACGTAAACGCTTTTTTGCAGGAGATAAGAGAGTTTCAGGCATAGAATTTTACTTAAAAGTAAAAGTGAATGTCTAATACGCTTAGATATTTTGATTACTTCAACCTAATGAAGATTTTCAAGCCGCGTATTGACTATGCGCGGCTGCCGCGCGAGCTATGTTCGACCGCGGCAAATAAAAAGTTTGATTCGCGAGCCAATTTTTGAGAATTTTGTGATACAGCGCGGCTACCGCTCGAGGTACATGATCCAATGCTTGCGAGATAAAATTATTTTTTATTTGTTTTGTTATTTTACTTTGTTCGAGCTGCCGCGCGAGCCAATGTTCGATGGTTTGCCGCGCGTAGTCGATACGCGGCTTCAGAAACGTCAACTATTTGTGAAGTGATTCGGCAACAGCAGCTTTTTTTGCGATGCTGATGTTTTTTAGTTGTTGCCGATGCGGTGCGATACTAATCGGCTGTTTGTTTCCGTTGAAAAAATACTCTTGCTTTCGATGGTGGATGAAGTATTGTAAAATAAACTATCAGCCCTATTTTGCTATCCGATCGAATCTTTCGATTCCCGTGAATATTTCACTAGATTGTTCACTTTATTTTAAAAAGTCTTCTATTTTTTTAGTTCAAAGTTTGACCAATATTTGTTTTAAAGATTCTTAAGAGAATCTAATTGTTAAAATGTATTTTCGATCTAAATTAATCCACTTTTTGGAACAATCCGTTTTTCCGTCGGATAAAAATATTCATGTGAACTTTTAACAGAACAGGGCTGTATAATTGACATTACGTGAAGAACTGCATTATATACATTTAATAAAATATGAGAAGAGTTTTGCAAATAAAAAACTTCTTCAAAGTTATGAAAAGTATGCAGATTTATGAGTTTCATTACTATTTTTGATGCTAAATTACTGCCTGTGAGTTGAAAAATAACAAATACTTTATAAAGTACCATTTTTAATAGTTTCCTTTACATTTTCTTTCACCAATAGTATCATCAGTCGAATACGGTTTCAACTGCTTATCACGATTTTTTGCGATACTTGTTTGCTAAATTTATGCGCATCGGCTTATAAGATTTTGTTACAATAAACCCTGCGATTGAAGCCATCTTAATTGTTTGCATTTGTGAACGCTTTGCGTTATTGTTAAGCATCATTCGATGCGTTTATGAAATTTATTTTTTTGAAAACTTGCTTATAAGATAAGTTCGACTTATTTTTTTTTTTGTTCTTGTAGAAATTATTCTTGAATTAAAAGGCAAGAAAAATAAAGAAAAACAAATACAAATGTATGCAGAAGAATTTTGTTCGGTTCGGTTTGAGTGTTTTTCGTTACAGGAAATTAGAGCAACTATTATTACTCGATTTGCTCATTTAGCGACATCTACTTCGGTGTATTTGAAACCATCTTGATTTCTCTGTGTATAAACTCGGTTATATCATTGTTTATACACATAGAGAAATCAAGATGGTTTGAAACTCACCGAAGTAAATGGCGCTAAATAAGCATATCGAGTAATTATTTGTGTCCTAATTTCCTGTAACGAAAATCACTCAAACCAAATAAACCGAATATTGTATAATGCATACATTTGTATTTGATTTTCTTTATTTCTCTTGCCTTTTAACTCAAGAATAATTGCTACAAGAGTAAAAAAAAGTCGATAGTAACGACATCCTACGAGCAGTATTTTAAATTAACACCATGATTTCTTTATGTGTATGGTTCTATCCATGCATAGTTTTTAAAAAAAAAAAAAACAACTTCAAATTCAAAGTTTTGAGAAAAAAAATAAAAATATTAGCAAATATTACTTTTTGATTTTTTTTTCAAATTGTAAGACTATGTATTGAATTGGCGTGTAATATATCTTACTTATAACTTTTTAATCGAACACTGAAAAACAAATGGTCTTGTGTCCTAAAGTTTTTGAGAAAATTTAAAATTACCAATCATTCTTTTTTATTAGATTTTGTAGGTAGTCTACACATTTTACTTTCCTCAAGCCTAAAAATGTTTTCATTTATTTATAATTGAAGCGTTGGGAGGAAAAAAGGAGGTAAGTGCATTTTTGAGTTTTTGTTTTTTTCGCAAAAAAGAAGATGCCACATGAAAACTTTAATTTTTATCTGGTCCACTTAACTTCACGGTGCTTGTTTCTGATTTATCCTATTAATTTTTGGTATAAAGAGTTTTATTGAAACGAAAAATCGAAAGATGTAAGTGGAATAATGAGATGATATCACTGCAAATGCAAGTATCACTTATTCACTTACATCCTTTTTCCTACGCTTTAGTTATATAAAACAGTTTTTATTTTATTTAGCTTTATTAATATTAAGAATTTAATAAATATGGGATGTTTAAAATTAATTTTGTTCATAAAATAATATGAAACATAAGTTTTTTTTACTCGTGTAGAAATATTAAGTTTTTGTTTATATTGTCTTCCTTCCTTTAGGTTATATTAATAATTAATTATAATATTTATACCATAATATCAAAAAGAAACAAGAAAAACGGTGGAGATAGATCCTTCTTCGATTTAATTTTTCGCCGCCTTATAGCGTTTTTCATTTTCGAAAAGATTTGCTTTTTCCTGCAAAAGATTTGATCTTTTTGCATTTTTGGTGTTTCTTGGACATAACTGGCTCTGAGAAGGTAGAAGCTGTGAAGAACTTTCCAAATCTATAAGACAAGCATTAATTTGGAAGTTTTCTTTTGGCACAGCAGTTTGTGAAAGATTTTGATGGAGTTGCCAACATCTTGAACTAACTTACAGAAAACAATACAAGTGGTCAAATGATAAAGAGAGAAGTTTCAAGTAACTTAAACTACGCTTATGTGATGCTCCTATGCTAAACTATCCAATCAGTTTATAATTGAATCAGATGCAAGCAACGTGGGAGTAGGGGTGGTTCCTTTCAGAAAAGTGCTCCCCCAGCTAAAGAAAAATTATGGTGTGGCCAGAAGGGAAATCCTTGCTTTGTTTTTGACGACGAAGCACTTCCATTCTTCTATAGATACATCTATGGACAGAGGCTTCTTCTACAGATTTTTCGTTTCACATCATCAGCGTACTAGGCTTAACTTCTTAAATTTGAAGGAGTATAAAATATTCTCTTAGGGAAATCTGCATTCTCTAATTTCAAGTTATTTCAACATGTACAAATACGAGCGCTGGTTATAAATATGACTGATTTATTCGAAGTGAAAATTCTTTTGGCATAAATTCCCATTAGCTTTTAAAATTACGGGCGAACAGATTTTCGCCAGCGGAAAAACTTTTTGCGAAATTCACAATAAAGACGACTATTTCAACAAAAGCTAAAACTAAAAAAAAAAAACTAAAATCTATTGTTTTTACTTTAATTATGTCTTTATTTTATTTGAAAATAAACGAAATATATATCATATATTAATTTCGTAGATGCGTGTAACAATTATCGCATTCTTACAATTTTTCGTTCCTGGAATGACATTTAATTTAAGGTTTATATATTACACATAGAGAAAAACATTTACCATAATTTTTCCATTTACATAAATTTAAAAACAAAAACGAAGCAAACAAAGTTTGTAATTATTTGTGTTGAAGAGAATTAACGGATCGTACTAAAATAAATTTCAATTATTTTTCGAAAATATTTTAAATTACAAAAAAAAAACCCACCGTGTATGATTGCAGTTATTTATAACACAAACAAGTTTATTTTGTTTTGTTCTTCTTACTTATTTTAATACCATACAATATATATTTATAACCGAAAAAAGCACATAAAAGTTTAGATTAAAATATATTTAAGGGTTCTTACTTGTGCAACGAATTAGTTTTGTTTTTGTTTTTGTTTTTAATTTTGATTGTTGCAATCGCCAACCTGAAATTTTAAAGCCAAAATTAAGTGATTCTGATAATATAACCCATTATATAGCGGTAATTTGTTATTTTTGTTTATATTGATGTAGAATTAGATGCAACAAAAATACTTTAATATTATTTGTAAAAAATATGATCAATGCAACATATTGTTAAGTCAAATAAAAATGTAGTTATATAAACTTCAAACAGGTTACAATTAATGACGTTAACTTAAAGATAATTGATTCAGCGCAAGAAGCCGTTCTATGGCTGCATTTATATCACCGAACGTTGCGATGAGTGCTAGAATTAAATAAAAAAAAAGTTAAATAATAATTATGTCAACACTTGAAATGTGATTGTTTAGCTTTAATTAATGTTTTCTTTAAAGGAAAGACTGACTGATTTTCATCACCGCATTGGCGTCCTGTTAACTTATTATTTTTTTTAACGTAAAAGTTCAGCTATAAAAGTTTGTTCCACCCTTATTTGGTTTAAATAAAAATAATTTTTCAATACAAACGTCCCTGAATTGTTTTTATACAAATATAGAATACGTGGAATGAAACCATAAAAACATTTGTTTGACCTTATTGGAGTATATTAACCGATATATTTCGAAATATATGTTTTTCAGGATTTGCATGGGAAATAACTGATTTTAAAAGTATTGTGCTTCAAATGTTCTCTTAATTTTCTGAATTCGATATAAAACAATTATACATAGAAACATATTATTCTTTAAATTCCATTCTGTGTATGAAAAATGTACATATGTATGTATGAATAAAGGGTACGTTTTTTGTAACAAAAGATAGTTAATAATTTACCAGCAGTTTTTGTTTACGTCACATAAATTGGTTATGGAACTGATTCATACAACACGAAATTCCTTTAAGGTCAACAGAGAAGTTATTGAGAAGTTGTTTTCTGGATATAAAGAATATATTAGCCCCTATTGAGGTTTTCGATCAACGATCGCTAAAGCAACGATCATCGGAAGCGTTACGATATTTAGCAAATTAAAACGTCTAAAAAATTAAATCTCACAAGTTAAGAATCCAGCATTTTTAAAATTCCATTTTTAACAATTCCCATCGCATTAACGTGTCTCGCACACAAAATTCTCGCAATTTTCAACCAAAATCCCGTAAACTAAAATCTCACGATAGATTTTGTAACGATCTCTTAAGTTACATAGTACCGATTATGCCGTATTTGTTTTGTTTTGAGAACTGTTTCAATGTCTGAAGAGGAAAATGTAAGAAATGCAATGTTAGAAACTATCACGGCTTCTATAAGGGTTCTGTGAAAAGATCTGTGGTTAAGCGTGACAACTTCATTCAAAACTTTATCATATGAAAAGTTTTTTATCATCAGAAAATTAAGCAGAAAAGTTCAAAAAGTTGAAAACAAAAAAAAATTAAAACAACTAAAAAAAAGCAAAATAACAATAAACAACTAAGAGGAAAACGAACAACATCATAGCTAAAACGAGAATAAACTTGCTGAATAAAATGAAAAGGTAAAATGAAAAAAACTTATCATTTTAATTTATCATAGAACCGGAATTGGGGCCCAGTAGACACGGAAGCAAGGCCTCATTTATTTGGAGTATGATGTTCAATTCTTATTTTTCACAAGATAATCTATTACTTCCTGGAACAAACTTTTTTGTAATCTGAATTGTTTTTCAAAAGGCATCAATTTTTCTTCAGCTGTTTTTTTGGTCATAGTTTCTTCTGTATTTAATGCATCATTTTTCGGCGTCTGCTCAAAAAAGATTACATCATATATATAAAACCCATTGTTTTATTCTTCAGCAAACATTAAAAAAAAAAAAAACAATTGTTACAAGCAAACACCACAACGACTACGAAAATGTTATCGATGATAATCGACACCCGCCATACCAATTTCTCAATTCAGCGATCTTTGATCGCTTGTTATCGCGATTGTCGATCAGCAATAAACAATCACAATAAGGGCCATTCTATGATTTTTCAAGTTGAGTTTATTAAATAGTTTAAGATTATGCTTACCTTGCAAGTTAGCTTCTCTGTTGACAAATCCCATAGCAGTTAGTTGTTCTAGTTGCGAAGAGTATCTCTCTTCTGGCGGTTGGTTTGTATTAGCGCCGCTTGACATACCATTCATCATTCTCGACATAAAATCATTAAACAATTGGGGATTTGCAGCTGGTGCTGTGGTATTAGTTCCGCCGGTTTGTTGTGCTGCCGGCGAGTTTGTTGTAGTAGTGTTAGGAGTATTAGAACCCGATGGTGGTGGGGGAATACCCATTGAACCGACTACACCTGGTGCTGCTGCACGCAATTGCTCCATTCCCTGTTGAATCTGAAGTATTGCATTCAGTGCTTGGGGATTAGTCATCATTGACAATACATCTGGGTTCTGCATTTGTTGTAAGAATTGTGGCATCATTGTTCGCATTTGGTCCTGCAATTGCGGGTTATTAGCTAGCATTGGACTTGTGTTTATAATGCGTGATGCCATATCAGGATCAGCGGACATAGCTTCCATCATGTTACGAGTGTATGGTGCATTAAGAAGACTTTGCATCATTTGGGGGCTATCGCTCATCTGTTGCATTAAACTTTGCATAGCTGGGGTGTTAAGAAGTCCTGCAGGTGGTAGACCAGTATTTCCCCCACCACCTGTTTGTGATCCACTTTGGTTATTTGCAGCACCCCATGGATTCGGCAAGGGCTCACGATTCTCAGTTCCTTGTTGGGGATTTTCTCCTGAAAATTAAATAAACAATTTTTTTTAATTATTAAATACTCGCGGTAATTTCAATAGCACGACTTATATGGCGCAAAAAATAGAAAAAATAGCATTGAATATAGTACAGAAAATAATCAGGAAAAAAATAACTTTACCCTACAAAAGGTAGGTTGGTTCTAAATTTTTGATATGGTGTATAGTATAGGATGTTTGGATATTGCAAATAATTTCCACAATTACGCTCCCTTCGCTATCAAACTACAAAAACTCGATACTTTTTTCCTTATTTCGACTATGACCTCTTTCTGGTGCGTTTTATCAAAAAAAAAAAAAAAAAAAAACTGATATCCAAACTTGTAGAAGACATCATTTTCTACAAGTTTGACGAAACAATTTTTTTTAAGGTCAATATTAATGGAGATATGACTCATCCAAGAGAGCCCATAATTGGTTATTTTTAAAAAATTAGAGTTTCTGTGACTTTTAAAGCGCAATATGTTCGTAATAGTTGATATTAGTGGAAAAGTCTTCAAAATCCATATTTTTGAGAAATCAAGCAAATACAATCTTTTTGTCAACTTTTTTTATGGACAAACGATATAATGGGATGAGGGTTTATTAAAAGAAAAATAATATAAAAAACAAGTGAATGAAGTGCTAATTTTGAATGCAAAACAGATGCACTTAATGTTAATTAAAACATTTAATAAGATGAAATAAAATGCGATTGTAGAAATGTTCCAATAAGGAAAAATGGACCATGCTTTATTTTTATTTTCCTGTTTTAAGAAAAAGAAAAAGTACGTATGTGCATGTATGTTTATATTTTTCTGTGATTACTATTTTTCACTTACACTAACGGGACAGTCGGCAGCGACTATTTTTCCTGTAACAGAATACCTATTATGGTTTAACACTTTAGGAGTTATAATGTATAAAAGTTTAACTTCAAATTGTGCCAAATACATATGTAGTTCCCGAACTGTTAGTTTCATATGAAAAAATTGCCATGACAGAAAGTATTGTATGTTTTGCTTTAAAAAATAGTTCTGTGCTTGTTTAACAACCATTTCGCAATTATACTTTCCAACAATAGGTGTTCTCTTTTTAATATAGTCTTTTCGATTTGCCAATTTTTGCACAAAATGGAACCTATACGAATTAGACTTAAAATCAAAAATGTATTGTATAATCCTACTATAATCTTATTTACTTATCTAAGTCAGACCATGGACAGATCCTACAGAAATATATTGGAAACAATACAGCCAGCTCAATCAGACTGCCTGATTACAGTAGCGTCTTCCAAGCTGAGGTGCTGCCAGTGACAACTTTTGCTAAATAGGTTGCAATGTTGGCAATATATACCTTTTTCATTGACAGCCAAGCGGCAATAAAATCGGGTGTAGCTTGCTGTTGCTTTGAGCTAAAGGCTCTTCGTTTGCAGCAAAAAATTAGGCTTTATTGGGTCCCTGTTCACAGAAACGGTTTGTATATGTAAACTATTTAACATTTAAAATTTGCTTTATTTTGAAAATTATTAATCAAGGGGCCAGTTATAGCTATCATTGAAACTCATCATTGGGCACGTTCAGGACACTTTTTAATATTTAGGTAATTTTCTGGTCTCTGGTCTCACTTCCAATTTAGCCAATTTGTTTTTATTGAAAAGTTAGGGCATTTTGACTGGAAAGTTAGTCAAGAAAAACGTACCTAAATATTTAGTCATAAACAATAAAAGCTGATATAAAGTTTGTCATACCACTGCAAATTCAACTTTGTTACAAGTTAAAAAAATAATTGCGAAGAAAGGAAATTATTCTTTTTTGAAGGAAATATGAGACTGCTGGCGAGACAAAATATAGAAACAAGTAACCAAAAGTGTTAACAAAAATAGGTTTTTTTAAAGAAATGCTGAATCGATTTGATGATGAAAAATTGAGTTGAATCAAGAACGTTGGAAATTTTTGATACGAGATGGTGTTATTGTTTTTGCTTATTGAATGTAAAATAATCGTGGTACTCTTATAAATAAGTGGAACTGGATCCACTTATTTATGAGTGTTGACGTGTTGAGTTTTTTTTAGTGTGAAATATGAGGATGTTGTGTCGTTCTTGTCGGCAAATCATTTTTGCTCATAACAAAAATAGTATGTATGTATATCCAACTTGTAGAACATTTTGTATTTACGTAAGGAATGAGAATGAAGAAATAGTTTTATTTTTGTTCGTATAGAAAACCACTCACAGTCCAACCAACAAAGTCAACGATCTACGCCTCTTCCAACAACAATAAACTCAGCCGATCATCGCAAAACAACACTCAGTAAGCCGGAATAGTGAAAAAAAAAAATGCTCACAAGTAGTGAAATTTCTTTTTTTTTTTTTGTATTTGGCTCTCCTTGACTCTTTGTTTCTTGAATTTACCTAGCGCAGAACGTAAATAAACTTAGTAATAGTAGCGAAACCTATCAGCAGAAACGTTCAACACAGATATTCGAAAAGTGTTCCTCTTATGGAAGCCTAGATGATTTATACATTGAAGGTCGCAAAAAATATAGCATTAATTTTGACTTTGGGATATTGTTTGGTATGGTCCCAGTAGTATGTACGTGGTTTTGCAGTTTCGAACGACCACCGCCAACTGAAGAAGGGGAATGGGTTTATATAAAATTTCTTTCGGATTTGGTATTCAGAAGATTTTCATTTTGTACTATTCGAGATTTTTTCACTCGACATTCTGGCTATTCGGCTATTTATTTGTATTTTAAATAAGAATTTAATGTAATACAGTGCCCGAAATAATTATAAAGACAGGTCAGATTCACACTTTTCAATTCGATATGGAGATTTATTGCCTAAAATTGTGTTATCATAATGTTCACAAAAAACAAAGTTACATATTTTCTCCGTAAAATAAAAATAATAGCACGTAAAAAAATAGTACAGTTACCCCCGAAAAGCAGCTTAGAAAAAAAAACTGATTTGTCATTTTGAAATGGATTTTGCAATGAAAACGTGTGAAATAAGATTAGACACGATAAACCTAAAAATCTAGTGAATTGGTCTTATTTTTTTTTATATTTACATAATTAAGTAAACTTTTGTTTCCCTTCAAAATATTTTTTTAATTTGCATCATTTTGCTGTTGAATTTAATTTAATGAAACATATAATGTGTCTTTATAGTTATTTCGGGCACTGTATATGAACTATATGAACTATATGAACTTTGGATATTTAAGATAAAATTAAAAAAAAATAATCATTTCGATAATGTTAACAGTTTTATAGAAAGAGTAGTTTACCTGCAGGATTTTCAACAAGACCCGAAAAAGGATTCCGGGTGAATGATTCACTAGCTGCATTCAGCATGGGCTCCTGAATGTCGCGATATATTCTCTGCAAAGCATTGTAACCTCCAGGAACGCTCTCCAAATTAGACATTGCCCGATCATGTGATCTCATCAACTCTTGAAGCATTGAAGGATTGCGTGCCAGTTCCATAGTCTGTCGCAACAACTCTGGGTTGTTTAACATATGTGATATTTCCGGATTTCTTTGCATCAAATCCTGCATCTGCGGATTCGATGATAAAAGTGTACGCATAGTATCTGGGTTGTTCATCATTTGCTGAACCATTGGGTTGTCTAGCAATGTGCTCAACAAGTCCGAGTTGTTCAATAATTCACTTTGCATGCGAGCTTGTAAGTCCATAAAAGTGTTGGAGCCAGCACCTAAAGCGTTCATTCCGGCCAATCCACCCAATTGGTTTAATCCGAACGGCGTCTGACGCACATCTGCCTGGGGACGAGGTTCGGGTGCACCTTGTTGCCGTGTCGGAGTTTTCACCACCAGATGCACACTTAAACCATCCTTGATGTTGTGAGTCTTTAGGGTGTCGGTGTCTTTCATAATTTTTCCAGCAAAAATTAATACCAGCTGATCAGGATCAGCTTCGAATTTTTGGCCAACCAAAATTTTGAACTGAAATTAAAAATAATTAAAAGATTTTCATGCTCCTAAAAAATATTAAATATTTTATTTTTTCTCTGAATTTAGCCGATAAATAAATTGACTGGTGAAACACGCAGAAACAACGAGAACTTACATCTTTTATTTCGGCATCCTCATCAACTTCAATATTTTGCTTGTCCTTTGGTGTTTTCACAGTCACTATAATTTTATGTTTATCACCTCCTTCTGCCATCGTATTAGCAATATTTTCTATGATTTATTGGAATTTAAATTCTCGCAAAGTAGCAAAAATACAACTTTCACGAAGCAAAAAATAAAATTAGTGAAAAAACTAATTCGTCACTTTGTTCGTTCAATAATTTCAACGAAGAAAATGATACCCTAATACATTTGTTTAATACAAGACAACTTGGAAGCACTTTAAAAATGGGCGAATTCAGTCTCTCTTATTGTCCATGTTTCCACGTGTAGAAATCGTGAAGAAAATTATGATTAGTCAGTGAGAGGTTTTACTTGAAAAGACGTATATACGGGGAAACTATCAAAAATTTTATAAAGATTGAGTGAAGAACGCTTGACGATCTCTTTCTTGTTACTCTCTTTTTGTAGTGTGCGTGCCAAACTATTGTCGCCTCTAGTAATAGTTGTGGAATACACGTTATGGTAAGGAGAAATAAGTTATTTGCATACATTTTCTAGTCAGCGCTGGTAGATGCACACTAAATATTTCATTTGCCGCCATTTAAAAAAAAGGAAAAACACAAAGGGAAGAGCAAAATATACGAGTAAGTTCCTTACGTGGAAACACAATACGTTCTACACCTGGAAACATGGTCATTGGATCGTTCAATGTATGTGTGCTATTACACCTTGTGACACCTCTTTTTGAACACAATGAGTGCAAAAGAGAAAAACAATGAGACAAAAAATCATCTGACGGCTGAGCCTCAATCCGAATTTTCTGTGATTATTTTTGCATTCTCTTTTCTCTTGTTCGTTATTTTTCTATCTCGCTTTGTTTCTTCATTTTCTATTAATCATAACTTTTAGAAGAATTTATTTTAATCATATTCAGCAAAATAGATAAAAATCGTTATTCATCTGATGATGTCCATAGACATGGACGAAACGTCATGAACAAATAAAAAATTTGTTTAATTTTTTGACCTGAAGCCCATTCACCAATAAAATTCAACAACAATAAAAGGTCACTCAATTCCACTGGATAATAAGCGTTTTTTTATTAATATGAATTTATAAGTGTATATGTTTGCCGAAAAATCAAAGCCTTTTTGATTTTGCCTGATGACTTAATAGTCGTGTTTTGTTGGTAATTTTTAATTAGTCAGCACTGGAAAGAACCAATAAAACGCTGTATTCACTTTTGTATCCACTTTTTTATTGTATTTCAAAGTTGGTATTCCTGACTTTATGCCAAGCTGAAGTTTCAAATAATTTTATGGATGTGTCTACAAAGTATGGCTATTTGTATATGCCGAGTTGGTCTACTTGTACCCCACTTTCCACTACAAACAAAGAAAAACCGGATAAATAATCATTATTTAGCTTGAATATTACCAAATTAAATTCTAAATTATATAATTTTATTTAAAAAATCTGCTTTAACCTATTTTTATTTGTTTTTAAGCGAAAAGTTCAAAATAATTATAACTTTTTTAACCAACTTTCGTAGGTTGAAAGCTTCTTACTTCTTCCGTAAAACGCGGGCCTAAAGGGAGCACAACGAACACAACCATTAATAATCATTATGTATGGAGTCCATGGCGCAAAATTATAGTCCATTTAACTCCAAACTAAATCAAATTTAGTTTGACACTAGTCTAAAATTACATTTTTGGCAATTATAGACAAGTTAAACTACACTTTATCTTTAAAGACTTGCATCAAAATTAAAATCATGAAAACCCTATTTTAATTTTGATAGTGTCACACTTTCTTCTCTCTGACTCCTGTCAATTTGTCAATTTCTATAAAACAAAAAAAAACTTGCAAAATGTTTTTGGAGGACGAAGATTTTTGATTGTTTGAAGATTTTCAATTGTTTGAATTTTAGGAAGCTCAAGGAGTATAAAACAGGATGCTCAAGGAGTATAAAACACGAAGCTCAAGATGTATAAAACACGAGATGATGGATTTTCAACTTTATTTTATTTCTATTATTATTTATTACCACCATTTAATTTATATGGTTTAAGTTCTAAATTGAAATTTTTATTTTACATTTTTGTTCTTATATTTTGTAAATCATTCGTTCCTGAGACAGGTTGAGACGTTCATGAGAAAGCCGTTCGAAGAGTCTCCAAGTAAGAACCATTTTCTTGGACAGCGGCAAACTCAAGAAGCTTAGACTGCCTTATATTGTCTATCACTCTTCTATAGTCATCTTTAATTCCATCAAGGTCTTCTTCATGGGCTGTTTTAAGTCTTCGAATCTCCACTTCATGAGTTTTCCTCAAATTATTTATAAACTCTTCCAGATGGGATTGCAATACTATTTTATCATCATTGATAGTTTTAAGTTTGCCAATGTAAAACACATGTAACGCATCATTTTCATTTTTCAGTCGTGTCTCCACTGATGCAAGGTGATCTTCTAGAACTTCAATTTGTTTTCTGTAAAAATTAATAAAAGTTTTGCATGAGAAATTTATTTTCTATTTACATATTTACCTAAAAGATTTTTCTATTATTTCGATCTCTTTTTCATAGTTTGCTTTTATTGTTGACACTAAATCCTCCAGACGCAGTTTTTCCAGCTCTAATCGCTTAACGTCTGCTTGTAATTCAACTAACAATACCGGTGTATTGAAAATAAACAAAAAATATATTCCGGGCTGATGACATTTGACGACAGATAGAAAAGTGTGTTTGCTTTGTTTTCTTAGCGAACTGTCACTGTTTAAGGCGTGTTCCGCACAAATAATTTAGAGAAATGTTTTAACCCCACACTAGTTGTCAGTACATCAGAAAGAGTCTATAATTACTTTAAAGTTAGAGAACTGTTTCAAAGTTAAAATTAAGTTAAGAAGTGTGGCGTTAATTCCTTAAACTTAGGCTGACTATAATTTTGCGCCCATGTCTTTAAGCTGTCATAGGTGCCACCAACCTATAAGCAAAAAATGTATTGACATTATATTTCGCTCCAAAAATTTCCAGGCATTCCAAGATGTTATATTCACTTTTATGTTCACTTTAATTACTGACCAATTTATCGCCACTTTCGTTATCCCATAAAAAAAGTGACTAAACACTTGCCAATAAAACACGCCTATTATATGTGTAGATGACTGACGTCCTCTGACTGACCGTGTAAAGCGTTCCGAAAACCGAAACGGTGGCGGTGGCGAGACGATATCGATACCACTAATCGCGCGATAAGTAAGCGGCCAATAAACTACTCAAACCAACGCTTTTGTTATTATAAGATATTTAGTTTTTCAAGAGAAGAAGCAGAATCACGAAATCAATCTCAGTCGGAAAACTAAAGAATAATTTCATACGATTTTTCATAAGCTGAAAAAAGACAAAAAAAAAACATTTCTTGAGAAATCTTATTTTTTTGTTTTACATTATTGTATTTTTTATTTAAAAATCATATAAAATAGGTTCAAGGCTAATTTTTCAATGTATTTTTCTTGGAAACTCAAGCCAGATGAATACATTTTGCTTGCGATCTGGCGGGCAAATGGTGCATGCTGCGTTCAAGAAAAGTCCCTCTTCTGATCCCTGCAATGCAACGCATTTAGAATCATCATGTGCAACATTTTGATAACAATCAGCATCGCCACCGCTTTGGCTTGCGCGATTCTTATGGTGGATTTACATTTCTCTGCCCCTGCAGAACTGCAGAAAACTAAAGGGAGAAAGAAGAAAGACAATGGAAACTTTTGCTTGATTGATAGAGAGGGAAGACGAAAGTGCAGAAATCTTCATACATAATTTATGGGTAATACTATGTTCTCACCTAACAAAATTGTGCAATTTCATCAAATCTTCTGAAATCACTCACGTAATTACACAATTTCCCATAAAAATACACAATTTCAAAATTATCTCAAACACCTTAATTTCAAGGAAATTGCCTTGAAATCACGTTTGATTTCATGTCATTTCTGTAAAACTGATGAATTCAATGAACAGAGCTAACAAAATGCGTCAATTTCTTGAAATGTCAACAAATAATATTCATGACTTTACATGAACCAGAAAGAGAAAAACATATTTTTTCTCTTATTCTTTTGATTGAAATTGTCAAACAAAATCATTTCAATTTAGGTGTGAACACTTTTCGTAATTTTCAAATTGAGGTGCCAAATTGCGCAATTTCGAGCTAGGTGGGAACATAGTATAAACCATAGATATACTAAGCGTCTTATGTATTAGCGTCTGCCGACAACAAGTTGAGCTCGTGCTTGACACGAGGACTTGCTTCCCCGCCGTAGAAATCACAGCGAATAACTCTGTGCTAGATATCCACAAATTCAAGAGACCGACTAGTTCTTGTAATTAACAAATTGACTTTTATTTTTTTCCTTTTAAAAACCTTCAAAACCCTATAAAAGAATACTCCGGATTGTAATATGAAAATGTCATTAGTTAAATGCTACCAAAAGTGAAAGCAAACATACCTAGGAATTTGTTGGATGACAGAGCATCAGAGCTGAACTTTACCATTTGTTGTGACATTCGAAAATCATCTTTGCACGTGTACCAAGGGAGTAAGAAATGTAAATAGAAAATAAAAAACTTCCGATGCAGTCGCAAAGATTTTTTATTGGTAATTTACCTGCTGGTTCAACTGAAAATGAAGTTAAAAAGGCGTTTAATGATTTCGGAGATGTAACGAGCATTGAACTAAAGGAAAAGGAAAGCTTGGTTGACCCCAGTAGCGTTAAACTTCTTGCATTTGTAACGTTAAATCTCTATGACGACAATGTAGATTTT
The DNA here is from genome assembly GCA_951217065.1 of Baccha elongata. Lineage (NCBI taxonomy): Eukaryota > Metazoa > Arthropoda > Insecta > Diptera > Syrphidae > Baccha > Baccha elongata. Next base: position 48,892,208 of record OX578272.1, on the reverse strand, counting down.
TGTAAGTGCATTATTATTTTGCTGTGTTGAATTTAAATCAATTTAATTTAAACAATTATTCAAAAAAAAAAAAGGTTTAAGAAAACTTAACTCAAAACAAATTCATGGAGAGTATGTCCGAGTGTCTGTGGCCAAAGAAAGTTTTCTGGAGCGTCTCAAACGGGAACGGGAAGAAACTAAAAAACCATCACCCAAAGCAATTAGCAATAGTTGTTATGAGACCAAAGAATCATACAATCCGCCTCAGAATAATTCTAAAAAGATTTTTAACACCGATGAATATGACAATATTGAAGAAGAAAACGACAATCCATATGAAGATGATGAACCTGTATTAATTTCGAAGAAAAAAGCTTCGAATTCAATGCGGAATGGAAAGGTAAGTTTTTAAACTTATTCATAAATCTTTTACAAATATTAAAGCATATCACCGCCAGAGAGCTTAATTGTTCCATGCCATAGACCACTTTTTCGGTAAACTTAAATAATGACTGTGCGTAACTACGAAGGGAGCAAAAGGGCGATTAAAATTTGGTTTTCAGCACTTGGCTTAAATATGATAAAAGCGTTGAATTTTTGTAAAAAATATTGCAGTTAATAGTGGAATATTTAAAAAAAAATCAATTTAAAAACAAAAAAACTTATTATTTTGTTTTAAAATTTCGACTGTAAATTTTCACTTGCTCCATAGGGTAAGAACCTATTGTTTTTTTTTGTAAAAAACTCGTTGTAATTTGGTATGGCCCTTAAAAAAATTATTTAACACAAAATGGCATTCAAAACTTTTGGATAACCAAACCCTTAATAATAGCTTGATCTTTCGTTTAGTATATTTTCTGATATTTGCTTCTTTCAATTTAAATTTAATAATTCCTTTTAAATAGCAAAACATTTATTTGTTATTCAAGACGTTTTTCAAATATTAAGTTTACAAAAAAAAAAAATAAACAAAAAAAAAAATCGATTAAACCGTTCATGAGATGTGTCATACTTCAAGAATAAATAACGGTTTTATGGTAGGTTTCGTAAACAGGCTACCTAAAAGTTTTGTTTTGCAACTTAACAAAAAACTTTGAGACAAAAATTATCTATAATTTTTTGAACAAAATCGTTAAAGTCGTTCCTGAGAAAATTAAGCTTCTTTACAACGGTTATCTGGCATATTAACAGCTATTTTTGTAGCTCAAAGGAATGGTCTGGACATTACATACCAAATTTAAAGATAATCGGGTTAGCATTTCAGTGTGTAGTTATGATACAGACAGACTGACAGACTGACAGACAAACAGACAGAATTGCTAGACCCACTTTTTCGACCTCGCTATCATCGTAATGTCATGTCATGATTGGTATTTCAATTTTCGTTTTTTGCGAATGCATAACTTGCCTTAATTAAAGCATGGAACTACGATCTTGCCATTTGTTGCATATTATGCCAATTTCCCTGTTTATAAGAAATATTTGCACTTATCAAAGTGCTTTATTTATTAGATCACAATCAAATTGCTCTTTATTTTCTTGTTTTTAAATGCAAGTCACAAGTCTGATTTGTTTACACTATACAAGACTAGTTTTAAAAATGATAATATAAAGGACATAAACGAAATTGCTGCCTAAATATGTCTTAAGCTATTAAAATAAACATGCATCTGTTCTATAGCTTAAGATATATTTTTTATGAATATTAGGCTAAATTACCGCATACGTTTCACATCGAATTGTCGATATTTATTTTACAATTCAACATCTAACTAGGACTAGGACCCCTGTTGTAGGTTTCCTCTGGCAGTTCAAAGTCTTCGTTACTGGTTTCGTGCTCTTTCGTGGAAGAAACCCTAAAATGCACTTACGTAATAGAAGCTTAAGATATGATGACAAAGCCACATCCGGAAAGTGGATGCCCTTGCTTATAACAAGGAGCAACACCATCATAATAGATATCGCAATTTTCTTGAATTTTTTTTATACATACAGGTATCCCGCAACTCAACGTCAAGGGGGTACCGGGTGATAGGGTAGGTTATACCCGTACTGCAAATAGTAAGAAAAAAAAAATTGATTCGCTGGGTTACGTAATAATAGCAATACTTAGAAAAATTATGAAAATCAATACTCTGGGCCACATTTTTATGTACTGTGGTCACAAGTTTTGATATTTTTCAGTGATTATTTTTCTACGTAATCCTTAATAACCATGCTACTGAATGTAATCTCGAAATCCAAAATAAATATTGTAAGTTTCGCAAGAAAAATTAAGGTAAACCTTAACACATAATATTTATTAAAAAATGTAACACACTACCCACGGCAAGTTGTTTAAAAAATTGTCCCATTTTATTAAGATTTCAAAATATTTCAACACTTGCAACTTGCTGCTTCCATAATCATGTTACCAACATTTAAACCATTTTCGAGCAAGTAAAATTTTTAATTTTTTTTTTTTTAATAGGAACATATTTTTCCTTATTGATGTAGGACTCCAGTAAGCCATTCCTTAAAAATATTGTTCAAACTGCTTAAGTAGTTAACATACTAAAATTACTGATTCCTGGGAGGTGATCCGGAAGAGGGCGAGGAGTATAAAGCCCCCAAAATTGGGCTTTGGGGCTTTACGCTTTAACCACGGAAATAGTGTGTTGAAGCGAAATTTTTTTAGGAATAAACAAAAGCCCATCAAATGTTATACAATTTTTGTTATGATCTATTTTTTCCAAATATCAACCGTTTCCGAGATACACGCATCGCAAGGGAGAAAAATTACAAAAACAAGTGTTTTCTTTATATTTTTCACCATGCATTTCATCATATCGTCTACTCTAAACTGTTAATCTGACAAAAAAAAGTCCTTAGAAGAAGTTATATAGAATTAAATTTCTTTTAAAAAGTTGCCTATTAAAAATTGATTGTTGAATGCAAAACACCAAATTCATCTTTATTAGTTTGTTTTACATTTGTAAAATTATAACTTTGCATTTTTTAAGTAAGGGTAATTTGGTCTATTGCATTCAAGAATCTATTTTTTGCACTAAATCTAATTTTCTTTGACTTTATCGAATTTTTTTTTAGTTTAGTTAGACGATATAATAGAATGCTTGATGAAAAATATAAAGAAATCTTAATAAAATGGGCCAAATTTTTAAACAACTTGCAGTGGGTAGTGTGCTACATTTTTTAATAAATATGATGTGTTAAGGTTTTAGCAAATAATTTTTTTTTACTATTTGCAGTACGGGTATAACCTACCCTATCACCCCGTACCCGCTTGACGTTGAGTTGCCGGACACCCTGTATATGTATATCTACCTACATTTTTTGTTTATTTAAAAAAATGTTACGACAATAATCCAAGTTACGACACTGAATAATGATGCAGTTATACTATTTGTATACTCTTTGTAATTGCAAAATATTATGTGCTTATTAGAGAAATAGCAAATACAATAAACTAACTCATTATCACGCATGATCCTCAATAAATCGCATTGTTTTTATTCACTCAAAAAAGCAATTAATTATTGAGCCGAACCCCTTCAAAAACTCACTCAAATAGTTTGAAGGCAGTTAATTGTTCCTAGAAGAAAATAGTCAACAATATTGTAAACTGCTTTTCCCTATCTAAAAAAAACGAAAACATGAAAACAGAAAAACATCAAGCCACAACACGTCTTCCTTAAAAAAAATAGTAGGTAAGCTGTAGGTAAAAACATTAAACCTGAAAACTACATAGAAACCCAAAGAAACAAATGATCGCATGAAATTGATCTTGTAGCAAACTGTGAGTTGTATATAAGCTATCATATAACGTTTGTCAAATATAGCATAATTTACTCGCTCGAACGAGTAAATAGCGATTTTTAGGGAGTAAAATGTTCGTTATGTTAGTAGCTTACATTCGCTAAGTTCGCGCAAGTAAAATCCGCTGGAACCGGAACCGCAGCCTAAAACGGACGGGATTAACTTTATCTTTTTTATGAAATTGTGATCGGAGTAGGTTGCTATCCAAATAGGTTGCTCTTTATTTTTGTTCTCTATGTTATTTCACTTGCAAAATTATCTTTTCATTTCATACATACAGATTGTTATTGAAGGGACCAACAACACTCCAATACATGTGATAGGGAAACAGAAAGATTATAAAATTCTTAGCGAGAAGTCATTCGATTCCGACAAAAAACGGAAAGAATCAGTTAGCAAGAAAAAGAATCAATATCAATTACAGAAATCATTGATTCAAAAATCTCTATCCTCCGTGGTAAGAAATATATATATTTATATTTTTTTTATATATATAAATCTATAATACTTTTTTTGAAGGATTCCTCTAAGAATAAACAGATCTTTTTCGATAATGATGATGATGATGATGAAGATGGACCATCTAAAACTAAACAACTATTCCAACATGATTCAGACGAGGAAGAAGTTTCGTTTGCTAACGACTTTGATATGAAAACGGAATACGAAGGATCGCATGGTGCTGCTCTTATGAAACTGCAATCAAAAATGAACTTGGATCCTCGTTTCAAAATTGATAGCAAGTTCGTTGATAAGATTGACTATGATGAACCCATAAACAATGAGAACAGTGAAAGAGACTGGCAATATGGCATCTTGGAACAAGTTGTAGGAAGTAAAGTAGCAGATACTCACCACCCAAATAGTCATGGAAGGAACAAATTGAATATGAGGCGTTATGATCCGTCAAAAGAAAACCAAGATCATTTTTTGATTAAACGAAAACCTGTCGAACCAATGGAAGAAGACGACGAAAATATCAGTCCTCCAACCGAAGAAAAGAAAGTGTCCAAAGAAGTTTTCTATATGGTCAGTGAAAATTTATCGAATTCCTTGAAAACAAGAGGAGATGGTTTCAGCTTACTCAGTATGTTTGGGCGGAGCTTAGATCAAAATGAAACCAATGAAGAGCGGTCATCGAAAGAGAAAATTCTTATCAGCAAAACTGACAAAACTGGTGCTTTAAATCCTTTTACCTACGATTCTTCTTCCGAGTCAGAAAATGAACAAGTAAGTAATTCTCAGAAAGCAAGTGAAAATAAGAAAAAAAGCGAAGAATCTAAAGGAACCACCAAGCCGAAATTGTTCGTTGAATCGTTTTTCATTCCAAGGAACGATATGAGATTAAAAGGTGAGTTTTTTGATCAATATTAAAAAATAATTCTTAAAGATATTCGTTTTTTCTCTTTTTACAGAAGGCAAATCATTTTTCCGATCCAATAAGTTGTCAGAGAAGATTGAAAACTATGACGAAGTTAAAAACAAACTTAAAAATCTAATTAACAAAAAAATAACGAAGACAAAGAAACAATTAAAGGGTACAGCAAAACAAAAATCGATTCGTGGTAGATAGGAAACAAATTAAAAATCTATTTTAAGAATTTGTTTTAAAATTAAATGTTGCCTTGTTTTTGTCAATTTACAAACATTCAACTAATAAATCATCAACAAAAATACCCACTTAGTTTGTATGCAATAGTATTAACGGAAGTTTAGTTGCATTAAACGCAAACAACAACAAAAACGAAAGCAAAACACAAATTTTAAATAGTCAAAAATCATAGTTTAAACAATAGGGTTTTAAAAATCAGATTCTTCGATTAAATCTTCCCATGTGTTCTATGTAAATACATGAACATTTTAACATTTTTATTTTAACTGCACTACCGAAATAAATTTTTGTAAATTAGATCAGAATTTTCCATTTTATTGATTTCTGTTTTTAAGTTGGTGGTGCCGTCGTGTAATTTGATTTAATTGCTTATATAGTTGTGCGTTTTCAAATCTTCTTCTGAACAGTCGCTGCCCTTGATGGTTTTAACAAGCACCATAGCATATACCTATCGCAGTTTTCCAGTGTTTTCCTGCCCGATGGATCTCTGCTTTATAACTGTATAGACTACAGGGTTTCTGCTAATTGTTCGGCTGCTAGTTGTCTATCACTTTAATATAGGTGTATAAAAAAAATTAATTTCAAAAAAATATTTGCCCCCTTCCAGATGAGACCCACTGTCGAAAGTGCCTGGCGTTGGGGCACCTGCGACACTTCTTTTTTTTACAAAACCTTAAAAAAAACTAAAAATAAATTATCAACAAATCTCAAACTTCGTCAAAATATTGAAAAAAATACTAAATTTGAAAATCACATTTAAAAATAATTAAAAAAACGGTAACGGTATTACATTGATGGTCACAAAGGTTATCGTAACAAAAACGAAATAATACTTTTCCGATGTTTTTTGGGGTGCTTAACTCGAATCTGTGCCGAGATTCAGCTAATTCAAACTTACTGGGAGTAAGTGAAATGAGTCGCATTTTATTGAAAAGCTATTCAGCTAACAAATGCGAGTGTTCCAGTGAGTGAAATGGAACGTCAGATTACTCGTCTATCATTTCAGCCGTGAGTTGGTGTACATGTAGGTAAGTTTATCAGTTTGGATAAGTATGTGTAGTTTTCTCAACAAATAGTTTCACATATATTCATGTATTAGTAATGAAAATTCAAAAACAAGAATTGACTCTTTTGCGGCACGGCACGTTTCCTTAAAGTATCAATTTAAGGAAACGTGCCGTGCCGCAAAATGGTAGAAAATTGGTGTAAACATTTTATTCATTTATTAAATTTAAACTAGTGCATATTAATATACGTAATTTAATATGTACATGCATAATAATGAAACTTATTTTAAATCAAATATTTTATTATATAAAAAGTGAAGTTATGAATATTCTTCATATTCTTTGCCACGTGTTTGGTGTTCGAAACTATATTCGAAGTTTCTCATCTCGCCAAAATAGCTGAATCACTTTTGGTAATGAAGTGAGATGAGAAAGTGAGTAAGGCGAGTCATCTCGGTGATCAACTGATACATTTGGTGCAAGAAAATAAACATTAAAAATAGTACTTTATAAAATTTTTGTTATTTTTCCGTTTCCCGTCATCTCGTGCGTCGAAAAAGCTACTTCAGTGCCATATTTGGGATAATTTACTTCATAAGTTACTTCCTACAACATCAGCTATCTGTCAGTGAAAGTCACGTAAAAATCGGTCCAGTAGTTTCTGATCGGTTCATATATACGAATATGTAAAAAAAAGGACCCGAGTGCCACCTAGGGAGTCATTAAAATAGCCTATGTTACCCGCTACAACATTGGCTATCGGTCAGTGAAAGTCCCATCAAAATCGGTCCAGCCGTTCTCAAGGTAAACCGGGACAAACAGACAGAAAATGTAATGTATGTTTTGTTATAAGTGCCGTATATGCTCTCATATGCATTATGTAATTTTTTGTTGCAAATTTAATTTTGTACTCAAAAAGTAAAGTTTGATCCGTATCAACGGACGTTTAACTACAAAAAAAAAAAAAAAAAAAAAAAATAACAAAATTTTAAATGATCACAAATTGTAGTTTAAACAATTAAGTTTTAAAAAATCTTATTCTTCGATATAATATTTCAATGGTACCTACATGAGAATTTTTACAGAATTTTAACTGCACTGTAAATACCAAAAGTATTTAATTTTTTAAGAATTTAAGAAAGTGGCAAACACGAAAAACGGACATAACTACTTAACGGTAAGTCCAAAGTATTAAGTCACAGTGCAGTTCTACAAGATATGGCGTATTTATTCAATATTTTTTTATTATAATAAAAAAATCATTTAAAAAAAGACTTATTTTCGTAATTTGTTAATAACTCAATTCCCTTTTGTCGCAAATTACTGTTAAGCCTCTCTTCATATTTATATCAATAACACAATTTTGTTTCATAAGTAGGTACTGAAAGAGTAAGAACAAGTGTTTAATTGGTTATAATAATAATAGTTAAAATTAGAGTATTGTTTTGATTGTAATTCAAATTTTTGAAAATTTACCTTACCTATGTGATGGCTTTTAGTCTACCAGCAGTCTCTCAAAAAATATATTTTCAAATCAGTTCTATACAAAATATCTCCCTTAGTCCTTACATGTATTGGACTTTCTAAAATTCGTACAATTAAAAATACGAGAGCGAACCAAAGATGGGAGTTCTATTTAAGTGAATCAAAAAAAAAAAAATCTTGGTTTTAGCATTGAATTCAATGAAGTAATTTTTTATGAATAACGGTTTAGTTTTAGACAAAGATTTTTTTTCAGAATCAAGCGGATGTTCATACTTTTTTAGTACCTACTTATGACACAAAATTGTGGTATTGTCATAAATATGATGAGGGGCTTAATAGTAATGTTCGACAAAAGGGGGTGCTATTTAAGAAGAATAGAACCGTAAAAAAAAATAAAGCCCATAGAAATAGGATGAGTTGTTGTTTTATATTCCGAACCATGTATGTTGGCGTATGTAGGTACCTATACTCAGGTATTATTTGCTTGTAGGTAGGTATACATTTTTATTTTCACCCGGGGGGGAACTGATCATAACAAACTCCAAAAATCCAGCAACTTTGAATGTTTAATGAAATCAAGAGTAAAGTATTGCTCATAAGCCCTTCGTTGCCCCTAAATATACAAATCTACAAGCCCTACATAATATGCAAATGAGTATGCAGCCGCGCACTAACGTCAACGCCCGCACCGACAAATTTGTGATAAAAAAATCAATCTAAGCCTCTAATCTGCTTGAGCTGTTTATATCAGCATTAACTGATTTCAGACAAACGTATACATCGTTAAACAAAACTCGTCGCACATCCAAACCCAACAATGTCTAAATTGATGATTAGACGCCCGTCCGTCGATGTGTAGGTTGCGATATCAGCAATCAAAGCCCAATTGCTTTCAATTGTTTTTAAATAAATTCATGCGACTCGGTGAGTTCAGTAGTCCAGCTTCGTCATGCATGGAAGCAAGATTTGTTTTGTGCTAATAAGCTCGGCATTAGTTCTCCAAATTTCATTATGTAATGTAATAGTTGAAAAAGTTGAAGAAACTAACGATAAAGAGTGTAATTTGTCAGAAAGTTTAATAAAGGAAATACATGGATACAAAAATTTGGTGTTGAATATAAAAGATCAAATTCTGAATGGCAAGTTCAAGGGAGAAGTGCACAAAAGGTTAGGTATAATATCTCTACTAAATATTTTTAAGACAGCCTTGTGGAATAAAAGATTTACTTTATCGTGTCTGTATAGCCTTCAAACATTTACGGATAAATTTGGTTCTAGAATGGCAGGCTCTGCCACATTGGAAAAATCAATTGACTATATGGAAGCACTCCTTAAGAATGAGGGCCTGGAAAATGTTCATACTGAACCAGTTAAGGTGCCCCATTGGATAAGGTAATCAACAAATTGAAAAAAATGATCGATGTGAAACGATGATCAATCTTAACTGTCAAGAATCAATGAATATTTTAGTTTGTTCTCGATCAAGATCGAAGATAATCGATTGTGTAGGTTCAGGACTAGGTAGTCCTCCTCCCTCGAGGGCACCCACACTGACGTTAGGGCTTTAATATTTAAACTTCTTAAGAACAATATTCCGAAGGAATGGCTTAGGTCCCAGCTCACACACTCTACGACCCCTTCTATAAGCTATTCATTGACTAGGCTTTTGGATTCTTTCCGAGCTATTAGACATCAATTATTATTTTACTATTGCAATGTATTTAAATCTGGGGGAGAAAGATACTTTTACTACTTGTCTACAATAAATTGAAAAACAAAACAAAGTACCTACCTATACCAACCTCGCTAATTTCAACACATTGTAATTCGATCACTCCACTTATTCAAACACGTATTTTTTGTGTCTAGAATTCGCAACTACGGCACGCGGCACTTATTTTGACTTCGTAAACAAAACCAATTTCATTTTCAAATACGTATACATAAATAAAAATGTTGATTTTAAGTTTAAATCAAATTTTGATAATTTTTTATTCTAAAATATGTAGTTTTTCTTGTATTCGCTTCGATCGAATGTGACTTGCTCTTGGATATTCCCCCTTCGCAAATAGCGAATCGACTATACTCTGCTCATTTGATATTTGCACCACAGCACAGTCCTTATGCTTATGGGAAAGCTTTTTTTTTTTTAAAAAAGGGTCACTTATCGCAGTTTGTATAAATCAACTTAAGAAAATATCACTGAACACGAAACAGACTTATCGAAACTACGTTAATGCCACCATGACCGAACTGCTTCTCGGCAAAACAAACTGAGTAACCCTCAGTATAGTAAATAGTTAAGGTAGTTAGGTCACTTATTTAGTTGATTTATCGAGGTACTGATGTGTCGAGTTATTCTTGTAATACTTAGGTAATTATAACAATTTCTTTATGCATGCCATTATAGAGGATTTGAGAGTGCTTCTCTTGTTCAACCAAGAAAGGCCAAGATTGAATTATTAGGCCTTGGTACAAGTGTAGGAACACCCCGAGGTGGAATCATCGGAGACGTTGTGGCTGTGCGAACGTTTGATGAACTGCGAAATTTATCCGATGAAGAGGTTTGTTGTATTTGTTTTTTGTATTATTCTGTACTGTAATACTTTACATATTTTTCATTATTATTTGTTATAAAGGTTAAGGGGAAAATCGTTGTATTTGCACCCAATTGGGAAGGATATGGAGCAACGGCAAAATATAGGAAATCTGGTGCAACGGAAGCTTCCAAAAAAGGTGCCATTGCTGCGCTTATACGATCAGCAACTCCGTTTTCAATTGCATCCCCACACACTGGTTCACAGACTTACGAGCAAGGAGTACGAAAAATTCCTGCAGCCTGCATAGCTGTTGAAGATGCTGAAATGATTCTGCGAATGTATAAAGAAGGTATAACTGTTAGATTTAGTTGTATTATTAATATAGGGAAGGTACAAAAAATTACAGCTGATGAAAGTGCTTTAACAAGATAGGAAATTATTGTAGGTATATACAAGGTGTACCGAAACTCAAAGTCAAGCGGGTACCGAGTGATAGAGTAGGTTATACCGGTACTGGAAAAAGTAAGAACAAAAATCCATCTCGCTTGTTTACGTAATAATAGCAATATTTAGAAAAATAATGAAAATCGATCCCTGGGCCACATATGTATGTACTGCGGCGGCCACAAATTTTGAAATTTAGAAGTGATTTTCTTCTACGTTATCATTAATATTGATCGCAATCTCTAAACCAAAAATAAATGTTGTAAGTTTCGCAAGAAAAATAAAGTTTGACTGAGTCATTGTTCAAACAAATCTAACAAATTTTGCAAACTAACTTTATCACCTCATATTTTTCATCAAACAGTTTCGGGGCACACTGTATAGGTTATTTCATTTATTAAAAATTTTAAAACCTAAGAAATGTTCGTGAAATCAACACAAAATATTTACAAGAAATTGTGTTGATAATGCAAACCATGTTTATTTTCGAAATAATTTCTTAAATATAAGGCCAGTCGTTAGCGAAAAAATAAGGGTTTCATAATGCAACAGAATATCCCTTAAATTTTATGATTGGATATGGTTCGTTAGTCTTGCAATTCTAACAATTGAAAAAATTGACAAGTCAAAAGTAAGTCGAACTTTGTCTTTTGTTGTTAATTTGCAGTTCTACAACTAGTCCAGTACTCCAGCCACCTTAGTTGAAAAGTTGAAACCACTTTTAAAAATTTTCTTTTGGTGCGTAAAAATAGGGAAAAAAGTCAATTTCAATTCAATTCAATTTAATTTTTATTGAACATTATATATACAATTTGGCTTACATCTACTTACGATACTATGATGTTTTTTTTTTTTTTTTTATATTATTGTTGGCACATAAGGGGCCTAACCTTAAACACTGACTTAAGTTTAACAAAATACATAATACATATACTAGTGATAAATAAATTTGATTTAAGAAGTCGGTTGACTTAATCGTCCTCAGGGTGTTCCTTCCCGGTTGTCATTTTGATTTAGGTGTTGGGGGGGGGGGGGTACGGCGCTTAGCCGCGGTAGTGCACCGACCTTGTGTCAGCGTAGAACGAGATTGCGTTCTCGTTGTCGTTGTACGTAAAAAAGTTCTCGTCCATCGTTTCCATAACGCTGAGATACCTTGGCTCAGGATGTCGATGTTCGATGGCAATCTTTCTCATTAGCTGATTCGGGTGGTTGATTATGTTACCAACTAGCTTCTTTGTCGACATCACTAGATATTTGTCCAGCGGAATTATTTTTGCTTCTTTATATAGGAGTTCGTTCCTGTAGTGCCTCTGTCTCTGCCGGTCAAAGAAAAGTCCAGTGCATATTCTTAAAATCTTCCTTTCAAATACTTGGAGTTCACTCATGGCTGTCTTCGAAATTGTAAACCAGGCTGGAAACGAGTAGCTGATGATGGGTCGCAGAAGTTGCTTGTATAGAAGCATCTTCGTCTCTTGGCTTAGTCCGGTTCTTTTTTTCATTAATGGGTGCAGACGATGGAAGGCCCAGCTGGCTTTCTTGAGGACATTCCTTGAGTGCGGGTTGAACCTGAGCAGCTCATTGAAATGGATCCCCAAGTATTTTACACTCGGTTTGACTGGTATGGTTGATCCTTCAGGAAGTTTCAGAACCAGTTTTCTTATATTGGCTACTGTGCAGCTGGCTCTTCTCATTGAAGGTCTTCTGAAGCATATAAGTTCCGATTTTGTGGCATTGATCCGAATCCCCCACTTCTTGTAAAATTGGCAGAGTCTATGGATGTAGGGAAAAAAAGTCTACCGCGTATTTTTGCAAGCATAAAAAATTATTAACAAATTACGAAAAATAAGGTTTTTTTCAAATGGTTTAAAAAAATTATGCTATCTTGTAGAACTGTTAATTTGCAACAAAAAACAATCTGAAACGTTTTTCAGGGTTACCAATTTTTTAAATTGTTAAAATTCTGTAAGAAAATTCAAATATTCATAGACTCCATAGAAAGATTTTATAGAAAAAGTAATAGTTGTAGGACCATTTAGTTTTCAGTAGTAGATTGAAAATAAATTAAAGCATTACGTTTTTTATATAAAAAACGCTACTTATAAAGATATTTTTTTCAATATAGTGTTGCCAAAGTAAAATAAAATGCACGACTGGGTCGCACAAACTTGCTCTTGTAGCAAAGTATTGGATTGGGAAAATTTAATTTGCTGAACTGTATTGGAAAAGTGGAAACTAGCTTAAATGTGAGGTGAAGCTATATGGTAGCTATCATTAAATGGCTGCTTAGCCAAAAACTTTAAATGCCATCTTATGTTGAATGTTTAGATTAAATACGATTATATAAAATTGGGTAAGCCGTTATCAATTTATGGCCAAAAATCTCCGATATGTTCATTTTTAGCCAAAAACCTGAAATGCAGTTATATTAGAATTACTAAAAATATCACGTAAACAAAGTTTTATCGAAATCGTTAGATCCGTTTTCGAGAAAATTGGTAAAACTTAAATAGTTATATGGGAGGTACCCGTTAAAAAGTATAGTTTGATCTGTTGGAATGGACGCTTAGGTAGATGCTACCGCAAAAAAACAAAAAAAGGCAAAAAAATAATATTTTAATAATTTAAAAATCATAGTTTAAACAATTAAGGTTCTAAAAATCTGATTCTTCGACATAATCTTTCTATGGAGTCTAGGAATACGTGATACAGACTTTAGCTGCAAATAGCCGAAAAAAAATATTCATTTTTTTAGCAATTTAAAAAAGTGGTAATCATGAAAAACATCCATAACTACTTAACGAAAAGTTAACAAATAACCAAGTGATACATTATTTTTTGTTGCAAATTTACAGTTCGAAAAGATGGCGTACTTTTTTTTTATTAAAAAAAACAATTTTTCGTAATTTGTTAATATCTTTTTATACTTGCAAAAATACGCGGTAGACTTTTTTTCTCCTTATTTTGACTCACAAAAAGAAAATTTTTGAAAGAGGTTTCAACTTGTAACTAATTTGTGACAGGTTTTATCCTTTTTTAGTACTAAGTAGGTACTTACTTTTTTTTGATAAAGAACCATTTTACAGAAAACCCTATTAATTTTGTATTATTATTTCTGGGCTTTAATTTTCTTTAAAGCCTAGTATGCAACTGAAGTGAAACGAAAAATCCTTTACAAAAACGACTCAATGAAATCATAAACTAAATTTTTCGTCCAATGAAACATGACATTACGATGATAGAGAAGTTGCCAAAAGTGGGTCCGGCAACTCTGTGTGTCAGTCGGGATGTATCCGTAACTACAGCCTAAACGGCTGAACAGATTTGCTTCAAATTTGGAATGTAGGGTTTGTGGACCATTCCTTAAAGGGGAAATTGAAAATTTTTGTTTAGCATAAAAAATAACGGTATACCTGCCAGTAACAGTAATGAAGAACCTTAACTTTTTTCGAAAACGGCTCCAACGATTTTCTTCAAAAAAATTGGAGATATTTTTTGTCTGATTGTTATTTGATAGATTGCAAGAAGAATAAAATGCACGACTGAGTCGCACGAACCTGCTCTTGTAGCAAACTATGGGGTTCAGAAAATTTAATTTAAAGTGTCCTAAATATGAAATAAAGTTGTATGGTAGCTATCATGAAATGGCTGTTTAGGCAAAAATTTAAATGCCATCTTATGTTAATTGCTTTCATTAAGTACTAAACCAAATTAAAATGAAATCGGTTCAGCCGTTATCAACTTATAGCCACATTTGTCAAAAAACCGTTAACACCAAATCTCCGTTATGTGCATTTTTAGCCGAAAACCTGAAATGCAGTTATATTAGGACTACTAAAAATATCACGTACACCAAGTTTCATCAAAATCGTAATAGCCGATTTCGAAAAAGGTACACCAAAAAGCTTGAGCGTGTAGGTGGAGTTAAGACAAGAAAAAAATCGTATGGGAGGGGGATATATTTCCTCCCGTTTAGGCGGGAGGGGCAATTTTCTAAAAACTTGACTTAAATCAGAAAAAAAATTATTTAAAACCAATGGTGAATGATACAAAGCGTTGTTATATTTTTTTGGAAAGCCAGAAAACTACTCTTTTATTTAATTTTTAAACTAAGTTGTTTAAGTGAACAGTTTTAAAAAAATTAATTTTCAAACTCAAAATTTTGAAAAAAAAAACTAAAAAAAAATTTTTAAACTAATTTTTTTCAAAATTTTATTTAATTAACTATTATTTTTATTTTCAAAATTCAATGCTCTTATTAATTTTTAGTCAAAAACAGAAAACCGGATGCCAAAATGTATCTTAGTTTTTGAGAAATTAAGAAAAACTAGAAGTATTTTTCCCAAGAAAAACACTTTTTTTTTGGTTTTCCCAAATTTGACCTTCTTAGGTAAATTATTAATTAGGTGATTATCCCTTTTTTATTTTTTATTACACACCATCCGATTTTAATCAAAAAATAAAAAAAAGAATTGACTTTTTACTTTACTTACTAGTTTTACTTTAAATTTTTTTTAATTTCTCAAAAACTAAGATACATTTTGGCATCCGCTTTTCTGTTTTTGACTAAAAATTAATAAGAGCATTGAATTTTGAAAATAAAAATAATAGTTAATTACATAAAATTTTGAAAAAAAATAATTTAAAATTTTTTTTTTATTTTTTTTTTCAAAATTTTGAGTTTGAAAATTAATTATTTTAAAACTGTTCACTTAAACAACTTAATTTAAAAATTAAATAAAAGAGTAGTTTTCTCGCTTTCCAAAAAAAAAAAATAACAAGGCTTTGTATCATTCACCGTTGTTTTTAAATATTTTTTTCCAATTTAAGTCGTTTTTAGAAAATTGCGTCTCCCGCCTAAACGGGGGGAAATAGACCCCCCCTCCCATACGATTTTTTTCTTGTCTTAACTCCACCTACACGCTCAAGCTTTTTGGTGTACCTTATACCATAATCACCCTGTATTTGGACTAAAACAAAAATTCGAATTTTTCCTCCAGATAATCACCAAAAAGAACTACACACGAAGTTTGAAGAACATCCGACTAACCGTTTAGGCTGTAGATCGGGGCACAGACAACCGTACATCCGAAAATCCGCTCATCCGAACATACGCACAGACAGACCGACGGACGGCATGACGATACCTACTTTTTTGGGCTTCTCTATCATCGTAATGTCATGTTCAATTAAAACTTTGAATTTTTTCTTAAGACGAAACCAATACTTGCCGTATTGAGCAAGTAAAAAATGGCCATGTCTATAATTAAGGGTACCCCCATATTGAACCGTTATTTTTTCTGGAGCTATCTCATGAACGGGTTGCTCGATTTTAACTCAAAAAATATTTTTAGAAAGGTCTAAATGATAAGATCAAAATTAAGTACCAAAAATTTGCAAAAGTACTTAATAATTTTCATAAATTTTTGAATTAATTTTTTTCTAAATTCAATATTTGGAAAACATTTTGATCGAAAATTTTTATTTTTTATACAATAAGTGTAGACTATTTAGCACTTAAAATTGTCATACTTAAAATTTCGAAAAAATGTAATTTATAAAAGTTATTAAGTAAACATCGATTTATTTAAGACCCGCTTTAACGATTTTTGAATTATTTTGTTTGTGAACTTATATTTAGGCTAAAAAAAAATTTTAGCACTTTTGTAAAAAAATCGTAAAATATTTTTTTCATTTATATTTAAAAAAAATATTAAATTTAGTTTTATTAAATTTAATTTTAATTTCGTGATTAAAAAAACTTTAATTGTCTATCAAGCGGACTTTTAAATTATACCAACAAAGTACAAGTGTCGCAAACAAAAATTAGGCTCTGAGATGTACTTTTTGACTCTGATTACTTCTTTTTTTAATGACAAACTTTATTACAGGGGAATATGTTCAAATTCACCTAGAAATGGAGGATTATAATCTAGAGCCGGTAATTTCTCGTAATACCGTATCTGAATTGCAAGGAACTTCTTCTCCTAACAAGTAAATTGATTTATGGAAAACATCCATTTAAACTTATGCAATTTGCTCCTTTAGGTCAGTTGTCATTTTGTCTGGACATTTGGATAGTTGGGACGTTGGTGTTGGAGCAATGGATGATGGGGGTGGCGCATTTATATCATGGAAAGCAGTGAAATTTTTAAAAGATATGGGTCTTAGACCAAGGCGAACAATTCGATCTGTGTTATGGACAGCTGAAGAATTTGGTCTTATTGGAGCTCAGGAATATTCTAGAGCGCATAAAGAAAACGAAAAAGAAGAATTCAATTTCTTTATTGAATCAGATACTGGTACATTTGATCCAGTTGGACTTGACTTTTCTGGAAATAAGGAAGCTGAATGCATATTTAAAGAAGTGTTAAGGTATGTGAATTTATTTAAAAAAACATTAATAACCCTATTAAGAAATTTTTATTTACAGCTTAATGGCGCCTCTTAATGCAACACAATTTGCTACGCCAGCAGATGGAGGACCTGATATATCGGAATGGCTTAATCGGGGGTTTCCAGGCGCGTCATTGTTAAACAAAAACGATCGATATTTTTGGTAAGTAAAAAAAATTATCTTGGGTACACCGATTCCTCTAATCATGCTTTTTAAGTTGTATATATTAATAAAATAATAGTTTCACTTAGTTATTGTATAGTTTAATGCCTTGCGCAAAACTTATTTCAGAATAAATAGAAAGAAAGGATATAGCTGATAATTATATGGCCAAATGAAATAGCTCCTAACGTATTAACACAAAAATCTTGCAGAACACAAATTTGTAGAAAATTAAATTTCTCATCTTTTTTTATCTCTATTTTTCGTATATATTTCTATGATATATCATTATTATTTTAAAACTTATAAGCAAATAAAAATCAGTGTTTTACTTGCTTATTATTCGGCGTCGCGGAATTTTTTCGTTTTTCATATAACATAAAAAATGTTAAGGTAAAAGTAGTAGACAATTTTATAACACTCAAATCTTTGTTTTTACTTTTTTTTTATTTGGTCTTTGTTCAAAAAGAATTAGAGCATGTCAAACAGAAGTTGATATACACGATGTTTTTGTTATTTTGTGTAGTGTTTCAGCCCGAAGAAGTGTTTCAGAGTGAAATACGATGAAAATAAAAGTAACTTTTATGAAAATAACAATGAAATCTTGTACCAATTTCTGTTATATTAATTTGCTTAAATCAAAGACTAAATAAAACAGTAAAAACGAGGATCTGTTTGTTATAAAATGGTCTACTACTTTGACCCTTGCATTTTTTACGTAAAATGAAAAACAAATTTTTTATACTTATGAGGCTGGTGCCGTGAACAAAGCCCATACAAACTAACGCCATAATGGTGTAAGTTCACTTTCAAATGCGAATTAAAGTCACAATCCAAATATGGCTTCAATTCACTTTCAAATTTAAACTAAAACCATCACTGAAATGTGAACTAACGCCATATGGTGGAAATTCACATTCGATTGTGAACTTATGCCATACCATTTCCATATTACAAGTTTCTTGAAGTATCTCACTTTACAAAAACCTCGATTGCAAAACTACTATTGAACTAACTTTTAAGCTGGTTTGGTTTTGGCGACACTGGTTTTGACAGCTGACGTGTGTTTAGTACCTTATGTCACTGTCAAACAGCTTCAGTTTGGTTTGCAATTTAACCATGGATCGTCTTACAAATGAACAACGCTTGCAAATTATTGAATTTTACTATCAAAATTCGTGCTCGGTTCGAAATGTTCATTTATCGAAAAATTGTGTTCAGCGATGAGGCTCATTTTTGGTTGAATGGGTACGTAAATAAGCAAAATTGCCGCATTTGGAGTGAAGATCAGCCAGAAGCATTGCAACAGCTACCAATGCATCCCGAAAAAGCCACTGTTTGGTGCGGTTTATGGGCCGGCGGCATTATTGGGCCATATTTCTTCAAAGATGATGCGAATCGCAGCGTTACTGTCAATGGTGAACGCTACCGAGCGATGATAACAAACTTTTTTTTGCCCGAAATGGAAGTTCTTGACTTGCATGATATGTGGTTTCAACAAGACGGTGCCACATGCCACACAGCACGCGAAACAATGGCGCAATTGCGAGGCGAGTTTGGTGAACAGTTAATTTCACGTTTCGGGCCGGTCAATTGGCCGCCTAGATCGTGCGATTTGACACCATTAGACTATTTTTTGTGGGGGTATGTCAAGGCTAATGTCTATAGGGACAAGCCCGCTTCGATTGACGCACTGGAAGCCAACATCCATGCATTCATTCGTGAGATACCGGCCGATATGTGTGAAAGAGTATGCCAAAATTGGACTCAGCGGATGGGCTACCTGAGACGCAGCCGCGGTCAACATTTGCATGAAATTATCTTTAAACATTAAATTGCAAGGTTCAAACTATCGAATTTTTTGTGTTTTTTTTTTTTTAAAGTTCTAAATCTCTTAAAAAATCACCCGTTAAAACAAGTAGTTTCAGTTTATGGCGCAGGTATTAACAGTGGGATAGGATTTGGGTGCGAGTTTGAGTCTATGCAAAGTTTCTTTTGTATTTATTATTTTTTTAGTTTTGAACCGAAATTCAAGATTTTTATTTTGTACTATTCGAAAATTTTGCAATTAATTTTCACATTCAAATGAGAATTAGGATCACTTTCTAAAAGGAAATTACACCATATAGTCTCAATTCAATTTCAAAATTGAATTTAAGCCATAATGGGATTATGGCTCTAATTCGCATTTAAAAGTGATTTAACACCATTATGGCGTTAGTTCGTATGGGATTCGTTCACGGCACCTATGAGGCACCCCGCTACAATATATCTATAATAAAAAATCCCACTGACAGCAGAAAATTCACAGTTAATTTTTCGATTTCCTGTACTAATAATACTACTTTTCTTTAAGCGTGAATTTGATTTGCAAAAATGTCAAAAAGTCAATTTGGTTTGCAAAAGCGTGAATCTGTTCTGCAAAAACTTGAATTTGATTTGCAAAAACGTGAACCTGTTTTGCAAAAAAATTGAACATGATTTGCAAAAAAATGAATTCGATTTGCAAAATGGTTAATTTGAGGTAAAAAAAACTGTATTAGCTTAAGAAAACAATTGAAAAGTTCAGGGGAAAAACGGCACGAGTCCACTCAAAATGAAAATTTTTATAATATATATTGTTTAAAAATAAAAAATAAAAAAAGGAACAGTTTTGTTGCACATGATGTTCTAAGGCCCAAAACATAAATTAATTTGTATTTCAAGACCAAACGCATTTAATACAATTATTTAAGTGAATAAAGTATGTGGACTTGTTTCATGGATAATCAAGCGTTTATCAGTGGAAATTCATCGTCCCTTTCTTCGATTTTATGATGAATTTACCCATACATGGTATAAAGTTTTAATTTTTTTGCTAAAATCATATACTTTAAAAAAAAAGCAAATAAAACATGATATAGTCAACACAAAGAGCTACAAGATAAGATGTCATCATTAGTTTAATATAAAAAATGTCGACTTGTGCCGTTTTTCCCCTGGGCCTTTAAATTCTAAAAAAAATTTTTTTCGTTTTTTTCAAAACGAATGTTGTTGTTTGACTTCACATAATTTGTTCATTAATTATCAATTTTCTAAAACTCAGAAACAACAGTGCCAGTTAGGGAGATATTGAGGAAAAAAAGGTTTTGGGGGGCCTTTAACCCCCCGTAAAATAGTTAGCGGTGCTCATATTGATGGGGACTTTTCACAGTTTCCTTAGAACACCGCATTAGGAAGTACCAAAATTCAGCTTTCCCAGAATATTGTTTAAGTTTAGCTTTTTTTTTCTCTTTATTGACTGTTCTCTAGGGAATTACGCACATCCGCACAGACAGCATGACGAAAATTATATGTCTTAGTATTCAATATCATCGTAATGTCAGGTTTTATAAAAATCTCGATTTTTTTTACACAAAACCAATATTTGCCCTATTGAGCATCAAATATAGGTAAAAAAACATTTATTGAGATTTTTGTAAAAGAATTGTTTTTAGTGGGGATTTCGTCCAGGGGGTTTCTTTCCTTTTGTGAATTTTGTCGTTCGGGGATTTCGTTATATGCAGATTTTTTTTCGGGATTATTTGTGTTTTCCCTTTCTTCCCGTGTTTAGACTGGGAAATTTGAGACCGATGACGAGAGTTCGTTGGCGAGAGGGTTGAGGGGAGAGTACTCTCGTGAGGCAGCTTCAAATTATAAACATCGGAAGCGTGAGGACTGTTCCAATTCCATGTGTTAACATCGCAGTGTTTTGATAATTAGGCTTAATGCAGAGTGATAGCGAATATGAATTCTTGAAAAAGGTGACAAACGGAAGCATTAATAATAATTTATGGATGTTATTTTCTTTAATAAAATGCAAAAAATTCGGGTCGTACAACTGTCTCACTTCACAAAAATTCCACCCGCTTGAAGTGAGGCGTCCTCAATTGAGGACCTGTGTAATCACGAGAGTACTCACCACGCCAGACTCAAATTTCCCAGTCTAAACGGTTGTACCACGCGAATTTTTTATATTTTATAAAAGAAGATAACATCCATAAATTATTATTAATACTTCTTTTTGTTTCCTTTTCCAAAAATTCATTTCATATCACTCTGCATTTAGCTTAGTTATGAAAATACTGCGATTTCAACACATCGGCAGTCAAGCAGATAATGAACAAAATGGGAAAAAACTTGAATTTGGAATTGGAACAGTACTCACGCTTCCGAGGTTAATAATTTGAAGCTGCCTCACGAGAGTACTCACCCCTCACCTCTTTTGCCTACGAACTCTCGTGAGTCCGGTCTCAAATTTCCCAGTCTATAAGCACTTACTCTTTTAAAACACTTTGGCGTAAAGTCATCCTTTTTATTTAAGTTGTAAAATCTTAACCTTTTTCTTTCCAGGTTCCATCATACAGAAGGCGATACTATGTTGGTTGAGGACCCTGACAGCTTGGACCGTTGTGTAGCTTTGTTTGCTTCTACAGCATACATTATTGCTGACTTAAGTGTTAATATTCCCAAAGATGTTGAATAGTAATACTTGTTTAATATAATTTAAATTAAATATTGCTTTAAATATTAAATCTTTTTTTAATTACTATCCATTCTCTTGTGTATAACAATTGGACTATCCGGGTACGCTGCATGTTGTTGCGCCAACTTCTTTTGGCTAGGGAAATAATAGTATATAATATTACTAGGATTACTAAGCTTTTTAAAAATACCTAGTCATTCGGGATAAAATGTTTACACCAGCGCTGCACTTACAGTGGGAGTTCATATTTATAGAGAGAGCTGAACTAAATAAAAAGGACGACTCGATCGCCGAAATTATTTTTGCAGCAAACAATTGCACTACACAAACTTTATTATAATTTATTAAATTATTTTGAACTATGTTGTTGAACTATGGTTGTTTAGTCAAAATATTACAAGATCACACCTTTCCCACTTCTCAACTTTCCATTCTGATCTGCTTGTGGGGTTCGAAGAGTTGTCTTCAGAAAATGTCGACAAGCATTCCGGTTATAGATTCTTCTATGTCTGAGGCCAACGGTATGCTGGTGTAGCTGCATTTGGGTTTTCAAGAAATTCTTGGGCCTGCCAGTTATGTATGTACCTATGTCCCTATCCCTACACCGACTATACCATCATGCTATTAAATACAAAAAAACAGAGCCCTGCAAAGCGTAGCCAATGTGCTGTGATCGTGTTTTTTGACACAATAGGTAGTTTATTCATGGCGGTTAATTATTTTTTGAGCGATAACGCTTAATTGGCGTAATTTTTTTTTGCAGATTTTCATTTCGCCAATTTTCGTTTTTTATTTTTGTAAAAATTGTTTGGCAAGTTTTTGTTTAGCTAAATATCACTAAAATATCACTTTTTCAAACATTATTTGGTATTTTTCGTCTCTCTAAATTAATCTTCGCATATCATTATGCAGTTCTTCATTATTTCGCTTATTCAATGATTTTTTTTGTTTCGCTTACCTACTGTTATTTCTAGCTTTAAATGGTTTTTGACTTTTTAATTTCGCGGAGAATTTATTATCATGTAATAAATCGCAAAAGGCAAAAACAATTCAAAGCGAAATAAAATTAAACAAAACAAAAATATTCATTGAAATATGTAAGTCGTTTCATATTTCCATTAATTTTATGAAAACCAGATTATCAAGAGTACTTGATTTTCTTCTTTAGGAAATGATTGAGTGTTGTACTTATCGAAACATCTTTTTAACTTATTTAATCTTCATCTTTACACATAAATAAAAATTAAGTGTCTGTTTGTAATGTCAAAATAACAAATTTTTACCAAATCCATATATGTTCCTATACGGCACTTATAACAAAACATAAATTTTTCAAATTGTTGTCTGTCTTTTTGTCCGCTAATATCGAGAACAGCTGGACCGATTGTAACGGTACTTTCACTGACCGATAACTAAAGTTGTAGCGGGTAACATAGGATATTTTTTAATTACTTCCTAGGTGGCGCTCGGGTCGCTTTTTTTTCGCATATTCGTGTCGTTGAACCCATCAGAAACTGGACCGATTTTGAAGGGACGTTCACTGACATGATAGCTGATGTTGGGGAGAGTACGATAACTTTGGCGCCAAGAATTGATAACGGTTTTTTGTAGAACAGTTTAATACAAGCATTTTTTACTATGGGGTCTATCTCCCTCCGTTTGGGCGGGAGGGGCAATTTTATAAAAACAGTGCTAAAAATTTAAAACAAATATTTAAAAAAAACGGTAATACTTACAACTAAGTTTTATATCTTTTTTTAAAGCCAATACTTTTTTCTATTAAATGTTTTTTAAATCAAGTGAAACCTATGCATAGTCTTTGAAAAAACGGACTTTAAACTCAAAAACTGCGAAAAAAAGGTAAAATAAAACTTTGAAGTTTGATTTTTCAAAACTGTAAAACAAAATACTACTTTTTTTTATAAAATTCGTTGCTCACATTAATTTTAAATCATAAACTGAAAACAAAATGATTTTATATTTTCTGTTTTTTGTTATTTCGGAGCAGCGCTTAATTTTTACTAAAATTACTATGCTGTCAGTTTTTCAGTTTGTTTTCTGTTTGCAGTTTTTCTAAACAAAAATGATAAACATATTTTCTTGTAAACGAACGAAAAATCGAAAGTTAACCAGTAATTAATAAAATAATTAAATTAATAGGCATTCATAGTTAAATAAAAAAAACACTTAACTTTATTGACTTTGAGTTTGTCTTGTTAAGAACATTTTGTCATCCGATTCAGTTTGAATTGTATAACATTAATCTTATAATATGGCACTATAGGTAGTTTTCTATTAAAATATTAATAGGAGGGTTTATACGTTATAAATATAACAATCAGTCATTCAAATCTATTTCTAGTTCCGGCTAAGCATTCAATAGCAATCACTGTGCGCTCCAAAAGATTTAAAAGTCTTTTTTCGCGCTCCTCCATTCGTTTGAACATTTCTTCGTCGCGGCGTTCCCTGCGTTTTAAGTACTCAATTAGCTCATAGTTGGTGCTATCACCATCTGTTGAAGTCGATGTCTTCCGTTTACTCTTTGAAGATCTACTTGAACTCTCTGAAATATTGTCGGTATCAACAATGACATCTGGGTGTAATAAGTTTGGATCTATATTGTGGGGATAAAAATTGTGACTCCTGCAAAGAAAATTAATATAAAAACATTTTAGTGTTTAAAAATGATAAGAATTATTATATTTGTTTTAAAACTTGATATAAAATAATTAAGCACAGTTAAAATTGAAAGTTATTTAATATGTTTAGATTATTCAGCAGGTAATCAATTTCAATCATCTGGAAAATTTTGCGAAATGGATGTCTTTTGTTTGGTAGAAAGTGTTTTTTTTTTAACAGACAAAACTATTTCGACAAATCTTTTTTGTGCTAAGTTGGCTATTTTTTATTTTAATGATGAGATCATGAAGGACAATTCTTCTAGGCTTCATTTTGTGCAAAAACGAGCAAATGGGTTTACCTAAGTACAGAACTAAGGATACCAAGTAAAAGCTTAATGAGAATCCGCATCAAGATTTCTAAAAAAAGGAAAAAAAAACAGTTAGAAAAGCTTCTACGATTTACAAATGATATACCAATTCATATAACCTCATCACTGTCACACACAGCACCAGAAATACAATCATTGTCATTTTCATCCCCTACACCACCATCATCATCACGTCCATCAACACCGCATCCAAAGAGAAAACTAGCAAATGAGCTATTCATATGTACCTACAATGCCCAATCGCTTCTATTAGAAAAAAGGATGAACGAATTTGTAAAAGCGAGGGCTAAGATAAACTGAGATATCATTGGATTATCAGAAGTTCGAAGAATGGGAGAAGAAATCGTGGAAACTCAGGAAGGACATGTATTCTCATATATTCGGCAGACTAAAGGGCAATATGGAGTAGGGTTTTTGGTTCACGAGCGCTGAAAAAAATACATTATAGAAATAAAAAGATATAGCGAGAGAATTTTTGGATTAAAGATCCGAATTTGAAGGGTCAAAGTAGCCATTATACAAGTTTATAATCCAACCAGTACCGCGTCATTGAAACACTAGAGAGGTTCTACAAAACGTTGGATTATTAGCTGTCAACCAACTGAATTAAGAACTATTAGTCGTAATGGGTGACTTTAATACATATTGGACTTAAGCGATAATGGGACCATATTGATATGTAAGTAGAAATGATCGCGACGAAAGAATGTTACAACTCTTGTGGCAGCATAAACTAACAGTAACGAACTCACTCTTTAAAAAAAAAAGAAAACAGGATGTGGACTAGGATCACTCCAAACCGACAACAATGTACTGAATAAGTTTGACCACGATTCAGATCATAGAATGGTAAGAGCCAAGTTATTGATCAACCACAACACTAGAAGGTTCAGTAGGAAAATCCACAATAAGGTACTGCAAAAAAAACCCAGCCAAATACAAATTTTTAGTTATAACAAAAAACTAAAACTTCGCAATAGCATTTAAAAGAATCGGGTGTATGTAGATCATTACAAGGAAAATACGATCAATTCGAAAAAAATTAATAAAAACAATATCTTCTAAACATGTATATTTAAAAGTCGAGAGAGTAAAAACGTAAATAAAATATTAGCTTTTTGGTAAAGATTTTTTTTTTATATAGATATAGGATTTTTGAGGATGTTAATTTTTATTATTTTTATTTAACTAGCTGTTCCGGCAAACTTCGTTCCGCATGGACAAATTGGTTTTTATGATTTTCCAAATTTTCAATTTCGGCTCCGTAGTCTGTTAACCTAATTTTCACTAGATTATATAATTTTTGAAACATTTCTTGTTCGTCAACCAGTGGATAATTTTCTATAAATTTTTGCATTATTGCTTCCACATCTGTCCAAGTCAGTATTTTATTTAAAGCTGTCATTTTTAGATTTCAATAACAGAATTTTGAATGAGACACAGATGCACACCAAAAGTTCAAATCCAATTGTGAAACGGGGTGATGCACAGACGGTCTGTTTGTTGTCGCAAATTATGAATTTCTGCCATGCGAAGTTTCGTGCAAATTACCTAAAGTTAGTTCTCGGTAGAATATCAAAAACAGTGAGATTATTTCTGACCTCACTGAATCTGGATTCTGCGTTTTATTGGATTTTCGTAAAATAATACAGGATTTACCTTTTCCCTTGATTGCGCGCAAAAAAAAAAAAACTTAAATGAAGTTTAAAATTTTAACAAATACTCGCGTACCAGTCATCATTCACTAATTATTGTTACAAAATACAAAAACCTACCCATTATAGTCACATTGAACAAGCGTTATGTCATCTGGATTGAAATCATTGTCTGATATTGGTTCATGTCTGGAAAAACTTAATATTTACAAACATTAATTATAACAAATAATATATCTATCAATCTCACTTTACTGCTGTGGATTCTGAACTCGATGCTTTCTTGTCATTTTGAGAATCCTGAATAATATGCCCATTTCGGTTGTAGTCTGGTCTAAACTGACTCTCTCTGTCACCATCTTCATAATCATTTAGTTGAGCTTCAACAAAACTATTTGCCATATACCGTTCAACTTTTCCATTTGAATGTATACACTCATCTCCACCATTTTGTTGAGCCGCTTCTTTTGCAAGTAGTAAGTTTAATGCGGCTGCCCTTCTTCGGTGATAATATGAAAGTTCTTCCTTTCCCCCTACTTGCAAGCGTTTGCCATTTGATCCCCATGTTTCACCTCTTTGTTCTTCGATTTCTTTAAATAAGTACATATATGGCCAATTCCGTCGAACATGCTTCTCTGGGTTTTTCTTTAGTTGGGTGTAAATTTTTTTGAGATTCTCGTATCTGTTGCAACACTGCTTTGCTGAACGCTTGCGTGTGCTGAACCTATTAAGTATTTCAGCAACCATTTCCCAGACACTTGCATGGTTCTTTCTGTTTGACTGGAAAGCACTTTGGATTCTTTCAGATTTTACTATGTTTAAGAGGGCTATTGACTCCGGTACATTAAAGTAACTCTCTGGAGTTCTTGGTGCCCTTTGATGTTGACTAGTTGTTGGAGTTTTTGTCTCCTACAAAAGAAAAAGATATCGATGATTGTTATTAGCTTAAGGCTTTAGTTAAAGATATACGTATTAAAGTCCCAATAAACTCTTACATTTTAGCATTGAAGACTATCCATGTGTGCATGCTCTATAGTGATAAAAGTTGAGATACTACTTAAGCCGCCAGACCTGCGACACACTGCTGGTATTGATACCATGGTATACGGATAAACCACCAGTATGTCAAGGAATACCACAGTATCTAATACCGCGCTACCAACATTGTGTTATTGTGGTATAGAAACTATGGTTATTACCGTAGTATACACCGTAGTATAGCGTGCTTTAAAATTAAGCAACTTATCCGTTGCGACTTACGTCGATTTTGTTTTGTGTTGCTTCTGAGTCTCAGCATCACTTTTACACCTTGCAACTGAATGCAACAACTTCCCTTCCAAAACAAATACACAACATAAAGAAAAACACAAAGCGTACAGACCGATAGAGTGTGCAACACGAACTGCCCGAGCAACTCCATCTTCCCCGGCCACCTCATACGTTTCTCTCCATCAAGCTCAAATCAACGAGCGAAAAACTTACGAGTTGCACGCAGGAGTTGCTTAATTTAAAAGCAGTCATACACAACTTGCATATTTTCATCGTAATGAAAAAAATCCAATCACTATTTTGTACAGAGCTGTCAAAAGTCAAAGCATACTACTACACAAAGTCTGTGTCACCCTCCATGGTATTGGCAATACCATAGTATCCATATCATATTGTCTATACTAGCAGTGTGTCAAAGGTATAACATGTATTCGACTGATGTATAACATGTATTCAAAATGTTTTCTTCTTAATGTAAGACCTATGCTTTTTGAAGCAATCCTCACTTTAGAGAAAACTCATTGTTTGGCATACTGGAAATTTTACAGTTAGCCTTTTTACCCAAAATAAATTGGCTTTACTGCACTTTGCTAAAAGGAAATTAGACCAACTGTTGAAAATAGGCCTTACTGCTTCCACAGAATGCTTGTAGAGAATGCTAAGTAGAGAAAACGCCAATCCAAATAATATTGTGTTTAAGCAGGCTCCAGGTCAATAAAACTAGGTGTTAAATGGTTAGCAACGTTTCGAGCATGAAAACGCCAATCCTTAAATAACGCCTAGAATGTGTATAGCTGAAAGTGTAGTTGTAGCTGTAGCACACAAGTTCAATCGATTTTAACTTTCGCGTGCGCTACTTGCTACTTTTTGATATTTGACAATAAAAAAAACCTTCGCTACGAACCCACAACCTCCGTTTTTTTTGTTTTTAAGGAGCTCTAAGGATAGAAAGCACATCTGTATCACTTGACATAAAAACACAATTTCTTCTTGCTCATTCATTATGACTTATGATTTTTTCTATACATTGGTGGAACAAGTGCACTAGCAACTTGATTCAAAACGTAAAAGAGAGGGAATAATTTTAAATAAGAAGAAAAAAGATGTTTTTTTTTTCATTTCCAACCCATCTCATTCCTTCTTATATAAAACCATTCCATCTCTTTTACTTTTTGACTCAAGTTGCTGGTGCACTTGCTCCATTGTATCCGGGGTTATTATGTGCTACAGCATTTTGGACGAGCTTATGCTACTTTTATGAGCTACATTTTGACAGTAACTACACCATTCTGTACATGCAAATATTTCACTTTTCGCAAGTGTAATAAGGCCAACTTTTTTTGAAAGTTGAAAAGGACTTCTGTTTTTTTTTTGTTGACTGGGAAAAAGTTAAAGGGTGTTAATCATTGTGCATCTTTTTTTCGTATTTTTAAAGGCATACCAAAGTGCCCAACACCTCAAAAATCTTGTTTGGTCAAAAAGCTTGACTGTTTAGAGAAATTAATTTTAGTACAGTCATTTTAGGCAAAAAAAGGGGTCAACCTAGAAATGAGAAATAATAAGCTGGAAACTCGTATATATCATAATATTGGCGTTCTAATAGTTGTCTATAAAGTTAATAAAAATCTCGTGTCTGCGACATAAGTTATTCAAGGAAAACTCAAATAAAAAGAGTCTTCAAAAATGAAAGTCTGACCACTGGATGCGGGAATATTTTTAACCAAAAAACGATCAATTTAGAGGCAATTTTTAAAAATGGTGGCCAACGACCATGATTTGGACCATGTGACCCAAGTTGATTTATACCCATATGGGTGCTTAACAAAGCCCCATGACAAAATTGAGGGGACATAATAAAAGCACACGTGACATGGGATATCGCGTAGATTAGTATGTATTGCTTAGCGTGCAGAACTCTACGCCCCCTATCTCAAAAACGGTTGATCGTATAAAAAAATGCTTATAACATCATTGGAGCCATGGGAACCGAGATATTCGCG
The DNA here is from genome assembly GCA_951217065.1 of Baccha elongata. Lineage (NCBI taxonomy): Eukaryota > Metazoa > Arthropoda > Insecta > Diptera > Syrphidae > Baccha > Baccha elongata. The sequence continues at coordinate 48,862,331 of OX578272.1, read as the reverse complement.
AAAAACTGATTTTCGTGACCTTTGACCTTGTATAACTTGTGTTGCAGACACGATATTTTTGTTGACTTTCTAGACAACTTTTAGAACGCCAATACAAAGGTGTATACGAGTTTCCAGCATTATTATCTCAAATTTCCAGGTTTAATCCTAAAATGACTGGACTATTTTGGATGTAAGACGAGCAGCGAAGCAAGAAGAATAAGTGTTTTAAACGGCAAAGATAGCCAACATTCCGCTGCAAAGCAACTAATTCCATCTAACATGTACGATGATGGGCAACATTTTCGTCCACCCCACCTGAATGAAGTGCGGCTAGCGATTGCCAAACTTAAATCAAATAAAGCTGCTGGTGCAGACGGCTTACGACGGGATAAGTTGTTAACGAAGACAAAATGAAATATATGCTGCCAAAGAGAAAGGAATCTCAATATCTTCGACTCGGGAAAAACGTCACGATGTGATGGATAGATATACATAATTTCGATGTAGTCAAAGATTTGTCTATCTGCGATTCATTAAAACAAAGAATTACTCTTGCTCATAATCGCTGTTTCTTCGGAAGCATTTGCGTTATTTTTGTTTCTGTGTGTATCGAAGGAGCATATGGAGATGAAGAATCAATGACAAGCTAAAGACGGGGTATACAACGATATTAGCCTGGTCAAGAAGCTGAAAACGACCTCAGTCAACTTGCGTCGCGAAATTGAAAAGGACTATGAACAGAACCGGCTGGAATAGACTTGTTGGTTGAGGCCGAAGTTCATCCAGTAAGTAAGTAGGTAACAACGAAGAAATTTCAAGCTTGATATTTTGTGTGCCTCTATAATCCCCATCGACATAAGTGATTAATGTCACCAAAGATTTAGCTTTAACTGAACTGAAAAGGGCTCTATACCGTGCTGTGACAAGAATCAATAATGTAGTCTAGGGCGTGGCTGTAGCGCGTGCCACGACATAAGTCTATAGAAATAATGATGCTTTTCAAAAGTGGCATAAGGTTATCGCTTCGAACATGCCAATATGGCCTTAAGTCACTGAACAGCTATCATTACATAAACGACCCTTACCTTTGGAGGAAGTATCCGTTGGAAATTGAACTGGAGGAAGGGAAACTTAGGGAATGACGAATCTATAAAAGCTTCCTGATGGTTTGAGAGTCGATATCGAGTTCTTGAAATACGACCATACATCTTACGCTAGAGAGTTATGTATAGTGTTGAATTTGAATCCGTAAGTGAAAGTTGATAACTTTGTGATGTGTGATTTGCATAACGCAAAATCCCCCTTATGTTCGTTTTTAACCAAAAAGCTGACATGCATTTATTTTTAAATACCTCAACGAAAGGCATGAAGAAACCTAATCAAGAGCAGAACCATAAACTCGCAACTTAGATATACTATCAGCCCTATTCTGCTAAACGGCCGGCGGGGGGAACGATTCCCGAAACTCAGTTCAGCTCTATTGCGTTAAACGGCGACGGTGGGAACGATTCGTCGAAAATAAACTTTCGAAGGGAAACATTCCCCGTCGGTAAATTAGTTCCCCATTCTCATAAACGAGCGAATCGATCAGGCGGCCTATTCTGGTTCTGTAAAAACGTGAATCACGTGAATTCACATTCGCTTTCATTCATTGCTTTTACCTTTTCGATTCACTTGGTACAAAAAAAAGGTCCTCGTTCAGTGAATGAAAATTTAGGGGTGAATTTAATTCTTTTCGCTGTGGTGATTAATTTTTGTTGTGTTTTGTGTATTTTCTTTGTTATTGAGGTTGCTAGGGGCCAATTCTGGTTCTATGAAAAAGTCAAATGAATAATATTATACAAATTTAGAATTTCTTTCACTAAAACATTCATTTGCAAATGAGGTCGTGAAAACAATTTATTTAAACGAAAATTTTGGACGTATGGTTTCACTTTTTCACAGAACGGGAATCGAAATAAGGGTGAAAGCGTAAAACTATTTTCATTTAATTCTTTCACAGAACCAGAATAGGACCCCAGCTCTACAGAAAACTTTAACTTTTAATCCGCAAATATTTCGTTGCGTTTGTCGAGTTGAAAAGATGTAACCATCAAAAAGATGTAATTCATCAATTTTGAAAAGAAACGTCGCACGTAATCTAACAACTACTGTGTTTTGACCTATAGCCTACTAATATTTTCTAAATAGTTGTAACTTAATCAAAATATAAATTAAAATTTAATTGAAGCGTTTTGGGTGCAAGAAGGGGGTAAGTGACATTTGCATTTGCAGTGATAGTAACTCATTCGTCCATTTAAATATTTCAATTTTTCATTTCAATTAATCACTTTATACCAAAAATGAAAGCGATAGATCAGAAACAAACACCGCGTAAAGTTACCTAGACCATCTTCTTATTTGAGAAAAAAAAAAGAAAAATGCATTTACCCCCTTTTTCCACATTTTTTCACCAAACGTTTTGAATTATTTTTAGTTTTCTTATTGATTTAGCAACAATGTATAGGTACCGATGTAATACATATGTACATAGTACAATAAATTTTCGGACGGGGTCTTGTCAGCAACATAAGATCCATCGACATCGACACACATGATATTACCGTAAGTACATCACACATTCAAAGAGCACACACACTTTTTAAAAAACTACACCACATTTTGAAAAAAAAAACGTCTTGTGTTCTTTTGCATGTCTCACTGCAATTGTTACACTCCCAAATTTATTTTAAAATCCCGAAAAGAGACGCGGCGGTAAGCAATTGTCATAATTTTATTTCATTTTTTAAACAATTTGTTTATTAATGACATTTCAATCAAAATTTATAATCGAAAGATTCGAAATTAAGGTCGTTAAAGTAGTTCCCCTGGCGTTTAACAAAATATAGACGACGACCTAACGGGAATCGAAGAGGTGAATCGAACGTTCGATTCCCCGTTAAGCAGGATAGGGCTGTATATTGTTAAGAAAATGGTTAAAAAGGAACATCACAAGCAGTGTTATCTCACTTCCTCTGTGACTACTTGTTGTTAATGAAATTCTAACGGTACTAAGGGCCAGTATTTTCAGCTCTGGTTAAATAATAATTTTGTTATTTTAGCTGGTTCCCATAGAAACACATACAAAATCTATGGTTAAAAACTGAAATAACCAATGATTACAAATTACCAGAACGGAAAAGTCTGACCCTAAGAGCATAAGAGTTTTGGTAAAGTAAATTCCCATTTTGAGTGGGAAATAACTTAACTTTTTGGTGGGAAATTATTTCACTCTTTTGGGCAAACTTGCACCCATCCAAACTCGCACGCACCCCAAATCCTATAGTGGGCCAGGCAGGGAGGTTGCAGGGGGTCAGCATGCCTCCCCTTACCAATCTAAACTGTTTACTGTTGGGGACATTGGGAAAAAAGTCGCCCTATATTTTCAGCTTTATATCACCTGTAATATAAAAATTTTAGTTGGGGAACTAACTTCACACACAACCTTCAGATGAAATTAGTTCTCTCTCACCTTTAGTGGGAATTTACTTCACAAAAAAAAGTGAAATTAGTTTCTAATAGTTGTGAAGTAATTTCCCAAGTGAAGTTAGATCCCGTGAAGTTAGTTCCCTGCACCTCCGATGTGTTCCGCCGGAGTGTGATTTTTCAATAAGCAGGTAGTTGATTGTCACATTTTTGATCAAATTGATTTTTCCTTCTGCGTAAGGTGATCACATCCACCAACTCACCTCAATTCAACTTTGTTCAACTTGTCAGTGACATTTGTGAAAAACATTGTTGCCGTAGTCATATTTTCAAGTAAATTCATTGAAATTGTTAATTTTTTTAGTGAATAAATGCAATAATTTTAAATTTAACCATTTATTTTCGATTGTTGTATACTCATATGGTAAAAGAAATATTGTTTTTGATGATTTGGTGACTAAAATTGAAAAAAAGTAACAAATTTTATAATTTTTTGTATGCATGTGGTAACTCTAGTCACATTGCCACAAAAATAAAAATGAAACGTCAATTTCATGAGAAGATAACTATTACAATATTTTTTGTGATTGGTTTTAAGCTATTACTGTGATGATCACCTTACGCAGATAGAAAGTGTAGATTTCAACTGTCACTTATCACAAATCAACTTAGCCGATTCCACCCCAGGTTTTATAATGTTCAACCTAACATTTTCTTATAATATTATGTTTGACTTACTTTTATGTTAAATTTTACATGTAAATATTTTGTATTTAATTCCATTAGTTCTTTTGTTCGTAAATACGTTCATACATTCCACAAAACATCAAATTAAAAGAACGCATTATACATAAGCACTATATAAATAATTTACGAATGAATAATTAAATGTGCAATCTTTTGTGATTGCAATCTTTAATGACTTCAATAATAAGATCGCATGCATTTTGACTTCCCTTTGCAATCATATTTTCCCCATTTATTTTATAATAATCAATTGAATGCAATCATTTCAGACATCATGCATTCTTTTGCATTCCTTTCATTTTTTTACGTTCTTTATATTCTGCTGCATTCTTTTTAATCTTTTTATTAACATAAATTTTTGTTATTTAACTAGATTCCGAATAAAGAATACAAAATAATGCAAGGAAAGCAAAAGAATGCAAAAAATGGATGAGTTCTAGCTCAAATGATTGTATTCAATGGGTTGCAATATTTTTAATGTCAAATGGGATGGTGATTGCAAATTTTGAAGTTGAAGTCTCAAAGTAAAGTCATTGAATGCAATCCTTTTATTGAATTCAATGAATGCGTTCACAAAAGATTGCATTCTTTTTTAACCCAGTTAGGTAAGTGGTTGGTGCAATTATACATATTTTCCTACAATTCACGAATTCGCTGTTACTGTATTATTTCTACTTTTTCGAATAGTATTCGTGGCTGAAAACCATGAATCCAAAGAAAAAAAAAATTACCAGCATCACTGAAGTAAGTCAAATGATCAGCTTGTTAGTTTGATCAATCATTGAAAACTATCTTTTAACATAAATATCAATGTTATGTTATAATTATGAATTATAACTAGTGTCGTGCAACACTTGTTGCATTTAAAGGGCAATGTGGCTTACATACACTAGTTAAAATATTATTATTATTATTATTTTTATTAATAAAAACAATAAAAAGAAATTAAATGTTATGTTATTTCCAAAATCAAAGGTAAAATTAATTAATAAATATTTACCAAGCCTTAAAAATTGATGATAAACAATCGTTTAAGTCAAATAACTAGCTATGTATAAAGGTTAGGTACCTACTGTTTTGTTTTTATTGCAGTAAATTAATCTATATTCAAAACAATTCACCACTTACTATATGTAAATACACTATACTTTCTGTCAACAAAGCTATCGCCATGTGCGTCTGTCCACAGTTAAAATGTTAAACAAATCTATTCATATCAAAAGGTTCAACTCTGGGTGTCAAGTCAATACGCGGATAATGTGTTATAATAGTTGCCAACGGCAAGTATAGCTTTCAGAAGCCCTATTTAAAAAAAAAAACTTTAAATTATACCGTTGGAACCTAAGTACATATTTTAAAAGTATCATAGACTAATGTTTTTAGTTGATTTATAAATGTAAATTTTATATTGATGATATTCAACCTTCAGTTATGTAAATAAGACAGTAAAAATGTTTAAATGTATATTAAAAACAAAAAAAAAAAACAATTCCTTACCATTGAATTAATAAATATTTCCTTCGACTGTTATCGAAATGTCGTAGTCGTAGACACCCGCTACCAACCAAAATTAATGCTATTAATATTTTTCAGTTAACCTTTAACATCAACGGCCGAAACCGAGTAAAATATCATTGAAAACTATTTCTGCAAATTTAATTTGTATACATATTATTCAACCGATTGCTAAGCTAATCACATATAATACAAGTATCTTATTCCTATAATGACCAGCCAGATATAGGTATTTAGGTATATATTTTCGGATACTGATGATGCCGTGCAACTGTAACACTATTTTCTTTTTTCACTTGTATATCATAAAAATAGCTATAAGTATAGAATTAAAAAAAAAAAAAAAAAAGAACTCAGAACATTACAAAACTTAAAAATCTTGAAGTAAATTTAAAAATTGTGTGAAAAGTAGAGTAGCTGCGCTACCAACTAAGTACTCGGACGAATGCCAGTTATACACTACTCAAACACAATTTTATTTTTGAAGACGCTATACAAAGAGACGACAGTGCGGCAGCAGAAAGTAGCAACCAGCGCCAGCGGTGGCGATGTCGATGTCGGCCTGCTTGGTTACGATCGTTAGCTCATATCTATCCCCATACCATCAAAGTATCCCAAAAATAACCCCCTACAATTTCAATAGTTCGGTCTGTTTATAAATATACCCTAGTACGAGAATTTTTCCAGAGCGTAGTCTGTTGTTTTTGCGTTGAAAATTGAGCGCACCATGCGAGTATACAGCGTACGGGACTGCTCGTAGAATCGTTGGACGATCGTTGTTGATCGTAGAAGAATATTACTTTACTGTGCACTTGCAATCGACGTTTTTCTCTGTTCATCATTTAGTGCTCTGCCAGAAACAACTTGGTTGAAGAAAAGCTAAATGTTTCTTCTCCTATTGCAAAGTGTATGAAATATTTAATTTTTTATTGTTTATTTATTATTGTTATTTGATTTTAAGGTTTATTAAAACAAAATATGTAATTAAATTCCTCTGACTCTGAGTCTGAAGGTGTTACTGGGAATTCTACCATCATTATATCGTCATTTTTTAAAGCAATCTGGGTTAGCTATAGAGAAACAATACAATTCTGAGTCATTTCAGTAGGAAGAGTACTCTACTCTATTTTGAAGTATTTTTAGAATCATCATTATACTAAATCTTCCTTACAAAAAAAAAAAAACATGTAGATCACTACGATTTTAAAACCATATGGTGGATAAAGAAAGGAGGAATCATCTTCTTACTCATGGGATAAAAAGATCGGTTTTGTATATTCACGTGTTCGCATTGGGATGGGATTGGGAGAGATTTTTAAAGCGTATGCGCAATGGATACATTTAGGTATATGTATGGATGTACCTATGCTGTTTATTAGAGGGATGAAGTTATTAATGGCAGTAAAGATGCGCATTGTGGGATCAACAGAGGTTACTCATGTTTATTCTAGATCATGCTGAGCTCGCGCATCTCGAAATCAAATACGAAAAACTGCATTCGATTCCAATTGCACAACAACTACTGTGTGGGTTATAATCTGTAAGAAACATTTTGTTAGTCAATTTTTTTTTTGTTTTGTTTTTTTTTTCTTCTGGTATATCGGCTGAAAATAGATTTTTTATTTATACAAACATGCTTTATATAAGTTGAGATATTCGTTAACTCGCGTCGTTAGAAGCGAGTATAGGTAAATATGTATATAGGCACAACTTCTAAATAAAGTATAGCTGACAAAATAATTGTAGGATTTGTAGTTATGTGCATTTTTTTGGTTGGATTTTTTTATGCTTTGTTTTTAAATAATGATCTATAATAAGTAAATTTTAGTTTAGTTTAGAGTTATTCCATAGGTATATATAATTTTTTGTATAGTGGTTTGTATTCCCCTATAGTAATTAATCAATCTGTAATATTTATTAGTTTTTACCTATTTTTACTCAACTCAATATACATACATAGGTACCGTGTAGGTATATATGTTTCAATTTCCCAAGAGTGTTTTAATGAAGTTTTACCAAAATCGGTTCAGCAGTTGGCTTTTATCTTCATACAGATAATTAAAAGCATATTTTAAGATACCATGTAAATGGGAATCAAAAGAATATCTTGAAATTAAGTAAAAAATCAATTAATTTAAATCACGGCATAAGAATAAAAGCAGTGCAAGATTCAACGTTGTGTATTTAAGTTAAAAAGTCTTTTTTGCTATTGGGACTCATGGTCATGACTCATTTTACAGAGCAAGAACATTAAATCGTGTGTTTTTGAAATAAAAGAAAGAAAAAGCTCCAATGTAAAACACATTGGAGAAAAGAGCGAAAATAGATTGTTGCCATGTACAGAGTTAAATAACTTTGTAAAGCTCGAAAAATCAAACCCAACATCTTACAAGATAAAAAGAAAATATTTCTTCTGTTTTGAGAAAAAAAAACAAAAAACAAATATGTATCAGAATTTCATCAAATTCAGAACTATATCAGCAGATCAGGGAAAATGCCAGTTCAGAGGCAAAAAAGCTTATCATTTTATACTCTTCATGTTACACAATGACTTAAGTGCTAAATGTGTTGGAATTATTAAGTGACCTCTTGAATCTATTTAAAAATAGTTTGTTATGCAGGCTCAAGGATTGACCTTGAGCCTGCATAACAAACTATTTTTAAGTGCTAAATATTTCATTCGTCTAAGACTCATTAAACAAATTTAACTCTAATCAGTGTCAGAAAGAAGATTCTACACAAATCCTTGTGTAGAATCTGTTTTTACGAAAATTAAATGAAATTTTCATTCATAAAAATAGAAAAATGTTTGGGACTGTCTCCCACAATAAGTTTTTGAAAATCTTATATATAAAATTCTCCTGTCACGGTGTTTAATCTATCTCCTCCGAAACGGCTCGAACAATTTTCGTCATCCGAAGCATGCATATCGGCCAGGGTGGATAATCGGACAACATCTATTTTTCATCCCCCTAAATGTTAAGGGTGGTTCACCCCTATTTTTTTTTTTTATTTTTTTGGACAACCCCTATTTTTTATTTGTCAATTAAAAACTTTAATTTATTTTGCAAGGATTTTTTTTTTATTTTATCATGACTTAGAATGAAAATATTCATATTATCAACCCAATTTAATTTGATCTCCCGCCCTCACCGGTCGACAACTGATCAATTATCAATCGATCAGTTATCCCCGTCAGGTGTCACCACTCATTCAGCAAACATCAAGGAGTAGGGAGGAGGACGAAGTCGGTCTACTCTCTCACTCACTATACATTTTTCATCCATTTCTTTTGGTTTTATTTGTGTATCTATCGTAGCAGTGACTGTAATTTTTCTGTGCAACTCTGATGTTAATTTTACTATCATCGTAAATTTATGATTAATTTCCAGTGCAATAATTATTTATCTACAATTTATTAATCTGACAAAAAATAGTTTTAACTTTCAGTTAATTAATTGATCTCATGTAAATGAACACTGAGTAATAATTTTCTCTTAAGCGATGCATAGCTCTTTTAGTATGTTAACTCCTTCAGCAGCCTGGACAATATTTCGAAGGAACAACTTTTTTCTAACTCACGACCTTTCATTACAGTATGTTTAGCTGAGTGGCGCGATACGGTTTCCGCCATCTATCTCAAAACAGTTGAGGGCATGAAAAAAAATATTTTTTGCGAAATTTGTCGCAAATTGTATGCTCCACAATTGTGATAATAGATGTCAGCATCACTTATTTGAGAGAAACCGAGATAATCGCGAAACACGCGGTTATTGTTACTTTTGACATTGAATAACTAACTTTTCGTAGTTCTGGGTCCGAGACCTGAGTACATCTAATGTTTTTTCAGGGGTCCTGCTCTGGCCTCTTGCGAGGAAGTGACAAATTTTCCAAAACTATAATTGTCATGAAAAGTGCATCTCATCTTAGTCGTTCGTTTCGACGAAATATTGTACTTCCCCTTCAATCTTTGTAGAACTAACAACGCACACAAAAGAATTGGGTATATGTCACTAGGCCGTGGTTCTTCGGAGCCGTCAGTGCCATTATCCTTTGCTCACAACTTTTAGTACACCAATATGAAGCTGTATACGAGTTTCCAGGGTGACTCCTTATTTTGCCTTAAATCAGTAGGTACTATGTTAGCTTACTATGAAAATAATGTAAAAAGAACTACAAGTGTTTTAATTAAAATTAAGTATTCGCTCTTAATTTTTTGTGCGTTTATGAAAAAAGTTTGTCCTCTGTATGTGGCTTAGATTTGGGAACACCATGCTTTTCCCACGGACCACTATATATGGCATGTTCTCGCGTGGGGAAACCATCCAGTTTGTTTGTGTTGGCTAAAGACGGACTAACCAAGAATATTGTACACTCTATTGCACTGAGAGATGAATTTTTTTTTTCAACTGCCATAATTGATAGTAACAATGTAAATAATTATTTTTGATGTTTAGATAGCTATCAGAAATTATAATTCAAAATATACTCGTTATTTTAATAAATATTAATTCATTAACCTAAATAAAGCATACTTTTATTGCTTATAACGCTTTCGATTATAAGTACATCCTCACACACTTATAGTAGATAGTTATTTTTATTGAACTAAAAAATGTTTCCTAGGAATAATTTAAATGACGAAACAATGTTTTGCGAGTCAGCTTATATTAATTCAAAATTTCAAAAAATAATGTTTTTTTTTAATTAAAAGCTTTGCGAAGTGAGAATCACTAAAATTCACAAAAATGTATGCACTTAATGTCCAAAAATAGTGGGAAGTTGCAGGGATGGCCCGTCTGTTTTTGAAATTTTTTTTTAGTTATGAATAAATTTGAGTAAATAACGAAACATCTTAAACGTACATAGTGCAACCAGTAATCACAAATTAAAAGTTGTAAGTAACGAACTAGGTGATACGAAGTTCACAGGGTCAGCTAGTAATCAATATAATAAGAAACATTGACAAACTTTGAAAAGAACTGATAAAAACTGATCAGGATCAGAACCCGTCACTTTTTTTAAAGGTAGAAAGCATTTTGTTTGCTGGAGTCCAATTAATAAAGAAGCACGGTGCTCTTCAACGATCATGACGCTGCTCGTACTATTCACTATGCTCCAATGATGTCCTTATATTAGTTCTTAGTAGTATACTTGATCCACGTCAAAAAACATTCTTTCTCCAACACTTACTTTTTTTACAAAGAATAAAATATTTATATGATTAAGGGGCCAACTAGAATCTACAGATCGGTTACATACTACGTATAACACACACAGCAAACGCCACCATCGCCGAGCGAAATGGACCCAGTTCATTATTAATTTCGAAGGTAGAACTTCAGTTAATTTTTCAAACATTAAAGAAAAAGAAATCTGCGGGGGTCGATGGTATACCCAACATTGTGTTACGACATCTCCCTGAGGAAGCCATAGACATTTATAGGACACTGTTCAACAACGCATTGAATAATGCATATTATCCAGTGAGTTGGAAGACAGCTGTGGTCCGGACCATCCTCTCCCCAAAAAGGGAAAGGACAGCTCCAATCCGGCAAATCTTCGGTAGATAAGTCTTCTTCCAAGTATCAGTAAAGTATTCGAAAAGATTCTCAATAGAGCTCTGTTCAAGTGGGCTGAGGACAAAAATATTATTCCAGATAATCAGTTTGGCTTTAAGGCGGGGCATGACACTATTCATGCCACGTCTAAGTTAGTTTCTGATGTTCAATGGAACAAAGCGAAAAATCAATGCACGGGTGCCGTTCTGGTTGATTTAGAGAAGGCTTTCGACACCGTATGGTTAGAGGGTCTTTATCTGAAGTTAACTAGACTTGGCATAAGTAAACCACGGTTATATATGCTTCATGACATGCTCAAGTGTAGGTGTCGACTGTCGATACACCCAGACAGACAGAATTATCATACCTACTTTCATTAGTATTTATTATCCACAACCGTTTTGTAAACGATAATGATGAGGTGTTTTGGGAGGTATCTAGTAATTAGCAACAATTAAGTTGTTGACATAACTATTTTCACTGCATGTAACTCCTTCCATCCTAGTTTGAAGATAATGAATCGAAGATTATTGAATCATCATAAAATGTTAAATTTCATATGTAGGTACACTGGGGCGTATGAGCGTCACTGATGTTCATTCAAAGTGAAAATTCGTTCGGGCAAAACTTCCAAAAGTCCCCGATCCTAGGTTGGCCGCAAAAGGGTTCGGGGGGCTTTAAATGTCTTTTTTTTTTTAGTTTTTTGCTTATAACTCAGAAAATGGGCAAATTTTTTGTTCGTTTCTTTAATATGTTACTTGTTTTATAGTACATGCACATTTTTTGTAGGAAATTTTGTTAGATTTAATTTTTACTTAATATTTTTTTTATAGGAACAAGGGATTCTGCATTTTTGATTGGATTATTTATCAGGCTTTATAAAACTCCGTCGAAATCGGTGCAGCAGTTTGCTGATGATCGGTTTGAAAAAAACCATTTTCGATGGCAGGTACCGTTGATAACCTTCTTCAAAAAAAAAAAAAAATAAGATAAAGACATCGCCATTGGATAAAAAAATCACTCATTTAAAATTTTACTAAAATCAATTGTTTTTGTTCGAGAAAAAAAAACGCTACCGTTATTTTAAGACCTTTTATAAGAATAAAAAAAACGTCTGAACTTCTCAAAGAATACTTTTTACCAAGTTTTAAGAAAATCGGTGCAACTGTTAAGGCTGTAGGTGTCAATACATAAAGACGGACAGACGGACGGAGAATTTTCGGCCCTACTTTTTTCGACTTCTCTATAATCGTAATGATTGTTCTCTTAAACCTTTTTTTTCGAATGCATTACCTGCCTTTTAGTACCTTACCTTTAATCGCAAGTGAAAAACTTTCATAAAAGATATTTAAACTGGCCTTTTCCAGAACAGACGTAGCTAAACGTTTATTTGATTATTTTTAGCTAAAATCTTTCGCCATAAAATTGGATTAAAGCTCAGCGCCATTTGTAAGGAGATTGCTGATAGGACTCTTTGCAATAGCTATATCTCCAGTCAAAAATAAAAAAAACGAATAATAAAATTCGTAAAAACGAATAATAAAAACTGTGGTAGCACCTTTAAGTTGTTGTTGTTGTTGTTGTTGTTGTTGTTGTTGTTGTTGTTGTTGTTGTTGTTTGAAAATTCAATGAAAATTTTCTCCTACCATTGGTTTTGCAAATGTTGCTTTTTTTCGAAGGCTCTGATGAAAAAGGTGGTCTTACGGTCCCTCCTGTTCCTGGACTAAAGGATTTTCAAATGTTAGATTGAAATTACATATATTTTTTCATTCGGGCTGTTGTTTTTGTAACTTCGTCTCAAACATCCAACAAATTTTAAATACCTCTTCCTCTTTACGTATTTACTTAAATTAAACGAATTGATCCATTTAAGTCCAAATTTTGAAACAGACCAAAACTTTAAAGTGTTGGATTAATTTCATTGCCTGTATTTTCAAAAAGTTTCTCAAGTTCTTTTAAAACATCTTAATTAAAAATGACAAAATATTAACATTTTTTTTTTTCAATTAATAATTTTTATTAAACATATTTTGAAATAGACTTTATTTATAAAATGCAAAATGTTAACAAAAAAAGAAAAAGAATTGAATAAATTGTAAAAGTGTATAATAGGGCTGAAATTGTAAGACGCAATTCAGTGGGCTTTCATTAGTTATTTCATTTACATTTATATATATTTATAATTACATGTATAAACAAATAAATAATTATTAGTTCGCGCATGCCGCGCTCTTCATCATGCTCATTCTTCTAGTCGTAATCTGCGGTGTGCATGCGCTTAAATTGCTTAAGATTTTTACTTTACTTTAATTATTATTTTATTCGTTAACATAATATTATATTTGTATTCACGTTTTTTTTTATATTCTCTATCTAGCTCATAAATAAAATGAAAACTTAACTTAATTTGTGTGGTGTTACGTAAAACGGAATCGAAAACGAATTGTAAATGTATCTCATCAAAAAAACAACTCTTTAGTTATAATAAGATATGGCTTGGGTTTGAATCCCTTGAATAAATCTGGAGATATTTTTGTTAAATATTTTCTGTAAGTAGTTATTTGTTTATTTAGTTTACAAGTTTAACAATTATTTGTTGTTTCTTATAGAATAACTCCCGCATAGAAGTATTTACATTTATAAAAACGGAAGGGCAAATATTTTAAAATGTTAATGTATGTATATATAATATATAGATATATGTATATTTTTTTTGTATATATCATAAATTTGTAAACTGAATTTATTAAATGTTTATAAGAATGAGTTTTAAATATTAATATTATATTAAAATGTACACTTGATGGAAACAATAGAATTGTATATATAAATAACTTTAAAATTTTACATGTAACAATGAAATAAGAGGAACGATCGGATGTGAGACTATTTCAATCGTCCCATGAAGGAAATTGCGTTTCATCCACAAACATACTGAAGCCTGGCTTATCAGTTGTTGGTTTTGTTATTTGTATCTTCTTAGTTTGGTCAGAAGATGTGGTTTTTGCTGGCGGTGCTGGGGGCTTGGGAGGAGGTGGTTTTTTCACCCGAAGAGCATTGCTGTTTGTTGTCTTTTGAGAAGTACTATTCCACGAAGACGTGTTACGTTCAGTGTTTCCATAGTTCCATATAACGTCAGCTGAACTATAGTTTTTATCGCAGTTCTGTTGATCCCACACAGCTTTTTCATCAGAGTTGTTATCCTAGAAATATATGAAATATAAGTTTGTTAAAATATTTAAAAATTACATGTAAATTCTGATTTAAAAATTTTACATTTCAATATTCTGGATGTTAAAAACGAAAAATAAATCAGCTTTTTCATATATAGGAGCAAAACAAATTCTTTCAAACTATTAAATAAAGTAAAAGTAAGGTCTTATATCGAATTACTGCAAATAAAATAGAAAAACAAGGTTTAAAAGTGTTAAAAAGCACGCACTTTTTGGTAAGCAGAATATTTAAAACAGTATTTTGAATAGCAGAATTTTGAGTGAAGACACCTCTTGAAAAATAAAATTTTATAAGCAGAATTTGGACCCCAGCTGAATTTTTCCTCCCCCAAGTACCTATCGTAAAATCTATGGGTTTTTCCTAAAATTTTTAGCTATGTCACAATCATTTTTTGTAGCAAAGCAAATCAGGGAATTCAGAAACATGCAATTTTATAAATTATGAATGAAATGTAGAAAGGCGAAAAATATCAGAAAATGGTTAAACGTGAGATTAAGTTGTACAATTTGTAGTATTTTATATATAGCTGTCATTAAACGGTTGGTAAGCCAAAATACTTTGAATGTGTTAAATGTTCAATTTAAGTAAAACAACAAATTTAAATGAAATCAGTTTAGCCGTTATCAATTTATGGCCAAATTTGCAAAAACTGGTAACACAGAATCTCCGTTTTGTACATTTTAAGCCAACTAACCTGAAATTCAATTATATAAAGAGCACTCTAAATATAACGTTCATAAAGTCAAATCGATTGATTGGTTTTCATATAAAAAAGGTTCGTAGATAATTTTGGTGGGAGCAAAACCCCCATTTATTTGGCTTAATTCAAGCTACAATTCTTAACATTTATTATTATATATATACTAGCTGACCCTGTGAACTTCGTATCACCTAGTTCGTTACTTACAACTTTTAATTTGTGATTACTGGTTGCACTATGTACGTTTAAGATGTTTCGTTATTTACTCAAATTTATTCATAACTAAAAAAAAATTTCAAAAACAGACGGGCCATCCCTGCAACTTCCCACTATTTTTGGACATTAAGTGCATACAATTTTGTGAATTTTAGTGCTTCTCACTTCGCAAAGCTTTTAATTAAAAAAAAAAACATTATTTTTTGAAATTTTGAATTAATATAAGCTGACTCGCAAAACATTGTTTCGTCATTTATATTATTCCTAGGAAACATTTTTTAGTTCAATAAAAATAACTATCTACTATAAGTGTGTGAGGATGTACTTATAATCGAAAGCGTTATAAGCAATAAAAGTATGCTTTATTTAGGTTAATGAATTAATATTTATTAAAATAACGACTATATTTTGAATTATAATTTCTGATAGCTATCTAAACATCAAAAATAATTATTTACATTGTTACTATGTTAATTATGGCAGTTGAAAAAAAAATTAATCTCTCAGTGCAATAGAGTGTACAATATTCTTGGTTAGTCCGTCTTTAGCCAACACAAAAAAACTGGATGGTTTCCCCCCGCGAGAACATGCCACATATAGTTGTCCGTGGGAAAAGCATGGTGTTCCCAAATCAAAGCCACATACAGAGGACAAACTTTTTTCATAAACGCACAAAAAATTAAGAGCGAATACCTAATTTTAATACATTATTTTACATTATTTTCATAGTAAGCTAACATAGTACCTACTGATTTAAGGCAAAATAAGGAGTCACCCTGAAAACTCGTATACGCAAGGCCGTAGCCAGACAATTATTTCGGGGGGGGGGGGTTATACTTATTCCATACACCAATCAATCTGTACCTTTCTGTAGATGTAATAAATAAAATTAGTACAGCCCATTCACCCAAAATCCACCAAACACGACTTTTAGTTGCGATAATGATACTATTCTATGTATAAGGCAAGTTATGGATTCGTCAAAAAAAAAATTGAGATAACAAATAAACATGATATTGCGATGATAGGGAAGTAGACAAAAGTGTGTTGGAAAATTCTGTTCGTCCGACTGCCTGTTTGCAGATCTGCAGCCTAAATGGATAGGCTGATTTGAAAACTTGGTTCAGAGTGTTTATTTAGTAGTCTCGCACTAGGCGTTGTTGAAATTGGAATTTTAGCTCTAAAACAATGGTAAATGTCATATAACAGTTTGTTAAAACTTAATTTTTCTAAAAATGGCCTTTACGATTTTGATAAAACAGTCGAGATTTATCTTAAAACAGTACCTCCCATAGAACCGATTTCTTAAAATCAGAATTTCTCGCTAACAACAAAATCGATTTCAATTAAATTTAAAATTTAGGAAGGTTTTTATTTCCAAATTCATATACATAACTTTTTAGATTTTTTGAATATGTTGGAAACGCGAATATCGAATTTTTTCAGATTTTTTTCCAGATGAACTACAGATTTCGACATACTAAAAAAATTGCAAAATATTTTTCAAAAATTAAAAAAGAAAACGGTTTAAAAAAAAAATGCTTTAACGATTTTCAATATTTTTTCCTAGGTAGAGTACTGCTAATAAAATACAATTGCATAGTTAGTTTTTCAAGAAAACTCTCAAACAAATTTGAAAAACTAAAAGATTTTAAGTTATTATTTATTAGGTAGGTACATTTATCATCACTCTTTAAGATTTTATTATAAAAAAAAAGTATTAAATAACATGTAAGTATATCATTTTTATAAAATTAAATTTAATCTTCTGGCCTTCTGTGCTGCAAATATGTCTAAAACTTCCTCAGTGTCAATCTCAATTTGACGATGAATTGACATTAATGCCAATCCTGTTAGTCTTTCTTCGCCGGTAGAATTTCTAAGGTAAGTTTTTAGACGTTTCATTGTCGAAAATGTTCTTTCCGGTGTACACGTTGAAACCGGTAGTATCGCCAAAATTTTGAGAAGCTTGTGGATGTTAGGAAACAGATTCTTATTGCATTCCCCAAGAGCTGTTATTGCACTCTTTGAACGCTCTGTATCTTTTTGTCTATGGCATTTTGTCTTCCATAACGTAAACTCAGCTTCTAAAGTGTCCCAATCCAAAAAAGATCTATAAAATTTGAAGTTTTCTTCGTTGTAATTTTGTTCATATTTGCCGCCAAAGATCGATGGAATTAAAATGCACAAAGAGGAAAGTATGGACTTATGATTTTCAAATCTTATTTTAAGCTGACTTAAAAAATCATCTAAAAGAGGAATCATTATACTTATCCTAAAATAGGTTTCAGGATCCGTTGTGCTCAAGTTTTGTCTGTGCTGTTGCTTTGACACAATTCGTGGAATTTGGAGTTTTTCATCCACAACACATATTACGTTGTTGCTCATTCCTTTTTCCTATTGCTGGCAAGAGTTCTATTCTCATGGAATGAATGGAATGAACCGGCTAAAACGTTGCAAGTTACAATTGCAACTATATAAGTGGAATAACGAAGTTGAAAACTAATGCGCACAAGGACACCATTAGTTTATTTGGAAGGGAAATAAGAATATACGTTTATAACGGGTGATTTTTTAAGAGGTTTAGAACTTTTAAAAAAAAAAACACAAAAAATTCGAAAAAATTAATGAAATATTTATTTGAATCGATAGTTTGAACCTTGCAATTTAATGTTTAAAGATAATTTCATGCAAATGTTAACCGCGGCTGCATCCGCTGAGTCCAATTTTGGCATACTCTTTCACACATATCGGCCGGTATCTCACGAATGAATGCATGGATGTTGGCTTCCAGTGCGTCAATCGAATATAGGGCTTGTCCCTATAGACATTAGCCTTGACATACCCCCACAAAAAATAGTCTAATGGTGTCAAATCGCACGATCTAGGCGGCCAATTGACCGGCCCGAAACGTGAAATTAACTGTTCACCAAACTCGCCTCGCAATTGCGCCATTGTTTCGCGTGCTGTGTGGCATGTGGCACCGTCTTGTTGAAACCACATATCATGCAAGTCAAGAACTTCCATTTCGGGCAAAAAAAAGTTTGTTATCATCGCTCGGTAGCGTTCACCATTGACAGTAACGCTGCGATTCGCATCATCTTTGAAGAAATATGGCCCAATAATGCCGCCGGCCCATAAACCGCACCAAACAGTGGCTTTTTCGGGATGCATTGGTAGCTGTTGCAATGCTTCTGGCTGATCTTCACTCCAAATGCGGCAATTTTGCTTATTTACGTACCCATTCAACCAAAAATGAGCCTCATCGCTGAAAACAATTTTTCGATAAAAAAGCGGATCCTCGGACAGCTTTCCAAGAGCCCATTCACCAAAAATTCGGCGTTGTGGTAGGTCGGCTGGCTTTAGTTCTTGCACCAGCTGTATCTTAAAAGGCTTTACGCCCAAATCCTTCCGCAAAATTTTCCACGTAGTGCTGTAACAAAGGCCTAACTGCTGGGAACGGCGCCGAATCGACATTTCGCGGTCTTCTGTCACACTAGCTGATACGGCCGCAATATTTTCTTCACTACGCACAGTACGTAAACGTGTTGGTGGTTTCATGTCCAACAAAGTAAATTTGGTGCGAAATTTGGTCACAATCTTCCGAATAGACTGCTCAGAAGGTCGAGAATGCCGATCATAAAATGGAAGCAGCGCGCGATGAACATTTCGAACCGAGCACGAATTTTGATAGTAAAATTCAATAATTTGCAAGCGTTGTTCATTTGTAAGACGATCCATGGTTAAATTGCAAACCAAACTGAAGCTGTTTGACAGTGACACAAGGTACTAAACACACGTCAGCTGTCAAAACCAGTGTTGCAAAAACCAAACCAGCTAAAAAATCACCCAATACTATACATATTGTTTCATGTAGATGCATACACATACCTATCTAGGTATACTAAATTTCCTTGAGGCGTTTAGTTATTCATCATGTGCAATCGAAGCAAAAGTAACCTGGCATCCTAAGGCTGTGTTGTTTGAGGTTGTATTTAAAAACTGTTAGAGCTACCTTACTAAATTCATCGAAAATTATGTTGGTACCTAACTACGTAGGCTTTAAACTAAAATCGGAATGTTTTGAACATAAACACTAATTATTTGAGCACAAATTGCATACTTATGCGGAAAAGGTTGATTTACAGATACATTTCTTAAAAAATTCGGGGGGGGGGGGGGGGGGGGGGGGTTTGAACCCCTGTGAACCCCCCCCCCTGGTTACGGCCTTGCGTATACAGCTTCATATTGGCGTACTAAAAGTTGTGAGCAAAGGATAATGGCACTGACGACTCCGAAGAACCACGGCCTAGTGACATACACCCAATCCTTTTGTGTGCGTTGTTAGTTCTACAAAGATTGAAGGGGAAGTACAATATTTCGTCGAAACGAACGACTAAGATGAGATGCACTCTTCATGACAATTATAGTTTTGGAAAATTTGTCACTTCCTCGGCCGGAGCAGGACCCCTGAAAAAACATTAGATGTACTCAGGGCTCGGACCCAGAACTACGAAAAGTTAGTTAGGTATTCAATGTCAAAAGTAACAATAACAGCGTGTTTCGCGATTATCTCGGTTTCTCTCAAATAAGTGATGCTGACATCTATTATCAAAATTGTAGAGCATACAATTTGCGGCAAATTTCGTAAGAAATATTTTTTTTCATGCCCTCAACTGTTTTGAGATAGAGGGCGGAAACCGTATCGCGCCACTCAGCTATACATACTGTAATGGAAGGTCGTGAGTTAGAAAAAAGTTGTTCCTTCGAAATATTGTCCAGGCTGCTGAAGGAGTTAACATACTAAAAGTCCCGACGTCTAGAAGGTGAGCCGTGAAAAGGGAAGGGTCATAAGGACCCTTTTTTTATCTTTCGCTTATAGCTTATATTAAATTACAGCACATAAAATTTACTACAAAATCAATTTGTTATTTGATTTTTTTTTTGAAGTCTCAACCGTTTGCGAGCTATGCATCGCTTAAGAGAAAATTCTTACTGAGTGTTTATTTACATGAGATCAATTAATTAACTGAGAGTTAAAACTATTTTTTGTCAGATTAATAAATTGCACTGGAAATTAATGATAAATTTACGATGATAGTAAAATTAACATCAGAGTTGCACAGAAAAATTAAAATAATACGTATAACAGTCACTGCTACGATAGATACACAAATAAAACCAAAAGAAATGGCTGAAAAATGTATAATGAGTAAGAGAGTAGACCGACTTCGTCCTCATCCCTACTCCTTGATGTTTGCTGAATGAGTGGTGACACCTGACGGATATAACTGATCGATTGATAATTGATCAGTTGTCGACCGGTGAGGGCGGGAGATCAAATTAAATTGGGTTGATCAGAGTAATATGATTTTTTTCATTCATGACAAAATAAAAAAAAAATCCTTGCAAAATAAATTAAAGTTTTTAATTGACAAATAAAAAATAGGGGTTGATCGTAGAGGGGTGAAAACTAAGGGCTGTTTTTTTTTTGTATGCTGCATCATCATAAAAATTAAGAAAAAAAATTGTCCAAAAAATTTAAAAAAAAATTAGGGGTGGACCACCCATGTTAAGGGTGGTGAAAAATAGATGTTGTCCGATTCTCCACCCTGACAAATGCATACTTCGGACGACGAAAATCGGTCGAGCCGTTTCGGAGGAGATAGATTACAAACACCGTGACAGGAGAATTGTATATATAAGATATATTAATGTACAAGTACATTGTAAATGTAAAGAAGTAAAGTAAAGTATCACACTCATTTAAATTGTTGCTACGTTAATGGTACAACTAGTTGTCTGGCAGGCACCTGTGTCAACAGTCTAGTTATATAATAATTTATATAACTAATTTATAATTAAACTAGGTATATAATTTATTTTTTTTTCCTTTAAAAATATTTTTACTAATATCCAAGTTAACAAATTAAAAAATAAAAAAAAAAAAAAAAATGTCGAACATGTCCCGATTTTTTGCATTCGGGATTTTGTAGTTTGAGATTCTGTAAATTGGAATGCTCTAGCTTTCCGGGGAGTTACCCATTAATTACCTATATCCGGACTAAAACAATTATTCCAATTTCTCCCCTAGGGAATCACCGAAAAATTATTCACATGAAGTTTATAGAAAATCCCCCCTTGCAACCCCCTACTCCTGGGCCACTATATGGATTTTGGAGTGGGTGCGATTTTGGATTTAAATATTTTTTTTAATTTTAAATTTTATTTAAATTTAAATCACACTCAAGGAATAAAATTTAATCATCCTCACGCTTTTTAGTTTTACCAAGCGAAGTCGAAAAAATGGGTCTGGAAATTCTGTATGTGTGTCTGCCTATCAGTCCTTTCTGTCTGTCTATATAAGTACCTGCAGGAATTCGATTTCGAGAACTTAAAATAACGGTAGGTATATGCAACAAAATGTTTATGAGAAGTTTTCTCGAAAGCGGCTCTAATGATTTTTATTAAACTTGAGATGAGTCAAGTCGAGTTCATTTAAGGCAATTCAGATGGATTATGTCATATCTCCCAGAAAATAGTTTTAACGGTATGTGTCATAAAACGTTTTTTTCGAAAATTTTAACTTTCTCGTTAACGACTCAACGGATCTTCACCAAATTGTATTTGTTTGAGACCTAGACAGAAGAATCATGACTAATTGATTTGAATTTTTTTTTTAAATCAATATCTTAAAAACAAAAATTTTAATTTATTGATAGCGTAATCTCTCTCGTGGACGCTTCTTAACTTATCGCTTTTCACGTGTTAACTTGCCAGAGGAAATACGACAGTGGGATTTGTCTGCGACAAATTTAAAAATGTTAACTACCTATATATAAATATATTTATCGACACTGACAGCTCCGAAGAACCACAGCCTAGTGACTTACAACTCTCAACCAATCCTTTTGTGTGCATTATTAGTTCTACAGGATTAGAGGGGACCTACATTTTTACGTCGAATCCGAACGACTAAGGTAAGATGCACTTTACATGACAATGATACTCTTGAGTTGTATGTGTAAGTTGTTGCATATTTATATTTTGTTATAATTTGGTTATTGCGTGCTTGAAAGAATTGTTAAATGAAAACTAAAAAAAATAATTTTGTGTTGATATTTATTGTATTCCTCAATGTGACATTTCGATATTAAATTATCCTTATTTTGGGCACTATTCAGCCCCCCCAACACGTTATAGCTTATTATGCCACTATTACACGACCAAAAGTTTTATAAATAAGGATTTTGCTTACCGAGGCATAATAAGGACTATGCATTCGCTATTATACGTTTATAAATAAGGCTGTAGGTACTTACGTGAGCTTCATCAACTCGTAACTCAATCTCTTCGGTTGCGTTTTCTAACGTACTATGAGTGATGCCATAGTAGAAATATACAATCAATCCTATAGACATCCAAATAGTAAATCTAACTAATGTTAAAATACTTAATTTGAATATTAGGTATATGTTCACTGTTATTGCAATAGCTGGAATGTACGGAAGTCCCGGTGTTAAGAAAGCAAGGGCATACCTTAAATACAAAAAAAAAATGAGTTTACTTGTATGTCTTCTAAATAAATTCAAAACTCCATTTACCTGTTTTGTGGTTGCCTGGATATAGTTAATAATATCACAAAAATACTTATAGTTAATATCGAGAAAATAAAACCGGCAAGTCTTCCTGACCATCCTATCGCAGCAAATAAATCCAAGAAGAAAATGAATATAAACATAACACCTACGAGCTTTGTTACAAACATTCCTGAAATTAAAAAAAACATTTTAAATAACATTATTATATTCTTTAGCACCTATATTATTGTGAATGTACTAACCACTTTCTGAAGTTGCTGGCCCAGGATTAACCCACGGAAACAGTCCCGGGCACATGTAAGAAAACTCTTGCAGTTTCCTACCTAACAAACCAACACCAATAGTATCGAATGCCGTTACGTTACCAGTAGGGCCCGTCGGAGCACCATGAACACTGCCATAGAATTTATTCTCCGATCGATCGGATACCAAGAATTGATCATCTCTTCCCATGTAGCCGTCAGGACTGTCATCAATAAATGAATCGTCTGAGTCTGGAGATCCTCGAGTTATGCGTTTTATAGTTAAATTGTTTGTTGTTTTTTCCATTGTTGGATCCGGTGTACTTGGTGGCATTGGAGTTCTCAATTGAGCAGGAAGTAGTTCCACCAAAGATGTACTATAAGGTTGATATCTTAGCACAAGCACACATGTTGAAACAAGAGTGTATGCCAATAAAGTTCCTATCGACATCATTTCAACTAAGATCTCCAGGCGAATGGTTAAGGCTACCAAGGCTGCAGCAACTCCACTTCCAAGTGTGGCGAGTCCTGGTACATTTGTTCGTTCCCACAATTGTGATAATTGCCTTTTGATAAAACAAAAAATAAAAGCATTCAGTAATAATGGCACTTAAATAAAAATTACCTAAATATTAGACCATCGGATGCCATTGCATAAATTACTCTAGGCATGGGAAACATTGACCCAAACATTGCTACCAATAATCCACCAGTTGCTCCGACTGCTACAATGGCTCTACATTTCGGAGCATCAACATACGACCACATTTGAACTAGAGCCGCTCCAGTATTTATTTGATCATAGGGTACTAAAAAAATGTTTTTTAATTTAATTTAATATGTTTCGATTTAATTTAATTAACTTTGTTTTTTTTTTTACTGAATTTAGTTTGATTTACTTAAACCTAATAATATAATATGATTTAATTTAATTTTGTATTTTACTTAATTTAAGTATTAAAATTTATTTCTCATTCGGGATTCGAGATTATTTTTTAATAACACGTAATAGAAATTTGCTTCAACAGATCTATATCTGTAATCAGTGATCTTGAACTCTTCAGAGCCATGCCAAAAGAAGAAAACAAAAAATTATAATACATAATTTTAAAAAATGTGGATTTTAGAGCAAATTGCCAATGTTTTCTGGCAAAGAGAGTTCTATAGTACCAGCCTTACAGCTTTCGTCCCAAAGTGATGTGGCGAAATTTATTAAGAACATACAAAATTTGCCAACCATTTGTCAGATACATAGTAGACGTTGTAAGTTTTACTTAGAATTATTTGCGATGAATTTGATTTTGATTTTTTACCCGGCGCACAGTGACTCGAATGAACTTTTTTGGTTGCAAAAGTGAACGAATATATTGCCACAATTTTTCTTTATCTTCAAAGAAATTTCCAAATCTATTAAAGCGATGAGTTTCCAAAAAAAAAAGTTCACATTGTGTTTCAGAATTCGCCTAGAAATGTGTTATTCACAAGTTTCTTAAGATGGCCAGGCGGTGATTATTCAGCATGAAAATACTATAGAAATGTACATAATGCTAAAAGCAAAAAAATAATTAAACGTGCCAAAAATATACACACATTAAATTTTTTGGATTTATAATTTGCAACGTTGACAAAAAGTTCAAATAAACTGTTGTATGGTATATTCATTTTAAATTATTTTTGGAATGTTATAGTGTGTATCTCGGAAATGGTTGATATTTGGAAATAAGTGATCCTTACAAAAATTGTATGAATGGCTTACTTGACTCCTACATAAATAAAGTATAATACGTTCCTATTTAAAAAAAAAATTAAAATTTTACTTGCTCGCAATAAAAGGCACGACTGGGTCGGACAAACTTTCTCTTATGTAAGGTTACTAAACTTTGGCTTAGGACTTAGGATACTAAGCAAGAAACTATAATAAATAATCGGAAGTAAAAATAGTTTGTACACCGTTTTTATGACAGATACCGTTAATAAGGTGATTTTGAAAAAAAAATTCTAAAATCTTCCTCGATCGTATTTTTTTCGAGAAAAGTCGGATTTTCTATAGAATTTATATGACAGGTACTTAGGTGATTTTGAAAAAAAAAACCAAAGACTTCGCCATTGGCAACTAATCAGTCACACAAAATTTAATCAAAATCGTTCCTATTTTTTTCGTGAAAATTGGATTTTCTTAAAGGGTTATTTGCCAGGTACCCTTAATATATAAACTTATTCTGAAAAAATGAAAATCATAACCTTTGGCTACAAATCCATTGTACAAAATTTTGTAAAAATCGATCGTATTTTTTACGAGAAAAATAGAACTGTCTAAAACGCTTGTATTGCAGGTACCGTTAAAAATCTAGTTTAAAAAAAAAATTGTCAAAAAACATCACCGTTTTCAAAAAATCAGTCATGTTAAATTTTATCAAATCATTTTTTTCGAGAAAAATTGAATTATCCGTTACGTTTATATGGCAGTTACCGTTATTTTCGGACCTAGGATAAAAATCAAAAATACACCTGGGCATATTATACAAAATACATATTATTCTAAAAATACAGAGTACCAAGTTTGAAGAAAATCGGCCCAACCGTTTAGGCTGTAGGTGTCGATACATCCAGACTGACAGACGGACAGACAGAAAGAGAGAATTGTCGGACCTACTTTTTTCGTGTTCTCTATCATCGTAATGTACCCTATCACCCGGTACCCGCTTCACGTTGATTTTCGCGACACCCTGTTTATAACAATTACTTATCATTTTAACGAATTGATTTTCGCACAATTGAAATCGATATTTAGAACAACGGACATTGTGAAATGATAGAATTTTGTATTCGAACGATATTTTGAACACGGTTGTATGCATAATAATCTATATAGAGAATATACATAGGGAAGTGGGGGACAAGAAGGACCTAGGGGCAGAAAGTACTAAACCGATTTTGACCTATTTTTTGCCACTATCTTTTTTTCAACAAATAGGATTAGTCCGAGACGTTTTGCACTAGTGGGGTAAATTGGACTTTGGCAAAATGGATTATTTTCTTTGTGGTAGTGGGAGTAAAAAAAAATTTAAAAAATTATAAAACAAGATATGTACCTATAAATTATGAATATGATTTATGTAAAGTAAACTAAAAACAGATTTGAATACATATCTTAATCAAAAGACAAAGACAATATCAGACAAACAACTTACCAACTAAAGTTAATATCAGGCTACTTGTGATATATGCGAATAAAACAATTAACAACGAGACAACTATTGCTTTTGGAATGCTTTTTTGTGGGCTATGTGCTTCTTCTCCAGTTGTGGCTATAATATCGAATCCTATAAATGCATAAAAACATGTCGCAGCTCCCGAAAAAACCTAGAAAATGAATTTATAATAAAATTGCAATAAAGTTTATGTGAATAAAAAAAAACTAACGCCACTCCAACCAAATGGTAAAAATCCTTGATGTTCAGTCCAAGTATTTGTATCTACATAAAACAAACCAGCTGTTATAATGAACACCCAACAAGCCAAATTTAGAATATTGAGCGTATTGTTGAACAATACCGATTTACTTGCACCCGTTGCAAGTACACATGTCATTAAGAGAGTAATACCCAATGCAATAAAATCCGGCGGTTTACCTTTACACAGGAATAGAAAATTAATAAATGGATAACTAATAGAAATAGAAAACTTACCAAAAATTGTGCCAACGTATTCTGCAACAGTTTGTCCTATTAGGCCACCCGATAACGAATCAAAGCTAGAACTTAATGCACATGCACAGGCACTCGTACCTTAAAAACGATATTTAGTTAAAGAATATTAGAAAGACTTAACTTCAGAAAGCTCTTACCAATTAAATATTCAAGTATCATATTCCAACCTATTACAAATGCAACAAACTCTCCAACAGCAACATAAGAATACATGTATGCAGACCCTGATGTATTTGGCACTCGGACTCCAAACTCAGCATAACAAGCACCTTCAGGATTAAAAATATTGTTGGTCATATTAAATCTTTTTAGATAAGGCACTTCTCGCACATATTTTAGGAGATTCTTCTCCGTCATATTCTCAGAAAAAATATTTGCTTCTAAGATTTATCTTCAATACAATATATTTGGCTAGGCAACGCTACAGATTCCCTTATATTTATTTAATTACAAATAAAGTCGCACAAACTTGCTCTTGTGGCAAGTTCCTTTCGTTTAACCAATTTTTTTTTTATCTTTTAAAAACAAATGTATGGAATAAAAAAATATATATATGAAAGACATCACCGTGCGTCGGGAAAAATTCAATTACATGAAACTTTAAAAAAATTGATTGTATTTTTTCAAGAGAATTAACAGTTTTTGGGAAAATAACTTTTTTAATTTTTTTTTCTGCAATATTGTTTAGGTTAGGCAGTATTAAATCAATCAATAAATGGCTTTTTTTGTTTTGTTCCGAAAATGCAACTTTGGGATCGTTTGCCAGCCAACCATTGACATCTAAACGGAAATATAGTATCCACAACCTAGTTTGGGATTTTTCCCTTTCAACAAAGTGTGAGCAATGTTAATAGACGCATTAAGATGTGTCTACTGAATCTCCGAAAAATCCTTAGCTCCCGGTCAAAATTTGAAATTAAAATTTTATTTTTCCGGTTTGAATTTCAGAAAAGCATTAATATAATAGCATCGCCTTTATTATAGAGAGGATAAGGCAAGTTATGCATTGGTACAAACACAAACTTCTGAGATAACAATCAAATATTACATTAAGATGATAGAGAAGACGAAAAAAGTAGGTCCAGAAATTCTATCTGTCTGTTTGTCCATCTGTATCGACACCTACAGCCTAAACTGTTGGGCCGATTTTCTTTGCGTAATATGCCCGCACTTTTTCTTTATTTTCCTTCTAGGTCATGAAATAACGGTACCTACTGACCATATAAGCGTCACGGATAGTTCCAAATTTCTCGAAAAAAATACGATCAATTTATAAAGTTTCATATGAGTGCTTTATTCCCCATGGTGATGTTTTTCATCTTGAACTTTTTCCGGAGTAGCTTATTAACGGTACCTGCCATAGAACGGTATTTTTTCCATACCGATTATCTCTTCAACGGCTTAACCGATTTGGAGGAAATTTTATATTCTAATAGGTCTTTTAACTTTGATTAATACTGCAATAAACAAATTTGGGAAAAATTATTTTAAGTAAGTAATTAAGTTTAATTTCGTTTTCAAAATTCACATTTAAATGACTGGTTATTTTTTTTTTTGAGAAAATTAAAAATAATAAAAACCAACACTTCTAAGAAAACCCTGTTTTTCAATTCTTACGTTACTTGACCTGGACTTTTATGTAATTTTACTAATATTATAAAATATTAACATTATTTTTCTTATTATTTTTAAAATATTCAGAATGTTATTTAAAAAAAAAACTTGTCCGACCAACAGTTTTGTAAAACTTTCAGTAACTTTTGTTTGCGCACAAGATTTTGTTGCAATGGACTTTTGAAACTAAATTTCTAATGCCAAAATAAAGATTATAAAAATGGGAGCAATCACTAATATAAGATTTTTTGGCTTAGCAGCCATGAAATAGGTATAATTCCTTCCAAATAGTGTTCGTGCGTACATACAAATTGTTGTTGGTTAATTCACATCAGATATACTCAATGTACATTGAACTATTAAGCTTAAGCTATTCAGTATGTAATCATACAAACAACCTTTTAAATAAATTTTGTGTACCCTGTTTATAAACTTATAATATTCTTGAATCAGCGAGCATTTGCAATTTAATAAAAATGTTCTTACCTGAAAATAAACTTGCTACAGCTGCTATGAGAAAACTTAATACAACACCTGGCCCAGCTATATTTTTTGCCACCATTCCTGCTACAAGGTACATTCCAGTTCCACAACATGATCCCACACCCAATGAAGTTAAATCCAACGTAGTCAAGCATTTCTTAAAATAAAAGTTATATTTTGGACGAAAAAAAAATTGAATTTATCACAAATACTTACTGTTAGTTTTGGCTTTGTATTTCTAGCACTATCATTCGGAACGTTTCTAAGGTCTTTTGTGCGGACTAATTTGGAAAACAGTGCAACTCCAGACGAAACTCCAGCTGGTAATGGAATTGGAATCTTCATCTACAAAAAAAAAAAATAAAGAAAATTGATTAAAAGTCTTTTAATCAATATTTTTATGGCTAAGAACAATGGCGCATAATTTTAAACTTTGCTCATTCTAGCAATATAAACGGTTCCAGTTAAAGAAGTCATTTTGATGCAAGACCTTGTCTAACTTTTTTTAATTTTAACCACTTTAAACAACCCCGACAACTAAAACGTAAAAACCCTACAAAATGGTGTAGGTGCGTTTCGAATCGCACGGTGGGGCAAACATTTGTATTTTGTTTGTTTTTTATGGTAAGTATAAGGTACTGCAACAAGAATTACTCAAATAGCCCATGAATTTTGTGTAAAAGTACGATGAAATTTGAATTAGAACTAAATTTTGGCAGGGTAGAGCTAGTTGAGAGAAGTATTTCAGCAAAAGTCCCCGCCTCTAAGTGTTAAGCAATCCTTGCAAACAGGGTTGCCATCACATTTAAATAAATAAAAAAAAAAATATATATATATATATATATTAAATGACTCAGAATTTAATATTTCGTTGCTAAGCGTATACATTTTTATATATAATACCGTTAAGTAAGTAAAATATCGGGTCAAATTTGAAAAAGTGTATTTTTTTGAATTCTTGTTTGTTTAAATTTTTTAGACCACAATTAGAATAATTGAATAGAAAATAAAGTTGCGTAATTTGAGATTTGTTTATATTTAATTAACAGTACCTACGTTGCACAAACGTGAAAAGTATTTTTAATGACGCCAAATAATATGAAGCAATGTTAAAAACATAATTTTGTTATATGTTTTACCGTTTAATCCGTTTAATCAATAAAATTTTGGGCCAAAGTTGAAAAATTGTATTTGTTCTTAATTTTTTTTATTTTTTTATTTTTTTAACAGTAATAATTATTGACTTGACGAAAGGATGTTTTTAAATTTTTTGTCCCTTTAGTTAAATTTTCCGTACTTTGAGGCATTTTGCAAACTTGTGTCAAGAGTACTTCAAGAAAAAATCAAATATTATGAAAAACAAACCTTTTTTGATATACATATTTCATTATATATTTACTGAACGATACATTGCACAAAAATGTAATATTTTTTTTTGACGCACAATCAAAATATTTTTATATTTTTAGTTACATGATGTCGTTATATAAGAATTTTTTTAACAGTTTTATTTTTTTGAAGCTTGTACTTAAAGTTTGTTTTTTATTTTTTTGTGTAATTCAAATAACAGAATTTTCTGAAGAAAACATTTTTCAATAGATACATTTTTTTTTTGCGTAATTCTAAAAACAGGGTTTTATGAAGAAATAATTTTTAACAGTACAGACATTTTAAATTATTTATTTTCTAAACTTTAATATGTTAAAACCTAAGTAAAACCACCTCCATTAGCATTTTTTTTATGTTTTTTTTTTGATTTTTTTAATTAAGAATAAACAATTCTCAATAAATTGGTGTACCAAACATGTTTCTAGATCACGTATATCAAAAGATATATAGCCATTTTAAGATACCAAAAAATTAAGAAAAAAATTAAAAAAAAACTCACACTAGTACCATTATTTTGCTTTCCTCATCATCATCACCTACAAGCGAGGACTTTTCTGAAAAATTGTGTCGAAATGTAATATAAGGTATAATATAATAAGTCCCGAGTCAAATTAGTTAGAAGTTTCTATGGAATGATGTTTTTGTTTTCTGGGTTATACCATTGAGTTTATACACATAGAGGAATCAAGATGGTTTTAAACTCACCGAAGTAGGTGTCGCTAAATGAACATACCGAGTAATTTTTATTACCCTAATTCCCTGTAACGAAAATCACTCAAACCGAACGGAACAAAATTCTTCTGCTTACATTTGTATTTGTTTTTCTTTATTTTTTTTGCCTTTTAACTCAAGAATAATTGCTACAAGAGTAAAAAAAAAAACAAGTCGATAGTAACGACATCCTACGAGCAGTATTTGAAACTTGGACATGATTTCTCTATGTTTAAATAAAATCTCCACAACATTGACGTACTAGATATTTCATACAAACGGCCAAAAAATGTTGTTCCAGCTAAAAGCGGCCGAAATATGCCATCATCTTTTAGTGTTAAATACGTGTACTAATTTCGCGTTTAAAATTTAAATAAAACGACGACATATTCATATGCAAGTAACTCAATGCCATGTAGAGTGGATTTGATTTTTCCCTGCTGGTAGTTGATGGCGCACCTAGTTATGTTGGAACACGCGTGAAGTTGGGTACTGGCGGTCCATATTATTAGTAAGGCCCTTTGTGTATAAACTCAATGATTATACCCAGGAATCATACCCTAAGGGATTGCCCCCAACTCTGGGATACCCTGTATAGGTAATTACATATACGTAAATAGATACATATCTACGGTGCCTTGAATAAGTATAAAAGATATTTTGTATTTTGTATAGGAAACTGGAAATGGGAACGAACACAAAATCTTAGGTTATTATTGTTGTTATATTGTACTATTCGTACTGTAGAATGTCAGTTTTTATTACTGACCATTCTGTTAATTTTCATTGAATGTTTTTGAACAACAACAACAACAACTTAAAGGCGCTACCACCAATTTTTAAACGAATTTTATTTACTCGTTTTTACGAATTTTACTATTCGTTTTTTTCTATCTTTGGCTGGAGATATAGCTATTTCAAGGAGTGCCAATTCCTTTCATCAGTCTCCTTTAGTGGTATCGAGCTTTAATCCAATTTTTTTATGAAAAACTTTTTCACATGCACATCATGAGATTCGAACCCACGCATTATCAGATTTGCTCAGTCTTCGAAGTCGTATGCACAACGCATTCCACCGCTTATGACCACTGACGACACAGGTCGAGATGTTATGTTTGTTTGTTTGTTTTTCAAACGCATTTGGAGCTTCAACATTTTTCTAAGCGCCTCTAAGTATGTTGTTTTGTTCCGCCTCCATTTTCTCCTAACCTTATTTGATAGACTACAATTTGTAGCACATATCAAAGGGGAGAGGTTGGAAGTATTGGTAACATACCAGACTATTAAGTTATTATTGTTGTTATATTGTACTATTCGTACTGTAGAATGTCAGTTTTTATTACTGACCATTCTCTTAGGTACCTACAATTTTTTTTAATTAATAGCATCAGTAGACAACGAATTTGATTCAAAAAAAAGTCCTGTCATATTCCCTTCTGATCTTGAGAAACTAAAAAACACTTTTGTAAATTGCAATTGCAAGAGTATAACCACACAATGCAAATCTCTCTAAAGCTTCATTTAGTTACGGGCTGAGACTATTAAAAAAAACAATACTGCGTGGCACGAATTTAAGCTATGTAAAACGTAAAGGGTTTTGTTTTGCAAGAAAAATTGCAAAATTGTATTTTTTCGATTTCTTTAATTTTAATTCTTTAATTTTCTTCAAGATTTCTTTAAGATTTAGAATTTCATAGCAAAAAAAAAAGAAGATTTTTTAGGCAAAAACAACTATTTAATTTTTTTACAATTTTTCAAAACGCAATTACGAAAAACGACCATAACTACCTTAGCTTTGAGTTCAAAGTATCAAGTCATGTACGTCGTTGAAAATTTACAGTTCTTCAAGATGAAGAATTTTGAACTTTTTGAAGTACATAGGTACGCCTTCTTATTAAAAAAAATATTTTTTTTATTAAAGCCCATTTAAAAGTAAAAAAAAAAGCTAGACTTTGTTTCCGTTTTTAACTCACAAAACGCAAATTTTCACAAATGCTCTCAACTTGTTAATGATTTCTGACAGGTAAAATTCTTAAGTGACTGGATTGAGAATGGTTCACATAAAGTGTTCCAAAAATATAGATCGAGGAGGTTGGGTTGAGACAAGAAAAAAAAAATTAAAATTAGTTCGAAAAATTAATTTTTGAACTCAAAATTTTGAAAAAAAAGTTAAAATAAGTTTCAAACAAATTTTTATCAAAATTTAATGTAATTCTAAATATAAGTATAAATTTTGCATCGAAAATTCAATGCTTTTATTAGTTTTTAGTTAAAAATAGAAAACCGGATGCTAAAATGGCTTATGCTTTTTGAGAACATTTATAGAATAACAAAAACCACCTCTTATAAGAAAAGTCATTTTTTTAGTACTCTTCTGACTGGAATTTTATGTAGTTTAATGAATATAAAAAGATTAACCTTGCTTTTATTATTTTTTAAATAATCAGAATGTGATTTTCATACAACTAAGTGAAAAAAGTAATTGATAAATGTTATTCTACACGTTCTTTTCATTGAAAAACACCTAAAAAATCGAGGCACCGTGTAAATGGATCCTACAACTTTTTTTCTTTAACAAACACGCAAGGCAAGGCATTTTTACTTAAGATCTATTTTCAATTTGATTGTATTTATAGTCAGCACATGATAAAGTCAAACTACTCTCAAAGAAAATTTTGCAGAGATGTAGGTACTTCAGCTACTAAACGGTACGTTTGAGATTGTGAAACCTAAAGAATTTACTTTAAAAGATATTTCAATGAAGATGTCTTAGTTGTAGCACAAATTTTGAGTTTTAGTTAGAAAACACGTTGACTAAAAACTAATAAAAGTATTGAATTTTGCAAACAAAATTGTACTTAATTACATTAAATTTTGATTTGTTTTTCAAAATTTTGAGCTTTCAAATTAATTTTTCAAAAACTATTTACTGAAACAACTTTGTTTAAAAGAACATACAAAAATGGATTTCTGGCTTTCCGAAAAAATGCCATTGTAGGTTGTATTGTTATTTTTAATAATTTTTTGTCTGTTTTAAGTAATTTTTTTAGAAAATTGCCCCTCCCGCCTGAATGGGGGGAGATAGACCCCCCTTTTGTTAGTTTTTTTTCTTGTCTCGACCCAAAACCTACTCGCTTTTTTTTTGGCACGCCTTGTGTGAATCACTCTGCATATACCCATATATATACAATTTTTTTTTTAAGTTGGTAGGTATATATAAGTGATATGGTTTGCCAAATTTAAGTTACACAAGTAAAGCAAAATGATGTTGATGATACATCACTGGAACAGAAATTAGTACATTCAAATGCGCGACTGGGTCACACGAACTTACTCTTGTTGCAAACTATGGGACTAAAAAAAAAAGTCTATTAAATTATATTAAAATTCGAGAACTATTATTAAGGGGTTATGTAGCCAAAAACTGGTTTTATATGTCAAACTTAAATGCTATAAAAAATTTAAATGAAATCGGTTAAGCCGTTGCCGTTCTTTATTTTCGGGAAAATTCCGAAAAACGAATAGGTACTAAGTATTATATTTAGTATTATATTTAGATGTATGTATGATGTATCTTGGCTAAATTAAGAATTAGAATTTCTTCTCTATAGAGAATCATCATAATAATATGTAAGTACTACACACGAAGTTTATAGAGAATTCGTCAAGACGTTTAATCCTGTTGCTTGGTGAACAGACAACCGCACATTCGCAGGAACATATACGCACATCCCCCGCACAGACAGACCAACGGATGGCATTATGTCGAAACATACAAATAACCTTCATTTACCCCATTAAACAAGTTAAAATATTATATAGTTTGTTGAAAGAATTAATAAATTGTTTTCCAATTTTTAATTTATGTATATGTTTGTTTAAAAAAAATTAACTCATTAATAAAAGTGGTGTTTAATGTCATGAAACTCTATTTGATTTTATATAAAATCCTTGAAAATTTTTCTAGCAATGGTTATTCCTAATAAAACAGAATAAAATTTGGTTGCTGGTTTCAATCAAACTAATTGGACAACCAGAGACTAAAATTTAATAATCAGCAACACCAAGTTAAAGTCATGCTCCCAAAACACTTAACCTTGATGTCCTGTATGTCCATTACTTAGGTATAGTTATGTAACATGTATAATATAAATGTACAATACAGATTGCATTCATACTATTTCCGAACTGAATAGAGGAATAAATATAGTTTTTTTTTTTATTGAAATATATAAACTATGGTCAAAAGTGCAGGCTTCAAAAAGTAAAGCTAAACAAAAAGAAAATAATTCTACAAGTTAAAAGAAGTCTAAAAGAGTCTTTATCAACAGGTCTAGAAGTCGCACTCTATAAAAACTTATAATTTACATTTAACACAAGGACACCAAAGACATATTACAAGATTTATAGGTGAAATTTAATTAAGCTGTGTATTCCATTACTATAATAATTAATGTTATCCATTTATTTATTACCTTTAGTGTTTAATGGTACTTCTTTAGCTTAATGGAGTGCTCTTTCCGTTGTCGCGTCGTTCGTCAATCGTCGCTTATGAGTGGTAATTTTGTTCATGTATACTTCACAGATCCATCATTTTTTTTGTAACAATTTTAATTGCTTCTGAAATAGGTATATGAATTAACATTAACTGCGTTTATTCTTGCGTCTGGAAGATTAAAATAATTTTGTGCGTTCTAACAAAAAAAAAAAAATCTAAATAAGAATTTCAATCAACACGTAGCTAAATGAACAAAATCACTTTTTATCTTTTTATTTAATGTTATTCCAATTAAATATCGTTTTTTTTAACTTAACAAATTAATTTTAAACACTTTAAATTAGAATTTTTCATTAGGTTATCTATATTATATTGATTAAGTAAAAATATATTTTCTCACGAACAAGGAAGATTTTCACAAGTACTGTTCCAGCGCCATTTTTTCTATATCAGGAGCTCTCTGAAGTGTCCTTCCTTGAATGAAAACTTCAAACGTTTCTGTATCTACAGAGTTGGCGCACTAAATATCATTCGTGGTTTTATTTTTACTATCTGTATCTGGCGAAAGTGTCCTGTGGCAGTGTGTTGCTCGTCGTGGAAAGCTCTTTTATTTTTTACATTCATTCAACTTTTTGTCTAACAGTGGGTAAAAATGTGACTGTACGATAAAGGAGTAGGCAGATCAGGATTTGGGGGTGATTAGGGTGCAAAAAGAACAATTCACACACATTTTACATTTCTCCTATACTAAATTATACAGAAATAAAATTTTCCTATGCAACGACCTTTTAAATAAAAAAAAAAATCTTACAAAACAAGAATAACGTTTCTGTGCATATTTTTGTATTTTATCTGCTAAATAGTTTATCAAGTCAATTATCATGAAGATGTTCTTAGGCTTAAAGGAGTATTATGTTGGGTTTTCATATAAGTGGATGTTTGCTATATATGTGTATAGTGTATGTATGCTCTAATGGATTTGGGAGTATTTTTGAAGGCCAGGAAATGGGTTGACGCAGCAGTGTGCCATATCTGAGAAGGCATTTAAGCTCATGGAATGAAATTTAAAAAAAAAAAAACATTTATTATTAATTTGCATCTCTTGTGCTCTTTAACATGAGTTCAACCCTTTTAGAATTTCGTGTACCGAAGTTGAATATAATATTTTTTGTATTCAAAACTACCTACATAACTATACCCATATTATTACCGTATCATCCATTATTCTATCTCATTATCGAAAATATTGAGGTATACTCGTATAAGTCATTGATTTACAACAAGAACCTTTAGATTTCACTTTACTGACAATCAGAATATAGCTATATAGTAGGTATTTAAAAAAGCTTTGCCGAAATTAGCCAAGGTCAAACTTATTTCAAAAGGTCACAGAAAGGTGCGAGAGAACCTTTTAAGTTTAAATGACAATTTCTATATTAGTTACGCTTTATGCTGTACCTACACCTGTAGACGCAATAGTTTAGATGCCATAGTATAAAAATAGAGTGTAGAACTGTAGAAGAAACAAAATGCTAGTCTTTTCACCTATAAAATCGAAACATTCTTGTTAAATATTGGCATTCCTCATATGCACAAGATAGACATGGAGTAGGAGCAGATATCTCGATAGAAAGAGTTTTGAAATATCTTTCTAATAGAAATTTATTTGGCAAGTATAAACCTACAACAAGTATAGTAAGTATATACCTACTCAGAGGAATGCCATAAGTAACTACTGCAGTTCCTGTTACAGAAATTTAAATGCAATACATTATACGAATGTATGCACAAAAGTGGAATTACAATATATTTTTCTAGTTGCAAAATAAAAATAAAGGGTGCAACTGGGCAGGTAATACAAACTTGGTCTTTTGACAAGTTCCCTGAAGGTTTAACAAAACAAATAAATATAATTAAATGCACAACTGGATCTATATTTAATTTGTTTCTAAAAACTAAAAATCAATTTCAATGCAAACGAACAAAGATCATATCAAACTTTTATTCCGAGAGGTAACGACCGATTTTTGGACATCATTTTGGCGGGCCTGAATTTTTTTCCAGTTATTGCTTCAGGGCCACTTAATAATAAATGACAATTATAGCTACCGGAAATAGCCGGAAACCAAAAATACAGCCCTTCAAAGTGAGGAAAACTATGGTAAGTAATTTTGGCACGAAATTTATTTTCACTAAAATATAATTTGAATATATAACTCTGGCAAAATCGGTCGTTAGCTTTCCTACTATTAATAGTCTAAGAGAACACAGCAAATTTTTGGGTCGAAAATATAACCGAAAAAAATATATGAGTCGATAGTAGGGGTGAAGGTCATAATATAAACGCAAGTCTTGCTGTTCATGATGGCGGCTTTTGTGAGCACTTTTTTTTTTAAATGAGATAATTGATATAACCGATCAAATCGATGTGGTTTTTCATTGGAAACTTCAGATATTGCTCTGAGATTTAAGATTTTTGTCGCCAAATGAAACGCAAAAAGATTTCATGTTTTGTAGTTGTGTGTAGTTATCATTTTATGTTTGTTCATTTTTAAATTGGCGAGAGGGGAACAAACTGAGTTCAAACTATCTTGACATGTTGACAGTCTCACACATTGTTGTGTATGTGAAAGTAGATGAAAAAATCTCACTTCAAATCGAGATTTCGAGTTTTTGATCTATAACGTAGGTAATCTAGTATCTAATATAGATTTGATTTTTTTGACCAATGCAACGCAAAATCTAAAAAAGATGAGAAAAAAATATATCTATATTCTCTATTCTCTATATTTTGGTAAAAACCAATTTCGGTTATACCAATTAGTCAATTTCAAAAACGTCTGGGAGGGAGATGGCCGTGTCTAAATCGTCTTGAACCTTCATGTTTGTTATGAGGGGAAAAAAATTTTAAATGGCATACCTATACCCACCATTACTCTCTAAAAATTAACATAACCAAATTTAAAGAGAATTCAATTCTCTACTATTTTTCTAACGCAACTTTTTTGTAACTATACTTTAGTTATACTTACGTCGCACTACTGTTCGGGGTGGACCGAACTCCAACCAACAAGCTCCTCCTAGGCGGCTCGGTTTCTAGCTAGCGTCCCACGGGGTGTGATTCGAAGACCATCCAGGCCGGAGCATTGCTGTCCATTCGCTCTATGTGAACAAGCTACCTTAGTCATTGGCTTTTCACTTTTGTGACAAGGTCAGTTTCGCTGTACAGTTCGTTGTTATCTTCTTCTCCATTTCCCATTTATGCAGATAGAACCATAAATCACATGGAGAATTTTTCTTTCAAAACAGCCTAACGCGTTTCCATCCACCTTTAGTAATATGAATGTCCATGCTTCTGCATTATAATTAAGAAATGGAAAGTGTCTTATCATTAAGGCAAATTATCCAACAAATTTGGTGTTTAATTGGTATTAAAATGAGGGCAATAAATTATAATTTTTTATAAAATATCAACTATCAATTGACAACAACAATAGGGGGGTTCATCTTTGGAAACAAATCAATCAATTGATCATATTATTTTTCGAAAAAAAAATGGATTTTCAATTACGTTTATAGCAGTTATATTGTTATTTTTTATGATAGAACAAACATTTCAATACCAATCCTCTAAGTAATGTTCTAGACATCTTCCATACCCAATTTGAAGCAAATTGGTTCAGCCATTTAGGTTGTAGATGCTGATAAGGAAAGACTTTGACTGACAGATAGACAGACGGAATTTCTGGACCCAATTTTCGACTTCGCTATAATCGCAAGTACACATTAATAAACAACCTGTGCACAAATAAAACTGAGCCGATGATCTGAGATTTGAATAAGATTTGCAGCCTTTTTTTACTAATAACTTTTTTAAATCAACTTTACTTCCATAGTAAAAATGTTTGCTGTCTTAGACCCAATATATGCTTTTACGTAAAAGGTGACTTTTGCATCAAAATGAAACTTTTGTTTTTTTTTTTTTTCTTTTTTGGAATTTGGCTGATAATTCATAAACTACGTATCATAGTTGTCATTCTATAATAACATTAAATTTGCGATCTTACTAAACTCTGTAAATAGACGCCGAGATAAAATCGTTCAGACATACAATTTCAAGTATTTTTGTCATGCTTCAACCTTTATATACAGGGGTATATTGCTTGGTATTGCAAAGCACTTTGCTTAGAGCAAATTTAATTACCTTCCTTTTGAGCACATGAACACACATGTTGTTGTTCTGGTTCGAGAGAAAATGGCCAAAAACAAATAACTGCGAAACACCTATTTAGAACTCCGATATTTGGACAAAGGAGCCCACAAGATTCAAAATGCTTAAACCGAAGATGGTCAAGAGTGAGTAACGTTCATGGAAGCATGTGGACTATGTTATAAAATCTCCAATGCCGCCAAGCACACCGGTTCTTGGGTAGCTTAAAATACATAAGTACATAATATATATTAGCAGAAAATAAACATTTCTTTTATTTACAAAAAACAAATTTTTAGATAAAATAACTTTTTGCATTTGAAAAATTTATTGGACGTAATCACTTTGTATGGGGACAGGGACTTGTCTTGTATGGAAGTAACAAACATGATACATTGAACGCAGAAAACTCAGGTCCAAATTGATACATTAGACACTTAAGCTAAATTAATTTTTTGTCTGGCAGTAGTTGAGTAAGAATTCAATTTTTTATAGGGACAGTAAAGTTTTTAATCATATAAAGAAGTAAAACTATCATGTATTCACTTCATATCTAAATTTTTATAATTCTTGTTTTATTCTGCACGAAAAGAGAAGGTGCTACACATGTAAGAAAAACAATTTATTTTGGAATGTTGCCTTATATTTTGTTCATAGTTATAACTTTTATAGGAAAAAATTGAGTGAATAGGAAACACACTTGAATATTTCTTATGTGCATAACAAAAGTTAAAAAAAATAAAATAGAACACTTTAAGATAAAATTTGACATTTAAGGGATACAAATATCTAACACCTTAAGATAATGAATAACGAAGTTTATTGTCGAAACAATAACAATGAACTAAAAACATTCTCAAAATTAAAGGAAACCAGTAACTTTATATATATATTTTTTTTTTTCATTGTGACACAAAACTTAATTGAAAGTGTGTTTAACATATTTACTTATTTTAAATACTCTCATTTAGCTGTTTTATAACTAAAGAATGTTTATATGCTTGATTATTCGAATACAACGATAGTTTATCTAAATGTGGCATCTTCTGTAATTCTTATGCAGAACGAATTATGGCTTCATATGCAGCAAAAATCATTGGAGCAACTTCCACTGACCTTGACTTCAAACTGAGCGTTGCATCTGGGTTGCCGGGTTGCAATTTAAGCTCGAGAAGAACCCAAATACTGTTGGTTAGTTTGAGTGATTGATAAAGCATATCCTGACCCTCAACATTTCTCTTGGCTATGGTAAATATATTATTAGCCGTCATTTTGGATGCAATGGCATCGGTATTTCCATTTACACCAGATAAACTGTACTGCACTTCATTGGCAGCTGGGATTTCTTTCCATGTTGTAAGGAACACCCGTTTATCCAACTGTCCATCTTCAGCAAATAAAACATTTCCATGCACCAGGCAAGCAAAATAAAAGATATCGACGTTGTTCTTCACAGCAACTTGTAAGTTATTGAGTGGTTCCATACGCTGAACTGGGCCAGTAGTACCCATTGGGAGACTGGCTTCACAGGTTTGTGTTGGGGCTAATGGTGCTACCTGCAGAGGAGATCCGGGAACAAGGCCGAAACTATTTTTGTTCAATTGAATAGCGAAAGCACTCATCGCTTGCATTGCTCGGTTGGTAAATGTAAGGTCCATAGATATTTGACCGTTTCGGCGTGAGAATGTTCCCTGAATTTCCAAACCTTTGCCTTTTTCTGCTGGTAGCCAGATGATTTTTGGGATTTGCACCATCGGAGACATGCCACCAGACCCTAATCCAAAAATGTCACCCAAAAGACCAGACGTTCCTCCGGCAACTGGTTCAGTTGGTCCTGTTCCAAGCTATAAAAAAAAAATGTATGTGTTTATGTACAAACTATTAACTTTTATATTATCTACCAATATGTCTAAACCGCCACCTAGCAGATCAATGTTGTTGGTTGCGGCTACTGCAGCAGGAGCAGCAGGTGTGTTTATGTCCATGGATAGCAAATCCCCAATGAGTGATTCTTGGTTAGGAATCACAGTTGCCTCAGATGGCGCCTCGGATGGAACTTCAGATCCTACTGTACGATTAGGAAGTGACTTGCGAACGCCAGCTCCACGACCTTCAACAAAAGCGGTGGGAGGTTTATGGTAGACGCTGGCCAAAGAGCTAATGTGACATATTAGTTCGTCTAAGAGTGTTGGTTCTAGCAGATCAGTTTCTTCAGAAATCAACGGTTTGTCAGCCAAAACAACTTCTTTGGCAGCAGCTGGATCTGTTGATAGTAAGCGCCAATAAATAAAACCACGGTCCCGCAAGTCGGGATTATCTGAATCCTGGGTGGCCAATGAAAGAACGTGCTGAACTAACTCTTGAGTATCTGATGGGCGCTTGAGGAAAAGCTTAACAACGGCAGTCAACAGTTGCAGTTGTACCTGAGCATTTTCATCTGGAAAACCTTCAAGGAAGCTGTCCAATAACTCATCGGCGTTGTCAATACGCTCTGCATATTCGCCAATAATCCAAACCATTGATGCGCGAGCTTCAGGTTCATCAAGAGTGTCCAAATTTTCGCAAAGAGTGCTAATAATACTCTCGTATTTGTTCGGATATTTTCTAAAGATATCCTTGATAACTACTATAGCTTCTTGAACAACATAGTTGACTTTAGTTTGAATTAAGTCCAATAAAGTAGATACACATCTCTCGGCAGATGGTTCCACCTGAAACATACAATGAACATAAATGCATTATAACAATCTAGTCATTTTACGATGGAAAAATTGTAACTTACCTTAATTGCGCACCGACCAATAGCTCGTACTGCCTTTCTTACAAAATCTACATCAACCTCAGTTGCGTATTCTTTCAATTCGCTCAATACTTGAGCAATATTGCTTTGATTCGCCAAG
This sequence comes from Baccha elongata, assembly GCA_951217065.1. NCBI lineage: Eukaryota > Metazoa > Arthropoda > Insecta > Diptera > Syrphidae > Baccha > Baccha elongata. Next base: position 48,819,553 of record OX578272.1, on the reverse strand, counting down.
CGTATCATAATGTCTAATTTTTCCAACTTCACATAAATTGGATCATTATACTTCACGAAAAAGACTTTCATTTCGTGTTTAAGAATATCGGGTCTCTTTTGAACGATTAAGTTTATATTACGTAAAGCCACATACTGAACTTCTGGCTCCGAAGACAATAAAGTTACCAATGGTGGTGCTAGTTTTTTTGTTAGTGTCGAGCAGAAATCACTATCACTTGAAAGCATCTCCAATAACTTCATTAGAACTTTTACTGCACTCAAAACTACTGCAGCATTTGCATGAGCCAAACGCGGAGTTATTCGCTCACAGATAGATTGAGCTTCACGTTCGTCCTTTGGACTGTAGTTAGCAAGTGAATCTAAGATAAATACTTGTCCCCATTCCGTACATTCGTTAAGTGCCGTCAGTAACTTATTAATAGTTACAGAATTCATTTCAACCAGCGGTTGTCCAGATTGACTGGATTCATTGATTTCACTAAGAGCTGCTACTGCATTGGCCACTACCATTGGATTTGAATCCGATAACAGATCCTTTAGTTGATCCAAAAACCCTTGATCTTCAACCTAGAATAATTTTTATTTTTGTTTGTATGCTTTGTGAATTTCTTTGATCAACATACCATTGACGATGAAATATCATATAATTTAGCAACACAGACTGCTGCAGTTTTTCTTACATACGGATCTTCATCTTTCAGGCATTTTCTAAGCGGCTCGCAAAGGTACTCAGTTATTTTATCAACACGAATACATCCCATTGTTCTTACAGCTAGAGCTCGAATCAGAGGGTTGGAATCCTCGCAATCCTAAAATTATGAAAAACTTTTATTATACGAATGACAATTATAATTATCCATATTTCGATGGTCGTTTTACTGAAACGACAGTAAAACTAAACGACTAAGCAACAATTGAAGTTTTAGTAAAATTGAAATAACAGGATTCTCTTTGCTCTTTACATTTATATGATAATTTCTAATATGTGTACATATGTATATATGTACTTTATAAAAACTTCAGTTGAGCTTTTGGAGACGTGTCGTTTTACTGGCGTTTATGTAAAAAAAATATCAAAATAAGGCTGAATGTTGCAAATGTTTTTTTTTTTTTTGTAGAGAGAGATTAAAGCCGAAAGAAATAGGATATAATAATGTAACATCAACGCACTAAATTTAAAAGAATTAAGAAAACTTTATAACAAAAACGTAGGATTTACTCTGATAAGAAGCACTCAAAATGATAGTGGTTCAAGTACATATAATAAGTGAAAAGTACGAGTTGAATTTGATTTCAAAACAAACAAATTCCTTTTCTTTTATAAATTTTAATTATCAAAGAAAAGGAATTTGAATTTGAATACACCATCGAGTAAAAACTATAGTTGACTTAGACCACCATTATTTTCAGCACTTCATACATTTATTAGGTTATAGAATGGAAACAGGGTCTTAATTTGTGAAAATACTACGATATAATTATTATGTTACATACATATGCAGACGTTCTTATGAAATTTTAATACTATGTTTGTGATTAACCAAAGATGAACCTAACGAGTGATCAAAGAACATACATATTAAAAGAAGAACAAGTTTGAAACATTTCATTTATTTACACGTTACTAAACTATTCTATTAAATAATTATAATTGCATGTATGTACGTATAAGCTTTGAACCTATTTTGGGAGAATGATAATAACATTATGCTCAAAAGTATGAAGGTTTTGTGTATTTAAATTGACTATTTCCCTTCTAACAAAATAAAATTACTACTGCAGATCAGATGTAGGTATGTGCAATTTGTTGTCATTGGAATACTGAAAAGGGTCATGCTTATCATTCCTTTCATACATTTGTATATATGAGACCTTACCTCAACAAGTGGTAAAATAATGTAGTAAAAGTACAAGTATAAACGTATTTTAGTGTAAAATTATAGAAATCAAGTAGTTCAAGACACTGGTATCGTTGTAACATCATGATGTTTTGTGAAGTTACGCCAATGTGTTTGCTGAATAATTCATTAAAATACAAATGCGTCGAGAAAGTCTTGAAAGATTATTTAAAACTCCACATTTATTTTGAGTGAATCCTTAAATTGATGGTTCTACCTCAAAAATAAGGCAAATTGGAAACAGGATAGGAATATATATTATATATAAAAGATGACGTGAAATACCGCCAAACGAAAGAACACTAAATTTAAACGCCAAATTGGTCTTATTTCGATTTCTAAAATGAAATTAAGTTAAACTCCAAATTTGGTTGTTTAAATTTAATAAGGCCAATTTGGCGTTATTCAGTTTGGTTCTATTTCGCGTCACCTAAATAATACCCTTATTAAAATAGTCGTTTTACTTAAACACTGAAAAAACCTCGACAAAAATGACAGGGCTCTGTTGAGGTTTTAGAAAAATGTAAATGTGAGGTTTTAGAAAAATGTAAGTTTTCTTTTCGCTCGTCACTCATCTTATCATTATTTCCTTATTAGATTTTCAAAAATAACAGGTGTCGGTTGAAGAGGCGTGTTCTTTTACTGGCGTTTTAGTATAATAAGAGCGAATAAATTATAAAATCAAGCAGTAATCATTTTATGAACGCTTAAAAATAGTTCAATAAAAAAAAAGCTGTTATGCAATGCATTTGGTATGCGATCGTCACAGTGAAAGCATAATCAAAAAAATATTCTGATTCTTCCATGAAGGAGACTTTTAATTTCTATGCAAAAAAAAAAAAAAAACAAAAATATATAATTTTTGTTTGGTACACATACATTGATACTTATTGCAATATTGGTTTACTACAATCCTTAAACTATTAAAAAAGCGAATTCTTCTTTTTCTTTTCCGACGATACTGATAACACTTGACCTTAGGTATTTACCTGCTGTGGGATTAAATTATTGCAAGTCTATGCTCTGTTCGTTTGGTATTTGCACTATAGGCAAGATAGTATATTTGCCTTTCGTTCTAACAATATTTTATTTTTTTTTTAATATGAACATGTTCATCTTTATTATGGCAACTTCCTCTGCAGTATAATTTTCTAAAGCCTATTTAATGTAGCACCAAGCCATTTTAAATAATTTTTTGGATATTAAGTATGAAACTTGAATATTTCGGGAAATATATACGTTAAAGGAAATAAACATATTTATGAACTATAATAATATATTTTAAATCAAATTTTAATTGATAAAGTATAATATAACCACTTTATGAAAACAAAATGCGAAAGAAATTTTCTTACAACATTGTGGTGCATACCACCATTAATCATTTTGACAGCAACTTGTTATGTTATAGGAAATCAATTCAGATGGTATCTGTGCTCTTTTCTTTTACAGGATTGCCGTGGTAAACTAGTAGGGTTACCAACTGTTTATTAAGATTTTTTTAACAGAAAAATACCTCGTGTTTGAAAAAACATTTGTCTTATTTTGAACAAGATTTAAAATGATGACGAATTTTCAAAGTCAAACTATTTATTTAATTAAAAAGTAAATCACTAAAAAAACTTAATTGAATGCAAAAAATATTACAGAAAAAAACTAAATTGAATTGGTACATAAAGAAAATACAGAGAAAACTAATATAAATTGAATAAAAAAACAACCCTTCACTTTGAGGAATAGTTGCTACTTTCTCCATGCAAGCACCTCTTCAAAAAATCAAGCAGATAGTATGTAGGTAATTAAATTATGTTCCTCAAAGAAAATATAGCCAACAAAACAACTGTACTACTGCCCTTGAACTATTTTCCAACACCTAAAAAAACGAAAAAATGAAGACAGAAAAAACATCAAACGACAACACCTTTTCTTCAGAGCAGAAGTGAGTAAGCTTTAAAAGCATTAATCTGGAAACCTCCTTAGCAAAAACCAAATAAAAAATCATAAACGTTTGCTTTATTTGGTAACTCTAATCAGTTACCCGTGGAAATTTCACTAACAATTTTAAAGCAATTCTGGGTGTCTGTTTTGATTTCATTGGTCATCTCTTGAGTTGATTGCGTTGCAAATGCGACAGGCATCACTGTTTGAAAAAGCTCTCCCATATGACCTGTGATACAAATACCAAATGAACAGGGTATAGTCTCGATGCATTTGATGTTCTTCAGGAGTTCAAAGACTCACCTATCTTTTTTAATGATTGCATCGATTCGATTTGTGTCTTTCATCACCTCTTTTATAATTAAAAATTTAAATGAAACCCAATACATAAAACAGCTTCAAATACATTTCTTGCTTAAGTTATAAAAATATAAGCTTTTTACTGGAGAATTTAGGTATGTAAATACATTCCATGCAAGTTATGCATTCATACAAAAAATGTTTTGAGATAACAATCAAACATGATATTTTTACATTGGTAGCGTAGTCTGAAAATTCTGTCTGTCTGTCTGCTCTCTGTCTGACTGGATGTATCAGAACCTACAGAATAAACGGCTGAACTGATTTGCTTCAAATTTGGTATGTAAGGTTTCTAGAGCACAGTATATGCCATGTCATACAACCGTAAATGAAAATTCAATTTTTATCGACAAAAAATACGATCGATCTCGTAAAATTTATTAACCGGTTTTGATGAAATTTGATTTTAGATACATAGTCCTGCAATGCCTTATAAATAATGCACAAAAATATTTCCAAAAGCATACAAAATTAATCATTTCACTTTTCACAGCGACTTTTCATTTTATCACTTCATGAACTCGTATAATGCGATTCTCGAACTTATTATAATAAACAGATTGACAGTGTGTACGAAAAAAGTACTAAATAATACACCCAGAGAAAAAAACAACGTTCAATCAGAGAAAACCACTTTGATTTAAAAAAAATTTGCTTCGAATACGAATGTTTTAAAATCAAAGTTTGAGAACAAAAAAAAAAAAGAGAACGAGGCATAATTAACGAAATTAAAACAAAAATCAAACACAATCTCTTAAATTTTAGTTTGCCTTTTTGTCTCTTTAAGTGTAAGGTCTGTCAGCGCGTTTTCACTTCTCTTCACAGAACGATTTGACTGTGATAAGACATTTATCATTATGAAAAGTTTTTGAAGTTTGTTTTCAATTTTTTACAAATTGGGAATCGAATTTAACGCTAAGGCGTGATAAAATTTATCATTTCACATTTTCACAGATTGGGAATTGACCCCCAGGGATGCTATCATTTAGCTGGAAATGTTTACTCGTGATCAAGTTAAGGTCATAATGAAGAGTTTTATTGCAATACAAATTCTTTATACTACAATTAATAAGTTAAATCATATGAGACTAACGAATGGCGAGTTGTCGCCGAATTGGGTATACACAAGTATGTGCCTCTGGTAAGCTGCGCAACCCGAACGATACGGAAATCTAGGAACAAAAAATGTTCGTTATATATTGTTCCTAAAAAAAATATGTAAGCTTAGCAGAAGTTCCATTTTAACATCCTTTATTTAGGGCCAGTCTTTTCAGCTCTGGTTAAGTTTAATCATTGATTATTTCAGCTGGTAACCATAGATTCTGTCTTTTCAACAAAATCTTAACCAGAGAATCTATGGTTAACATAGATAACGTTAACCAGCTAATTTTCCGTGGTTAGTGTCATTATTCCAGTCGGTTAACAGAGATTTGGTCTTTTCAGCAAAATTTTAACCAGAGAATCTATGGTTAACAGAGATTTCGTTAACCAGTCAATTTTGCTTGGTTAACCACAGAAATTCTATGGTAAGCGATTATTTTTTTCACATTTGTGTTGAATGATAAATAATATACAGATACTTATTGATCATTACTATACTAATCGTTACGAATAAAATTAAAAAAAATGATGATCTACCATCTTAATAAATTCCACCCCTATATTTTATGTATATATTTTTGTTTTCCTTTGTTCGTGAATGAATCAATTCAGTTTATCCATGTACATTGAAACGAGACAGGCTGTTATCAATTATTGACAAAATCTTCGATCTCTTTCTCTCGCATTCAAAAAAGTGTAAACAAACTTAACCAGAGATTCCGTTTCACAACCGGACCACTGGAAAACTGGAACTATCTCTGGTTTGGTAACCAAAGTAGATAAAATGGTGAAAAGACGAACTGTGGTTAACCGACTTTCGAAACAACTGGTTAAGAAAATTCTATGGTGAACAAACCAGAGATTTAACCAGAGCTGAAAAGATTGGCCCTTAATGCTTTTCGACTAAGTAGTAATTTACACGATGATTTCATCAGAAAGATACTTACTTTTCTCAGACGCACGTGTTGCTTTGGTCTATGGAAGTGACATTAAAAAACACAATGCAGTTACTGCTGTGAATTATATAGTTTAGGAACCTTGTTCTTAAGGTAAGAAACTTAAAATAAAATAAGCTTAGCCAAGCGGCACAAAAAGGTTTTAATTAAGCTTGTGTTCAGTTTTTCAATAACCAACTTTTCTGAAACAGCAGGAACATTTTTTTGACAAATTGAATGCGTTTTGAATTTTTTATTTCAAGACTTAACTATCAACCTATTTAAGGCAAAAACTATAAATCCAACATGGCAAGTGGATTTCGATTATTGATCGGAGCAGTATAAATTTGAAAATTAATTTCTAACAATCCAGAGTTTTTTGATATAATTGTGGTACGCCAATAATTTGAATATTTTATAATATAAAACAAAAGTCATAAATTGTGATTAAGAAATAGGGCTTTTTTTTAGAAATGAAATTTAGTTGAGATCCAAAAAGCAGTTAACAAAAAAGTCAATATAAAATAATAATAAAAAGGGAATACGGCTTAAGTCATCTAAAAGAACTTTAATGCAATATCATCAAGAGCCGTTTTCGAGAAAAACAAAGCTTTTTTATGTCGGTAACATTATATACAGAGTGATTCACCTAAGGTGTGCCAAAAAGATAGAGCGAGTAGGTTGAATTGAGACAAGAAAAAAATCGTATGGGAGGTGGGGGTCTATTTCCCCTCGTTTGGGCGGGAGGGGCAATTTTATAAAAAAATAACTTAAATCAGAAAAAAATTATTTAAAAACAACGGTGAATGGTTCAAAGCCATGTTATACCTTTTTAAAAGCCAGAAAACTCTTTTATTTTGTTTTGTTTTATTGTTTTAGTGAACAGTTTTAAAAAAATTAATTTTCAAACTCAAAATTTTGAAAAAAAAATTGTAAACTAATTTTTTCAAAATTTTATGTGATTAACTATTATTTTAATTTTCAAAATTCAATGCTTTTATTAATTTTTTGTCAAAAACAGAAAACCGGATGCCAAAATGTATCTTAGTTTTTGAGAAATTAAAAAAAAACCCGACGAACTCACAAGCAGATCAGTAGGTGAAGTGCGAAAACTGTGATCTCAATCGAGATCATAGCATCGTCTAAGAAGGCGAAGAAGAAGATCCACTTTTAAACGTGGGAAGACAAATGAATTGATAATTGCATTGAATATATGCTTTGAACTATTAATTACCTTTTTCACTTTATAAACTTTCGTGTTTTTTACTAAAATTTTTAATTTTCATAAAATTTCAACAAAAATGACAAGCTTAGGACGCTTCTGGGCGACCTACGGAAAACGACATTAGTCAAAAATTTCGTAGATAATTTTCGCACTAAAAAATGAAGTTGAGTTGCGTCTAATGGGGGAACGTCAACAACAGCTGGTTAGTTATTTGAAGTAGCTTACGTGGAAAGTTGAACTTTGTTTAGTTCTGTAGTTGAGTGATGCGGTTGCAAATTGCGTATAAGTAGTTAACGACAATAGCCCCTTCCATTCTAAACAGGGGAAGAATGACTCCCCCCCTCCAATAGTAAAAATGCATGTATTTTACCCTTCTAACAAATCCCGTTATTATTTTGCGGCTCCTCGTGCAACATATCAATAATCTCTTATTGAGGTATAACCTTTTAATTTAAAACGCTATTTTCAAGTATGTATTTCCGAAATCTTCAAAATTGAAGAAATGCCGAAAGAAAATTATAATAGTCCGGTCAGATGGTAGTTTCTCGTTACAAAAAATATACAAACGGTTTTTTTTTAGATTTTTATGTTTTTTTGGGTCGCTGAATCCGAATCTGAAGAAATCCAACAAAACTTCCTGATGCGTTTTGTCGCGATTTGTTGCTAAAATCTCGGAAACTATAAGTGTCTTAACTGAAATTTCACCCACTACAAAATGAAAGACCATTAAATTTCCTATACAAAATTCATGTATATTGTTTATTTTTCAGGAGTACCGTTAGCCCGTTAGAGCGCGTTGAAATTTCAACATAATTTCCCGTTTCTTTAAAAAAACAATTTGTTTTTACATATGAATTTTTAACGGGTTTGTATTTTTACAGAAATGGGAAATTATGTTGAAATTTCAACGCACTCTAACGGGCTAACGGTTCGTCTGAGAAATAAACAATATACATGAATTTTGTAGGAAATTCAATGGTCTATAATATTATTGTGGTAAAATTTCAGTTAGGACGCATGGTTTCCGAGATGTAAGCAAATAATCGGAACCGCGTTTTAGCGGATATCTCAAAACGCACCAGGAAATATTGTTGAATTTCTTCAGATTTAGATTCAGCGACCCAAAAAAAATAGAATTCGAAAAAAAAACATTTGTATATAACATTGTACTAACCCTCAATCCACTGCATCCAAAAAACTCTTTTCTACCTTTTAATTAATTCTAACTATAGTGTCGTGTAACACCTGTTTCATTTAAAAGGCAAAGTCCCTTACAGACATATACAGTTTTTTCACCTCAAATTTACAATTTTTCAAACCAAATTAATTTTTTCGCAAATCATATTCACTTTCTTGCTAAACAGGTTCAATTTTTTGCAAATCAAATTCATTTTTTTGAAGAACAGATTCACGTTTTAGCAAAACAGATTCACTTTTTTGCAAGTCAAATTCACTCTTAAATAAAAGTAGTATTATTAGTGCAGGAAAACGGGAAATTAACTGTGCATTTTCTGCTCTCAGTTGATTTTTTTTTTGTAAATGTTGTAGAGGGTTACTTCCTGAGAATAAAAACTTTTTATCGGAATCCTGATCTGCATACTAAGGGCCGCCATTTTAAATTGAGTTTTAACCTAATTATCTTGAAAACCGAATATGACAAAAAACTTGCAGAACACAAATTTGTAGAGAATTTAATTTCTCTTTCTTTTTTATTTCTATTCTTTTTTAATATATCATTATTATTTTAAAAGTTGTAAATAAAAATCAGTGTTTTACTTGCTTATTATTCAGCGTCGCGAACCTTTTTTTGTTTTTATAACATAAAAAATGGTAAGGTAAACACTCTCCTACAGCAACCCGCAAACCTAACCTAACCTAACACTCAAATCATCATTTCTACTATTTTTGCTTGCTCTATTGGTACTATAAGGCAAGTCTTGGATTCGTGCAAAAAAAAGTTTTGAGATAACAATCAAACATGACATTACGAAGATAGAGAAGACGAAAAAAGTGGGTCTAGCAATTCTGTCTGTCTGTCTGCCAGTCTGTCTCGGCACCTACAGCCTAAGCGGGTGGGCCGATTTACTTCATATTTGTTTGTAAACTTATACATATATTTAATAAAGAAAATATTTTGCATACTTCGATTTTGATCTTTGAACTTTTAATACAATTTCATACGGTTTTTTTTAGTTTGCACTTAAAACCCTCAGGTAACTTGCCACAAGAGAAGATTGTGCGACCCAGTTGTGCCATTTATTTATTTGGTCTTTGTTTAAAAAAAATTAGAGCATGTCAAACAGAAAATGGTAAACACGATGTTTTTGTTATTTTGTATAGTATTTCAGCCAGAAGAAGTGAAATACGATGAACAGTAAAATAATGTTCATGAATATAACAATATTAAAACAAAGACCAAATAAAAATATGAAAACGAGGATCTGTTTATTATAAAATGGTCTACTACTATGACCCTAACATTTTGTATTTAATATGAAAAACAATTTTTTTATAGTTATAATGCACCCCTCTACAACATATAACAAAAAATCCCACTAGTAATCCTGTACTAACAATACTACTTTTCTTTAAGCGTGAATTTGATTTGCAAAAAAGTGAATCTGTTTTGCAAAAAAGTCAATTTGGTTTGCAAAAACGGGAATCTGTTCTGCTAAAACGTGAATTTGATTTGCAAAAAAGTGAATATGATTTGCAAACAAATGAATTTGATTTGCATAATGATGAAGTTGAGGTAAAAAAACTGTAGTTAAAATATTATTATTATTGTTTTGCATTTGCTTTCTTCAATAAATTGGCTTTTTAATATACAGGGTGATTTACATAAGGTGACACAAGAAAATAGAGCGTATAGGTTGAGTTTTGACAAGAAAAAAGTCGTATTGAAGGGGGTCTATTTTCCCCCGTTTGGATGGGAGAGGCAATTTCGTAAGTAACCTACAACAGAAAATAATAAATCTCTCCCTTTATTTTCTTTTTGAATAAAGTTATTTCAATGAATGAATTTATTTTCAAACTCAAAATAAAAAAAAAAAAAAATAATTTTTTTTTTAATTTTCTGTAAATTAGTATAATTTTAGTTTTTAATACTAAATACTTCTGTTCATTTTTAATCAAAAACAGAAAACCTGATTCTTTAATGTGGGAGAAAATTAAAAATATCAAGAACCATATCTTATAAGAAAAACCATTTTATAAGTACCTACTCACATAACTTTTATGTAATTTTAATAAAAAATTAAAAAATTAACCTTCCTTATATTATTTTTAAAACGTCCATAATGTTATACGCATTCAATAAAGCGGAAAACGTACTTGATAAATGCTATTCTGCACCACCTGGAAATTCACCTGCATTTTTTTAATTACAGCCCATGTCGATGTATAGATGATTCCTACCTGTTTTCTAAAAATATTCAAAATGTGGCACCTTCTATTGGGATATCTCTCAGCATAGTCTTTGGTTTTCACAATCTTAAAGATTAGCTAAACGGTAGCTGAAGTGCATCTCCGCAAATTCTTCTAGATCAGTTTGAAATCGTGATGTGGTGACTAATTATCATTCAAATTGAAAACAGATATTTAATAAAAATGCCTTGCCTTTGGTTTTAGGTAACACATATTTTGTATTTTAGTTAAAAAAGAAGGTGTCAGAGCCATTGTCACGGTATAAGCCCACCTGCCGTAATAAGCAAAATTGACGGTTCGAGTTTCAGGTGGTTTTCAATAAAAAAAAAAAAAGGAAGTGCAAAATATCATTTATCCGCCCCACTTTTTTAACTTTATTGTATGCTTATAACATTCTGGATATTTTAAAAATAATATGTAAAAGAAAATATAATCCTTTGATTCATTATATTACATAGAAGCCAGTCACGTAAGTACTATAAAAAATTGTTTTTCTTAGAAGATGTGGTTTTTGTTATTTTTATTTTTTCAAAAAGTACACGCTATTTAAGCACCCAGTTTTCTGTTTTCGAACAAAAATTAACAAGAGCATTGAATTTTTAAACCAAAAATTCGACTTAATTACATAAAATTTTGAAAAAAATTAGTCCTGAATGTAGTTGTCTAGCTTTAAAAAAACAGCATTATATTATTATTTTTAGTGTCACACTTAAAAATCTGTGAGAAAATGACCACTCTCTCGAAATCTCTTTTATGGAATGAAGCTACACACAAACACTTAAATTAATAACTGGAAGTAAAAAAAAAGTTGGTATTTTGTTCTTGAGTAAAAGTTAGACAACTATTCTAAAGATGAATTAAAATTTAGGTTGACTATAATTTCACGCTAATTATTTTGAGTATAATAAAATATTTGCTAAGTAGATGTATACCACTTTATTTGATTTTAAAATTAACTTTTATTAATAATAATACAAAAATTATATATTTCTGCCATGATTTTCTTAACTTTATTTAATTTTGCTTAATATGACAATAAGTAAAAGATTTAAGCACTGTGTGAAAATGTGATATTTCAAACTACTAAGCATAAAAACGAAAAAAAGAAAACAAATATCAAAAAAGTAATGGCTGATTTCCAACATAAAAAAAGTAGTTTAAGTTAACGGCGTAAAAACATTGAAAACTGTGACGGCAGAACTTTAAATTTCCGACATGTCAGTATTCAAAGTTTCTATACAAAACAAATAAATATATCATGAAAAATTTCAAATTTCATATTATGCAGGATATATCCATTTGTTCATAGTCTTCCACATTATAATTTCTTATAATTTCTTCCTCATGAAAAATCAAATATTTGCTGCATAATATAAAATTTGAAATGATATATTTTAATTATTTGTTGTTGTCAAGACTAAAGTATAACGTCGGATTTCTTTTACCAAAAAATTGATTTGGTTTAGAAATAAAAAAATTGATTTTGTTTAGAAAAAAATCTGTCAAACGTCATATTTTTTGAGGGGAAATTAAATATTTTGATTTGGAAGCAAGATTTATACATATTTGCACGCACACTAAACAATTTTGACATTTTGTATACTTCAGTTGGGTTTTTATATTCGCGGTATTTTAAGTTTTGAAGAAATTTGCAGAATAAAACTATTAAAAACATGCTGATCTGATGGCTTATATTTTTTTTAGTTGATAAATTTAATAAAAAAAATAAATCTTTTTAAAATCAATTTTTATGGTAAAAAGGAATTCGACAGTTGTGTTCGTTGAATTTTACCCAGGGTCGACCCAGGTTTTCTTCTTGACAGCCGCAAGACCTGTCAAAAAAAACTGAGTTTTTTGGTTCTCAAAAAACGCACAAGGGTAGGTTTTGTGTTGTTGACAAAAAGAAAGAGACAAAAAATATTTGTTTCCGAAATTAAAACTTCAAATTCGGTGCTTTTGGTATCTAGATTCCAAAACATAAAACAATTACATTTTGTTTCATTTGTATGTTTTTTATTTATTTTAAAATAAATCTATAATTTCTTTTCTTTGCATTGTAAAGCAAAATAAAATATTCAGTTGTAAACATATGTTTGACAACACACATGTCAATTTGTTTACCTCAACTCGCCCCAGCAAAATACCTAGATCTATTTCAGGGCTAGTTGCGGGCGACCCCAGGTCTCAAAAAACACAGAATTTGTTACCCAGGGCGAGTTGAGGTTTTTCAAAAAACGCTTTTGGGCGACTTCAGGGCGACCCCAGGGCTCAACGAACACAACTATTTTTTGTAAGTTTTAAAGCTAATCTTACAGGACTAATAGTTGTTAGTGAAAATGTCAGAAACAGGGCCATATTAAGAGAAAAAAATCGAGGGGTATCAGTGATTAATATCCAAGAAGGTAACACACTGTCTTTATTTGTATATTAACAATTCAGGCCCGATTGCGATAAAAAAAATTAGTTGGGTGAGAGTGAAACTAACTACACTAACCCCACTTTTCAACCACGCATATCATCGGGATTGGTTCAACGTCCCCAAAAGTTTAATTATTTCAACTTTTGCGTTGTGCTGGCTAACGTTACGTTTGAGTACCTGCTAGTAGTGCTAGTGGATGCCAAATCATAAGTTAACGCCCAACATAAATTTCTATAGCTGAAATTTTGCCTTGTCAATGTCAACGCGATAAGCCCTACGCGGAATTGGAAATCAGCCATTAGATAAAACCGGTACTAAATTCTATATTTGAAATTACGAAATTTGCACTTTTGCTTGGTATGGTGATTGATTGGAATGAGTGCAAACTTATTAACAATCATTCCTTAAATTACCCTTTCATTCTTCAAGTAATAGCTTTTTGATATTGTAAAAAATAAAAATGTTCTATTATGATAAAAAAAATAGTGGCACTGACAGCTCCGAAGATACACGGCTATTAAGTGACTTACACTCTCTATTATGATTGTTTGTGTAATACTCGTATAACACAATAATGTTCGCATAAAAAACAATTGCACAACATTTCAAAACTGCAAAACAAAATCATGAAAAAACGTAATTCAAACAAACTTTACCTGAAGTAGTCGAGAAGAGGGCAAATCCTTTAATATATTTTTAGCATGAATTAAAGGAAAACATAAAAAAACTCATTGATTTTATTATAGTATATACTCCTACTTTGTCACATATTAACAAATTGTTATAATAATTAAGTAAATGGACCATGTATTATTATTTATATAAAAATGTTAAATGTTTGTTTTTTTTTTAAGAAAATATTTATAATAAAATTAAACAGAATTGATTTTAGACATTGAAACGCTCAGTTTAAATTTTCATTTTTATTTTATAAATCTGTGATCAGATGACAAAAATTTAAAAATGAATTTTTAATATTTAACGTACCTATACTTTTTTGAAGTTAAAAATTTTATGAAAAATCAATAAGTTGTTTTCAAAAATTAAGGTTATTATTTACTTTTTATTTGTAAATTTAATTTTATCTTTAATATGTAGAAACAACTTTACGATTTTTCATAATATTTTGAGCTTTAAAAAAGCCATCTGACAACAGAAATTATAAAAGCAGACTGTTGTAATCGAATCGAAAAGAATTTTATCAGAAAGAATTATTTTTATTCTTTTTTGAATCTAAAAACAACAAAATAAAACTCAATAAATTAATTTTAAATAAAAACAAAAACTTATTATCCAGATAATAATTTTGTATTACATGGCCAACTGACTAACGGAGGTTACCGTCACATTTTACAGCCTAACCGGTTTTTAGAAGTCATAGATTTTTTAAGAGGTTTAGAACTTTTAAAAAAAAAAACACAAAAAATTCGAAAAAATTAATGAAATATTTATTTGAATCGATAGTTTGAACCTTGCAATTTAATGTTTAAAGATAATTTCATGCAAATGTGTACCGCGGCTGCGTCTCAGGTAGCCCATCCGCTGAGTCCAATTTTGGCATACTCTTTCACACATATCGGCCGGTATCTCACGAATGAATGCTTGGATGCTGGCTTCCAGTGCGTCAATCGAAGCGGGCTTGTCCCTATAGACATTAGCCTTGACATACCCCCACAAAAAGTAGTCTAATGGTGTCAAATCGCACGATCTAGGCGGCCAATTGACCGGCCCGAAACGTGAAATTAACTGTTCACCAAACTCGCCTCGCAATTGCGCCATTGTTTCGCGTGCTGTGTGGCATATGGCACCGTCTTGTTGAAACCACATATCATCCAAGTCAAAAACTTCCATTTCGGGCAAAAAAAAGTTTGTTATCATCGCTCGGTAGCGTTCACCATTGACAGTAACGCTGCGATTCGCATCATCTTTGAAGAAATATGGCCCAATAATGCCGCCGGCCCATAAACCGCACCAAACAGTGGCTTTTTCGGGATGCATTGGTAGCTGTTGCAATGCTTCTGGCTGATCTTCACTCCAAATGCCGCAATTTTGCTTATTTACGTACCCATTCAACCAAAAATGAGCCTCATCGCTGAACACAATTTTTCGATAAAAAAGCATTTCGAACATTTCGAACCGAGCACGAATTTTGATAGTAAAATTCAATAATTTGCAAGCGTTATTCATTTGTAAGACGATCCATGGTTAAATTGCAAACCAAACTGAAGCTGTTTGACAGTGACACAAGGTACTAAACACACGTCAGCTGTCAAAACCAGTGTTGCCAAAACCAAACCAGCTAAAAAATCACCCGTTAAATCGTAAAGCAAGAAAAAGGAGTTTTTCATGTATCCGTGTTTTTTTTTACAAGTGTAGGTTTATTTATAAGTCTCGCGAAAACGACGATCGTTTTTATTTTAAGCTATCTACCCAGGTCAATAGTGTTCTCGTATTATGTCACAGGCAACTCTATATTGCGGTCAGCCATCAGACGAATAGGGGGAATAACATGTAGCATATGAAAACATGCACGTGCCGTAACTATTCGGGACTGGTGGAAGTGTGATCATAGCCTCTTTGCGGCGGCCGCTAGTAACAAGCCTTTTAAAAAAGGTTTGGCTAATATGATCAGGCTAGTTCCTCAGGTTGGCTACAGGTTAATTCCCTGTTCCGTAAAATTTTAGAATTACGAACCCGACAACAAGCCTCGGAAACGGACTGATCTCACGACGACAACCAACGCAACGAAAACGGCAAAACGATTTACGATTTTTCTTATGGAACGTACGATCGCTCTATAGAGCTCGAGCTGCTCAGCAGCTAGCCGATGCCCTGTCAAAATATAGAGCTGACATAACAGCACTACAAGAAATCAGATGGACAGGGAATGGTGTTTTACAGAAGAAAGAATATGACGTATACTACAGCTGTCATACAAAACACCATGTGCTCGGGGTAGGCTTCCTAGTCAGCGAAAAAATGAAGTCTACCATCATCGGCTTTAACGCTATAAGCGAAAGGCTATGCACCCTTCGCGTGCGAGGCAAATTTACGAACATTAGCCTCATTAACGTTCACGGACCTACGGAGGAGTCCTCAGACGAAGAAAAAGAGACTTACTACGAACAAGTCGAGAGGACCCTCAATGCCTGTCCAAGGTATGACGTAAAAATCATCCTTGGGGATTTGAACGCAAAAATAGGTCGGGAGCCGGTATTCAGGCATTACGCAGGCACCCATAGTTTGCATGAGAACACTAATGACAATGGACTTCGAGTCTTAGAATTGGCAGCATCGAAAAACATGGTCGTTGCGAGTACCAGGTTCCCGCGAAAAGATATCTACAAAGCCACCTGGGTATCACCTGATGGAGTCACTCGTAACCAAATAGACCACGTGTTGATAGACCGTCGCCACTACTCGAACTTGATGACGGTACGAACGTACCGAGGCGCCAATATCGACTCGGATCACTATCTTGTTGGTATGGTCTTCCGAGGGCGGATTGCCTTGCGAAGACGTATTGCATCCGCCGATCAAGTTCGAATCAACACGGCTGCCCTGCGCAATGAAAATGCCAGTAACACCTTTGGTAATGCGTTAGGACTCGCCCTAGAATCGCTTGATTTAGGGAGAGTAAGTCCTGGGGCCAGTATGCTGGGCGTAGATGAGAAGTGGACACGCCTTAAGAATACTGTCATTAGTACTGCCAACTCCATCTTAGGCAGCAGTCGTAGAAATCGGAACGACTGGTTTGATGATGAATGCAAGCCAGCGACTGAACGTAAGAATGTTGCGTACCGAGCAATGCAGCAATCTCATAGAACGCGGGCACGCGAAGAAGAATATAAAGAGCTCAGAAGAATAAAAAAACGGCTTCACAGACAGAAAAAATCAGCCTGGGAGAAGAACTTAATCTGTGAAATAGAAAAAAGCCGAGAGCGAGGTCCGCACCAGGCGCGGAAGTTCTACCAATCCATCCGAAACATGACGCAGTAACACCACGCTGCACATACTGCAAGGACGGAGAGGGAAATCTGATCACCGATCCACAAAGCATACTGGAGCGATGGGAAGTGTACTTTAATGAATTGCTAAATGGTCAACTCACTGCAGAAGTGGAGGCTCCACTGCTTCAAGACGAATACCCTATGTTGCCGTCACCAAGCATAGAAGAGGTTGAGAAGGCTATAGACCGGCTAAAGAAAAACAAAGCCCCGGGAGCTGATGGTATACCAGCCGAATTATTTCAACACGGTGGGCCAGCTCTACGTCAGGCAATTCATGATATTATAGTGCACGTGTGGGAGCGTGAAGAAATGCCAGAAGACTGGCGAAAAGGTATAATATGCCCCATACATAAGAAAGGAGATGTCACAACGTGCAGCAACTATAGAGGTATCACGTTGTTGAGTACCGCCTATAAGATACTCTCCTCTATCCTACAAGACCGGATAACCCCATACGCTAAAACCATCATCGGACAATATCAGTGTGGTTTCATTCCAGGCAAATCAACAACTGATCAGATCTTTACCCTTAGGCAGGCGATGGAAAAATGTCTAGAATTTAACATCCCAACATACCACCTGTTTATAGACTTTAAGGCCGCCTATGATAGCATAGCCAGGGTAGAACTTTACAAAGCCATGAGAGAATTCGGCATCCCAAATAAATTGACACGACTATGTAGGTTGACCATGACCAACGTAACAAGCCAAGTAAAAATAGCCGGATTGCTATCCAGACCAATCAACATCTTTAATGGACTCCGACAAGGGGATGGTTTGGCCTGCCTCCTCTTCAACCTGGCGTTGGAGAAAGCAATCCGTGACTCTGGCACGGCAACAAGAGGGACCATCGTCAACAGGTCCAGCCAGATACTGGCTTACGCAGACGACATCAACATCATCGGAAGAACCGAGCAAGCTGTACACGATTCCTTCATCCAGATCGAGCAGGCGGCACAAAATCTGGGGCTGCACATTAGTGAAGGTAAAACAAAGTACATGGTGGCGTCGAATGCGAGAGGAACAGTTGGTCAAACAATCAAGGTAGCGGAGCACGAATTTGAAGTGGTGCAATCCTTTAAATACCTTGGGTCAATAGTAGCAGCCGATAACAATATAGAAGAAGAAATACGCGGGCGGCTTCTCAAATCCAACAGAGCCTACTACAGTCTGTCAAAGCTCTTCAAATCCAGAAATCTCACCATAACTTCAAAACTACTGCTGTACAGGACCATGGTTCTGCCAGTACTCACATATGGATCCGAGACTTGGGTGCTTAGCAAAAGGCACTCTGACCTCTTAGCCGCGTTCGAGAGAAAAGTCTTAAGGAGAATTGTTGGCCCCATATGTGAGGAAGGACGATTCCGGAGACGGTACAATCATGAATTGTACGCAATCTACCTTGAAGCAGATATAGTGACAAAAATTAGGCTCGGTAGACTTCGGTGGGCAGGGCACCTAGCTCGCATGAGCGAAGAGGAACCTGCTCGGAAAGTTCTTTGTGGTACATTCTATGGCAGACGACAGCGTGGTAGACCATGCTTGCGCTGGAGAGATGGCGTAGACCAGGACGCCCGGAGCCTTGGGGTGCGCAACTGGATGGCGTCGGCTCGAGACCGGGATAGGTGGAGAGACTTGTTGAAGGAGGCCAGGACCGGACCCCGGTTGTCGAGCCGATGATGATGAACTCTATATTGCCGCTTGAAGTATGTCCAGAAGTCTGGAGACGCCTAAACCAACAGTTTCATAATCAAGAATACCTAGGAGACCTTCTAGTCCAAGACCTAGCGGTCTTTTTGGGGAAGGTACTTAGGGCACGACGAAACCTTATTATAACGATTCCTTATCGTTATCTGAATATGGAATGGAAAGTCTGGCTGATAGGTAGCGGGTCTATTACGTGTGCCATTTGCACGTTACTTCCTACAACTTTTTTAACTTTAATTTTAACTTGAGAAATTATTTTGTAGGATCAAATGTCTTAGGTAGGTAGGTAGGTAGGGATGGCTAAAATAAAAACCCAATTAGCGCTTGGTGCGCCGATATGCTGGTCTTCGCTAAAAACCTAAACAGGCAGGGTGCTGGATGGCTAAGGGTAGGACCAGATTCCCGTGAGATCAATTCGATTTAGGGAAAAACATGATATCCGCAGTAGACTTAGCCCGCCTACACGACTTAAGAAAAGGTTCCTGCAGAAATCATGTAGTTCTCTTGATTTGTTTTTAAATCCATAGAAGAGGTGAGGTATTGATACGGTTTGTTACGTTTTATAGCCATTTAGTTGCATTCAAAAAGCCAATGAGGTTACCTGTGCTCACAACTGAAAGTTCGCTAAGGATGTCAATAAAGTACTGACCGAAGAATTGGCATCTTGGATTAGCCAAAGCAGGGCAGCAGCAGAGATAGTGGGTCACTGATTCCTTTTCCCTTTCATCTCCACAGCTACGACAATGAGTATTGTGCGGAATGCCCATTCTTGTTGCATGCTCTCCTATTGGCCAGTGACCCGTGCTAACTGCAATGATCTTGGCTATGTCTGACCGAGTTCTACATAAGAGTTCATTTGTGCGGGACTTGTCATAGCTGGGCCACATCTTTCTTGGGGTGGCACAGTTAGTCAGACCATAGATAATGAGACATGAAAATGCCCTTCACATGTCTTAGAGTTATAAGCGAAAAACTTAAATAAGGCAAATGTTATATAAATTTTGTGACCTTCGTTGCCTTACAGAGAGTAATGAAAGTGTTTGGGCTATAGGTCAGTAAAAGATACATGTTTATCTATTCGACGTTTTAATTTAACATCTTTAATATTTAATAAAAAATATTACGAAAAAAATTTAATCAAACTTTCAAATATTAACGACCCTGTACGGTCTTTTAATATCGAAAGCCAAATTATTAAAAGACCTAACAGAGTCTTATAAATTTATAGTTAACAACATAAATGTGTCAAAGGTAGCAAAAATAGTATAATTTTGTTATTGCACTTCTTAATTCATATTTCATTCATATTAAACTGCTATACCAATTGATGACTTCTTAATTCATTCTTTATTTCTTCTTTACTAGGTATGTTCTTCAAGAACTTAGATTTGTATATTCTCTTCTACTTGAAGCATTCTTAAAAGCTTCTTAAACTGGCATTTCTTAAATCAGTGTCAATTTGCTTCTTCTATGCTTTTATGCTACTAAATTTAAATGAAATTTTGAAAAAAACTAAAACCGTCATATGATAGGTACCCGCTATATAGCCGGAATTAAACCAAGAATATGAATTTCTTCTCCAGGTAGCCAATTCCAAAAAGCGCGGCGGATCGCTTTTAATGGCGGATTTGTGCTTTTCTATCCCGATTCGCTTTTCTCTCCCGAAAGCGAAAGCAAATGTCATTTAATTTCTGTCGATTGGTAAGCTTCACAGAAAATGTAAGTATTAAATAAATTTATTGAAATAATTCATAATTGATAACAATTAATTAAATACATTGGTGGAGCAGTATTAAACAAAAACACTTCATTAAGTTTTATTACTTTTATTTAGGAGCCAAAAACATACCACAGCACAACAAATTCAATTGTTGAATTTTAACGACAGTTTAAAGGATTAACTAAGGGCCTGCTCAATAGTTCTCAATATAGAATCATTAGTAATACAAACTAAATTTAATAATTTAACTAAACAAACAACATATTTGTTATGATCTTATTAAAAAGACAATTATGTATATACGAAGTTATATACCATTTATTAAATATTAATTACAAAGTTAATGAATTTAAAGAAAACTATGCGAGGCCAAGAAATTTCAAAACGGAAGTGCCTTGTATATCCCTACAGACGTGTGTTGTTGTTCAATCTAGATGTTGGTATGATTGTTCATGAAGCCAGAGGTGTCAGATGTTGCGTATTCCAGGGTTGTCAACACATCCCTTGCTTAAGAAAGATAATAGTCCTTCATCCATCCAGGAGCTCGAACACTTCTAGTAGTTGTAGCATATTTTGAATTTTTTGTCGTTTTTTCTTCAAAGCAACGGTGAATTTTTACATAGTCAACATGATATTATTTTGCACGTTTTGAAATCTTTATGCATTTTTTTTTTTTTTTTTTTTTGTGGTTTTTTTATGTTAGAGTAGTTAAAAACATTAAAAAAGTGCCGAACGCGAAAGAAAACAGATTATTCAACGATTATCGACCAAGGATCCCTTTAAGAGCTATAGTACATTCAAAGCGAATTAATGACAAAGCACGTTGTCCATGTTTCTTTAAGAACTGTAAGACACACCGTTTGAATAAAAAAAAAAATGAGTGGAAGCGTTGCTCAGAGAGATGCAGTTTTTTTTAAAGAAAACTAAGGGCCAGGTTAGAGTTTGCTAAATCCTATGTATATCTAGTAAACCAATTTGCATAAACCATTGCAAATGCTTTGCTATTATTTTTCCATAATTTCAGATATACATTGAAGAAGAGTAATTAGACGATATCTACTAGTTGAAGCTATATCTTTTTTAGGTTTTGGAATTGGAATGACGAAAGCGATTTTCAAACTCAGAGGTATAACGCCAATTGAGAAAACATTGTTACATTTTATTTCAAAGGGTAGATTTCCAAGCATCGGGTAAGACACTCTATACCTACTTGGAGTTTTGCCTTTGAGTATTTGTAATGCAACTTTCCAGTTCTTTGAGTTCTATGCCGTTTTCGATATGTACAGCCGAAGTGTCAGTTGTGTGTGTTTGTAAGTTTTAATTAAAGCAAACATTTTTTGTTATACAATAACTTGCCGGAAAATTAATATCGCTTGATTCTTCTGACCAAGTTTTGGCAAAGTGGTTACAGATTTCAGATAGAATTGAGATGGGACCTTGGGGTGAAACTATGCAGTTGGTAACAATTCAGGTCCTTTTTCTTCATGTTCAGGTAAGAAATAGTTTCTTTTGTTGTAGGAGAGAATGAGTAATAGAAGATATGGGTGATGTGTTATTTACGTCATTTGTTAGGTCTAAGACATGATCTAAGACTTCATAATCAGAAACGTTCATATTATTAAGGTCGTTGTTTTTTGTTTGAGCGGTAATTGAAGGGGTTGTTTGGTAAATTTCTTTATATTCTGGTTCTTTTTGGGAACCGGTTTGAGTGGAGGTAATTGAATGATTTGTTTGGTTAAATTCATTATTTTTTAGTTCTTTTTGGGAACCGGGTGGAGTTGGATGTGTGCCAAGATTGTCAGCAAAGTTAGTCTTAGCTGTTTTTGGGTTTTCGCGTGGAGCGGCATTATCGGAGAAAATTTTGTAACCTACCTTTGCTATTTTAGTGCAAGAGATTGTGTTTGGGTTGGCTTGCACTGATTTACTACTATTATATGACGTCTAGCTTCAGACATGCTGCACTTATTACGGGTTTCTATTGTAATTTTTTTTTTGTTTTTTATATATTTAGGGAACTTAACGGATGAGGATGGATGGGGCAGTTTGCGCAGTGGGGGGCAGTTTGCGCACATAACACGTGTACAGCTTTCGGGGGCATTATCATGAGGTGGAAGATTGCAATTTCCACAAGCTTCTTCTTTGGAGCACTTTTTAATTGTGTGTCCAAGGATTTTGCATTTACAACATCGCATAGGGTAAGGGATGTATTCTTTAAACTTTTCTTTATAAAAGCCCATTTTGACTGTGCTTGGTGGTTTGTAAAGGTCAAACGTGAATAACATAAGTCCAGTGGGGGTCAGTTTCCCATCGATTTTTTTCTTTTTTTTTTGCGAACTTGTACACGTCTTGATTGATTAGTTGTTTTGAACGTTTATGAGGAGGAGAATGAATGGGGGGAGATTTTAGGGTTGTATCCGGAGATAACCCCTTAAGTCTTGTCCCATACATTTTAGCCCGTTGGGAAAGGGCTATACACGAACTGATACGACGCTGTATAAGCTAATTTAAGTAACAGTTTCGCGGGGAGAGAGAAAAAAAAATACTGTTAAGATAACCAAACCGGTTTTAAAAATAGAGAGATAATGCACTTGAAAGTGAAAAGATCCGTTTATTAAAAGACGAAGTCTTCGCAACGAAGGCTAGACGAAGACTGTTCATAAAATAATCAAACATAGACTGTGTGAAGCAGTTTTCAAAAACTACAACCCCAATAATAATAAATGACAAAAACTACTTTGACGTTTATTGTATTTAGATCTATATTAATACAAATTGTTATTTTTAATAGATAACCTTATGATTACATAGGTATCTATTTATTTTTTAGCGTCAAAAACCATCAAGTTAGGCCGGCCATTCTCTACACAAAAAACTGCGCAAATTCACGTTTGCGCTTCATTAGTATTGTGAATGGGGTTGTTGGTATTGTTTGCGCAGTTAACTGTGTGAAAATTATAATGATTTAGATTTTTGCTCAAGTTTTAAGATTTGCGCAGTTAATTTGTGTCGTGAATGGACTTAGAACGTACGTAAACTCAATGGATTGCGCAAATAAAGCAGGTTGCCAATGGTTTCGGGAGCCTCAATTGAAAATTGTTTTAATATTGAGAACTGTGCAGTTTACTTGTGTTGTGTTTCGCACAAACTGGCTTGAGTAAAATTTGCGCAGTTATTTTGTGTAATGAATGGCCGGTCTTACTAAACGACATATTCAATATCTTGATGGTTTTTGAGTATCAATTTGATTGTAAAAATATCTTTTAGGAATCGACGTCATTTATAATTTACACTTTTATTTAATTACAAACATCATCATGATTTGTAGAAATTCGTAAAAAAAAACCAAATGATAAGATTTGTGGAAAATTGTATATACAATATTTGCCCCTGTGCAACAAGGTTGTTGAGATTTGATCTAGCTCTTCTTTTCATTTAACTGAAACCCTAAAAACGCGAAAAGTTTATGGCCAATTTTTTTTAAAAATCGTATCACCAAATTTCCGTTACTTGCATATTTCGACAAAATCCTGAAATGCAGTTTCCATATTCCTTATTTTTTTTCTCATTTTATTTTGGTAGAAAATAAAAAATCACAGGAAGCCCTCTTCTCTTTGAAGGACATTTGATAGGAACATACAAGATTTAAAAAAACGTATAAAAACAATATTCATAAGAATTATTAAAATTAAATTAATTAAGATTCATTAAAAAATTCTACATAGTACACGGGGTTATTCGCATGATAGTAGAAGAGGTAGCGACCGATTTTGGGACATTATTTTGGCGAGCCTGATTTTTTATCCAGTTATTGCTTCAGAGCCACTCATTAATGAATGAAAATTATGACTACCGGAAATGGTCAGAAACCAAAAATACAGCCCATCAAAGTGTAGAAAAATATGGTAAGTAATTTTGGAACGAAATTTTGTTTTCACTAAAATTTTTTTTGAAACGTTTAAAATAATAATTTAACACTGCCATAACATTATCAAGCTAGAAAATGGTTGCCAGAGAAACTCAAAAAATTCAATAAATATTTTCTTTAAGTGTTTTTATATTGTTTTTTGAGTTGCTCTGGTAACCCTTTTTCGTTTTGATAATGGTGTTACATTATTAGTTTAATCGTTTTAAACTACATTTATTGAAAAAAAAATCATGCCAAAATTACTTAAAATTAGTTATGTTATTTTGTCTGCACTTTAAAGGGCTGTATCTTTGGTGTCCGGTCATTTCCGGTAACCATAATTGCCACTCATTAATGAGTGGCTCTAAAGCAATAACTGAACACAAACTCAGGCCCGCCAAAATAATATCCCAAAATCAGTCGCTAGCTCTCGGACTATAAGGCGTGACAAAAAGTTATATCATCGAGAAAAGGAAATCATGGTATAGTAGGGGGGCTATTTTCCCCTCCCACTTTCCATTAATGCAGGAACACAATTTTTTTTATTAACAAAAAAAAAAAACAAATTATTAAAAGAACTACAGTGCAACATATCCAATTTCTTTTATTGGTAATGGTTGGTGGGTGTATGTTTACGACACAATTTCGAAAAACGCGTTTTCTTAGAAACCTTAAAATGGCCTATCAGTCGAAAAATTTATGAGATTTATGATGAGAAAATATGATAAACAAGTGTAAAAGCTATACTTTTTTTAATGGCAGAAATTTCTTTTTTATTTCTTTTTTAAATGAAGTTGTTTTAGCGAATAGTTTTGGAAAAATTTATTTTAAAACTCAAAGTTCAAAAAATTTCAAACTAATTTTTTCAACATTTTCATTACTTAAAGTATGGATTTTGTTTTCAAAATTTAATGCTCTTATTAATTGTTGTTCAAAAACAGAAGACCTGGTGCTAAAATTTCTTGTCCTTTTTGAGAAAATTGAATGTTAGTAGCATACAATTAAGTGAAAAAGCGCTGGATAAACGCTGTTCTACTGTTTTTTTTTTTTTTTTTTTTTTTGAATTTTTCCGGGATAGGATAACTCAATAAACTTTTTTCTTCAGAAAATCATATTAGTTTTTGAGTCGGGCCAATTCTCGTTATTTTTTCAAAAATTTAGAACTATTTTGTTCGATTTAAGAAGCCAGTGATAGATACTTTTCAATTTTAAAGCAAACTATCCAACAAAAATGGTGTTAATTATTTTGAAATGAAGATAAGGAATTATTATTTTTTTGTAATTAAAAAAATAATTCTGTTTGAGCTTAGTTCGCGAAATATTATCACTTTTGTGATTTCAATGATGAAATCGATTTCAATAATCATTGAAATAATAGATGTGTCTTTCGTGATTATTTATTATAATTTATTAGCTTCATTTTAACACTAATTACCATTAATTTTGTTGGATAATTTGCCCTAAAATTAAAATAAGAAAATTTTCAATGATGAGTTTCAATAAAAGCTATAAACGAATAATAATTTAAATAGGTATTTTGTTTCAAAGAAACAAACTGGCAAATTTTCAAAATCAAAATTAAAAAAAAAATAAATGAATAAGTAGTATTTTTGTTTTCAAAATTCAATGCTCTTATTAATTTGTAGACAAAACCAGAATTTCAAATGTCTTGTACTTTCTGAGAAAATTAAAATAAGAGAAACCTTTTTTAAGGCCCGATTCTGTCCAACCTGAGTGATGTGATACCTCAAAAGTCATAAAATCTGACAAAAAGAGGGGTGAAATTGATTTTGTGACTTTTTCGTTTTCTGCCACATAGTCACAATCAAAATTGTGATCTTCTGACGAGTAGGTCACAACGCAGGAATTTAAATTGTTTTGATTTGTTTGTTGGTATTTAATTTTTGTGATTCGTGTTTATGTAATTGTAGCAAAATGAAAAGAGTACAATTTTATTGAACTTTTTGGTTATTTTTTGTGATTCGTATTTAAAATTGAAACAAAATAAGAAGAAAAAAAGTGTATTCTTTTTTTTTTTATTTATTGTATAATTATATAAAGTTTTACATTAGCACATTAATGTTTACTGTACTTTATGCTGAAATGTTAGATACTTTATGTTAGCAATCTGGAAACACTGAAAAATATGAAAAACAAAAGTAAAATTCAACAAGAAGATGGGAGTGGTGTTTAGATTTCCAAGCATTCGGTCGTTTTTTTTTTTTTATTCTCTTGACTTAACCTAGGTTCACGCTCTAACTTTTTGTCACACCGTATGCGAATCACCCTGTTCATTGAAATAAACAGTCCTATTCTACTATCCATGTGAATTGAATCATTTTATTTGTTGAAATTCTGTTAATTTAAACTATAATGGTAAATAAATACATAGGTAGCTAATCATACTTTCGAATGTCAAAGAAACAGCTATTTCTTCGACGTATAGCAGAATAAGGCTGTCTTAAAGTTTTATAATTCAAAAGATTTTTATTTTAGTTTATTGATAAAATTGCAATTTTCATAAAAAATAAATTAAGAAAGTATTTAAAAATAATCATTTATGTTTGACTCACTTTTACAAATGTATTAACAGCCATTATTGCCATGTCCGGTTGTGACTTGGCATAGTTCATCAAATAAAGATAAACTAGCTTTTTCAGTTCCAAGTTATCTGTTTGCATGCAGTTAACTACATCTGGAAATAGAGCTGAGACATCTTTTCCAACCGTCATGCTGGCAATAACCTAATTGAAATAAACGGTAAAATAAATGCGTTTATATTTTTTGCGCAAGTTTGTTAAGATCATACTTTTTTTACTGCCTCTTTCTTCTTTTCCTTCTTGTCATTATTCAACTCAGATTTAAGTTCAAAGATTTCACCTTTTTTGGTGGTGGTAAAGTACTTGGAGTCAGTCATTTTCTGAAAAGAATTACTTTTTTAATTTAATTTAATTTTTATT
Organism: Baccha elongata; assembly: GCA_951217065.1. Lineage (NCBI taxonomy): Eukaryota > Metazoa > Arthropoda > Insecta > Diptera > Syrphidae > Baccha > Baccha elongata. The sequence goes on along the minus strand of OX578272.1, from coordinate 48,791,948 downwards.
TTTTTAATTTATAATTGTTTTTTTCTGGAAAAAATTATTGCTTTTATTTATTTTATTTGAATACCCAAACTTAACCTAATTACATGAAACTTATCACTTTGTATGATGTCCAATTATCATTGCCCTCATGCTACTACCAATGCTTCAGTTAGGAACAATTTCTTACCAGAACTACAAGTAAAAATAAGATTTTAATCTGTTTGCCATCTATATATATATATTACAAGAAAACTAATTTAAATTAATTTAAACGCTCCTAATGACTCAAAAACGCGTTATCAATACTTAAATCAACTATAATTAAATATTTATAAATGTGTTTTGTACGATTACATACTGCAATTAGGCTGCGTAGCTTGGGCTCCATAATTCAATTTACATTGAGAAGTGGGCGAATTAGACAACAACAACCTGTGGACACCAACACTTTTTTTTAGCAGAATTTATGTTTTTCATGTTTTTCTTAGACTGTGTTTAAACAATGTAATTTAAATAGGCTAAACTCGGGTTTTTTTTTTAAATAGGTAACTTAGGCCTGTTTGCTTATACTCCTCATAAATCTACATCATAGCTAAGTAAAACTTAATTCTTATGTTCAACATAATTCATTCTACTTTGCTAAAAAAAAAAATATGTTCAACTTAGCTATGATTTAATTTCACGAGAGAAATATCAGGCAAAACGTGAAATTTAGGCTGAACAGTCAAATTTATTTTTATTGATTTGCATTTCGTGTTCTTGTGTTGTAAATATAACATATTATTTGGTGTTTTGTTTGTTTTATTAGTAAAATTTACCTCTTGGACATTGAATAAACCAGTTTTTCCTTCAAAATTAGTTTGCAAAAGAGTGACATATTATAGTTTTGTTTTTGTGAATTCGAATGTTGTTGTGTGCGCTTAATTTTTAATATATGAATTACATGAAGTGAAATACTACAAAATGTTGTTTTATTAATGACACGGTCATTTACCAAAAATATTTGTTTTGACTTAATTTGATCAATGACATTACACTTGTGTATTTATAATACATCTATTCTTAAATAATGCTTCTTCAAGTGAAAAATTGTACCATAAAATACCCTTAAGTTGATTGAGTTTACGTTTGGTGCAAGCAATATGTGTCACTTATTTTTTTTTTTTTTTTTATTAAGAATTTTTAGTTAAATTGATATTTTTTCATGGCACCCACATAAAAAAATGATTTTATAGTGGATAACTTAGACAAAACAAAGTGTAAATCCATATGTGTACAGTAAATATAAACTTAATTTTTGTTTTTAATTTTAAGATATCATGACCCAAAAATTTAGTTTTAATATTTTGTTGCGAAGTTTTTTTGCTTCAAAACCTTTAGGCATCTTTTATATATTTATTTATTTATAGCTGAATATCAGTGGAACTTATTTACGATCTTATTTTGCCAGCCTTCTTGTCGCTTCGCTCGATTCAATTTTAGGGCCTTTTTTCGTGTGGTACATTTTTAATTGTTTCGAATCATTGAAAATGCTCAACTACACTAAAAACTTTCTTCACAGAGCAGTTTACTTGAGGTAAACTTGTTTTTCTCCAAAACGGCTCTAAAGACTTGAATAATTATTCACATGTATTATAAAGTGTTAAAGGTCTATCAGATAGTGGAACCGAAACTTTCAAGAAAATTCGTTTAACCGTACCTGTCATATAACAGTAATTTTAAATTTCGACTATCTCGATAACTTCTGACTCGATTTGAAGGAAATTCTGTACTGACATTGTCGTAAATATTTCAAATAACTTGGCATACAAATTCTTGTCAAAAATGTTTTTATTAAATTTCAAATAATTTTTATAAATCTGTTTTTGTTAATTCAATATTTCAAAAACCTGTGAACGTTTTGAGTTATAATAATTTAAGTTATGAAAACTTGCATACTTACTTTTTTTCATAAAAATATGTTCAAAAAATTATTATAATTATTGCAATTAAGGAATAAAAAAAAGTATCTTTGCACGTTCATTTGGTGTCCAGAATTGGACAGTTCTGCTTATCGATTCCGGACTACCAAATGAAAACGCTATTAGTTGAAATCGAACTTAACACTCTCATATACTAAAATCAAACTAATGTACTATGTTCAAAACATTGATGGAAATTTAGTTTTTTTGAAATTAATTAGACCAGGGGCCGAATCGCGTCCTACGTGGACGAGCGAACTCGTGAACGGAATGTACCAGTTTGGGATCGTCACTTACGTTGACGAGTACACGTAAACGTAATTCGGTATCGCGTCTTACGTAATTCGATATCTCGTCTTACGTTAACGATTGCTTGACTGTGTACGTTCACTTGAAATTTCATACGTCAAGTCCGGAGTTAACGGATGGGTATTAAAGTTTAATTTACGTTAGCATTTAACGAACAAATCTGCATAATAAAATTCGTTTAAAATTGGTGGTAGCACCTTTAAGTTGTTGTTGTTGTCCAAACATTCAATGAAAAATTGACGGAATAAAGAATGGTCAAGTAATAAAACTGACATTCTAGTACGAATAGTACAATATAACAACAATGCCTGCATAATAATATGTATCTATTTAGGACGAATTTATACTTGAAAAAAAAAATATCTCTTTGCAATAGGTCCTTTTGTCCTCCATTTTCTCTAGCACTTTTTTTTAATGTTTGATATTATTCAAATTGTTATTTTTTCTTACGCCTAAATAAAACGGGTTGCTTTAATTACGTAGACCAATTTTTTCACAACATTAATCATATAAAATTTAGGTTATTATACCAATTTTAGGTTTCACTTCAAAAAATCAGTAAGGACCAGTTGTACTAACATTTAAACCGCAGTTCAGATATTTTAGATCTCGTATTTCGTATAAAAAACAAACAATTATCACTTGAAACAAATAAATATATTTAATCAAAACAAATCAAAATCATAAACAACACAATCAAAATGAATTATGGATGCGTTTTTATCATCTGTTACAATTTTCAAAATTAATCTGCTACAATGACACAAACATTTTATAGTTTACGTTTCGTCAGCTAACGTGCGTCGGTCGCGATCCCGATACGTCTAAACGATTGATGAGTGACGTAATTTTCATGAGCTCGATCGCCCGTCCGTTCACGTAGGGGGCGATTCGGCCCCAGCTAAAAAAAAAATATTTGTGTGCAATATTTACCATGCGTTGCAGGACTATATAGATTTTCTTTTACGGTTATATGACAGGTATTTTCTTAAAAGGAACTGCGATATTATTTGGAGCACACCTGTTTTTATGATTAGCTTATAAAACAACAACGGTTATATGACAGGTATTTTCTTAAAAGGAACCGCGATATTATTTGGAGCACACCTGTTTTTATGAACAACTTATAAAACACCACCAGTCGTATTAAAGCACACCTGTTTTTACGACATAGGAGTGGAATAAGTGCGTCTTGACTTTGATCGAAAAAATTGGAGTTTAATTAGAATACATAAAGGATATCAAAAAGAAATGCTGTCATCTCTACCGGTAACAGTATGTTTTTGTTGCTAATACCTTTTTTTTTTGACAATAAGTACACATCATAAAGGGTAAATTAGCTACAAAACAACAGCATCCGGCGAAAATTCTCTCGAAACAATTTTTTTCACCAGCTGTGATAAAACTAAAATGCGTAAAGGTATTACACTACCTTCTAACAGATTAAGTCGAGTACTAGTTTTGGGTCTCCTGCAAAAATATGATTTAGATGAAGTCGACTGTATGTTCTTTTGGATAAGACTGGTTGAATAATTAGGCTATACTATTGAAAGCCCTTATCAGAAGGAAGGTGTGCGGCGGATCAATTTAACAAACGGTATCAGACACCTTAGACCAGAACAAAAAATAAAATGCACGACTGGGTCGCACAAACTTGCTCTTGTAGCAAACTATGGTATTGGGAAAATTTAATTTACTGAATTATATTGAAAGGTGGAAGTGTCCTAAATATGAAATAAGGTTGTATGGTAACTATCATTAAATGGTTGTTAAGGCAAAAACTTTAAATGCAATCTTATTTTGAATGCTTGAATTAAATACCGTACTAAATTTAAATAAAATCGGTTTAGCCATTATCAATTTATGGCCAAATGTGTGAAAAACCGTTAACACTAAATCTACGTTATGTGCATCCAAAAACCTGAAATGCATTTATATTAGGACTACTAAGAATATCACGTACACTAAGTTTCATCAAAATCGTTAGATCCGATTTCGAGAAAATTGAGAAAAAATAAAACCGATATATGGGGGGTACCCGTTGTAGCCGGGCTAAAACTTTTCGAATTTCTCCTATAGGGAATCACCAAAAAGTACTAAATTGAGCAAGTAAAAACTGAGAAAACGGAGGAATCGGAGGATTTTTTGTTGATTTACACAACAAACCAACAACAATTCATTCGATTCTTCTGATTCCTCTGATTCTTACGTTTTTTAGTTCTGGCCTCTTATACGAGCTATTCTACATCTACACACTCTAAATTTATCTCCTACTCGGTTAATGATTTTTTAAAGGCTGTATAGCTAATTATGTTGCTACTTTATCAGTCATAAATTCATGAATTTTATTGAATCGTCACAAATGAAGAGTACATACTTCTTTGACTCAATTCAAGGAAAAGTTTAATCATTGGTTTTTATTACATTTTATGTTTTATATCCTATTATTAAACTAAATAATATTTACTTGTAATTAAATTGTTACCGGGCTTCCATACAAAATATATCAGATACATCGTTGACCTTTTTATATGTAATACAATGAAGCTATTAACGTGATAACTTTATTTGTCGACTTTAAAACGTTGTAGTTTTTTCAGCAATTCACTATTAAACTACCTACTGTTTTAAATTACCTAAAATTTCAATTTTCACTTGTTCATTTTTACTTTTGGAAATATTTGTATGCCACAGGGGCGTTTCGCTGTATTTTACGTACATATGTACATAGATACATCAATTAACCGTGTTCAAAATGTATGCATAACATTGATATATTAATTTATTACAAAAAAACATTGTCCAAATAACATATTTAAATAAATAAAAGAACTTACAAGTAACTTTTAAATCACACGAATATACTTTACACTTTTTATTTCTGGATTGGATTTTGATTCCGTTTTTCCTTTTCTTTTCAAGAATTTTTTTGACAGAAACTCAATTTTTCGTTAAAAAGTGTGTTTGATTAAACAAAAACAAATAAGACAGATCCTGCGTTCGGAAAGCCAACTACGACACTTTAGCATTTTCACTTTGTTGTTGTTTCACTTGTGACGCATTCACTTGCACTCTTTCACTCATAGGTTTGGGTAAAGTTACAAGATTCGCATTTAATTGTTTTTCTTTTTGTACTTACGTTACAAGGGACAAAAAAAAAACAACAACCAAAAAAAAAACAATTGTGGTAATCTGAACAAAACAATTGTCGGAATCTTGATTTCTTTCATTCATGATTACTACTAATGCCCAGTTTCTCCAAGTTTTTTTAAGGCCGTGTGCCGATTGCGTTAAAATTGTTGTTAAATTTGATCCCAGTTAAATTTTATATTGTATCAAAATATCATTTTTCAATTGCACCAATCAATTTTAGTTTTGAAAGTGCTAATTAACTAAAAACACACTCTTGGCCAGTTTCTCCAAACACTTTCAAATATTTATTGGGTTGTTAAATCTTTAATGGCCAGTTTTTTTCAAACACTTTTAAATATTTATAGTTTGTTAAATCTTAAAATGGTATTTTTCAATTTCACCAACCACTTTCAGTTGTAAGGCCGTGTACGAACAGCGTTAAAATTTTATCCTCTGGCTAATTTTTGACGTTTAAGTTGAGGTGAATAAATGTTTAGCTTTTTGATGTGCGAACTGGATTAAATGGGATTTTTAACCCTAATATATTTTTTAAATTTCCCTAGAAGAATTGAAAAATTTCCCTCCTTTTGCTTGAATACGTGGAAATATACCAAAATGTTTTAAGGTTGATTTATAAATATAAGTCTTCGACTAAAATGTTCGGTGTTTTAATTTGTATTTGTAAAAAAACGTTCAATTTTATAATACTATTTAATTCTTTGTTGGTGAAACTAACTAAGATTTCCGCACAAAACCAAGTCGGATAAATGCAAAGTTGTAATTTCGGAAATCAAAAGTTTCGCAGTACTCAATATTTTATGTTTTAGCTATTATAAATTACATTTTGGTAAGGAAAAAATTATAATTACTTTCGGCTGATGTAAAAATACAATTTCTACAACCACAACCTCTCCGCCCCTTTGCTATTAGGAAAAAACTGCAAGAAATCGTCATTTTTTTTGCTTATTTCGACTATAATTTCTTTCTTGTACATTTTGTCGAAACAAAAAACTAATAACGAAACTAGTAGAAAACAAAATTTCCAACAAGTGTGATATAGAAAGTTTATTTGTATGATCGATGATTCATCCAAAAGAACCCAAAAGTTGGTATTTTCAAAATATTGAGTTTCTTTGACTTTTAAAGCGCAATAAACTCGTGATGGTTGATTTTAGTGAGAAAGTTTTCATTATCAATCTTTTGGAGAATTCAATTTAACTATCCTATTCAACTTTTTATTTCGGGAACGATATAATGGAATCAGGATTGATTAAAAAAAGTATATAAAACATGCTAATTAAGTGGCTCTATTTGTTTTGCGTTTAGTAATTAGTTTTTTTTTTATAAAATGCACCAGAAAGAAGTTATAAGTTGAATAAGCCGATTTTTTGCAGTTTTTCCTAATAGCAAATGGGGCGGAGGAGGTGTGGTGTGGAAATTGTTTTTTTTTATCACCAAACATCCTATACAACATATCAAAAATTTAGAACTACCCGACCTTTTGTAGGTTAAATTCTCTTTATTTGATGTACTATAAAATTCTCTAAAAAAAATAAAAACGCAAATTTGAGATTTCGAAAACAAATTTATTAATGATTTGCAATTTCATAATAGTGGCTATTCTAAATTGTGTTTTGTTAAAGAAATAAAATAGAACTACTCTGTAAAACAATTAAAATTATGAGAAATTTTAAACGCGGTACAAAACACTGGTTTGGCAGCTGAACTTCAAAAAAAAAAAAAACAAATTTGTTTCACAATAAATAGGAATGTAAAAAAAGTATTATCGGTTAATTTAAGTAATTGTTCGTTCATAACACAATTATATTAAGCGGAATTCACAAAAACACAAACGGGAAATTCGACGTCAACATAAAAACAAACAAAAAACAAAAAATAAATGCAATTAAATGAATACAACAAAACACACGTCACACTGGTTTTTGGTAGCGGAACTTCCAAAATAAAAATAAAAATTTTTTTCACAGAATAGAAATGTAAAACATCGGTTACTTATTATTTGTTCGTTGAATATTAGAGTTATATAAAACACACACGAAAAATTCGATATTAGTCGAACAAACAAAAATAAATGCGAATGAAAGCAATGGAACAATCAAAACAAATACATTACGCCGACTATCTCACTCACTCCTTCATAGGCATAGAAAATTATCCACTGGCTAAAATTTTAGCCTGCTCCAGAACAGGCTAAATTTTTGAAGTTTATTTTCACCACACTAGTGTCATAATTTAGCCAATGGATAAAATTTTAACGCTGTTCGTACACGGCCTAAAAGAGCCAATAAAGTTTCCTCATTTTTTAAAACCTCCCTTTGTTGGTGCAAACCGTTTTAAGCTAAAATGTCAATAAATTTTATTACTCCGTTAACTAAAATTTGTTTAGGTGTATTTTGGTGAAACTGGGCATCTGTTCCAAATAAATTTTAAATGCGTCTTGCTTACTCTAATGAAAGAGACCCAAGTGTGGTGAATACAAATTAGGAGTTGGTGAATTTGTCCATGTTTCTTTTTTTAATAAAGCAAGTTTTGCATCACTACACATATTTTTCACTAATGCGGGCCTTTAAAGTTTAAGTTAAAGTGGTTTCTTGTAGTCTGCACACGAACAAATGTACATTTATCGATTTCGTAAGTTACGAGTTTACTAGATACGTCAAAAGGATTCTGACCTAGAATGTTCTACAGACGGCGCACTATGGGGTCTTGCATTGGCTGAACTGGCGAGAAGTCGTTTTTTTTATATGTACTAAATCTCAATAAAAATAACTGTTTCGATTTACTGATAATATGTGTCACATGATTTAATAGTTTTTTTTTTCATTCCATTGTTTTATCACTTTACTGTTCGGCATCAAAGAAGTGAGTATTGTTTAAATTGTGTTCCGTGGTTATCTAACCCATAAAAGTGGCCATTATTATAAACCTAAAAATAAATTGCAAAAAAAAAGTTTTGTACACAATTTGTTAAATAAGGTATGTACTTTATAAAAGAATAAGTTTAAACTCAATTGTAATGTAAATCTGGAGAAAAAATTTAATAGAAAATAAGAATGTCAAACAATTTTTTACATAACGGTATTTTTCGATTAGGCAAACATTTAAGCAAAATTAAAAGTATTTTACACAGTTCAATATATTTTTTACTAGAAATCGAAGTTAATAGTAGAAAATGTTTGCCTAAAATATTTTATTTTCAATTTATTCTGTAACTAAGCAAGCAAAATATAACCAATTTTTATCATATTGAAGGTCTCAACATGCAATTTTTCCTCTGCAAATGGCAGGAACTCAGTGAAATATTTTTTAAAAGTAAATCTAAGAATGTAGACAAAAAATTTGAAGATATTGAGTCATTTTTAGTGGAAAAAACAAACTGCCCTGATAATCATTTGTCAAAGCTTAAGAATGAATTAGTTCGTTTCAAATTTGAACTAAAATCCAAATGGAAGAAAAGTCACCGCACAAAGCAAGTGTTTCATAAAAATGAATCCCATTGGCTCCAAGAAAGGGTTAAATTTAAAATGTATTTACTACCCCCTGGAAGACCTCAGACTAGTTTTGATCAATTAAGCAAGCGAAGAAAGCGTGAAAGAGTAGCGGGGCTTCGAAATACTTCATAAGATCCTCATTCATGGCAAAGAAATCATCTCTCAAAGTGCTTTGCCCATTGGAGAATTAAGTGAAGAGGCATTAGAAGCCCGAAATAAGGACTTCAAGTTGTACCGAGAGCATTTCAGCCGCAAAACCTCACGAAAAGACACATTAACTGATATTATGAACAGAATGTTAATATCTTCAGATCCTTTTGTTACAAACCAAAGAGTTAGGAAAACTTCAAAGAAAATTCCGTTTGATTCCGAAGCTTTAGAAATGTTCGTAACAAACTGATCTTAATAACCAACCCCAGACTGAAATTGCAGAATACTTTTCGGACTCTGATTAGTCATAATTAATTTAATAACAACACCCAGAAGAGGTAAACAACATTTTTTTTTTGTTAAACTCCATATTCAGATTTTTATGTCTTTTTTTTTTCTTTTAAATTTCAAAATCTATGTACCTTATATTATGCTGCAAGTCCCAGATACTGTAAATCGACATTTAACCTATTCAAGAATTTTTCAAATTGTGTTCAAAATAAGAAAAACCTTGAGGTCACAATTCATTCTTATTTTTTTTCAATGAATTCCTTTTTTTTTTTCTTCTTAATTAAGCTTTAGCTGCAAGCTTAAGCGATTTAAAATAAATGTTGGGTTTTTTACGTAATATTTGTCCCAACAATAAAAGATCATTGCGTTTCATTTCGGTTTTCAGGTTTTGTAAGAAGTTTTTGGGTTCCTCCTAGAAAAAAATTATAAGCATTAACATGCCAGACAAAAATTCAGAAACTAGCTTTCGACCTTCGAACTAAGTATTTTGAATTAATTCAATATCTATCAATTTTATTTATCTTGCATATTACTTGATTTTTGTTTATAAACGTATTTAAATATATTTATAACGTAATTAAATAACGGTATTATCTCAAAAAGCTGAATTTGTATGGTTTTCCTCACGTCATATTCGAATTCAGCATGCCAAAAACCTATCGAAAAGTATATTTTGGTGAGGTCAAACAAAAACTTATAATTATCGCCGTTGATAAGCCATTTCTGCCCCACTGTGCGGCGGCGGGCTGAATACAAACAGCTGGCTAAATGATGAGTCATGTCGCTATTGAGCACTATTAAAGCCTGACTAGTACGCGCCTAAGAATTATCATGGGCTTCCTCACAGGCCACTGCAAACTCAGAAGACACCTGAGTATTATCAGCATAACAGACGACCCGATATGCAGATTCTGCAATGAACAATAGGAAACTCCAGACCATTTAATTGGAAAATGTGGGGCACTATTACAAAGAAGATTCATACATCTGGGGCGTTACCAGATAGAAGAGAGTGAACTACCCTCTCTGAAGGTACTCCAATTACTTAAATTCATCAAGGCCATAGGACTTGAAGAAGAACTGTATTATGAGAATTCTCATCCAGCTCTAGATGGGGGCACATTAGATCTTAAGTTCGCAGTGTACCTAACCCCACTATCTTTCCGTTTTGTGGTACGTGAAGTAAACGAAAAAGCCCATAAAAAAATTTCGATACCGATTCGTTCGATCATTAAGTTTGTGTTTTTGGAGTATTGAGTTTGCTTAACTCAAGAATATTTGCTACAACAGTAAAAAAAAACAAGTCGATAGTAACGAGCAGTATTTGAAACTTACACATGATTTCTCTATGTGTATACACTCAATGGTACTAGGATTGATATGAAACGAAAAATCACATACAAAAATGACACAACGGAATTATGAACTAAATTTTCCGTTCTACTTTCCGTTTTTTCATACGCCGACGAAATATAAGGTGAGACGGTCGTTTACATGCTCAAGTCTCTACATGGTCTCCACTCATTTTTCGCGTTTACTTTTCGTTTTCGCTGCGTACCACAAAACGGAAAAAAGAACGGAAAATTACGTTTATGATTTCGCTGAGTAATTTTTGTAGGCGCGGATATCTGCTAGTTTTTTTATAAAGAAGGCTGTGACTTGTTGTTGTCTGAGCATTTTATTCAATTAATAAAACTATAAATAAACAAATGTTTTGTTCATTATGAGTCATTTTATTTTCTTCCATTACCTTGCTTCGCAAATAGGTTCGCTTAGATTTATATACTATGCACTAATGCGATTTTCAGTTTTTAAAACTGATGCTTAAATATAAACAAATTTGACGGTTTTAAATGTCTTCTTTGGAGTTAGTCGGTTGGGATTTAGCACTTTTGCTAACTAAGGTATCGATTAGCTTGCGTTTGCTTACGCCGACAATTGTCACCCTTAAAAATGCAGTATAAAATCAGTTACATTTCAAACTTATGAATGAAATAAATTATTTATATTTTTGCATTTCTTTATACTGAGTTTACAACAATTAGGTAAATATATAAATTTAAAAATTTCCCTTGCTTGGAAAATAAAACATACAAATAAATTATAAACTTTATAAAAAGAACTTAACGTTCATAGTATACTCTGTAATAAAGCATCTTTGAGCGCCAAATACTAAATGTGTTATCAAACTTTAAAAGGTACACTCCATCACCAGGATAAGCGTGTGATCCAACATAAACCTCATTGAAACACTCGCGGCGATAGACTGGTACAATAATTGAAATGGGAGCCTTATATGCAGCCGTAAGACTTCTTTCAGTCGAAACAGAACCACATTCTAAATCTTCTGGAGTACTGAAGTCTTCATCGTCATTAAACTCATCATCATCGCTCTCGCTTACGTGAACTGTAACGTCATTTGTCAGTGGCTTGCTCCATTCAAAGTATACACCAAATCCTATGTCATAGTTGTCTGTAGCGAATTCCCAGAAAATACATTTCCCATTAGAGTTTGTCGGAACGCGAACCTGTTATCAAACATTTTATTTAACTTTTAATAAAAATAAAAAAAATACTTTTAATTTTAATATACCGTTACAGTGTCGCCATGTCCCACATTAATTACGCCATCACCACGTCCGGCAGCAACTTCTTTCTTGAATGCCTTGATGTCTGGTCTAGTCCACATTTTAGCAGGGCTTATCGTTACGTAGTCCTCATTGTCCGAATCGTTATTGTTCTCGTAAAAGCTCTGTTCTGATGCTAATGACTGTTTTGAATCTAATGATTCAGATTCTTCTGTTCCCACATTTTGCAAAAGATTTGGCGATTTTGAATTGGAGTGCAAATGAAGTTGTTGCATGTATTGGTGGTAGTGCTCCTTTTGTAATTGACATATTAATACTGCTTGCTGCTCAGGACTTCCAGGAAACTGCTTTACAGCGTAACTCTGAGAAATGTTTGTAACAATTTTTTTAATGTAATTTTTTTTTTAATGAGGAAAAAACAGATTTCAAAAGGATAACCCCACTATTTAAATAAAGGACACGACTGGGTCGCACAAACTTGCTCTTGGGACAAGTTAATTTCGTGTTCACGACTGGAAAATTCATTTGATCAATTTTTATAAAAAAAAAAAGATTTTCAGATTTTTTAAATATGTTTTTTTTTTAAATCTTACAAAAACAAATGTAGGGAATAAAAAAAAATTATATGAAAGACATCACCGTCGGCAAAAATTCAATTACATGAACTTTTATCAAAATTGATAGTATTTAATAAAAAAAAAATTAGAATTATTAAATTTTCAAACATTACTTTTTTAGAATACAAAATTTCGTCAAAATCTGCAGCCGTTCAATAGACAGACACAAGAATTTGTATATAAAAACAATAGTAAGATTACAACTCGAAACTATTAGGGTGAAGTTCCATCGTTAGCCGAGCTATCGAATTTACTTGACTTGGGATATTTGATGTAAAATGAAATAATGAAGATAATTGTTTGGAAAGAGAAGTTCTGATAACAATAATGCGATAAACAAGCAAGATATATTAAAAAAATTAAATTGTTTGTGAGAGATAATATTTTCGTATCCTAGATTCCTAGTAGATAACTGTTTTTAAGAGTTTACAGCTCCAACAACAAAAATGATATATATTATATCATTTTATAAATTACCAAAACATATTATAAGTAATAATTACCGTTTTGTCTTGTTATACCTCTTTGAAAAGCCAGAATTCTCTTCTTTTTTATTTTTAATTCATTTGTTTTTATTTAAGTGGTTTTAGTAAACATTTTTTTCAAAATTGTACGTTTAGGGGAGATGTTGGAACAGTGAGACATTCAATTTTTCTGCTTCCCAATAACACACATAACAGACGAAAATTTGTATAACAACAAGCTATTTGCAGGTAAATGGACCAACTTTTTTCTATATTCTCTTTTTTATGTATTCTATTGTTCTACAAACAAAAAATTACGAAAGCATTGCCAGTTTTTCGTGCAATATTTTTTTTCTTGGAAATAACAAAAAACTGAACACTGATACAGATGAAAAGAACGAACAGTGAGACATATGCATATATATGAATCAGATAAAGATATATGTAAGTATATAAACATACATATATAGGTTTTTACATATATGTTTATACATACGATATATATATATATATATATATATATAGATATCCATACATACAATAATGCGATTTTTGTATTTTTTTTATTAATTTTTCATTATTTAGCAAAAATATGTTTATTTTGCGTTTTGTTGTTTTTTATTAATTAAATTAAAAAAACAAAAATATATTAATAGATGTGGAGTTTTTATTTTTTATAAAAGTTGTGATACGGATATTTATTTAAGTTATTGTACTGTCCCAATGTTCGATCGACGCTGTCTCACTCTTCGGACCCCTAACGAACAGTGACACAGTTTGACCTACTTTTGCAACAATTTAACTCATAAGTAAGCAATTTTTTATTCATGATTTTAAAAGCAAAATACAGGAGAAATGTGTCTTAATAAACAACGAAAAAATCATTTTAAAAGCTCAAAGGAGTTAGGAGATATCAATGTTTAAAAAAAAGTGTCTCACTGTTCAAACCTCTCCCCCACTTTTTTTGTTTTCAAAATTTAATATTCTTATTCATTTTTAGTCAAAACCAGAAAACAAGATGCTCAAATGTTTTGTACTTTTTGCGAAAATCAAAAATAACCTACCGCAACCAATCGACTCAGGACTTTGGTGTATTAATATAAAATGTTAATTTTAATACTGTCTATCATTTTTGGTGGCCGGCTAAAATAAAACAAGTCCAAATTTGTAAGGAGAGTGGCGTCCTTTATGCAGAAGAATTTTGTTTGGTTTGAGTGTTTTTTGTTACAGGAAATTAGGGCAATAATAATTACTCGGTATGCTCATTTTGTGACATCTTCTTCGGTTTATTTGTATTTGTATTTATTTTTGTTAAAGTTCTGGATTATCTAATCAGTTATGCTTTGAGACGATGGAATAATCATAACTGATTCTAGCAAAGAGCACGTCATGTTCTGAATCTTGATCTCGTTACCTGACTAGGGCGAGTTGAGGTTTTTCAAAAAACGCTGATGATTTCAGGGCGACAAAAAAAAATTAAAAAAGTAAACTGTTTCAGCTAAGCATATAATGTAGTTCATAGTTAGTTTGCCTCTATATTGTTTTTTCCAAGCGAATCCAAAAAATGTGAAGCTTACAGCCTTATTAATAAAAAAATAAACTGTCATTCCAACTCTTATTTCCAAGTTGACTAATCCATGGATTAAAAAAAATTTACACTCAACGTAAAGGTTATTATTTACTGTTCTAATTCGAGAACATTAGTAATACATTGATGAAAAGTAGTCTCCATATTTATGAGTATACGCAGATCTTAAAGATCTAATTTGAAATAGTTCGTTTGCTTGATTTAGCATTTAAGTTGGTGAATTCTGATTATATCCAAATTTACTCAAGTTTCTACATAAGTGTGTTTTTATTAGAAAATAACTTACCTTAAATTGCTGATATGTTTGCTGATTGAGGGCATCTTTCAATTGCCGTCGTTGTATTTCTTCCTTGCATTTTTCCTCTTCCTGCTGTTGTTGTTTTTCTTTAAGTTCTTTCTCTTTTTCAATTAGCTTTAGGGCTTCCTGCTTTTTCTGCAATTCCAATTTTAGCTTTGTCTCATTATCCTGTTTAACAGCTTCGATATATGGTTTAAATGACGTACACATTCGATCTAAGAGATTTATAAATCCTTCCATTGCCTGTGCTTTGCTTATATCACCAAGCTGTTGCCAATGCATTCGGCGATCCTTGCCAATTACATCGAAGATTCCCAAATCAGGAGCACATTTTTCATCGAAAGGTCCATTGTTTGCTTGATGTGTAAATGCGACCAACTTCAAATTATCTTCATACGATAAATGAATAGCCTTGCCAGAGTTTTCTATACAAAAAATAAGTGACATGGAAAATATGTGTAGGTGTAGGATGCAGCAGAAGTTTGCTTACGTTTATAAAATCCAAGGGCCAGACGATAAAGTTCCCGCAGAGGCATGCCCCATTTTTCTTCGTGCTCTAGTGGGTCACTTTCAATGTATCTTGCCATGATTAAATTAAATAAAAATTTATTTTTTCACATAACAGTTTTGGTAAGTATGGAATTTTGACAATTTTCTCGATACATAAAAAAAAAAGAAGTTCCCTACCGAATAGGGAGTTTTACCATCTTGTCAAAGCTCACACTATGGTGAAGACAGATTGAAATATGTATCGCGCTTTTTTCAAACTGTCAAACTCAAGATCTTGGAGAAAACAATTTGGAAATAATTTTTAAATGCGGTATTCTTTTTTGTGCGAAATTTGTGATTTCCGTGGCTTAAAAATTTATTTTAATTAGCAAAACCAACAATTTTCACAATTTTCACGCACAAATCTTTAAAATTCCCGCTTTTGTTTTCAATCAATTTTTCAACAATGATAAAAAAAAAATCAGCTGTTCACCATACTGCTGTTTTTGACAATTCTGTGAGAACGAGAAAGAGATATATCGTTGTTACCTAAAAAGCCCTATCTCCTGACAGAAGTGTGACAGTGACAGTGACAGATAGCCCTGTTCAGTGAGCTGGTCATAGAACCTCTGTTTTGACTAGGAAATTGGAATTGAGGATTGATAAAGTTGAAATGCGCAATTGGTAGTCAAAATTAAAACTAATTTATCTTCATTATATTTATTAGTTTCCGTGTTTTGGTACTTTTTTGACAGTCAAACAATATAAATGTTAAATTATTTAAAATTATTATTATAATTCAAAACAATTTATAAAATGTAACTTGACGACAAAAGTGAGTAAATATTCAAATCCATAGCCCAAAAAACAATGTTTCTAAAAATGTAATTTGTATTAAAGGTCTTAATAAATTAAACACCCCTGAAGATGTTGGCAAAAAACCAAACGAAACGTCGGGAAAATTAATGAATTAGTCTTTTAATTGCTTTAAAAACCTAGGATCAAAAAGCCCAAATTTAAAATACACATTATTTAAATAATAGAATATTGATCAATTCAAAATTATAATTTATCTTTGCTCTTCAGTACAAACTTGACTACTATAGCACCGTATATGGTAAAGTTAAAAATTGTTAAGGGTTGTCAAAACTCGCCCTAAGTTTTCTTTGCTCTTTAGTACAAACTTGTCTACTTCAGCGCCACACGTATAGCCTCCAATCTTTTATCAGACAGGCGGTTATCTTATCATTTTACATATTCAACTCTTTCCATGGGTATTGTTTTAGGGGATTGGAGGCTATACGTGTGGCTCTGCAGTAGTCAAGTTTTTACTAAAGAGCAAAGATAAATTAGTGCTAGCTTTGACCGTAACGCATTTAACCTTTTCCATATACGTGTGGCACTGTTGTCAAATTTTTACTAAAGAGCAAAGATAACTTAGTTCTAATTTTCACTACCAGTATCGCATTTCAACTTTACCGATCCTCAATAGGGCTTTTTAGGTAACAACGATATATCTCTTTCTCGTTCTCACAGAATTGTCAAAAACAGCAGTATGGTGAACAGCTGATTTTTTTTTTATCATTGTTGAAAAATTGATTGAAAACAAAAGCGGGAATTTTAAAGATTTGTGCGCGAAAATTGTGAAAATTGTTGGTTTTGCTAATTAAAATAAATTTTTAAGCCACGGAAATCACAAATTTCACACAAAAAAGAATACCGCATTTAAAAATTATTTCCAAATTGTTTTCTCCAAGATCTTGAGTTTGACAGTTTGAAAAAAGCGCGATACATATTTCAATCTGTCTTCACCATAGTGTGAGCTTTGACAAGATGGTAAAACTCCCTATAGGGGATTGGAGGCAAAAATAACTTAGTGCTAGTTATGACAACCCGTAGCAAAGATAACTTGGTTTTAATTTGGACTACCAATAGCGCATTTCAACTTTACCAATCCTCATAGCAGATTTGAGGCTATACGTGTGGCGCTGCTTTTCTATATACGTGTGGCGCTGTAGTAGTCGAGTTTGTACTAAAGAGCAGAGATAACTTAGTTATAATTTTGACAACCAATTGCGCATTTCAACTTTACCAATTTGACATTCGTTAAAAGTTCTGGCTGTTCCAAAGTAGAGGAACACAGCTTTTAATAGAAAAATATGAGCTTATTGAGAAAAAATGGAATTTCATTGCTTAAAAATAAGCATATTTCTTGGTTCCATCAATATAAATGTAATTTATCTGTGCTCGGCATAGAAACATCTTGCGATGATACTGGGATTGCTATAGTTCAGTCAAATGGTGAAGTTCTTGGAAACGTAACTAATTCTCAGGAAGGTATTCACTTGAGGTACCTGCATTAAAGTTATTTATTTCTAATCAATTGCTCATAACGTTTTGTATATCACAATCACAGATATGGAGGTATCATACCACCAAGAGCTCAATATTTACATCGATCTAACATAGAACAAACTTATATGAAATGTTTGGATACTGCCGGCGTTGATCCATCTCATTTAGATGCAATTGCAGTAACAACACGACCAGGTTTTTATTTTCAATTTATGTATATTGTTTATTGTTAAAAAGTCTCACTTAAAGGTTTGGTAATGAGCCTCATGGTTGGCCTTCGGTTTGCAAAGTATTTAGGACGCAAGTATTCGAAACCAATTGTTCCAATTCATCACATGGAAGCACACGCTCTAGCTGTAAGATTGGAACAAAATGTAAAATTTCCATTTTTATGTCTCTTAATAAGTGGGGGCCACAGTCAACTTGTTTTTGTTAAGAATGCGATTGAGTTTCATCTGCTCGGTGAGAGCCTTGATGATGCCCCGGGAGAAGCATTTGATAAAATATCACGAAGGTTACGTTTGAATACAATGATGAAATATGCAAACATGAATGGTGGTCAAGCAATAGAAACTGCAGCGAAAGAGGCCACTTTCCCCGATCGATTTAACTTTCCGTTACCACTATGTAGATACAAAGATTGCAACTTTAGTTTTGCTGGTTTGAAAAACAATGCTTTTCGCGCTATAATTGCTGATGAGTTAAAAGAAAGTAAGCGTAAAATAATTTTGTTTTTGTTTAATTTTATTTTACTATTTTTCCTACATTTTTTTAGATACACGTCCTGATGGAGTCATAACACACTACAGTGATTTTTGTGCTGGTTTCTTAAAAGCTACAACAAGGCATATCTCGAATCGAACCCAAAGAGCACTAGAATTCTGCATAAGAAAGAACCTTTATGATAAAAATCAGAAACCATCCATAGTTGTTTCTGGAGGTGTTGCAAATAATGATTATATTTTTGAAAATATTTGTAACCTGGCGAAAAAATATGATGCTGAAGCATTTCGTCCTTCAAAACAATATTGCTCAGATAACGGAGCTATGATTGCTTGGAATGGTATAGAAAAATTATTGGAAGACCATACCAATGCGTTGACAAATTTTGACCATATAGATGTTAAAGGCAAATGTACGTTAGGCTCAAATTTCGTAGACGAAGTAGTTAAAGAAGATATAAAGTGTAAATGGGTGAAAACTCTTTAGCAAGAAAATTTGTTTAATTATGTATGTAAAACTTGGTACATAAACTTAGTTTAAGTTTTATTTCGCATACTCGCAATTAAGAAATAACATAATATATGTACATAGAAAATTATAGGAATTGTTAATCACTATTCAATATGAGATTTTGCATTTAAGAAAATGTGTGTTTAAATCGGTTCTATGGGAGGTACTGTTTTAAGATAAATCTCGACTGTTTTATCAAAATCGTAAAGGCCATTTTTAGAAAAATTAAGTTTTAACAAACTGTTATATGACATTTACCATTGTTTTAGAGCTAAAATTCCAATTTCAACAACGCCTAGTGCGAGACTACTAAATAAACACTCTGAACCAAGTTTGCAAATCAGCCTATCCATTTAGGCTGCAGATCTGCAAACAGGCAGTCGGACGAACAGAATTTTCCAACACACTTTTGTCTACTTCCCTATCATCGCAATATCATGTTTATTTGTTATCTCAATTTTTTTTTTTGACGAATCCATAACTTGCCTTATACATAGAATAGTATCATTATCGCAACTAAAAGTCGTGTTTGGTGGATTTTGGGTGAATGGGCTGTACTAATTTTATTTATTACATCTACAGAAAGGTACAGATTGATTGGTGTATGGAATAAGTATAACCCCCCCCCCCCCCCCCGAAATAATTGTCTGGCTACGGCCTTGTTTCCGGTCATTAAGAAGCTTTCTATTTTCGAGATATTTCTTAAGCTGATTGTTTATCAGTGTTTTTATGACCTTGGAAAGAAGGGATGTAAGTGCAAATGGTTGGTAATTAGAAGATGAAGAAGATTCGCCTTTTTAGGGACGGGCTGGACAAATGCTGTTTTCCATCCACTCGGAAAGAGACCAGTAGAATAGGATAGATGGAAAAGCTTACGCATTGGTTTTGCCAGCGTGGGGGAACACCTCTTCAGAACATTAATTTTTGATCATGCAAGAATTTAGTTCGACGAATATTCGCATTGCATGTATTTTTCCTCGGTTGGATTGGCTTTGTAACATCGAAAACTTAACTCTCTCAACCTGATAGCCTCTTTACAGCTGGCGTCATAACACGTATTCTCTTTGGGTTGTATGCTTTTGGACCTATTCGAAAAAAAACTAAAGGTAAAACTTGATTTTTTAGGCAAAATCTAGGTTTTTTGCACACAAAACAAACAAACTTTGTTTAAATCTTATAAACCACACGAATTAAATCAAAACGTTTCTAAACCAATCCTATGCTTTCTTGACAATTTGTTCTCTTAAGACTTCCGTCAATCTTGTCAGTAATTGCAAGAGGGATCAGAACAGATGAAGCCAATGTACCATAAAAGAAATTATTATAACAAAATTAAAACATCGCCTATCATAAAGTAAACAAATAAAACATTTATTTTATTTGCAATAATTTAAATGACACATTCATTATGGAGAGAAATTTATTAAACAAAATGTTATGTATTGTGAAAATAATTATATTTCGACATGATAATTTATTTACGTTTTTTTATATAATAGCTATTAACTTAATAATTTAATCAATCCCCATGGAAAGCTTAACTAGGTAGGTAAATATAAATTTGATCCATCAAAAGGTTTAGGCATTGAGTTTAAACAAAATAACTTAAATCTGATTTCTTCTAACTCTTATGAAATGTAACTCATGCAATAACTTATTCTTGTTATAATAAAATGGATTTTCATGCTCACTCAATTCTGGATCGTATGAATACTGCTGGAAATTTTCTTGTGGCACTAGATTTGCGTTGTGATGGTGATGTAAGGTGTTGGAATAATGCATATTTTGCTGCAAATTTTGTGGCATATTTTGCAAGCTATTCATATTTGATTGGGGGTAATCTTGATGACGGAATGACTCTTCCAAATTGTTATTTATGTGAAGATTGTTGATACGCTTAGAAAGTGGTGTAGAATCACAAAATTCATCTTCACGACTTCTTTTTCTTTAATAGATTCGAGTTTTTAAGGAGTTTATTTAAATTTATTGCAGTTTCAAACCTTTTATCCATTAAACCAGTCATAGTTCCAATAAAATTAAATTTATTAAAGTTAATTTTAAATCAATTTATTTTTCTTTACAAATCTAAAAACAGATGACTATTTCGTAGTAAAATTGTAAACAACAAACAAAATAGCTTTGTTGAATGACATCTGTTTTGTGTCTGTTCTTGTGGTCGTGGTGCGTTCGTTTCCTATAGTTGTGATCGTTGAATTTTACCTTGGATCAAGACTTTTTTGACAATCTCAAGAATAAAACATATTTAAAATCTGAAATTTGTTGCTTGTTGTAGGTACATTTCACAAAACAAAAAGTGGTGTTGAGAGGTTGTTGTTGTCATTCACCGACTACTTCTCAAATTGTAAATTGAATTATGGAGCACAAGCTACGCAGCCTAACGCACAGGTCATCAACTTGTAAAAAAATTTTACACGCGCTTTTCTATACATGAATACGTGTGAACAGCAAAATGCAAAATTGTAAGAATGTATGGTCTAGCCGAATTTGACAGTCCCATTTGAAATGCACGGGAACGCATACAGAGTTAAATCTCTGCAGTTTTGAAAGTTTGTAGACAAAAGTCGGTGGAGCCTCCTGAGTTGATGTTCTATTTATTTATTATTCTTTGGCCTAACGGTAGTATGTTACATTGCACCAGTCCTTTGTTTCACACGTGACACGTCACGTCGCCTTTCTGACAAGTAGTAAACGTGTGCTATTACTCCATGATTCTGGAGTCATGGCTCTTTTTTGAAATTACGTTATGCTATGTTCCCACCCAACGTAATTGCCCAATTTCAAAAGATTATCCGAAATTGAACAATTTCCCATACAAATACGCAATTTCAAAATCATCTCAAATCAACTCAATTTCAACGAAATTGTGTTGAAATTACGTTTTATAATAGATGTTATTGTTATACCAATGAATAAAATAAACAGAACTAAACAAAATATGGCTTTTAATCGCCTTGTCAAAAACAAAAATGTATGGCTCACATAAGCCAGAAAGAGAAAAACATATATTTTCTCTAATGTTTTTAATTAAAATTGTCAAACGAAATCATCTCAATTTAGGTGTGAACATTTTTAGTAATTTCGAAATTAAAGTCTCAAATTGCGCGATTTCAATCTTGGTGGGAACATACTATTAGAGCAAAAGAGCTAAATATGGTCTTTTCGATTTTTTCTCACTGTTGTTCTAGTCTTTTGAAAAAGAGTCATGACTCTTTAATCATGGTGTAATCACTGATCTCAATATACATATAACTGGATCACTGATCTCAATATTGAGATCAGTGAACTGGATAGTGTATCCCATAGAAGGTATAACAGTTTTTGTGTGCCCATTTGAAGATGACATTTAGGTGGTTTGTTTATTTTATGTAACGTCTCTCAAAGATGGTTTGCATAGAAACTATTCATTTCCTTCTAATATTTATAATTATTTCTTGATTCATTGTGTGTTTGTCAAATTTATTTAAAAGAATTGACCACATTTTGAGGATCTGCCCAAATCGTAAGGACCTACAACGAGTTCTTAATTTTTATTTCATTTAAATGCAAATTCCGTATTTTTTTAGATTAAAATGGCTTTGCTTCAGGAATAATTCCAATCAACGCAGTAGGCAGAGGAATCTGATACGGTGCACCAGCACATTAATTTCGATTTTCCACCTTTTTGGATGCCGAATTTGATAACATTTAACAATACAATTCTAAAATATAAAATTTGTGTACAGTACTTGCAACAATAACGAATAGTACAACAACAACAGAACAGTTTAAGTGTATGAATAATTGAAATCACTTTTGACTTTTGGTTCTTTCAAACTTTGTTTTTTAATAATTTTGTTATATTCAAAAGATTATTTCTAGTTGTTGAATATAAATTATTTATTTGAGTACACATTTTGAAAAGTTTAAACAGTCCTTTTTGCTTGTAAGATTCGACGATTGACTTAAGAAACCGTCTGCAAACATTGCGGCTATATATTGTTCCATTTCTGATGTCAACTTAATAAAGGTCTTTTGAGTTTTAAGGCCTGTTTCTCTTTTCTTGCGTTTTCGCATACTGCTTATAAATTAATTTAGTTATACAGTTTTTTTTTATTTCTGTCTGAAACCAAATGTGTTATGATGCAATCAGTAGCGCTTACTCATTAAGAGTCAGGAAGTGCATAAATTGTGTCTGTGAGTCAAACAGTTCGGACATATGGCACCAAATAATATTCATGACATTACCCAGTTTTTCGTTTATTTTTCATTTTTTTATGGAAGTTTAGGTAATGTCTTAAACATATTTTGGTGCCATGTCCGAACGGTTTGACTCAGAGAGAAAATTTTAGCACTTCCTAACTCTGAATAGGGAGTTTTACCATCTTGTCAAAGCTCACACTATGGAGAAGACAGATTGAAATATGTATCGCGCTTTTTTCAAACTGTCAAACTCAAGATCTTGGAGAAAACAATTTGGAAATAATTTTTAAATGCGGTATTCTTTTTTGTGTGAAATTTGTGATTTCCGTGGCTTAAAAATTTATTTTAATTAGCAAAACCAACAATTTTAACAATTTTCGTGCACAAATCTTTAAAATTCCCGCTTTTGTTTTCAATCAATTTTTCAACAATGATAAAAAAAAAATCAGCTGTTCACCATACTGCTGTTTTTGACAATTCTGTGAGAACGAGAAAGAGATATATCATTGTTACCTAAAAAGCCCTATGAGCTAGCGCTACTAACCACTGATCTCAATATATAACTGGATAGCGTATTCCATACAATGTATAACAGTTTTTTTGAAGCAAATTGAAGATGACAGATGGTGGATTTTATCATAATTTGACGTCTACTTTGAGAAAAAAAAAATATTTCAATGTTAACCAAACAATTTAAAAGCAAGGTGGGTTTTTCTATGATAAATCAAAATGTCTGAATACTGCTTATACATTATCTTAGGTATACAGTTTTTTTTTTATTTTTGTCTGAAACCAAAATGTAATGATGCAAATAGTAGCGCTATCTTATTTAGAGTCAGGAAGTGAAAAAAATTTGTCTGTGAGTAAAACCGTTTGGACATGGCACCAAAATATGTTCATGACATTACCCAGTTTTTCGTTCATTTTTAATTTTTTTATGAAAATTTAGGTAGTCTTAAACATATTTTGGTGCCATGCCCGAACGGTTTGACTCAGAGATAAAATTTTTGCACTTCCTGACTTGAAATAAGTTAGCGCTACTATTTGCATCATTACATTTCGAATCCAGACAATATTAACAAAAAAAGTTACTGCAAAAGCAAATATCACATCAAAATGTCTGAATACTGCTTAAACATTATCTTAGGTATACAGTTTTTTTTTATTTTTGTCTAAAACCAAAATGTAATGATGCAAATAGTAGCGCTAACTTATTTAAAGTCAGGAAGTGCAAAAATTTTATCTCTGAGTCAAACCGTTCGGGCATGGCACCAAAATATGTTTAAGACATTACCTAAATTTTCATAAAAAAATTAAAAATGAACGAAAAACTGGGTAATGTCATGAACATATTTTGGTGCCATGTCCAAACGGTTTTACTCACAGACAAATTTTTTTCATTTCCTGACTCTAAATAAGTTGGCGCTACTATTTGCATCATTACATTTTGGTTTTAGACAAAAATAAAAAAAAAACTGTATACCTAAGATAATGTATAAGCAGTATTCAGACATTTTGATGTGATATTTGCTTTTGCAGATTCAAAATGTAATGATGCAAATAGTAGATTACGCACAGGGTCCTCTTTTGTTGGTGGCCTAAAAAATGCAAATAAAAGTGCATTTGTTTGTTTTGCGTATGCTATGTTTAATATAAGATTTATAAATATACATTATAAATATACATTAGGGTGCATTGCATATCTTTCCTAGTTTTGTACGAATCTTTAAATCTGTTATGGTGCTTCTTTGGTGACATTGCGGACATAAAAGCAAAACATTATGAGAGGTATGCGATTTCATAACTACTGGAAAATGTTTTCTATATTCTCTTGGAACATTTTTTTTTTCTAATATAGGCATCTTTTCGGCCGCACAAAACGCATTGATTTTCTTTTGGTGTTTGATAATAAGTCCAACTTCACCAACGGCTCGACCAACTGGTTCAAAATTCAAGCGCACCGTATACGGATTTGAGTTTACTTGTTGTGCAAAGTTTTGATCAACGTACCTGAAATATGTAGATTATATAATAATATTTATATGTAATAAGTTCTGTAATATTTAAAAATCATTTAAAGTTAAAGTATTGTCAACCTTCCAAATTTTTCATGTTCACAATTAAAATACAATTTTAATAAAAAAACAAATGCTTACCATTGAGCTTTTTCTCGATCGCAAGTACATAGTAGCTCACCATCTGGTGCTTCCAACAAACAATTATCATACAAAGTTTTAGATCTTGTAATGATTCCTCTGCTCAGAGGCTTTTTTATTACTATATGAGCGGATTTCTTTAAATCGGATGGATTTCCTACAATTGCACCGTGTTTGGCAAAGCTATTTTTGAAGCGAACATCTAAAAATGGATCACATTCTTGTAGTACAAATTCCAAATTTGAATTATGTTGCTGCCAAAATCGTCTGCAAAATGAAAACAATTATTTTACTATAAAAATCAATTAATAATATTTAAAACTTGCATTTACCTCTTTTTCAAAACATTAGACATGGATTTGAATAGTTCTACTACAACCATAGCATCATTGGCAGCATATTTTTTTTGAGTAGTAGTCAAACTAGGTGCTTCCCAATTAGAGCAAACTAATCGCCAACTTTTATCAAGATGAAAGTTCAATATTGACTTTGATATCTTTGCAAGACCTTCAGCTTTTTGATTGGTAAAGGAACTGGCCACACCAACACCATAATCTTATGCCAACTTCCCTACATCGTCATAAGCACCAATGCCAACTTTGATAACTTTGTCGTCTTCAAGAAGTTATCTTAAGCTCATGCGAATAGTTTTAATATTGCAAAAGACGTATTAAAGCACGATACCTTAGTACCATGTTAGTTGCAACATGCGGTGGGTCTTCGAATCCCAAAACTCTGTTGGTATTCATTAAAATTTCTAAAAAACGGGATAAAATAAAATATTTTTCTAGAAATAAAAACTTATTTAATTTAAGACCTTTGGAGCGTTGCTACAATCCTTTGGCAATCGTCTGTTGTTTCGATAATTTCGATTTGGTTGTTCCGAAAGGTACGAAAGTTATAGGCATATTTTAGATGTTGTATTATTTTGACGATTTTTATTACAATACAAACAAGACCGAGACTAATTGTTTTGGCCAAGCGGTAGGTATTTGAAATTTTTCTACTTTCAGGAATGTAGGTTTTTGTTAAATTTTGAGTATTTATTCCAACTTGTTTGTTTGGGCCCACTGATCTCTTTATATGAAACAATAAATTCTTAAATTAATTAATAACTTTTTTTTTTGCGCATTTTGAAAATTACCACACATTTTAAATTGCACGATTTGCGTTAATTTTTACTTTCTTAAAAAATATTCTTCGATCTCAAACACAAAGCAAAACGCCATTTTCAGTATTTTGACATTTGTTAAACTGTTGTAGTGGTATACTGTTATACAAAATTGGGGACTTTTTCATAATATAACACATCTTCAAATTGCTTCATCTTTTTTATATGCATCCGCTATCCAGTATACATTGACGTACTAGATATGGACCGCCAGTCGGTTGAAATTTTCATACAAACAGCCAAAAAAAGTTGTTCCATCTTAAAACAGCCTAAAAACGCCATCATCTTTTAGTGTTAAATACGTGTTCTAATTTCGCCATTAGAATTTAAATGAAAACGATAATATATTCATCTGTAAGTAACTCATGGCATAATGAGTGGATGTGTTTTGTAAAATAAAAGTAGTTTGATAATAATTTCCACCAAAATATTTCAATAGTAAATAATTAATTAAAAAAATCATATCACTGCTACGCAGATTCCCTGCTAGTAGTTGATGGCGCCCTTAGTTATGTTGGAACACGCGTGAAGTTGGCTACTGGCGGTCCATACCTAATACGTCAATGCCAGTATCATGGACGTATATATATGGACTGCTAGTCCAATGTCAGTTTCATACAACAATTGTCAAAAAAATGTCGCCAAAATAAGATATTGCGATACTAGCCCTCGAGCCGCCACTGTCGGCAAAACCAAAAACTACAAAATTCTCACGTAGAAACTCGCGACATCTGTTTTAAAACTTTAATTTTCATTCAAAGAAATGTGCGACATCTATGAGTATTTACCTGTGAATGGTTTTGTTTTGACGTTTCAGTGTACAAATTATTTTGTAAGGATAAGGAAACATTTTTTATCTCGTAGCGATACAATAAAAGAATATGTAGTTCAAAATTGGTAAACAAATTATTGATTTTCAGACTCTTAAACAAATATTATGTATATAAATGTATATTTATTTTTTATACAGAAACAAAATATTTTTCTTTCAGGAAATATTACATTTCAAGAATACAATATTGATAATGGAAATAAATTAAATACAGCTAAGAAAGATGATTCAGAAAACGTTCCATATATTAAGATAGAAACAGACTTTGAGGGTTATTTATCCAGTAAGTATGGCCAAGAAGAAGCATATAAGGTGTTGAGAGCAGAAACCGATTCAGAAGTCAGTGTGCCTATCAAAATAGAAATAGATTGTCCCATTGATGATACTAAAGAACAATAATTACAAGAAATAAAACTAGAAGATCCAATTCGATCTGTTTCTTCAATGGAAATATGCTTTCAATTAGATGATAATAATACTAACACTCTCGACAAGGGTCAATCTCATAAAACGGACAATTCTGATTCCATAAATGCTGCAGAAGAATTAATAAAGACCGAACTAGTTATATCTGCTGATGAAGAAAGTTCCAATGACACTGAAGATGTTTCAATGTTTTCTGAAGAAAAACTTCTCAAGCAACATCAATTAGAAAATTATCGGAAAATTTTAAATTAATGCAAACTTACTTGTCATGTTGAAGGGTGCAAATCGCGGTAAATAACAATAATTAAAAATTACTTATAAATTTTTTTTTTAATTTTATTTTTATTCCAGGATTGTAAACAATTTATGGAAATGTGGAAACATTTCTATAGTGAACATCTTTCCATTAGTCCACCCTTTAAGTGTTCGGTTTGCTTGGAAGAATTTCAAAATAAAAGGGTACTCCTTCCGCATATTAAAAAGCACTATTTTTTATAAATGTTCAGTTTGTTCGAAGTTAAAAAAATACCCAAAAGACTTGCGGAACCACATAATACAAGTGCATATAAATACAAAAGTGTTTAAATGTCCGAATTGTTGCAAACATATGAAAAGTAAAATACATCTTCAAAATCACTACCCGATTTGTCGAATAAGAAATGTGTTACATACGGTTTAAATTCGTGTTGGTAACAATATTTTATTAATATTTATTAAGTTTTATTGTGTAGGTGCTAAAAAAATTAAAAATACATTTATTTTATATTCTAAAACTTGTTTTTTTGTTATTTTATAAGTTTAATACAAGAAAATTACTCACGTAAGTAAATTGTGAACAATTTGTCAAGTACTTATACTTTGAGGGTTGAATTTAATTCATATGGCGTAGTTCACAATGATGTGTAAACTCATATTATACTTCGTAAGAAGGTGAGAACACTTTTTAACTCCGTATCTTACTTCCGCTACAAGTTCAATCACACGATCTGCCAAATAAGTTGCCATAATAAAATCGTGCTCCACAATGAAACCAGTCTTCTTGGCGTGCAGGATATAACGCTGGATGACTTTAGCTGCAACCAAACGTTGTTCTGAATCCAAATAGGCAGATGGTTCATCAATTAGGTAGACATCGACGGGTTTTCCCAAACATAGTACCAAGGCGACACGTTGCAATTCTCCTCCAGATTTTAAATTATGTGTTAATTGATTAGGATGCTCCTCAATGTCTCCTACCAATGCCACAACAACCGAATAATTAAGATAATAATATTACGATAATGGTAACAAGAGGAACTCGATATTGGGCACCACCTAGACAACAAATCATTTTTAAAGAATTTCATTCCAAATCAGTCTGATATTTAATTTTATTAGTTATTACTGTTTTCTATCATAAGCTTTGTATTTAAAGTAACTTATGTATCTCCGATTTTTTTTAACTCGTATAAGATATTTGATCATATTAGCATTTGGCAATTTGTGCATAAATTAATAAAAAATTATATAAATTCATGTTTATTTTTAAAAATAAATCATTTTGTGTTTTGTATTTCCTTCTACATGACACATACATACATAATATGTACATATCCGTAGATATCCAACTCAACTAACAGCCACATTTTGAAACCAAACATGTTAAACCTAGAATGACTCAATAGTTTACAAATAGCAAAATTATTTTGATTGTCAACTATCAACTATCATCTTATGCAATTCCACCCCTGTCTCTGTTTCGCGATTGTAACGGTACGCTGTATGATAGTGCCTTTTGGACCCGGTTCTCAGAGTCTCTCCTTAGTAGATGACAGAACTAGCTGAGTTTGTCGTGCTGTATTTTAGTCCTAATGGAATTTGAGACGTTAAGGCTCCTTTGGATCTTCTATTTCGATCAAGCTTTGTCACTTTACCTGCTGTCATGCGAAGCATCTTATCAGTTGCTATCGATTTAGTTTAGGGGACATTTTTCCGTTTCTGAAGCATCGTTCTTGACCGTTGATTCAAGGTATTTAAATGTTTTGTACTTGGATAGTAATGTTCTATTCAAATAGATGTTCAAGTCATGAAAATGGGCAGCATAAGTATTGACCAAAAAGAAAAGATAAGACCGATTTTTCACATTGTGTTTATGTGCAGACAAAGGAGGTCAAAGGTGTGTGGAATATCTAAACAGTCCTTGTCCAAAAAAATAAGGCCTTAACGACTATAAAAAACCTGAACCGGAAATGTGGACACAAAAGAAAATAAACGAAGGCCAAACAAAATTTGTGTTTGTAACATTAAGAAGATAAATTAAGGTACAACAGACTTGCTTGATACTAAAACCACATCATTATGTAAAATGAAAGCTAAACGTGGTACGCAAATATTTAAATAGATAAAGTAGAAAACGAAAAATAATTGGATCGATAGTATGTATTTATAGATTCGAAATAAGGTAACGAATGCAAGCATTCTAAATTATGTATACAGGGCCGTAACTCGATTATTGCTAGACGATGACGTTTTAATAATAGTGTTGCTTCACTTAACATTAAAAACGACTATCGGCTGGACGATCCATAATTAAATAATTCCAAAAGAAAGTAAAATTATTTAATCATAAAAAAATATAGAAGAAATTAAAGAGCGGTGCCCTCCGGGTTCAGTTGAACGAAGAGTTGTTAACAACAAAAAGCAAATAAAAGAAAACACAATACGTCAGGTTCCATTAAAATCTTCATTAGGCGTGTTTTATTGGTAAGTGTTTAGTCACTTAAGCAAAATTTTGTATGGGATACGAAAAGTGGCGATAAATTGGTCAGTAATTAAAGTGAACATAAAAGTGAAGATAAAATCTTGGAATGCCTGGAAATTTTTGGCGCGAAATATAATGTCAACACATTTTTTGCTTAAAGGTTGTTGGCACCTATGACAGCTTAATACATGGACTCCATATACAATGATTATTAATGGTTGTGTTCAATGTGTTTTCCTTTAGGGCCGCGTTTTGCGGAAGAAGTAAGAAGCTTTCAACCTACACAAGTTGCAAAAAAGTTTTGATGATTTTGAACTTTTCGCCTAAAAACAAATACAAATTGGTTAATTCATATTTTTTAAATAAAATTATATAATTTGGAATGTAATTTGGTAACATTCAAGCTAAATAATGATTATTTATCCGGTTTTTAATTGTTTTCAGTGGAAGGTGGGGTACAAGTTGACCAACTCTGCATATACAAATAACTATACTTTGCAGACACATCCATAAAATTATTTGAAACTTCGGCTTGGCATATAATCAAGAATACCAACTTTGAAATAAAATACAAAAGTGAGTACAAAAGTGAATATAGCGTTTTATTGGTTCTTTCCAGTGCTGACTAACTAAAAATTACCAACAAAACACAACTATTATTTGATTTCTGGGAAATCTTAAAGCCGTACGTTAATTTTTGACCTAGAATTTTAGTTCCTAAAAACAGCTTACCGCGTTAAGTACGGTAGTAAGTTCATATGACTTCTCGTACAATAACCTGTCAAAATAAATTGCACCACTGGATCGCACATATTTCCTCTTGTAGCAAACGTTAAGACAAGAAAATTTTAGTTTATTAAATTAATATATTAACAGGCAAAAGAAATTGAAAAATAGCCAACAATTTAGTTTATTAAATTAATATGTTGAAAGGCAAAATAAATAATAAATTAGGCAAAAATATTAATAAAAACAATGAAATGGAATGAAATATACTTCTTTCATTTTTGGACATAAACAGATGATAGTGACGTCACGCAACAAAGTGAGCACACCTTGTATCTGTTTATCGTGGCAGAAAACTTTTAAAATGCAATCTTGTGTTGTGTACTAAACTTAAATGAAACTGGTTCAGCCACTATCGATAATTGTCCAAATTGCAAATATCCGTTCACAAAATGTTATCATAATCGTTAGAGACGTTTTCGAAATAATTTTGAAAAACTAAAAAAAACTAAAACCGTTAGGTATGTTGTAGGTTGACTTGCTATAGCCTAGCTAGAACAAACATTCAAGTTTCTTCTCTAGGGAATCATAAAAAAAGCTATACACGAAGTTAGAAAAATAAATACGCCCAACCGTTTAGGCTGTAGCTTGTCGAATAAATAACGGAACCTCCGCACAAGCAGACTGATGAACGGCATGATAAGCCCCATTTTTTTTCTTGTCTGTCATCGTAGTCATATTTGATTAAAACATCAATTGTAATGCTCACAGGAAAACAATAATACCTATTGAGGATGTAAATCATTGAACTTAATCACTCAAATTCTAATTAACTATTAAATTTCAAACGAGAAACTTGTGCTTACAAAAGCTGACTAAATTTTATTAAAAAAAAAAAATATCGCAAAATATTATTATTATTCATGTCTAATACCTTTGTCGTTTGTCGCTTTCGACAGCTATCGTTTTCGTTGTCGTGTCGTTTTTTACGACAAATAATAATAGGCACGGGGCGATTATTAATTATTCACATTTTCTCATACGTTTCTGAGTACTCACAACTCACACAGGAGTGAGAGTATGAATCCTCTTCTTCATTGTAAATTTCAGGACCGAACTCATGCTCATGCATTGGTTTTATCTTTTTTGTGTAGAGACTACTTCTTACGTCCATTCGTAGTTTCTTCATTTGCTTGTTATACTTGTTGATTTTAGTAACCACACGTTTTTCATCCCGTTCCTGGTGCTGCTTAATCACCTCCTCTTCAGTGCCCCATACCTCAAGGGCTCTTTTTTGAACCTAGTTGATATTAAAATTAATAAATGAATATCTTTATGCAACTTGTCTCACCTGTAACAGAAGATAGAGTTTAATTTCACCCCATTTGGTATAGCGTAAATTTTTTTTAGAAATGAATTTAAGCGAAGGTTCTCGTTTGTCGAAGTCGCAATCTTTAAGCAAATACTCGGACTTGGCTTCGGTTTTAGTGATGAGTGCATGTTTTTCTTCTGGATCCCTACATTTACCACAGACAGCATGGTCGAAATTGTCCAAAAGGTAGGAACCACTGAATTTGTCCGCACACTCTAAGCACTCGGTGTAGGTAAGAGGAAATGTAACAGGAGGTTCTTCGTAGACTTTTGTAGTTGGTTTATCGCTGGGAAGTTGGCTAGCTGTTAATGGTGCTTCTATGAGAAACCCACCACCGCTATCGACAAACTTTGTGCTTTGCACTTTAATGACTGAGCACCCAGTATAAATCGAATCACTTAAAAAGTTAAAACATAACTAGTATAGTTGTTGTTGTTGTTTTGGATCTGTTTGAGAAATATTTTTTTTCTTAAGAACTCTGGAATTTTATTAAAACATATATAAACTTACCATTCTCTTCGCCGTCTTTAAGTTTAGCCAAGGATTGCTGTTTTTCGTCAACGACATATTCTATTTCTTGAGTATCCATAGCTTCTATTAGTGGGTCAGCTGAAAAGAAAGAAAATTTATCGAAATCAAAATAGACTGATTTTTTTCAATTAAATTATGTAAATTTTTTCCCAATAGGAATACGTGTTCCAATAAAGAAATTGAAAGTAAATACATTTTCAAAAAATATATATTATATTTTGTTTTTTTACATTTTATTCTACAGCTACCACGATATGTATGAAATAAAAAAATACAAATGGCCATTTTTTCGAAGGAGTACAAATGTCAAAATGGAGGTTTCATTTTTTTCCCGCTAGTGGGGCACCGAGGGCTAGTGTCGCCCAAAATGACAAAGACTAAAATGGAACCAACTTGGGGTATGGCACTAGCAGTCCATATCTATTACGTCCATGGCCAGTATATATGGAGATCAGTGCTACTAACTATTTGCATCATTAGATTTTGAATTAGTGATGGGCGATATATCGATAACTTTTAACAATAACCTAATATTCATCGATAATTTTTATAACCGGTTACTAGATATTCAAGTTAGTAGTTATTTGTTAATAGTTATTTTAGTAACATGGTTACAAAAAATAACTTCGAAGATATTAATACTTCTTATAACCTTTAGTAACAGGGTTAAAAAAAATAACTCTGAAGATATTAATATTTCTTGTAACCCTTTAGTAACATATTAAGAAAAACTGAATACTTCTTGTTACCGGTATCCAATCCCTGTTACCGTTTAGTAACTAATAACTATGAAGGTTTGAATGAATATTTTTATAAACGATTTCAGAAATCGTAAAGAACAGAGATCTTATCGCATTCGATTAGATGTAAAGACATTCTAGTAAACATATGTATATACAAGGGACACTTACGATTGAATGAATTTTGCGTATAAAAATAGATATTATTTTCGTTTTGAGTTTTTATAACTTGTTTTAATTTTATTTTGGTTTTTGAAAATTTTGAGTAAAAAAAAAGTAATTAGCTAGAAAATTTCCAGATGAAATAATAGATTTTGTTGAAATTCATACAATTAAAAAAAATAAGTACCTACATATTTGTTCGGTTACAAGCAAAAAAAAATTTTTTTAAGATAAGAAATAATCTGGCCGCTCAAACTTGTTCAAATGTTGTTTTGTGGTCTCGGGACTTAAGATTTTTGAGAAAAAGTAATGAAAAACACAGTTGTGAAAAATGTACGAGATTTTATGAGTTACTCAAAAATCAGTGCTCAGGACGTTTTTTGAAAAAAAAAACTTTACATGAGTTCTGTAAGTTTTTTAACTTCAGAAAAAAAACCACAATCCTTCCATTTGAACATTTCTTTTAACTTGGTTTCAATCGCTGTATCACATGATTTGAAAAACAGACTTTTATCTTAAGACTTGATTTCCGGCTAAACTAAGCGTCCTACGGGCATCAAAGTTGACATCTTTAAACTTGATTCTTTTAATATTGTATCGCCAAATAAAAAGTTGACTAAACTAAGCGTCCTTGCGACTTAAAAGATGCATATTCGTGATCTAGGGAGTGCCACCTTTCAATCGCTGTATCACATGATTAGAAAAACAGACTTTTATCTTTAAACTTTAAACATATTTTTTGAAAAACCCCCCGAAATTTTTTTTGCGATCGAAGTAAATCTCATTGGTAAGCCCTTCTATTGTAGGATACTCAAGATGGCATACGTGGAAAACCATATCTAACTTTCTCAAAAACCAGAACACAAAAAATCATTTTGTTTTCAGTTTATGATTTAAAATTAATATGAGCAACGAATTTTATAAAAAAAGGAGTATTTTATTTTACAGTTTTGAAAAATCACACTTCAAAGTTTTTTTTTACCTTTTTTTTCGCAATTTTTGAGTTTAAAGTCCGTTTTTTTCAAAGACTATGCATAGGTTTCACTTGACTTGAAAAACATCTAATAGAAAAAAGTATTGGCTTTAAAAAAAGATATAAAACTTAGTTGTAAGTATTACCGTTATTTTTTAATATTTGTTTTAAATTTTTAGCACTGTTTTTATAAAATTGCCCCTCCCGCCCAAACGGAGGGAGATAGACCCCCCACCCATAGTAAAAAATGCTTGTATTGATCTGTTCTCCAAAAAACAGTTATCAATTCTTGGCGCCAAAGTTATCGTACTCGTGCCGTTTGTTAGTATGTAAGTGTAAAGTTGATAAGTTAGTTTGTAAGTATTTGGGTTTAAGTGAGTGAAAATCCAAATGTGTTTGAAAAATAATCGGAAGTAAATCGTGAAAATTTGAGAGTATGAGATTTGATATCGTAGATCCTTTTTTTTTTTTTTTTTTGAAAATAAATTTTCTTAAGATACTCAAAAGAAGACTAACTGTTGGTTTGTGGTTACAACAGTTAGTCTTCTTTTGAGTATCTTGAGCCGGTCTTGTAATAGAATTTTTTTTTGGTTGGCGAAAAAGAACTGTTGATGGCACAATCTTCGTTATCCGTTATAAAAAAGCCGCTGCAATTTTTGTTGAACACATTTTTTATGAAAACAGAAATTTGAGTAATGTCCAGAAATTGGTTTCCATTCTTTTCAAAAAGATTGACAGACAGAAAAATTTGTTATTCTACCTTAGTTCCGTTTCAAATTAATTGAATTTTTTTTATCGAAGTTCAATTAAAAATGAATGACATGAAATTCGTTGTTGTGAGAGATTTCAGCTAGATAATAAAAAAATTTCTAGTAATTCTACAATAGTTTTGGAAAATGTGATTAAATAGTCTGGGTCTAAGATCATTCGGGATATGAATAAATAAAGAAACAAAGAAATATTTACCATTAACATTATGAGGCGCTGGCTGTATCTTGCCATCTTGACAAGGAAAGTAAGGGTTTTGTTAATATTTTCTTAGACGCGTGAAGGCATAGACAAATTTGCTCAACAATAACTGTCAATTACTTTCAAATTAAAAATGTTCTTTGGGACCTTTACCGATATTATTATTAAAAAAATATAACAAAATGAAACCTGCCAGAATGTCGCAGAATGTGACAATCTTGACTCTTGTTGTTAACCACAAATGGAGTTAGTAGAAAGATCTTAAGATGTTGGTGACCTTTTTTGTTACTATATGTAAGCTATTGTTGAAACAAA
Source organism: Baccha elongata (assembly GCA_951217065.1). Classification (NCBI taxonomy): domain Eukaryota; kingdom Metazoa; phylum Arthropoda; class Insecta; order Diptera; family Syrphidae; genus Baccha; species Baccha elongata. The sequence goes on along the minus strand of OX578272.1, from coordinate 48,755,669 downwards.
TTTGTTTGTGACAAACAAAATATTTGTTTCATTTGACCTAAAGCCCATTCAACAATAGTTAGTAGAAAGAGTCCATTACACAGTTTAAATTTATTGGAGATCGTAATTAAATTGTGTAAGCAATGATTTTTTCAATTAGTTGTTTATATAAAGTTAACGGTTGTTTATATATTTATAAAACATTACAGAGCATAAATTCTTTTAATATTGTATCGCCAAATAAAAAGTTGACATCTTTAAACTTGATTTGCGGCTAAACTAAGCGTCTTACGGGCATCAAAGTTGACATCTTTAAACTTGATTTGCGGCTAAACTAAGCGTCCTAGCGACTTAAAAAATGCATATTCGTGATCTAGGGAGTGCCACCTCAAGTCGATTAGGGCCACTGTGTGGCGGTTGTTGCCGATGATTGTCAAGCAGACGTTTATTTTCGTAAAATAAACTCCTTAAAGGTTCGAATCAAAACTAAAAATTAAAAGGTCTTTTCCTTCTCGACTTCTAGTCAGATGCACGTTCATATTAATAATGATCATTTTAGAAAGGAAAAAATTGATCAATAATTTATTATTATTTCTAAGGCTCCTGATTGTCAGCAACAGCGGTGGAATACTATCTCTTGTATAAGCAAGTACCTCCATTATGCTCTAAATTTTGCGTAAAGTTTTCTCATTTTTTTTACACCAGCACATGCCCAATTTTGAGAAAGTTGTGTATAGTAGATGTAATTGATCCTTTAGTCGCATACTAACTCCCATGGATTGATCTCTTGGCATTTCCAAAAACCAAAATGAAAATAAAACAATTTTAGAAGTAAATGCAATACTTTTTATGTAGCAAAAAATTATTATATTTTTCAAATTCTTAAATACTTTATGCGTGTTAACAAAACACTTAAGAAACTTTAAAGAATAAATCTCTTTGTTTTGCTTTCAATTTTATATTAAAAATCATTTCCAGTAATAATAATTGTATTTACTAAAACTAATACAGTATATAATATAAAAGTAAATGATATTAAAAAAAATGTTATTAGTTCATAACAACTACTCCAACTGCTGTTTCTGTGTGATTTTGCCAACTAATTTAATGTAGTCATACAATAAAAATATATATTTTATGAATTTAGCGACATTTTTGCTGTTGTTTACTTTACTGTTATTTTTTTGTTGTCTAAGTGGTTTCTCTTTTACTTTGCTTTTAAATTAAAATATCTTCAAAATAGTGTATGTGTGTTATTTAATATTTTCGTGAAACCATATGTTTAATGTTAAAATTATAGGAATTTGCACTTCCTTTTCTTTGATGGTTCTGGTGGTTCTAGCGCTGCAAGTATTGCTTCATCAAATACGTTCTTAAGTCCTTTCTGTGAAGTAAACAATAAAATTTAATCATTTTATTTTTTTTTAAATAAAAAAAATCCTTGTACATTTCGTATACTGAGAAAAAAAAACAATATAAATAAATTGATTGTTTTGAACTACTTCATGCGAGAACTAGGTAAGTCCTAAATTAGCAGCATACAATGGGCACGTTCAGAACATTTTTTACCTATATATTTAGGTAGCTTTCTGCTCTCTGATTGGTGAGATGTCACAAAACTCAGTTCCAATTTGGGTAGCTTTCATTGGAAAGTTAGGTAATTTTAACTGGAAATTTATGTCATATTCGAGTGGTTTCACTCCGAAGAGGAGGGAAATATGAATCCAGTGGATCATTAAAAACATTGTTTTATTGTTTACATTTATTTTTTGTAACTTCAAACGAAGCAAAAAGGAATTAAAAAGTGTTTTTTTGATATTTGTTTACACTTATTATTTAAGTTCTTGAAATATGAAAAAGAAATGAAAACACACTGCGCGTTTTGTTTTATATGGCTTTGACCATTTGATCGATGTAAACAATATATATTGTTAGTAAATTGTGACAGCACTCCCAACACTCCCAATTCAATTCAGGGAGGCAAACATATTTAGGTAGGTTTTTTTTCAATCCGAGGGCCCTCCGAACGTCCACTCGAATATGACATTAGTCAAGAAAAATCAACCTTAATATGCAGTCAACAACAATAATAGCTGATTTAAGTTTGTGATTACACTGCAAATTTAAATTTGTAAGAATTTACTTAATTTTTGTATATGGGTACTTTTATGCGTATGAACAAAAATAATTACGAATAAAGGAAATTATTCTCTTTGGAACGAAAAGTGAGACTGCTTGCGACGCAAAAACATAGTAAGTAATAGAACAGTAATAAACAATGGAAACATGTACAAAGTTTGTTTCATATTGGATTTCTTAAATAAATGTTTACAGATCATCACTGCATCGATTTGATGTTTGAAAAATCGAGGAGCTGTTAGTTGAAACGGATGTTATTCATCCTCTTTATAATAAAAGACAGTCTATGCGATGGTTGGTCTATGTTTTAGGCGATTGTTATTGTAACAAAACTTTTTGGGTGATGTTATTATATTAAAGCTTATCTGAAATCCGAACCGGAAACATAAAATTTGAATTTAAAATGTTGAACGAAAGCTAAGCATTTTTCGGAGATTCAGAAGACAAATATTAATACTTCTGTATTTTGGCAATCCTTGGAACGATTTACAAGGCTCACACATTGTTGGATGGAATAAATGTCAAACTTGTAGTTTAATGTGATTTTATTGGTGTTAAACTCCCACGCTATACAGAGTAGTGAACTACCAATTATTGTCTTTTAAGATGTTTACCTTCATACAAAAATCTGTTTACGACCCAATTTTAATCAAACAATAATTTAATATCTATATAATAATACGTAAACACTTTTCATTGGCACCCTTTTTAACTACCTTAAAGGCAACATATTTCTATGATTTTTGGTTTGTCTGAACGGCGTATTAGCGTTCTTCAAACCGATTTGATATTTTTAACTTTATATGTTGCCGTTAAGGCAAGTTAAAATAGTTTTAAATTTTTAATTGTTTGGTTTGTTTATTTTTTTTTCGACCTATTTCTCTGAAAATGACGTTGTTAAAAATATATTAAAAATTTAGGTATTTATAATCAAAGAGGGTAATTAAGTTAAATGTTCATTTGAGAAAAATAGAGGTATTCACAATCTAAAAAGTCTAACATTTTGTAATGTAATATTCGAGTGGACGTTCGGAGAGCCCTCGAACTTCCAAGTGAACAAATCTCTCTAAACGTCTTCCGGAATTGAATTGGGCGTGTTGGGATTGCTGACACGATTCACTGCCACATATTGCATATAATTTATACATATGTCATAATAGTCAAAGCTATGGGCTATGGCGCAGTTTATCTTCTTTTCTTTTTTACAATTAACGAACTAATAATAATACGTCCAATAAAACCACATTTGATTTTAGTTAATTGTTATAATTGAGCTGAAAAAGAAATACACTTCTGAGTCGAAAATAAAAACGGCTTTTGACACTACCACTATTAATATATTATATTTTTATTTTTTATTTTTAAGTTTTTTTTTTTTTTTAGATTTATTTTATTCAACTTAGCTTCTACCATAATAATACAGAAACAAAACTACTAAAGATAAAGCGAGTTAAATATTAGATATCAAACCAAACATATGATAATGTTGGAGTGGGAAGCGAGGGGTTGGAAGTGGTGCCGTACGTTTAAAAGCGGATAACGATTGATAACTAAAAGCATTAAAAAAATCGCAGATGCTTTTAAATATCCAAAATTAACGGTTTACCTAAGAGATGTTCTTAACAAAAAGTGATGCACTCAGTTGATCAGTTTCATTATAATTAGCTCTCTTTAATTGAGTATATATTTTGAAATTTTGAAAAAGTTACACTTTTTAGATCGTGAATACCCCTATTCTTCTCGGAAGGAACTTAAAAGTTCATCACTCTTCGAGTTTTGTTTATAAATACGACTATATATTTTTCACAACGTCAATTTCACAGAAATCGGTCGAAAAATAATAAACAAACAAAACTACGAAATATGAAGTTTTTGTCGAAACTGCGGAAGCGGCACTGAACAGCGACAGAACACAACGGATTCATTGTGTCCGTTGAATGCTTACCATCGCGTCTTTTGTTTGGACGTTTTGTTTTCGCGTTGTGTTTTTATTCGTTTCGTGTTGTGTTTTCATTGTAGTATTTAAATTTAAAACTTAAAATTGTATTTACATGACTTAACCGGAAACATATTAAAACAAACATTTGATATCGGTTTCGGGAATATTAATACCTTTCGAAAAAAAACCAAAATTATATAAAAATGTTGCCGTTAAGTAAGTCAAAAAGGTTGACAAAAAATAGTGTTTATATGTATTTAAAATGTTTAATAACATATAATAACGTATTAATATGTTTAATAACAAATAAATTTACTGGCGAAAATGCTTACTAGTTTTTATAAAACGATCTAGCAAATCATAATGAAAGTTGAAATAGAGATATTGCTTGGTTTGTTAGAGCCAACTGGTGCTGTTGAGAAAAGCGGTAAAATCATTTATCCTTTTGTTCGACAGCACGTTTAGGTTGTCGAGAAACAGGCTACCAAATGCCTGGAGGCGATACCTAGCCAGGGCCGGACAGTAGCAGAGGAAATGCTCAATAGTTTCCTTTTCTAGCGGATTTCTACAACTACGGCAGTAGCTGTTGAAAGGTATGCGCAGTTTAGCTGCATGTTCGCCTATTGGCCAATGGCCAGTGACGATTGCAACGACCCTGGCCGTGTCTATTCTGTTTCGTTTTATTAAATCATTCGATCTGTTTTTGTCATAGGTTGGCCATATCTTTCTAGTTATTTTACAGGTTGCCAATCCTTGCCACCTCTTTGTTGATTCTGAAAGGAAATGGTCATATATTCTGCCCTTCACGAAGCCCAGTGGAAGATCTACTGATTCCGCCTGAGAGACGAGAAGGGCTGATCCTTGCCTAGCAAGATCATCTGCTCGCTCATTGCCTTGGATGTCGCTATGGCCTGGGACCCATACGAGATAAATTTGTATACTATCACTGAAACCTGAAAGCTCTGCTCTGAATTGATGAACTATCTTTGAAGACACCAGGCAGCTGTTAATTGCTTTAATTGCAGCTTGGCTATCTATACAAATGGCTACATTGTGAATATTATGGTTAGATATTGTTTTTTGTATAAGTATCCTACAGGCTTCCTTTATAGCAAGCACTTCAGCTTGAAATATGCTGGCAGCGTCGGGCAGACGGAACGATTGACTAATTTTAAGTTTGTCGGAGTAAACACCCGCCCCAACTCCATCAACCATCTTTGAGCCGTCAGTGAAAATTGTGGTGTCATATTCATTTGTCACCGTATCATTTTTCTATTCGTCTCTGGTAGGAAAAAAGCACATTGAAACTTTTATCAAAATCAAGACAAGGGTATTGGTAGTCAATATGGACTGAGCGAAGATCTATTGGCAACAGTTTTAAAATTTGTCCATGACCATAGGGTCTTTCTGCCCAACAGCTTGCTTCTTTAAGCCTGGTTGCACTGCAGGATACCATGTATTTGATGTGAAGGTCTAGAGGCAAAAGATTAAGAATAACGCTTAAGGCATCGGTTGGGCAAGATCAAATTGCACCTGTGGAACCTATGCTGGCTGTTCTTTGAATCTATTTCAGTTTGTATATATATTTTTTACTTAGGGCTGGCCACCATACGATCGATCCGTATGTTAGAATTGGACGAACTACAGCTGTGTAAGTCCATAATATCATTTTAGGCTTCAGACCCCATTTTTTCGGGATAGTTGATTAACATTTTCTTGTTGAAATACTGTACTGTGTACTCCTATAATCAATTTAATATCTAAGTAGCTTATCAAAAAAACTTGTTTATTGAAAAATATTTTTTTCTTTACTTCATTAAAATTATTCAAACTGTTCACATCGAATTATTTATTTTATTTAAATATTCTTCTGGAACAAGCTTAACTTACTACAGGTTATGGGCCCAGCAAATTTCTAGAAGAATTTGTATTGAATAATTAATATTTGTTTTTTGGTGATCCTGATATCAATTGTAATTACGTGCAATGGGAAACGACAAGAATTTTTTGACTTCGATTGAAAGGCTAAAGGGTCGTGAAAATTATTCCACATGGAAGTTTGCCATGCAGACATTTTTGGAATATAATGGTCTTTGGGCTGCAGTACTTGGAACGGAAAAAGTTGCTGATAAGATAACACAGGCCAGGGCAGCAATAATTTTAAGCGTTGATCCAAGCAATTATGTACATATCCAAGATGCTTCAACAGCGCAAGATGTTTGGGATAAATTAAAGTCCACATTTGAAGACAAGGGTCGTGCACGCCGAATTACATTGGTAAGACAATTAACAGGCACAAAACTTGAAAGTTGCAGTTCAATGGAAACATACGTTACTACAATCATTACGGCGGCTCAGCGTTTGAATGCTATAGGATTCAAAGTCGACGATGAATGGTTGGCAATTTTTCTGATGTGCGGTTTGTCTGATCAGTTCACACCAATGGTCATGGCATTGGACAATGTTGATACAAAACTCTCCAGTGATGCAATAAAAACCAAACTGTTGCAAGAAGCTTCTTCAGTGAGTGGTGAAGGTGCATTTTTTAGTGGACACAGTGGAAATAAAAAAGGTTTCACTAAGAAAAAGGGAATACGTTGCTATAGCTGCAACAAATTTGGACATAAATCTCCCGATTGCCCAATGAAGAAGTCCAACAAGGTGGATGAAAAAACTAAATCTGGAGCTTCTTTTAGTGCTGTGTTTTTGGCTGGTAATTTCAACCCAGGTGATTGGTATATTGATTCTGGCGCAACGCAACATCTTACCATGAACCAAAGTTGGATTTTCAATACAGAGAAACCAGCGATACCTGATATAACTGCAGCTAATAGCACTAAAATGAAGGTTGAATCTTCTGGTTCGGTGAAGTTACTAGCTGATGTAAATGGAAAACCGAATATGATCGAAGTAAAGAACGTTTTGTGCATTCCGAACTTGACAGCGAATCTTCTATCTGTAAGTCAGATGACAAAACGTGGACATATTGTTGAATTCTTTACAGATCGATGTGAAGTTCGAGACCAACAGAAGAACATTCTGGCAACAGCTTCCATGGTTGATGGTTTATATCGCCTGAATAGTTTGCAACATTGTGGTTTCATTGCAATTGCATCAGCTGAAAGTAGCGAGACTTGGCATCGGCGGTTGGGTCATTTGAACTATCAGGACCTGGAGAAAATGAAGTCTGGTGCTGTTGAAGGTATTTCGTTTCTTGAAGACAGTGGGGAACATGTTTGTGTCACTTGTTTGAAAGGGAAACAATCAAGATTGTCATTCAAGAAAGCTGGCTCAAGATCAATGGCGCTGGAAAATATTTCAATTGGTGGAGCTCGCTATGCATTTGTTTTGGTTGACGATTTTAGCAGAAAAACTTTTACCTATTTTCTTAAATCGAAAGATGAAGCATTTTCCAAATTCTGTGAATTCAAGGCTTTGGTTGAGAAACAAACCGGAAAACAAATCAAGAAATTCCGATCAGATAATGGGACTGAATTCTGCAATCAAAGGTTCAATAAGTTGTTTAAGGCATGTGGTATTGAACGGCAGACGTCAACGCCATACACACCACAGCAAAATGGGCTTGCAGAGCGAACAATAAGAACTTTGACCGAGCGTGCAAGGTGCATGCTACAAGATGCAGATCTTCCAAAAAAGTTTTGGGCTGAAGCGATGTCAACGGCGACTTATTTAAAAAATCGTTCAATATCACGTGTCTTGAACGACAAAACGCCAGTTGAAATATGGTCCGGATCAAGACCAAATCTAAGCCATTTAAGAATTTTTGGATCGCGTGCAATGGTACATGTTCCTGCTGAGAAAAGAAGAAAATTTGATCCAAAATCCCAGGAATTGATTTTTATTGGTTATTGCGAGGGTACCAAGGGCTATCGAGTGTATGATTCTTCAACCAACCGTGCTATAAACAGTCGTGATGTCATTTTCTTGGAAAAAGGTAATTTTTCTGATTCAAATTATACTAACGATTTTGTTGTGTACGATAGTTCTGAAACTGAAGAAGAAAATTCTGACACTGCGGATACAAGAGTTCAGGAAATTGATCAGGTGGCAGAAGATACTGATGCTTCAATCAACACTCTATCAGACAGTGATTCAAATACCGAATTAACACAATTAAGAAGATCATCAAGAGAACGAAAAAAGAAAGAATTTCCTGGCTTTGTGTCGTATCTAGCCTGTAGCAATATTGAAGAACCATTGACAGTTGAAGAAGCTTTAAGTAGTTCAAATAGCAATGAATGGAAGTGTGCAATGAGCGAAGAGTATCAATCTTTATTAGATAACCGGACTTGGGAGTTGGTAGATTTGCCCAAAGATAGAAAATCTATAAATTGTAAGTGGGTCTACAAAGTGAAAACCAATTCCAATGGCGAAATTGTCCGTTACAAGGCCCGACTTGTAGCCAAAGGATGCAGCCAACGTCCGGGAGTTGATTACGATGAAACGTTTTCGCCAGTGGTGAGATATTCATCGATACGGCTTCTGATTGCACTTGCTTCAAAATTTAATCTTGCCATCGATCAAATGGATGCAGTTACAGCTTTTCTGCAGGGGAATGTTGAAGAAAAGGTGTATATGAAGCAACCAGAAAGTTTTGACGATGGAAGTGGACGAGTGTGTTTGCTTAGAAAGGCAATATATGGGTTAAAGCAAGCCAGTCGTCAATGGAATGTAAAATTAAATGATGTCATGGTTAAGTCTGGATACACTCGTTCCAAAACAGACGCTTGTATTTATTTTCGTCGTGAAAACAAGAGTATGGTATTCGTTGCTGTATATGTAGACGATTTGCTCATTTTTTCAAACAACAACTCATGGAAAAATCAGTTGAAGGCAAATCTGAAGAAAAATTTCAGTATGAAAGACCTTGGGCAAGCAGGAAGCTGTATTGGAATGCGAATAACGAGAGACCAAAAAACAGGCACTATAACATTGGACCAGAAAAAGTATACCGAACAATTACTGGAAAGATTTGGGATGTCAGACTGTCATCCTATTGATTCCCCAATTGATCCAAACACAAAATTAACAAAGGACATGTCACCAAAGACAGCGTATGAAGAAAAGGATATGGAAAATATTCCTTATCAAGAAGCGGTGGGGAGTATTCTATATTTATCACAATGTACCCGACCTGACATTACTTATGCAATTGGTAATCTAAGCAGATTTAATAACAAGCCGGGACGACCACATTGGAATGCTGTCAAAAGAATTTTCCGATACCTGAAGAAAACGAAGGATTTCAAGCTAGTTTTCAAATCACTTGATGAAGAAGCTTCAAGACTTCATGGGTATTGCGATGCTGATTGGGCGTCAGATCCAGATGACAGAAAATCTTGCACGGGGTATATTTTCAAATTTGAAAACTGTGCAATTTCATGGGCAAGCAAGAAACAGCCAACTGTAGCACTTTCCAGTGCCGAGTCTGAGTACATGGCTCTCTCAGCGGCTACTCAAGAAGCTATTTGGATTAGACAACTTTTAGCTGAGCTTTTGGAAAATTACCAAGAATCAATCGAAATTTACAGTGACAATCAAAGTGCCATCAATATGACTAAAAATCAAATGTATAGCCCAAGAACTAAACATATAGACATTCGTCATCATTTCGTTCGAGAAAAATTAGATTGTGGAGACATTAAAGTCAACTATATCAACACCAATGAAATGATTGCCGATAATTTGACCAAAGCAGTTAATAATGAAAAACATTCTTTTTGCACCAAGAATATAGGTTTATTTTAATTTAGAAACTAAATGAACATATCTTTCTGTTATTTAAATAATTTTGTTTTTGTTTGTATAATTTATTTAAATACTAGATTGTTTGTTAAAACCTAATTTGTTCATATTTGGAGATTGTTAACTTTTTAACTTAATTTTTTTTATTAAGTGAATTGATTAAGTGGGGATTTTGAAATACTGTACTGTGTACTCATATAATCAATTTAATATCTAAGTAGCTTATCAAAAAAACTTGTTTATTGAAAAATATTTTTTATTTACTTCATTAAAATTATTCAAACTGTTCACATCGAATTATTTATTTTATTTAAATATTCTTCTGGAACAAGCTTAACTTACTACATTTCTCAAGTTTTTGACTTTTGAGGACCCTGTGGCAAAAGCGTTCAGGAATGTTTTGTAGAGCTACAATAATGACTATTTAAGAGATATGGCGCTCCAAAAAATGGTAATTATGTTTTGTAGACATGATTGCATAATTAATATTGTAGCAAATTTAACGCTCTACAAAACATACCTGAATGCTTTTGCCGAAGAACGTTAGAAAAAAAGCTATAGAGGAAAAACCCGAAAAAGGTTCTCCCTCTTTTAGCAAAGGGTCCTCAAGGTCCAAAACTTGAGAAAATGTTAATTAACCTTTTCAGGCATTACGCAGGCACCCATAGTTTGCATGAGAACACTAATGACAATGGACTTCGAGTCTTAGAATTGGCAGCATCGAAAAACATGGTCGTTGCGAGTACCAGGTTCCCGCGAAAAGATATCTACAAAGCCACCTGGGTATCACCAGATGGAGTCACTCGTAACCAAATAGACCACGTGTTGATAGACCGTCGCCACTACTCGAACTTGATGACGGTACGAACGTACCGAGGCGCCAATATCGACTCGGATCACTATCTTGTTGGTATGGTCTTCCGAGGGCGGATTGCCTTGCGAAGACGTATTGCATCCGCCGATCAAGTTCGAATCAACACGGCTGCCCTGCGCAATGAAAATGCCAGTAACACCTTTGGTAATGCGTTAGGACTCGCCCTAGAATCGCTTGATTTAGGGAGAGTAAGTCCTGGGGCCAGTATGCTGGGCGTAGATGAGAAGTGGACACGCCTTAAGAATACTGTCATTAGTACTGCCAACTCCATCTTAGGCAGCAGTCGTAGAAATCGGAACGACTGGTTTGATGATGAATGCAAGCCAGCGACTGAACGTAAGAATGTTGCGTACCGAGCAATGCAGCAATCTCATAGAACGCGGGCACGCGAAGAAGAATATAAAGAGCTCAGAAGAATAGAAAAACGGCTTCACAGACAGAAAAAATCAGCCTGGGAGAAGAACTTAATCTGTGAAATAGAAAAAAGCCGAGAGCGAGGTCCGCACCAGGCGCGGAAGTTCTACCAATCCATCCGAAACATGACGCAGTAACACCACGCTGCACATACTGCAAGGACGGAGAGGGAAATCTGATCACCGATCCACAAAGCATACTGGAGCGATGGGAAGTGTACTTTAATGAATTGCTAAATGGTCAACTCACTGCAGAAGTGGAGGCTCCACTGCTTCAAGACGAATACCCTATGTTGCCGTCACCAAGCATAGAAGAGGTTGAGAAGGCTATAGACCGGCTAAAGAAAAACAAAGCCCCGGGAGCTGATGGTATACCAGCCGAATTATTTCAACACGTTGGGCCAGCTCTACGTCAGGCAATTCATGATATTATAGTGCACGTGTGGGAGCGTGAAGAAATGCCAGAAGACTGGCGAAAAGGTATAATATGCCCCATACATAAGAAAGGAGATGTCACAACGTGCAGCAACTATAGAGGTATCACGTTGTTGAGTACCGCCTATAAGATACTCTCCTCTATCCTACAAGACCGGATAACCCCATACGCTAAAACCATCATCGGACAATATCAGTGTGGTTTCATTCCAGGCAAATCAACAACTGATCAGATCTTTACCCTTAGGCAGGCGATGGAAAAATGTCTAGAATTTAACATCCCAACATACCACCTGTTTATAGACTTTAAGGCCGCCTATGATAGCATAGCCAGGGTAGAACTTTACAAAGCCATGAGAGAATTCGGCATCCCAAATAAATTGACACGACTATGTAGGCTGACCATGACCAACGTAACAAGCCAAGTAAAAATAGCCGGATTGCTATCCAGACCAATCAACATCTTTAATGGACTCCGACAAGGGGATGGTTTGGCCTGCCTCCTCTTCAACCTGGCGTTGGAGAAAGCAATCCGTGACTCTGGCACGGCAACAAGAGGGACCATCGTCAACAGGTCCAGCCAGATACTGGCTTACGCAGACGACATCGACATCATCGGAAGAACCGAGCAAGCTGTACACGATTCCTTCATCCAGATCGAGCAGGCGGCACAAAATCTGGGGCTGCACATTAGTGAAGGTAAAACAAAGTACATGGTGGCGTCGAATGCGAGAGGAACAGTTGGTCAAACAATCAAGGTAGCGGAGCACGAATTTGAAGTGGTGCAATCCTTTAAATACCTTGGGTCAATAGTAGCAGCCGATAACAATATAGAAGAAGAAATACGCGGGCGGCTTCTCAAATCCAACAGAGCCTACTACAGTCTGTCAAAGATCTTCAAATCCAGAAATCTCACCATAACTTCAAAACTACTGCTGTACAGGACCATGGTTCTGCCAGTACTCACATATGGATCCGAGACTTGGGTGCTTAGCAAAAGGCACTCTGACCTCTTAGCCGCGTTCGAGAGAAAAGTCTTAAGGAGAATTGTTGGCCCCATATGTGAGGAAGGACGATTCCGGAGACGGTACAATCATGAATTGTACGCAATCTACCTTGAAGCAGATATAGTGACAAAAATTAGGCTCGGTAGACTTCGGTGGGCAGGGCACCTAGCTCGCATGAGCGAAGAGGAACCTGCTCGGAAAGTTCTTTGTGGTACATTCTATGGCAGACGACAGCGTGGTAGACCATGCTTGCGCTGGAGAGATGGCGTAGACCAGGACGCCCGGAGCCTTGGGGTGCGCAACTGGATGGCGTCGGCTCGAGACCGGGATAGGTGGAGAGACTTGTTGAAGGAGGCCAGGACCGGACCCCGGTTGTCGAGCCGATGATGATGATGATGATGAACCTTTTCATTGACATCCGATCTTTTTGCACCTAACCCCTGCCGAGTTGACTAATTGTATAGACAAATATTTTTCCAGACGTTCAACTTGTTAATAATTAATCCAGCGATTAATGCAGAATTAAAGACTTTAAATATCAGAATGACACGACCTTACGAGATGCATTTGCATTCGCAACAAATATACCAGAAGATATAATAAGTTACCTGGTACTTACTTTGGTACCATTTAAATGAAAATTAATAAATTAATGATTACCTGTGTTAGTGCAGAGCACTCAACATATTTAACAGCCTTAAGTTCCTTTGCTAATTTTTCTCCTTGCTCCATTGATATTGGTTTTTGCTTATTCTTAGCAAGTTTCTCCAATGTACTGCTTTCATCGCGCAAATCAATTTGAGTTCCTACCAACAAAAATGGAGTTTTTTGGCAGTGATGCGTTATTTCTGGGACCCACTATTATATATATATAGATATAAAGAAAAGAGTTGGTAAATATGTTCATACTATGTAGGTTAATAATAAGCGTACTTTTTCTTTGACATTTTCAAATGAACTAGGACTAACGACCGAGAAACAAACCAAAAATACATCTGTCTGTGGATAAGATAATGGTCGTAGACGATCGTAATCCTCCTGGCCTGTATAAGTGTAAGATATTCATATTTTATAGGTATAATATATAAGTTATAAAATAAATAAACCGCTTAACCTGCAGTATCAAAAAGTCCAAGAGTATATGGCTCTCCTCCAATCATCACTGTAACTGCATAGTTATCAAATACTGTTGGTACATACTCCGATGGAAATTTGTTGGTAGTGTAGGAAATAAGTAGACATGTTTTTCCTACGGCACCATCACCAACAACTACACATTTAATTGTCTGCATGATACTCCTGCAAATATAAAAAAAGAAACATTCGTGTTAAATTTTTGTTCCTTTCAACCTGAGTTATTATTAACAAAACATCCAATAAAATCCGTTTTTTTTCAAAGCATTTTTATTTGAAACTAGCTGCCCGATACTAATTTAAAATTAAAAATTTTATCAGTTACATAAAATAGCAATTGAATAAAAATAAATATTAAATTTATTGCAATGCTTTGCAGTTTATGAATAGAATAGCACCATTTAAACTCAAACAACAAATTAAAAAAAGAAGTAAGAATTTGCGATTACAGCGGCAGCGCATTAAACCGCTCGGTCACGCTGCCAGTGCAAATAGCGTTAACTGACACTTTTTTTTATTGTCACATAAAATTAAAATATTTTTTTTTTTTAAATGAAAAAGAAAATCAATCTGTCAATATGTTTTAAAATCTTTCTACTTAAAGCCTACTGTTTTTACACAGTGTTTTTTTACAACTTTCCTTACTATTTTTCAAATATTTTCTTTCATACAAACCATGTCCTGACAATAACAAATACAACACAAGAAAGAGATTTAGCCAAATAGCAGTAAAGTGATGCAACAATTAATTTTTATTTTTATAGAAGATTAATTAAAAACTGTTATATCTATTTTATTATGGCCCGCCTTAAAATGTAGCTTATTGTAACATGTCCTTTATAATACACTCAGCTATAATACACTCAGCTAAAGCTTTTATAGTCTCGACTTAAATAATATATGAAATGTCAGATACAGTTGTGTTAAATTACTGTTTTCCTAATATTATTTGTGAACCATAGAACCTAAATAACATTTTTAGGTTGTTCATAAAAATAGCAGTAGGAATCAAAAATTGAAAAAACTACGATTTCTTAACTAAACTATTAATAGAATCTTTTTGTAGTTATGTCTTATCATTAGTACTTTGTGGCAAAGCCCTTGGTTTTAATTTTTGTAATGCATCTGCGTTTCATAGAGTCCACCAAATTGTTAGTCCTCTCTACTGGTATAGCTATCCAGGAAACGCGCACTGCTTTTCACAGTGCTTTCACATTTTTAGGTATTTCCTCATAGAAAGCATATTTAACAGCTCCCCACAAGTTTTCGATGGGATTAAGGTCAGGCGATTGTGCGGGCCACTGCAAAACGGAGATTGCGCTCCTATGCAGATTGGACCATTCCACCTGGTCGACGCAGGCCAACTATTCTCCCTACCCGACCTAGATCAAGTGAAGATAGCTATATCTAAACTTAAGAACAATAAAGCTTCTGTAGCTGATGGCCTAGCGGCCGAGCTGTTAAAAGCAGCTGGCGATGAATTGGTTAGGAGTATGCACCAGCTAATCTACAAAATATGGTCGGAGGAAAGCATGCCCGATGAATGGAACCTCAGCATTGTTTGCCCGATCCTGAAAAAAGGCGATCTTCTGGACTGCACCAACTACAGAGGCTTTAGGACAGAAATGTCTACCATCGACCAAATATTCGCACAGCGGCAGATTTAGGAAAAAAAACCCACGAATTTCAAATCGATACACACCATCTTTTCATCGATTTCAAGGCCACTTATGACAGCATCTATAGAAACTCGTCCGTTTGTGCAGAATGACTATGGAGAACTCAAGCTGTCGGTAAAGACCTCCCCACTCTTGATGTTAAGAATGGATTTAGACAAGGCGATGCACTGTCATGTGAATTCTTTAACATTATCCTTGAAAAAATAGTGCAAAATTCTCGCGTCAACACCATAGGCACAATCTTTTAAAAGTCCGTCTAATTACTCGCGTACGCCGACGATATAGACATAAGGGAAGAACAAAGCGTGATATCAGTGGTGCTTTTGTGAGTATTGAGAAGGATGTCAAGAAGATGGGTTTAACAGTGATACAAGACAAGAGCAAATATATGCTGTCAACAAGAAAGGACACCTAACACCGACGTCTAGGACAGAACGTCACCATAGATAGGTCACATAGAGCAGAGCGAATGGACACCAATGCTCCGGCCGGGATGGCCTTTGAATCCGACCCCGTGATATGACGCAGTATAGGAGGACAGCGTAGCAGGTGGCGCACGCAAGTGGAAGAAAACCTCAACCAACTTGGCGTGCGAAACTGGAGGCAACTAGCTAGAAACCGAGCCGCCTGGAAGCTTATTGGTTGAGGCCGTGGTTCACCTCGGACTGTAGCGCCACCTTAAGTAAGGTAAGTAAGTAAGAGAATTGAAATGTTTTCTTACAAAACCAAATGTATTCTTCTAGGCATTCAATCTCTTGGAAATCGTCGAAAATAGTTTTAAGTAGACTTTCCTGAATTATTATTCAAAATTAAAGCGTTAAGCGACATATAGTCCAAGAAAACAATGCGTTTCGCCCGGCTGTTAGCTTGTGGGTAAAGAAAAATGTTGGCGTTACGCCAAGTTTCTCTACAATTTAAAGAGTGATAAAATCAGTTCCACATTTAAAAATATTAAAATTAAAGAACCCCCCTTATAATGTTGCTCGCAGGGAAAACCGTTTAAATTTTGCACGAGAATACATGACCTGGAATTCTGATCAACGTTAGGCGTTGTCTTTCCGGATGAAGACAAATGTAATTTGTAGAGGCCAGACGGATACAATTATTACTTTCATGATCTTCGGAAAGAGGAACATCAGTTGGATCACCTTCATAGTCTGGTGGGGGGCGTGATGGTGTTCAAAATCATCTCTTGCTATGGAGCGTGCGAGTTACACTTTTTGATGGCAAATGTGAATGCAAACACTTACAAAAACGTACTTGAAACTGCTTTTACAAAGAAAATGTGTGGGATGGCTGGTTCGTAATATCTACGAGTTTGGGAAACAATATTCAAACAAAGCGTAACTAATTGAAGGCATCTAGCGCGCTTGGTCTTCCATTTCATTGGATTACATTGGAAAATTTACTAGTCGCAGACCAATCGAATCTATGAGGTCATTCTCAACAATGGAGGATCGAAACATTAATAAATGTTATAAAAAAATGTATAGAATGCTAAATGTTTATGTCTTGCAATAAGTTTATGGTCTTAAAGGTTAACCAAACTGCAAAAAAAATTATATGATCTAACCTGATGACTTATATTTTTTTTGTATTGTTTTTCTAAAAAAAAAAAATAAAAAAAATAGCATTTTTTTTGATAATATCCGCACGAAAAAAAAATGTGGAAAAATATATTTTAGAATGGCATTGGACTGCACAACACCAATATATGAAAAAAGTTATGAGCACTTAAAGTTTTTAAGTCCCAACACAAATTTATTATTTTCATTTAATAAACTCTTAAAAGTATGCTACGTTTTTGATACAATGTTAAAAAAGTTCAATAAAAAACAATCCATGTACCAAAAATCCGACGAAAGAACATAATTTTTTTTTTTGTGTGGACATAATAATATGACGAGACCTTTTTTTTTACCAAGAATTTTATCTTATAGGTGCAGGAAGAACTTTACGAAATAATGTACCCTGTTGTGAGCAATAGATTCACTTTTTTTTTAAGTTGAAGTCATTTCCCACACAAGTTGAAGAATAGTTTAACTTTTTTGTGGAGAATAACTTATATTTTTAATAAGTACAGTTTATTTAAAGACTAATATTAATAATAAAAATGGTAACGTGTGATTTCTACGGTTTTAAAAAAGAGAAATTCGAAAAATCGTCGCAAAAAAACACCGGAAATTGCCGTTTTTGACAAAACGTACCTTAAAAAGTTTGTCGACCATCAGTCTTGCAAATGTTAAGACTAAACATATCGGTTAGTGTTCAATTTTTCATGGGACGCGATGAGATAGGTAAATTTACAGTCGCCTCCCGGACTATAAGAGTTTGTAATATCTGATTGATGAAATAATAATAAATAACTAATTAAATAAATAAATAAGTTTTATTTTTATTTAAAGTGTGTGTTATTTTTAAAATTGTATTTATAAAGATAATGTCGGAGATGATCGGAGTAAAAGGCGATTATTATAATACTTAAGCATTGCGTAATAAACTAGAAAATTTCGATAAAGAAGCCACGATGTTTTTTCATTGTCAGTAGTTTTATAAATTTTAAATAAAAAAAACACATTTTAATAACAAAGAAGTAGAAGTCAAATTTTTAGAAGAATTAATTACATCTGCGACGCTCGTCTCAAACAACTCCCCAGTAGTCAGCCCACAAGTAAAAGCTTATTTGTTTGCAGCTCACAGAAGCTAAGATCAAAGTACCTATTAGAACAGAAAATTCAAATGAGAATCAAGTATTTGTGTTAATTCTTTTTTGTGAAAATAATGCAGAGTTAAAGGTACAGTGTAATACATACATATATGTGGGTATGAAGATACATACACAAATTGTACATATAAATTTCAACATTTTGAATTTTCAACCAAAAGGCACGACTGGTTCGCACAAACTTCCTCTTGTGTCAAGTTACCTGAGAGTTTAAAGTACAAACTCGCATATACGAAAAATTCGTATGAAATTTCTTTAAAAGATCTAAATCCATACCAAACCAAAATCAAAGTATCCAGAAAGTTTTCTTTACTAAATATGAGTTTACGAATTTTTTTTTTTAATCGTTGGACCGGTTTTCGAAAATCTTTTTTCGAAAACTTTTTTCCAAAAAAAATGTGTGTGCAGGTTTTTTTAACTTAATTTATTGTACATTTAAACTAAATTTCATAAAAATTCGTCAACGCGTTTTTGAAATATTGAATTCAAAAAAACAGTTTTCAAAAATTATTCAAAACTTAACAAAGAAATTTTTGAAAAATAATTTTATGCCATGTTATTCAAAATAGCTAGGGCAATTTCAGTATTGAAATTCATTTAAATCGCTTACCCCGTTATTGAGATAGTCGAAATTTAAAAATACCGTTATATGGCAGGTACCGTTAAACGAATTTTCTAATAAGTTTGGTTTTCACAATTTGATAGGTAATCTACACGTCATTGCACATGTGGTTTGGTTGAAATCGTTAGAGCCGTTTTCGAGAAAAATAAGGTTTTTATAACCGTTTTAATGCAGGTACCGTTATTTATAGACTTACAGTGACATTTAAAAAAGGTCTGGGCGTATTACACTAAAAACCATCCATACCTACTAAATTTGATGTAAATCGGCCCACCCGTTTAGGCTGTAGGTGCTGAGACAGACAGACGGACAGAATTGACGGACCCGCTTTTTTCGACTTCTCTATCATCGTAATGTTATCTCCAAACTTTTTTTGTGCACGAATTCAAGACTTGCCTTATAGTACCTAAAGAGCAAGTAAAAATCGTGCGGCGATCAATTTTTAACAGTTATTACCTTTCATTGGGCATGTAAATAAATTGATTTTGTTGATTTTCATCAATTTTACAGATCTGGATTTTGCGGCAGATTGATTTGATGCATTGGTTTAATTTTTGTTTTATTTATTTTAATTGTGATAAGTAGTGTGCGGAATATTTAAGAATTAATTGCTATCAAAAAATGTAACAGTTATATATTGTTTAATTCTTCAAGATTTTTTGAAAAGTTGAAATTTGACAGTCTGTTGTTTATAAATTCACAGACAAAAAATTACATTTAACATAATGACAAAAATAAACTACATAATATTAAATCCCTTTTCATTTTTTTGTCACGAAATAAATGATTATTTATTGAAATCTGTATTTAACAAAGGAAAGTCCCATCAGTGTACGATGTTTTTTATCACAGTTCTTATATTTTTTACGAACGTTTAGAATACCTACCGAAATTATAATGAAAGCAATATACATAATAAATATTAGGTACCTAATATAAATACGAAATTAAATGCAAAGATTTGTAGAGGTTGTCTAGATGTTGGTAAACAGTAAACACATTTTATAAGTTACTTATTTAGGGTACAATCTATAATTAAATTTAATTGTCATCAATTTTTTAATGAATACACATAAAGAAAAAAAAATAATCTAACATATAGACTCAAAACAATACAATAGGTATAATATTATGATCTTTAGTCAGTACAATTTGCACAACAATAAAGCTTTCCTAGAAATTATCAATTTCATGATGCATACGAAATAAATAAAACTAGAATAAAGATTAAATACTGGAAAAGGGTCAGATGTTGGTGTTTGTTTGATTGTGAACATTTAAACTCTATCCATTGCGAATGCGACCCAAGTCTGTAAAATTCACAATTCCCTAATACCTACATACTTATAACTACATATATTTGGAATAGTTTCAGTTAGTTAATTGACATAAGATAGAAATAAATACCAGTCAGCAGTAATAATACCAACCCAACCAACACCCGAAAATTCTTCGAACGAACTTCGCAGCTATCAAAAAATATCTAAAATGCCGATTAACAATCAATAGCAAAATAATACCAATAAAAATTATATTGGTAGAAGATTGATGAGTGTGAAGTGAATAGAAATTTTGTGCTATTACGTTGCTCTCAATGAACGAATCGAAATGCAAAAACTAATTTCGATTCATGCAGTCTGCCGTGATGTTTCGTCGTTTTGTAAATAATCTACAACCTACGACAGGAAAAAATGAAGACAGGGAAGAGGAAGAGCATTTTCCGGTGTGAAGGCAGGGCGATGGTGCCGGAGCACCCTGTCTACGCCACTTGGTTGTTGTTGCAAAGCAATTTGTTCTATGTCGCTCTAAGACGACAAAAAAAATAATGAAAATACTGGAAGCCATATTCTTTTCTTTTCGAACAATTTCTTTGTTGTTTACTTTGAGAGTTTTTGTTTGGAAAACATAAATTATATCTTTTCCATTTTATTTATTTTTCTATTTAATGTATAAGGCGAATATACTCACAAATTGGGGAATTAGACAATAAATTAAAAACTTGAAAAAACTTTTCTGGGTTGGGCACAGGATTTTGCGGAACATACAACACTCAACTTGACAGAAATAAAATTGACTTGAGAGTTGAGAGTTTTGACTTGTGAGTTGGTTACTCATCAACTTTCTGTCTTACATTCATAGGTGGGACAGAGACAGACACGCTTATTGCCACCCAGCCGCTAAATGGGCAAAAATAATATAGAACATAGAATATTCCCTTGTGTATGGACACGAGTCTCGACGAGTTTCAACTTTCATGCGAAACGGGTTGTCAAAATTAGCACTAAGTTATCTTTGCTCTCAAGTAAAATCTTGACTACTGCAGCGCCACACGTATAGCCTACAATCCCCTTTTGAGAATATTGGTAAAGTTGAAATGCGCAATTGGTAGTAGAAATTAAAACAAAGTTATTTTTACTCTTTAGTACAAACTTGACTACTGCAGCGCCAAGCGTATGGCCCCCAATCACTGATCTCTATATATACTGTTATATATTGAGATCAGTGCCTCCAATTCCTTATTGCCAGGAATATCATCGCTAAAGCCTAGTATGCAGCGAGTGGAACGAAAAATCCCAAACAAAAATGACACATAGTGAAATCATAAACGAAATTTTCCGTCCTTCTTTTCGTTTTGTGTTACGCAGCTCCACGGTGAAACGGTTGATAACAGGTTCAAGTCTCCACTACTCTCTACACTCTTTTCGTACACAGTTTAATTGACGGGCTATTAATTGCTCGCAAAATTTTGACTTTTGTATTCTGTTGGTGTTTCTTTGTGGTTATTATTATAATAAAATGGATTAATTCTGTTCTTTTTATTTGTTTTTTTGTCTGTTTTGAAATTTTTTTTTTGCAAATGGCGAAACTCTACATAACAATTTGTCCGGTACCTTTTCGTTATCATTTCGTCTGTTTTTGGAGACGACGGACAATTTAGTTTCACTTCAGCTGCATACTAGGCTTAAATGATGAAGTCTTTTCAGCACATAGAATAATAAATAAATAAAACATCAACTCAGGAGGCTCCACCCATTTTTGCTACAAACTTTTAAAATTGCAGAGATTTAACTCTGTATGCGTGCCCGTGCATTTCAAATGGAACTGTAAAATTTGGCTAGACCATACATTCTTACAATTTTGCATTTTGCTGTTCACAAGTATTCATGTTTAGAAAAGCACGTGTAAATTTTTTTTTACAGGAGGAGACGGAGGATTCCAAGTCGATGACCTGTGTTTCAGCAGAAAGTTTAATATTAGGTGAATTTATATTTCTGAGCGCTTACCTGAGCAAGCGAATCCAAAAATTTTCAGGCTCAGTTTTTTTACAGCATTACACAGCATTAGTATGAAATTTCACTAAGAAATTGTGTTTATATTTCTGAGCATACGGAGATCTCGGAGATTTTAGAAATATAAACTCGGCTATTGTAGTGTGGTGTACGTTTTCAACTTTTCCATAGGGGATTGAAGGCTATACGTGTGGCGCTGCAGTAGTAAAGTTTGTGCTTAAGAGCGAAGATAACTTAGTGATAATTTTGATGACCCGTATCGCTTTGAAACTATTCCATATACGTGTGGCGCTGCAGCAGTCAATGTATTAAAGAGCAAAGATATAACTTATTTCTAATTTTTACTACACAAGTCGATGCCTGTGTTTCAGCAGAAAGTTTAATATTAGGTGAATTTATATTTAGCAATTAATATCCCGGTCAATTAAATTGTGTGCGAAAAGAATGAAGAGAGAAGTGGAGACTTGAACCGGTAATGAACCGTTTCACCGTGGAGCTGAGTACCACAAAACGAAAAGAAAGACGAAAAATTTCGTTTATGATTCCACTGTGTCATTTTTGTATGGGATTTTTCGTTTCACTTCAGCTGCATACTAGGCTTTAAACCTTAAAAAAGATACAACGTGTTTTTATATTTCTTTAAAGTTTTTTCCGAAATAATCTGCGGCATCCAACAGGTTACGGGCCCAGAGAGTTTTATGTGTTTACAAAGTTTAAATTGCTATTTTTCGAGTCGGAAAGTTACAAAACGGCAGGTAATTTGCTGGCAATTGAACGCCTTAAAGGTCGCGATAACTACGACAGCTGGAAGTTTGTCGTCAAGAATTATTTGATTTTAAATGACTTATTGAAGTCGGTGCAAGGAACCGCGAATCTAAAGCCGAGAAAATTGCAATGGCTAAATTAATTTTGTTGATTGACACGTCGTTGTATGTCCATATTAAAAAGCCACGACGGCAAAAGAGGTCTGGGACAAACTGGCTGCTGCATTTGACTATTCAGGACTAACCAGAAGGGTGGGACTCTTAAGACAACTGACCACAACTCGTCTCGATGACTGTTCCAGTATATCCGAGTATGTGAACAAAATAATCGGAACTGCTTACAAACTTAATTCTATTAAAATGAATGTGGATGACGAATGGATTGGTATAGTTTGCTGTTGTGTGGATTACCACAGAAATTCCAGCCAATGATTATGGCGATTGAAAGAAGTGGAATCAAGATCACCGCAGATTTAATAAAATCTAAATTGATGCAAGATTTCGATTGTTATAATGCAGGAGAATCCGAGAGACAGGCCATATGGCGGTATTCAAGAGCAGAGAGGTATAAGCCTTACAATAGAACAAAACTTGTTAAATGTTTTGGCTGCGGTTGAGTTGGACACATAAAAAAATTGTCCGAAAAAGGCGAAAACCCAGGGAAATTTGCTGTATATGCATCATATTCGGCTCAAGAATCAAGTCAATCATGGTTTGTGGACTCCGGTACATTGTCACATATTGCGAGAAGTGCGGAAGAATTTGAAAATTACACCCAGTGTTCCGAGAAGCATTTTGTTTCGTTGGTGGAAGGATATCGAAGCTGGAGGTTGCTGGAAAAGGCGACATTACGATGTTGATGTGCGGTGGAGGTGCTGTAAATGAGGTATTTATCCGTGATGTTCTCCACGTTCCTTAAATAAGCTTCAATCGATCAGCCAAATAAGCATGTCGATCAGCCAAATAATAAAAAATGGAAACACAGTTCAGCTACGGCCATATTATTCAGTAGTTTAAAACTTATCAGCTGCATACTAGGCTTTAGACCAAAATTGATCTGCAGAGCAATTTAACGTCATCTACCTGTCGGTTCATCTACTTGTCTACTACATTAGGCGTGTTTTATTGAACAAAATTATTTTACTTTATATAAAGTAGAATAAAATTTCCATGCATTACAAAAACATTAATTATTTTATAGCGAGTAACTCTTACTTCTCCTTTTATCCCTAGTAATTCTTATTGGAGATAAAATATTCACAATAATTCTGAGTTTTATCTGTGAAAGTTGTACATAAGTAGCACGTGGTAAGCAAGTATTGCCAATTTTAAAAACAATAACCTTATAGGTGATTTTATACTGAATCGTTTTATTGAAATTTTCTTACTCTACTTAGATTCACCTAGTAGGATTCTCAATAAAACACACTTATTATCTTATCTTATATTACCAAGGACTGTGTTTAGACTGGGAAATTTGAGACCGGACTCACGAGAGTTCTTAGGCGAGAGGAATGAGAGGTGAGTACTTTCGTGAGGCAGCTTCAAATTATGAACATCGGAAGCGTGAGTACTGTTCCAATTCCAAATTCAAGTTTTTTGCCATTTTGTTCATTATCTGCTTGAAAGCCGATGTGTTAACGTCGCAGTATTTTTATAATTAAGCTAAATGCAGAGTAATAGAAAATGAATTCTTAGGAAAGGAAAAAAACAGAAGCATTAGTAAAAATTTATTAATGCTTATATTCTTTTATAACATGCAAAAAATTCACGTCTTATAACTGTCACTTCACAAAAATTCCACCCGCTTCAAATGAAGCGTCCTCACTTGAGGACCTGTGTAATCACCAGAGTACTCACCACGCCAGACTCAAATTTCCCAGTCTAAACACGGTCAAGTGCATTACAAATTGTGGAATAGGGAATTTTACCATATTGTCAAAAAATAAATGACAGCTCACACTACGTGGATGACAGATTGAAATTATGTATCGTGCTTTTTTCAAACTGTCAAACTCGAAATCTTGTAAAAGAATTTTGTAAATAACTTCTTTTTTTCCTGTGAAATTTGAGATATACGTAACTAAAAGGTTTAATAATACCCTATTAACAGTTTTCGCGCACGACATTAATATTTCCGCTCTTGTTTTCAATCAATTTTTCAATATTGATAAAAAAAATGTTCAGCTGTCATCCGCGTACTGCTGATTTTGACACTGCTCTGCGAACGAGAAAGAGATATATCGTTGTTACCTAAAAAGACCTATGGACCGCCAGTAACCAACTTCACGCGTGTTCCAACATAACTAGGGGCGGCATCAACTACTAGCGCCCCTAGTTATGTTGGAACACGCGTGAAGTTGGCTACTGGCGGTCCATACCTAATACGTCAATGGTTCAAGCATTGACGTATTAGATATGGACCGCCAGTAGCCAACTTCACGCGTGTTCCAACATAACTAGGGGCGCCATCAACTACTAGCAGGGAATCTGCGTAGCAGTGCTACGCTTGTTTTAATTAATCATTTAAGTTTAATATAATTAGGTGGAAATTGTAATCAAACTAGTTTAATTTACAAATCAAATCCACTCTATATGACATTGAGTCACTTGCATATGAATATGTCGACGTTTTATTTAAACTTTAAACGCGAAATTAGTACACGTATTTAACACTAAAAGATGATGGCGTATTTTTGCCGCTTTTAGATGGAACATTTTTTGGCCGTTTGTATGAAAATTTGAACCGACTGGCGGTCCATATCTAGTACGTCAATGGGTTCAAGAGCCTTCGGCAGGCAACCATTTGTGTATAAAAGAGGAAACGGATACATACGGAGCTCATTTTGAACTTGAAATCAGTTGTGTTCAAGTTGGTAATTTAAAAGTGATAAACGTTGAATTTAATATAAAGAAAGTAAAAGGAAATAAAAAGTGTTTGAATTATTAACTAAATAGTGAAGTTAAAACTGAAAATACAATAAGTGAGCTAAATTAAAAAATGGAAATAAGTTTTATTTAGTAAACGATCGCATTACGAAATCTTGCAAATACTTAAAACAGCTTTTCATAATCTCGCAATTACAAAATCTTGTTTCTGAGAATTTCGCAATTACAAAATCTCGAAAACTTAAATCTTGCACTTAAAAAAGGAGTTTCAGTTTACGATGCAAAAACAATGAAATTGGTGTGGGGAGGCATGCTGCACCCCTGCGAACCCCCTGCTTGATCACACTACAGGATATGAGGTGGGAGCGCGAGTTTGGGTGTATCCAGTTTCTTTTGGGTTCAGTATTTATTTAGTGAGATTTTAGTTTTCGGGATTTTGGTTGAAGATTGCGAGATTTTTGTGCGCGAAGGTATATGCTTGATTTTCAAAAACTGAATTTTGTGATTGCAAGTTTATGGAAATCGAGATTATGAACTTGATTATTTGTCAGTCTGTGAAGTTAAAAGTGGCAAAAAATTACATGCACGAATTTAATTTACTAATTAAACTTTTCACATGTAAAGAAGTTTATTAAAATACATACATACCTATGTATCTACCCAATTGTAACTACATAAACACAATTGTAACTACATAAACACAAAAGACGTTAATTTATCTCATTATTATCTTTTATATATTTCATAACATGTCGAACATCTTTGGGAAAAAGAATTGCAATTATCTTCTACACAAAACAATAATTACTTAAAATTTTTTTTTTGTTTAACTCATTTTTTCACTAACAAAACAAGCAATAAATATAATTTTGAACAAAAAAGTTACAGCATGAAGAAAAAAAATCGTATAGGAGGGGGTCTATTTCCCACCGTTTAGGTAGAAAGGGCGATTTTCTAACAAATTAACTTACAACAGAAAAAAAGTATCAAAAACAACGGTCAACCTGCAATGCAATACTATACTTTTTTGAAAAGCCTGAAATTTTTTCATTTCTATTCTTTTTAAATAAATTTAAATTATTTAGTGAATAGTTTTGGAAAAAATATTTTTTAAACTAAAAAATTAAAAAAAAAAATTCAAACTAATTTTTTGCAAAATTTCATAAAATTAAGTGTAATTTTCAAATTACAAATTTTTCAAAATTCAACGCTCTTTTTATTTTTTAGTCAAAAACAGAAAACCGGATGCCAGTGTCTTGTACTTTTTGAGAAATTTAAAACTATCAAAAACCATTTCTTTGTTAGTAAATAACCTATGTTATTCTGTGAAATATCTTACTGAATTTTGTTTATTGGTTGAAAAATCCGCCATTGATATCAGGCTGTTAAACAACCTAGTTACTTTATTCTTCTCATAGCTGACTGTTAAAGTGACGATAGATCTGAAACTAATAATAGAAACATTCAATTTGTTAGTTAAAAAATAAAGTAGTTCTTTTTTTATATTAAAAATGCTCTTAACTATATACATAATGAAATACAAATGATTCCGATGCACGCAATCGGTGTCTTAAATCTACCAAAAAAAATCTTGTGTGCAAGTAAAAATGTTTACAGCTCCTCAAAGAAAGCAACTCTCGCTTTTGTTGATCCCGACTTAAGTTTCTTCAATGTAGAATATTTGGTTTCACCAGACTTTAGTTGTTCGGCACTGATAACATCCAAGGGGCATTGATTCTCCTCGATTTTTAATAATTCTATTTCCGAGCGTAAAGTTCTTAATTGGCATTGCATGACTTTGGATTTTTCCAAATACTCAAGTCGACTCTTTTCGATTTCATTGGAAATTTGTTCCATCTCTTTTTCTGATATGTAAAAGTCTTTAGAAATAGTTTCGGACATTTCCGATGGCAATGATTCCGACCGACTGGAGTCCGAAATAATTGACGGCTCTATAGAGTATTGTACGTTGCGGTTTAAGAAACTTAGTAATTTGGCATTTGCTTCACGCTCGGCCAGTCTAGCTGATTTTAATTCTCGTCTTAGTTTATCTGCCTCAGCGGCCCTGCTTTCTTTTTCGAGAGTTAATTGTTGGACATAATAATCGACGTCGCGAATTTTTTTCTCGAGCTCGGCTTTTTCATTTTCAGTCTTTAAATGACTTTCTCGAAGGCGATCCATTTCGATTTTAAATCGATTTGCTTTACATTCGGTTAGTTGTACTTGTTCCTCGTTTATACGATTTTTTTCGAAGTACAAATCCTTTGTTTCTTCCGAGAGACGCTGCAAGAAGAAATACCATATATGAAAGTGTACATTAATAAAATGATTTTATTTACTAGTGCATCACTGGCTGCCATCATGTCCGCTCTCAGTTGATCCAAGCGTTTTTCCATATCAACTCTCTCCATTTCGGCTTTCTCTCTTAAGTTTTTCTCCCTTAAGAACTTGGTGCGCTCGATTTGACGTCGTTGTTTTTCTTCCTTGGCTTGGGCTTTCATCTGTTGTATTTCCATGGTATCTTGCTTTCGTCGTCTCATGTAAAGGTCATGATTACCCATACAGAGATCAAGAATCTGAGAATACAAAATATATTAATTGCAGTCGCAATTTACGTATTAATTTTCTTTTGAGAAAGACAATTGGGACTTATGATACACAGCGGACGATTATTCAAACCTCTTACGACTATGTACTTACCTCTGTTGCTGGTTAAAGGAATAGCGTTTAGAAGGTTCATTAAGCAAAAAAGTTTTCGAACTAAAGCCATTGGAATGATAAAAAGAATGATATCAAAACTGACTTACTAGTTTGTTTATATGTAAATCTTGCGATAGAAATACAAAGTTTGATGCTTTTGTATCCACCAACTTAATTGTGAATTTCTTATCGTCAAAACTAACGTTTCGTATTTCAGACCACTGAAACATAGTTTTCGGCGTTAATTTATTAAGTTCATCGTAAATGTTCAGACCCATCGCAGTGACACCAAGCCACAATTTCGTTTTATTTTTATTCTAAGAAAAAAAGCGCTTTTTTGTGTTTTTTTTTTTAATAAAAATTCATAAGTACCGTTATTGGGAAGTAATTTACACCATACATATCCAAGTCTTGTGCAATTTTCAAATACTCCATTTCAACTTCGTCTCTAGTCATAGGTTCATGATCCATATACCTTAAAAAACAAAAAATAAACAAGGAATAAAATAATCAAAAATTAAAAACTATTCAGATAAATAAAATTGAAGTATCTGTTCATAATGTCAAAATACCATTTTCTTTAGATCCATACAAAAGCATATATGTACGTTACTTATAAAAAAAGTAGACAGCCTCAACTTATACTTTTTGGTCACAAAATTTGTTCTTATGTTGGAACTATTTGTTTTGTTTATTTGTAAGCTGATTTTAAGATAAACCGACCGGTGTGGTGTCTTTGGGAAGCTTCAAACTCAAAATTTTGCTATGGGCTCTTATAATACTACAGCATATTATATAATCAAACCTAGTCCTACCTACCATCTGTGATACTATACGTTTAAATGTCGTGTAGTTTCTTTTAAATTTTGATTTAATTATTGTTCTTTTCTCTCTTTTCTTCTTGTATATTTGTTAATTTATTTTGATTTTGTGTCAGTGTCTTCGTCGATGAATCAGTGCAATATAAGGTAAGTTAACGAATATGTTAAAGACTTTTATGTAAAGTATGAAAAGAGATCACTAAATGAAATTGATAGAAACTAATACAAAAAACTGTAATCATCTACATCAACCTACCATTGGTTTAATAAAAAATATATCCCCTGAAGAAGTGAGGAAAACTCATGAAACGTTGGGAGTAACAAATAATGGATTAAACTTGTTTTATTCGCATAAAAAATAAAAAGACCAAAAGAGCCGACATATTATAAAATAAAATAGAATCGCAAAAAATTGGCCAAAATACATTATCAATAAATTATTTAGTTTTTATCGTGACGTTTCGATAGTTTTTCCAACTTCTTCTGGGGAATCTTATTTTAATAACTGTCACTAATTAAAAAAATCAAAAATTATTTACTTTTTTTTTTAAATAATTTAAATAAATTTTTTCTTACTTTTTTGTTTTAATCTACATTATGTACATATTTTGTTTCTTAATACTAAATTGCATCAATCACATTGACACAAAATTAAATTAAAAATTGGCTAACACAAACAGAAAATTATCACAGATCGTTTACTTTTTTTCAGTCTATAATCCTATAGTGAAAGTGTTGGGCCACATAAGCGATGGAATGAAAGACTGTTGGAAAATGAAAATGTGGTCTAGGCACTAACTTTTTTTTACTTCGCTAATACCTCTTTGGTGTTCATCGTTCCCTAGATTCTCAGACTTTCTAAGGTTAATCGTGTGTTTAGCATTTTCTTATTGGACAAAGAGAAAAAGCACACGGTTAACTTTAAAAAGTCTGAGAATCCAACAAAAAATCAAGAGAACGATGAACATCAAAGAGGACATTGGCGAAATACAACAAAGATACACTATAGCATTATAGACTGAAGAAAAGTAAACGATTCGTGATAATTTTTTGGGCCTTCATCACGTAATTTTACTGACGGCAATCGTCTTGACGATAGCTATCAACGATATCGTCATTAGTAACTTAATCATAAACCATAAAGGTTTCGGATGTCCAGTGCATGCTTCCAAGGTATCTGCTGGGTAAGCATAATTATTACTTATGGAAGGTGCAATGGATACTCACATTAACGATTTTTTACTTATTAAGCAAAATAACTCATTGTACCTTTTAGTCAAGTAAGCAAAAATGTAGTATAAATAGTATTGTAAGTTAATAAAATATTGTCATTCACTAGCAATCGACTGTCTCGTCTACTTATTAATTAGTGCTTCCCCCCACCAGCGGTAAGGGGCATTAATAAACTTCGCATAGTGAAGCGGTACCAAGAACCGTTTTTTACCTTACACACATCGGTTGGTCCAGGTTTATGCACCTTGGTCCAACAGGTGATATAAAATAATATCGTCTTTAACATTGATGTTAATAAGAATAGTTTATTAAGATTGGTGGGGAGTTATGATGATGGAGAAGAAAAAAGATAATTAGTTTGGATGGTGTTGAGTTTATTCATTAATATTAGTAAGTATTTTATTTTATTAAATTTTTATTTTAACAATAAAGAAATGTGATTTTTGAAAAACCTTCTATCTTTCTACTTAAATCTTTGTGGGAAGAGATAGGAGATCCGATCGACGAAGCGATATCGTTTCCAGTTACGAGAATTAAAAACAAAATACTCGATTCGATATCGCTCAGACGATAGTAGCTTTGAGTGCTAACGTGAAGCATACCTATCCATGTCGATATCGTCTGCCTTACGTGATGAGGTCCCCGTTTGTGTTGCCAATATTTAATTTAAAGTGTTGTTTTTAAAATGTTTTTTTTTGCTATTTATATATTTTGTGATTATAATTTTGTATAAATGGGATTGATGCAATTTAGTAAGAAACAAAATATGTATGTAGATTAAAACAAAAAAGTTCATTTAAGTTATAAAAAAAACAATAAATTATATATATTGTTTAATTGGTGACATTTTAAATGTCAAAAAGAAGTTAGGAAAACTAAGTGTACTATTACACCATGATTCTGGAGTCATGACTCTTTTTCAAAACACGTTAGAACAAAAGAGAGAGAAAATCGAAAAGACCATCGCTTGCTCTAACGTAATTTGAAAAAGAGTCATGACTCCAGAATCATGGTGTAATAGTACACTAACATTAAATAATTGGGCCTCCACACACGATACTAGTTCATAAGGCTGAAAAACCGGTCTCACTCCTTGTTTCAAGAACACCCTAAGTGAATTAGCCTGGGGAAAAAAATGTATACATGAACCTCTTCACCTTGTGTTAGTATTAAATTGTTTGAGAAAGAGCCGATAATATTTACGTATCCTAGTAACTGCATTTAGAAATCAAAAAGGCCAAAAAAGCCAACTTCGACCAAATTCAAAATAATAATAATAATAATAATAATAATAATAATATGGCTGTTTGGCCTTCCTCGTTGCGTCGCCATTGGCCCATGGGGACGTCCTCCTCATCTGACTTCTCAACTAGCCCTGAAGCAGCTCTAGGCTTTTGCTGGTGCGAGTTGAAGTAAACAAAGTGACATGTGTGTGTTCAAACATATGTTTACAATCGTTCGCTGGATTGAATATTTTATTTTACTTTTGCAGGCCAAAGAAAAGAAAATATAGTTTTTTTTTACCGAAAATAAATAGAAAACATACAAATAAAACAAAATGTAAATATTTTTGTTTCTTTCTTTTTGTTAACAACATAAAACCAACCCTGTGCGGGGGGTGGGGCCGTGGTTAAAAGGTACCTTTCTACGGTTGCGTCCCCATATTTCGCAAACGGGGCGTCGTCGTAAAAAAAAAAACAATTAAAAAGAAAAGTTAAGCTCCTACAATTTGATACTATTATATTATTTGGCAAAAAAGAACCGTTTTTGATATAACCTTTTTGAAAAATGATGCAAAATTCCAAAAACCCGTTTATTCGCCGAACTTCTTATTTTAACTCCTTCTTACATTTTTTAAACATAAAGTTGTGAATGCAAAAGTTGTAGAAAATCAAATTTCATTTAAGAATATTTGCAAAATGATAATTTATTTCCAGCAGATGGTAAGATACAGCAATATATAGTATTATAGTACCAAGTTGAAAGAAGTATCAAAAATATCAACGTAGTAGGTTATAGGGATTTGCATAAGGAAAAGATGCAAAAATAGGCTAGAGCAAGTAGGTTAGGTCAAGAGAACGAAAAAAAGTATGAGTGGCAGCAGGGGCGAAATCTTAAAAAGCAAAACAATTTACAAAAAATTAACGAAAGCACGTATGGTAATTTAATATAGCTTTTTTTTTTAAAAGCTTTGACTCTATTCTTTATTTAAATGATTGATTTCTGTTGTTTTAACAAATAAAATATCAAAGCCAAAATTTCTTACTGCCTTATTAATCAAAAATAAACCGTAATTTCAAGTCCAATTTTCCATGTATTACTTATGTTCTGGAACCAACTGGAGCAATAAAAAATTGCATTTTCGTTGAGTTTGAACATTTTTAATCCATGGATTAGTTAACTCGGAACTAAGACTTAAATTTATTTATTTTTTATTAATAAGGCTGTTATAGTTTAATTTTTATAAAATTTTGCATTGTTAAATGCAATCTTTTTTCCATAATTACAAGCTGTTATTATTGCCAATCATATGCATAATACCCGGTGCTAGAATATGGAGCAAGTTATAGCTATCATTGAAACTAATAATTGAAAATTTTCTTGGTAATGAATTATAGAATTTTTCTATTAAAGAAAAACAAACTTCATTTGATATTAATTCGTGTAATACACCCCTGTTCTGAATTTCGTTTTAATACTAAATTCTATCGTTTTCACATACCCGATGTTCTAAATATCAAATTCAATTCGTTTGGATTTTGTTTTGCGAATTCAATTTTGGAAAATCAGTAATTTGTTTATTGACTGTCAAATTTATTCGTGAAAACTTGTATTATTTTTACGAAATGTAGAACACATATTTAAAATCTGTGCGAAAATCAATTCGTTTACAAATTCAATTCCGAACGAAAATCAGAACAGACCCCATATTGTCAATTTTGTGATTTCAAAGATCATTGAACAAACAAAAGTGTTAATATTTCGTCAATTAAGCTAAAATTACACTATTTTTTCTAATAGAAAAATTCTATGATTCATTACCTTCATTTTAATATAAATTAACACAAACATTGTTTAAACACGTTAAAATTGAAAAAGGAAATTTTCAATGATGAGTTTCAATGATAGCTATAATTGGCTCCTATATTTGAAATATATTTTATCCAGACATATTAGCCAGAACTGAAATTAAGAAGGCAACAACCCTTGCCGAAACGTCGGGAAAAAAATCCAATGAAACATTGTTTCATTGCAACTCCATTAAAATAATTTATCATATAAAATAATTTATCATATATAGGTCAATTTATTTATATTGATCAATTTACTTATATTCTAAATAGTCATTACAAACTTAAGAACTCACCAGGTTTTAATTCTTTCTTCCCACATCTGAGGGGTCATCTGATACTGGTCAACAACTCGACGCGGCAAAAGATCAATATCGGCTAGCATACCTTCTTTGTAGGTTTCATAATCATATGGTCCATATTGTACGTGCACCGCATAAGAAGCCAGCAAGACAGAAGCTTCAGGTGGGCAATAGATGTCCATGGATAAAATACTTTGTTTAACTTGCAAAAAGAACAAATGCTGCGTGATTTCCTGAACAAGTTCTTCGCTTACGTTTTCCGGAAAGTATTTGGCATAGAAATTGAACACACAATTGCCACCACTCAGATTAATTTTCTGATCCTTAACCTTTTTGTCCATTTTAAGCCAAGATACCTTTCCCCGAACATCTTCGTACTGCAGTCCAAAGTACCAGCTCTCCCGCAACCCAATTGTCCTACAAACCAAATCAAACAAATCCTGCCCAGTGGCTTTGTACTGAAATTATATCAAAATGCAAACCATCAATTACAACACAAAGGATTGTTACATAACCATGGAAACATTCTCCTTTTATCTTTATTGCTATAACGATGCTATAGCTAGCTAAAAATAATTAATTTTTACCTCAAGATTGAACTCTAGTTCGGACTCAAAAGTGATTACTTTTACGGGGAATGATTTGACTTTTTTCGATCGAAACGGACTCATCTGGTTGGTTTTATGTGGATATCGTGACACATATTCTTTGATGCACTCAATTTTTGTAAATTTATGTTGCAAAATTTCGAAAATTTATCTTGAGCAATCGATTTAGCGAGGTTTTAGTTTTTCTCTTTTCACAGAAGGATCACTTATTTGTAAAAATAAACACTCACTAGCTATTAAAAATAAAGTATCAAATTAAAGTGTATTCATATTCATGTTGCTGGAATATTTGACATAAAATCAAATTGTAGTAGATTGATACGTGCATTTTCCAATTTAAAGAATATTTGTCAACATTTAACAGTGTGTATAGAAAGCATGGTTCAAATTGTTGTTTTTACGAAGGCTGTACACATCGACGTATTAGATATGGACCGCCAGTAGCCAACTTCACGCTTGTTCCAACATAACTAGGGGCGCCATCAACTACTAGCAGAGAATCTGCGTAGCAGTGCTATTTAATTAATCATTTAATTTTAATATATTTAGGTGGAAATTGTAATCAAACTAGTTTTATTTTACAAAACAAATCCACTCTACATGGCATTGAGTTACTTGTATATATGAATATGTCGTCGTTTTATTTAAATTTTAAACGCGAAATTAGTGCTTGTATTTAACACTAAAAGATGATGGCGTATTTTGGCCTCTTTTAGCTGGAACATTTGGCTGTTTGTATGAAAATTTCAACCGACTGGCGTTCCATATCTAGTACGTCAATGGCTGTTCATTTATAAATTTGTTTATAAGTATATTTAGTCAGGATTTACATTTACCGTTTTTTCAGGAATATGTCGAGAATGTGTTGGCAAAGGAGGGGAAATGTGTGGGGGATAGTCCAACACGCACGGTCCAAAAAAGTTGGCTCGATTTTTGTTAATTTTTTTTAATTTAACAATTTTGGATGAAATATATTTTTTTGAGCGTCTATTTTTCAACAAAATAAACTATTTTAACTGCTCAAACAGCAATAAAAATTAATATAAGAAATATTTATGAAAAAAGAATGGTTAAAAATAACGCTGCATTAAAAAAGTTGCGTACGTTGTATATTACGGTAAAAACCCTAGTATCTTTACCACGCTAATACCAAGTTGCTCGCGTCGTATTAGTGTTGCGTGGTAAAAGGAGGGGGGGGAGTATAGAGAGAGCGAGATAGCAGTAGACGAAGCCAAAGATGAGGTAGAAGAGGACGGGGAGTGAAAAGGGGTTGGAACGTCTGGTTCAAGGACCGGGCCTGCTTGCTTAGCACAGCTCAACTCGCCGGACGGGATGGATTCTTGTCCCTGAAGCCAGACCTCACCAGCAACAACCACATAGATCAGGCCTTTGAAAACTTAAATTCAAAAATAGACATCAGACGGACTTCGACACACCAATAGGGAGCTGCTGATGGTAATGCAGCTTGGCCATTTCCCTCCCAACCTGGAAATCAATCGGCCGTTGTTAGATTTCCCCTAAATAGATTTTTATTGTTTGGTCACACCATGATTACCACCTTAGGTAACTCACCTTTCACACCCCTGAAAAAAAACTTCTCTATTCCATAATGGGTTTCAGAAACGCCATAAAGACAACAAAATGTTCAGAAACATGACATTTAAAGAATTTTTATTATGATCCCTTAGATAATTTTTTTACAATGTTTATCATGCCCGAAGGGCTTAGTAGGTAAACTCATAAATTTATGGGGACTACCTTTTAACAAATAAGTTTCAGATAGAAATTTACTAATTAATAACTTTAAATTACAGCAATGACATAAAAAAAAGGGAAATGTAATAAAGATTTTGCTTCCGTTTATGGCAACCAAAATGGCCCCTTTATGGGTCAATATTTCCGCAGAGTTTACTAGATATTCCCTGTTCCTTTCCCTACCTAATAGAGCTCTGGTTAGGTAAGCGCTTGAGGGGGGGTTTGAAAAGATTCTATAAATAAGACAGACCGCGAACAGAAACAAAATGATATCACTTACAAAAAAAGTAAGGGAATTAATTACCAAAACACTAAATTAATAAATTAAATTACTTTGCTATTATTTAAGAATTATGACTATCTAGGACTGTAGCGTCTACCGCTATGCTGTCACAGATAGACTACGTTTTATAAAATTGTTTAATATTTCTTAAATCTCGTAATTTATCTGATCACTTTATCTATAGGTTTTCGAACAATTGCGAAAAAAGGTAGAAAAATGATATATGTAGGTATAACAAAAACTATACATAAATAAAATAAATAAATTAAATACTTTAGTATGGTTTCTTCTTTTTAAAAGATTATGAGCAATTTATATTATAGATATTAATGTAATAATTGATGACTAATAAATAACTTTAGAATTCAATTGAGTAGTATAAAAAAAATTAATCACACTGTTTAAGTAGGTACTTAGCTCAGATATACTCGTTCTTTTCTTTTTCGGCTCCTGCGATGCACTCAAATTTTTTTTTTTCCTAGGGGGTTCACTTGGGTCACCGAAATATAATTAAAATTTGAGCCCGGTGGTATCGGGTAAGCTCCCTCGTGCGCGGGCCTGGAGTTGGAAAGGCAAGTAGATACCTACGTAGGTATAAGTATATATGTATGTATGTATCCTTCGTGGAGTTTAAGTCGTTTAAGTGTTTGACGTCGAATTAAAACTTCAATTATTTAGTGCACACGTCCAAAATTGGAACACAACATCGGATAAATTATATGCGTACAAATAAATGGTGGCGGCCACGACTTTTAGTGGCAGTCTATGACCGCCAATAGTGTGTAGCAGGTAAGTGTTAGCTATAGCCTCATAAACTAGAACCAAGGGTAATTCCCAATTAAGGTATATAAGTAAGTATACTTATGTGCCAAAGTATGTAAGTACAGTCTAGAGTCTATCCTTTGAAATCTTAAAAACCAAGATGTTTGGCTTGGGTTATTTTCTCAATAAGCCGGTAATATTAAGGTTTGAATTCAAAGGAACACCATTATAGTTATAAAAGGTAACCGAATAGAATTATATGATAGAACATCTATTAAAAACTGTATTTATTCACGAGTAGGTACACTTAGTGAAAATTACTATAAGGACAGTAATGAGGTGTACTATCTAGCACGTAAGTATGATGACTATTAAAAGTCGATTTTCGCTAGAGGATTCTAGGACCATGCACATTGCACATTCCTCTTACATTATTATGGATCGTCCGATTAGAGCCCTTCCACCAATCATAAAAAGACAACGTATGATCTTGTGTGGGTGGACTTTGACCTTCATCTGGTTTTCCTCATCTGATATTCCTTTTTAGTCTTCCTCTAACATGCTTCCTTAACGATCTATTTCCCCATAGATGGAGTGGAGTTAGTTATTGACTAACTTTAGTTTAAGGGTGGTAAACACTTATTATTTTTAGTTTTTATTTTAATATAAATTTATTAATTTTATTTTATTTTATTTTGTTAAATTATTAGTATTATTATTATTATTATTATTATTATTATTATTATTATTATTATTATTATTATTATTATTATTATTATTATTATTATTATTATTATTATTATTATTATTATTATTATTATTAGTGATACATTTTACCACACCGTGTACTTGGCGCTAAGATAGGGATGTTTATTTCTGTTCTAACATTCATACGAACTCTACTCTCATTGGTTTTATATTGTTTATGGAACGAAAAAGGAAACGTCTCTTTTTATTTCACTCAAACGTCAACTTGAAACCATTGTTTTTTTCATTTGGTTTGTGAATTGTTTTGATGCCGCTGTTATTAAAAAAGGTAAGTATATTTTTCGTTATATCTGAGTTCCTGCCTACAATAACGAATCTTTTTGAATTATTTAAGGTTCCCATAACATTAGCGTGGTATTCCCTGACACACGAGTGGTTTTCGTATAGATATTCTATGAAGCATATCATTACAGCGTTACAGGCCCAAAAATCGTCCTTTTTGTAGTCACGCTGTATTAATACTATAAAATAAGAATGGAGTATTTGCTCCTTTATTAAAAAAGCAGGAAGAATTTGCTCCAATAATCATAATTTAAAAAAGTTATACAAACGCTATATGAGAAACTATCCTATACGACTTATATATCAAAATATTTAGGGAGTATTCGCTCCAATAGACATGTTATAAAAAAATTATACGAATGTAATATGAACTTTTATCGCTTTGTGTAAGACTGATATAAAAAATATATACTGAGTATAGGAGCGTTTCTGCGTTTTTCCCCATAGTGCATACGAAGAGTGCATTAAAGGAATAGGTAAAAATAAAAAAAGGTGTTCTTTGTATATTTTTATTTTCATATTTTCTGTTTTTTTTTTCATCTTTAAGGACTCTTAACGGTTATAATGTTTTATTTTTATTATTGTGCGTTAAAAACTAAAAAACAAAATTACGTGTCTGGGAATCGAACTGGGTCCTCTCTGTACCAATAGTCTTGGTTCTAGGAATACACAAATTATAAAAGTACAGTTCTTTTCTGTTGTTCTTTGTTTTTTATTATCTCGCTTCATGCATTTCGTTTCTTGAAGAACATATTAGTACATACTTTGAAAGAAGAACTCGAAAAAAGGAGCACTTCAAGAGCCAAAGTACAATTTTTCACATCTACTACAATTTTAAAATAGCCTTTTTGAACATACCCTCTCTTATACATGAAGTGAACGAATAAACTAATCGAAACTTTTTCGTCAATTCAAACGTCGTAGTTCATTTGCCTGCCACAAACTGTTTTTCATTTAATTTTTTTTTATATTGTGTGTTGTCTTTTCTTCAATTTTATTATAAAAAATAGTGGGTTTATTTAATAATTAAAATAAACATAAAATAAATTACAATATGTAATTGCAAGTGTCTCAATATAAGACAAAAATGCGTTTGTTTTGCATGGAAGAAAAGCATTTGGTATTGTTATGAAGTGAAGCAAAAATATTTATTAATTTTGTACTGCCTATTTACTTTGTATTAAAAAAAAAATAAAGTGATTTACTAATTGTGTTCCATGCATAGTTTAAATAATTTCTTAACCGAATATAAATGTGAATCGCAGTGAAAATCTAAAGGAAAAGTCTAAACGAAACAAACTAACAAACAAAGTTTCTCTACTTTCACCACTTTCTAAATTGAATCTCCTCTTACACCGCCTTACGCCTCGAAACAAAAGCGAATAAAACGCACTTGTTATTCAGCAAACCCTATTCCACGACTACGAGAAGATCCAGAAACTTTTTGGATAAACGTTAGTATATGATAACTTACCCACATGAAAATATTAATATGCAATAAGTTAATCCGTTAAAATAATATATTTTCTTCGCAGCTCCGTCCAAAGTAGATACCTTAATTTTTGTTTCTAATTTGATTGCCCAAGTTTTTTTTGCTTAATATAATAGATATGATATGTACATACATATATATACTTGCATCATTTTTTCTGTAGAGGTTGTTTTTGGGATTTTGTAAGTAAGATCTGATATTGTTTTAAGTGCTTCACTACAGTACGGGCACAGGCAAAGAAACAGAACTCATAACCGGTTCGTTGCAATACGGTTCCAATCTCACAATTCCATACATTTAACCTACATTTACCTAACCAATTGTTGAACTCTGTGTTGCATATACCCGCACACTCCAACCTTGCTATACCCACTTGTGCGAATAAGAATGTGAATTTGCGTGCTGAAGATTGCAGAAATCTGACTGAATGTGTTCTTTAAAGAGATTAGAATCATGTTTGTTTTCCAAGGAGAAAAGAGATTGCAATTATCCAGTTCCAATGCATGGTTAAATGTGCTTCTAATAACAAATTTTTTTTTCTGTATTCCCTTCTTTTGAGACTTGATTTAGAAAGTGAAATTCACTTTCCATGATTGATAACATGTTCATAGTATTGGTAGAACATTGGCCCAGAGAAAAATTGCGTAAACCAGGCGTTGTTGATTTTTTAATAGCAGTAGCCATTTACGGTTAAAATTTATTGTATTGATGCATTAATGTGAAAAATGGAATGACAACAAATGACTATTTAATTTGTTTTCACGAGGTAACTGAATAGATTCTCATAACAGAATAAAAATTGAGGTACCTACTATCATTGAGTACACATAGAGAAATCAAGATTGTTTCAATCTCATCGAAGTAGATGTCGCTGAATGGAGTAAATATTATTGTCCTAATTCCCTTTAACGAAAATCACTCAAACCGAACCGAACAAAATTCGTCTGTAGACATTTGTATTTGTTTTTTTTTTCTCTGGGTCTTTTAACTCAAGAATAATTGCTACAAGAGTAAAAAAAACGAGCAGTTTTTGAAACTTACACATGATTTCTTTATAGGCGTTTTTCTTTTTTTAGCTCTGAGCAGAGCACTGAGCTATCAAAAATAGATCTGTGTTTCTTTTTTAGCTCCGAGCGCTCAGAGCGCTCAACTTGTGTTTCTTTTTCACCTTCATGCAGTTTTCATGTTATTTGACAGATTGTGAGTTGATTTCTCGTGATATGACAGTTAAGTGCTCAAGTGTGTTTCATAAATAAATCAGAGGTACTCTGCTCAGAGCTCACTGACAAGAAAAACGCCCTATGTGTATAAACTCAATGCTACTACTAACAACGTACTAAGAAAAACTTAAAGTAAATAGGTAGGTACCATTGACGTATTAGATATGGACCGCCAGTAGCCAACTTCACGCGTGTTCCAACATAACTAGGGGCGCCATCAACTACTAGCAGGGAATCTGCGTAGCAGTGCTACGCTTGTTTTAATTAATCATTTAATTTTAATATATTTAGGTGGAAATTGTAATCAAACTAGTTTTATTTTACAAAACATATCCACTCTACAGGACATTGAGTTACTTGTAAAATTAGTACACGTATTTAACACTAAAAGATGATGGCGTATTCTGGCTGCCTTTAGCTGGAACAACATTTTTTGTCCATTTGTATGAACATTTCAACCGACTGCAGGTTTCAGTTTGTGTCACTTTGTATTAAAACGTCAAAATTTATAATTTTTCAAAATTTTATCTGTGAATTTTTAAAAGATATAATTAAAAAAAAATATTAAGAATAAATAACTTTTAAAACATAAATCATTAAAATGTTTCTTTTGTTTTCAATCAATTTGTCAACAATGATAAAAAAATTGAGCTGTCATCCGCGAACTACTGACTTTGACACTGTTGTGCAGTCGAGAAAGATATATATCGTTGTTACCTAAAAAGTCCTAATGGTTTTCAAAATATTACATTTTTATAAATAAAAATTCCATAATTAATTTAATTTTTTTTTTAGAAAAGTTTTGAAAAAATTAAGTACCTACGCCATCATCGTTTGACTACCTAGACCTTTTTTAAAATAAAATAAAATTAAAAGCCGCTGAGTCGTTTACGAGAAAGTCAAAATTAAAAACAAACCGTTAAACCTATGTCAAGTACCGTTTTAACTGTTTTTTAAGAATAGCTGTGTCAATAGTCTAAAAGGCCTTTAGTGGCTTACTAAAGTGGCTCACTTATGTCAAGTTTTATTAAAATTGTTAGAGCCGTTTTCGAGAAAAACAAGTTTCTCGATAACAGTTTAATGGCGGGTACCGTTAGTTTAAGGTCTAGAACGAAAATTCGCAAAACCCCCTGACGGTCACCCAAAAAACTATATATCAAGTTTAAAGA
Source organism: Baccha elongata (assembly GCA_951217065.1). NCBI lineage: Eukaryota > Metazoa > Arthropoda > Insecta > Diptera > Syrphidae > Baccha > Baccha elongata. The sequence continues at coordinate 48,713,548 of OX578272.1, read as the reverse complement.
ACATCGCCCTAACCGTTTAGGCTGCAGGTGCCAAAAACAGACAGACAGACAGCCTTTCAAAGTTATTGATTTTTATACGTACGTAAAGTCGTAAGACAATAAATAAAATTTTAAATTTTTCAATATTTATATTTATAGAATAAAGTAATTAATAAAGTTAAGGATGTGTTGCTGCTGGTGGTTAAGAAAAGAAAAACGATAAAACATTTTATATTTTATATTTACTTGACAGCCGGTTACTACGCTTAAAATAGTAGGTCGTTGCCAGAGTGCCAACATTTCCCTTTTTTGTATTAAGGGACATAGACCTGTAGATAATCTGGAGTCTTTACAGTTTACCCACAAGGGGTTTGTTTAGGTTCCTGCTCTGGTGTTTGGAAAATTTCACTGGCTGCAGAATCGCCTGGCTCAACGATTGTTGACTGTCATTCGTTGGATCCTTTAGAAAATGATGTCATATTAGGTGATGATTTCATTGGTGTTGATGACGTTATTGGTGATGATGACGTCATTGGTAATGAAGTAATTGGTGATGATGGTGTTATTGTTGAGTTGCATTGTATTGGTTTTTCACATAAAACTGTGTTGTCTGACGCTGAACGGCTTCTTAAATGGTTTGTATGTGAGCAAATCAATTTGGTTTCATTATTATATTCCCCGAAAACATAGTCTGCCAACTTTTTTAATAATTTCTTCGAAGACCCAGAAATCCTTGTTGTTTTTTGTAAATTTTTGCAAATACTAAATCACCTGTTTGATATTCACGGTGTTTAGCTCCATGATGCCGGTTAAATAGTTGATTTTGTTTTTCATTATTTCTCGCATTTAAAGATGAATCAGTACAAGTTGGTTTTAAGAGATCGATAGTAGTAGAAATTCGTCTACCAATAAACACTTCAGCTGGTGATAATCCGTTCGGAGACTTCTGGTTGGGTGTTGATCTGTATGTCTGAAGAAATGTTTCTGAATTCTCCTCTGTCGTTCCCTTCTGCTAAAGTTTTTTTTTAACGCACGTTTAAGTGTATCGACAAAACGTTCAGCCTGCCCATTTGATTGTGGGTGATATGCTGCAGTTCTAAAATGATATATGGCTCTCGATTTAAAAAAAAATTCAAATTACATACTTATAAATTGTGTGCCGTTATCAGAAACAATTTGCTTACAATCTTCGAAACGGGAAAATATTTTCAGCAATTTATCAATCACTTGGAGAACACATCGATGACAACTATGTAGTACTTTTCTTGCAAGACCAGCAATATCCATGGATTCTTTCCATTGGAGCTTTTGGAATTGGCCATGATTGTAACGTAGTTTTAGTTGGGTATTTTGCTACACTCGCACAACTGTGACATTGTTTTACATAGTCTGCTACTTCTCCATTAATTTTTGGCCAATAAACATGCTTTCTTGCTACTGAAATCCTAAAAAAGTAAGTGCAATAGACAAAATTAATTTTAAATTAAATTCGAAAAGTAAATTTTTTATTATCAATTATACAATGATATACATTTTGTATGTATCTGTTCTTAAACCAATATTTATTTATTTTGTTTGAAGCTAAATAAATATCAACCCCTGCAGAAGCTGGAAAGTAACTAGCGAAACGTAGGATAAAATATGAATTAGTTGTTTCAATTAATAGCATTCATCTTGCTGATCATTTAAGCCCAAACACCATTAACTATAATTTTCAATATATGATCAAATAATATTACACATAGGAGTAAACCATTTTTGCTTCTTATTGTTTTATTGTACTATTAATACTAGAATGTCAGTTTTATTACTTGACAACAACAACAACAACAACAACAACAACAACAACAACAACAACTTCTTAAAGGTGCTACCACCAATTGTTTACGATTTTTATTATTCGTTTTAATTTTGGCTGGAGATATAGCTATTTCATGGAGTGCCAAGTCCTATCATCAGTCTCCTTATTAGTGCTACTGAGCTCTGATCCAATTTTATCTGATCCAATTTTCTACATGCACACCATAGGATTCGAACCCACGCATATCATATTTGCTCAGTCTTCGAATTCGTATGCACTACGCATTCCACCGCTTATGACGCATTCCACCTATAGACTACAATTCGTAGTACGTATCTTCTGTTTTTTTTTTTGGGGCACAATAGACCTTAAGGTCGCAGTGTATCTAACCCCACTATTAATTCATCTTCTGTTTTGGTAAAATTCAGTCCAACAAATTTCTTCGGATAGGAAGATGTATCGGACAGAAATCAATTTGATTTTGACAAGTATTTACAAAAAACAGTCGCCATACTTTAAACAAAAACGAAATAGTAGTTAAAATAAAAGAAAAGGAACACACAAAAAATGGTAACCTAACCTAAAATTATGCAATAAATCCTAACATCGATGGAAATAATCCTAACATTTAGGAGTTTCTCAAGCTGCGAGAGAGATAGTTGATCCTACGGTCGCCTGCCGGACTAACACACTTTTTGTTCAATCATAAAACCCATAAATGCTTGAATATGCGCGCTGTTATTTTATGTCGATCATATGACATAGCGCCCTGCGCATATTCATGCTGTTGCTGGTAAAATTGATATTTGAAAAACATTTAGGTCATCTCCATTATTAGTATAATTATCACGAAGATGAATGTTCTGTACATTAAGTAATTCTTTCTAATGGAATCCTACATAATTTAATCGTTCGGCTTCAATTTTGTCGTCCATGCCAACTGCGTAAGTGCGTACTGGTGAAATATAGTCTATACGGCATTTTGAAATATGACTATCTTCGTTTTGGCATACCTACAATGACTGTACGCATAATTCATAGCGCTAACATTTTTTTTTTAAGTTCACTTATTAAAAAATATGAGATATCACAATTTTGTGATTATCCGATGGCAATCGATCAAGTTCGGTTTTGAACAAACGTAGGTACTAAATGATTGAGCTCGTGTAAAATATGTAGAATTTGTTCAAACATCCGATATATCTCTTTTGTACCGATTTATTAACGTGGACTAAATGCTTGATCGGAAAACGACAAACGACTTCGAATAGCTCGGTTTCTTCGCATTCTTCGCATGTGGGCGGCAATTTTACAATGGATAGAGTACTTGCTTGTTAACCCAGAGGTTGTAAGTTCAATACCTTCTCGGGTACAAAGCATTTTTTTCAGCATACCTCCCAGCTTATGCTGGACGTCGCCCATGAGGTATGCAATGAAAAATAAAAATCAACTAGTTCTCTACCCATTGTACCAAAACAATTTTTCCTACATTTCTACTCCTTCATGCATTTCAAAAGCCAATGTGCCTTACGGACACATAGTTAAAAATATTATTATTATTACAATAGATCTTGTGAACTATCTTGTTCTTGTTCGATTTGCACAAAGTAATTTTATTTATGACAGCAAAGAAAAGCATGGAGAATCTGTTGATGGAAGAAGAGATGAGAAACACCTAGGTACTCGGAAAAATCATGAACAGAGCACCGTGAGGTCGAAGAGATGCACAGATTTTTTAACAAAAAAACAGTTGCGAAACTTCAACAGGAGAGTGCAAAAAACAACTACACTGCCCTAGAAAGTTGGGATGGTCAAAACACTGTAGTTGAAACGCAATCGATGTGAAACATATGCTATCGCCAACTTCGCAAAGGCCCTAGCTGCACTTTTATTTTTCGGAGATAAAGAATAAAACACTTAATCGTTTACCGCCATATAGAACATAAACATAGTTTATACATATAATATTCGCTATGTGCGTACTACATAATTTTATAAAATTGGGATAATAAAATTTTTCAAAGAGGGTTTTTTTTATTAATAGGTCTGCTATTGTATAGCGAATCGTTCTCAACTAAGATTATTATTCTATCTATCTAGTCTAGGACATACATATATATTTTACCAATATTAATTTTTCTGAAATTAAAATACATTTTTATTTGGTTTTTCAGATATAAAAATGAGTTTTTCTTCATTTCCCACTCATTATGCTACCAACATAACAACGAACCCAGTGGGTCAATTCACTACTTCTAAGTTTACACCTAACATACCTCAGGTAAATATATTTTAATTTTATATATAAAAATGGATGTGTGTTTGTATGTAAGTATGTAAGTATGTCTGTATGTTCCTTATAGACGCCAAAACGACTAAACGCATCTGGATGACATTTGGTACACAAATAGATTATAATATAGTCTGGAATACAAAATAGGCTACTTTTTATCCCGGAAAAATATACGGTTTCGTGGGATAATTTTTTTTTTCGTTTTTCACAGAGCAAGATATTTTTACTGTTTTTTGCTTAGTGGTTGTTAGGTCAGATAATGACATAGGCTGTTTTGTATCGCGAAAAAATGCATGGATCTGGATGAAATTTGGCACAGAGATAGATTTATAGTCTGGATTAAAAAAATCGTAAATTTTTCCGTGTTAAAAAATATCTTCGATGTATGTAAAGAAACAAAAAGAAGACGACGTATGCGCTGAATATTTAAAGAGTGTTCATATGAAAACGATCAACGAATGAACGAACAAATGAGATTTTAAACATTTTCACAATTATTTTCTTGACTAAAAAAACATCAATTGAAAGAGAATGAATTTCAAGATTTTAAATTTCTAAATAAAGCACTTTCATTCCTTAAGCTCTATTCGCCTTTCACAGACCTCTCATATTTTAACGAACAAATGGTTCGCTCGTGACTACCGTCGAACATAACTACATTTTTATTTTGTTTGTTTTGATTTAAAGCTAATAGTTTGTGTTTAAAAAATTACTTAACCTTTGAGACAGCGGTCAACACGGCCAATGAATTTGAAACAGCTGCTTTTAAAGTAGGAACTACAACAATACAGTTAATGCGTTTGGGGACAAGAGAAAAGACACAAAATATTTGAGAAAACTGAAAGTGCAGGAAACATCCAGCCTGCAAACAAATATTTCTGCTGCTGCAGTTTATCTCACTTAGTAAATCAGTTGGCACCATAAAGAAACGATTTACGGTTTTGTAAATACTAATAAAAAAAAACGATACTTTCGAAGAATTTGTCTGAAAGAGAAGGGTTGGGTACGAAAACCGGACTCTCAAAATCCCCACCATTGAAATCCCGATTAAAATCCAGATTCTTAAATCAAAGTGCCCTTTTGGAGTTAGGATTTTCTTGAAAAATTATGTGAACTTTCCTCTTGTTATTATGTGTAGAATGTTGATACAGTGACTTTAGTCTTCGTATTTCGTATTGTATTTCATATGTTGAAGCGTTTTGAAAGCTTAAACTTCACTTTAAAAGGTTTAAATGTTTATTTTAATGATTTTATGTGGAATGCCTTGGAAATAAAAAGTTGACTTTTTTCGGACTGAAGTTGCTTTTTTTCGGACCAAAGTTGCTTTTATCGAGACGAGTCTTTTAGTTGTGTGGTTTATTTTGATAGGGATTTCCTAAATAAAATAATTTTAAAACAATCTATTTGACGTGAACTTTGTTGTTAATAGTGCAATTTATGAATAACGTAACTACAGTGAATTGTTTGGATCGCATCTATAAAATATACACAACATAATCACAAAAAAAACTTCTTTGTTTCAACATCCTTGGGAAGAAAAAAAAGTAAACTTTTTCTATCAAATCTAAAAAAATTCAAGGAATTCGACATTAATTCAGCAAAATTCGATTTAAAATAATGTCGAATTCCTTGGATTTTCATATTTGATCGAAAAAGTTGACTTTTTTCTTTCCCATGGATGTTGAAACTACAAAGTTGCTTTTTTTCTGCGATTGTATTGTGTGTATTTTATAGACGCGATTTAAACAATTCACTGTAGTTCACTTTATTAACATATTACACAATTAACAACAAAATATACGTCCAATAGATTATTTTAAAATTGTTTTATTTGGGTAATCTATATTAAAATAAACCAAACTACACAATTAAAAGGCTTGTCTGACAGAAGAAATCAAATCTGTTAAAAACTATTATTAATACAATTAAGGTTTTAAATTTTTCTTTAAATTTTTGTTAAGTAATACGGTTTGTTTTTTAGTTCATTTCAGCGCCCGATGGAAGCTTACATTATGTTCGTAATGAGGGCAACACTTTTGTTGCTCCTAATGTTCCTCAACAAGGAACAGCCAATGAACAAATTCAACCTTTGCTTACAATTCCTATAACAGTACCTGGAGCCAAACCTGGTGACGCTCAGCAGATAGTTCACATTCAAGTTCTTAATCCAAACATCAACATTACTCCTGTTCACCAGGTACCATCGAAATATCAAATGGGGCCCATGCAATTACCAGTACAAAATCAGCAGCCTGGAGGAACTACAGTTCTCACTGTAGCATATAGTCCTCAAGACAATAAGTTTCTAACAAATACTTCATTTCCGGAAAATATGACAGTAGTGGCAGCTGTGCAACCACAAGATTTACACCTTTTGGCTCAAGCTCAAATTTCGCACACATCAAACAACAAACCGATGTCTTTAGAACAACCTGCCCTACACTCGAATGAACACTACCTGTATGCCTCCTAAGCAAATGTAATTTTTGTTTGTATTATTAAGCTTTGTTTTATGTTTCAGCGATGGAGTCTCTATAAAACAAGAACCAAATGAATGGGAAAATGTTGCAGTTGCAACAACTAATCAGAATAACAATGGAAACTTTCAACAGCAACAAAACTGTGGTACCACACAGTCTTCATCTGTGCCTTTGAATTTGCAGCCGTATTTGAAATTTAACTCTACTTCAGTGAAAGTAATTTTTAAAAAAATTATATTTCTTCAAAATTTTAATCAAATTCCGAATATTAAACAGTTTGAACCTGTTGAAACACCACCAGAAGAACCAGTAAAAACCAAAAGAAAAAGAAAAACTAAAAAGAAACCTCCAAAAGAAAAAACACCCAAACCTGGACAGGTTTTGATTGCAAAAGCATCTGATGGAACTACGTTATTTTGCTGTCCTGAATGTCAAATGGCTTATCCTGAAAAAGAGAATCTAGAACAACACTTGACTGAACATAAAATTGAAAGGAGGTTCGTAAATTGCTTTCTAAAAGATAAATTTTTTATTTCTATTATACGATTTAAGTGTTTATTAATTTTCAAAGAATATCACCCTTATTGCGACTATCAACCGATAGTTGATAAATATTGAAATTTGATGTTTGTAAACTTAATGGGACATATTCATAGCTGTTTTAAGAAAAACACGAGTTTATCCTATTTAAATTACATTGCTTGAACCCAGGTTAAGCAAAACTGTATTTTAAAAACAACTATAATTGTTCTTATGTTCACTTATAATTATCAGTTTCTTTTCGAACATTATTTCCAATGACCAAAGAGTTATAAAGAATTTTTAAATATTCGATTGATGGTAGGTAAAATAGCGGTTCTGTAAAAAACACCTGTTTCACAAGTAACCAATTAGCTCTAAAACGATGCGCCGTTTTGATAATTGGATTGATAGTCGTCAGTCATAATAACTGTGTATTTGTGATTGACATAAGATGCAAAAAGGTTAAATCGAGTAGGTTGGATCAACACAAGAAAATAAAGGGCACAACTGGGTCGCACAAACTTGCTCTTGGGGCAAGTTACTTTCGTGTTCACGACTGGAAAACTAATTTGACCTATAAAAAAAAAGAATTTCAGATTTTACATTTTAAAAATATTTTTCTTTAAAAAAAAATCTTTTAAAAACATTTTTATGAAATAAAAAATGATTTATATGAAAGACATCAATCACTTCAGTAAAAATTCAATTATATGAAACTTTATCAATATTGATAGTATTTTTTCTATAAAATGTTTGTTTCAGAATATTAAATTTCTTCGAAATCGGTGCATCCCTTCAAAAGATAATCCTAATAACAAAAAACGTTTCTATGGCAGGTACAATCAATTAGTTTGATTCTAAAAAAAAAACAGAAAATTTTATCGAAATTGTTCGTATTTTTTTTAAGAAAATAAGAATATCGGTTTTTGAAAAAAAAAACTTTGAATTTTTTTTCAAATTGTATTTTGCAGTATTATTTAGATTAAACAATAGTTTTAGAATATTAAATTTCGTAAAAATCGATGCTTCCGTTCAAAAGATATTCGAAGTTTTATCGAAATCGATCGTAGTTTTTTTTCGGGAAAAATGGAATTATCGGTTACGCTTATATCGTAGGTACCGTAATTTTCTGACCTAGGATATAAATCAAAATACGCCTGGTTATATAACTCTAAAAATTGACAATTCCATTTTTCTCGTAAAAAATACGATCGATTTTGATAAAATTTCGTGTGACTGATTTTTGTCCCAATAATGAAGTTTTTCGTTAGATATTTATTTTTAAAATCACCTTATTAACGGTTCCTGTCATATAAATGCTATAGAATCTCTGTTTTTACTGCGATTATTTATTATAGTTTCGTGTTAGGTATCTTAGCCAATGGTTAGTAGTCTGCCACAAGAGCAAGTTTGTCCGACCCAGTCGTGCCATTTATATTTTCTTGTCTTGATCAAACCTACTCGCTCAAGTCTTTTGTTGCATCATATTCCAATAACTCTGCGTAGGACAGTCGGTAGAAATTTTTGTCTCGCAACAGAACACTTATCTTATTTTATGATAGGACAATTTTTTTAGGTATAACACTTAAGGAGTTATAGAGTATAATAATTATTTTTTTTAAACTTTAAAAATTGTTCAAATTTTTCAAATTTTGAAAAAAAAAAGTATTAAGCTTTTACACGCTATGACACCTTACGTGAAAATAAAGTATATATTTTTTTGTCCGATAAGCCATTCTCTAACGTAGACCCTTATCGTTATTCCGCCATATTTTTAAATTCTAAAAGATTAGCCAACAATAACAAAATTGGAAGTGTATTCTGTTGCATTATGGAACCTAAATGTTGACTCTGCCGACTGGTCTAATCTATGTATACTAGCTGAAAACCCTTCGAAAACGACGTTGTAAATAAATTATTATTTCGTGAAGATTCTTGATTATTTGAATTCGGATAAGCTTGAATTTAACAACTTTTTGTGGTGTTTATCTCTGCTTATCAGAGATAAGTGTAGGTTCCAGTGAAGTAAGTTCGCTGCACCACTATACACACATATTTACACATACAGGGTGATTCACCTAAGGTGTGCCAAAAAGAAAAAACGAGTAGGTTGAATTGAACCAAGACAATTAAAAATCGTATGGGAGGGGGGGTCTATTTCCCCCCCTTTAGGCGGGAGGTCAATTTTCTAAAAAAATTACTTAAATCAGAAAACAAATTATTTAAAATCAACGGCGAATGATACAAAGCCATGTTATACCTTTTTGGAAAGCCAGAAAACTACTCTTTTATTTTATTTTTAAATTAAGTTGTTTTAGTAAACAGTTTTAAAAAAATTAAATTTCAAACTCAAAATTTTTTAAAAAATAATAAAAAAAAATTTAAACTAATTTGTTTCAAAATTTTATGTAATTAACTATTGTTTTTATTTTCAAAATTCAATTCTCTTATTAAGTTTTAGTCAAAAACAGAAAACCGGATGCCAAAATGTATTTTAGTTTTTGAGAAATATCAAGCTCATTTTTCAGCTCAGAACACAGCTCAGCTCATTCCAACTCAGCTCCCCTCAAATGACAGCTCAGCTCGTATGTGAGCTAGCTCACTTTTGAGCCAGCTTTTATTTGAGATAGCTCAAAGAAACAGTAATAAAAAACGCCTGTCGGCGCATGGATAATAATAAATATAAATAAAACAAATATAAATGCTTTTGCTACAATATTAGTTGTTCCAACATGTGACATGCAAACACGTTCGTCGTTACCAAGATATGGCGCTCCAAAAAAGGGGTAATTTTTTTTAAATTTAGCTAAAAAATTTAAGAAAAATGCAAATAATCTTCACCTAATCTTATGAAATCATGTTTGTATGTCACGTTACCGAGATATGGTGCTCAAAAAAGGCTAATTTTTCAATTTTCGCAAGCAATTTTTTTTTATACTTAGACGCCTTTGCCGTAAAACGTAAGAAAAAAAAATTATAGAGGAAAAACCGGAAAAGGCCAAACATTTTGTTAAACACTTCTAGATGTACAAAAAAATAGGTCACATGGTCCAGATCGTGGTTTTTTGGCGACCATTTTGAAAAAAATATCAGCTCAATTGGTCGGATTTTGTTTGACGGTATTTAGGGGTCAGATTTCAATTTTGTAAAACTTTTTTTGTTAGTTGTTTAAATGAAAACAAGGCACACTTTTCGATAAAACACATAATTTCTGAGATATTCAAAATACAAGTAAACGACTAAAAATTTCAATTATTTAAATTTTATTCCTCCCACAGTAGAGCACCAGTCCATATCACGTGTGAAGTTATATATTTCCTGAGTTTAGCTTTTGGGCTTTACTCAACACCCATACCATGATTCTGGAGTCATGACTCTTTTGAATCTGCATAAGTGCGAACGAGAGAAAAAATTCAAAAATATGAGATGGCAGATAAACAGCCCTGTGCGTCGTGGGCCAAGTTTTTAGTGAACCTTTTTTAGCGTTTCTTTAGTGCTGTTCGTAATTTTTCTATCACGCTTCATTCCTTTTCGCTTCTTGAAGAGTACACAACACATGCATGCTATGTTTACAAATTCCTTTTGTGCGAAGAGAATGGAAAATAGGACTGTCGAATAAGAGTCATGACTCTCAAATCCAAGGTGTAATAGCGACACGACGCACGGAATAGAAATCAAAGAGAAATTCGGCGATAGAGTCATGACTCCAGAATTATAGTTTAATAGCACACATAGTGGCTTCAAAAATAGTTGGTCACATGATGCAAGTCATGTTAGTTTGGCTTCCATTTTCATTTTTTTAGCTTTTTATAAAGCACACAATTTTTTTGTTTATGATCCCATCTTAATGAAATAAAATTATTAAAAAAAAAAATAAAAAAAAATAAAAAAAATCTTTATTTCATTAAGATCAGATCATAAACAAAAAAGTTGTGTGCTAGCTTTATATAAAGCTTTAATAAAAATAAAAAAATGGAAAATCACAAGAATCGCGAATAGCGAATATAAATAGCACATAATTCCATGGATAGTCTTGTTTGGTTATGCTATTATGCATGTGCTAACTTTATGCACCTAACACTAGAGTGCATTAACGTTTTTAGCTAAACAACACAAAACCTAAAATACGATGATACATCTTAGCATTAAAATTTTTGTAGTCACTCACATTTTGTTGTTGGTTAATTCACACTTCTTACGTTACTTTGAGTTATGGAGCTCAAGCTATGCAACCTAACTGCAGCATATAATCGTGCAGAAAACCTTTCAGAATATGTCTTTTAAACAAACTAAAATAAAGCTTATTAAAATTATTTGTCTTTCAGGTATATTTGCGACATTTGTGGGGCTGGTTTAAAACGTAAAGAACACTTGGAAAGACATAAATCTGGTCATAATCCTGACCGCCCTTATATATGTAGTATTTGTTTAAAAGGTTTTAAAAGAAAGGAACATTTAAACTTACATTTTGTAATACATAGTGGAGAGAAGAATGAGGTAATTTTTTATGGATTTTAAGTTATTTATTAATTTTCACATTTTGTTTAATTTGAAGATCTGCGGCGAGTGTGGAAAAGGATTCTACAGAAAAGATCATCTAAGAAAACACGCCAATTCACATGCAGCAAAACGGATAAAAGAAGAACTAAGCGCGAAATCAATAAGTGATATTGAGTTGGCAAACCAAATGAATTCGGCATCTGAAATTGTCAGTGACAATAATAATTGTTCAATTTCTATATCTATAGATGCCAATATGTCGGACAAACAAACTGAGACTCATACAATATCTTTATCACATTAATTAACAAAAAAAAATGTTTTATAGCTATGTAATAAAATATGGTTTGGGATCATTGTTATTTAAATTAAAATAACATTATATTTATTTTTACTAGGAACAATTTATACAGTAAACAAGTTATTAATATGCTGTTATATTTATAAGAAATAAAAAAAGTATTGTTACAGTTTGGGGTTAAGCAATTAAATAGCTGGTCTGGAAAAGACTACTCCGAATGGTTCGAGTATATGAATATTTGTAGTGCTTCCGTTCTTAGCAATGTTTTATTATCTCACTAATTTTTTCAATCATACATAGTTTTTTTTTTTGAAAAATAACATTCCAAAAAGCTTACATAATGTCATGTGCACAGAGCAAAGTTTACAATAGGAAAAAGTTTTTTTTGGTCATATTTTCTTGTTAAACAATTTTTTTTTTGTAACTATTGTTATAGTTATATCTATTCAAAACTGCACATTCCTTATTAAATTTTGTTATAAATTTCACGAAATAATGAAGCAATATATTTGTTAACATATCTTATTGAATTTTCTACTAAACTATATAATAGTTGGTATGCCTAAAAATATGTTGGATATGTACAATAGTTATTATGATGATAACTAATTATATAAATTTAATAGTAATATAGAAATTAACTTTTGAGCATTATAATTTTTTTAGAAAAGTAAAATAAAAAAATAAACATATATTTTTCTACTAAAAAATTAAAATCTGAAGGAATTTATAAAAATACATTGTAAGTAAATTTAGATATTTTAGATAACCTGTAAAATTTAAAATAAATTTAATTTAATTTTTGAAGCAAGTGGTTGGTTAAACTTTTAAATTTTTAAAACACATATTATATAACATGACAAATCGTTTTTATGTTTATCTTTTTTTTTTTTAATTTATACTGTTACTGTAATAATGAAGTTAAGTATTATTTTATTTATAGTTGTTTTAATAATAAAATCAATTTTAAACAAAATTGAGAATTTTATTTTTAAACGCATTGTTAAAGTTGTTTTTCTTTCGCGGTGCTAGTCCCTGGCCAATTAATAATATAACAAGTAGCAGTATTAACCGCTTCAGATTAGAACTTACTTCTTAGAGTGAATCATTGACCTATACTCTGTTCATTTGGTATTGGTACAAGCAGACAGACATTCAGCCCTAGTGAGGTATCCGTCGGAACGGGACGTTATCCAATAAGACTCAAAATCGCGATAATCAGAATATAATAATGGGTGGAATCGGCTAAGGTGATTTGTGATAAGTGACATTCAAAATCTACACTGGGATGATAGCTGAAACCATTTAGTTTATACACATATTGGAATCAAGATGGTTTCAAACTCACCGAAGTAGATGTCGCTAAATGAGCATAGTTCTCTTTAACGAAAAATACTTAACCGAACCGAACAAAATTCTTTTGCATACATTTGTATTTGTTTTTCTTTATTTCTCTTGCCTTTTTTAACTCAAGAATAATTGCTACAAAGAGAAAAAAAACAAGTCGATAGTAACGACATCCGACGAGCAAAGTTTGAAACTTACACATGATTTTTCTATGTGTATAAACTCAATGCTAAAACCCAATCACTAAAATATTGACATTTCCTGTTTTTTTTTTTGCAATGTAACTAGAGTACACAAACGCATAGGAAATATAATAAGATTTGGCAATCAATTATCATCTTACGCGATCCCAACCCAGAACTCAAGTCAGCATGCATTGGGTGGAATCGTGTAAGATGATAGTTGGTTGTGATCACATCGAGATTTCCGTTTTCGTAAGGTCATCACATCCAGTTATTCAACTCAATTCTCAGTTCTCGGGCAAGATAGGGTCACAGATATGACCCAGTTAAAATGTGCGCTCTGCCGAGGCTCCGGGCACCCCGCAAACTATCGAGGATGTCCGAAGTTTCAGGAGATAAAGCAAAACAAAGCCCAAAAGAAAACAGTTGAGGTGAGACGCCCTGAAGTACGCCAGACAACAATTTCCGTCAATCCCGCAATTTCCTACGCCCAAATGGCGTCTGGAAAGGGAAAAACGGTACAGCCGCAACCACAGGTAGCCAAACAGGTCCAAGTGCCTACGGCTCCTGTGCCAGAGGCAGATCTGATGCAGGTGTTGCTGACCATTCATGGTCAGTTAACCGACGTGCAAAAACAGATCAGGGAGCAGGCGGCTAGGGTGGATTACCTCTACTCTATTCTGCCGGCAACGCGAAATGGTTAAAGGCGCGCTGCCTGAGCGACCCTTTAAGATCCTAGCTGTGAATGTAAATTCGCTGATTAGGACCGAACGTAGAGCAAACCTCTTTCATTTGCTGCAAGACCAAAGTCCTGATGTGTTTATGGCTAGCGAAACTAAGCTAAACCAGACACACAAACTGACTAATAAAAATTACAATATCGTAAGAAGGGATCGGCCCAACTCCTCACAAGGGGGTGGGGTCGCAATCTTCATACGAAAGGGTATTAATCATAAAGTTATATATAATAGTGAAGTGCGAAGATTCGGGTTGCTAGAAGCCTGCATCGTTTGCATTCCTCTCCAGCAGGGGAAAAGAATGTACGCAATCGCGGTGTACGCACCTGACGCACCTCAGCCAGCTAATTTTATCGCAGAGCTCGAAAAACTTTTCGAATGCTTAAGACTGAACTTGGATGAGAATTATTATCTCATGGCAGGGGACTTAAACGCCAAACATGTAGATTGGGGAAACCAAATTCAAAATCCTAGAGGGAACCATCTTTTTAATTGGATGGGTCGATACAGTGTTGAGTGTAGGATCGACCTTCTGGCTACAGATAGACCGTCATTTCCGAGAAGTGGTAGTTTTCTGGATCTTTTACTGCTTGACACACGACTTGTTATAACTGACGCAACAAATCAACAGACAAGAAACTGTTTACGAACAATTGAATACGACAGTGATCACTGCGGACTTGCCACCGTAATACAGCTTCCGAGCGACCTTGTGGAGTTGGATGAGTATGTGCCTGTGCACTCTTACAATTTCAGTAAGACGCGTTGGCCACGCTTCTCCAACGCCTTGGCAAGAGAAATACGTTCCGATGACATTTCTCCACCAAATGACAGAAACCTGACGAACGTCGAGATCGACGGGTTCCTGACTCAAATGGATACGACTATAAAACGAACAATAGACAGAACAATCCCAAAATATAAGGAACAAGACCCTACTGGTTTATACAAGAATGCGACAATCGACGCACTACACCGACAAAAAAGTGGACTGCTGACTAGATTGAAACTTCTGTACAGACGTTTCACGGACACACGTGATCTGGAGATTAGGACATTGAAGTCGTCGATCAAAAACATTAACGTTCTGATTAGACAAAACTATAGATTATCTATTAATTTATATTGGGATAACAGAATTCGGGTCGTTAATTCTAGCGACCCTAGTATGTTTCCCCAAATAAATAAGATATTTAGAAGAAATGATCAAAACGATCTTCCATGTCTTAAACTCCAGAGGACAACAGATAACGAAGACGTACTAACGATTGCGGGAATTGATCCGGAAGGTGCCGTTTTCGATGATAATTATTATATTATAGAAGATCCTCAGGAAAAGGTAGAGGCTGTAGGGGCTGCTTTCCAGCAAGTGTATAAGGTGAATGCTAGCATTCGTCCGAATCATGACCTGGAGAACAGAGCCTTACTGCACAACTTCTACCTTGGAAATTACATAACGCAATGGCGATCTGAGAATACTGGTTTCACCGGGTTCAATGACGAAAATTTGGCAAACGCCACCATCGCCGAGCGAAATGGACCCAGTTCATTGTTAATTTCGAAGGTAGAACTTCAGTTAATTTTTCAAACATTAAAGAAAAAGAAATCTGCGGGGGTCGATGGTATACCCAACATTGTGTTACGACATCTCCCTGAGGAAGCCATAGACATTTATACCACACTGTTCAACAACGCATTGAATAATGCATATTATCCAGTGAGTTGGAAGACAGCTGTAGTCCATCCTCTCCCCAAAAAGGGAAAGGACAGCTCCAATCCGGCAAATCTTCGGTCGATAAGTCTTCTTCCAAGTATCAGTAAGGTATTCGAAAAGATTCTCAATAGAGCTCTGTTCAAGTGGGCTGAGGACAAGAATATTATTCCAGACAATCAGTTTGGCTTTAAGGCGGGGCATGACACTATTCATGCCGCGTCTAAGTTAGTTTCTGATGTTCAATGGAACAAAGCAAAAAATCAATGCACGGGTGCCGTTCTGGTTGATTTAGAGAAGGCTTTCGACACCGTATGGTTAGAGGGTCTTTATCTAAAATTAACTAGATTTGGCATAAGTAAACCACTGTTATATATGCTTCATGACATGCTCAATGGTAGAAAGTTTGTTGTCAAAAGTGGCAATGTAACTTCCACCACAACTTTTGATATTAAAAACGGTCTACAGCAAGGAGCTGTGAACTCGCCGATTCTTTTTAGTATTTACACCAGCGATCTGATAGGTAGTCTCACTCATGCGATTGCGTATGCCGATGACCTTGTAGCGTACAGGACGGGTCCAAAAGTTGAAGTCATCAGAATTCTCTTGCAGCGTGACTTCGACAAGATTCAGCGATATTGTGATGACTGGAAGTTAAAAATAACCTTTCAAAAATCAGAAACTATCCTGTTTAGAACCCCTTTGTCTAAGGCTTCTAGGGATACAAGAAAGAACTGGAGAAATCTAGTGATCGTTGGACCAAGTGGACATCAACTGGCGAGTAAAGATGTAGTAAAGTACCTTGGTATCTGGCTAGATCAGTATCTATATTTCAATCGACATATAGATGCTGCTCTGGCCAGAGCTAGGGGAGCGTTTGCTCTGACAAGACGGTTGTTTTATAGCAGCCGCTATATGCTGCTGGTGGCTGTTCTAGTTTTAAGTTATTTTAAGTATTTTTAAGTAATTTTAAGTTATGTACGTATATTTACGTATATTTTAGTTTTATTTAGGTTAATTTAGTTTTATTTAGGTAAAGGGTAGTTTTAAGTTTTTAAATAAATAAAAATAATGTCATGGAAAACAAGTTTTTAAAGAATTTTCTTGTTTAGGTTTAAGTTATATTGAATTTTAAATTTAAACTAGTCTTTACGCCGAAAGGCATTTTTAAATATAGTTATAGTATAATTTAGAGCGCCCGTATGGGGCCAGTAAGTTAGTTAAGTTAATATGTAAGCTAGTTGTTTAAGATTTTTTGTCTAGCATTAAGATATATAATATAAGAAAATGGAAAAATAAAAAATGAATTAAAATGCAAATGCAACTCAATTCAACCTGTTCACGTTATTTAAGTTTTCTGGATCGGCAATCGCAATTCTACCATTGTAAGCTCAACTCATCTGTGGCTATCCCTTTATTAGTCCAGTCACCTTAGAATTTATCACAAATGAATAACAAGTTGAAACCTCTTTCAACAAATTTCTTTTGGTTAGTAAAAATAGGGAGAAAGTCTACCGCTTTTTTTGAAATCATAAATGGTTTTTTATCAAAAACAAAATTAATTTTTTTATTAAAAAAAAATTTGTAGAACTGAAAATTTGCAACAAAAAAACAAAGGGTGGTATGCAGAATGCTTTATCTCAGTCTCAAATCTCATT
The DNA here is from genome assembly GCA_951217065.1 of Baccha elongata. Classification (NCBI taxonomy): domain Eukaryota; kingdom Metazoa; phylum Arthropoda; class Insecta; order Diptera; family Syrphidae; genus Baccha; species Baccha elongata. The sequence goes on along the minus strand of OX578272.1, from coordinate 48,696,037 downwards.
TCTCTGAGCTTAAACTCTCATTTTTCTGAGCTCATGCCAGTTTTTGTATAAAAAGTAAAATTATTTTGCATACGAAAGCCGACTTTAGATTTGAGACAGAGAAGATTTTGCATACAACCCAAACTGTGACTTGATACTTAGGAATTATCGTTAATTAGTTATGCATATCCGTTTTTCCTGGATGCCACTTTTTTAAACTGTTAAAAAATTAAATATTTTTTTTCGGCTATTTGCAGTGCAGTTAATGTATTCCAAGAATTCATAGAAATTCATATCGAAGAATCAGATTTTTAAAACCTGAATTGTTTCTATGATTTTTAAATAATTCAAATAATTTTTGTTTTTTTGTTGCGGTTTTATCCACTTAAACGTCCCGTGATACGGTTAAAACTATACTTTTTAAATAGGAAATTAAATTTGCAACAATAAATATTAACACAATTTTTGTATGTACGACAAAAATTATTGCCCAACTAGCCCATTAAGTTATTATCATTTTATTGAAAATAAAGACTTTGGAGTAGGGGAGAGGTCGGAACATGAGGAAACTTGATGCCAACCCCGGATTTGTATTCACCACACATGGGTCTCTTTCATTAGAGTAAGCGAGAGGAGAGCATATCAATCGAACAATTTCAACGTTCTCTTTGTCTTGCATTTTTAAGACGCATTTAAAATTTATTTGGAACAAAATGGAACTTTAGTTTATTGGCTCTTTTAAAACTGAAAGTGGTTGGTGCAAATGAAAAATACCATTCTAAGATTTAACAACCCAATAAATATTTAAAGGTGCTTGGGGAAACTGGCCATTAGACCATTATTATTCTGAGCGCCTCATATATAGATAAATATATAGGTATCTAATCCATATAGGTACAAATGTCTCACTGTTAGTTCTTTGCATCTGCTCAGTGTTCAGTTTTTGTAATTTCCAAGAAAAAAAAAATTGCACGAAAAACTGGCAAGGCTTTCGTAGTTTTCTGTTCATAGAACAAAAGTGCACATAATAAAGAGCATATGAAAAAAAAATGGTTCATCTACCTGCAAATCGCAAGTTGTTATACAAATTTTCGCAACACTACAAAAAATGGTTTTGCCCTTTTTTTCGGTCTTTATTTACTGAAAGCAACCGCACAACGGGACATTGTTCGGAGTAGGAACAAACACAATTAAAAAGAACTAATATTGCTGGCATCGAAATATCTGTGTGTGTTATGGGGAAGCAGAAAAATTTAATGTCTCACTGTTCGTACTGTCTCACTGTTTCAACCCCTCTCCTACCTTTATTCGATCACAATTCAATGCTTTTATTAATTGCATAAAAACAATAGAAACAAAAGAATTAAAACAATAGAAACAAAAGAATTAAGCTTAATTTATCGTTAGGCTATTTTCGTCTTGTTTTTATGAAGAGGCATATTTCTCAAAACTTTCTTGACAGCCCAAGAGTTGTAAAAAAATACCCGGGTTTTTCGGTTCTCAGAAAACGCACAAGGGTTGGTTTCGTGTTGTTGACGAAATGAAAGAAACAAAAAATATTTGTTTTCAAAAATTAAAACTTGAAATTTTTTGGTTTTGATAGGTACATTCCAAAACATAAAACAATTACATTTTGTTTTATTTGTATGTTTTCTATTTGTTCTCATTAAAATACATAAATCTATAATTTCTTGTATTTGCCTTGCAAAAGTAAAATAAAATATTCAATCCAGCAAACGATTTTAAACATACATGTCAATTTGTTTACCTCAACTCGCCCCAGCAAAAAACTTGAGCTACTTCAGGGCGAGTTGAGGGCGACCCTAGGTCTGAATAAACACAGAATTTGTGCACCAGAGCGGATTGAGGTTTTTCAAAATACCTACGCTTTGGGGTGACTTCAGGGCGACCCCAGGGCGACTCCAGAAATGGAGTTAAAATCCCTTGAACCCGCGAAGCGGGTCACCTAGGTTCTGTTGAATAAAGAAACTACTGACACAACACAGGCCCCTGCCAGACGACTGGACATACCCTAAAGGGAGCAACGAAGTTGTGTGATTGGGACTGACTGCAGAAAGATAGTAGAAATCACTTGAAACCGCAAAGCGGGCTACAAAGTAATACAAAAAAATATTTAAATCGATGTCTCCTGGGGCTAAATTCTGCAAGCGCACGACAAAATGTGTACACAGACTCATTCTGACTCCGCAAATGTGCCTGTGAGTTTCTTGTGTCACTTTTTGAATAAAATTTTTCACCTGATAACAGAGCGTGAGCATAAAATATTTAAAATAACAAAAATAAACAAAAAACAATACTGAAAAATTCAGTTCACTAGACAATAAACAAAATTTATTCAGCGCTCTCAAATACAAAACATTTTGCGGAATCTCGTGAATAAGCATTTGTGCAAACGGGAGCCCCTGGTAGGCTCTTTTTGTCCACATCTCATAACATACCTAGTTGAGGAGATTTAATTTTAATATCTATAGAATAAGTATTAACACATTCTTTACCCTCGAAACTATGAATAAAATGTTTTGTTTAAGAAAATTAAATTTTTAATTTTTATACAATTTTTTTACATTATAGAATGTGTTATTCTATAGATATTAAAATTGAATCTCCTCAATAGGTATGTTATGTGACGTGGGTAAAAGGAACCTACCAGGAGAAATCGATTTCAATATTTTTCGTATTCAACAGTACCTAGGGTAGCTCGCTTGGCGGGTTCAAGGGATTTTAAGTCCCTTTCTGTATTCCAGTTCAGACTTTCGGATTAAATATCACATGTGCTAGGGATAAAAATAAGACTAATTATTTTCGTTATCAAATGACGTACATAAGTATTTTTGTCGCTAGCTCTTAGACTAAATAGTTCAGTAAAATTAGTAAAAAAATGAACAAATATCTGCAAAAAATACTGTAGTCGAGATCATACTTTTGTATTAAAGAGTACAATTTTTAGAGTTTAATTAAATCCACAAAGTTCACGAAAAAAAAAATGATAAAGGCGTTAACACGATTTGTTCGACATCTGTTGGTCGTATTATTAATAATTTAGTTTTTTTTTTAGGAAAAATTTTATGAGGAAAAATATTTTCTACAACTTTGTCTCAAAAATATTTTTGACAGATCTTTCACATAAAAAGTTATTGGCGATGGAAATCATTTTTAGCGATTATCTCGCCTCCCGTTGAAAATTTGAATTTGTAGTAGCAAATCACTCATGCGAAATTTTATCAAAATTAATCGTATGTTTTTCGAAAAAAATTGGATTTTTGTTTACGGTTATATGGCAGGTACCATTGCTTTTTTATGCTAGAACAAAATTGCAATTTCTTCTCTAGGGAATGGTCTATAATACCAAATTTGAAGCCAATCGGTGCAGCCTTTTAAGGCTGTAGGTACTTATACAGCCAGACTGACAGACAGACAGAACTTCCAGACCCACTTTTTTCGACTTCGCTATCATCGTAATGTCTTGTTTGATGGTTATCTCAAATCTTTTTTTATTATGCAGCAAACATCTAATTTTACTTGCAATTATACATAGGTACCTACTATAAGGCAAGTTATGAATTCGTGCAAAAAAAAAGTTTTGAGGTAACAATCAAACATGACATTACGATGATAGTGAAGTCGAAAAAAGTGGGTTTGTCTGTCAGTCTGTCAGTCATTCGCACCTGCAGTCTAAACTGTTGGTCTCTAGGCCTAAAACTAACAGACCTGCCATATAGGTAACGGTTATAAAAAAGCTGAAAGGCCCTAACGATTTTGATTAAACTTCACATGAGTGATACGGTATCAAAAGCCTTTTAATTGATTCAAACCATTATTCATAAAAAAAAATAGTTTTAACGGTAACTGCCATATAAAGGTTACTTTAAATTTTTAATGTATTGTAAACCACTCAGCGCATCTTTACCAAATTTTATATTTAAAAATACCTAGATAGACGAAAGATAATGGCGTACTTAATTTTTTAATAACTTTTAAAAAAAAAATTTATGAATTAAAGAATTTTTTTTATCAAAATTTAACACATATTTTGAAAACCAATTGATGAAATTTAAAAAAAAAAAATTTCTGCATAAATACGAGTACCTATTATTAATTTTCTGAAACTCGACTCTCAAAATGGTAGGTACCTAATCTTTAAAATAAAAATATAATCTCGACTACAGTAGGTAGGTATTATTTTTTGTAAGTTTTAGTTTATTTTACTGGTCTATAAAACTTTTGGCCATAGTGCTTCCACGATAGCGGTAAACTTCTTCAACAATGACTTCGCATACCGCATTAAATTACCTTAAACTTTTTTATGGATTAAAAATGTGCTTAAGGTTCAAAATGCTTACAAAACTTTAACAACATTTTACCCATAACTTGATGATTTGTCTTTACAAAACAATTTCCTAATACCTACCTATTTAACTTAAATTAAGTAGATACTTAGGTATGTAGCTGTGTAGGTACTTATTTACCTGGATGTATCTACCCTACAAAGTTTAATAAACTTAATAGGCACCTATTTATCAATTTGTGGTTGGCAATGAAAGAAAATACACCAATCTACTTTCAACAGATTTGATATTAAAGAAACATCCACCTACCTATACTGTTATTAAACAGAAGCAAAAGTGTGATTCACTTAATCATACTAAAACGAATTTTCTTGCAAAAATCAACATGAATTTCTCTGCAAATTCAAGACCCAGAGTGTAATGAAAGACTGCGAGTATCTCAAGCATTTGATGGGAAGTCATATAACATACATAGTTATTCACATTATAATAAACAACCTTGATATTCATTTGGGAAAGTCATGCAACAAGAAATTTAGTGGAGATGGCGACGCACAAACTTTGGTTACCACGGAGTAGGTAGATACAGACCATGAAAAACATAATCTAATAAACCATCACGCTCTCGTGTTTTTGGTTTCTTTTTTCAGTGTTAATTAACTCATCTCCTAAGATACATTGTACCTACTAAACCAACAGATGTATACCTACAAATAAAACATGAAAGAAGCCAGTATGAATTCATACTTTTTTCCGTTTGTACATAAATTATATAAAAAGGTACTAGTATCTATACAACCAATTAAAATCTATTTCCCTCTAACAATCAAATAAGGTCTAAGAGTTATGTAGGTACAAAGGTACTTATTAAATGAAAGAAATTCCCAATCACATTGGTTGTTATAGGTAAATATAAATAAAATGCACGACTCGGTCGCACGAACTTGCGACCGAACTTGCAAACTGTGGGATTTCGAAAAATTAAATCAGCATTATTAATTAAAAAAACAAACTGTAATTTTAAGTCTTATTTCCGAGTTAACTGTCTTTAAGTCTTAAGTCTTATTTCCGAGTTAAAGCCAAAAGGCGAGCCCGGCCCTGGCCAGGTCTCGCCTTCTGGCATTCGGAATAACCTAAATGTGCTGTCAAACAAAAAGATAAAGGATTTTAAATTCGGATTTCTCCTCTAAGGAATAAAAAAAAAGTACTACACACGAAGATTGAAGAAAATCCGACCTGCAGATCGGGGCACAGACAACCGCACATCCGCCATCCGCACATACGCACAGACAGACCGACGGAACGCATGACGAAACCTCCTTTTTTGGTCTTTATCGTAATGTCATGTTTGATTAAAACCTCGACATTTTTTTTTCACGAACTTGAAAGTAAAAATCACACCAACGTAAAGCCAATTATTTACTGTCCCAGTTGGTTCCAAAACATTATAGTAATATTTACATTAATTAGTTTTCTTGAAAATTGAATTGAACGCAAAAACACGAACAAATTAAGATGGCGGCTGCTGGACAAGACCAAATTTCTCACAAACTCAGTTTTTTACCCATAATCAACCCCCCAACAAAACTGCATTCAAACTTGGGGACCTACCAAACTTTTCCCCATTGACTGTACTATTGTAGCTATCATAAAACCGTTGTTTTGCCAAAAAATGTCTAGTGATACTAAAGTCTTCTACTTGGTTGATTATTTTGCAACCGTGATCTTCCTATCCTAGTAGGTATAGTTCACATTAGCTTTTTGTCAAAAAAGTTATGTAAGCTGATCTAGAATCTTTTAAATTGCGTAATGACAAGGAAACGTCATCTGAGCCCAGAAGCTAGCACCCGGGAGAAATGCTATTTCTCTTGGGTTATAGTTATTTATGCACTCAATAACCTGATTTCAAAAGTTAATTTTCTTTAAGGGAATTCAATGCACTATACACCGCTTTCTAAAAGATTTATTGTTCTTATATGCATTCTACAACCCAATTTCTTCAAGGAAATTTTATTCTCTATAACTTGAAGAAGATTTTTATTTTTTTGAAAATCAATTATCGCAAACCTTGTTGCTTAACTTCAGAGCGAGAGAAATAAATAAAGAATATTACCCCTCAGAGAAATACATAACTTTACAGGAAATAACTTTACATATGGGAAGAAAATGTCACCTGTTGGGGAAAAGAATTACACTTCTTCTATATTTGGTTTTAGTCAAATTCAAACGAAAAATTCAAAAATAAAAGATTTGAAAAAAAAGTGTAACATATAACTCGTAAAAATATGAAATAAAGACATTTTAGCACAAATCCATTTTGTATCCTAAAAATTGAATATAACTAAACGTCATAAAAAGAATCTTCCGATTCAACTTGAAATTTTGTTCACATATTTTTGTTTTTCGTGCATTCTTCGAAAAACTCAAGTTTTAATGCTGAGTGAACGTTGTCAGATTTAAAGAAATTTTTTTATAGTGTTGTACTCAAGTGTGCCATGAGTGGTATCGCAACGGACCTATCTGTGGTCTAAGTGTGTCAGTAGTCTTCCTGACAGCCACATAAACCAAACTCACTCGAGTGTGCAACTTAATACTATTATTTTTTTAATCCTGCCACTATTGAATATAAAAAAATCCAGCCCGGGTACATAAGGGTACAAATACCTTACAGACTTTCCAAATTGTTACTACAAGAAAAACACTAATTATTTTTGGAAAATATTGTCCAAAATAATTTTAAAACTACTTGCATAATGTCTTATAGTTGAATAAATACAACATTTACTACTATTAACCAAATCCATTATTTAAATACTGCAGTCTCTTACTAAACATAGGAGTTATATAATGTTAAGTGAATTCTCCAATTGAAAAATTTATTTTTTCCTCTGCTTATAAATTGTCTTTTTATCTCGGTATTTTATCAATGTTGAATGTTTAACATACATATTTTGCATTTTCAGATATTTTAAGGTATTGTTAGCAATGTATGATTAGTTTTCTATTGAAATAGAAAAACGACATTTGTCCACCTATCTTGTTCTACGCGAAACACTGTGGAACGCTACAAAAAAAAACAAACTGATTATCTGTTTATCTGTTCTGACGAACTCGTGCGTCTTCTGATGAAGAAAACGCATGCATCATTGACGTATTAGGTATGGACCGCCAGTAGCCATCTTCACGCGTGTTCAAACCTAACTAGGGGCGCCATCAAGTACTAGCAGGAAATCTGCGTAGCAGTGATATGATTTCTTTAATTAATTATTTACTATTGAAATATTTTGGTGGAAATTATTATCAAACTACTTTTATTTTACAAAACACATCCACTCTTTATGCCATGAGTTACCTACAGATGAATATATTATTGTTTTCAATTAAATTCTAATGGCGAAATTAGTACACGGATTTAACACTTAAAGATGATGGCGTTTTTAGACTTTCTTTAGCTGTAACAACTTTTCTTGGATGTTTGAATGAAAATTTCAACCGACTGGTGATCCATAACTAGTACGTCAATGGCGTGCACTGTAACCGGTTTCATAAGAACCTCTACAACCCCTTTTAAGCTATTCAATGACTGGACTATTGTTATTAATGAAACAACCATTGATTGAAAAAAATAAACATTTATTAAAAAAAACTAATAAAATTTTACTTCTCTAGACTTTCTATCAGCGAACTCTTTTATAAAGTTATCGCAAAGTCGATATTTTAAGCATTTTCAAAAATTTGTCAATCCAGATTGGGATATTGTCGATCGCAGATAGGTTTTTATCAGCATAAGCTTAGAAATATCCCTCTCCCCACTAGCAATCGTTACAGGTATAATCAATAATACTCGCAAAGCTATCCATACATTTGGATACAATTCTTGTAAGTTACGATCTTTGATAAAGTTTAAAAAAAACCAGGACTAACCACATTCTGATCAGGAAAAAACGATTTCAGACTTAGGTGTTCATCACACAACATATACAACCATCTAAATCCGATTTAGAGTTTACAGTTAATTTTAAATTGAGATCACCACAAAGTTTAGCAAGGTCGGGGTTTTCCGGAATTAGTTTTATATTGTACAAAAAAGACCAAGATCCCGAGTACTCATATAACTGTTCAAAACTTTTATTAACTAAAATTAATGAAGCGTCCAAAAGACAGCTAAGATTTAATCTACTCATAGACAGCAAACATTTGGTGCGTTTCAGGTCTATAGACTATACAGGGTGAGTCATGAGCAATGCGACAAAATGCTAGGGCGTGTAGGTTGCGTTGAGACAAGAAAAAAATCGTACGGAAGGGGGGGTCTATTCCCCTCCGTTTAGCCGGGAGGGGCAATTTTCGAAAAAAACTGACTTAAAATGGGAAAAAAATTATTTAAAATCAACGGCTTCATTCACAATGCTGTGCGATACGTTTTTGAAAAGCCAATAACTTTTTCTTTCATTCTGTGTTTAAATAAATCTATTCTAAGAAACAGTTTTTGAAATATTAATTTTCAAAATCAAAATTTTGAAAAAAAAAAAATTGAAAAAAAAATTTCAAATTCATTTTTTTCAAAATTTTACGTAATTAAGTGCTAATTTTAATTTCAAAGTTCAATGTTGTTATTAATTTTAAGTCTAAATAAGAAAACCGGATGCAAAAATTTTATGTCGTTCTCAAGAAATTAAAAAAAAACCAAAACCACCTTTTTCTAAGAAAAACATTTATTTTTATTGTAACGAAGCAATTTAAGAAGCATTAATCTTAGTTTTTTTAGTTTTTTGTATTCCTTTTATTTTTACTATGTTTTTTATTGGAAGTACTTATAAAAAATTCTCGATATGATCTCCATTGTTTAGAAGGCATAGATTATATCTCCTTGTAATGGCTTCACATAAGTTTATGCTTGACAAATTTTCCTGCAATTTGACCCCAGCGACTTCAATTCATTCCTTCAGTTGTTCCAATGATACTATTTCCACTTCGTAAACATAATTCTTCATAAATCCCCATGCATAGAAATCTAGGGGAGTTAAATCTGATGACCTAGGTGGCCATTCCGTGGGGCCCCTTCTTCCGATCCAACGGTCACTAAAATGATCATCCAGCCAGTTTCTCACCTGTAAGCTGTAGTGTGCTGGAGCACCATCTTGTTGGTAGATTAAAGTAACTGCTATAACCAATGGAACGTTGTCTAATAAATCGGGTAAAAGGTCTCGTAGGAATTGCAGGTATGATTCTCCATTAATAATGGAATAATGGAATGCGGGCAGGCCAAGGCAAAAATATTGACAGGTCAGTTTTCAGAAGTTATCACTGAAAATAATATTAATCCAGGGTTATTCCAATACTATTTAATTTCATTACGTTCTCATAAAACTCCAATTAAAAAAAAAGTAAAAAAAACTAAGATTAATGCTAAATAAATAAATAAATTGCTTCGTTACAATAAAAATAAATGTTTTTCTTAGAAAAAGGTGGTTTTGGTTTTTTTTTAATTTCTTGAGAACGACATAAAATTTTTGCATCCGGTTTTCTTATTTAGACTTAAAATTAATAACAACATTGAATTTTGAAATTAAAATTAGCACTTAATTACGTAAAATTTTGAAAAAAATGAATTTGAAATTTTTTTTTCAATTTTTTTTTTTCAAAATTTTGACTTTGAAAATTAATATTTTAAAAACTATTTCTTAGAATAGATTTATTTAAACACAGAATGAAAGAAAAAGTTATTGGCTTTTCAAAAACGTATCGCACAGCATTGTGAATGAAGCCGTTGATTTTAAATAATTTTTTTCCCATTTTGAGTCAGTTTTTTCGAAAATTGCCCCTCCCGGCTAAACGGAGGGGAATAGACCCCCCCTCCCATACGATTTTTTTCTTGTCTCAACGCAACCTACACGCCCTAGCATTTTGTCGCATTGCTCATGACTCACCCTGTATATAAGCAGGTAGAAGTTTATGTACTGATACAACCAGACTGACAGACAAACAGAATTTCCAGACCCACTTTTTTGACTAATGTTATGTTTGATTGTTATCTGAAACAATTTTTATTACTAATGCATACCCCCATAGTACCTACCTACCTAACTACATTCGCAAGCAAAAATTTAACTTAAGGATATTTTGTTTTATATTATTTGTTGTTCCTGGTGCACCGATTCCCAAGTTTATTTAACAAGTAAAACAATTTTTACAAACTACTTCAGCTTAGTAAATACATAGTTACCCTATAGGTAATTGCATTGTGAATAGATGAACAACATTAATCTCCCTCGCACTCTCATTTTTATGCTTATCGGCAATAATAAATGTTAATGAATACAAACATATTAAGTAAGAAATCACTATATACATACATATACTTTTAAAATTAAATCAAACCTGACTTGTATTTTGATAGACTAATACTTTCTTCGGTAGGTTTGTACTTATTGAATTTAGCCAGACAATCGACAATCAATAAACTAAAATTATCGAAAGCAAAACCTTACCATAAGTACATACTATTTTCTACTTCCAAGCCATTCAATTAACAAACCCTTTGCCTTTGTCATTAAAAACAAAAATAAAACAACGCTATCACATCCGAATCCAGTGTAATCCGATAAACTAAGTGAATCCAAACTACCTCCTACCATTTCCTTCTCCGGTTACATTTTTGCTATAACTGTTTACAACAGCGTTCAACCACTTATAAATATTAAGAAAATAAAATTATGCAACCTTACGCACACACAATTTTCGTTGCTGCAGAAGGTGGGGATCTTGTATTTTACTTTCTTGCTGCAATAAAGAGAAAGTGAAAGTGTATCATTATCTCTCAACCAAAGATACATTGCGCTGATCAGTTGCACAGTTCGTTTCGATACTTCACACAGACAATACATCTAAAAAAAAACTTACCGGGGCGCAGTGGCATTGGGTGCTTTGACGAAAAAAAAAATCCACATAATAAACCTAAACTTAAATCAGATGCACTATGCAAATAGCGTAGGTTATTCTTTTTGACCCGTCTGTCTATCTGACGAAACAGTTTCAGAAAAAAAAAAAACTGGTGAGTTCATATTATGAGATCAATGTTTATATACAAATTTTCGGTTGCAGTGCTTTTGTGTGTTTAAGGACGATTGCCCTGATAAAAGGACTTAAAATGTCGTCTTTGCGTTTGACCATTTTAATTGGAATGCTGTCATTTACAATGGCTTTGCAGTTTCCAGAGAACAGCAGTAGTAATATTCGATCTGCACCGAGATCGACAACACTAAAATCACAGCCTACGACTCTGAAGCCGAAACTAATTCGAACCGAATTACGTGTGAGTAGAAATATAAATTTCGATGAGACAGAAGTGATTAACGTGATGGGAAACAACGGTGAAATGACAAAGCTAATCGTTAAAAAGAGACCAAGGAGTTCAGAAAACTTCGAACGGCCAATAAGTGATTCCACCAATAGGTACTTTAAACGGGCGGCGGACCACAATGACAGCTTGAAACTGTATAATCTTCCATTTATGCTTAATTCTGCTATAAGAACGACAGAAAATAAGGAGCAACACCAATCAAACGATGAAACCTTTAGCCGAACAGCACAAAATTTTATCTACAAAATTATGGGAAACATTCCAGAATCTTTTGCTAAATCAACACTAGCTGTATTCGAAGAACAGAATGAAAATAAAAAAGTAAAACAACCAACTGGGGATAACCAAGTTTTGTTTTCCCCAGAAGAAATTCCTGCTATTGAAGGAGTTCGCGTTCCAGATGATGAAGAGGACAAGGTAAAAGTTTGGCGGAATGCAAGAGTGATTAAAAACGAACTAGTTCCCTACAAAAGTGGTTATCGACCGCCAAGAGCTAGACCAATTCACTTGTTAGATATGCCAGAAACAAACAAAATGACTCGTCGAGCAGGTAAAGCAGGGCTAGGGCCGTTTTTCGTTTCAGACAATATCGAAAATGTACACGCAGAATTTAAACGTTCTAATGGTCCTTTTTTTGCGATCGACAACATTCGTAATAACGACTTATTCAGTCAACCACAAGCTAAGGCTTATGAAACAAGTGCAAATCAATTTAGAAATTTTGGCAATGATGACGTAATTTTCAAATCCCGCCAACCAGTACGAGAGTACTCGAGTCCAGATGTCGGAGTTAAGAAGGTAAATTTATATGACAGCTATATGAATTCCTACAATCAGGACCAGGATGTCAATCGTCGCGGACAATTCTATGAAAGTGTTCCAACAAAACAGACTCATTACTACAGAGAGGAGGCACCAAAAAAAGTCCAATACTATACCAATCTAAATAGCAACCGTTGGAATGATGTAAGAGCACAGCAACAAACTTATTTAAATAACAACGGAAACGGTTACGACCATCAGCCATACCAATTCAATAGCAGATGGGGAATAACACAATAGAAAGCATTTGTAAATCCACTCAAGGTGAGCCGTATTTGTTTGCATTTAAATAGAAATTTTCTGTGTTGTCATAGTTGGTTAAATAAATATTTTTTGCAGGAAAAAAGTCGATCGTATAGTGATGGAGAAAATGATAAACAGCATGTTTATAGCAATTTTCTGATTATTTTTTAAATGTAGTACCTACACAAATATAGATTTAAGCGTTTTTCTGTGAGATACCTACCTACTAAATGTTAGTTTATTTATTTTTTCTATTTATTTTATTATTATTTTTATTTTCATATTCTGATGTTTGTTATTATTTTATTTTTCAAAGTCAGGTTATAAATAGTATACTTACTAAACCTATTTGCTTAACTAAATTATTGTTTGTAATATACAATTATGTTTTATGTAGAGATCTAAATAAAATAATTTTATTTTTTTAATTTGCATTTTAACGGTGACGGTAATGTTTGTTTTAGAGGGTAACGATATTTGGTCATTTACAAAAATATCTATCCAGTTATACACACATCATACATATGTACATAGATGTATTTTCATTGATACATTTAATTATTAGAAGTTTAAACAAAACTGTTTGACCATATCGAGCACTAACCGTCAATTTTATTTTAATTTTAGACGATATTTTTGCTCTTCAATTTTCAATATAGCTCTTGACCAAATTGCGGCATTAACGCTAAAATAATTAAGTAACAAAATGTGTGTATGAAAATGAAAAACTCACTTAACTTGTGGACAACAACACTATTTTTGTTAGGAGTTATAGCTATTTCGTGGCCGCCACCGCAAATTATCAGACTCTATTTTTGTTGATTAGTGTTCATTTACAATCTCAAGTTTCTTCGAAAAACAAGTTATTGAATATTTTGTCAAATAAGGTTCGTTTGTTTCCCGAGCTATAATAAATCACTCGGGTGTTCCCCAAGGAAGCCATTTGGGTCCTTTATTTTTCCTTTTATTTATTAACGATTTACCGGATTTTATTTTTGAATCAAATGGCTTACTTTTTGCTGATGATTTCAAGATATATAAGAAAATTAAATCACCATCGGATTGTTTGAAACTTCAACAGGATATTGAAAGGCTTACGAACTGGTGTAGAATCAATAGTTTGCACTTGAATATTCAAAAGTGTTCCGTAATGTCATTAACTAGATCTAAAGACCCAATTATATTCGAATATAAAATTTCTGGATGTGACCTAACTCGAGTTACGATGCAAAAGGATTTGGGAGTTATTTTTGATTCTCAACTTAGTTTTGACTTGCATATGGACTTTCTGGTTTCTATAGCAAATGCTATGCTTGGCTTTGTGTTCCGAAACTCTAAAGAATTTAGTGATCCTCACACCCTTAAATGTTTGTTCATTTCATTGGTAAGGACAAACCTTGAGTATTGCTGCGTTATCTGGTCTCCTTTCTATAAAAAGGGTTCTTTACGTATTGAACGAATTCAAAAAAGGTTTACTAAAATGGCTTTGCGTAAAACTTTTTTTAACTCGGATATGCCTGTCTACGAGGTAAGATGTCAATTACTAGGTCTAAAACCACTACATAGCAGACGTGTCTACTATTTTGCTCTGTTTGCGAGGGACATTATTTGTAGTCATATTGATAGCCCCAAGTTGCAATCCTTATTAAATACCTATGCACCTGCCCGTTTCCTTCGACCTCGAGAGAACGACTTCTTCTATATTCCTAGACATTATACTAATTACGGTCTGAATAATCCAATATGCAATGCTGCTACATATTTCAATCAATTTGAAGTTTTTTTAGATTTTCATTATAGTAGAAATGAATGTAAGGCTTTACTGTTGAATATTATTTAATAATAATTAGATTTGATTTAGTTTGTAAGATATTCTAAAAAAGTCTTGTACTTGTTAGAGTTAATAAATAAATAAATAAACTAAATTTGCCGGCAACAGGAAACGAACTTCTGCCTCCCACAGAATGGTCATCGCATTACGCAATTGTACCATTGTTGGTATACATATGCTACCTAAATTCAATTCACTGAGAAGACAGGTATTTTATTAGGGTACACACATTTTGTTGTTGTCTCATTCTGGTTCTTTCTATTTTTCCCGTGCAATCTAAATGCCAACAATTCGTTAAATGAGCTTGTTTAAGAAATAATTTTACTCAAGACAAGATTTTTCTCAGTGATCGCTTCAGAAAATGCCTTTAATTTTTTTTTTCAACTTATAGGATCTCAAGGTCTGCCAAAAGTCTCGACTTGAGTGACGACTATATATTCCGCAATAACCGATATTGATGCGCAACGATATTGACCGCAATAATTTCGGTTTGCACAATACATTGAGGAATACTAGACATTTTTAATATTTATTGAATTGTATGCAATATATTGCGCGCAATATATTGTGTCGTGTAAGGCGACTTCCTCAATACCAATTTGTTTATACACGTATCAGCATAGAATTTAGATAGTAAACAACTATTTACTAAAATGAACGAAGCAAAACGAAAGAAGAAAGAGCATGTTTTCTAACAGCAGTCAAATAAAAAAATTAAAAAAAAAATAAATAAACAGTCAGAAAGCAGTAGGCAAAAAATAATTATATTGAACACAATACTGGTTACTGGGTAATAATATTGCATCGTGTGAGGCCAAACCATTTTCACGCAACATTTTTGGGCAATGTTTTGCACAATAATATTGCATGGTGAAGGCATTAACAATGTCCTTGATCGCAGGTGTGGTTTTCAAAGGTACTGAATTGGATTTTCATTTTTCACATAGTTCTTTTAAATCAAGATTTTGCTCGGGATATTTTCATCTCATATAGTCATCCATATTTTGTATTAATAATTCCTTCTTCAGCTTAAATTTTGTACTATATATTTTTTTTGTAGGATCAAGAGTTTGTGAGTTATAAGCGAAATACTGAAAAAAGAGATATTAAAATCCCCCCTTTGCATCCAACTAAGGATCGGGGAGTTTAAGTATGTTCACCTCCTCACTAGTCCGAAACAAAGCTGAATACTTAGTTTTTCTGCAATCGATTTTTCCACCTAAAATCATTCGTTGACTAGACTATATTGTTACTCCGTGGGTAGGGATTCCAATCCCGGAAGCTTTTTTGCAACAATCCCGGAATTTTATGAAAAAAAAGGAATGCATTTAGTATGATGAAGTAAAATTAAAAAATAATTAAAATGCGACACTTCTTTTATTTTGTAATACAATTAATAATTTTAAAATAAATTAGGAACTAATGTGATTTTGAAATTCATCTCGTCAATCGTGTCTAGCGGAATCGCCCTTTAGTGACCTCATAAGGACCCAAGTACTTTGGATATAACTTTAATCCGGTTCCAAACTGCGTTCGTAAAATAGCCTCCATGTCTCTAAATTCGTTTTACCATAAAGAACGGAAAATTTCGTTTATGATTTCACTGAGCCATTTTAGTATGGGATTTTTCGTTTCACTTCAGCTGCATACTAGGCTTTTGCTGCAAGTCGCCCAAGAAAAAAATATGGGAAAATATATTTTAGAATGGCATTGGGCTGTATAACACGAAAATACCACGTAAAATATATATGAAAAAAAAAATTATGAGCATTTAAAGTTTTTGAATCCCAATTCCAACCCAACACCAACTGATTATTTTCATTTAATAAACTCCTAGAAGTATACTTTGTTTTTGGTCCAATTTTAAAAGTTGAAAAAAAAACTATCCATACCAGAAACTTTTTTCTTCCTGTGGGCATAATATGACGAGACCTTACTTTTTTATCAAAAATTTTATCTCATAGTTGCAGGAAGATAGCTTTACGGGAAATAAATGTTGTGAGAAATAGATTTTTTTTTAGTTAAAGTCATTTCCCACACAAGGTGAGGAATAGTTAACATTTTTGTGGAAAACAATTTATCTTTTTAATAAGTACAGTTTATTTTAAAACTTATTTTTAACAATAAAATTGGTTACACGTGATTTCTATTGCTTTGAAATAAAACGTACCTGAAAAAGTTTGTCCGACCATCAGTTTTGCAAATGTTAGTGTTCAAATTTCCAAGAGCCGCAATGAGATAGAAATCTTACGGTTGCCTCCCGAACTATTAGTCGTTAAATATTTCTTTTAATTCGCAATCCTTAATTGGCATTTTACATTTTGTTTTTAATCATTTCGTAATTAACATTCAGTGGTTTTAAATTTAGCTTCTTTTCAAAATCCTTTACATACTAATGTTTGCCTTTAGGTTGTTTCGGCAAACAGCGTCACGCTGTTTTATGATTTTGCCGGAAGATCGTTTTGCCAAACTAGAACCAGAGCCACTGAGAGAGCAGCCCGGGAGCTCTACGGGCAAAAAAGAAGGGAGGGACGCCGACTTCTCAGGAAGAAAAAGAGAGAGCACGAGAAGCGAGCGGTCGAGTCTATCGAGGGTTGTACCGGCAAGAGTGATGTAAGAAAATTCTACCAAAAGGTAAAAAGATCTACCCAAGGATTTAAGGCCAGAACAGAAGCCTTTCGAGACGATAGGGGGAATATGGTTGCAGATACACAGTCAGTGCTGAGGATCTGGAAATACCATCTTTCTAGACTAAACGGACATGATGGCCAACATTTTCGTCTATCAACGAGAAAGGAATCTCAATATCGTCGACTCGTGCAAAACATTACGATGGATAGACATAATTTTGAAGTGGTCAAGGACTTGGTCACTATAACAACACAAAACGACATCAGTGCAGAGATCAAACGAAGAATTACTCTTGCCATCGCCGTTTCTTCGGGCTGAGAAAGCATTTAAGTAGAAAGGCCCATTCTCATAGAACCAAGCAGAATCTGTACAAGACCTTGATCATCCCAGTCCTGATGCATGGGGCGGAAGCATGACCCTTAAAAGACTTGGGTGAGAAGTTACTTGGATGCTTTGAGAGAAAGATTCTTCGAGTGATTTTTGGTTCTGTGTGTACAAGACCTTGATCATCCCAGTCCTGATGCATGGGGCGGAAGCATGGGCCTTAAAAGACTTGGGTGAGAAGTTACTTGGATGCTTTGAGAGAAAGATTCTTCGAGTGATTTTTGGTTCTGTGTGTATCGAAGGAGTATGGAGAAGATGATTCAATGACCAGCTATACGGGCTATACAGCGATATTAACCTGGTAAAGAAGCTGAAAATACAGCGGCTGAGATGGCTTGGTCACGTGGAGCGTATGGACATAAACGCACCAGCCCAGCTGGACGAGTCTTCGAGTCCAATCAGCATTGGAAGATCCCCCAGTAGATGGCGCACACAAGTGGAAAACGACCTCAGCCAACTTGCGGTGCAAAATTGGAAGCGGTTAGCTAGGAACAGAGCTGGCTGGAGAGACATGTTGGTTGAGGCCGTAGTCCATTCTGGACTGTAAGCGCCATCTTAAGTAAGTAAGTAAGTTAACAATACCTAAACGATAGCTGAACTACATATAACTGCAAATTCTCTTCGAGAGTAGTTTGGCATCGTGATGTACGTTGACTATAGTTAACATTGAAATTGAAAACAGATCTTTAATAAAAATTCCTTGCCTTTAATTCGTGTTCAGGTAGCTGATTTTTAGGTGTTTTTCAATGAAAAAACGAGTAGACCCCCTCCCATAAGATTTTCTCTTGTCTCAATCGAACCTACTTGCTATCTTTTTGGCACACCTTATGTAAATCACCCTGTTTAATGCCTTCAAATTAGTAAAAATTTGGGTCAAATTTAATAGTGTAATTTTTAAAAACAAAAATATTTTAAGAAAACATTCTTTCATAATTGATTAAAAGAATAGAACAAAAAACTAATTTCTATTTTAAGCATAATTTAATTCTACATGATTTGAGCGCATGAATATAAGCATTTCAAGAGAAAGCAGAATTTTATTTAAAACAATTCTTTAAAGTCTGCAGTTTAACATGCATTTATTTTTCTTATATTTAATTAAAAGTACATTGCACAAACGTGAAAAGTATTTTTGGATGACGCCAAATAATATTTATCAATGTTGAAAATATAATTTTGCTATAGGTTTACCGTTAAATTAATAAAATTTTGGACCAAAGTTAAAAAACTGTATATTTTTTTTTATTTTTTCTTAATTTTTTTTTAACAGTAATAGATTTTTGAATTTTGTGTATAATTAAATTTTCCATAGTATGAGACATTTTGAAAGCTTGTGTTGTGAGTACCTATTTCACGAAAAAATCCACTTTTATTAAAAACAAAGCTTTTTAATATGATCGTATAAATATTCTTTCAACAGAGGCAGACCTTAGTACATCTTAAAATTACGTGTTCGAATTAAGTTAAACCAACAACTATATCCAATTTACACAGCGTGGTATTATTCTGTGAACTGTGAGCAGCAATATTTAGAATAATTATATGACGAATATTTCAAATACATTTTCGATTACAGATATAACAATCATTTGGAACTGATAACCACAAATATTACTTATTCATTTTTCGGCGGCATAAAATAATTTAAGAAGAACAAGACAGAATCAGATATGAACAAAATTACTCACGCACAGACAATACAAAATACAATCCGCGCAGAATGCCACCACATCAAGTGAATCAATATAAGAAAGTGTTTTGTATTCATCGAAGAAAGTGTGTTACGAGCAGACAAGCTAAGGTAAGTAGGTTATAAGAATAAACACTCTTTGAATGGCCAATTCTGACTGTTATCGATTTATTGAGCATTCTAAGTCTACGGTAGCCATGTTTGTAAATTGAAATTTACTAAAGAAGAATTTCTTTCCTGCTTATCGTTGGAATGTGCGTTTGCTCCAAATGAGTTTGTTCCAAATGGAACGGACAAATGTCAGATATGGCATTGCCTTTATGTTTTGTTCTTCATCCGTTTACTTTTCTTACGTTCAATTTAAACTTCCGTCTAGCATATTGATAACGTGTTCAATATGAAATCCATTGATGATATAAGAGTTTGAATTTGAATTATTCCATCCCCAAATAACTCTTAAGACAATTTTCAAAAATAATGAAATCATTGTTTTAAAAATAAAAAGAATTCTAGAGTGGAAACATCAATCAATCGTTATTTTGAACTATAGTAGCAATTTTGTGTTAAAGGTCAGGTTAGGTTAGTTTGCTGGCGGTTGATCTTGTATTCGCCACACTAAGATCAATTTAGATCCATTGCGTGATATCCTGATGTGTATAGGTGATTCTACGAAAAGTGGAATAAAATGCTCATAATATCGGCAAACATTTCTTTGGAAGCTTTAAGTCGTACAAATTATTTCTAGTTATGTATATGTTAAAATGTCCTTTAACATTTTTTAAGGAGACCAGTCAAAAAAATAACAATTTTATGACAAAGTTTTGAAAAAAAAGGTAGTCAGTTCACTGAGATTTTATTACCAGAGATAAAAAATTATCACTTATTCAATTTAAAATATGACTTTTTATTTATTTAAATGGCAGAAACAACTAATCGATATCAGCTTAATTTATCTTGATAAGATAACATTATCTTTTCAATATCGACGTTATAAAGTTATGTTGAAACATCTATTAAAGATTCCAAGCAAAATCTTCGACAAAACCCGGTTAAAATGCAACATCTTCTGAAAATTTCTCAGACCTCTGAATAAAATTTCAGTCCCTTTTTTCATAAAATTTGCAGTGGACTGAGTTTTTTTTTACAGTTCTTAAACAAAAAACAAACAAATGTTTAATTTGAAAGAATAAATAATGCTAAAAAATATTGCTTATATTGATTTTTTTTGTAAACACTCACCAGGGGACTGATTAACTGAACGGTCAATCAACGACCTCCCTCACAAGTGTCTTATTCTCAAGTGATAAAGCAAACAGATGCAATATACAAATATCCTTGAGATGGAAATTCGATCGATTTCGATCTCGATTTCGATTTCGATCGATTTTTGACGTTTTCAATCTTTCAGGGGACTGATTAGAAATGCGGCGGAGAAGGTTTAGGTATTATTCTTCGCAATAAAATGAATAGCTAAATAATATTTATCTATTTGACAACAATTCTATAATGTTATTTGAGATTTCAATGATATGTTTTTTTTAGTGTGGGGGAACTGAAATAGAAGAGCAGAAATTTTTTATGTTAAAACGGGATCCGAACATGCCCAGGGAGTGTTCTCGTTGGAAGTACATTCTGGAGATTGAGTTTTAACCAAGAGCTCTAGAATCTCGTTTTCTGACTTTGTCCCAGTATCCACTTGGTTCTTTAATAAATCCCAGTGCTATTATAGTTCCTTCTACTTCTAACTTAGTGCAGAAGTATCTCCACGAGCTGCGTGTCGTTCATTTTGTCATTGTGTTTCTGTTTGAAATGTTCTTTGACTGTGTATTTATAAGTTTGCCAGTCATTGTCTGTTTTTGATCGTTTGGCAGCATTAAAAAAGTCAACTAGATTCTTTTCTAATCCTCTAAGTTCACTATGGTGATGACTTTTTACCTTTCCCACCATGACTTTAATGGACATTCTGCCTCGCAGCCTTTACTTAGAATTGCAGTGCTTGGACAACGTAAGTACTAAGTTCTTGCTTCGGCAGAACATATACTAAAATTGTAACCATACAGAGAAGATAAGCATGGCCCCTGCGCAAGGATGACACGCAAAATCGGGAAGCGTTCCACATTTTTTGAGCTAAGCGAAAGTTTTAAAATTTGATACGTATCAATTAAACTATGTATTAATATGTTAGATAAAATGAATTACTTACTTACTTACTTACTTACTTTAGAGTGCAGTCAAAATAAAAATAAAAATTAAACAAAAGATTTGAGCAGCAAACTTGATTTTTAGGCCAGGATTTAGGTTCAATAATGGAACAGAATACCCGTCCAATTTTATGATTGGATTTGGTTCGTAAGTCTTTCAGGATTATCCAAAATAATTGGCGGGATGGTGTTAGGTTTGCGTTATCCGCCATATTGAATTTTCAGAAATAACTTCTCAAATAACTTAAGAATAAACTTATGGAACGAAAAATATTATTAAAAGCTTTTCGACAGAAAATGTGATTTTTTTTCATGTCTATAAATTTCTTCTGTAGATATAACATATTTGAGGAGCAATGGCGTGTAACAGTTTATTTTTTAATCAAGTTTCGAAAAAATAAAAAAATAAAAACAAATCATTAAAAAAAAAATAAACTTTCACACCATTACTCCTGAAGTGTTATACATATATACCTTCAAAAAAAAGTTGTAGACATGAAAAAAAAAATTATTTTCAATGAAAAATAGTGTTGGTTTCCAAAGGTTGTTGTTGTCTAACTCACCCACTTCTCAAAAAAAAAATCTTGTTATTATAAGATATTGAAGGGGAATTATGCTTATTCAGGTAAAATGATATACCCCCGATTTCTCTTTTTACAAAGGTTGCCCCATAGTTATATAGAACATTTCCAAACATACGTTTTGGGCATTTCTTTTTATAGAATAAAGTTTTAGGTGTTCTTATTCCTTATTCTTTAAGTGCGAAAGATTTGCAAATATTGTTGTGTTTGGTTATGACGTTTAAAAAAAAACTAAAGGGTGTGTGTTGTGCTTTGTTCAAAGAGTTTCGTGAAGGCAGTATTATTTGTATATTTAATTATGTCAATATATATTTAGGTTCTCTCTCTCATAGAACCAAGGAGAACCTCTCTCATAGGTCTAAGGAGACGTGACAAGACCTTGATCATCCCAGTCCTGCTGTATGGGGCGGAAGCATGGGCGTTAAAAGACTCGGATGAGAATACATGTTGGTTGAGGCTAAAGTTCATCCTACACTGCTAGATAGTATTTTTTAATGTACAATAGGATCAGCACTTAGCACTCTTGTTGACTTATTGTGAATGAGCTTACAACTGAAAACCGTGAATAAATTCTCAAATTAATACCGGCACATAATGATTTATTTAAAAAAAAATATTTAAAAAGTAGCTTCTGTAATCGTATGTAATAGGTACCATGGTATCTGCATACCTACATACGATTCTAAAACCGCCATCTCCAGTCTTATAACTTTCCCATTTAAGCTACAAACCTTTTTAATATGACTCACACATAAACACACATATATTTTAGGTAGATACACATATATTTAATAATAATTGACTCCAAATGCATTCCACATGCACCAAATGTTCAAACTTTGCCACCACATGAACTTGTTTACCTCACAGGGGAAAATCTACTCCACCCGATTGTATAACATATATAAGACCCTAAATTGATGTTTAAAGACAATAAATAAAGTAATCACACGGCACGGCACACCTTTATAGAGCAAGAGGAACAAAATGTAATTATAAATAAATTGAAAATCTCTTATTATGTAGGTACCACGATTGGTTATACACGGATGGCGCATCCAACTCATAAGGCATATGATGCCGTTTGCTGTTCTTCATTAAAGAAGAATTGAAACATCTCATCGGTCATTTATTAATATGGACAAAGTGTACGGTATGGTCTTCGCTCTTGCAATGCTAAACTTACCACTCCTCAAGCACCAGCCCAGCACAGCACCATAATCAGTGGATACCTGATGGCTGAAATAACTCAATAGATTTACAAGCAATTGTTGATTGTATGTTGCTTTTGCCGGAGACTAACATATACGCGAACAGGTAGGTCATTCCCACCTATTCCTCCAAATTATACTTTACCGTTTCTTTGGCTTGTGTTCTCGATTATTGAATTGGCCAACAACCGATTCATCGCTGACTTTAGAGTACGAAGACATCGACCACTGATTACATCTTTTAGTTATTCTCGAATTCAAGAAGTGTGATGAACGTCGACCGCGTCGGAAAGTGAAACCTTAATATTCGTTATTAAATCTGTTTTAGATTAACCACGCGAAAAAAAACAAGTTTTATTCTTTTTAAATTAACTTTTGTGTTTAGCACGACACGCAGTTACACCGAAACTCCTTTTTCATCAGCCAAATTAACGGTAAATTTGATTTTTGAACTTGCACTTTAACGTCTATTTTTTTAATTAAATTGAAAATACGTATAGGAAGTTGATGTAGTGAATTACGACCATAAAGTAGAGTTGCGGAAGCAAGTTCTGCGTTTTTATTTTTTATTGTGTAGCCGGAGAGGTGTTGAAGGATCTATTTGTATATCCTTACATTAACAGAATGAATAATGCTGTTTGAAAAAAGTTCCTTAATAGTATTAGGAGTGCGTAAATCACATAATACATACGTCTTTAAGATGAAACTTTATTTATGTGAACAAACATTTTGGTTGTTTTATTTCAAAGAATGTTTAAGCTTTTCTGTCTAGAATTGTGGACATAGAAAGAAGTAACTACGTCAACAACAAAATGCAGGGGTCTTATCTTGAACAGTTATTAATCCTTCACTTTGACCTAAATACTGATGCAATTAACACTTAAATTTATTGCTTGCAGATCGAATTTTTTTGAACGTTTCACTTTTGACAAAAATTAATTCTGATTGAATTTCTTGAGATGAAATTTGTCATATTACTTACGTCCAATTCCTTTACATAGTTTGAAATTCATTAAAACTCGTTTTATGCTAAAAACAAGTTTCAAAACAAAATTTCCTTTGTTATATTATTATTTAACAACGATTTCCTAGTTACAGATGAAGTTTTAAATTTGCAACTATGTGATCAATCTTAGACCCAAATTGTATATGTTTAAACTAATTTCGTTGTTAAAATTCTTTGAATGAAAAAAAAAATAATTAAATTTATAGAATTTCAATATTTTCTTTATTTTTAGAAAGAATTCTTATTAATGTTTTCCATCGAATATTTGGAGTAGCAGGTATTTTGATTTCCAAACAGAAAACGTTGTCCACAACAATGATTACCGGAACACTGTTCCGGCACAATATTGTCGTTCTGTATTTGATTTAGGACTTAAATGTACTATATGTAAGTAGGTACTATTATATGAGTTCTTGTAGATATCGGTATAAGAGGCATTTCTTTGTTAATTTATATTCTCCGTTCAGTCAGTGAAGTTTTCAATTCAGCTTTCGAAAATTGTGTTTAAATAGAGTGTTTCGCAAACGCTAATAACACCCAAAAATTTAAGTGATGGTCCTAGCATGCTATTATCCATTATCTCTTAAGTAATAAAAGCACAAATTTGTAAACGATTTAGCATCATACTAAAGCATATTTAGCATCATTCTAGGTTGCAAAACAATAGTTTTTTAACTTAGTATGATGCTAAATATTGTTTAGTATTAGCATAATACTAAAGCATATTTAGCATCACACTAGGTTGCAAAACAATAGTTTTTTAACTTAGTATGATGCTAAATATGGTTTAGTATGATGCTAAATCCTTTAAAATTTTGCGCCAATATCTTTAAACGTATTACATAAAAAGATCGGATATCACATCAACGTAACTAATTTGATTTATATACTGACGATAGTAAATTAATAATGTGATGTGATGTCTTTGACTATATCTTAACCACAGGGGAGACCATATAATTACTTATTTTCAACGGTGAAATCTGGAGAGAGCAAACAATTCTTCTTACTTGTTTCGGGTATTTTCGTTCAATAAATTTCATTTGGCAAACATCAATAAATTTCTTTGAGCACAAGTTGTGGCAGTAAAAAGGGAGTTTGAAAGTTTGAAATTTGAGAGAGTGAAGTCAACTATACTTTACTCATGAATATGTAATTCAAACGTTTTTTTTTGGTTTCTGAATAAGTTTTCTTCTGTTTTTTGTCATTATTTTTCAGAGTTTGTTGGTATTTCAATAAAATTATCTGACTTGCCAAATGCTTCAGGTGCACCTTTAATTTTGTAATAATTGCCAAGTCAATAGACAAAATACAGACATTGTATATTAAGTTCCTTAAATTATCTGAATTATTACCTATGTGTAGTTATAAATTGTCTATAATGCTGTTTTTCATAGGTTGAAAAAAGTGTTTTAAATTTGATCGAGATACATTTTTTTCCATTTGTTTTTGAATTTTGGGTTTTGTTCCTTAACGAAAATTAAGGCTGATTAAAACAAAAAAAACTGCGCATCGTAAAATATTGATTTTATGTACACTGCACCATTATTTTTCTAGTGCCATGCATCATTTGTTGCAACAGACCTTTTTGTGATGCAAAAGCACAGAAAAAAAAATCAACAAATAGTCTGGTAGTTTTTGCGTCAACCAAGCACCGTGATTGATTCAAACAAGCTTCGTGGTCTTTTTATGAAAAAATAATACAAAAATGATCACGCAAGCTTGTTTGAATCAATTACGGTGCATTGTTGTGTTAAGATCCGTTATACATTGCATCACAACGAAATAGTGCGTTTAGGCATTCAGCAATATTTTTATTTGATCTAGATCAAAATCTCGATTTCAAATGAGATTTAACATCTACTTTGAAAACAAGGTTATAACAAATTACCGGAAAATAGCAAACTTCTTTGATGTAAAATGCATGTAAATCCGGCATGTCAGTATAGTCACTAACAACATAATGATGATATGCCTAAAATTATTTCTTATTGGCATTCTAGAACAAAAAATAACGCTACCTATACCTGTCATATTACGCTATCGATAAACAATTTTTTTTTTCGAAACAAGCCACTAAGAATTGCAATAAAACTTTACGTGTGCAATAAGGTGTCAAAAGTCTTATCAAATGGTGGAAAGCAAGCTTTTATGATAATATTGTTTATATAGGTAATGCTGCCTCTCGTATAACGTAACTTATTAATCAGTCTTTTACTAAAATTGTCTTAGCTAATTTCAATAAAATTTTAATTTGTTTCATTTATTTCGTTCGGTTTTAATTAATTGTTTTAAAATATTTTTTGTTAATTGAATTCAGCAACTTGTCACAAGAGCAAGCTTGTGAAAACCAATCGTGTCTTTTGTTTTTTATTTTCTTATACGCATCTCTTATAGTCACTGAGATTCGAAACAATTTCTTTATTTTTGATTTCTTATTTATATTTATTCATGGAGATAATTATTAAAATTATGGTTTTAGAAAATTGTTATAACCAACTGTTAATTTTTGCAAAATTCACAGTAGACGTGTTTGCGGTATTTTGGGAGAAAGCTTACTTTCGGACAAATAAAATAAAAAAAAAATCTGTATACAATACAACTGACAAAAAATTATAATTTAAGATTTGATCGTTTGAATACTACACATAACTCATTATATAAATAAATTTTAGTTCAAAATGATCATAAAGGTATTATGACTATTCAACATAAATTAATAATGCTAATGTTAACATTTCTCTTTTCTCCCACAACCACATTCCATCTTCAATGAAAGTGAAATTCGATTCTTTTTTTTTTTATTTTGGTTCTTCGATGCAAATTATAAAGTCTAACAAATAACAAAGCGACAATAATGAATGTGTATCTAGGCTATACATTTGTGTTTCAATTTTATCTCTTGGCCATTTCAACGTTTAATAATTTAATTTAAGGCACGAGTTTTTGGAGAGAAACTTATTTACATACGTTAATTCACTTTCTTTATGCGAACGATTCATTTTTCAATAATTTGTATTTGGTTTTACCAGTCGATAATTCGCAGAACTTTTGAATACAATTAAGCAATATAGGTCAAACTAACTTATTGTGGAATTGTATGTTGATTTTTAATAATTTTTTTAATTTATAGCTTTAAAAAAATAACAATATTTGAACAAAAATTTTGCTTTGCGAAATTAGGAACACAGAAATAAGGGTCAACAAAGCTTTATAATTAGACCTTAACATTGGGGTACAATAAGTTAAGTCTTGGATTTGTGCAGAAAAAAAATGTTGAGATAACAATCAAAAATGGCATTACGATGATAGAGAAGAACAATGGGTCCAAAAATTCTGTCTGTATATAGTCACGGCTAGGACGATTGGCTTCAAATTCAGTAGGTAGTGTTTTAAGGGTAGGTATAATATGTCTAGATATTTTTTTGTAGGTCTAAAAATAACGGTACTAACTTGGTATCGAAAAAGTTATTTTATAACACATGGTGCAATACGGTGTCAAATGTGTATCAGATATTCGATCAATGGAACCTGCCATATATAAATAATGTTATTAAATCTCGACTATCTCCGGCTGAAGCGATTTGAATGAAATCCAATTCCAATACTAAAATTAAAATAGGAATTTTAAACAGCATTAATTTTTTTGGAAAAATTCATCAATTTTAAATAATTTTTATAATTTTAAATAATAATTAAATAATTTTTATAATTTTAAATAATTTTTATAAACGGACTTTTATGGAATTTAGTTTTCAGGTATAATAAATTAGGATAAAAAAACTTGCATACTCACTTCGTTGTAAAAAAAATAGTTTCGAAAAACTATTTAAAAAAATCGATTTTTTCGAAAACCGCTTTTGATTTTGGTGTGAATAGTGCCCCGTGGGGTAGTGGTTAGTGTGTCGGACCATCACGCCGGAGGTCTAGGCTCAAGCCCAGCTTCCAACTTCGATCAAATCTAATGTTTTTTTTCAGGGGCACTGCCTCTTGCGAGGAAGTGGCAAATCCTCTAAGAGTATCATTGTCATGAAAAGTGCTTCTAACCTTAGTCGTTCAGATTCGACGTTTTTGACTTAATGTACTTTTATTTATATTATGATAGTTTTAATAATTAAAGTAACTTTTTTTTTTTTTTTCTTCTTTGCTCAGCCATTGTTTTTGTATAATAAGCTTACAACTATCTTATAAGATTTTAAATCTTACTGTTGTCAAGCATTTTCGATATTGAATAAATAAAAAAAATAAAAATAATAAAACGTATTTATATATTTCTCTTTCAAGGAAAATAATAACTAAAAATGAAAAACTGGAGCCTGATTTTTTGTGTGATATTTGTATCAGTTAACTATGCGAGTGCGCTTACCACAATTCGCAAGGAAGTTAGACGTGGTGACAAAATTTCCGAATCATTCAAGCAACTAGATCTCCCTGAAGCAGAAATTGATCCGAATATCGGACCAACATTGCCAAATGCCGAAGAAGTAGTCGCTGATATATCAGAAGGGGTCCAAGCTGTTGTAGAAGGAAATGCTGAAAAACCTGTCCCACCAACTGGGAATGAGGTATCAACTGTTGAAGAAGTTTCATCCAGCCCAGCTCTGACAGAAGACACTAACCCTATCAACGAAGATGATCCAAATCAGCTTAGCAAATACTGCAAGTGTTCTGACACTCACTGTGATTGCTGCCGCAACTTTCAGTTACCAATTTTACCAGTTCGAGGACCAGGTTGTGCAAAAATCACATATCTGGGCAAAGAAAAGATGTCTGTGTCTATTAAATATGGAGACATTGTTTTAGCTACAAGAACTATTTCAGGTTTGTTCTTATATTTTAAATACTTTCAGGTAATTTATAAAAGGTTTTTCTATCACAGGTAAGAAGGCAAAACCAATTTGCGTCAGTCTACCAGGAGGTTTCTCAAAATTCTGTGGAAGAGTGTACGGCTTGTCAAAAGGAAAGGATGATTTTAAAGCTTGTTTAGGTCTTGAACTTCGTGCCGATGAAGAAGTTGAGGCATCGATGCGTGTATCGTGTTTCAAATTTGGAGCCAAGGGATTGCAAGTAGCAGAAGCAGAACCCTTGCCAGATGTTCCGAAGGAAGAAGAAGATGATGATGATATTTTCGGCTTCGCAGCTGGTCAGATTTAAAGATTAAAACAAAGTTAAATCTTATTCTTAATTCTTGTTTTACTTTACTTTAAAGGTGGCGGCGGCGGTGATGATGATTACGATGAAGAAGACGACGAAGATGAAGAAGAAGAAGCTGAAGACGATGACGATGATGATGGTGCCGGTGCCGGTGCTGCAGCTACGGATGATGGTGACTATGATGGCTTTAGTTTCCTCGGAAGTGGCTTGCTTGATGACTTGGATGATTCTGAGGAAACTGCTAGTCCCGTTCAAGCAACGCGAAATGAACGAAATGACATAGCTCAAAGTAAGGAAGGGGAAGGAACTCCGCTGATGGAAGTTGAGAATGTTCTTGGAGAATCATCTACGGCTAGTGATGTAGTTAAACCAAAGCCAGATGGAACAAAAGTGAAGAAAAACAAAAAGAAGAAGAAGAAGGCAAATGATTCCGATTTCGCACTTGATATCCTTTATGGAATCTTAGACTTTTTTAATTAGATAATTTGCCATCAAGGAGAAAATTAATACCTTAGTTAATTTAATATTAGTGTAAATACAGTAAAATATAATTTTAAGAGCTCTATTTATTTATTTTTATATTTAAAATTAATAAATAAAAATAGTTGAGAAGAATAATTCAGTTAATTAATATAATGAAACTTATTGTAGCTTCAACTTAAAAAACAACCTACATATATGCGAACCTATACATAGTTTATAGTCACCACAACCACAGGATGACTTATGTGTTATATTATTTCTAAATATTCTATCGACGAAGTACCAGTTTCAGAGGTTGCGGATAAAGTGTTGGATTGTTATGTGGCACATAGGTAGACATAACGCTATTTATAACAGATAAAGGATGCTGGTGTTTTTATTTAATCGTCTAAGAAAAACAGCTGGTTTGGATTACAGAAAATTTAATAAGCAATAGTTTGTTCTTGGTCAAAAATACTCTGTTTTTACTGCTATTGGGCCGTAAGATATGTTTTAAATATTCATCAAATTCGACTTTTAAATATTGAAATATTAGAACACTTGTGACTGCAATGTACGCTCTTCAACGAAAAAAAAATCTGAAACAAAAAAAAAGCACGACTGGGTTGGACAAACTTGCTTTTGTCTCAGATTACTAACCTTTGGCTAGGAAACAAGAAACTATAATAAATAATTGCAAGTGAAAATAGAGTTTCCATAGCGTTTACATGGTAGGTTCCATTAATAAGGTGATTTTGAACTGAAACAAGCGGAGATTTGCGTATTGACAAGGTGCTCACTCGTCGTTAACTGATGAGTATGAGGTATATGCTGCAAAGTGAGCATCCTCACGAAACGCCATTTTTTCATGGACTAATGGCCAGTTTCTCCAAACACTTTTAAATATTTATTGGGTTGTTAAATCTTAAAAAAAAACCTATTAAAATCAATCGCAATTTTTCGAGAAAAATCGGATTATCTATATAATTTATATGGCAATGGCAGGTACCGTTAATAAGGTGATTTAAAAAAAATGTAACAAAAAGCTTTATCATTGGAAAAAAAATCAGTCATAGAAAATTTTATCGAAATCGGTTGTATGTTTTTCCAGATAAATTGGATTAGCTTTCAGGCTTATTTGCCAGGCACCGTTTATATGTAAACTTATTCTGAAAACACGAAAGACATTTCCATTGGCTACTATCCATTACACAAATTTCATCAAAATCGATCATATATTTTTCGAGAAAAATGGGATTTTCTATAACGTTCATATGGTAGAGGTACCTACCGTTATATAAAAATATACCGTGATTATAAAAAATAGTTAAATGAAAAACTTTATCATTGGCAAAAAATCTGCCACAATTTTAAAATTGCATTTTTCAATTGCACCAACCACTTTCAGTTTTAAAATGACAAATAACCTAAAGTCCCATTTTGTTCGAAATAAGTTTTAATAGCGTCTTAAAAATGCAAGACGCTGATATGCTCTCCTCTCGTTTACTCTAATAAAAGAGACCAAAGTGCGGTAAATTAAAATCAAGGGTTGGCTACAAGTTAACTTATTGTTTAAAAATTCACCTCCCAACGTTGGTGCAACCCATTTAAAGTTAAAATGCCAATACATTTTATTACTCCGTTACATTAAACGAATTTAAGTGTATTTTAGCGCAACTCTGGGCATTAGTTTCTAAAATAAAGAGAACTTATGTACATAGTTTGTTTTGATGAGTTTACATTCGATTCACATGGGTATAGTTTCTCCAATGATAACGTTAAATTTTTTTGATTGATATACTCTCCTCTCGTTTGCTCTAATGAAAGAGACCGAAGAGTGGTGAATAAAAATACGGGGATGGAACCAATTTTCCTCATTTTTAAAAATTCATCCTCAATGTTGGTGCAACACTGCGTTAACTAAAACGGTTTTAAGTGTATTTTGGTGCACCAGTTCTTCTGCTTTCTGCTCTCTGCTCTTGTGATTGCGATGGCGATAAATTTATTTTTAGAAAACGTTGTACAATTAGGCGTTTTTTTTATTAAGATCGGAGCAGTGCACTAAGCTGACAAAAATAGATCTGTGTTTCATTTTTAGCTCCGAGCGCTCAGAGCGCTCAACTCATGTTTCCTTGTTCGAGCAGAGCTTGCTCGGAGCGCGCTCTACGAGCTGTCTTTGCAAAACATTTGTAAGAAATAAGTAATTCAATCAAAGTTAAACATTTTATAGAAATAAAGTTATAAATTAATAAGTATAAACCATTTTAGAGCTAATATCAGTGAAAAATAAGTGTGGTGATGCAAATCTTGCTTTATTGGAAAAAAAAAGCTCAAACATTCTAAAAAAAATTCTTTTTGAATTGGTATTGTTTCATTAAAGTAAAAAGTTGCATAAACCAATGCAGCCTCAAAACAAAAAAAAAACAATTGAAATGTGAGAGCAGTGACCTGCTCGATTCGATTGTTTTTATGACTCTCACAAGTTGTGACTATGGGGGAGAATCCGAAAAAGTAACAAAATCAATTTCACATCTTCTTATGGCTTGTGAAGTATCAGTGATGTTGGGGAGAAATTTTCGACAGATCTAAAAATTCAGTTCTGAAAACGTAACGTTAAACGCTCACAAACTCTGAAAAGTCAAGTTTTTCTTTCTTTTAAATTCTTGTGCTTACTTTCTGATTTTACTTGGATCAAATATAAGAAGAACTTTTGTGTTGTGGAATTTGAAAATTTAGTTATTTGTTAGTTGACTAGAAAACGATTTTTTTTATTTGGAAAGTACAGTCGAAGCTGTACTTTTTACGTTCAATAATTTATTTAGAAGAAATAGTATGCATAGTATGAAAACCAATGCATGCAATGGTTGCTCTCGAAAACATTGTAGAACGAACTTCAAATTTTCTACAAAAAGTTGTATTGTTCCCCGGTATTCTGATGAGAATTCTGAAAATACATGCATTTTTTTCACAATTTATTTTTTTATTGTGAGTAAATAACTTCTTGCCAAAATCTTCTCTAACTATTCCACTGTCATTAAATTTTCTAAATACAGCTTTCGGTAGGTATATGGATCTACATAAAAAATGAAAAAAAAAAAAACAAATCCTTCACTAAAAACATGTACCGACTTTAATTTATTATTTTATAAAACCGTAAACATTTTCATGTCTTTAATTTGTTCTAATTTAAACGTTTCAATACAGAAAAAAGAAAACGCTGGTAGACACGATGCACCAAAATAAAAAGCAAGAACCGTTTCAACGTGCATCTTTTTTTGTTTTTTGTTAATTTGAAACAAAGACGATGTTCACATTGGACGTACTCACCCGACGCATTTTGACGACCCATTCCTACTTCGTTGTGAAAGAGACGAGGTTTTGCGTCCGGATTTTTTTAAATTCTCATGGATGCATTTTGACATTCGCTTTTCTGACATTTGTAATTTTTGTAATGTCAAAATTTGTAATTTAAAAAAAAAAAAAATGCGAAACTGTAAAAAAAAACGCCATCGGCTGAAAAATGTAAACGCAAGAATATTTTTAATGTATTTTCTAAATGTATTTTTTTGTACTGCTCTATTATAAATGCATTTAAAATGAAAAAAAAAAGAAGTATCATACGGGCACGGTCTTACAGATTGATGTCAAATGACTCACCATGTAAAGGTAGCTTTAGTACAAACTTGACTACTGCAGCGCCACACGTATGGCCTCAAAACCCCTACAAGTAACTCTCTTTTATCTATGGCATGAAGGACTGTTTGTTTTCACAATACAAAATTTTTTTGGCATCACTGATTTTTTTGTTGATTTTTTGTCATTTTGACATATACGCACCACCCCTTCCAAAAATTAGCTGGTCTTCAACTTTTTTTTGGTTCCTTGCACATCCCATCGTTAAACTTTGTATTCTTACAAAATATTTGTGCATTAATATAATGTTAAGTATCGATAATGAATGATTACAACAGAAAAACCAAAATGTCGTCTTTGGAAAATATGACGTCAATAGACTTTCAACTGGATTCATATGCCCACGTAGATGTTTTAAGTGACCTAATAAAGGACGAAGTTAGGACAAGCAGTTTCCGAGAAGTCATCTACCGCAACAAACATCTCTTCAAAGGCAAAACAGTTCTCGAAGTTGGATGTGGTATCGGCGTATTGTCGTTGTTTGCAGCAAAAGCTGGAGCAGCTCGAGTTATAGCCGTCGACTGTTCCAAAGCATCTTTCTATGCAAGTCAAATCGTTTTGGATAACAAGTATGAAGAAGTCATCAAAGTATTACATGGAAAGATCCAAAATGTCGATCTGGAAATCGACCCTAAGTCTGTAGACATTATAATATCCGACTGGATGGGATACTGCCTCTTCTACCAGTCTATCATAGATGCAATCATTTTTGCTCGTGACAAATTTTTAAAACCAGACGGTTTAATATTCCCCGATAGGGCTAAATTACACGTAGCTGCTATTGAGGATCAATTTAGGAAGAACGATAAAATCAACTGGTGGCGAAATGTGCACGGCTTTAACATGAAAGCTATTCGTAAGTTTGCTCTTTCTGAGCCACGCTTTTCTTCAGTGGAACCTGATCAAGTTGTAACATCATCGCATCTTCTAAAAGAAATAAATCTCAACACTATAACTACTAAAGATCTTACATTTCTAACTCCTTTTCTGATAGAATGTAAGCGCAATGGACACATTGATGGCATAATGACATACTTTAACATTATCTTTTCGAAATCACACACGCGATTCGGGTTCAATACCGCACCTTGGTCGCCACCGACTCACTGGATGCAGTCTATTTTTTATTTTGATGAACCAATCAATATTCAGAAAGATCAAACTATCTTTGGAGTTTTCGCAATGAAACCAATTGCTGGAAGCATGAACAACATAGATGTTTGCATAGAAATTTTGACTGGAGAACCATTACACATTGTAGGTGACATCAAATGCACGTTAAAAAGACGAGGCCTAACGAATCCCGCTCCTAAAAATTCGGTGGGAAGAAAAAAAAGTGATGCAACTTCAAGCTAATAATATAAGATACTTTGTTCGAATGGTTTTTTTGTACTTGCTGTGTTGAAGTACCTCTAATGTATATATAGTTTGTACTTCTGTGAATTAAACTTAAATATTTTGCATAACAACTATTTAGTTTCAATAATTCTGGAAAAAACCCTTAACCCTTATCAACGCCATAAACTTTGTTTTCTCTGATGAGTAAAGAATTTAGGCACCATCGTCTCTGTTTAGTGAGATCTGTCTGGATAAAAAAGAGGAAAGAAAATCTTCTATAAAGTTAGATTGATTCGTTTAGAATATTGTCTATAATTCTGGTTCATTTACAACTCACTTCTAGACTTCTGCCGAACCCGAAAGACTAAGATGATATGAAGTTCTTCACGGTAATTTGTATTTTCTGATGTTTAATGTATCATACAATACAATACCCTAGCAATAGTTTTCTCTAAGTAATTATTTGGGCAACAATAACAAATGCAGTTACACCAGCATTCAGTTGGCATCAGGCATGGAACAATCCATAACCGTGAAGCTTAAAACAAGTGAATTACATATATTGTGCGATGTGATCGTATCTGCGAAGACCGAAAACATAACGAACTGCATTATTAAATGCAACCTGAAGTTTGTTCAGCGACACAGAGTCTAACTTACAATACACAACTTCAGAATAACATATTAAGGGTACTAAAAGTGTCTTCAGAAATCTCATTATTATTGCTTGTGAAGTAAAAGATGCAGTTAGCCATAGTTTACCGAGATCCCTGTAAATTCGGCCAACAACGTAGTTAATGTGATTGAAGCAGGATAAGTTCCGATTTAATTTGAAACCAAGAGTGGTGATATTGCTTACAAATGAAAGTCTATTATGCGACAAAAAAATCATACTTGCCCTAATTTGTATTCTTGTTGAATTTCCGTTTCTTTGATTCCTATGTTTTTAATTAACGCTTAATGGTAGGTATGCGAAAAGCTTACAAATGTCAAATTTCATTTTTATGAGCTAAATGCTCTCATTTTTCTAAGCTGCTTTCGTTTGAAAAATAAAATTATGTTGCATACGAGAGCTGGCCTTAGCTCAGGAAAATCAGATTTGAGACTAAAGATAAAGGTTTCGTATACAATGTGAACTGTTACGTGTATGGGCTATTTTCTCTCTGTTGCATGATAGAAAAATATATACAGCAATAATACTTCGTCGCCCTAGTATTAAAGTGCCGTAAATGCCAAATTGCGTTTTTTGAACTGGGTATGCAGTCTTATGTTTTCGGGTGCGTTCTTTTCAAATCTGTTATCTGTTTGTTCCTATCGCTTCTAATTGGTTAGATATTTGACGTTAACGAAAAATGGTTGGCACATACGTCAAATTTCCCAAGGAGTTTATATTACGTTTTTAGTATTGTAATGCCGTATGTTTTCGATTTTTTGACGTACGTGTATGGACTAAAAAGAAACTGTTGATTTTGGTGGCGTATACGGCAAACTCATTTTGAACAAAAATGTAAATATTTTTAAAACTAATGCGGAAGGTTTCTGATAACAACTAATAAAAGAGGATTTACAAACAGATACTGTGTAAAAAAAAATCCTTCGGTCAG
Source organism: Baccha elongata (assembly GCA_951217065.1). Taxonomy (NCBI): domain Eukaryota; kingdom Metazoa; phylum Arthropoda; class Insecta; order Diptera; family Syrphidae; genus Baccha; species Baccha elongata. The sequence goes on along the minus strand of OX578272.1, from coordinate 48,659,540 downwards.
TTTTTCCACACTAGACTGCCAAACCTTTAGATGCGATTTCCCAAAAATGTAAAAATGGCGTTTACGGCACTTCAATACTAGGGTGACGACTTGTCAAGTAAAATGAATGGTGTGTAGCACTCAGCATTAGATAGTATATTACATTTTTAGTAGTTCAATTGGCCTCAAAGAAGAGTTTCGAAAACTTGATTATAATTCAATATTAACAGAAATTGATTGATGGCAAGATTAACGAACAAAAATAAAAAACCGATAGTCTGAAACTAAAATTTGATTAAGAATTAAGGACTTGATTGACAATATCTAAACTTAAAAAAAAGCATTTGTAGGATACATGATTTTTACACATTTTTATTTTGTGATATTGAAAATTTTTTTAAACAGGCATACCTATTACCGTTGTCGTTTGTCGTAAAAAACGACACGACAGAAAAAACGACAGCTGTCGTAGCCGACAAACGAGAACGGTAAGGTGTAATGAACAATCATGCCTGTTATTCTTTTCGACTGTCACTTACGAAAGCATCAATTCAGCTTTTAACAAGTCTGTCAAACCAAGAAAATCACCCCAAACGAATTGAAGGATAACAGAATTTAACCCATAAGAACTGTGTGAAAGAGGCAACTCTAAGGAACTGTGGGAATATAGCCGCCTGTTAAAAACCATACAGTCATGTCTATTACCGTTATCGTTTGTCACTTACGACAGCTGTCGTTTTCTCTGTCGTATCGTTTTTTTTACGACAAACGATAACGGTAATAGGCATGAGTATGTATTTTTAGTACATAACTATGCAGTATTTTATTTTAATTTTGCTTAGTTTTTTACTTTAAACTTACTCGAAGACTTTGAAACAAGCCTTTAATAAACTTAAATGTTTATATGAATCTAAGGGTCAAGGATCTTAAAGAAGAAACAGTTAATACCAAAGCAAACCGATATATTAAGAGCAAATAGATTAAACTTTTCAATTATAAACAAACAATTCATAAGAAACCATACAGAAATTATATTACTCTGTACTGTATCATTTTATTTAACGATATTTTCAACCATCCTTTACCAATATGACCCTCAACACAGTACAAATGTATTTTAAAGTTTTAAGTTAATTTAATTTATTTTAAAGAATATGCAGTGTTATATAGTCGATGTTTAAATGAATATAATTTCCAGAATTGAAACGAAATTTAGACCAAAATTTCTATATTAAGCTGCTGCAACTAATAATATTGTGTGTATTATGTATAATATACATATTTGTAAACCTATAAACACGCCAACGAAAATGCTTAAAAAATAAAAAAATAGTTTGTTTATGTGGGAAGTCCTAATGATTTTCGAACTAATCTTCTGGCAATTTCGGTAAATTTGTCTCTATGCTCACGCCACATAATTGATGCATCAACATTTGCACCTGATTCATCATTGGGTTCTGAAAAGTTGTATTTAGTAGCGTTTAAAAACTTGCGGCGAAAAACTTGTAACTTACCGGCTAACATGGAAACGACACTAAGAAGAATTTTTTCTACACTCTGCACAGGACTCCAACGTTCAGCTGAGAGTTCGTATCCCATTGGGTCATCACCTGGTGCATGTAAAATCGAAATGCATACTCGTCCATCTGGGAAGACTATAGGTACATACGCAATGCGTTAAATTATTGATGATAATATTATATTTTTAATGCTTACTGTTGGGATGAAACATTTCGCATGTGAATTTCATCTTCGGGGGGCTCAGCGGGTAGTCGGGAGGAAATACCAACTTTGCTGGGAATACACCTCCTTCAAAGCAGGTTCCTTCTGGTCCTCTGTAATTATTCGCAATAGTGAACTTGTATTTTTTATAAGACATTTATGTAATTACGCTATCAGCGCTTCCCATTCAAATATATTATCTTCACTAATTGGTCCTGCAACAATCCCTTCTGGTGGATCTTGTGTTAGCTCTGTGTAATAAGAAATAGTATGATAGCCTTCTCTATGAATGGGCATAATAAATTATACACACGTTTATATTCAGCCATCAGTCTTCGGAGCGCTGAGCCAGCCATTTTGATATTTTCTTACAATGCAGGGTATTTGTTCTTAGTGTGAACAATTTAGTTTGTACTTGAATTTATCGATGTTATTAATAAAAAAAAATTAAATTTGATTATAAAACGCAAATAAAAAAATTGTTTTCGTCACTTAAAATATGGATAAAACGTCAAGTAGTCGAGAGGGTCCAGTTTTGACGTTTATGTTGTCAAAGGCTAGGTAAGTTCACTTTGTTTTTGCTTGCTGTTGCAAAAATTAGCTGTGTTCATGAGCGAACAAAAATCATTGGTTTAAAGCCATAAATGAAAGAATTCAAGATTACGACACTTTGGCATTTTCACTTTGTTGTTGTTTCAACGTAATTTTCACTTGTGACGTAAGCACCTTGCACTCTTTTTCCATTTGGTTGGGGTAAATTCATAACTAGATTCCACCATTTAATTGTTTTTCTGTTTGTGCTTACGTCACAAGTGAAAAAAACACAACAAAAAGCTGAACAAAAACCAAGTGTCGTAATCTTGTATTCTTTCATTCATGGTTTAAAGCCACAGGTCATCAACTTGTAATCCTCCGTCTCCTCCCGTAGAAAAAAAATTGAACACGCACTTTTCTATACATGAATACGTGTGAACAGCATAATGCAAAATTGTAAGAATGTATGCTCTCTCCAAATTTGACAGTACCATTTGAAATGCAGGGGCACACATACAGAGTTAAATCTCTGCAGTTTTGAAAGTTTGTAGGCAAAAGTGGGTGGAGCCTCCTGAGTTGTTTTTCTACTTATTTATTATTCTATGGTTTAAAGCTGGCCATTCAAGATGGAGCCACTTGGCTCCGGTCCAAAATAAGTATCCCCACACGGCCGGCCTCGGCAGCGGAGCCAAATCTTTGCCGAGCCAATTTATTTGTATAATAATAATTGTAAACAGAACCCCTTATTAATAAACACGAAATAACAATTAGTTAACGGTAACACACTGCATAACTTGCAATTTCTATTATTTAATAGTTGTGTTCATTAAATTTCACCAAGGGTGGACAAAGGTTTTCTTGACAGCCCAAGAGCTATCAAAAAACCTGGGTATTTCGGTTCTCAAAAACGCACAAGTATTGGTTTTGTGTTGTTTAAAAAAAAAGATACAAAAAAGATGTGTTTCTAAAACAGAAAACAATTACATTTTGTTTTATTTGTTTGTTTTCTATTTATTTTCACTAAATAAATGTATAACTTCTTTTCTTTGCATGGCAATTGGCAAAAGTCAAATGAAATATTCAATCAACATATGTTTGAGAACACACCATGTACATTTGTTATTCCAGGGCGAGTTGAATATGACCCCAGGCCCTAGGTCTCAAAATAAATATTACGTATTACCAAACAAATGGCAAAACAAACAATAGTTAAGGATACGATAGTCACAACAATAGCGATTACATAAAACGAGAATGAGTCGACGAAAATGTTGCCAGATAAAAAGGAGAAATACTAGTATTTTTGAAGTGCATCGAGCTTCACGTCGTTGAATAGATGTTAAAAATTGGTCAAAATAAAAATTTCAAACAAGAGTGTGAAATTAAAGAAGTTTTCTAAATTATTTACATATTTTATAAAATATCAGCGTTTTTCCCATTTTTCCTGTTTGGATGTTGTTAATATTGTTCCGAGGCGCGAGTAAATATTTTATTTGAAAAATATGACAGGTGAAGTTTTTTTTTCTCAATGGATTTGTTTCCATTATTCCAAGTGCGTTTCTCTTGGTTGAGTTTTCGTGTTTTTTTTACAATTAATAAAATGTTCTTTGTTTTATATGTTTGTTTGGTTTTTAATTTGCTCACGTTTTACTTCAGATAATAAATGATAGGCAGACACAAAGATAACTCACAATACAATTTAGGACAGCATCGAAAACTATAGCTAAACGACAGCCAAATGGCAGTCGTAAGAAATAACGAGTATCGTTAATCTAAACGATAATCGTTTTACTTAGTCGCATTTAAACGTAAACGAAAGTTTTTCAACGATAATCGTTTTACGTAATGGAGCCCCAGGGCGACTCCAGAGTTCAACGAACACAATTAATGTGTGTTACTTTCAAACGATGAAATAAATACGAAATAACTTTTTACCGAAATCAGAATAAGAGAAGAATAACTTTATGCTAGATACACAAGAGGCAATCGTTGCAGTAACGTGTTTCGTTTATAGTTCACTACGACAACACACGTGGCAACTTGTTGCCGGAAACACATTACTGTGTGTAGCTGTGATACAGAAAATATATAACCGGCAGAAAAGCAGAAAATCTGTGAGGCAGCTTAAAATTAGCTTTAAATTATAAACATCGGAAGCGTGAGTACTGTTCCAATTCCGAATTCACATTTTTTCTCCATTTTATTTATTATCTGTTTGACTGGCGGTGTGTTAGCTAAAGATTATGAATACCATGCGTGCAGAGCACGCAGATCAAAATGAGTTTGACATGTTAAGAACAAAAATAAAATACTTCAAACAGTTAAAATGGCCGAGGGAGTTTGTTTTTCTGTTAAGAATAAATAATTTATTTAATAATTTCGATTTAAAATAATAAATGACAGAAATTGTTTAAATGTGTTTCTTTTTTAACTCTGAGCACTCAGAGCATACTCTGAGAAGAGTATAGTCAGAGCACCTCAGAGCGTGATCTGTGGGCTCGGGCCATAGAATAATAAATAAATAGAACCATCAACTCAGGAGGCTCCACCCACTTTTGCCTACAAACTTTCAAAACTGCAGAGATTTAACTCTGTATGCGTGCCCGTGCATTTCAAATGGGACTGTCAAACTTGGCTAGACCATACATTCTTACAATTTTGCATTTTGGTGTTCACACGTATTCATGTATAGAAAAGCGCATGTAAATTTTTTTTTCTACGGGAGGAGGCGGAGGATTACAAGTTGATGACCTGTGGCTCGGGCTCTGCTCTGCTCTGTTCAGAGTTAAAAAAGAAAAACGACTAAATATTCCACCCACTTCAAGTGAGGCATCCTCAAAATAAGTTGTACGAGAGTACTCACCACGCTAGACTCATATTTCCCAGTCTAGACAGGCTCCCTGAATGAAAGAATATTGTTATTCTTTCATTCATGGTCAGGCTTTAGCCATCAATGAAAGAATACAAGATTACGACACTTGGTTTTTTTCAGCTTTTTGTTGTTGTTTTTTATCATTTGTGACGTAAGCACAAACAGAAAAACAATTAAATGGCAGCATCTTGTAATGACTTAACCCAAACCTATGAAGCAAAGTGTGCAAGGTGCTTACGTAACAAGTGAAAATCACGTCACAAGTGAAACAACAACAAAGTGAAAATGCCAAAGTGTCGTAATTTATTTCGCTAGGCAGCCAGATGTTTGTACCGAATAAGATTTCTGATGGAGTGTAGAGCTGTGAACCGCATTTCGGTATGCCATTAAAAAGAGAGGAACATGTTTGTCCCAGTCTCGTTGATATAGTCACCAAGTCACCTACAACTTTTGACAGGTGTTTCTTTGAGAGTGTTGTTGAAACGTTCAACCATCCCGTCGGAATGTGGATGAATCGGTGTTGTTCTCGTTTTCAAGGAGTGAACGAGACTCTTGAAAAATGTTCGATTCGAAGTTTATTCGGATGGTATCTCAGTCAAATCCATTTGATTTCGTTGCTGCAACATTTATTTGTTGTATTCGCATTTATTGTCGACAGTGTGCTATTACACCGTGATTCTGGAGTCATGAATCTTTTTCAAATTACGTTAGAGCAAAAGAGCAGGAGAAGGTCTTTTCGATATTATCCCTCTTTTGTTCTAACGCGTTTTGAAAAAGAATCATGAATCTGGAATCATGGTGTAATGGCACACACACCAATCATTTTTTATGACTTCTTCAACTGTAATGTTGTCACTTGCATCGTTAGTATGTCGTCCTTAGTATTCATTGAAATAGGTAAATTTGCCATTTTCGACATTGTTCGATTTTGTTACAAAAGTACAAAATAAACTTTTCAGCAAAAAAAGAATCATACAATTTGGTGTTGCCAAACTCGAGATATAAAAGGACAACCCTTATATCAAACTCATTTTAATATAGATAAACATTTAATGACAAAATTTTTTTGTCAACCTAATTAAATTATATAATAAATTAAGCAATCACAAAAATCTGAATTTTTCTGCTTCCCTCTGGATAGGTTGCAGGACTACATAAAAGTTAAAATGTTTTTCGTCAGTAGCAGATGTATTTACATTTTTTTCCACCAACCATCCGATATTAAAATGTCCAGTTCCGACAAGTGCAGATGACTGAGAACAAATGTTCAAATGTCATTTCATAATTAACGCCTAGAGGATTAAATTAATAATAATTCATCGGCTCGTTTGTGCATTTATTAAAATTCAATTGGGTTAAACCACACACGATACACGCACAAGTTACCAAGCCGTGGGACTCAGACTCACTGTCAAGCGGTCTCAAACACACCGGTGCGAATAAATGGCGAGATGTGAAACCTTAACTACGATAGGTAGAAAGCTAAAGAGGTGGATACCTTACCTATGCAATACAACCTATACCTTTTCGTTATGTGGGTGAAATGTGTTGGTTTTAATATCTGGATTTAATTAAAATGTCATTTATTGCATGCGGGCATTAAGTACTAGTTAAAATTCCAATTGTAAAGGCAGAACAATTATTACCATAAATCAAATTAAATAAATCAGTTGGGGTCTGCTTATAATAAATGAGTCTCGATGGAGGAAGTCAAGCAGCAGTAGATAGGATGGAACAATCAATGTAAATAAATTGGAATAATTAAAAAAAAAATCTTACCAAATGCTTATGGAATGCTTTTCTTATAAAGCCTTCTGATTTGATTCATCCGAGTACAACACCCATATTTAATATACAATTTAATATACAAACTAGCGAAACATTCCTCTACATCTAAATAATTCAGTCACTTAATTTGGTATATAGATACCAAATTGAAACCACTTGTTTCGGGAGTAATAATAGGAGTACAAATTCTATCGTGTATTTGAACAATCATAAAAAGTTCTAAATAAATAACTAAATCTAGGTTTTATCAATTTCTTTTTATAAAAAAAAAATATTTTTAATAAAGTAGTCATTCATCTTGTAGAACATTGTGTGGATTTGCAACACAAAAACGATGTATTAATACGTTGGACCTATCGTTAAGGAAGTTGTGGAAGTTTTCGTTCGTCCGCCCCGGGTTGCAGCCTCATAGGGGGTGCCATCAGTAGCAGCAACATAACTATTTTGCACATTAAATAAAAAAAAAAACATATGTACATATATAAAACAATTAATTTGTTGAATAAATATAAATTCGAAAAGTAAAAAACCTTGGGAAAGTGACTTGAAGCTGCAAAACACGATCGACAACAATTTGCAAATGTCAATGGATGGAGAAAAAGAAATGATGCGATATTCTAAGATGGCTTTTGGACATAATTGTGTGTCTTGCTCGCCAAAACCTTTATTTTCGGGGCCGCAGAGAGGAATAGGTGAGACTTATACCCAAATGGCAAATATGTCTCGGTTTTTAAGGAACATTTGTTGAGAATCGACCATTCAACGACTGTTTAAGTCATTGAAAGAAAATTTCGTGAAGATAGTTTCAACTCTCTAACTCCTTTGTGATCCTCAAAAATAAAATGTGGATATACAAGAGGTGTTGTAATTTTACGTTTTATGATATCTTTCATGCTGGTGCGATATTTTTAAAGAAGCTGATGCAGCACAGAAATACTTGCAAAAATCCGGGTTATCTCTCAAAAATAGTGTACAAATCTTAAGCACTAGCGAGACTAGAAATTTCAATTGAAAGGAGGGGAAGAACAAAAAAGAAGAAAACTATGTCAAGCGAAAAGGCCGGTTTGACGTTGAAAGAGATCCATTTCTTGATTTGCGTCTAAATAGTAAGGGAGGCGACCGTAAGATTACCTATCTCATCGGAATAACGAAGGGAAGAACCAGCCGTGAAAGGGAAAAACGACTGTGATGAAAATAGGGAAAGAAGCCTCGGATGAAAATACTGAAAATATTGACGACCCACCCCGCAAACGAAAAACGGACAATGATATATGAGTGCACGTGGAACGTACGCATTCTAAACAGATTGCGTAAAATTAACTCCGAAAAATGCGATGGTTCGGCTCGGGCGTGAGAAAGAATTAAAAGCTATCTATCACGGAAGCTGCCACCGAGACAGAAAAACGCTCTTGTTTGGATGTGGATTTGCTGTCAAAGGACCACCAAAGGTGCTTTATAAGTGCTTATGTCCCTACGGAGGAGAAAGATGACGATACCAAGGAAATCTTCTATGAGCTCCTCGCCAAGACCTATGAGCAATGCCCCAAACATGACATAAGGATACCTCTTAGGAGATTTTAACACCAAGATTGAGATGGAAAATACTTTGGGACAACAATCGGGAAACACAACCTTTATGACATCACGTCCTCCAACGGACTAAGGCTACTCGACTTCGTAGTTGGAAAAAACATAGTGGTGGGCAGCACTAGATTCCCTTGCCTCGACATCTATTAAGGCACATGGCAGTCACTTGATAGTCGAACCTGCAGTCAAATCGACCATGTTACTACATGACGGAAGAAACTCCACAAGTATAATCGATGTACGTACTTTCAGAGAAGCCAACATCGATTCTGACCACTATTTGGTTGGTGCAATAAGCTCCGCGTACGGATATCCAATGAAGCCAACAGAAAGACATAATCTGGGAGGAGAAAATAAAATGTTGAGAGGCTACGATGCCAAGACGCAGCCAAAGCCTATGCCAACCGAGTATCCCTAGAGCTTGCAAGAAACCCCACGTCTGTAGATATAAACCTTGAAGACTACTGACAGCAATGTCAACAAGCTATCAAAAGCGCTGAATTAGAGGTCCTGGGACTCTCGCAACCACCCTCGAGGAATCCCTGGTTTGACTCAGAGTGTGAACAGGCAAATAAAGCCAAAACAGTGGCTTACAGGAAGTGGCTACAGAGTAAAACAAGAGCGAATCGCAAGCTTTATGTAGACAGAAGAAGGGAGGAAAAATGTCTGCTTACAAGGAAGAAGATGGAGCATGAGCGGCATAAGGTCGAGGAGTTGCAGAGATGCTACGACAGGAAACAGGTGCGTAACTTTAAAAGGAGTGTAAATAAAGCAAGATCAGGAGGAACAACTAGCCCTGATAGCGAAGGGAATACCGTGGTAGACACGCAGTCGATGTTAAAATCTGGAGAGTCTTTTTTAACCAACTGCTAAATAGCGATGACGTTCCAAATTCTGCAATCTAGCAACACCAGCCAGCCCATCTAGATGATGACCATAAGGCGCTTCCAGTACCCGACCAAAATGAGATTAAAAAAGCCATCGCCAGACTCAAATCAAACAAAGGTGCTGGGGCGGATGAGCTTTAAGCGGAGCTTTTCAAATACGCTGGAGATGATCTGGCTAGGAACATTCACCAGCTTATCTCTAAAATATGGTTTGAGGAAAGCATGCCCGACGATTAGAATTTAAGTACCATCTGCCCGATCCACAATAAAGGAGATCACCTACTCCACAAGCCTCTTACTGAGAATCTAATTGGACCCTACCTATGCGGCTTAAGAAGACCCAAGAATTCAATATCGATACCCACCATCTTTTTTATCGATTACAAAGCTGCTTATGATAGTGTGAATAGAGAAGAACTAATATACCTCTGTCAATCTGATAATACTTATTAGAATGACTCTGAATACTGAAACCTTCAACACAACCAGAGGTCTACGACAAGGATTTTAACGCCTTTTTTGTATCTGCTTTAATATTGTGCTTGAGAAGGTAGTACACACCGCCCAAGCAAATACATCTGGTACTATCTTTAACAAATCCACACAATAACTTTGGTATGCTGATGACGTCGATGTGATAGGGAGTAACAAGCGTGAGGTAGCTCGTGCTTTCGCAAACTTCGAGTCGGAAGCCTGTAAAATGGGCCTTGTTATTAACGAGGATAAGACAAAATATATGCTCTCATCAGCGAAAGTCGGATCCACCAAAGACTTGATCGGAAAGTGACCATTGATGAATATAACTGCGAGATGGTCAATGAATTTGTCTACCTGGGCACTGCTGTAAACTCCACAAATAACATCAGAGCAGAAATCAAACGTAGAATAACTTTTGCTAATCGCTGTTTCTTCGAGCTAAGTAAGCAATTGAGGAATAAAGCCCTTTCGAGAAGAACCAAGGATAAAAGTTCCCTTGACGTTTTCGGGAAAAAAGTCCTACGAACGATTTAAGGTCCTCTTTGTGTTGATAGAGAATACAACATCCGGCGGAGAAGTTTCAACAACTAACAATACGTGCTGTATAGCAACTTTAGCCGAGTCAAAAACCTTCGTATTTAACTTTTAAATTGGCTGGGCCATGTAGAGCGAATGGACACCGACGCTCCAGCCCGTAGGGTCTTCAACGTCAGACCAGAGGGAAGGAGAAACCAAGGCAGACCTCATCTTCGGTTCAGTGACCAAGTTGAAGGAGATCTTCAAACACTTGGTATACGTAACTGGAGACAGCAGGCTAGAGATCGAGCTGGATGAAGAGGCTTATTTCTTGACGCCAAAGAACAGCCAGACCTGTAGAGCCTGCTAAAGTAAAGTAAGTGAAGATTGGTTAAGCACTAACATTTGCGGCTGCATAACACGAAAATACCACTTATTTGCTGCTAAAATATGTATGAAAAATGTTATAAGCATTCCAAGTTTTTGAATCCCAACACAAATTGATTATTTTCATTTAATAAACTCCTCGAAATATGCTATGTTTTTGATCTTACAAAAATTTGAAAGAAAAACAAAAAATGACACAGATTTCAAGAAACATTTTTGTAAGTCCGCTTCTCTGAATTCTTTTTTTTAGGCTATCACGCTTGAACAAATTAGACAGCATCATTATTATATCACTTACTCATACTAAAAAGTTAAGTTATCTCCCACCCTTCGGGAGAAATAACTTCACACGAAAGTGAAATAAATTCTCACAAAAAAGTGAAATTATATCTCCCACTTAGTGAGAATTTACTTAAAAAAAAAAAAAGTGAAATTAGTGCTCACTAGTGGTAAAGTAAGTTTGCATTTTAAGTTAGTTCCCGTGAAGTTAGTTCCCTGCACCGATCTCACTATGAAAAAATATGAAAAAATATATTTTAAAAGGGGGATGGGATCCTTAACACGAAAATATAATTTTTTTTGGTGTTAAAATAAATATGATGAAAGATATGAGCATTAAAAGTTTTTGAATTCAGATTGATCATTTTCATTTAATCAACTCCTAGAAGTATGCTATGTTTTTGATCCTATATTTAAATTTGATAAAAAAACCATCCATGTACCCAAAGTCGGTGGCGTGAAATAACGCCAGACGAAATAAGACCAAATTTCAATTTTTTATTCTTCAAAAACGAGATAAATCCAATTTGGCTTTATTTCGTTCTGGTAAACGAAATTATGCCAAAAATGTTTTGTTAAATTTTGGAAATAGATCCAAATAATTTTATAATAAAACTTGAGGTACGTATGGGGGGCATGCTGCCCCCCTGCAACCTGGACCTACGATAGGATTTGGGTAGGGTGAAAATTTGGGTAAATACGTTTTTGAATAAACAACTCTGCACTTTTTTCTTCGTGCGGGCATAATGTGACGAGACCCTCAGTTTTTTTGTTGTTTGTGGAATAAACAGAATACATTATGAACACCGTACTGATAGGTAGGGGGGCTACCAACCGTATGATAATCATGCTACATGTATGATAATCATAGGGCTGGTATGATGTATGATTGTAAACCATTATCATACGCAAAATGTATGATAATTTTCGTATCTGGCAAAAAGCACTTAAATTTCCAATCTCCTATAAAAAATCTATTAAGAAACGAAAAAAATATTAATTTTGTTAAAATACTGAAACTTGTCATCACTTATCAATCTAGTACTTAAAACAGTTCGATAATGTCAGCATTTCAGCACTTCAGCAAACTTCTTTAAAACTGAAACTGCACTCATACTTACGGCACTATGAAATTAAATGAGTACTTGTAGTGTACACACCAACGCACTGCACACAAACAAATACTTCACTTATTGCTCAGAGGGTCTACATCTACATCCATTTCAACTCTTTGCATAAACTCCATAGCGTTGCCAAATACAGGACAAAATCATGCCTTACATCAACAACAGAATATATGCGTTTTATTCAGTAAAATTATGCCTTACATATTTTTATTTAAATTCTTGTGAAAAAAATCAAAATTTAAATACATTAATAGTGAAAATATCACAAAAAAAACCTCACATCATATGTGGATGCCTAGGATCATTGATAGTTATTTCAATTACAATTAACATTCTAATACAATAAAAGGTAATTTACGAAGCAGTTGAGAATGCAACACAAAAATGTAATATGGAAAATATAGTTGGGTTCGGTTCGGATGGTTGCAATAGTATGATGGGTGATAATAATTTCGTTAAATCAAGATTTGAAATAAGTTGTAAAGGAATTTATGTAGCTAAGTGTATATGCCATTCATGTGCGATTTGCGCAAGTGAAGCTGCCAAAATGTTGCCGCGTAGATGCGAGGATCTTCCTCGTGATATATATAGCTTTTTTTAAAAATAGTGCTAAGAGGAAAGCAATTTTTATTAAATTTCAAAAGTTTCTGGACTTAGATCCACATTCCATACTAAGACCCGCACAAACGCGCTGGCTGTCATTGCACCAAGTTGTTCACAGGATTTTGGAGCAGTGGGAAGCGCTTGTACTTTTTTTCAATGAAATCACAAAGGAAAATTTTTATTAAATTTCAAAAGTTTCTGGACTTAGATCCACATTCCATACTAAGACCCGCACAAACGCGCTGGCTGTCATTGCACCAAGTTTTTCACAGGATTTTGGAGCAGTGGGAAGCACTTGTACTTTTTTTTTAATGAAATCACAAAGGAAATTTTTTATTAAATTTCAAAAGTTTCTGGACTTAGATCCACATTCCATACTAAGACCCGCACAAACGCGCTGGCTGTCATTGCACCCAGTTTTTCACAGGATTTTGGAGCAGTGGGAAGCACTTGTACTTTTTTTTAATGCAATCACAAAGGAAAATCTTTTAAGTGCTGATAGAGTCTTACAAAAATTGCAGGATCTTTTTTTTCTATTTTAGACTGGGTTTTACCCAAATTCAATTATAAAGCTTAATGCTTTTTTCCAGTCGGAAAAATGCATTATAACCACTGCTCATGAAAATATGTGTTCAGTATATAAACAACTTCTTTCCTCCTTTCTGGAAAGCCTTTACATCAACAGTTGCAACTTGAGCAACATTGATCCGAATTTGTCCTCATATCAACTATCTGACAGCCAGATTTATTTAGGTTCATTAGTCTTAGAGGAAATACAGACAATTTTAAGTAAGTACATAAGTCCTCAATCAGAACTAAAAAGAAGAGACCTACAAATGATTTCTGATTTTAAAGAACGCTGCCGCAAATTTTTACAAGTTGCTTGTTGTCAACTTCGGCAAAGGTACGATTTTTCAGACAAAGTCTTGCAAAGCTTGCACATTTTTACCCCAAAAAACGCCATTGATTGTTCAACGAGAACCAATTATCCATCAATACTGTTTTATATAGAACTACTGCTTCGATGCGCAGAAATTGGAATAAGCAACCAAGTTTTAGACGACGATTGGCGTATTTTACCTTATTGCAAACTACCTGAGAATATATTAATAGAAACTGAAGCAGATGTGTTTTGGAGTAACCTTCGGGAGTACAAAAACGAAAACGACGAAAACCCTTTTCAAAATTTATCCGAATTCGTGCTTAACATACTATGCTAATGCTGATTGTGAGCGAATTTTTAGTCATGTGGGCTTAATAAAAACCAAGCTCAGAAATGCTTTAAATAATAATTCAGTCACGCATATTCTTCTCGCAAAAGAACATATGAAATCTTGTGGCGGTTGCACACAATTTACTCCTAGTTCCTCAATGATTCGAAAGCTAAACATTACTATGTACGATCAGGAAAAAGATTTTCAAAATGATGACATTGTTAATTCTACTAAAAGTGAACACTAAAAAATAAAACAAATTAGATGTCATGAAATGACGCGCAGTGCCGTGCCGATTTAAACTTTTCTAGCAGCTGTGAAACTGCACTTAAGCGGCACTATACGCGGTAAAGTTGTCAGATTATTCAGATTATCAACTTTGTCGCTTCCACTGCCGCCAGTGCTGTTTACATCATACGATTGCATTCAAAGAATATTTTATGTTGTCGCGCAGTGTAGTGTAGTTTTGCTGATGTAGTTAAGTGCCGCTAGGTGCCGCCTTACCTTCAAAACAAGAATATTGGTTGCGTATGATAATTTTCTCTCTGGTATGATAGAAACGAGCAAATTGTATGATTACTCGTTAACAAGAATATGGTAGCACTAGGGCATCGTTAGAGCCATTTCTTTCAAATCCACAGGTTCAAATCAGTCGAAAACATGAACAATGGTATTTTTTGTTGAATGATTAAAATATAATAGGAAAATCGTGCCGGTTGTTGATGGTGGTTTTTAATGTAGGGCATTTGAATTTTAAGGTAGAGCATTACCCCCGAATGCCCACCCCTAGCTACGGTAATGACGTAAAAATCCATGGCTACAAGACCGATAAAATATGCCTGCATTCCTGTAAAGAATAATATACAAGCGTGGTAGTAGAATAGCAGTTGACGATGCTAGATATACATATGTAAGTTGGTAAGAAGAAAAAAATAACAACAAGCCGAATTTGTAATTTTTTTCTGTATGATAAAGTAATAACTTATCAATTATTATTCAATGTTATTTATATTTATTTAATTTATATTAGTGTAAAGTAAAACAATTGATTTTTTCTGTTTTTTATTTTGTGTTCTCTTTTTATTGTTATTGTTTGCTATATTCTTTTTTTTTCGGTTTCTATTTCTAGCGACTAAAATTCTTACTCAAATTAAATATGGCAATAATTTTTTCTGTTAAGTATATTTAACATAATTTTCATTAAATTAAATAGTTCTTTGTTTATATGTTGCTTATTGCTAATTATTGTAGAAATAATTAAAATATTTTTTTAAAAATATTATGATTTTTTCTTTGTTAAATAAAGAATTTCAAATTTACATTAAGTAGAATAAACAAAAATAGTATATTAAAATATTAAAAATAAATAAATGCGCGTTGTTGTGGATACATCTGCATGTTTAAAACTAAATCTAAATATACAAATAATAATATTATAAATATACTTTTGATGTATACAGTTTTTTTTTTCATTTGTTACAATTTCTATATAATCTTGTTTTGGTTTCATTCGCAAGTTCGCGCCCGCCTTTGGAAGCGTTTCATACGTCTGTACCACTCGTCTTTCCACTCTATAACAATTGATCGGGGTCCAATACCTAGATAACCAGGAGGAGCTTCGGAGTCCTTTCCTAATACAAGGTAAGACCTAATGATAAACAAACAAAATGTTAGATGCGATAAGTTTGAAGTTTTTATTAAGTTATTTATTTACCTATTTAATTTAATTTTGGGACATCGGCATTCCAAGTCCTTATATGGGATTATCCAAGTCATAGGTCCTCGTTTCATCATCGTACTCGAAGCGCCGGCTATTGGCGTTGACCTTTTGAATATTGCCTGAATGCTTATATCGAATTTGATCATTTCTTCTTGGCTTTCCTTCGTGTATTGTTCGCTGCTGCTCACCTCTGTGCTCGTTTCGCGACCAATGACCTTTACCATTATTGCTGCATAGTGTAGAAATACAGTAGATATTTCAAAAATGGCAATTGTTTTTACTTACCGTAGTCTCTTTTGCAATACTTGTTGAGATTTACCCTTTTTGTGTTTATTTTGCATTTTTCGCATTCTGAAATTAAAAAGAAGATATTTTGTAAGTAATTTTTAACAGTAGTGTGGTTTAATAATATACTAATGATTTATTTTTAAATATTATTTTGCACACAAATCGAAAAACAGTTATTCAAAAGTTACTTAAAGCTGTAATATTAGGTATATTAATATTGGTTTTCTGACTAATTTCTATGCAATTACCCATGATCAATGAATTTAAAACAAGTAAATCAATTTGACTGTTATATTTAGGATACACAATACGAATACCATCGTTAAACAAAATGCAGAAAAGAACAGATTCCCAAAAGCTTCATTTCTATTTCGCTTTGTTCACTTTTTGTATCCACTATTCATTTTCCAATAAAAAATTGGAAAACTATACATAGTAAGAGAGACGGCAAGAACCATCATGCAACCAAAGTCAAAATACTTTTTGATGTCTAAAAATTAGTCTCTTCGGATTAATTTCACTTTTAATAAGGAAACGGTAGGCATGCAAATTTGTCAATAAGTTCAGTAAATCATAATAGTCCAGTCACTTTAGAATTTAACCTCTCACAAATTCAATTCAAGTTGAAACTTGTAGAAATTTTGTTGAGTAAAAATAAGGAAAATGAGTCTACCGCATAATTATACAACCATACAAAGTTATTAACAAATTACAAAATTGGGTCTTTTTTAAACTGGATTTTAATAAAAAAAAATATTTTTTTCTTAATTAATTTTATTTTAAATAAAAAAAAGTAAGCCCTTTTGTAGAACTGCGACTTCGCAACAAAAAAAAGTGTGACTTGATACTTTGGACTTGCCTTTTTTTTTTGCTATTTGCACTGCAGTTAAAATTCTGTAAATAATTTTATGTATTTCCAAACCAATATAGGAAGATTATATCGAAGAATAAGATTTTTAAACCTTAGCAGCCTTATATATTAGATTTCACTAATACTCGGTTTAACCTCGGAGTAGTTCCACCTAATCGTAGCATTTACTCCGTCTTTACACCACGTCAAACAAATTCTTATTTATAAAAAAAAAGTGTTATCGATATTAGCTAAAACGTCCCATCTAAAACTCTGGTTATGATAAGCTTCAATGTAAGCATGTGATGTTCACTATGTTAGTAAGAGAGAGAGAGTTTATAAGCTGCTAAATGTCAATTTAGGTGTTTACGTTATTTTTTTTATTTATTTTTTTTTCTAATAAAGTTAATAAATACTCGAACGTATATTTTCTTAACCAAAACTTGCTACAAAAGTCGTCAAAGGCATTTCGTTCGTAAACTCTAACAGCCTTATTTATTAGATTTCACTAATACTCGGTTTAACCTCGGAGTAGTTAAACCTAGTCATCGCACTTACTCCGTCCTTACACCACGTCAAGTAAATCCTTATTTATAATTTTTTTTTTTATCGATATTAGTTAAAACGTCCCATCTAAAAACCTGGTTATGATAAGCTTCAATGTAACTATGACCGTGTTTAGACTGGGAAATTTGAGACCGGACTAACTAGTGTTCGTTGGCGAGAGGGGTGAGTACTCTCTTCAAGCAGCTTCAAATTATAAACATCGGAAGTGAGAGTACTGTTCCAATTCCAAATTCAAGTTTTTTCCCATTTTGACTGCCGATGTGTTAACCTCGCAGTATTTTCATATGCTGCTAAATGCAGTCTTGGTTCTCAAAGTGACATGTATATTAAAAAGTTCTACGATGTTAGAGTTGAGGAATCGCAGTTGTTCATCAGGACTAGAAAACCGATACATAATACTCCAGTTAATGCTGCGAACTTGTTCATCAAAAAGAGTGTAATTGATGTTCTTGAAATCTCTAAATTCGAAAGTACGAGCTGAGGACGTGGTATCAAAATCAAAAGTGAGAAATAAAAGGTCATGTCTCCAGGAAAAGAAGAAGCAATAAATTATGTTAAAAATAAGAGATATATTGTAGAATAGGAGATGTAAAAATGTAAATAAGGATAAGAAGAGAAATTATGTTATACTCGTATAACAACAATAAGGAAAAAAAAAGACTGTTTTCATCTGAGCTGGCAATGCTGTCAATATCTCCAATGCTTTCGACCATTGACGTATTACACATGGACCGCCAGTAGCCAACTTCACGCGTGTTCCAACATAACTAGGGGCGGCATCAACTACTAGCGGTTAATCTGCGTAGCAGTGATATGATTTTTTTAATTAATTATTTACTATTGAAATATTTTGGTGGAAATTATTATCAAACGACTTTTATTTTACAAAACACATCCACTCCTTATGCCATGAGTTACTCACAGATGAATATATTATTGCTTTCACTTAAATTCTAATGGTGAAATTAGTACATGTATTTAACACTAAAATATGATGGCGTTTTTAGACTGTTTTTTGCTGAAACAACTTTTCTTGGCTGTTTGTATGAAAATTTCAACCGACTTCAAATTGCAGTAATGGTCGAAAGCATTGACGTCGAAAACATTGACCATTACTGCAGTTTCGTTCAGTTTCATACACAGATGTAATTTGTTTACTTTTTTTCAGCTTGAAAGCGGCGCATGCAAAATTTGTTGATTGTAATTTATTAAACATTCGCGAAGATGTATAGTGCCGGTAGAATTTATAACGACATGTTGTAAACAAAGTTCTTTTTTTATTTTCTTTACGAAAAAGAGCGATCTTTACGAATGAAATCGCACTCTAACGGTGTTTTAAATTTTATTTGTATTCCTGTATATTTGGATGTACCTTTCGGTACTTTCAGTGAAGTGGTTTTCGTCTGTCGAGTGCGGAACACGCTCAAGATTGTTTTTTGGTTCAAGGAGCTCGGAAGACTTTTCGGTTATGAGTATTTTGGAGACACTACATTTGGAGTTAACTACTGTGAGTGACGATTTAACTGTTGATATTTCAAATTTGAGTAGGGTAATTTCCGATATAGTGTTGACAAGTGATGACTCAAGATTAACAACTTTATTGTTAATGTGTTCAATTTTTCGGCTTAATTCACTGATTTGCGCAACCAATTTCTTAGTAATATTGTCTTCAGTTTCAGTCAATTTTGAAGATAAATTGGCAATTTCCTTAGATAAGAGACTAATGACAAACTCAATTTCTTTACGAAGCATGTCGTCCATTTTTGGTTGATGTAATTTTCTGCTCATAGGAACAAGTTGCTTTGCTTGTGGAACGCTGTGGTTTTGGTGGAGCTTGGGAGAACCTATTCTAATTCCTTTTTCCACTTCAGAGCCTGTAGCTTTTTTCAAACTGGTATTAGGACGAGATGGTGGAGAAGACATCATAAGAAAAATGGAAATTGGCACAAGTCACGAGTTTAATTTTCTATACTTTTAATTTAAATGCACTTTCTTCTTCTTCTTCTTCTCCTTTTTCCGACGATGCTATACAGGGTGAGTCATGAGCAATGCGACAAAATGCTAGGGCGTGTAGGTTGCGTTGAGACAAGAAAAAAATCGTATGGGAGGGGGGGTCTGTTCCCCTCCGTTTAGCCGGGAGGGGCAATTTTCAAAAAAACTGACTTAAAATGGGAAAAAAATTATTTAAAATCAACGGCTTCATTCACAATGCTGTGCGATACGTTTTTGAAAAGCCAATAACTTTTTCGTTCATTTTGTGTTTAAATAAATCTATTCTAAGAAATAGTTTTTGAAATATTAATTTTCAAAGTCAAAATTTTGAAAAAAAAAATTGAAAAAAAAATTTCAAATTCATTTTTTTCAAAATTTTACGTAATTAAGTGCTAATTTTAATTTCAAAATTCAATGCTGTTATTAATTTTAAGTCTAAATAAGAAAACCGGATGCAAAAATTTTATGTCGTTCTCAAGAAATTAAAAAAAAAAACAAAACCACCTTTTTCTAAGAAAAACATTTATTTTTATTGTAACGAAGCAATTTAAGAAACATTAATCTTAGTTTTTTTAGTTTTTTTTATTCCTTTTATTTTTACTATGTTTTTTATTGGAAGTACTTATAAAAAATTCTCGATATGATCTCCATTGTTTAGAAGGCATAGATTATATCTCCTTGTAATGGCTTCACATAAGTTTATGCTTGACAAATTTTCCTGCAATTTGACTCCAGCGACTTCAATTCGTTCCTTCAGTTGTTCCAATGATACTATTTCCACTTCGTAAACATAATTCTTCATAAATCCCCATGCATAGAAATCTAGGGGAGTTAAATCTGATGACCTAGGTGGCCATTCCGTGGGGCCCCTTCTTCCGATCCAACGGTCACTAAAATGATCATCCAGCCAGTTTCTCACCTGTAAGCTGTAGTGTGCTGGAGCACCATCTTGTTGGTAGATTAAAGTATCTGCTATAACCAATGGAACGCTGTCTAATAAATCGGGTGAAAGGTCTCGTAGGAATTGCAGGTATGATTCTCCATTAATAATGGAACGGAGTGATTATTTCGGACTAAATCCAGAATTCTTTCATCTAAGATTCTTGACTCATCAGAAACTGGCCTTTCGCTTCTTCGATGCTCCAGCACTCCATGATCTCTTAGACGTCGGTGGATTCTTGGAAACGTGCTATGATGGGGACACCTCCTATCGGGATATCTTTCAGCGTACAGTCTTTCGGCTTCACGACTTCGACCATTAGCTAAACCGTAGCAGAAATGCATGTCCGTTAATTCTTCTCGGGTGTATGAGCTTGACATCGTTACGTGTTAATGAGTTAATATTCAAATTGGAAATAATTACTAAGCAAAACAGCAATGCCTTTTATTTATCTTGCGTTGCAATTTTCTTTTTTTTCATTAAAAAAAATGCGGTTTTATTGTCCCTATTGTCCCCATAACAGGTAGAACCCATGGGCTGCGGGCAGGCCAAGGCAAAAATATTGACAGGTCAGTTTTCAGAAGTTATCAATGAAAATAATATTAATCCAGGGTTATTCCAATACTATTTAATTTTATTACGTTCTCATAAAACTCCAATTAAAAAAAAAAGTAAAAAAACTAAGATTAATGCTAAATAAATAAATAAATTGCTTCGTTACAATAAAAATAAATGTTTTTCTTAGAAAAAGGTGGTTTTGGCTTTTTTTTAATTTCTTGAGAACGACATAAAATTTTTGCACCCGGTTTCCTTATTTAGACTTAAAATTAATAACAGCATTGAATTTTGAAATTAAAATTAGCACGTAATTACGTTAAATTTTGAAAAAAATGAATTTGAAATTTTTTTTTCAATTTTTTTTTTCAAAATTTTGACTTTGAAAATTAATATTTCAAAAACTATTTCTTAGAATAGATTTATTTAAACACAGAATGAAAGAAAAAGTTATTGGCTTTTCAAAAACGTATCGCACAGCATTGTGAATGAAGCCGTTAATTTTAAATAATTTGTTTCCCATTTTAAGTCAGTTTTTACGAAAATTGCCCCTCCCGGCTAAACGGAGGGGAATAGACCTCCCTCCCGTACGATTTTTTTCTTGTCTCAACGCAACCTACACGCCCTAGCATTTTGTCGCATTGCTCATGACTCACCCTGTATACGATCTCGAATGGGATCATATATTTCCCACTTCTCCACTTCACCTACTGATCTGTGTGTGGGGTTCGTCGGGTTGACCTCAGAAAATGTCGGCAAGCTTCCCGGTTATGGATTGTTACATGTCTGAGGCCAACTGAATGCTAATGTCGCTGCATTTGTTTTTTCCAGGAATTTTTCTCAGCGTCTCTTCTAAGTACGTGCACTTTAACTTAAAAAAATCATACAAAAGAAGTACAGTTATCGGTATATTTCACTTAGCAAACTAAACTAAGATTCACGCCTTAATTGTTTGAGAAATAGACACACAAAATGCCGAGCAAAAAACTCAGGTCTACTCAGTAGCTGGCATTAGAAATAGAATAGCATTTATCCAGAACTTTTTCACTTTATTGTATGCAAATGACATTTGGGATATTTTAAAAATAACAAAAGGAAAAATAATATTTTAATAATATTTTTTTAATAAATAAAATTAATTTGAAATTTTTTTATTCAAAATTTTGAGTTTGAAAATTAATTTTATAAAAATTGTAATTTAAATCAACTTTATTTAAAAAGATTGTAAAAGAATAGACATCTGGCTTTACAAAAAGGTATAATATGACATTGTAGGTTGTACCGTTGTTTTTTAATAATTTTTTTTCTGTTTTAAGTCAATTTTTTAGAAAATTGCCACTCCCTCTTATACGATTTTTTTTCTTGTCTCTACCTAACCTACTCGCCTAATTTTTTGTTTGGCACACCTAAGGTGCCATAGGTGAATCACCCTGTATATATAATTAGATAGTTAGGTAAGTATATAAAGATATTTGCTATAAAAAATTGCCAAATCAAAAATTAGCTCTTCGTGCAATAATTCTTAAGTTTTTGGGCTGATATAAAAAAAAAAATACTCAGTGGTCGTACAAACAAATTCTAAGAATATTATATGTTGTAAATTTAATTTTCTATTAAAACAAAATATAGTTTGATTCGTATCAACGGACAGTGGATGAAAAAACAAAAAAAAAACAAAAATCAACATTTTAAATAATTAAAAACCATAATATAAATAATTGAGGTTTAAAAGTTGGATTCTTGAATATAATCATTTAATGGGTTCTGGCAATACATCAACAATTTTTACAAAGATTTAACTGCAGTACAAATAGTTGAAAAATACATTTCTTTTTTCAATTTAAAAAAGTGGCAATCACGAAAAAAAAATTACCTAATTTTTTAATTAAAAAAAGTTAATTTTTTTTTATATAAACCCATTTAATAAACAAAAACTTATTTTAGTATTTTGTTAATAACTTTTTATGCTGGAAAAAAAAGCGGAAGACTAGTTTTTTTCCCTTTTTTATTCACAAAAAAAAATTTGTACAAGTGGTTTAACTTTGATTTAATTTGTGACAGGTTTGACCTATTTTTAGTAATAAGATGACCGAACTATAAATTAAAAATTATTTTCGTATAGTAGTTACAACAAAATAAAATATATATATGTGATGCCGTAATATGTACATAGATAGATTACACTTAAGAAGTAAAAACTTAATTTTTAAAAATTTTGAACGAAATGTTTTTCTTTCTTTTCTTTAATTTTCAAAATTTTAATGAAACTTATAGTCCTGAGGCGGATTTTGGAAAATTAAACACTAACCGAACGTTTGCCAAACTGATGGTGGGAGAAACTTTTTCAGGTACATTTGGTCAAAAATGGTAATTTCCTGTGTTCTTTTCGACTATTGTTCGTGTTTCTTTATTTCAAAGCCAAAGAAATCACGTGCAACTATTTTTATTGTTAAAAAACAACTTTTAATTAAACTGTACTTCTTAAAAAGATAAGTTTTAAGTTTAACTTTTAATCAACTTGTGTGAAAATGACTTCAACAAAAAAAAGTAAATCTATTTCTCAAAACAGGTTACATTATTTTTTCCCTTACGGCCATATTATTCAGTAGTTTAAAACTTAGATCCGGATGTAAATTATTCTTTGTTTTCGTTATTTCCATATAAAATTTTGCTTTTTTAATTGTTGCTTCCTTTTTTTATTATTTTCTGAGAACAAACAATATCAAACTTGGCTGAGAAATGAGTAAAATGAAAAATAATAAATTTTTGGATTGAATTTTACATCTGGATTTAACGAGTGAATAATATGTACATATGTCCGTTAAAGTTATCTTCTGGAACCTTTGAGATAAAATTCTTGGTAAAAAAGAAGGTCTTCGTCACATTGTGCCCGCACGAAGAAAACAATTATTTTGTTTGTCCGATTTCTTGTATATGGATGGTTTTTTATTCAAATTTTAACATTGGTTAAAAAACATAGCATACTTCTAGGAGTTAATTATATGAAAATTATCATTTTGTTGGGATGCAAAAACAAAAATGCTTATAATATGTTTCATATTTATTTTAGCAGCAAATAAATGGTATTCTTGTGTTATGCAGCCTTCTAAAATTTATTTTTCCATTTTTTTTTGGCGGGTTTAGTTTAGAGAACATCTTAACAAGAGACCAGAAATGGACATAAAAAGTACCTGAAAAAATTTGTCCCACCATGGCTAGACCCATAACGCTATAACTCGTTATAACTACAAAAAAAGTTGTAAGCGGTAGAAAAAAGAAAAGCATGTTTGCTATCGAAAAGCTTTTAATATTTTTGTCCGGCCGATAGATAAGCCATTCTTAAATTATTTGAGGAATCGCGTTTTTTAAATTTTAATTGTTTTACAGATAAAAAAGATAAACAAAAATGGTGGTTTGTTTACGTCTCTTGTTCTGTGTGCTGCTCGTGGTTTTGTTCAATTTATTTTTACTTTTACTTATTTGTCTTTTTGTTTGTGATTTGTATTTTAGTATTCGCGTAATGAATACTAAAATAGAAAGAGTGCAACATATAAGTGAATAAGTGAAGTGATTCTGATGTTTTATTTGTCGGCATTGCCATGTCTTCTTAGCCTTCCGAGAACCTGTCCGTGTAAAAAAATTGGCCAGTAGAGAGCTTTTTCTCACGCAAATCACCACCCATTTGCATGGAGATGATACGGAGATAATCTTCCTCATTGCACCATTCCACGAAGGCGCAGCTGTGGTCCACTGCGGCTTAATCAAGTCGATAACAAGACGCATGGACATGGGAGCGTGGTATGCTTTTGTGGTGTCGGTTTACCTAGCTCCAATTACCCAACCATCTTTATCATTATTATTATCATAATTATTTTTATAATAATTGATTTTACCTATAAATAATAAAGAAATGATGAATGGGTTGGAAAATTAATAATTTGATTCAAACTTACCTTAGATGTTATGTTTTTAGTTTTTTTGATTGTTTTGTTTTAGTCCAAAATATCAATCAAAGATGAATTTCTTTAAAATTCTAGTTAAGGACGATTTGCCAATTAAACAAATTTATCATTATTCATTTATCAATAGAACAAATATTGAGAAACAAGAAATAATTATAAAGAAAATTTATGGTTTCTTTGAGAGACGTCACATAAAATAAACAAACCACCTAAATGTCATCTTCAAATGGGCACACAAAAAGTGTTATACCTTGTATTGGATACACTATCCAGTTATATATTGAGATCAGTGGTATAACTATACTTGTACCTAGTATTGTCTTATACACCACTGATGTTAATCGCTTTTTTGAGGAACGATCGAAATTTCATTGTGTGGTAGGATTCTTTTATTCAATATTGATGGATGGCCAGATTTGCCTGGCTAACATAAGGATAAAATCGTTTACATATGACACAATTTTTTTCCTTTTAATGCGTTGAAGCTCAAAGGAACCATTTTTCATTTAAAATTAAGTGGAGTAAGTCTCCACTCTAGAGATCTTCTTGCGGTTCAAATTCAATGTAATGTAGCTTAACTAAACAAAAAAATATGAAACACAGCAGTGAAAACGTGACAAGCTTCTTATTTTGATAAATTAAGTAAATTTTAAAAGTTAACACCTCCATATAAATAAGATTAAATCTTTCATTATGGCTAAAAACATGTCAAGACTTTTTCTTTGAAAAAATAAAAAAAAATGAGTTAAAATCTAAACATGGATAACACCCATGATAATATTTTTTTTTTTATTATTTTTGTTTTAAGGAAAGAGTGGAAAAAAACCACTAAATAATTTGTTTAAGTGTCACTCAATATTATAAACACTGTATGCATAAAACCCAAGCATCTCCCTAGCTCCATGTCCTATCTTCAATCGCGGAAAGTTAAGTTAAACACTACCTAATGTACATCAACACCACCATAGAAAACATGTAATCATTTCCAAGAGCCTTTCGAGGAAGTTGTCGTCTCTGGAGGGTGTTTTCAGTTTATGCCACTACAACCGGCATACTCGAAGGATGCATAGTAGTGATGATGATTTGATGATGACAGCATTGCAGCCATACGCATTAGGGGGACTGTAAAACAGTGTTGCACTTCGTTTGTTGTTTTGTATACCATACCAAGTTTATCCTTCAATCAAAATTATCGTGTGTGTACATCGGGTTTCAACGCAGTCTTAAATTAAAGAATATACACATCTCTAAGAGGATAATGATGTTGCCTTCTTCTCAAAGGCTGCAGTAGTCGTTGTGGGTTAATTTCTCTATAAGAATCGTTATTGCAAAGCTATATGTAATAAGTTTTCAAGTTTCTACATAACGAGTTACATAAGAGTAATACTAAAAAATCTATATATTAATTAAGAGCTTACAAGTATAGTTTGAAGATGCTATGACTGAAATAAAATATTCATAATTGTATTCAAAGCCATATATTCTACTTGAAGGAGTCAAGGACATCTGTACTGATCTGTTTAGATAGGTACTTTTAAAAGTTGTCGCCAACTTCAATTTCCAGTCTTGCTGGTTAGTGCATGAACCAATCTATTCAGTTCTCATACATAACCTATACATCTAACGTTTTTTTTAAGTTCATTGGCTTGTTAATACGATTTTAAAAGACGCAAGGGTTGACTGTGTCAATCAAAATTCTATATGAATGCGCACTATGCATTTAATCAACGAAGACGAAGAACCGTAAAAAAAATTATTTGTATATCATTATGAGTTTCTAAGGTTTTTAAGGACTACAATTACAGTCTATGATGATTGAAGTAATAATAATGATTCAAGTAATAATCAGAA
Organism: Baccha elongata; assembly: GCA_951217065.1. Taxonomy (NCBI): domain Eukaryota; kingdom Metazoa; phylum Arthropoda; class Insecta; order Diptera; family Syrphidae; genus Baccha; species Baccha elongata. Next base: position 48,632,843 of record OX578272.1, on the reverse strand, counting down.
AAGCTCAAAGTGTTTAGAAGAAATGTTTATACCTTTATAAAATACGTTGATTGCCAACGTTAACATTACAATCTTTACTTAACTCTATTAATTTCTTCTATTTAAATTTATTTTCTTTTTTTGTCCGCTAAAAATAGCATATCTAGTAGTCTAATTTCTAAGAGCTAGCGACCGATTTTTCGCCATTGTTTTGGTTAACCTGAACTTTTGTTCATCAATGATTGACAATTGACAAGTATGGCTACCGGAAATGGCCGGACACCATAGATACATCCCTCCAAAGTTCAGAAAAAATTACCCAACTTTGGCAAATTATTTGACAAAATTATTTTTTTTTCACTAAAATATCCTTCTGTCTGCTGGACCGTTTTGCTTCAAACTCGATATATGTACAGGGTTTTAAGATCATTCCTTAGACGTTATGAAAAAATATAGGGACAGTTTCTTTGTAATTGTCTTTCTTGTGGAAGAAAAACAAATTTCCAAGCCTATATTAACCGTATATACTTCCTATAGAACCGTTTTTGTTGTCTTGAGTTTTCTTGGGAATAGGTTAATCGATTTAAACCCACAATTTCTTTTAGATGACTTGATCTTCTTAATACCAACATTTAAAAAAAATCTAAATAAAATCTTAATTAATTTGTAAATTCAATATTTGAAAAACTAAACAAAAAATTTAAATTTTTGGTTCACTAAATGAAAACTATTTAGCACTTAAAATTGACGTACTTTAAATTTATAAAAACGCTTTTTTTTTTTTAAATAATCATTAAATAAAAATCGATTTATTTAAAAACTCATAAAAATTCATATTTATTCAACAATTTTTTTTTTAATTTTTTTGTTTTGGCTTGAATGTTTATAAAAAGTAACTTAGTTTTAGCACTTTTAATAAAAATTCTTATGATTTTGTTCGTTGTTCACCGCAGGAAAATTTTCACAGGAGCAAGTTCGAGTGTGGGTCGCACATAGTCGTCGCACTTTTTTTTCTATAAGATTTGCTTAAAAATTGGGTTGCGTTGCTCAAGTGGACGAAGGGCTTTAAAAATATTTATTGAATTGTTTGAGTTGCTCTGGCAACCCTATTTCGGCTTGATAATGTTATGGCAGTTATACATTATTATTTCAAACGTGAAAAAAAAGTTTGTATCAAAATAACTTAGTAGGAAGCGTAGCTAATATGGTAAAATTGTTTTCCTATTATAACTCAAAAACTTGTACAGAGATTATTTCTTTAGTCGAACAACACGATTGTGGAACGCTCTATTCGGCTCTGTTTTCCCCTCTATTGCAATCTTCAAACCAATGTGCACATCGGTCTTTTTTAAAACCTTATCCAAATTTCCTAAAGGGCATTCAAAAACTTTTCAGTGCGCGCCATTTAAGAAATAAACGATTGTATATGTATAATATAGCCCCGGAGCCGCAATAATTAGGGGACCATATAAATCCATGACTTCCTAAGTACATCTATTATTTATTGAAACCATTTCAATAGACATATTTTTAGAGGCTATATATAAAAATTTAATATTTAAAATTGCACGTCCTATGACTGCAGCATCTAAAATAAATAAATAGATGTATGTAAATAAAACTAAGCTGAGAAAATATTTTACTAACAAGAAAAAATACGTGGAGATAACATTCTTCTAATTTCGACGTATCTATCAATCAATGCCTACCCAAATAGATAAATAATTGCTCAATAAAAATAATCCTTACAGGCAAGGCATCGCGAAATGATTTCATCCAATTATTTACCAATTAGCAAGGCATCTGTGCCATCCAAGGGTCTATTTACAGAACTGAAAGCGCTGACTGAACACTAGTGTGTTCTGCTTCGTTTCAAATCGCACTCGAAAAAACGACACTAAAAATAATATATAAATATAAAAATCGGGATCAGCATGTTGAGGAGTTCCCCGCTGATTTTAGACTATCTCGGTCGCCAGTGTTTTTAAACTGTGTGTCAGACGTCAGTGCGCGATCCGGATTTCAATATCAAAGTTTTAACATAATTTACATATGTGATTATAGGTATTAAGGTATAGTTAGTAGGTATGTAGGTACTTACTATAAATCTATAAGGTAACTTATGCATTCGTAAAAAAAATCGAGATTTACGATTATAGGAACATAATGTATGTTATAAGTATCTATGATTATAAAAGATAAACGAATGGGCTTTTGAGTTTTTCAAACGACAGCTACGACTGAGTCAAACGAAATATCTGGTTAATAAAGTTTTCTACAAATATACCAACAAAAATATTAAAATATCGTTTTCTACCGATTAAAAAAAGAATTAACCGTAAAAACAGTTTTGAAGGTATCGAAGTTTGAATGCAGATTTGAAGGGGACCGATTCTGAGTATAAAACCGAGTTTGCGGGAAGTTTGGTCTTGTGCAGCTGCCGCCATTTTGGTGATGATTTTCAAGAAATAAAATTTTAAAATTAAAAAAACAATGTTTTTTCAATATTTTTATTTTGAAATTCTATTTCTCAAAAATCATTTACTTAAATTACTTATACGAATCATAAAATCATAGACATGCATTTTAAATGTAAAATTAAAAAATATAGAACATTATAACAATATAATAATATTTCTTGATTTTTATTAATTCTGTTTGTATTTTAAGTAAATTTTACATTTTTTGTAAAAGGATTAAATTTAAAAAGTGTTCAATATAACTACTTTTTGTCGGAAATCCAAAAGTTAGCGAGCAGTTCGCAAACTAATGTGATAAAGTCTATTTTTACTCGTTTTTTCTTTCTAACTTATACTTATACCAATATAAATAAAAAAATTTATTTCAGTTTATAGATAATTCGAATTTAAACAGAAAAGCATTTAATAGTTTTTTTTATAAAAACGCACCCAAAAAGATAAAAGCAGAGAAAAACGCAATAATATCAAAAAAATCTTAAATTTAAGATAGCGGCTGAGTTTTTCCGCAAACTCAGATTTATACTCAGAATCAATCCCCCTTCAAAACTGCATACCATACTTTGCTCCCCGTTGACTGTACTATTTACTCTAGAAATCTATTTTCCAAGCGCAAGTACGTCCAACACAATCTTCCCCTTTTTCGTATACGCAGTTTTTTATTTCGGCTAGATAATTTTCACAGAGAGAGAAAGAACGCGCCTTGTCTTTGACTGTGGTTTGTTTATACTTAGGTACATTTTCTTGGAGTTCGTATAGATGATGATAGCGGACGCAGTGGTGTTTCAAAAATAGATACCGATTCAGACATGATTACGAATGCTATTTTGCGTACTACTTTTTTTTTGCAGTGACTCATGTTTTCTTCACTTTGAATTGTAAATTATGTGCTTATGAATTACAGGAAAAGTCAGTACAGAATCCTAGGCTGGTAAAAATAGAAAGATATGACCTGCTCTCTTAAAAATCACAAATATTAATACCTATTTATCCCAAAACTTTGGATAAATCTTACGCATGGAATGATAACAATTTTCATTACCCACAAGTTTATTGTGATTAAAATTTACAATTCTAAGAACACCTTCTGTAACTTATCTTAACAAAGCGCTGTATTCAGTTTTTAATTTTACGGAACTTACGCCCAGCCGACTATTTTGGGCAAACAAAGATGGAACTATTTAGGTCCTTGTTGTGTGAAAAAGCCGCTACATTTCTGTTTTAAGGATAAGATAGAAATCCTCGTGAAAAAAAAGCATTGCTCGAATCGAATACAACGAAATGCCACAAGTGTCCACAGGTTTATGCCAAACATTTCTTAAAACTCTTGCTCTCTAGTCTAGTTCTTCAGGTTTGGGGTCATGGTATTATGGTGACTTTCCGATTACGTAAAGCAATTTTAGTTATACGAAACTACAACAAGCCTGAGTGAGATTCGGATGCTGACAGAATTACTGTTGACGAACTTACAAAAGAAATAAGGACAACGAACTTCGGATTTTTACGCGAAATATTCTGTCACTCCATTCCTTATTCTGCGTAGTGTTCCTTTATCGTATAAAAAACCCGTTTTCGAGAAAATTTGAAAAAAACTAAAACCATTATATCGGGGCCGCGGGTACCCGTTATAGCAAGCCTACACATTTCAAAATGTTTGAACGGTATAGCCTGAGATACAGTTTTAACGGTAGATGCAATATAACGGTTCTTTTAATTACGACTTTCTCGTTAACTACTAACCGGATTTTAACCAAATGATAATTCCTTGAAAGACCTAGAAATTACATTAATTAATAATTTTATTCGAAAATTCAATATTTTGAAAACCAGTTGAGGGTTTTTTTTTTTGAAAATAAATTAGTTTTTGAACAAGAACATTTCTAAAATTTGCATTAAAAATTACTTTAAAAAAATCGGATGCATGGATACTATTTTGGAAAAAAAATCTAAAATATATTTTAATTAATGGCAAATCAAATCAGACCGCTTATTACAGAGATGCAAAATTAAAAAAAAATCCGATCAATTTAGCGGACATTTTTCGAAATGGTGGCCAAACTACTAGGACCATGTGCCCCATTTTTTTTATACCCCTAGAAGTGTTTAACAAAGCCCCATGACAAAACTAAGAACAAATAAAACGGCACACATGACATGGGCTAGCGCCTAGACTATTTTCGTTTACCTACTTATTCCTTTTTTTGCAAGCCATAGTTCATAATATGATATGAAAACGTGATAATGTTCGAAGGAAACGTTCGAAAGAGCTGCGTTAGTCCTTAAAGACAATAAAATCAGAACTGTGTCCCTCCCACATAAACGGGGGAGATAATTCTCCCTACATATATGAATTCCTCTTTATAATACATTTAAAAAAATATATATTTTTTGCTTAAAAGAAGGTTGTGTTTTTTTAATTATACCAGCTTTAAAATTATTAATTTCTTCAAATAATACATATAAATAATAATTAATAATTAATTAAGTTTATTTTATTCATGTTACAAATAACCACAAACTATGTTACAACTACAAATGGTTTGGGTAAGTTGTAACCAAAGTTTTTTTTTGTACCTGAAAAAAAAAATTGACTAGCATATTTTCGAAATCTTAATATGTGCATCGGTTCGTAAAAAGTGTTAGTTTTAGCACCGCCCACTCTCCCCTACATACTATAAATCGTTACCGATAATAATCTATTATTCTCGAAAAAAAAATACATGCGATCATTTCGATAAAATTTTATAAGAGTGATTTGTTTATAGTAATGTCTTTAATCATTTTTTTTTTTTCAGAAAAAGTCGTCTGTCATAATATAACCGTTTTGCACTAGGGTTGCCAGATTTCTTTCGTAGTTCGACGGGACAAATGGCAAAAAATAAGAAAAAACCGGGAATTTCAAAATATTGCCCTACAAAAATTAAATAAAAACACGACTGGGTCGCTTAAACTTGCTCTTGTGGCAAGTTTACTGAGGGTTTTACTAAAAAATATATAATGTAATAACATAATATAATAATAAATAAAGAAATTAAACGAACAAAAAATTATGAAAATTTTTTAAAAGTGCTTAATCTGTATCTAATAAAGATTCATATCAAAATCAAAAAACATACAAAAAAGATTCTTTGGTAAATATGAAATTGTGAAAAAAAAGATGTTAAGCAATTGATTTTTTTCGAATAATTTTTTGAAAACATTTGTCGAAAAAATATATAGATATTCATGTTAAGAGAACTATTTTTTTGATGTCTGAAAAAATTCGTCTACAGGTTTTCAAAATATGTATTGAATTATTAGCAAAAAAGTTTTAGAAAAATTATTTAAAACAAAACAACAATTTTCTAACAGCTGTGTTTGTAGAGGTACTAACTACTGTGCTTTGTACAAATTTCGTAATTTCAGCTATTTCATTGTGTTATGTCAATATATATATGAAATTAATTAAAAATTGTTTTTTATTTCTATCTCCTAACGCTTACCGAAAAACTCCTGTAAAGCCTAGTATGCAGCTGAAGTGAAACTAAATTTTCAGTCGTCTCCAAAAACACAAACGAAATTTTAACGAAACGGAATGAGACAAATTTTCATGTAAAGTTCCACCATTTATAAAAAAAAATATTTTTCAAATTACACAAAAAACAAATAAAAAGAACAGAACTCCATTTTAAATTAATAATAAAGCCTAGTATGCACCTGAAGTGAAACGAAAAATCCCATACAAAAATGACACAGTGGAATCATAAACGAAATTTTTCGTCTTTCTTTTCGTTTTGTGGTACGCAGCTCCACGGTGAAAAGGTTCATAACCGGTTCAAGTCTCCACTACTCCCTTCACTCTTTTCGCACACAATTTAATTGACCGGGATATTAATTGCTGGCTTTGACGTTTGTGTTTTGATCGTGTTTTTTTGTGGTTATTATTATTATAAAATGGATTTCTGTTTTTTTATTTGTTTTCTTTTTGTGTTTTGAAAAATATTATTTTTTGCAAATGGTGAAACTCTACACAATATTCTCCGGTACCGTTTCGTTATCATTTCGTCTGTGTTTTTGGAGACGATGGAAAATTTCGTTTCACTTCAGCTGCATACCAGGCTTAACCACAAAAAAACACGAATAAAATAGAAACGTCAAAATTTCGCGAGTAATTAATGTCCCGGTCAATCAAATTGTATGCGAAAAGAGTGTAAATAGTAATGGAGACTTGAACCAGTTATCTACCGTTTCACCGTGAAGCTCCGTACCACAAAACGAAAAGAAAAACGGAAAATTTCGTTTATGATTTCACTGTGTAATTTTTGTATGGGATTTTTTTTACTTCAACTGCATACTAGGCTGAACTTAAAAATTATTCGCTTTCACTGTATACAGGGTGATTGGTTTAAGGTGCACCAAAAAGCTTGAGCGTGTAGGTGTGATTAAGACAAGAAAAAAATCTTATGAGAGGGGGGTCTATTTCTCCCCGTTTTGGCGGGAGGGGCAATTTTCTAAAAAAAATTACTTATATCAGAAAAAAAATATTTAAAAACAACGGTGAATGATACAAAGCCTTGTTATATTTTTTTGGAATGCCAGAAAATTACTCTTTTATTTAATTTTTAAATTAAGTTGTTTAAGTGTACAGTTTTAAAAAAAATAATTTTCAAACTCAAAATTTTGAAAAAAAAAATTTTAAACTATTATTTTTCAAAATTTTATGTAATTTACTATTATTTTTAATTTCAAAATTCAATGCTCTTATTAATTTTTAGTCAAAAACAGAAAACCGGATGCCAAAATGTATATTAGTTTTTGAGAAATTAAGAAAATACTAAAAGCACTTTTTTTAAAAAAAGGTGAAATCTGGTTAATCCAGTTAATTAATTACATAAAATTTTGAAAAAAATTAGTTTAAAAGTTTTTTTATTTTTTTTTCAAAATTTTGAGTTTGAAAATTAATTTTTTTTAAACTGTTCACCTAAACAACTAAATTTAAAAATAGAATAAAAGGGTAGTTTTCTGGCTTTCCAAAAAGATATAACAAGGCTTTCTTTCATTCACCGTTATTTTTAAATAATTTTTTTTCTGATTTAAGTAAATTTTTTAGAAAATTGCCTCTCCCGCCTAAACGGGTGCAAATAGACCCCACTCCCATACGATTTTTTTCTTGTCTTAACCTCACCTACACGCTCAAGCTTTTTGGTGCACCTTAAACCAATCACCCTGTATACAGGGTGAGTCATGAGCAATGCGACAAAATGCTAGGGCGTGTAGGTTGCGTTGAGACAAGAAAAAAATCGTATGGGAGGGGGGGTCTATTCCCCTCCGTTTAGCCGGGAGGGGCAATTTTCGAAAAAACTGACTTAAAATGGGAAAAAAATTATTTAAAATCAACGGCTTCATTCACAATGCTGTGCGATACGTTTTTGAAAAGCCAATAACTTTTTCTTTCATTCTGTGTTTAAATAAATCTATTCTAAGAAATAGTTTTTGAAATATTAATTTTCAAAGTCAAAATTTTGAAAAAAAAAATTGAAAAAAAAATTTCAAATTCATTTTTTTCAAAATTTTACGTAATTAAGTGCTAATTTTAATTTCAAAATTCAATGCTGTTATTAATTTTTAGTCAAAAACAGAAAACCGGATGTCAAAATGTATCTTAGTTTTTGAGAAATAAAAAAAAAATTAAAAGTAAAACTAGTAAAATAAGTAAAAAGTTAATTCGTTTTTTTTTATTATTTGATTAAAATCGGATGGTATGTAATGAAAAATAAGAAAGGAATAATTCCCTTATTAATAATTGACCTGAGCAGGTCAAATTTGGAAAACCAAAAAAAAAAAGTGTTTTTCTTGGAAAAAAATACTTCTAGTTTTTCTTATTTTCTCAAAAACTAAGATACATTTTGGCATCCGGTTTTCTGTTTTTGACTAAAAATTAATAACAGCATTGATTTTTGAAATTAAAATTAGCACTTAATTACGTAAAATTTTGAAAAAAATGAATTTGAAATTTTTTTTTCAATTTTTTTTTTTCAAAATTTTGACTTTGAAAATTAATATTTCAAAAACTATTTCTTAGAATAGATTTATTTAAACACAGAATGAAAGAAAAAGTTATTGGCTTTTCAAAAACGTATCGCACAGCATTGTGAATGAAGCCGTTGATTTTAAATAATTTTTTTCCCATTTTAAGTCAGTTTTTTCGAAAATTGCCCCTCCCGGCTAAACGGAGGGGAATAGACCCCCCCCTCCCATACGATTTTTTTCTTGTCTCAACGCAACCTACACGCCCTAGCATTTTGTCGCATTGCTCATGACTCACCCTGTATATCCGCATTTCTCGATTTTCGGGAATAAAACATTTGAAACATTGATTTTGAAAATAAAAAATAAAGGAATATTTTTGTTTTGTTTGCGATCTTTTTTGTTTTATATAATCTTAAAGCATTTGGCAACTAGCGGCATTAAAATCTAGATATAGCTTTGCCACAAGAGCAAGTTCGTGTGACCCCAGTCTAGTTCTTTATTGTATATCAAATATAATAGTCATCTTTTGTTACAAAACTAAAATTTTCTTTGACTGCCTTTTCGCTTTCTGAAAGTGTCATAGGACACTAGGACATAGGATATAAGACAAATGCAATAAGAAATCCATATTGACTTGTTTATCTATTTCAGCGTAATGTGTGATTTTTAAATTTTTGAACGAATATATATATTTTGATATCCACTCTACAAAACTGTCTATAAATCGAGAAGAAAAATATTTACATAAACATACATATACAAATGTTATTTGACCCAAACACTTTCACTCTGTTACAATTAATTTTTTGAAAAAAAGCAGTTAAGCTTCAGGCATGAACAAAATCATAATGAAAATAAAAATAACACTTACTTACCCCTCCCACCTTCTGTGCGATAAGGAGCACTCGGATCGCCTTGGCTTGGTTCTGGCGCCGTATTTTGCGTGTCCATCATACTGACTACCCTTGGGATTTCTAAAGGTTAATTAACATTAATGCCTGATGTTACCACAAATGAATGCTAAGAAAGTTATACTCACTTATACAAGGTGCTATGTGCGATCTGCTTTGCTGATAGCCACGTGCGCAACGATTGCATGTCAAGCCAGTTACACCATCCTTACACGGACACTGCCCAGAAGTGTGATTGCATGTTTTGCCAGAGGACCCAATTGGATGGCAGTCGCATGCTGAAAGTATAAAAGACAAAGAAAAGTTATACCAAACTAATAAGATTATGTATACATATTCGTGTTAGTGTTACAATACAAGACAAATTTTAAAGTTTCATCAAATCATTATGCTTTTTATATAATTAAATTATTTTACATATAAAATAATATATTCAATAAATTGTATAAAGCTTATAGTGATGTTAGAGATATTTAAACATTACGTTTGCGGAATTAGAATGAGTCTGATGTGTACACATTTTTTCTTGCGCACAGCAAAACTCACGCTTGAGGAATTTAGCCCCTGGTTTAAAGAATTTTCAGACTTAGGACCGTTTGCTGAAACGATACTAAAGAATTTATGTTCTACATAAAACCTTAAGTGTCAGTTTATGGAAAAAAAGGACAAAGTACTACTTAAGGATTTATGTAGAACATATACATAGATGCTTAAGTATCGTTTGCGCAAATGGCCCTTAGGCCCGATTGCTCATTCTCTTTATAAATCTACAACATAACTAGGTTAAATTTAATTTTTATGTACGACATAAATTATTTTCCGTTGTTACAAAAAAATTATGTTCTACTTAGCTATGATTTAGTTTCATGATAGAAATCTCAGTTGAAATGTCAATTTTGCACGAACAGTCAAATTTGATTTATTATTTTTAATTGTTTGCTCTTTTATTTGAAGTTTAACGTATATTTTCTTTTTTTTTTTTAATAAATTTTACCTTCTGGTTGTGATAAAACCAATTGTTTCTTCTCAATTCCAATTCTAAATTCATCCAAAAAGTGACGTTGTGTTTGTGTCTTCGATTAATTTTTTTTTAGTGTGAATAAAATGGGGAGAAAGTTGCAACATATTTTTATATTCGTTTTCGAACATGGACATTATCAAAATATAGTCACTTGTGGCTTTATTCAATGCTAAAATTATGTTAATTAGATGAAAGGAAAAAATTGTACCTCAAAAAATTCTTAAGTCTTTATGACCTACTTTTTCTTGCCCTTAAATTATGTTCAACCTAAGGAGATTTACGTTTGACTTTGAAGTTCGTGCAAACCGTTAAGTGGAACTTAAGAAATTATGTTGTACTTAAGGAATTATGTTTAGTATGAGCGAACGGGCCTAGAACTAAAATGTTGAAGTTTTTTTCAAATTCTTATTTGCGAATGAATGATAAGTAGTCCCATCCGACAGGTAGTTTTTTTTGGAAAAAGGTCGGAAATCCATGAAATTTTCAGATGTTGTTTTGGGATGTTTAATTAAGATTTTCTCAAGATTTGGACCTTGATGATCCTGTGCTAAAAGAGGGGAGGGGGAGGGTGGCAAAATTTTAGTCCTTTTTCCAGTTTTTCCTTTATAACTTTTTGTTGTTACGTTTACCGGCAAAAGCGTACGTTTTGTAGGACGTTAAATTTGTTACAATATGATTATTTAAATATGCTTGTTTGTCACATCGTTACCAAGATATGGCTCTCCAAAAGAGGGGTACATTTTAAAATTTTGCTAAAAAAAATTAGACCTTTTTCCTAAAAACCCCTTTTTTCCTACCTACCGACTGGATAAAGGGGCAGCTGGTGTCAAATTTCTAAAAAAAAAGTTATTTGTTATTCTTCTAGCGGGCAATTTATCTGTTTGGCCTCCCGTTGGTTACGGCCACAGGTTAAGCGCGTTAACGAAATGGAAGAACTCGCACTTGCTCTATATATTTGTCAGCTATTAAAGATGAGTAGGTATACTAAAAATAAAATTGTTAATATTTTGAGCTTGCTTAGGTTATGTATGTGTGCTATTACACCTTGCTACAAAACACGCGCAAATTTTAACAAATTCCTCTTTAAAAAATATTTGGTGAGTCTTTCGCTATTACACTGTGTTTCAGACAGTCATGTCTCAAGTTTTACAAGTTATGCATGCAAAGAATGCATGTGCACTCTTTCAGAAACGAACAAGAATGAAGCGAGATAGAAAAATAACGAACAAGAGAAAGGAGACGGCAAAAAGAGTCACACAAAATTCGGACCGAGGATCATATCACCCGTCCGCTGATTTTTTGTCTCATTGTTTTTCTCTTTCGCACTCATTGTGTTCAGAAACGCGAGCGTGCTTTGGAGCAGTGTGTAATAGCACACTATGTGACAAGATTTACTTCTTCAGAAGTATAGTTAAGCTTCTTGATTAATGTCCAGTGATAATATCAAGCATTTTGAGAACCTTTATTTTTTTAACAAAACGCTGTCCCTCTTGAAGCATTGTGGGAAACACAACGCAACGCTTAGTGAATTTAAACATGTTTTAGTTCAGAAAAACTTTTAGTCCGAGAGCTAGCGACCGATTTTGGGACATTATTTTGGTGTGTCTGAATTTTTTGTCGAGTTATTGCTTCAGGGCCACTCATTAATAAATTACAATTATGGCTACCGGAAGTAGCCGGAAACCAAAGGTACAGCTCTTTCAAAGTGCAGATAAAATAACCCAAGTATGGTACGTAATTTTGGCACGAATTTTTTTACACTAAAATGTAGTTTAAAGCGATTGAAATAATAATGTTTAACTGCCATAACATTATCAAGCCGGGAAAGGGTTGCCAGAGCAACTCAAACAACAGTATAAAAACACTTAAAAAATAAATTTATTGAGTTTTTTTAGTTGCTCTGTCCACCTTTTTTCGGCTTGATAATGTTATGGAAGTTATACATTATTATTTTAAACGTTTTAAACTACATTTTAGTGAAAAAAAAAAAAAATTCGTGACAAAATTACTTAATATAGTTTTCTGCACTTTGAAGCGCTGTATCTTTGGTTTTCATCCATTTCTGGTAGCCATAATTGTCATTTATTAATGACTGGCTGGCCCTGACCTGAAGCAATAAGTGGACAAAAATACAGGTGCGCGAAAATAATATCCCAAAATCGTTCGCCAGCTCTCCTACTATTTGTTATCATTCCCCTAATAAATATACAAGTATAGGTATCTACAACGCAATAGAAAGAAATAAAATGTAGCAAATTCCTTTGGCATCCAAAATGATTTATTTCGAATGAAACCGAATGCAAGTAAACGGCGAAAGCAATTTATACCGGTGACGCATTTTTCTTGCATTATAACATCGATTATAAAATAATACGTTTTACTTCGAATTGCTCTTTTTAAGTCAACACTTTTTTAATTAGTATAACTTTAGGTCTTAAAATACAATTTTTATGAGAAACAAATTGTTAAATTCATGTCATATGTCATCAACTAATGTCCATTGCTGTTCTACTTGGGTGGCAAACCGTTAAGCAAAAGCTGTAAACGCCAACACCTTCGCCCAGATTTATATTTATTCGTATGTGATATACCAACAACGTCTCGTTACATAAGTCAACATAGGTGCTCATTGAATCATTTATGGCACTTAACTGCCAATTATATTGCTTGTTGTTCCTTTCAAGCTGTCCCTTTAACTGGTGATACATCTCGCTGAGTTGAAACGTGCACTAAACGATTGTGGAGTTCGAGCTGGAGTGCATAGTCGCCGTTGTTGGTGGGTTTATTAGCACAACGCTGATGGCTCCAATAAATAAAAAGAAAACATTGGACCCCCCGAATTTTCAGTACGCCATCCATCCGTATGGTCAACCTATTTGGTCAATTTAATGCTTGGAGTTCACTTTAAACGAATTGTTAATGTACTGTTACTGTGGTAAATATAGCTTTGGCATAAGACTGGCGCAATTCAGCCGACACATATATACTTGCATAGAAGATAAATGTTGTGAGTATATCGGCGACAGGATGTGTCGTATCTTTTGGTTTCCTGTCATGTTGAAGTCACATTGCTGTAACCTAATCTGATTAACAATAAATAATCTGGATTTATGGGAAAATGAAACCATTGGGCAAAAATGAATGAAATATTAAAGCCCGCTTAGTTCCATGACATTGAACCATGCGGTTATTTTAACAGAATAAGTTCAATTTTGACCTCCCAGGCCTTACCTGGTGTTCGGTTTGTGTATTTAGGTACTTCGTTTAAATTTGTTTTCAATTAAGTGTTTGTATTATGTATTTAATATTATGCATTTGTTTAGATAGTATTTAGTGACCGAGGGAATAAGTAAGGAAGCTTTTTTTGGGTCGGGACTCCTGCATGTATTGCCAAGTAGTTCTGACTGTCTTCAACTGCTTACATCCGCTCTTCGGTCCTCTATTATGACTCCCAAACGGATCGACCGATTTTAATAAAATTTTCAGTGTGCAGTCATCACAACCATACGGAAGGTTATCAGCACAGTTTAAACCATGTCCGAAAGATGCCACTTTTATTCATTGTTTTACACACCATCGTTGTTTTGTGTTTTAAATATGTATATTAAAATATAAATATGAATAAGGTTTAGGTGCGGGTAGTAATTATTGTTTTTCCTTAACTTATATTTACTGAGCGAAATTTCCTGCATATACTTGGATTTTGGATTGAATAATGGTAAAAACTAGTTTTAGCACTTTTAATATAAAATCATATGATTGTTTTCGTGTTTTTCATTTATATTTAAAAACAGCATTAAATTTGTTTTAATTACATTTTATTTAATTTTATGTCAAATAGCCACAATTGGAAGTTCGTGCGAAATTTGTTAACTTTTCACCGTCGACAGCAAAGCTCTTATTGAATTTTATCAAAATTGACTGTATCTTTATCGAGAAGAATGGAATTCAAAAAACTAAGTTTTAACAAAAAACCTTTTTCCAAAAATGTTTGATTGTAGTAATAATTAAGACTAGTAAAGTTCTTAGGACATAAAATTTCGTTAAAATCATTGCATCCGTTTCGGTATCAAAACAGTTCCTTTTTATATGGTAGCGTTAAGGGTGAGTTTCCTGTACAAATTCATGGTAATGTGCTGACTTATTGTATGATAACTTCCACATTTCACAAGATAATTTCACCAAATAAAATTTATTATTTAGTCAATAAACGTGTGCAGATATGCTTATCATCAAAAATTTATTTAAGAAGATATTTAAATTTTAAAGACGTAAAACATTACGTATTTACCATATAATTTAGACACAAATTTCTATCTCCTATTATTTTCTTCTGTAAAGTAACTTTTTATTTTTTTTCCTTTAGTTTCTTAATCACAATAAATAAATTCTATTGGCTATTGTAATTTTTTTTTTTTTTTTTTTATATATAAAATTTAGGTCAACCATGGGGTCCATTTATTTCTTTAGACAAGCGCAATTTCCAAAATCTTCAACCGAATTCAAGGAAATATTTTTTTTTTGTATCATTGAAACAAGATGCTACCAAGGACAGCGATGAATATGAATTTTATTTAATTATACCGGTCTAGAAAGCACCAAAACTCAAAATGGCATATTTTTCACATGCACGCTATTTTACGCCACTTCTTTTTTTTAATTGAGCTTAACTTTTTTTTATCATAACATTCGTATAATTTAGAAATTTGATGTTGAAACATTTTATTTTTTTTAATTTATTTATGTGCTCAAAATTGCAGTTTAATATGTCAGCTTACTCACTCGTTTTTTGAAGAAGGGAAAGCATTTACCGTTTTGTTATTATTTTTCTATTTTTTTTTTTAGAATTTTTCATCTTGGTATCAATTAAAAAAAAAATTATAACTTTCGAAATCACTCCACTATCTTATTTTGAAAAAGTATCTTTTTTACCTTTTTTGAACAAATTGTTCCTTATAAACGCACACATATAAAGTTGCAGTTCACGAAATTTTCACCACAATTATAGTGGCGTGGTGGCGTCAAAATCATAAAAGAGCCTCTTTTTTGCACTCTCTTTGTAAGAGAGTACCTAGTTCTCATTTTTATCTCTCGTTGACTTGTTTTTTCTTTCTTTTTTGAGGATTTGAATATCAAAATTTTTTGTGAACGTATAAATGTAGAAACATAGGTATTCAGGGAAACATTATTTGAAGTACATAAATACATTCAATGCGTTTTTTCTATCGTAGGTAGGTACCTATCTATCATACTTGGATCATTTTATTGTTTTTTGAATTTTGTTCCGGGGATTTTCATAAAATTCAGGATTTGTTGGTGTTTCTTGATCTTTTTTTTTTAAATTAATTTGGTGTGCACTTTTTGTGGTGGAATCGTTGCAGATTTGCGATTGAGTTTTATTTAGGATTTAGGTTATAGGTAGGTACCTACATAAATATGTAGGTATACAAACTTTTTTTCTTGGCTCATCTCTTATAGTAGGTTATTTTCCTTATTTTGAGAAAAAAATCAATGGTTTTTGCGTAGGCATAGTATAACAAAACAACATACATATTATATGTACCTAGGTACATACCTATTTTGGACATGTTGTTTTGCTGATTGCAAGGTCGTTGTTGCAATGTTTGGTAGGTATCGTTTATTTATATTATTTAGTTTATATTATTATTATTATTATTATTATTATTTATTATTTTTATTTTTATTCCAAATTAAGATATTCTAAAAAAAGTGTAGTTGTACCTGTGGATGAATCAGGAGTAAATATCAACGAAGAATTAGACCAGGAACATAATTTAGATGGTTTTGAACTGACCGTTGAAGTTGAAAAACCAAAGGATACAATTGAGTTCATACCTGAGTGAAGAAGAGTAGTCGACCTTGCTTTTTTCCTGAAAGGATTGAAAGAAATGTTTGCTCATGGAGAGTCGTTTGGTTGCACTTTTCAAAAATTAGTTCTAACACAAGAAATTCAACAAGGTACTCATGTTAACTTATTATTTTTATCATTATAGGTACCTATAATATTCCATGATTTTATTTTTAGGTTTAAGTTCGAAACTTATTTTCAAATGCCAAATGTGCAACACGAGCCAATCTTTGGTCACCTGTGATGAAGAAGCACATAATAGTGTTGCTTCTAATCTATTGGTCAACAAGGAAATTGTCGCAGGAACAATGCTTTCTGGAAATGGGTTTACGCAGTGTAAACGAGTTTTAGAAGCAATTAATGTTCCATTTATGTCTGCCA
The DNA here is from genome assembly GCA_951217065.1 of Baccha elongata. Lineage (NCBI taxonomy): Eukaryota > Metazoa > Arthropoda > Insecta > Diptera > Syrphidae > Baccha > Baccha elongata. The sequence continues at coordinate 48,616,196 of OX578272.1, read as the reverse complement.
AAACTTTTAGGAATATTGAAAATGAAAACAAATTAGTTTGGGCGGAAACTGCGGAGACAAAAATTAAAGAAGCTATTGAAGAGGAAAAAAGAATAGCAATTGAAAAAGGCAATGTGGATGAAGATGGTTATCCCTTGATTACAGTAGTGACTGATGGGGCCTGGTCACATAGATCATATGGTTGTAAGTACTCAGCGCTCTCTGGAATAGCGACAATAATTGGATTTGAAACCAAGAAGGTATTATTTTATGACGTAAAAAATAAGTACTGCCACATTTGCCGTTTGAGTGAAAATACCGGCAATGAAATCCCCGCACACTTATGTAACAGAAACCATAAAGGACCATCTACTAAAATGGAATCCGATATTTTAGTTGAGGGATTCAAACATTGCTTTGAAAAATTTGGTATAATATTTAACAAATTCATTGCTGATGGAGATAGCAACGTCCACAAGAAACTATTGGAGGCTAAACCTTTCCCCAAACATACAATCAAGAAAATAGAGTGTGTCAATCACCTATATAGAAATTTAAGAAAAAAACTTGTGGATATGACAAAAAATACAAAATATAACCTTTTAGGAAGAAAAACTTTGGTTTCAAAAATTCCCAACATTATTATTCTGCATGTACCTACCTACCTACAATTCCAATTCAATTGCAAAATCATATCAAATCAACTTCTTTACATCTAAATTCACCCCCGTTCGTTGCAAAAAATTTTATAGCACGTCAAACAAATTTTGACCTACCTCACAAATAACTTACATCTAATACCTAAAATGAAAAACAACAATCGATATCAATGTAGGTACATTTTGCCTTTTCTTACAATCATGTTCCTTGTCTATTATGAATACAAATACCTACAACGCTACAACACATAAATACCACAAGTGGATGACCGATCTTTGTAGATTCACAACACACAGGATGAAACCAAAAGTGAGAATACCCCTTCACTGTTTTACCCTTCCTCATCGCGTCGTGTTTGGATTGAGTTAGGTAGAAAAGAACTTATTCATTTCAAATTCGAAAACTAGATCCACGCAAAAGAACAACAACAAATCAAGCAGAAGACAAAAAAAAGAAATACAAAACCCACACTACTTCCTCTGCCTCTTCCATCATAGTGCTACTGCTACTGCTACCGCTGCGTCAGCGCTATTTGATTTGAGTTTAGAGTAGAGAGAGGAAAACTTCTTATGAAAAGAGAACAAGACTGTGCGAGCGCGAGGATACCAATAATGGAGAGAAAATGTCGTACTAATACATTGAAATTCATTTACATGAACTTTTAGTTATGGTTTGAGGCACACCTACCCTTAATAAGCTTCTCCGGAAAATATTTATATAGTAGGTACGGTTTTTTTATATACCTACACATACGTCAAAAATAAAAAAAAAATAAGCCCGGGAATATTACTCAAAGAATTTTTTACCAAGTATAGGCTGCAGGTATACCGTATACCTATACAAACAGACAGACAGACAGTAAAAAAAAACAGACAGACAGACAGACAGACGGAGGACAAAACTGCCAGGCCCACTTTTTTCGTCTTCTCTATTATCGTAGTGTCATTTTTGATTGTTATCTAAATTCTGTATGTATGTACATTAATTGAAAAAAAAAATTTTAAATTACGTTAAACTTTTGGTATAACTGATGTTAACTTAATTTAAGCACAAATACCCGTTATATTTTTAAAATGCTTTTAATTTTAATTTAAATTAGACAGGTCTTTGTCCATTCCCGTTGGCTATTTTTCCAAATTAGTTATTAATTTATTATTTTGAAAAGAATATATAGAGAGGAATGAATAAAAAACTTTCAAGTTTGTCAAGTTCAAAAATCTGTCAGATTTTGAAATAAACAAAAATTATTCAGCCGAGCCAAAGTCTATGTAAGTATTGCATGTATAAATGTTATTCGGTTAGACATATATGTATAATTACGTTATTATTTTCACAAAAAAAACTTCGTACTTTATCGAAAATTATTTTTTTCTTTCTACAAAAGATAGCCGAAAATTTTTGCCGTGGAACGTAATAAAACGACTGGATCGCATGAACTTGCTCTTCTGGTGCACGACTGGGTTGCACGTATACTTGTTCTTGTTGCAAGGTGCCGCGAAAATAAAATTAAATTTAATATTTTTTTTTTAAATCAAATGAATTTTTCGCAAAAGTGCTAAAATTTCTTTTTACAAAGATTCAAGCCAAAATCGAAGTATGCAGAAAATTTTATTGCCTAAATATAAGTTTAGGAAAAAAATTATTCCAAAATCGTTAGAGCGGTTTTTAAATATTATATTTTTATTTAATATTTTTTATAAAAAAGTTATATTACAAATTTAAAAAAACGCCATTCTAAGTGCTTAATTGTTTGCATTTTATGCACAAAATAAAAACAATTTGTCGAGCGTTTTCAAAAAAATTGAATTTACGAAAAAATAAATTAAAAAAATAATTAAAACTAAAACTAAGCTTTTTTGCAAAATAATAGTATTGAAATTTGTTCAAGTTATTTAGATCTTTCTAATTTTTTTTTAGTTTGAAATCGATTGACCCGTTCATGAGATAGCTCAAGAAAAAAATAACAGTTCTATGTGAGGTACCGTTAATAGGATTCCCAATTTTTTTTATTTGCGATTTTACAAAAGGAAATCTGACAGAAACCATCAGTAATATTTTTCAAGAAAATCGTTGGAGCCGTTCTCGAGAAAATTAAGCTTTTCCAAAACCGTTATATAGCAGGTACCGTTGTTTTTTGAGTTGAAAAAACAAATAAATTTTTCCTCTGAGGAATGGTCTACTAACCCTAGATACGAAATTTTAAGTTAATCAGTTAAGCCGTTTGAGCTGTAGGTGCTGATACATACAGACTGACATACAGACAGACAGACAGACAGACAGACAGAGAGACAGACAGACAGACAGACAGACAAACAAACAGACAGACAGAATTTCCAGACCCACATTTTTCGTCTTCGCTATCATCGTAATGTCATGTTGGATTGTTATCTCAATTTGTTTTTTTTTCAAACGAATGTATAATTTGCCTTAAAGTACCTATAATCGCAACTAAAGAGTTATAGAGGCAAAACGGAAAAAAGGTCGAAAATTTTGCAGTTTCCGCCACCCCTTCGCCCTAAGGTCCTTAACTGGAGAAAATGTTTATCAACCATCGCAAAACATAGTCTGAAAGTTTCATTAACCTCCGGCTCATTTTCACCTAAAACTACCTGCAGACTGGACTATAAAGGAATTTTATGGGAATAGAGCTCGGAATAGAGCTCAATATTTTTTATTTCACAAAAATTAACCCACTTTTCAAGATGGAATTTCGGTATTTGTATAGCAATTAAGAAGAGCATTGAATATTATCTAGTAAATTAATGCACTTTTGTAAAAATTCAACTCGAAGAAACACAGTTAGGTATTTAGTAGGTTCCTATTTTTGTTTGTTTTAAATGTTGACCGTTTTTTTCTAAAAACATTCTTCTTATTCGCATTCTTCTATAAACCAGTTACCTACTTGTTGTTGTTTACTAAATTAAAATGCGTTTGAAGTTGATTTAGTCGTTTCAAATTGCATTTAACGATATACCAGTTCAATTTTCTGTGACGAAGTTTCGAAAATAGGGAATCTTCTTCTTTATTAAAGAAAACAAAAATTTCATTTGAAATAGTGAGAAATCTTATCTATAAGATTTATATTATACAAGAAAGTAATTCAATTTAATTTATTTCACATCAATGAATCTAATCCAGCAATAAATCCATATCCTCTTTTTAAGTCTGTGTCTTGTATTTCGTTTAACTGTAGCACACTCATTTTACTATCGAGTCAGATGGTATACACTTTGTTTTAGAATTATTTGTCTGCCTTTTGCAGAGTGCCATGTATCTTTAAATTGCCTAAAGACTAACAGCCAAAAAAAATAGCCCCAAGCCAAGGACCATGTAAGTATAAGACGTATAAATTTTAATTTGAAAATAAAAAAAAAAAATAAAAAAATAACGAAGACTACGACGACAAATAGAAGGCTCAACCTTGCTCTTGTTGTTCATTGGTTGGTTCGAAGATGGGAAAAGTTGTCCGGAAAACAGAAGGAAAATCCTCAGGCAAGCTTTTGGCTCAATGTTGATAAAGATACAAATATTTGTGTAGTCTATTTACATATATCCTATTTTTTTTATTTGTGTTTTTTTTCGAACATGTTAAAAAAGATGGTCCAACTTTTATAGCCACGAGCTTCAATTGAGAACTTTAACATTGTCTGGTTCTTCAAGTTTCTTACAATGCGAGCGGTCGTTAAAATACGTGACTCCACAACCATACCTTGTATATATAAATGTTGAAAGGATATATTATACTAGGATAAAAAGAAAAATGTCTGTCTAAGTTGATCCTCTTTGATTTGTTTATGTTGTGACTTGGCTGTGCTCTCGTAATGAAATCCAAAAAAAAAAAACAAAATGTTTCGAGAGATGATGCTAAGAATATTAGCTGGCAAAAAAGTGTGAATTGGGTGGAAAAATTGTTTTAATATAATTTAGTCGTTATGATTAATTTTTATTCACGTAAAGTACCTTTATTTAATAGTTACCAACTGTATAGTGATAAGGCTTATCTTAATAAAAATATTTATATATAATTTCATTCAAAAGGATTGCTTATCTTATAGATTATAGTTATTTGAAAATAATAGTTAACAAGAGGTGAACAAATAATCAATATTGGAAAAACTTGAAATGCTTATAAAAATGTATGAATCAATTTGTGCATGTGCACCAGTTTTATCTTTGAGCTTCATGAGATATGTTAACGAATGGGATTTTTCGTTTCACATCAGCTGCGTTCTAGGCGTTAGAAAACAGTTTTTTTAATAACTTAGTGTCATGATTTTAAACACTGTTTTTTTTTTTTAATAAAAATATAATTAAAACTAAAAACATCGAATTGATTGACATTTTGAGAGAAATATTGAACGCGCTGTTGACAGCTCTATGGTTACGTCCTTTTCCGAATCGGCACGGATGGCGGGTGTTTTAAACTTCGCCGTGCGTCGCGTCGAAATGATCTCAACGTCATATTAAATTTAAATCAATTTTTCATAATTACATTTTTATCTCACAAAAAAAATATTTTTATATGGGTCAAAATATAGAGGCGCTGCGAAATTAGGCACCAGATAATTAGGAATCAAAACCAAAAATTAAATAAGCCCCCAAAAGTAACTAAATGAATGACAATTTTCGTTTGTGAAATTACTCTCAAAAAAATAAAAGAGACTTATAAAAATAAGGCCCCAAATTTAATTTGTTGACTCTATAGTGCGCCACAAAATAAGGCCCCAAAGTCGAAATAAATTAAGGCCCCAAAAGTGAGGCCATATGGCCATTTGTCGCTTTGCCAAAGTGTCATATGGTCATTAGGGCCTAATGACACTTTTAAACTCAATTTACTTTTTGCCAGAAAGAACCATGAGAAATACAAAAATTATTAAATATTGTAGCAATCGAAAAAGATATCATCGGAAAATAAGTTAATATATAAATCCTCAAGGGGAAAGTGGTGGCTGATAAAGTTAGGTCAACCGTGACGTGAGAAATAAAAAGAGTATATAGCTGAAAAAAAAATCCTCCTGAAAAAAGATCCTCCCTCCATTCGTAAATTTTTTTTCAGCTACGCTTATAGCTGATTTTTTTTAGGTATGGTGAGAAACGAAAGGCGTATAGCGTATTTAGAGGGAGGATCAATTTGGGGTGTGAAAATTTAAAATTCACGCGGGGTTTTGGGGTTCTATTTTATTCTTTGATATTAGGTGTTTACTGAATAATGAAATAACACCCCAATTTTGAAAAAATGAAAGTAAACCCCAAAAATTATTTGTATATTTAATAATGCCAACTGTCTCATACATAATAAATGACGAACCCAATGCAGTCACTGACAAGCAAAGCAAAAATATGAACATAAAGACAGCAAAACAAAATTCACTGTGAAGTATGAATTTTTTAACAAGTCTATAAAGTTTTGGACGTTTTTGAAAAAAAAGGTCCTCACTAGCTAAATAATCGTCGTTAGTCGCACAACCCGAAAAAAGGTCTCAAAGTACGCCTAAGTCACACCACGGTTACCCTGGTTTGTTAATGGCTTATTGGCGAATGACGAAAACTACGATCATTCAGACTTGTATTAGCTGATGGGATGGGTAATTGTGGCATTAACGTGGGTTTAATAAACATTAAACAAACAATTTCAATGCAATTCTGTTTAACTGTTTCGTTTTCAGTAAGAATCTTTTAAGTTATTTGCCGTGCAAACTGCAACAACTATTTTTGAAAAAGCTCTCTCTTAAGGTCTGTGGTGCAAATACAAAAGGAACAGAGTTTAAGTCGTTGTCCGTCGTAAAGTTCTCTTTTAAATACATAAATATGTACAATGTACCTACATCTACATCTCTAAAAAAACATTTCAACCTTATTTTTAATCGAAAAATAAATTTAATGGTTTTTTTATAATTTATTTATCAATTTTCTCCTACTAGATGAATAATAAGCCGTTCAGACCATGTTTGATATTATGCTCCAGATCTGTTCAGAGCTCGGTTCTGAATTAAAAAAGAAAAACGCATAATGAAGTAATACAACAATTTTAAGCGCTACAAGATGCTTTAACTTTCCTATAGGAGATGTCTATTATATTTTTGCATTTTTATGAAGGTTTATTCAATTTAGATGCCTGTTTATATTATTACAGAAAAAAATATATCAATGACAAATTAACATTCAAATTGTTATCAAAAATAAAAAAAAACTTTTGAAATTTTCGGAGAAATCATTACTCATTCAATTAATTAATTTTGGCATGATATGATTATAATTTAAAAAGAACTGTGCCTTTCATTTCGAAGGGCTTTTTAAGCCGTTATTAAAATGCTCACTATAAGTACTTTTTAACGGTCGGCATTTCCATTGAGTTTCTCACACTTTTAATTAAGGCTGAAACATTTCGGAGAATTTTGTTTTTGTTTGTTGTCGGATATTGGAAAGAAGCACGATTAGCTGCTTATATGCACAATGAAAAAAAATATTCCCGTTTTTTAAACAAAGTGAATGCAGTAATCTAAGAGTTATATTCTTCAGTGGCCAATTGCACTATATCTACTCATATGAGACATATGTATAGGTATATCTTCATATGTTTATATGCATAAACAAGGGAAGCGTGAAGCATGCGTTCGTTCTTTTGCATTCATGTAAGGGATTAACTTGCGGAAATAATCCTCTGCTAGAGATTTGAACATGGTTTCACTTATGCAGTGTACATGTGTCCAGTCAGTCAGCTAGAGACAGAGAAGCGACAGGAAAGGTAAAAAAAAAGGCTAAACTGGTTGCCAACGCTACCCATCAGCCTTCGGGATGTGTATGATGTGACATTTTAAAAGAGTTAAAACGAAACACATCGAGAAGAGGAAACTGCTTCAAAGAGTGATATGTGCTTTTCAGACATCATATGATATTAATTTGATATGTGGTACGGATTGAAATATAATTAAATATGAGTGTATTTTGTGTGACAGAAAAAACACTTTATATTGCAAGTTTGGATCAAGCTGATACCTTTTTTCTGATGAAATAGAATACTTCTAAGTTTTTAAAAGATTTTAAAACCTTTTGGTATTTATTTCATGTTGGCTTAAATATGATCATGAAACTAGGATGGCGAACAACATAAAATACTCTTATGGACTCTAATCGTCAGAAAACCCTTACTTCTCATTTTTTAAAATGAATATTATCGCACCAGTAGAGTTAATAAGGCTTTGTTCATCTCAAAACTGTTTGTAGGTAATTTAATTTAAGTTTAAGAGTGGATTACTAAGGCCAATGTAAGATTCATAGCCAGTTTAGTATCCTAAATATCCTCATAGTCAACTCGCTTATTTAGCTTGAGTTAGCTCTGGGTTAACTCGGAATCCTAAATTGGCTGAAAAACAGTGTTTTTATCAGAGTTAACTCGAGGTTAATCTAACCCAGGAATAATCTCGCACTGAACAACTGAGCCTTACTGTCAAAATGGATATACTTTACTCTACCAGAAGACGCTCAAGTATAGTGAAATTGATCCAGGCTGGCTTGATGAAACGCGTTGTGAACAGGCTTCTGCATTTAAGTCGATCAGCAGTAATACAAGTGAACCGGAAGTTTTTTAGAGACTAGAATCTTAAAAGAGTTCAGAAAAAAATCAGACGAAATGTCAGCGCGAAGACAGATGCAACAACAATTTAGTAATGTCAGTAGTGTCAAGAAAGTGAGTGACAGTACGGTTGCGACTTGCATAAAGATGCACACAAACCTGCAAACTTAGCGAACTCAGCTCCTGCTGCTCATCGCCAAACACGGCTTCAAGTTTCTCTTATACTCTCTTTGATTTGTCGCTGGAACCGAGGCTATGGAACAATAGAAGGTCGTACTGTTCATATCACGGATAAGTGTTAAATTAATCTTCGTGGAAACGATAGTTGAAGAAGAGAATGCCGAAGAGGTGGAAAGCGATTTGCACAAGCCTGGAATTAAGAGGAGATTCATGGGTATGGTTTGGGATGTCATATCTTTTGAAGGAAAAACAAATCTTGAGGTCGTATCCGGGACATGTCTTTGCTAAGCACTCTGAATACTGAACTGTACATCCAAATTGTGATACATCAATATATCATACGATGATGGTTTTGTTAGTGAAAATTCTATGCTAATAGGGAACAACGCCTGACACTTATTGCTCCAGCAGTCTTTTAAGTTTCAGATGTTTAGTTGAAGTGGTATAGTGGGAATGTTGTGTTCCCCTTAGAGTTAATTGACATCGACAGAAATAGAGGAAGAAGATGAGAAGTTGGCATTCAGCGTAGCCTTTTTCCAACTTTACTGGAACATAAACTAAAAATATCAGACCACCTGGCTAAATTAATTTTATTTCTCCAAATACCTTCTACAGAATAACTTTGTCAATTCCTTAAATAAACCTGCAACAAATTCAAAGAAAATCCACTCATTTGCAATGATTTTCATAGAGCTTTTCCTTCCCGTGTGGTTGGTGGTGAAAATGTTACCATGTTAACCCATAAATAAAACAAAAAATTAGTCATGCACGGAGGCATGGTTCGACGTCGTCGTCGAAGTATAGCTCAAAAACGTGTGGTAAGTGTAACGCTACACCATTTAATTCTAAACTAATGTATTAGCCCCACCCCACCCTGCTCTGTAATTGAATTTAGAAGACGTTAACACAGATCCTTGGTTTCGAATACAAGGGGATTGTTTCGCCCTTCGGGTGGTTTTTTGATGGATGCACTTCTAAATTAAATTTTACCCTTATTTTCGTTGGTACATGAAGCGACTTTATACCATGACGAGGCAAGTATATATGCTGCAGCAAATTTGTTAATCCATATAACAGAATGCACGTGACTTTTGGGTCTTATTGGATACTAAATGGTGTAAGGTTCGGTTGTACTTGGTTTGCCTATGCTATTGCTCTGTCTCGACTGCCAGAGATCCTTTACTGGACCGTAATATGGTGGATAGGATTTTTGGAATTATAATCTTATTTGGTTTTAATTACATTGCAATTCGGTTACGGTTGTAAGGAACGCAGTCCCAGCCGTTACTATAAAACTCAAACTCATTACATATTTGAGACTACACTCTAAAAAATCTTTACTAAAACCAAATGAATTTGTCTTTAAAACAAGGAAAATCGGTATTGATTTGGCGCCAAAACGAAAATTACTTAAAACAAAAAACCCAATCTTGATTTACTTGTTGGAAGTAAATGATTTAATAATTTTCAAAAATTATTTCTTTGAAACAACACGCATGACCTTTTCTAGGTTTACTAAAAAACAAGCCATGATTTACCAAAGTTTCCTCAAAACAAGGAGATATGTCTTTAAAACAAAGCAATACCAGCATTTCTTTATTTTAAAGATACTCTGGCTTTGTTTTAATGACAAATTTCTTTGTTTTGAAGAAATTCTGTATTTGTTTTCCTTAAAGCCTTTACTTATTTTGAACAAGCCATAGCCTTGTTTTGAGGACAAATTTCCTCATTTTAAAGATACTCTGGGCTTTGTTGTTTTGTTAACCTGGAATGGGCTCTTAGACATTTATTTTCTTCCATGATTATTACTATGCATTTTAAATTACAAAAATACTTACCATGGCTGGGAGTCGAACTTGGGTCCTTTCGCACTAATAGTCTTGATCGCTACCGCACGGCCAATCTCGATATGAAATAATCAGCAACAAATCGGAATCACTTTTGTCTTGAATTATAATATTATCTCCCGCATGAAGCAAAGCAAATCAAACATAATTTTACTCCTAGAGAGATTATTAGTTAGAGCAACTATTAGTGAGAAGACATGTCTCGTAAACAATAATAAAATAAAATGAATGTCTCTGAGTCCTTACAGGTGAACAAAAACAAAAACAAACATGAAATCGGAAGCAAAATTGTTAGTTGGAATGGCTAAACATGTCACTAGAATTCAAAGCCCCATTATTTACTTAAAACAAGTAAACAATTTTTTTGTTTTAAGTAAATTTTTCTTTGCTTTAAGTAAATATGGCTTAAAGTTGGTGTCAAAAGAATTCAAAGCCACATTTACTTTAAACAAGTAAACCGTTTCCATGTTTTAAGTAAATATTATTTGAATTCAAAACAAATTTACCTTTATTAAAAATAAGTAAATGTGGATTCAAACCAAGTAAATTATGTCTTTGTTTTAAAGAAATTAGGAAATGTGCGTCTTTGCAACATGGAACTTGATTTTTAAAAACAAATAAATGTGTCTTTGATTAAAGTAAAATTAAAAGAAGTAAATTAGGCTTTATTTCAAAGAAAATGTATGTCTTTAAAACAAAGCCATGATTTATTTTGAGTAAACCGATTTCTCTGAGTGTATGTACAAACTTACAAACACATAGGTAGATCATGAACAAATGAAAAAGTTCTAGTAAGAGTGAACTTAGATTGAATGAATTTTTTTTTTTAAATCATTCAATCATTGAAGACAAAATTCATATACAACCAGCAACAGAACAATATCTGGAAAACTCAATTCTTTGGTTCGACTTTGTTGTTACTGTTAAAAGTTCGGTTTGAAGGCAAAAAATATTTTTTTTTCAAAATTATTGATTATGATTTTTGTTTCCTCAAGAACATTGACTAAAACAACTTGTAAAGTCGTCCTTCTTTAAGTGAATTTATCTTCCCTTTTCAATATAAAATAAGAAGTCGACGAAGTTATTATGTGAGTTCAATTGATTCACTGCTTCAACGATGCTGAATGATTAAAACTGAATTTTGTTCGGCTTTTTCTATACAAAAATCAAATACTTTTCACACTAACAAAGCGCAATTTTTAATTTAATGTTAAGAATAAATTGATTAGAAATAAAATGCACGACTCGGTCGCACGAACTTGCTCTTGTAACAAACAATTGGATTACAAAAAGTTCAATGTATTTAATTATGTAAAAAGGCAAAAGATATCGAAAAAATGGCCTAAACGAGAGATCAAGTTGTATGGTAGCTATCATAAAACCGTTGTTTAGCCAAAAACTTAAAATGCCATCTTATGTCAATTGTCTAATTTGAATGCCATACCATATTTAAATGAAATCGGGTAAGTCGTTATTAAAAACCGTTAACACCAATTCTCCGTTATGTGGATTTTTAGCCAAAAACCTGAAATGCAGTTATTTTAACAGCACTCCAAGTATAACGTTCACAAAGTTTCATCAAAATCGTTAGAGCCGTTTTCGAGAAAATTTGGAAAAACTAAAACCGTTATATGTGAGGTACCCGTTATAGCCGGGCTAAAACAAAAATTCGAATTCCACTTCTAGGGATTCACTAAAAAGTGCTAGACACGAAGTTTAAAGAAAATCCGTCAAACCGTTTAGGCTGTAGCTCGGTGAACAGACAACCGCACATACGCCCATACGCACATACGCACATACGCACATACGCACATTCCCACATACGAACATACGCACATCCGCACAGACAGGCCGACGGACAGCATGACGAAACCTACTTTTTTTGGCTTCTCTATCATCGTAATGTCAGGTTTGACTAAAACCTCGATTTTTTTTTACACGAAACCAATACTTGCCCTTTTGAGCAAATAAAAATAGGGTAACTTAATTATTGTTTTAAAACGCATATCATAGCGTAACTTATTTATAGTTTCGGATTTGAATATAACGGTTATTTAATAGATTACGAATTATACATTATTAAGTTATTAAAAGAATGTAAGTTCATATAAATATATATATATATACGTGTGTATTTTAATATAAAACAAATAATAGAGCTGCTATACAAACTTGATTTAAAATTTTAATTATGTATACCTAAAAGAATTCTCGCATTGTTGTATAGTTAGATATAGAATGTTGATTATTTAAATTTTTGTTTCCATTTAAAATCATTTTGTTAAATTTCACCTCCTGCCTATACGGGAGGAGAGACTTCCCTCCCATGGTAGGTAGGTGGGTATGGCTGCTATTCTGCTGGAATAATACCCAATTAGCGATTGGTGCGCCGTTTTGATACTATAAACTCATGAGACCTATTATTTCGTGGAGGTTGGGATAACGTTTTGATGACTGTGGAGTTTTAGGTAATGGAATTGTGTTGCTTGGGAGATGATCCTCTGGTACCTCAGCCAAGGGAATGGGCCCATACCCCCCACCAGGCTTTATGCTAGGCTGTTAGCTCCGATATGTCTGTCTTCGCCAAAAACCTAAACAGGCAGAGTGCTGAATGGCTTAGGGTAGAACCAGTTTTGCCGTGAGATCTATTCGATTTAGGGAAAGACATGATTTCGGCAGTAGACATAACCCGCCTACACGGCTAAAAATTCTTGCGGAAATCATGTAGTTCTCTTGATCCGTTTTGTCGGCCCATGAAAAAGGTGAGATATTGGTACGGTGATTTATGTTATAAGGTTTGAAATTGTTTTGATTGGGAGTAAATCTCTTAGTTACCGACTTCCATATGGAAAGCAAAGAGAGGAAAACAAGAGATCCTCGGGTAGCTCAGCCAACGGAATTGACCCATAACCCCCACCAGGCTTTATGCCAGGCTGTTAGCTCCGATATGGTTGTCTTCGCTAAAAACCTATACAGGCATGGTGCTGGATGGCTTTTCAGTTCGATTTTGGGAAAAGCATGATACATGCAGTAGACTTAGCCCACCTACACGGCTAAAAAAAAAGGTTCCTGCAGAAATCATGTAGTTCTCTTGCTGTGTTTTGTCTAATCATAGAAGAGGTGAGGTTATACAGTTTGTGACGTTTTATAGCCATTTAGTTGTCCCTCCCATACATAAATGGGATTTCACTCCTGTAACTATACTTCATTTTTCATCATTATATAAATAAATCATTTGTAAATAAAAGAACTTCTTTCATTGTTGAACATTCATGACATTTTGCAGTTAAGACGAATGTGCTGGTTGGGTTAATAAGCCTTTTTACTTAGCGATATTATACTATGTTGAACTTTCATTATGTGTTTTACAAATTTTGTTTGTAGTTATGAATAAGCCAATATACATGACTACATAATACCTACCTATAACAAACTTATACGTTTATGTATATACCTATAATCCACTATCCACATGTAGAGCAGACCAATAAATGTGTATAGAATTTCAAGCATAGCTAAGCTGTGACTGCATTTAAGTGGGTGAAGTCAAGTATCTAAAGAATGCAATGAATATGTTTTCTAATTAACACCGTTCGTGTTCGACAAGTAAAAAAAGTGAAAAAATTGCAAACATGCATCGAGTGGAAATACCAATGTCAGGCAATTATTCGCAATATATGTACCTGTAGAATTCATCCATGCGCTCCAAATGAAGTGGAAATTCAATTCGTATGTTAATAAAAAGCCTGATCGTACTCAACACCTCACAAAAAAGGAGTCATGTTAGTTTCTTTTTATGTTCATTGAATTAAAAATTGGAAACAGATTACAACAACACGTTGTAGTAGTAGTATATATAGTTGCTGTTTTTGTAAGCTTTAATAAATTACATCAAAAATGTTTTCCCAAAACATATTTACATAGGTACATAAGTTATATTGTTCATATTAATGCAATTGGTTATTTGTAATAAGAGAAACGTTTTTGTACTTACGTTTGCAGACTTTGCGGTGGTTAGGAGGTTTAGATGGATCACGGTAGTAACCTTCCTTGCAGTACTGACAATGTCGTCCAGTGGTAGAATGACGGCAGTTAAGACACACACCTCCAGATGCTCGACCAGACAATTTGAAAAGTTCCATATTGAATCGACACTGCCGGGCATGTCCATTACAATTGCACACTAAAAAGAGTAAATTATGTTTAATTTAAAAAAGTTATAAAGAATATTGAATTTTTTGGATTTTTATTTATTTTGTTAAAATATATTGGCGCATATTCATAGATGTTTACTATGTTCGTTACTACATATAGACTTATGTACGTTATCAACACATAAATAAATAAAGGGCACGACTAGGTCACACAAACTTGCTTTTGTGGCAAATTACCTGAGGGTTAAGAAACAAATAAAATAATGTTGTTGTCATATGAAAATGTGCTTGAAAATTTTATATATATATGAAATTACATTAAAATTAAAAAAAATTACTATATACATATATAATAAATATATAGTAATTTTTTTTAATTTTATTTTCTGTCCGTTTTTAAAAAGGCGACACTTCTTTTATTTTGAAATATAATTATTATTTAATAATTTTAATTCAAGTTCAGAAATAAAGAAATAAACTAAATATTAAATTCAATTAAATAATAAAAAGGCTTTTTGCTAACTATATTTTAAACTTTTCAATTTTGCGACTCTTCTTTTCAAAGTTTACTTTACGACATAACTTTTAACTATACCTAATAATATTGAAATTGAAAAAGCTCTCTAAAATTTTCAGATCTACTTTGCATATAACATTTTTATAAATCATTCCACATATATTTTATTAATAATACTTACAAAAAATCGGATAGATAGGTACAAAATCTGGAATGTTCAAATCTAGAATGTTCAAAATTATTTTTCTTTTTGAATTTTTCCGTTACAATCTAATTAATCACCAATAGATATTAGTTGACTGATCTTCATTAGAAGAAGTGCTTAAATTTCAATAGTTTCTTTTTAATTTTTATTTTTAATTTTGCTTTAAAATTTCTTTTTGCTTTCCAAATTAAACAAGTTCAAATTTCTTTTTAAATTATTTTTTATTAACTTAAAGTAAGTCAATAACATTTTACTTTTAATATACATACTAATTACTGTGTTTATAAATATGTTTCTTCGTATAATAAAGATCCCCTGAGGAAGACAGCAATCCCTGTCGAAACGTCGGGAAAAGTAAATGAAGTAATTTTGTTTCATTGCTTATAAAAAGTGACCTTAACAGCCGAAGAGGAACTAGATTCTTCAACAAATAAAGTTACAAATCCGACTTGGTCAAATACTCTTTTAATTAAAATTCTTTTTATTCGCGATCTTTGTTGACAAAATCTTGAATATATAAGTAAGTTGTACAAAATGCAAATCTCGAATTTAAGAAGATACTTTCTCAATACATAATAAATACTAAATCCCAAAGAAACTTTGTATACATCCAAACTCGCATGCACCCACCCCAAATTCTATAACACGCTCTGACAGGTACCTAGTTTATATGCAGGGTCGAAAGATCGAGTTTGATTTGAAACGAAATTCCAACCCAGGTATTTCAGCCAACTAGTTGAATGCTTGAGGAGTTGAGTTAAGTCGAAAAAGTTGAAATGACAGAAGAATACCTGCGTTGCTTTGTAGACATAAAGACCAAAGGATTGAATTTTCGAGAAAAAAATATTTGTATTGCTTTTACAAGTTATGCGCATACTTTTCAACAACAAATATTCATTCGTTAATATGCAATTGATCACATGCAGAAATAATTGTGTATTCACCATTTCAACCCAGGTATTTCATTTAATTTTCGACTCAACACAACTGCTCGGGTGCGATCGAGTCGAATTCCATTTCGTTCCAACTCATCCCCGTTTACAAATGGGTGAACCTAAGTTCAAGCTCGCTTCAACCATGCATATAAACTAGGTAAGGGAGGTTGCAGGGGGGCAGCATGCCCCCCCATGCCCAACTCTCTGTTTATTCGCCGTAAACTGAAACTAATTTTTTGGTAGATACAATAGTAGTTTTTTTTAAAGATTTTGTTATTGGAGATTTCGTCATTCGAAATTTTGTCGTTCGAGATTTTGTACTATTAATAAAACTGATGCATTTCAGATGTTTAGCTTTTCGTTAACATTATGTCTGGGCATTAATTGTAGACGACGGAAAATTTCGTTTCCATCATCAGCAACGTTGCGTACTGGTTTTTAGTTGAAATTGCCGTCGGTTTTAGAAATTTCTATTTTATGTTACTTCATAATTAACAACAAGGAAATACAAGAATTTCTATTCGATGTATACAAATTAAATAAATCGTATAAGTATGTATTATAGATACCTATCTACATTATATCTTTCGTTAACCTTCCAACGACAACAAGTATTTAATTAGGAACGCATAGTCTAATGCAGCTTACAAGGCGCGAGTCCCAGTCCGACTATAGTGGCTGATTCGTGCATTATTATTAGATACCTATACATATGCATAATTCAAACATTTGACTTTGCTGCGTGTATACAGAAGTCACCAGACGACAGTTTTCTTCACGTTGTCATGTCACCTGCACTCGTTCTTCATCGCACCACCAACAGTGTGTCGCGTATCTAATCACCATTAGAGCCACTTTATTAGCCTCTAAGTTTATTTGCAAACATCGCTCGTTTTACCCGACTAAGCATGAATAGCACGCTGAGAATTTCTGCCCCACCTGCTGATGCTGTTATGCTAATTCCATGTCAAATGCATCATGCTGTGACACTTGTGCGTGTGGCGTTTGCAGTTGCAGGTGACATAGGTACACGTTAAATTAAATGACTGCCTCTGCCATAAGTCAACTAATGCACTGATTTACACACATGATTGCGGCACCATTATAGGGAGGTTAATATGTAGTCATATATTTGCGAAATTCCTTTTAAAAACATGCATTTATGAACTTAATCTTTATCATTAAGATTCATCGAAGTACTCGGTTGTGAATTTGTTTTTCCAATTTTAAAATTGCTATTAAGCCTTAAAAAAAGGTAGGTATATAATAAAAACTCACATTAGTACCTACCTTTCAAAATCAGATATCTTTCAGTTGAACCAGCAACAACTGACCCCACTGATTTCAACTCAAAATTTGAGTTTTGAATATATATTTATTTTTGTTTATTATGTGTATCTACCTAACCTACCTAACCAACTTTAAAAGCAGAAGAGTGAGTTCCAGTTATAGCTATAATTGAAACTCATCATTAAAAATTTGCTTCTTCAATCTTAAAGCAAATTATCAAACAATGTTGGTGTGTATTCATAAAAAAAATTACCTAATGAATTACAGAATTAAAAAAAAACAAGTCAATTTGTGCACATAGTTTGCGTATAATATGCATTTTATTATATCCTCTGATCTGATCCGGATTAGATTTGCGTATATCGAAATACAAGTAAAAAACAACACAACACAAGATCCAGCTTTATTTCTAGATCTTGCGAAATTCCAATCCGTTCCGGATCAGACTATTTTCTCTTTTGTGATTTCAATGTTGAATATGGACAGCTGACTTTAGTTCCATAAAATGGAACACAATCATTTCACTATGGTGTTCAATTTGTCCTATATGTTCTCCAGCTATCTGTTTTTCATTCAATGGTGATTTCAATGATCAACTCTAACATCAAAATGGTTTATGTATGAATCATTTTAGTTTCAACTGACGCCAATCAAAAATATTTATCCGGTTTTGTACAAATCTTGGTTTCGAGATTTGGTGTATACTTCAAATTATGATTATACTGATCAAGTCGAGCCAAAAGTCTCTTTAAAAAATCATCCGAAATTGTCGGTACAAAACGGATTCGTTACTTCAACGTATCACCGCAACCTCCAGAAGCACTTTATTCCCTATGGTCTGTTTAAGATAACAGGGTGGGATTTTGACCATTGCGTCTGCTTGGCTAAGATCAAGTGATGATCCCATTCCAAGACAAAACATAACCTAAATGTTATGCCAAAACCTTTAGCTTTTCGCGGCAGCCGGCCAGCAAGTTACAAGCTTCGATTTTATTTCGATGGCAGAAATCGTTTTTATTGCCGAATGAAAAAGCTTGTGGTATTGCCAACATTGCAACCTGTTTATCAGCTTGGAATATGTTGATGTAATCAGAAAGTTGAATTGAGCTTGATAGTCCACGGGTTTCTGAATATAGAATCCCGCACCAACAACATTGTCTATTTTCAAACTATCAGTGGTAATTGTCGATTCAGAGTACGGGATTAAGTTTTCATTTCAGAAAAAAAAACTTAAATCCAAAAGCCAGAATGTAGAAACTATGCCAAATTGGTCTTATTTCGTTTGCCGATTTGAAATTTCTTCTTTTGAAACGAAATAAAACCATGTAATTACACTCAGTCGTATTTCGTGTGAACACTTTTTTTGTGTCACGGTGTCACCTATACCTACTTAATTGCACTTAAAATTTACATATATTGAATGGAAAAAAAACTTAGAGAACCTAGAGAACCTCTGAATCTGATAAGAAACTTCAGAATTTACATTCCAGCACTTATATATTTCAGCATTTTATTACTGTATTTTTGATCGATGATCAAAAGTTGCCGTTAACTGGTCATTTTTCAATCAGGTTTTCTTTTTAAAGTCCGCCAGGTCATTATACCCAAGTTCGTGCGATCCATCCCGCTATAAACATTTCGTTTTCTAATGAAATAAGCCTGCTATCTTGTCCACCAAAAACCACAAAGGCCTGCAAATTACTTCAATAGTCGAATCAAATCGAAATGATTTACAAATGTCATTTTAGTCTTTATTTAACGACTTGTTTGTTTTAAATTTCTGTAAAAAACGATTTTTTTTATGACAGCTCGCTTGGCCTTAAGATTGTGTTAACTGAATTACTGATTATGCTGTTCAAATATTCATGAATTTCTAAACAGTAATTAAGTCATTTAAATCTCAGCCTCGTTACTTGAAATTGACTTGTTAAAATATTCATCGGGATAATTAAAGAGACCCACGATAAAATGAGAACTTAATTTATTAAAAGAGGGTATGCATTCAGATTTCAGAAGAGGGAATTGATTTTATTATTTAATTTTACCGCCTATTTTCATTGTGTAGCTGTCAATAATTTGCATTATAGTAGCTGATCTCAATAGCAGTTCTGTTCAGAAGCAGATAAACAGAAAAGATATTTTAAGGGCATATTATGTATCTAGATATTGTTTTTTCCCGTTGTTAAAAAAAAAATTTGCAAATATTATTCAGATTTAATTAAAAATTTAATTGAACGAAATCTTTTCATCTTTTATAAGTAAACACTGGACGTTTGCTTAAAGTGCTTCAAGGCCGGTAGTTTGTTTTGGTTTGTTTTATTACCGCTCGTGATTCAAGGTTTGTTTAGAATGTAAAATATTGAAGCTCTAGTAGCAATGTCAACATACTCATTATTCATATATAGTAGGTAGGTACTCGTACAGATAATACGATGACAAAATGTAGCACAAATAAAGATGAAAGATAAAACACTTGAACAAAAAACATTTTTCTCGCCCAAAAACTAAATAGTTTAATTCATAAGCATATAGGCGTATAGGTAGCTTTTTACACTTGAGTTTATTGGTCTTCACTTAAGTATTTAGATAAATCATTGTTTATGTAAGAAATATTATAGAGATATTATAGAGAATGGATTACGTCATCATTATTGAAACGTATACCTAGTTTAAAATCATTGCACTTAAAATATTTAACGTTTGTTTTTATTTCAGAGAAAAAAATAGAAGCTGAGGTTTGTTATCACAATACGTTTGAAATCTTATCCAAGAAACTATCTACTGGGCATTATTTACATGAGACAAACACAAGAGACAAAAAAAAATAAAAGATACTGGAAGCAATTTATAAAAGCGGGAGCTAGCAATACTCGAACATTAAAAAAACCAATGATACAATAACCAAATCATACTATACCTAACTGATTTTAGATAGATAATATTTATTGTTTCAAAGAAAATTTACGTAGTTAACAATTTTATTTTTAAGTCATTGCACAGCACAGAGATATGATAACAATTTTATCTTACTACTGAAAATCAATCAAGGATTAGGGAGGAGCATGTTAAGTTTAATATTTTATATTGAATGAAAAAGGGTTTAATAAAAACCTTCATTTGAGTTATTTTTATAGTTTTTATTTGTATATATATATATCACAGGCAAAATAAATAAAAAAATATTAATAAATAAATAAACAATTAAACAAATAAATAAATAAATAAATAATTTAACTTATAAATAGCAATAATACAAATAAATAAATAAATACATAGTTAAATAATTAATAGATTAACAAATAAAACAAACAAAAAAATATATTAGCTAATTAAATAAATAAATAATATCATAGATAGTACTTCCCAAGGAGCATTTCAGAGCTACAGAACATTTACTGAACGTTAACATCGTAGATGTAATGTTTCAGGCGTATATGAAATGTTTACTCACTGTACCAAAAATGTAAACGGTTTTGGGGAATGATATGTCGTGTTGACAGTATATGAACAAATTCTATTTGATGTACCTGATTTGTACATTTACAAATGTAAACGTTCAAAAACACTTCGAAATAAATAACATAAAAACAAACATAGGTACAAATCGTTTACAGAAAAATATTAAACTGTATAGGTAAATACGTAATGCCATTTGAGATCATATTACTGTATGTATACAAACCAAAACTTAAACAATTTCCATCTTGTTCTTGACATTATTATTATAATATGGGAGGTATAAAAATATTCAATAATTATATTTTTCGTGCAAGTAAAGGCAAAATATCGAACGCGAGAAATATTTTCTACCAGTTTTGTAAAACAGGTCGATAAAAATAAGGGGCCTGTAAAAACTTTCTTATTTTAGAAATGATTTCTAATAAAAATATTTGAGACAATTTTGTTTTCCCACAAAAACCATATTTTTCAATATTTTGTAAGATAAAATTCAAAGTCTTATTTCAATCAAAACCTAAACATGCTTTGTTTTTACTAAATATCAACAAAAATAGATTTTCAATGTTTTGGGTTTTCTAATTTGATAAAAAATGGAAACATTATAATGGCCGACCAATGCTATAGGTGTTACATTATCTGTAAATGAAATGTTTTACAGTATGCTTAAGTTTGAAGATGTGATGTGACTATTCACTGCAAACGTTTTGTAAGAGTAAAGTTTTGATAATGGCTTTACAAAACAGCACAAATGTAAACGTTTCGTGATATTGATTTTACATTAACGATATTTGATTTACAGTACGTTAACGTTTGAAGATGTGATGTGACTATTCACTGTAAATGTTTTGTAAAAGTAAAGTTATGATAATGGCTCTACAAAACTGCTACAAATGTAAACGTTTCGTGTTATTGATTTTACATTTACAATATTTGATTTACAGTACGTTTTCGTTTGAAGATGTACTGTGACTATTTACTGTAAACGTTTTGTAACAGTTAAGTTTTGATAATAGCTTTACAAAAGTGCTACAAATGTAAATGTTTTGTGATATTGGTTTTACATTTACGAAATTTGGTTTACAGTACGTTTACGTTTGAAGATGTGTTGTTTCAACAACATTTTGTGTGTTACAATTTGTTTACCAATCATCCAATTAGTTAATGTAAACATACAAAACATTTTTTCAGCAACTGTATATGAATTGTAAGCGACATACAATAAATTTGTAACTTAATAGGTACAAAATGCTACTTGGGTTGAATCTAATAAATAAATATAATACATATATATATATATAGACACAAGATTCAAACATGTTAATAGATAGGTAGGTGAATAAATAAATTTATATATAAATTGTATATGAAAATAAGTAAATAAAAATAACATAAATAAAATTAAAAAATATGACATAAGAACTACGAATATATGGATAAAGGTTAAATATTTGCTATTTTATTTTAAAATTTTACAATATGTTTACTTTAAGTTTCTTATTTCAATTTTACTCTCTATTTTTAATATTTTTGTTTGGTTATGTAATTCTTGAGTTAAAAAATGCCAGGGGACTCGAATAATCATTTTTAAAATTTTGTTTTGCATTATTTAAAGTTTATTCCTGTGAGTTTTAGCACAATCCCACCAAACAGGCGATCCGTATAATAATATAGCTTGAAAAACGACTTTAAAATTATCAATTTGTTATGTTGACTTAGTCATGACCTGCGGTTACTAAGAGGGTATAATACTTTGATACTAAGATTAAGTTTATTAAGTGTCATTATCGTATGTTCCTTAAAAGTCAACTTCTTGTCTAAGTACACTCCTAAGTACTTGACAGAGTTAACCCATGGGATATCACAGTTATCAATATTTAAGTCACAGCTGATTTTTAATTTATGTAGGTACAAATTCTTATACCTACCTGCATACATACGTTTAAATAAACTTTCATACACGAATTAATTTTGATTTTGACAAAGATTTAAAATAAACTACTAAACTATATAAATTACTAAACTACTGGAAACAAAATTGGGAGATTTATTTTGAATTTTGTCTAAAAGCTATACTTAATTGGTAAACAATCGAAGCGCGAAGCATTTCATTGTAGATCTTGCATGTTTATGTCCTTATCAATGCTTTAAACAAAAATTTTACAGTTTACTCCAAGTGAAGAGGCAAAAAAGCCTATATCGCTCCAATCAAAATTCCTGCACATGTTTACTCAGCGTTGTCGCTATATAGTGTTACTTTTTCGAGATTAAACCTTCTTGATGCCTGATTTCGGCTTCATATGGATATCTACTGAAAAAGCAATAGAGTGTTTAATATGCTTCTGCTATGAGAGTCTCAAAGGATTGTTGCAAGTCATATCGGTATGTCAATGCGAACTATCCGAAACGTGTGACAAAGCTTTCTGGAAACCGGGAGTGTATATACCAGGGAGGCATTGATCAGGACGAACCCATTCCACAAGTCTCCAACGAGATCGAAAAAGTTGATAATTGCAAATGGTTGATAACTTCAACCGAAGTTCTTCGCATATTTTAATATATTTTTTAAAAATTATAATGTAAAAGTAAACGTAAAATTTTATATTCAGTTTTCAATTTTTATTTCAAAATTGTTCTACATAAATCATCGTATGTGCTTTAGTTGATTTTTAATTTTTTTTTTCTATTTTAAGTCACTTTAAAAAAAAATTGAAAAAAATTATTTCTTGATTAACCTTACCTTTTATTCGATCATACATGTATGTCTTTATTCCTTAAAAGACACGAAAAAATGATTTTTAACGAAAAACACTAAAAACACAAAATCAGACTGAGTGAAAAAAACTGCCAAGCTTTGAAGAGGAAGAGTTCGAAATTCTAAAAGGAAATGTTATTACCTTTAATTTGGCACCAAATTCATCCTTTAACTCGATGGCCACTTCTCAACCTCCCCGCACCGATCGCTCCAAGATGCGGGCGGGAAAAGTTGTATTTTTTTTTTTACTAATAAATATCTTCCGCTACAATAATGAAATTTTCTTTAACTCGATGAGAGTAACACCCCCCCAAAAAAAATGGCAATCAGAAGCAATTGGTTTGCTTCTGATTGGTAAAATCGTATTCAAAGAGTACTAAAATTGATAAAATGAGTGCTGAAAATTTGATTAACATTGGTGTTCCACAAGGCTCTGTTTCAGGCCCAATATTGTTCTAAGAGTATTTTAATTCCATTTTATTACAAACTCTTAAGGTTAAAATAACAGTTTTTGCCGATGACACTGCTTTTGGGTTGTAAAATTTAATTAAACCTATCTTTCTTTTACCTTAGAACGGTATGCGATTAAAATATCATTAGCCGAATTGCAAGAGATTTCGTTTAATGCATTTTTGCAAACGAATAATTGCATTCTCTTTAAATTACCCAGAGAATTTTCTTGGTTTTTTTGTGAAGACCCCAATAAAGGTCTTTCCGCTCCCAATAAATTCTTGTTATGAATAGTTAGTTATACCCTTTTATCTATAATTCTCAACGACTTTTTTATTTTTAAAGGTGCGTAAATACACC
Source organism: Baccha elongata (assembly GCA_951217065.1). NCBI lineage: Eukaryota > Metazoa > Arthropoda > Insecta > Diptera > Syrphidae > Baccha > Baccha elongata. The sequence continues at coordinate 48,591,835 of OX578272.1, read as the reverse complement.
ATCAGGATCATTATTCATATCTAGTGTATGCTTGCATGAGTGCAATTATGGCCTTTGACCATATAATTTGACGGAAGATTAGTTATATTGATATTTGTACTTACTGCAACCAAAAACATGCCAAAAAGTATGTTCAAAACTTCAATCAATTTCAATTTTAACAAATAGTAGGTACCTACCTATATTGTCCCCACAAGAAATAAATCGAATTCTACATTCTATTTTTGGCTACATAAACTTTCTCACAACCCAAAAACACCATAATTATAATCCAATTGAAAATTGATTCTCAATTAAATATTGTGGTCGAATTATCACTCAAAAACCACTATAACATTACGTTGCACAGGGACTTCTGATGGTCATGCAAAACCATCTTAAATCCCCTTTCTCATCATCAATGAACATCTTTAACTACCTTTTCACTTTTGAATTGCGTGTTTAAATCACATGTGGTAAGTGGGTAGACGAACACTTTAAAAGCACATTAATATCAGAAATACATAAATGTGAAATAGATTTCTTCATCGCCATGCCACATTAAATATACTTAAAACCAATGCATATGTTTTTTGCCCCCAAGTAGGCACTTGTGGCCAGGAAATAAGTCATTCGTTAGAGATTCCAAATCATTAATTCTCACTTTTATGCATTTTGATGATTAATTGCAACCGTATTGAATTTAGATTCCAACCATTAATCTGCCGTGGTTCGTTAAATTCTCTAAAGCTCGAATAACAAACGCCAACACTGCGCATTTGATAAGCCTTACACTTTGTGTCTATGGGTTGCGTTTTCAAAATAACTTTTCCAATGAGTTCTCCATTTCAATTTCTCACCTCACTCTTGCCTGCAACTAAACCAGATTTGTCTGATTGTCACAATGTCTCAAATCTTCAATTTATTACGGAACGTGTTTTTCCTTAAATGTCTTGTTATACCATTCGTAGAGTATAGTTATATGGTGACTTTGTAGAAGCTATTAATTGGTAACCAAAACTGAAACATAGCCCAAACTGCTCACTGTCGATAGTTACCCTTATCAAGTTACATGTATTCCCATGTCACTTAACGAAAAAAACATCGCTAGTTAAAAAGAATGGCCCCACTGGAATCATGGACATTTCGTAAGGCTTACATATGTCTGGATCTGGTATATTAGATTGGTAAGATACAGTGATGTGCAATTTTTTTTTTGCTGAAAGTTTTTTATCTTTTAAAAAATGATTAATTATTTATGTACTATATTATCAGTATTATAATTAATATCTTCCAGAAACATTTAAACTACAAAATAAATAGGTATTTATTTAAAAATAACAAATGATATTTTATTTTGATCGTTGTAATATAAAATAAAGCGTTCTATTCTGCTTAAATTAGAATGAATAAGAATTTTGAAATATTTTAATAAAACAGAATACTATCATAAGCAATAAATATTTTGATGCTACGTATTATACATAGGTATTATCATTGAGTTTACACACATTGAGAAATCAAGATGGTTTCAAATTAATTTCACCAAAGTAAAACATCGCTGAAAGAGCATATCTAGTACTTATTACTGCCCTTAATATCTGTAACGAAGATCCGTCAAACCGAAAATCACTTTTGCCTTTTAATTCAAGAATAATTGCAACAAGAGTAAAAAAAAACAAGTCGGTAGTAACGAAAACCTACAAGCAGTATTTGAAACTTACACATGATTTCTCTTTGTGTATAAAATCAATGGTATTATGTATATGTAATTATATTTTTTTTTGTGTGGAAGTCGCAACGTTGATTTCAAAAAACGTCGGCATACCTACTGATTTTTTGTATATTGTCCATCATTGTTAACTGTACTCCATACCAACTTGTTTTTTAAAATGATCAAATATGTAAATAATGACAGTGACAAATACAAAAATTAGTACACAGAATAAAAATTTGTTTCTTCTCACTAAGTTCTTACAATTTTTTTTGTTTGGTTACAACTATCATATGGAAAACAATAGAAGAACAACAACAAAAAAAAATTTCTAAAATAATTCTTCAAAAGTGAGAGCACACTACTTACGGTGCAATTAGTATCCATGCTTTCCATGATTTTATCACTTCATCAAGAGTGCTCGGGGTTGCAAGTCGATTTAAGTGAATCAGTTATAAAAAAAAAGTGACAATGCGAAAGGAAATTGATCTCGAAACACGAAAAATAATTTTGAATTTAAGTAAAGAAGGAAAATCGTTGCGAAAAATTGCAGCAATTACAAAAAGAACCAATCGGTTAACGGTTTCTCGTTTTGTCAGGGAGTTGAAAGAGAATCCTCAAACCAGTGCAGTAAAAACAGCAGAAAGGATGACCCAAGATACTGAAACATGTCCAAGTCCAAGGCCAATATAAAAAAGAGAATAAACTTTGCAAACAAATATAAAAACTGTGGACTTTCTTTTTGGAAAAGTGTATTATTGAGTGATGAAAGTAAAATTAAAATTTGGTGTGAGAAAAACAAAATATTAGAGAAAAAAAGATTTCTGAGCTTGAAGCAAAAAATAAAACAAAATCAGTAAAACATTCAAGGGGAGCGGTAATGGTTTGGTTGTATTTATATGGCAGCGTCAGGAGTTGGTAAGCTAATGTTCATTGATAACACAATGAACAAATTAGATAACCTAAACATTTTGAAGAACAATATTGCTTAATAAAGGACCCCAAAACAACTAGATCAGGGGCCGGTTATAGCGATCAGGAAAACGAAACAGGAAAAACTTTTCAAATCAATAATTAAATATGTTTTGATTTTATTTGAAACACAAATGCTACATTTATCGATGACAAATGACTCCCAAAATCATTTGCGATGTTAAAATTTTCAATAACGCACATATATTTTGTAAAAAATACATTTAATTATTTTCCTGATGGAATTTCCGTACGGAAAATGAAGTTCCATCAGGAAAATAGATAAATGCATTTTTTACAAAAAGTATTTGTTCAACTGAAATTCTAATCATCTACAAAAATTCTTTGAGTTATTTGCCATCGATAAGTATAACATTTGTATTTTGATTCCAATAAAAACCTAATAAATTATCGATCTGAAATTTTTTCCTGTTTCGTTTTCCTGATCGCTATAACCAGCCCCTCACCCCCCACAATTCCGGACCTTAATATCATTGAACACCTATGGAAATATTTGGACATTAAATTACGTTAAAGATACATTTGAAGAGTGCAATATTGATGCTGAAATAACGAGACGCCTTATAGAATATATGCCCAGAAGACTAGAAGCAGTTTTAAAAGCTAAGGGAAGGCAAACAAAATATTAGTTACTTGTTTTTTAGTTTCATTTTCTAGTTTTAGCTTCGGCCATTCACTACACAAAAAAACTGCGCAAATTCATGTTTGCGCATTTCATTTGTATTGTGAATAGGTTTTTTTGTACTGTTTGCACAGTTAACTGGATAAAAATCAGAATGATTTTGATTTTTGCTCAAGTTTTAAGATTTGCGCAGCTAATTTGTGTCTCAAAACAAAGGTTCGATGTACTGCAGGAGTCACCGAAAATTTCACAATCTTAAGCCCATTGCTCTTTATAACAGTGCTTGATTATCTACTTGAAGATAAGATGAGGGACCCGAAAGTGACTCAGCTATTCTTTTCTGACGATGGAGTCATCATAAGTCAAGATCCTTCATCCTTGCAACCAGCACTGGACGTATGGGTGGACTTGCTGGAGGGAAATGGGTATCACATATGCGCCAAAAAGACCAAATACCTTTGCTGCCCATTTTCTGATCCACTCAAGCCTATTCCGGATATTTATTTGAACGGAACTGTGCTTCCCAAGTGCGAAAAGTTCAAATACCTTGGATCTATGATCAAAAAGAAAGGAACCTGTGATGATGACGTCAACCATCGCGTTAGCGTAGGGTGGATGAAGTGGCGTGAGAACTCTGCCATCTTCTGTGACCGAAAAATGGCCCCTAAGCTGAAAGGAAAGCTCTACACTGCAGTGGTCCGTCCAGCGCTTACATACGGTTTACAATGTTGGACTATGTACCATTGGTATGAAAGCAAAATGAAGGCAACTGAGATGAAGATGCTTCGCATGACAGCAGGAGTGAGAAAGCTTGACCGAATACGGAGTAGAAAGATCCGGAAAAGCCTCCACGTCAAAGAAACCATCGTTCAAAAAATGCAGCACGACAAACTCAGCTGGTACTGTCATGTACTTAGGAGAAACGCTGAGAACCCCGTCCAAAAAGCATTATCATACAACGTTCCAGTACAATCGCGGAAGAGAGGCAGGCCCAAGAACTCCTGGAGAAAACAAATGCAACGACACCATCATTCAGTTGGCCTCAGACATGGAACAATCCATAACCGGGAAGCTTGCCGACACTTTCTGAGGTCAACCCGACGAACCCCACAAGCAGATCAGTAGAGAAGCGGTGAAGTGGGAAAGTTGTGATCCCACTCGAGATCATAATATCGTCGGAAAAGAAGAAGAAGAAGAATTTGTGTCGTGAATGGACGTAGAACGTACGCAAACTTAATGGATTGCCCAAATAAAACAGGTTGCCAATAGTTTCAGGAGCCTCAATTGAAAATTGTATTTAATGTGAGAACTATGCAGTTTACTTATGTTGTGTTTCGCACAAACTGGCTTGAGTAAAATGTTAAATTTGTGCAGTTATTTGTGCATGTAGTGTAGCTGGCCTTACTTTTGACGTGTAAATTAAAAGAGGCAAACATGTTAATATTTTAAGACGTAATAAAGCTTTAATTGGGTTTTATAATTTTTACATATTTCTCCTTTATTGATGAATTAATCCGTGCTCTCATTTTTGGCGTTAATTGTATGTAAGAAATTATTTTTGTTCGGGGTTCTGTCTTTACTTTGAACCAGAAAGTATTCCATCTGAGTTGGTCATGCTGTAGTTTTGACCTCGAATCTATTTTTATTTATACATAATTCTATCAAGCTTTGCCAGTATCCTTCTGTCATGAGAATCATTTTCATTTCAATTACCGTTCATTTACTATTATACTTTTTGTGCATTGTGATTGTGAACCATATGCAAGCGATTGACAAACAACTGAAGTCTTATGTTTTCCTTTTAGTTTGGGATGCATTTTTCGGTCACAGAAGATGGCGGTTTATTTATTTGATGTCGTCATCAGAAGATGATTCGCTATTGATCATAAATTGCAGTTATTATTTTTTTTTAGAACTGGGAAGTACTGTTTTGTTCAAATAAATGCCCAGGATAACCCTGTTTATATCAGAAAATTAGAAGCAAAAGAATTCTGTCTTTTTGGTGCTTATATATGCCATATACTCTATACCTACACATTTCCCTCCAAAACGCAAAGGTGGACCAAAACAATAACTGAATAACTTTCGGGCTATAGTAGAAGTAGATATAGGTATACCTACTTCGATGATTAAATAGGAATTTTTTGGTTCGTATTTTTGCTAGTTTCCGAACTCTCTGTCGGCTTATTTTATATTCACCACCGCCCGTCCGCACTGACTTCTTTAATTGTGATGTCGGACATGTGCGTGGTTTAAAGTTGGGCCTGGGAAACTCTTTTACAAAACTGTTGCTAACTGAAATTTGTTTGAATTTCAAAGTTTTAGATTAAAGTAAACAATTTTTTTTCCACAGCACTGTTAATTATTTATAAATTAAGTTGTCACTTTGTGACATGTCCACCTTCATTGTTTTAACTCCCAACGATGTCTATAAACAATTAAGAAACACGTTCAAAGGCTAAAGAGTTTCAAAACACATACGAAAAAGTGTGCTATGGAAGGTTTAAAGTCAATAATGCCAGTCTAATGAGATTATTTTTTCTTGACAATAAACTTTTACTTTTTGTGCATAATCTATATGGATGGGGATAATCTTCGGGTCATGGAATGCTGACCTGAAACATAAACATTTTTATGTTTTGTTTTTATTACAACAGAATAGATGAAGTAAAAAATTCTTAATGAGAGAAGTGTGCTTTATATACGCGGGTAAAATTTTTTTACGAATTGTTACTCAAGTCTATGATGCAAAAAGTTAGTACCAACACATAACCTTATGCACAAGTGAAGTAACTCAAACCGCAAATATATTAACCTAAAGGGTTTTAAGAGGTCGTAATATTCTTTTTCTATTGAAAAATCTAAAAGTTCATTGGTTTATGACGATATTATTTTTCGTAGTGTAAGAATCTTTGAAATGTTGAAACACACAGACGACCAACAAGAGGTTGAACTCATAAAAAACAAAATTTCACACTTTATTAGGGCATTACTTAAAATGTTCCGTAGAAGACATTTTAGTGTAGGCTTTGAAAAGCATGAAAATGCACTTTAATTTATAAAATTGATGTAAGCTATTCAAATTATAACGATGTTTCTATGCCCGCATATTGTTATATTTATGTTTCTAAATTTTTTTACTTTTTGTCTATAGGTGAGATTTCCAGATAGTTGCTTTATGAATGTATAATGTATGTAGTAGATATGCATTTTTGAATGAAAACAAAAAAAACTTGTTCAAAAAGTGTGGTGGCTAAGTGATCATTTGCTCATTTGACACAACTTATTGAATAATTTTAGTGCCCATTTGAAATTTTATTTTGGTTTGATGATAATCCATGATGTGGTCATAAAAATAACAATGGAACTTGGAATAGATTGGTTAATTGATTAATAAACTAAATTTATATTGATTTTTCAGTTTTGTTTAGTTTTTTTTTTGTAATTACTAATTTTTATTGCAACAAAAGTTTTGAATGTTTTCATTAAAAGTAGTAGACTACGGTTAGAGTGCATGCGTATTGTAACGAACAAGTTTTTTGACGCATATGGCAGAGTTCATTGTCAGAAGCGGGTGGTTACAGTGAGTACATTTTCTGACGATCTTAATTCAAATGGAGTGGCATTTCTCAAGATGCAGTGATGGATAACGAAGACGATTTTTTTAAAGCCCTTTATCGAAAATATTGTTGCTAAATTTAATAACATAAATAATGTTTTTTGTTATAATACAAATTCTATATACTATGTATTGAAAATATTAAATAATAAATAAAAAATAATTTCAAATAAGTAGAAGACTTAGCATTAAATTTAGTGGACTTGTTGAATTATTGATTCAAATTAGCTTTTTATGGCCTTTAGTCCATGAAAAAATGGCGTTTCGTGCGGATGCTCACTTTGCACTCATCAGTTGACGACGAGTGAGCACCTTGTCAATACGCAAATTTCCGCTTATTTCAGTGCTTACAAGGTGCTCACTCGTCGTCAACTGATGAGTGCAAGGTGAGCATCCGCACGAAACGCCATTTTTTCATGGACTAAAGGCCATAAAAAGCTAATTTGAATCTAAATTTAATAACGCAATATTAAAACAAAATTATTGCAAGATATTCAGCCCTATCACACGTTCTATCGTAATAGAAAGAATTCCCCGAATACCGAAATAACTATCTCCATAAATCCATTCGTAGTCGAAAACATCTATACGAATTTCGAAATTAGTGGAAATACTTATCAGAAGATCCGAATGAAACGGAAAAAAAACATATATTTCTCCGACACTTCAGCTCCGTCGTAGTAGAAATCCATTTGGAAATCCCCGAATGGATTGTGTAATATAGGGCTGATTAAGGCACAAGGAAATAATTTCACGGAAATTAACTTTAAATATGAAAAAAATTTACCTGATGTATTGGAAAATAAATTCACTTGTTTTAGGTGATAATATTTCTACATTAAAAGGGAACTAATATTAATTTTGTATAAAATGAATTCCCATCTAAAGTTGGAAATAACTTCACTTTAACATCACAGCAGAGTGAAATTGTTTTTCCAAATAAAAGTGAAAGTATTTCTCATTTTATGTGGGAAAGAATTTCACCTGAAAAAAGTGAAAATAATTTCCACCAAAGGTGAACTCTGTTTGCGAAACTGGAAACTAAAACAACTAAAAGTTCTTTAAGTATATTTTAGAAAAAGAAACAACTTTGATTTTGTAGATATTGTTTTATTCCAATCTGTAGATCAAAGTTAATAATAAAACACATAACATATGATTCATAAACTTATTTGAAACTTATTTGTAAATCGATGAATTCATTTCATAGTGTATTTATGTATTTGCAATAATGAAATAAATAAAGTATGCTATACATATCCAGTCGAGTAAAAACTCAAGCAAATGAATTGATCAAGGTGTAAGTTTAAGTCACAAGATTTTTGCTTTATAAGCTGTTGGGCCAGTTATTACGATCACTGTTTGACCTTAAAATAAAGGGTTCGACCGAGTCACGCAAATTTATTTATCTGACGCAAATTTATTATTTATGGGCTACACCTACAGATTTCAACAAATAAGTTAAAAATAGAATTTGAACAAGCTAAAATGTTTTATTGGTTACTGGTTTTGGTTATACTTATAAAGTAGAAAATTATTGAAAAATTACAACATAAGAGTTATAAGAATTATATTATCCACTCTCTTTTGTTTTATATTGCTTTCTTTCCCCTCAGTTTCACAGTGATCGTTTAACCTTAAACTGTAGTTCAATGCCTGCAAATTCTGTAGTTTAAACCAAAATTTTAATTCGAACTCTGACAGTGAAACTTGGGGTTAGAGTCTGACTAATGTAATTTGTCTTGTTTCTTTGTACTTTCCTTTAACTGTCACTCGCTGATGATGGTTCCGCAGCTGAGAACCGAAATTCTTATTTTAAATTTAAGCAAACGTTTTTATTTTTTGTTTCTGTTTTTGGATTTTTTTGTCATTTTGTTTTGATTTTTGCAGTCATTAAAATACTGTTGAAAAAAAAAATAAACATGCATTTTATTTTAAATAAGTAGAAGTCTAAACACTATTTTAGTGAACTTGTAGAATTATTGATACAAATTAGTTTTTCCAGTCCATGAAAAATTGGAGTTTTGCGTGAATGTTCACCACAGACCACACATCACACACTTATCCGATAACATTATAATGAGCACCTTGTCAATACGCAAATTTGCTCTTTTTCAGTTGAACTTACATCACTTTTTTGACAAAAAGCAAACGTGAACTATATGCAACAAGATAATTACAATTGTAACCTTGTTGGTAATAGTTCACGTTTGCTTTTTGTCAAAAAAAGTGATGTTAGATGAACTGAACAAGCGGAAACTTGCATATTGGCAATTTTGTATCCGGGACAAAGGTCCTAATTTGAAGACAAAGCCTCAAAAGGGAGGCAAAACTATTAAATAAATATTAATTGTTGGACTTATGTTTTTAAATGGATGCCATAAGAAAATGCGCATATTTTCATATTATGTTAATCAAATTTTATGGTTGATAGATAATTTATGTAATTACCACGATTTTTTAAATGTGGATCTGCCACTGATTGGCACCAAAACGCAGTCAAATTTCTTTCAAATGTCGATTAATAAATAATGAAACACATATACATAAGTAAGCTTTTTAGTGTATTTTTAATCATTAATCATCACTTAGATAATTTAACCACAAAAAGAGAAATTTAAAAAGATCAGTGTAGTAGAAATATAATAAAAGGCACGACTGGGTGGTCACACAAACTTGCTCTTTGTGGCAGATAACTTAACCTTTGGCTAAGGATACTAAACAAGAAACAATAATAAATAATCGCAAGTAAAAATAGAGTTTTCATAGCGTTTATATGGAACGTACCGTTAATAAGGTGATTTTGAAAAAAAGTTCTAATGTAAAAGTCCGTCTTGGCAACAAATCACACAAAATTTTATCAAATTTTTTTTTCGAGATAAATTGGATTTTCTTATGTCGAATTCCTTTTACCAAAAAATTGATCTGGTTTAGAAAAAAAAAATGATTTTGTTAAGAAAAAAATCTGTCAAACGTCATATCATATTTTTTGAGGGGAAATGAAAGTTTTTGATCTAAAAAATATTTTACTTGAATCTTGATTTGGAAGCAAGATTTACACGTATTTGCACGCATACTTAAATGATTTTATATTTTCGGTACGTCAGTTGAGTTTTTATAATCCCGGCTAGTTTTACTATAAAAGATATTTTCAAAATAATGCTATTTAAAAATTACTAATTGCTTAATTTGATATAGTTTGTGTTTTTTGTTTTAAATGATTGTGATTTTATGATGTTTGGTAATCGTTTCCAACAAGAATATGTGAAAAATTCAATTCAAGTTTACACGTTTAAGAATATTTAGCATACAATTAATTATATTGAATGCAAATATCCATTGTTTGTGAACTAATAGAAAAACAACTTTTTTATCGATATTTCATGGAAGAATTTTTGTTTTTTTGTTAGTTCGGCCCACGATTTAAATTACTTTTAAAGAGCAAAAGGCATTCCGTGACCAAATTTGTTGAAAATGGTTTCAACGTTCCTGTCAAGTAAGCAAGCACTCAATCACAAATAAAGATCAATTTATTTTAACACTATTTGCATTTACTGTCGAGAAAAAATTTTTGTTGAGAAAAAAATCACTGTTTTAAGATCAACTTGTTTGGTAAAAGGAATTCGACATTAAACGTTTATATCGCAGATACCGTTTATATTGTTATTTAAAAAAATGTAACAAAAAGTTTCTTTATTGGTTAAAAATCAGTAACAAAAAATTTTATCAAAATCGATAGTGTATTTTTCGAGAAAAATTAGATTAACTGTAAGGCTTATCTGGCAGGTACCGTTAATATGTAAATTCATTCTGAAAACATGAAAGACATAACCGTTGGCTTCTTATCTATAATGCAAAATATCAAAATCGATCGTATTTTTTTTCAAGAAAAATTGGATTTTCTATAATCCATCATACAAAATTTCATCAAAATCGATCGTATTTTTTTTTCGAGAAAAATGGAATTTTCTAAAACTCTAAAAAAAACTAACAAAAAAAATTAACGAAAAACATCACCGTTGTCAAAAAATCAGTCATACGAAATTTTATCAAAATCGATCGTATTTTTTCGAGAAAAATTTAATTTTCTGGGTAGCAATGGTACAATGGATAGACTGCTTTCTAGTTAACCCGACGTTGCCAGTTCAATACTTCGCCCATGAGGTATGCAAAATGCAATGCAAAATAAAAACCAACTAGCTGTACCAAAACAATTCGATCTTATCTTTCTACTCCTTCTAACACCTGTTGTATTTAAAAAGCAATGTGCCTTACAGACACATAGTTAAAATATTATATTATATTATTATATTATGTCTAAGGCTTATGGCAGATACCGTTATTTACAGGCCTAGGATAAAAATCAAAAATACGCCTGCGCATATTTATTACTCTAAAAATACAGAGTACCAAGTTTGAAAAAAATCGGCCCAACCGTTAAGGCTGTAGGTGTCGATACATCCAGACTGACAGACGAGACAGACAGATAGGCAATTGTCGGACCTACTTTTTTCGTGTTCTCTTTAATCGTAATGGGATATTTGATTGTTATCTGAATTTTTGTTTTTGTTTTTCGAATGCCTAACTTGGCTTGCGTATATACTTAAAAGCGCAAGTAAAAATCAAATGTTTACATCAGCCTGATCATCGTCATCGCTCCTAGACTCGTCATTATTTAAGCCAACAACTTAATTTTTAAGAGCCTCGTACAAGTATAAAAGTACACTTAACTATAGATGCAATTTAGTTCCTTACATCACATGTTTGTACTTAGCTTTTTTTCAATAGTATGATCGTACATCGGCCCGGGTCTCTAAGGCAAACAGCATAGGTGGGCCTGAATTATGTTCACTATAGGTATGAAAATAATCAAATATATGCATCCCCATTAAAGAATTCACTGCAACAGTTTTAATGTGACATGTACTATATTCAAAAATGCGGTAGACTGATTTCTTGAAAATGACGCTGTAAGCCTAGTATGCAGCTGAAGTGAAACTAAAAATACCATACAAAAATGACACAGTTAAATCATAAACGTTTTGTGGTACGCAGCTCCACGGTGAAACGGTAGATAACCGGTTCAAGTCTCCACTATTCTCTACACTCTTTTCGCACACTATTTAATTAACCGGGACATTAATTGCTTGCGAAATTTTGACGTTTCTATTTTGTTCGTGTTTTTTTGTGGTTGTTATTATTTTAAAATAGATTTCAGTTCTTTTTATTTGTTTATTTGTGTGTTTTGAAACATATTTTTTTTGCAAATCTTGAAACTCTATATAAAAAATTTTGGAACGGAAATTTTCGTTTCACTTCAGCTACATACTAGGCTTTAGTGTGGCAGAGAGTGGCAGACCCAAATTTTGCCTTTACGCTCTTTTGCGTTATTTCTAAAACGGTGAAAGTTGTAGATCATACAATTTTCTATTGGACTCCTTTGATAGTAATTATAGTCAAATCAAGGACAAATCTATATAAGTATATTAGAAGCTGCTCCGTGACCAAACAAATCGCAACATCAAATTCAAAGTCGCCATCGAAAATACAGCTAAACGTGTATAGTAAAGTGTTATATTTGTATTTAAATGGATTGTAACACCAGCCACGTCCTTTCACTGTGTTACGAAAGATCAGAGTTGTAAAAGAATGCAATTATTTCGTTATTGCAGTTAATTAAATTAAAAGATTTGTTTTTGAGTACTTTGACTTCATCTAAGTACTTCGACTTAAAAAAAAGTCCCAGTTAATTTTTAAGCCTTTACTAAAATATTCGCTTAGAGAAGTCAATAGACTTAAAGTAAAAAGAATGAAGTACTTTTAACTGCTTGAATTCTTTGAAGTCTTTTACATTCTTTTGACTGCTTGACTTTTTGCTTTAAGTTTTTTGACTGCTCTAAACGATTATTTAAGTAAAGACTTTAAAAATAACTGGAAATTTATTTTGTAATTTAAAGAATTGGTATTAAGAATGGGAATGCATTCCGAAAAAGAGGTTAAAAGACTGAGACTTCACGTCATGCAATACCAAAATACTGCATTCTTTTACAGCTCTGCAAAAGATACGCCGGAAAAGACGGTGTGTATGACTTTTACTTGGTTTTCGGATAATCTACAATCGGATCAAGAGCGAAGCTGGTATTATTTGGTAGCCAATAAATCGATTTACTTATACCTAGTTTATATGCATGGTTGAAGCGAAATTGAACTTGGGTTCACCCATTTGTAAACGGGGATGAGTTGGAACGAAATGGAATTCGACTCGATCGCACTCGAGCAGTTGTGTTGAGTCGAAAATTAAATGAAATACCTGGGTTGAAATGGTGAATACTGAATACACAATTATTTCTGCATGTGATCAATTGCATATTAACGAATGAATATTTGTTGTTGAAAAGTATGCTCATAACTTGTAAAAGAAATACAAATATTTTTTTCTCGAAAATTCAATCTTTTGGTCTTAATGTCTACAAAGCAACGCAGGTTTTCTTCTGTCATTTCAACTTTTTCGCACTTAACTCAACTCCTCAAGCATTCAACTAGTTGGCTGAAATACCTGGCTTGGAATTTCGTTTCAAATCAAACTCGATCTTTCGACCCTGCATATAAACTAGGTATTAATAACATTATGTTTCGTTTCCAAATCGTTCACGCAGTGCATTTAATTTGTCTTATTAATACGTATTTTTTTCAATGAACCCCTTATCGACACCTGCGTGTCTAATTAAATCATATTGTTCACATAATGCTGATTTAAATCTTATATATCTTAAACTACCGGCAAACTGTTTTGACCGAGTTCTTGAGTCGACCAACCTACGCGATACGCGAACACGATTTCAAATAAACGCCAATCCACCAGCATGATGGTATTCCAGTTTTATGAGAAGGTGACATCTTTTTCCACACCAAGATGGTTCCAGTTGCTGTCATATATGTATTTATGACCAAAGTCACACTCATCTTTTTCAATCATTAACTTTCAATGCGCTTATTTAATTAAAACGTCATTTAATTTAGTAGTGTGTAAGTATCTACTTACTTCGTAAAATTCAATTTATTAGATATCAAGGATCTGTTTATGAAGATATGTCGTCTATCTTTTTAACATGACACTGACAAAACAACCAAATCAATTGGGTTAGGCAGTAAGGCTGGCTGGAGAGACATGTTGGTTGAGGCCGCAGTCCATCCTGGACTGTAAGCTCCATCTTAAGTAAGTAAGGAAGTAAGTAAGGCTGCTTAAATATCTTAATTTTAACTACTTGTTATTTACTTATAACGGGTGATTTTTTAAGAGGTTTAGAACTTTAAAAAAAAAAAAAACACAAAAAATTCGAAAAAATGAATGAAATATTTATTTGAATCGATAGTTTGAACCTTGCAATTTAATGTTTAAAGATAATTTTATGCAAATGTTGACCGCGGCTGCGTCTCAGGTAGCCCATCCGCTAAGTCCAATTTTGGCATACTCTTTCACACATATCGGCCGGTATCTCACGAATGAATGCATGGATGTTGGCTTCCAGAAATATGGGCCCAATAATGCCGCCGGCCCATAAACCGCACCAAACAGTGGCTTTTTCGGGATGCATTGGTAGCTGTTGCAATGCTTCTGGCTGATCTTCACTCCAAATGCGGCAATTTTGCTTATTTACGTACCCATTCAACCAAAAATGAGCCTCATCGCTGAACACAATTTTTCAAATTTCACAATTTCGAACCGAGCACGAATTTTGATAGTAAAATTCAATAATTTGCAAGCGTTGTTCATTTGTAAGATGATCCATGGTTAAATTGCAAACCAAACTGAAGCTGTTTGACAGTGACACAAGGTACTAAACACACGTCAGCTGTCAAAACCAGTGTTGCCAAAACCAAACCAGCTAAAAAATCACCCGTTATAATATTCAATAATATTCCCAACCGATTGTGAGATTATATGTGCACATCCAGAAAACGTCCAATGCGTTGAGATACAACATCAGTTGATTTGATCAGTAATAATCACAGCATTGCGTATCACGCTTTTGTTAATTAGGCAAACACGTCACATTATATCTATATATAGGTGCATATACTAAACATTCGATCGAATCGAGTACCTTTTACCATTGACGTACTAGATATGGACTGCCAGTCGGTTGAAATTTTCATACAGAGAGCAAAAAAAAGTTGTTCCAGCTAAAAACAGTCTAAAAACGACATCATCTCTTAGTGTTAAATACGTGTACTAATTTCGTCATTAGAATTTAAATGAAAACGATAATATATTCATCTGTACGTCATGGCATAAGGAGTGGATGTGTTTTATAAAATAAAAGTAGTCATATAATAATTTCCCCCAAAATATTTCAATAGTAAATAATTAATTAAAGAAATCATATCACTGCAACGCAGATTCCCTGCTAGTAGTTGGTGGCGCCCCTAGTTATGTTGGAACACGCGTGAAGTTGGCTACTGGCGGTCCATACCTAATACGTTAATGCCTTTTACTATATAAATATAGAAGACAAATTCTTAATTATCTAAGCTAAGATCTATATGATGGTTTTTACACTTACTAATATAAAAATGTTTAATACTTAATGTCATTTTCTCAGTTACTCCGAATTTTCGTTCCATCCGTGAAAATAACAAGGGTTCATCTAAAAAACAAGTAAACACACCAAAATATTCTATGTCCTGAATTTTTATTTGAAATCAAAACATTTTAATCTCCCAAGTTAAGATGCACGACGTCAGCTCGTTTACATTTAATACCTATTTTAAAAATTGAAATCTCGTTTCGAATAACTTACATGTTTTTGTTTTTTTTTTGTTTGTCTTAAAATAAAGTAAATGCATCCAAATGACTTTAATATTAACTTAATTCGTGGCTTCCAATGCTTGGGGGCAAAGTACTAGAAACAAAAAGGATAATCCAATTGTAGATATAAATGCATTATAAAGTGTATAGATACATATATTCATAGTGAGTTCGCTGCCGTTTAAATTTTTGCCAAACGTCCATGTTCATGTTTAAGAAAGCGTGCACTCTTTTTGTGTTCGGGTTCGGGGTCAAAACGAATTGAAAGAAGGCACTGCTACTAACAACAAACACAACTGAATAAAAACCATGTTCGGCATTCATAATTTATTTTCGATTTCATATATCTGAATATTTAAAAAAAATATTTCTCCATCATCTTAATCTATCTACAGATATCATGAGATAGTTGAACAAAAGATTCCATAGTTATATCTGAATAGGAGCATGGCAGAATGTAGGTATAAGTACCTACATGAAAACAAAGTCATAATCGTGAATGGTTTTCTCCATTGAATTTTCATAATCAGCTATTATTCAAACGACAAGACATAGAGCGCTATGGAGCCATGACTAGGATCAGGATTATAGCTATAATAGAGAAAATCGACTTAAAATTAATGATGGAATGGAACAGCTTTATTCATTGGCAAACCAGGTTTCTTCAGAAGCCTCGACACAAGACATTTGCATATATTTTTTTCTACTTACTTGTTTACCTATGTTTTTCCGTTGAGTTAAGCGCAGATACATTGGAAATACATAAGTTTAAACAGTATCTACTTGTTGTACAATTACAAACACATGATTAGGGCTGTTTTTAGCAGTCTTATGTGACAAACAACATTGATTTCAAGTCTATATCCGAAACTGATGATGAGCATTTCAACCCTTTTCCTGCAGCTGCACGCATTCCCAAAACCCTTCTCGCAGACGCAAGCAATCATCCACAAGAATAAGAGGTGTTGTACTGTTCTGGGGCTGCGTCCCCGGCCATCATTTTGGGGTTAAGACCTTGTGGCGGGGATATCCATCGACGAAACATCACCATACCCTAATGGGAATATGCCACCCCGATACGACGATCCAGATGCGGATAAACCTCAACCTGGACATTTCAAAAATGCTTGGCAGAATATTGCAAAAATTGTAAAGTTAAAAAAAAATTGATAAACTTAATCTCGGAAACTATCGGATAAACAGAGAAAATTATATGATGCCGTGAGTGCAAAAGTGGCGTAACCCACATTTTTTTCTAAAATTGATTTTTTCTTAAAAATACATCTCTTAGAATATCTTTTTTAATTTGAAAATTGTTTTATTCAGCTTCTTGTATTCAAAACCAGGTGGCCTTCAAAACAAAGTTTTTGTTTTTTGTATAGTTTCGTTTGAGTGTAAAAGTGGCATAACCTTCATTTGCAACTTATGCACTCTGAATTCCTGGCAATAGGGATTCGCATAATCAGTCCTTACGGAAACTCTTGGCCAAAACTCAAGCCAAAACCTAAGTGTTAAATGGTGGCAATGTGGCATCAAATGAGCATAAGCTTTAACAACTACAATGAAGGAATAAGGGAAGAGAAAAACTATCATTAGAATAAGGAAATAGAGCACGAGCAGGAAGAGGTTGTGGAGATGCCGAGATTGATAAGAAATATAGGTTCGAATAATTATTATCAAAAGTTCCATGCGCCAGACTAAACTGAGATCAAAATATGTATACTTTGTACATATAAAGTAGAATCCTTAAAAAAATGATCGGTTCTATAAAATTAACAGCCTGGAGAGATTAACAAATTTTTCGCATTTTTTTTCGGGCGAAAAAATAGGATTTTTTTAACAATATTATTTTGGGTTTATGTCTGCACCAGTATCTCCCAATTTAGTACTTGTTCTTGATACAGTATAAACTAAGCTAAATACTGATATTTAAGTTTTTTAAATATCATGTCCCGCTAACTTTATAATTCAAGATGTTTCTGGAATTTTGACCTTACCTCTGTAATGGCTTTTAGACTACCATAAAATATATTTTGAAATTATTTCTATAACAGAATATCTCCCTTAATCCTTACATGTATTGGACTTCCCAAAATTCGCACAACTAAAAATACAAGAGCGAACCAAAGATGTTCAAATGAACCAAAAATGTTGCTTGTTTTTGTAAACAAATTCAATAAGGTAAATTTTTAAGAATAGCAGCTAGTTTTCAGACTAATATTTTTTCCCAGAATTGAGCGTATGTTTATACCTACTCTTTTATTATTTATGAAACAAAATTGAGTTATCATATCTAAGAAGAGAGGCCTGGTAGTAAGGTACGACAAAAATTGAACCTGTTCAAGTGACCAGCAGTGTATGTTTCATTTAAGCATTAAGCTACCTATACTAAGCAGTTAAATTCAATGGTAATTTTTTATTTTTTTTTTTGTTTTCTGTTAAAAAATGTTCTGAATAGCTTATTATTTGAAACTTATTCAGAGATTGTGAAACAAGTCCTTATAAAAGAATAAAATAAATAGTTTTTATGGTTTTCTTATATTAGTTTTATATCCTTGAAAAATTGAACAATTTAAAAGGACGAACAGGGTCTTTTTTTTTATATCTGTTCATCTTTTCGAGATTCTACTGTAAGTTCTTTTGTTGTCTAGAAGTTCCTTTTGATAGTATTTTATGCGAATGACATTAATGTATAAGCCTCTTTTGAACGACTGAATAGGATCCCACAAATTTTACGACAGAACTGGAAGTTCTGCTTACGAATAAATGTTCAAATTGCTTCAGATCCATTAGAAACCCTAAGAATTTAATATCGTACTCGTAACTTACCGTTTATTCGTCTATTCTTAAGCAGCTCTTCAAAGTGTGAATGGAGGAAAGATTTATCGAGCCATGTCAGATTTGTATATCTTTAACTGGACATGAATTATCACCATGGCGTTAGAGAATGGTCGCTGCTCCTTCATGATAGGAAGGGACTGTAATAAAACTTTCACACCCACTCTAGAGAAGGCTTTCGGGAGGCTTCGGATCTCAAAACTAACTTTAACCCCTGTTTCCATGACGGTTAACTCCGGGTTAATCTGGAATAATCTCGCACTGAAAATCGGGCCTAAGAGATTTAGTGCCAAACCTTATCGCGATCGTGGTTATGATGATGACGAAAAGATTACAAACGCACTACAGAAAGTATACATCTTTTGTTTACATCTCAGGAACTAGAAAATATTGGTAGGTATGTAGGTTCTGGACACTTTAATGCTGTTCGAAAAAACAATGTTGATTCAAAAGCGTATATATACAAGGAGTATATATAAACGTTTTCCAGCATGCGATGGTCAGTATCTTTGATCTTTCAAACATCTACAAATTGTAAAACCTTTGACAAATTTGGCCACCTGTCTGTTCAGTTCTCTTTTAAAAGATAGCTCAAATGTTAACATACCATGAAATCGAGAATACATTTAACCAAACAATGGCATAAGCATGGCATTCTCGTTTTAATCTATACAATACCTGACCATCAGGCTATATCCTATGGTTGCCTGTTCTGAAATTTGTCCACCCTGTGATTGTATCTTCAAACAAGTGAATAATAAATATAATTTCTTTTAATGTATGCGATGCGTGCATGCGATTCCCGCAGATGAAATTGTAGATCGCACCAAGGATTCAAATTTAAAGTCATCCGAGAGCACCATTGTCCAGTCGCAATCAGCAATTTATTCTCCTGCGACAATGAGCATACGATGAGATGTTTCATCCAGCAAGTGACCAAGGGGCAAATAAATATTTGCCTTGGCGGCATTTGTCAACATCTTAAATATCAAGAAGGTTGCATATGATTAATTGAAATTTTGAAAGCGGCAATCCGCATAATGAATTGCTTCTGCGTGCAGCTCATTGGATCGGATAGTTATGAATGCGTATTTTTGACACAACGGCTCTGTGACTGTTGGGCTTTGTGAAATTAAGGGGATTCAACTATTGTATGTAGGTATATCGCTGTATGAAAAGGATTTACTGTATTGTACCTATATATGTAAGAATAAAAAACTGGATTTGCGAATCGCACATAAAAGGACGGATAATGCGCCTAGAAATTCTTGAATGCAACTGCAATATAATCCGCATATAAGCTGAAGACAATAAGTAAGTATAGTTAATATGCAATAAAAAAAAAGATTGGGAAACAAAATACCTACGTCTACATTGCAAATAAAAGAGACGAAATTTGTTACAAAATAAATTAAAAATACCAGGAGATAAATAATATGAAGAAACCGTATAAATATGAAGGACGGACAAGTGAAAAAAAATTCTCTACACAAAATTAATAACACAACGCCAAATTCTATTTGACTTAGGGCCACTTGCACGAAAACAAGGTTAAATTAATAAAATTGCAGTTAGCTATCCAGGATTAAATACATAATTGTTAATTTTTTGGTTTTTGTTTGCACGCATAGAATAGTAAATAAATAGAGCATCAACTCAGGAGGCTCCATTTAATTTTTTTTTCTACGGGAGGAGACGGAGGATTACAAGTAGATGACCTGTGGTTGAACGAATGAAAACTCAGTTAAACAAAGATAAAAAAATAAAAACAACGAAACAGAAAACCTACACAAATCAACAACAACATTTGCTACACACACTAATGCGAACCTCACCGATAGCATCTTTTTGTCAAATTCTATTTGACGGATGTAAAAAGTTATCCAGAGAAAAATGAGTGGATAAATATTTAAGATTTTGCAACGAGTTTATATTTTTATCGATGACTAGTGTATATGCATGGATAAATCAGTAGTTACTACTGTCAAAAAAGTTTCGTGCAAGTGGGCCTTAAGGGTAGAGTAGTAGGCTACGGTTACAGTGCATGCGATGTGCATTCTTACGAACAAGTGTTCTTACGTTTACGGCACAACTTATCGTCAGAAGCGGGTAGTTAGTTTATTGTGTTTTGTCACAATTAGATAACAGAATAATTTAACAATATATTATTAAGAATCACATGGTTGTTATAAAAAAATATAATAATATGCAAATAAATTTAAAAAATAAATAAATACATTTTTAACAATGAAATAAAAAATAAGATAAGGATAATAACAAAACAAAAAATAACAAGAAGAAACATCAGCAATAGTTTGTTGCATAATTTTATTTTTTTAAAAATTATGTACACATGGGAACTCCCTATACACATTACCGAAAAATGCGAGGAAATTTGTAACAACATACATTGTAACGGTTTCTTATAGAACTATTTTTCTGTTTTCAAACTCCGTTTGTTATGTATTTTTTCTTCTTCGAAAAATCTTCAGCTGAAAATAATGTGTTTGGCATTTTATATCGTAGATTCACTGGTCAACAAAAAGTCAGTTATTTAGCATCAAAAAGTGAATTCATTTCTAAAAAGAAGTATTAGTAAACTTTTAGAGAAAATACTTCAAATTTTTGTGGCAACACAAAGTGTTTCTTCTTTGGACTAAGTGTATATGTCAGCTTATTACTTTCAGCTGAGGCCACTTAAAACTATTGAGATTATCTTACTTCAACCTTACCGAAAACGTATAGTTAAAAAAAGTTTATATGATTTTTAAGGATAGAATGTAGGTTAGAAACGCGCAAAAACATCTAACGGAAGCAGAAATCATCTTTTTTTAATTTTATAATATGAAGATTTTTTTGACAAAGAAAAAGATAACGGAAAGATTTCAACAGAATCTTAAAGAAGAAGATAAGGTAATAGTAAAACAGCGATTTTTTTGCTTTTCAAACAAGAATATCTCGATAAAGACAAGTATAGTAAAATTTTTCTGACTTCGGATGCACGCTTACCACATTCATCAAAAACCAACGAAATCATTCAGCGAATTGTCAAACATGAATTCGCCATCCACAACATCAGGGCGCGTTCCACACATCAGCGAATGAAAAATTCGGACGAGTCTAGTCTAAACATCAAATTTATCTGTTTGTGTATTAACGATTCGCATCTGCCAGCGACCTCTCATGTGAATAAAATGTCAAAATGAGAGACCATTCGCAATTCGCTGGTTGTGTCTTATATATGCAAGGCACTTTTAATAGCAAAAACATGCTTTTTGAGTGTACTTTGTCGAGATGGTGCTTAAATGTGAGTTTATTGTCAATAATTATACCTAAGTCTCTAATCACATCTTTTCGAGCTAACTAGTGTAGTCAAGAGTTATAGCACTTTTTTTTCTCGGAAATGAAATAATATTACACTTCTGAGAAGTGAAGAGAAGGACTGACTACAGAAAGGATTTTGACGAAAAAATAAACATTTTTGCAATTAATTTTTATTGAAAAATTCAGTTTTAAATTGCCTTTACCAAAAAAAAAGTAGTAAGTCAGTCGGGATTTTGGCAGTCGGGATTTTGCCAGTCGGGATTTCGTACCCAACCCATTTTAAGATCGTTATAACTTTGCATTTCATCCACGAAAGCGCTATTAAAAAATGTATTTTCAGTTTTTCACATCCCTCATCTACATCTCAGATAGAATAAGCGCCTACAATTAACGCAAATTCGTCATAATTATAGTATTTTCGCCTCAAGGCCATTAAGCACTAATTTCATTCTGTCATAAGATACTGACAAAACAACACCATCACTATCAGGTATTTAATCGGTTATCCATGTTCCCTCAATCATAATATATGCGCAATCGAGTGCAAGTCAGTTTAATCAAAATAAAATCTCCAACTCGTGCACCTTAAATGTAACAACATACACCCATATGCAGTGCATACCATTTGTGGTTGTGATTCTCGTCGACATGGTTTTTAAATTAATGCTGCCATGCTATTAATAGTAATTATCATTACTTTATGATGCCTTGTGGTGATTTTCACAACATATCACTCGCACCGCCCCATACAAATGAAATGAAAATGAATAAATAAAACATTTGGCATGTTCATATCAACAAGATAAACATTTTAATTAAATTATTATTGCACACGGATTTGAATTTTATCTGAGAAAAAAAAAAAAAAACAATACCTTGCGGCTTAATGCGTTGCATATTCATATCAGAGCTATAAAAGAAATTCTGCGGTAGGTTAATTCGGTATTTAATGGGTGTATACCTTAATACGTCAGGTGGGTACTGCAATGCCTTTCATCTCTTCTCATCCTTTGCGTGTCGTTGACGGTAATGTGTATACCTACATATAAAGCCAGTGGATTGCAACTTATACTTCATCGCAGATGAATTAGCTTCACAACGCGGATGAAACTGCATTTTCATTGCAGAATATAGCATAACTTGTGAATTGAAATACGCCTAGAATTCGAGTCTGCTCCATTTTAAGGAACAAAACAGAACAAAATTCCCTGGAGCGACCGTGAAGCAATACCTACACACTTCGAATAAAAATGATTCTAATTGTCTTCAGAAACACCATCGTATAAGGTCGATTTATATAAGCCACGAAAATGACAATTGTTATTGTTTTGCTATAAAGAATTTATAAACAACTCAATCTCAGCTGTTAATTCACCGGGAGCTAAAGTCGCCCAATATTTTCAACTGATTTACAGTTTTTTTTATCAAAAAATACTTTAATTTCAAGCAAATTTGCTCAAATAAAAAATGCAAAGCTTGTTAAAAATTCGTATTCTGGCAGAGATATATATGCTCTTCAAGATTCTGAAGAGTCTCGAGTTCTAAAAGGTGAGCTCGACTCTACAAGTCGGGATTAAGTCTCATCTCCGCTCACCACCGTGTCGCACAAAGGAGTTTTTTGCGTCATCAACTTTATATCTGCCAGATAGAGCACCGTATTTCTATCTGGAGGATACCTATACAGAGTTCGGCATACAGCATTCAACAACACAAACCCAATAGTAACAAATACTGGAACGACTTTTTCTTTTATTCTCCTGAACGCGTTTCAAAATCCAATTTGGCTATATCGTATTCACGCTTCGTGTATTCCTGAGGTTCTATCAATTGGCGGAATTGTTTTGTTATTTTTGTGGCAGAAGTGTCATTTCCGATTAAAATTAATGCTGTTATAAAATATTAAAATGGCGGCCCACTGCTGGAAAACTTTTTGAACCAAAACCTACCATTTTAAAAACAAATCAGTTAGGAAATGTCCATTTTTGGGTCTGAAATATTAATATTTTGAAATATTCACCCATATCATTAGCAGCTGTAATAAAGAAAGTTTCTACAAACCACTTGAAATCAATAAAAAGCCACATGTATAAATTGATCAAAGTAATTGCATAAAAGCTTTTGCATTCCAAACGAGAGAAAGACTAATTCGTCTGAATCTTTGATGTTTATATCAAGAAGCAATAAAATGTGCTTAAATCCATAATGAATATTTATTATTTCCTGAACATCATTTAACGACACCAGATACAGGTTTCGTATTCCATGTACATGATTTTGCATTTTCTAAAATGCACTTTGGAACAGCAATGGGATGGGAAAGCATCCTAGGATAGTTGTCTATAATTGAAGTAAAACAAATGTCATTCTTTTGTAAGTAAAGCGATTTCAAGTGATGGCATTCAAACTGTATACACCAGGACTGCCGGCTATCCACCATCAGATCAAAATCCAGACAGACAACATCGGAGCAATATAATATACGCTACATACTCTTGCCAAAGGCATTTCAATTGAAAACTTAATAGGAAGCAGTCGATACTCTCCAATCAACATGTGGCCATAACGTATCAGCGGGATACCAATCAATCATTGAGAAGGATACTTGAATACACGCCAAGATGATATAACAATTTGTCATCACTGCTTGAAGCGCCACAGTTTGACAAATGCTAAACGATAGACCGACCGTGAATCGTAGACTAGTTGTGGAAAGTTGATCTCCTTTCGATTTTGCATTTTCGTCTGACAGTAGATGACAGATTGAGATTTTCCAAACAATCCCCAATATGTGGTGTGCTCACAGTAGATACCTGTAGGGTTGGTCGTTCGGAGGCCATTATGATGTGAATATGAGAATATGATGACATTCCTATACTCGAGCAGAAATATAGCAAAGCTAATCTTGACACAAATCGTTGTTGCCTCTTGCACTTGACGTTTTTATTGAACACACAATTGGAATCCAATTTTATATATGAACATAAATGTAGACGAACAAATAAGAAAAATTGTTTTATTTGTTTGGTCTTATGGGGTAATCTATCATAGGCTGTTGGCAGCATTTAATGCCTAAATATGCACAACGAGTTGCAAGCTATAGCAAACACAATAAATCTTATTTTGGTTGAAAGGAGCTTTGAGGAAGGCATTGGCCTTTGTTGGTCATGTGTGGCTATAAGAAAATCCAATGCAGATATAGGTATATAGGCAAGAAATTAATTTCCCTTGGGTATTAATACTTACATTCCAATCAGTGGGGTTGTATTCTAGGACCGAATTCTTATAATTAATTCGTCTTAAGTGATCGATAGATTTGAATTTATTTTAATAATCCGTGTGTTTTTATTCAGTTAAGATATAATAGCTGAGCGTACAGTAGTTTATTTGCATATTTGACACACGCCCCACACATATGTTTTGCAAAAACAATATATACATGAATTTTGCAAAACGGTGTAAGAGAGTATTATAGACAAAACTATCGTCGATAAAAAAAGCATTGGATACCGAAAGAGATACTCAAATTTTTAAGTTTCAGAAAAAGAGAAATATATTTATAACGAAGAAACAAGAACACATTGACGAAAGAAAGATGGCCAGGAAGGATTGACCTTATTATTTACAAATAAGATCCAAGAATCGTCTACAAAATCCACAAGTCCAAAGCCAGAGTGTAGATTTCAAAAATATTTTATGTTATGGAAACAATAATTTCGGACACGTCTGGACCAATTTTTTTCGGGCTTTTGTGAGAAAACGTTACATATGTTGAAAGAAGCAAAAACAAATATCTCTAAACGGAATGAGAGTTCAGAAATCAATTTTTTGAGTGGGATTTCTTACATCTGCATATATATGTACAAACAAGTTAGTAGAAAATCCGAGGGAATTAAAATATTAACGTGAGGAAAAACCATTAAAACTGATTAAAAAATATTCTCTTCTTAGGTTACCTAATTTTTTGTTTTGTATCACATTTTTCTTGATTCACAGTACCCACTTGCGCTTACAATAGTTGAGATTGGTAAGGGGGCATGCTGCCCCCATGCAACCCCCCTGCCGGGCCCTCTATAGATTTTAGGGTGGGTGAAAGTTTGGGTATGCAATATTTTGCGCATTTTGTATGAAAAGTGTACCTTCAACTACAAAAAAAAAATAATTTCCAACAAAAAAGTAGTTATTTCCCACTCAAAGTAAGAAAATTAAAAAAAAAAAAAATTAGTATTCGTAAAATATCAATCTTAATTCGGGATTGGGTATTGAGGAGTTGGGGTTTTCGGGATTTCGGTTTTTGGGGGTTTTGGGGATTTCGGGTTTTCTGGATTTTGTGTTTTCATGATAGGTATTGGGATTTTAGGATTTCGGTATGATGTCCGGCTCCCAGCAAGGTAACTATTTTAAAAACGATACCTACTTCCGCAATTATTTTTTCTGCGGCAGCAGCAGAAGGCGTTTTTCTTTTTTAGCTCTGAGCAGAGCACTGAGTCTGAGTAAATATTCTCTCAGCATAGTAAACTCCAAGTCTTCTGAATGACCCTGATTAGACCAGTCATTTTTGCGTACGTTTCATCCTTTCGACATTTTGGGTGAGGGGTGTAGAAACGAAGGAGGAATGAAGTAACGAAAGCACGTCTGAAAATTTTAAGACTTTTTCTGTATGAAATTTGACGTTTCTTTTTTGACTCCGGAAACCGAAATTGAATTATTTAGAATATTAATCGCTTTCCGGCTAAAAAATGACGAATGGAAACGGACAAATAACAACGAACCGTCTAATCACCATCGTACAGCTGTCAGAAAGACGAAACACATCACGTACGTAAAAAAGGGCTGGTGTACTCAGGGTCAATTTCTGATTAATTATAAAACACACTTGAGCTTCACTTTTTGTCTCTGAGCAGAGCACGGAGTAGAGCCTAAGCTTATCGAGTGAGCTCTGTGCAGAGTACGCTCCGCTGTAATTTATTTATGAAACACACTTGAGCACTTCACTGTCATATCAATAGAAATCAACTCACAATCTGTCAAATAACATAAAAACTACATGAAGTTGGCCGTGCTCATTTTTTGTTGACGCTCACGAGCCAAGCACTGCTCTGAGCTTAAGGAAAATGCCAAGCAACGTGGCGAGTACCATCCAGCTACATAAGTAATGCAAACATATCAGAAAAGGCGTGCATTATTTATTTTATTCAATACTATTTTGTCATGTCAAATTAAAGTTATATGATTAATTAAAGCCTTCATTCAAAAAATGTCATAACAAAATGCACATTAAAGTCATTGCAATGCATACAAAAAATGTATGTATATGCATTACGCATATACGCGCATATAGTTGCAACATTTACCGCACCCACGATATCTTATAGCTTTGACTTGTAAAAGATTTGGTTGTTGGTATTATTTAGCAAAATATGATCACTTGAATGGCATAATAAATGAAGGCAATTACTCGTTTAAATAAACATTATCATAGATTAATGTTTGAAGAAAAGAGTTTAAATGTCAATATATACCTATACGAGTATATATGTGAAGTAGGTATTCTTTGCAAATTGCGTAATTGCTTGATGCGTATACCTAATTTATTGCTTGATGCAATCAAATTACAAAATGGTTTTAACAAATAAAATTGGTGTCGGAAAAGTTTGCTTAATCATTTTTTTCAATGCCAAAAACTACTGTTTCAAAGAATAAATTAACTACTGCGATATAGCGATATTGAACTTTCCAGCGGTCTGCAAATGTAAGACGAAATGACAACGGACATTTCGTAAAATAAAACTATTTAAAATAAAAAAAAACATGTAACTATCCAAACGTTAGCATAACGATATTCCGGAAATTAAAATCTCGAATAACGAAATCTCGCTGTTTTTAAATCTCGGAAAAAGAAATGACGAACGTTTAGAATCGCGCTTTTAATTATAACTCGTAATCCCGAAACCATTTTAACAATCTTTTTTAAGCTTTTAAAAATCTCGCATTTACGTCTCACGCAAAAAAATCTTGCACAGTACCAAGGGAAGGGCATCGTTTGACGTAAAACGATGTAAACGTTGTATTTTCCTACCGCCGCCGTAAACGAGCTGTCAAAATTTGTATGGGACATTTTCCCTTGGAATATGTAAACTTTCATCATGAACTCGATGCGGAAAGCAACGATGTAAAGATATAAAGAAAGAAAGTCGCCATTGTTGTTATTATTTCACGAAGGCGGGAAAATTAAATTGCAAATCTTTTTGTAAATCAAAAAATTAAGAAAGTGAGAATACAAAATATTATAAAAACAAATGATAAACAAAAATACGAATTCACCATTTTGTCCAGTTTGAAGAGGATAGTGACGTCATAACACGATGTATGCCAATTAACGTCAACAGCTTCCATGGGGCGTTCATGAAAACGTATGAAGGAAAGATACTTTTTTTTTATCGTGACGTTAATTAACGTCGTAAATGAAATATAATTACTGTATTTTAATAATATTAATATATATATACGTACCTAATATAGAGCAAAGTTCATCTGGTGACATTTAATACTATAAAGCAGCGCTGGATTATCCATAAAGGCAACACAGGCAGCTGCGTAGGGTGGCAGATTTTAGGGGGCGGCAAATTTTAAACGCTCAGACTAAAAATGCTACATGGGTTGTGAAAAAAAAAACATCACGAGTGTTTCGATCTTTTTGAACCATTTAATGTAAGAGATTGATGATTGCAATCAAACAAAAGCAAACAAATCAATTGCAATCGCTTCAAAACAAATGATTGTGAACTCAACCAATTCAATTTCAGTACTTCTATTTATTGTTTGACCGAAAATAAAACCAATCTTTTGACTGTGACTCTGACGCGAAAAAATCATATGAATTGTTTTTAAAAGTAATTAAATTACTTGTTATAAAGTTTCAAGCAAAGTTGAAAGTATGCAAACAATTTTGCTCCCTAAATATAAGTTTATCTACTAAAAAATTTCAAATTCGTTAGAGCGGTTTTTATAAATAATTTTTACCAAAAAGTTATTTTTTAACGAATTTGAAATATGCCAATTTTAAGTGCTAAATCGTTTACATTTTATGCATACCTATACAAAATAAGTTATGTCGTTTTTCAAATATTGAATTTACAAAAAAAAAATAATTAAAAAATTAATTAAATTTAAGCACTTTTGCGAAATGTTGGTACTGAAGTTTATTAAAACATCTAGATCTTTCAAAACAAATTTTAATTTAAAATTGATCAAACAGTTCACGAGATAGCCCAACATAAAAATAACGGTTCTATTTGAAATACCGTTAATAGGCTTACATTTTTTTCTAAAGACAATAAGGTAAAAACTATCCTTAATTTTTTTGAAGAAAATCGTTGGAGCCGTTTTCGAGAGTACCGTTTTTTTTTTTGACCTAAAAAAATTATATTTCTCTTCTAAGGAATGGTCTACATTCTACAAACACTATATACCAAACTCGAAGCGAACCGTTTGGGATGTAGTTGCTGATACAACCAGACCAGGAGACTGACAGACAGAATTTCCAGACCTACTTTTTCGTCTTCTCCATCATTGTTATGTCGTGTTTAATTGTTATCTCAAAACTTTTTTTTGTACGAATGTATAACTTTGCGTTACACCTATAATCGCAAGTAAAAAGGAAGCGTAAAAAAAATGGGGAAGGCAATTTGCAGCTCTTCCTAGAACGGTGAAATGTCCTAATCCGTCACTGTTATAGAAGATAATGGGGGGTTTAACCCACCCTATAGATGCAGCAAAAAAAAAGACGCGTAAAATTTGAGAATTTTATACTGTTTAATAAATTAAACTAATTTTTTTACCCGAAAGCTGAGTAAGCCAGCGTACATAGATGTATTTATTGTCTACTCTAGCTTATCTTGAAACAAAAGTAAAACAAAAGAAATAGGTACAATCTCAATTAATTAAAGAATAATAATCTTCATACAAAAGGACTTTGAAAATGTCAGTAATAAATCAGGCTTTAATTACTGCAACTATAGAACACAAATTCACTCACCTATAGGTATTCAAATAAAAGTCATCAAGGATGCGATTACCACCAAATCACTGCAAAGATCTGTCGTTTATTTGATGCTACACCTACACCAAACGATTGTTTAACTTCCACCCCCCAACTAGATGATCCATTGTCAACCGTCCTCATTCCATCATAGTCTACTTAGATAAGTGTATTTATTTATTGCCTTCTTTTGTGGTGAGAAAATTCGAATGCCTTTTGTTAGCTCTCTACAATCTATTAAATTTTGCTATTCATTCTTGCGAAAAAATGTTTTTCTTTCTAAACAAAAACGAAATGCTTTTGTTTAGTTTTTTTTTTTTCTTTTTATAGATATGTAGAAGGAGAATCACATTATTTTTAAGCAGCAATAATCTTTGTCTCCGATAAGACTGCTAGTGGTGTTGGTCAGGGGAATTGTCATTATTCTACTGACTGTTGCTGCATATCAGAGTCTTAAGAATTAGACAAAGATGATTCCCATGGGGTGTGATATAAAATTTGGGATGAAATAAAAGGAATTCCCAAAGCAAGGGATGGGCATACTGTGTGTTTGTTGACAATGACCGAAATATTCTTAATTATAAAAAAGAATGAGCAAAATTATTATACATTTTAAAGGCAAAAAATCAGGTAGTAGTCCAAGGGTCGAAATTCCTTGTTTGAAACTGAAATGGCCTCTTTTGTTAGTTTTTTTTTTTTTTTTTTTTTGACAAGAAATGTAAACAAAGAATGAAAGGATCCTTTGCAAAGGGCATACAGAGTGTAATCTGCGTCCGCTCCATCATCCTTCCAATTCCAACGTGCAAAAGAGAAGTTTTTATCAGCAACACGCCAAACATAAAAAGTCCAAACCAAATATACTATATATATACTGAGCACATCCTTAAGTCTCCTTGTTAATGGGCGTAATTAACTTTGCATGAGGATTAGGGTAGCACTCAAGTGGTGGCAGTAGCTGGATAAAAAAAAACATCATCGTATAGTTTTGCTCTGTTTTGATAACACTTCCTTTGGAATGTATTAAGCTTTTGTAAAATAAGTGATGATGAGATCCCCAAGTTAGGTAAAGAACATTCTTTGAAGAAAATTTAAATATTAAATAAGTTATAACGATGGTTGTTGTTAGATTTTCAAAGATATAATGTGTGTATAAATTTAAGAGATGAACCCAAATTTCCCAACTCTATGTTTAAGCACGGTTTTATTTGTTTGACCTTTTTATGGGGTGGATGTTTGTTACATGGCCTAGTGTCCTATACTTCAAAGCTATATATAACTTGTTCAAAACTCCCTGCGGATTTCCTTTGTCAAGTAAAACACTCTACTTATTGTTAAATTTTAGGTTGAATGAAACTCAAACTCATATATACAACGACTTGTTAAAAGGAGTTCTTTGAACGACCAACAAGTTTCAACTAAGAGATAACAATTGTTATATACGAGCTAATATTTATTTTGCCTTAGATAGTTGTATTTTTGTGTATTTAGACATGAAAGGCAACATGTGTGTGTAAAGAAGGATGCAGTTATGGTGTGAGAAATCGTTTTAAAACTATAGTTAATGTTGGTTTTTTGTTGAGGACTTATTTTTATTTTAAGAACTTCGTAAGTTCAAAAAGTCCTGTTTCTTTCTAAAAGATTGCGTTAAAATGGCAAAATTTACAAAAATTCATTGTTAGGCACCTAAAGTTTGTATGATAACAACACATTAAAAATGTTTTTTTTTATCCTATTTTTCAGTAAAGAAAATTTCATTATAACATTTTTGCTCAGGGTTCTCCTGATGGGACATAAAACTTCATTAATACCTAAAAGCTTATCTCTTACAAAATATGAACAAAGAAAATGTGTTTTGAAGAATTTTTTTTTAACTTGAAAAACAACATCTTGCATGTATACTTGCATACATGGTATTGGAATAACATCCCTGGAGTGTTATGTAACCCTTCATATAGGCATTATAGTTCTTTGAAATAAGACCAAAATCACTATGTTTTCTTTTTAACAGGCAGATTTTTGAAAGCCATAATTTTATAAAGCAGAATTTTGAAAAACAGATTTTTGAAAACAGAATTTCAACCCGGTTCAAAAAATTTTATTTGCTTATTAATTTTTTTTTATTAAACTAAAAAAAAAAAACAGAGAATTTAAAGAGAAATAAATAGGACCCACCAATGCAAGGCGCCCCCGCCGCCGGCCGCAAACCGAGTTTTAATAAAAATAAACTTTGCTTTTATGGCAACGTATTTTCAAACATTTTTTTACTTGCGATTTTAGGTATACTATAAGAGTATAAGTCAATTTATGCATTTTTGCAAAAAAAAAAAATAGATAGGGAAGTCGAAAAAAGTTGGTCTGGAATTTCTGTCTGTCTGGCTGTCTGTCTGTCTGCATCACAGCAGCTACAGCTATAACGGCTGTACCGATTTCCTCCTTTAAGTTTGGCATGTACGGTCAGTAGACCATTCCTAAGAGGAGAAATTGGATTTTTTTAGCTCAACAAATAACGGAAAAGCTTATTTTTCTCGAAAACAGCTCCAACGATTTTCTTTAAAAAAGTAAGAAATGGTTTTTATCTGATTGTAAGCAAAACATTTTTGCAAGCCTATATTAACGGTACCTCCCATAACCGTTATTTTTTTCTTGGGCTATCTCGTGAACGGGTTAATCGATTTTAATAAGAAACAACAATTAAGAAAGATCTTGAAGATTTAATAAGACTTCGATATTAAAATTTTGCAAGAGTGCTTAGTTTTAATTTTAATTAATTTTTAATTTTTTTTTTGTAAATTTAATATTATGAAAACCGCTGGACTGAAAATTTGAATTTTTTGTGCATAGAATGCAAACTATTTAGCACTTAAAAATTCCGTTTTCAAATTCGTAACTATATTTTTTTTTATAAAAATGGTTAAGTAAACATCGATTTATTTAAAAAAGTCTGTAACGATTTTGAAATATTTTTTTTAGTAAGCTTGCATTCAAGCAACACAATTTTCTGCGTAATTTGATTTTTGCTTGAAGCTTTCCAAAATTTAGTTTTGTTCTTATTTTTCATTTATATTCATTAAAAAAAAAATATTAATAGTTCGTGCGACCCAGTCGTGCACTTTATTTTAATTTTGTTTGTGCAATATTTGTGAGGCATGCAGGCCTATCTTAATATTAAATTTAATCAAAATCCGTGTACAAATTTACGAGATAGTCGGTATAGAAAAAACACTCCTAATATATGAGGTGAGGTATACCGTTTAAAATATTTTTCAGTTTTTTAAATCACTGAACTTATTTAAACTCCCATTCATTTTGAATTCAATCTCTCAATTTTTAATTTTCTTGATATATATCTAATTGAATCTTTTCCAATGGCAACTAAACATCCTTAATCCTAAAGGCTGTTCGAATTGATTGATTTTATTGAAATAAGATTTAAACACTTTAAATTCATTTTGAGTGATTTAAGTCAGTGAATGCAAAATAAGTCAGTGTTTTAAGCCACTGAATTCAAAATGAATGGGATTTAAACATGCTTAATTCTGAAATCATTTCGAATTTAATGATTTAAAATCAGTGATGTCAAATTGAATTCTTTTTCAAAGTGTGTCATCAATTTGTCTTGGTACAAAATTCATAAGAGAAAGTGTATACATCGGCCAAGATAAAGATGAACCCTTACAAAGCCAAATTCTAATGATGAATCAGTGGTAGTGATAAAGCTGTGACTCTTTTTGGGGTCGTTAACATCGTAAGAAATTTTGTTTATAAATAAAAAGCAACTAAATTAATTATATGTACATATATTATTTACCTCTTTGTTGTATAAATTGATCAATTTATAATACGAATATAGCATTAGTTTCTCAAAGTATTTCGCGTATTGAACTTACCTGAAATAAAAAATATAACTTTTATTAGAGATATGCAACAGAAATAACACAAATTTGAGTAATAAAGGGGATCATGACAGTATCTCGAATGTAAAAAATCTCGAAAAATACAAATGTTTAATCTCGAATGCAGAAATCTCTAATGCACAAAAATCTCGAATGAAAAAAAATCTAAAAAGACTATATCTCAATTTAAAGGGTTCAAACTTAAATTAAACGCAAACCATGTTTATTTTATGAAACAATTTATATTTTTTGGCAAAGCAACAACAAAATTCAACAAAAAATCAACATTAGAAAAAAACATATTATTCATTAAGTAGGTACATACAACATATATATCATAATAAATGTCAAAACGATACAAACAATTCAAGTTATGTGTATGAAACATATCAAAAAATACATTTATGAAAGTATATGCATAATTCAAAGGAGTACCTATATTTTGAAAAAGGTTACATGGTCGAGTGTTTTTGTATTTCGAGTTTATGTTTTCGAAATTTTTTTTTAAATTTTTTCTATTCGAGATTTTTGCATTCGAGATGTTTGCTTCCATTAGAGATTTTTTTCGAGATTTTTGTATTTCGAGTTTATGTTTTCGAGATTTTTTTTTTAGATTTTTTCTATTCGAGATTATTGCTTTCGAGATTTCGTGGTAAACCCGTAATAAAGAATTTTTTTTTGTTTGACTTAAATTGTAATATATCTACCATTATCTAACTTCCAAAAGTAAATAATTTTAATTTTGAGACCTCGAACCTAGATCAAAAAATACATTTATGAAAGTATGTGCATAATTCAAAGGAGTACCTATATTTTGAAAAAGGTTACATGGTCGAGATTTTTGTATTTCGAGTTTATGTTTTCGAGATTTTTTTTAGATTTTTTCTATTCGAGATTTTTGTTTTCGTGGTAAACCCTCGAACCTATATTTTATGTAGTATGTATTTATGTGTGCGTCAAATTCGGTAGTTCTGTTATGCACGCCCAATGATGACCCAATGAATATAATCTACGTTTTTGACCTCGAGCGCCGAACGAAACTTTTTAAAAAATCAAAAACCGAATTTTTTTAAGAATTCGGCGAATTTAACGCTAAGTACTATAGTTAGGATCTTTTAAAGACGCTTTTAAAATTGACAACATTTGGTACAATATGAGATTAATTGTCTCTGTAAAACCCAATAATTTCCGAGATAAAGTTTTTCAAAATTTATCATTTTTTCGAACTTTTGAATGTAAATGCAATTTTTTGCAAATTTTGAAGAGCTTTATTTCGAAAAATATGGGGTCTACAGATACAATTATATTAGCAAATGTTTTCTGTCTTAAAACCGTCCTAAAAAGGTACTTACTAGTCCTTTAAGGTTATAAAACTTCTAAACCGCTAAATTCTGAAAAAAATCCGAAATTTTCGCGGTTTTTTCTATTTTGACAAAATTTGCGTTTGGCGCTCGAGGTCACAAACTTGGATTATTCATTGAGACAACATCATAAACATGTCTGCAAAAAATCAGAACTACCAAGTTGTACGCACATTACCCCGTATTCTCAGGCGACAATTTTACTGGTATAATTATAAAAAAAAAAACATAAGCTACTCTATGTAGTTCGTTTACACTTCGCAATTGACTACGAACCTAAACAAAATTGTAATCTTCAATTAAAATGACTGTCAGTTAATCAAACATTATGACGCACTTAAATATATTCTAAATTCTCTGTCTGGCATTGGCAGCTCGTGCCTATATGTTGCCCGTTCTACATCAACTGAAAAATTAGAGAAACGTAAACTATTGATTTAAATTAATGATCTTGCATGCCACAAACAAATAAAAGTCAGAATTTAAACTCATTACTTTATGTGATATACACCATATGCATTAAATGTCAAGTTATTATAGTTAATTATGGGTTCGCCACCGCTTAATAAAATCATGACTGATGGTAGATGAAGATCTTATGCAGATCACCTACGTATGTAAAATTGTTCAAAGCAACAAAATCTCATTGGTGTCTGATCTTGGTAAACGAAAATAATTACTCTTCATAAAACAGATACAGATACGGATTCTACATCCAGACGAGCCGATGAGAACATTAAACTGATAGACGATCGATGATCAAAGATTTATTGAGGATCGGCTCTGATGTTGCTGTTTCAAGAGCAAGCAGAGCCGCTACCCTCTCCTATATCTGTCGTCAACAACAACGTTTACACCACACTAATTAAACGTCAACATTTACAGTCCTGATCGTGGGTCTTCCTCAATTGGCTTATAATTGTCTTTATTCTTCGGCATCTTCTTGCTTTTGTTGATGATTGTTATCAAAGGATATTTCGTGGGGAATATAATTGTTTAGTTTATCCTTCAATAAATGGATAGATTGATTATCTTTACAAGGGATGGGGCTATGGTTTTCTCTCTGACTCAAGAGGTACACGACACCGGTGTGGTTTGGTATCTGTTGCGCGTCAACGTAAACAATCTACTGTGTGTGGAACATCATGATGGTTTTGCGGCCGTTTTCCTTCGACGCGAAGTTGTTCATGTTTCTCGCCTCGACCGTTTATCATTTTGAAGAAGAGTGAATAGAAAAGGATTAATATTGTGGTGCATTCGAATACCGGAATCGTTTTGTTAAACAAATAAACACAACTGAAATTCTAGGGATATAAAAGGTATGTGGTGTGGTTACCGAAACGTCTACTTATACTTAAAGCGTACGAGCTGGGCTCAAGAGTATTAGTGCAAATGAGATTTGTTGCACAACGAGCTCCTGGAGTTCTATTTTAGGTGTTTTTTTCTCTTCCACTTCGGTTTTTTTCTGCTTCTGAGGTTGATATTCGAAATTTTTCTCCATTCTTTTTTTTTTACCCAAAATACAAACACAAAAAAGAGGTAGGTATGCATCGGTTAATTTGAAATTAATTCCTGGGAGGGAACTTAGCTTCTGATTGTTTATCTTTGGTTATATTGAGTTTGGAAAACTTAATTAAGAACACAAGTATAAAATGTGTAGGTAGGTAAGGTATAGGTAGGTATACGTTTGTATATCTCTTCTTAAGTGTTCTTTCCCAAACGGATTTAATATCGATGTCCGAGGATCTTATAACCTATTTCATCTCTTTAGTAATATGCTGATGATGTGCCATCAGAATATGATTCGCCATAAGAAAGTTGGATATTGATGGTCAATACATTTTTCTTAGGAATGTATAGAGTGCATTCTAACCGGAACGAATTGAAATCCGATACTCTGAGTCTGAACAACGAAAATAATGTTTAAAGGTATCTATTAGATTTTTTTGATAGTAGAGGATAAAAAGACTTAAGACTGATGTTCAGCATTAAGCAAGCATGTTTATTTTAATTATTTTGGGATGTAATGTGTTAGGTAGGTATTTAGTTTTATTTTATTTTATAGTTATGATTATACATAAAATAATAGTTATGGTTATTGGAGATTTATTTGATAAGCCTTTAAATTAGATATTTCAAAAATAATTGTGTTTTATTATCAAAGACAAATTATATGATGGATCATCCGATTAAAATAAAACGTTTTGGTTCTGATTCTTGTTTCTGGAACAGCGATAATTTGCAATTTTGGTACCCGACCCGTGATTAAATTCTGACATAGGTACTTATTAAGCAAAAATCAATTAGACGCACGCACATTACTCACAGCAATTAAGTTTTTTTAATGTCTCTTTTTGCGTGTTTAATAAATTTATTTTAATTTTCATGCAATCTGTGCAATGAAGACGTGATAAAAAACTAATAACAATAACACCGATTTGTTTCTGCATCCATTGCCACAGTAAAATATTTCCCAGAGATTTTTTTTCAATTGTGCTTGAATAATGAAGTAAATAAAAAATCTGTGGTCAGATGGCAAAATGTTATTTTTCAATGTAATCTTCAATATGTGACAACAACTTTCTGATTTTCCATTACATTTGGCCTTTAAAAATTCACTTAAAATTTTAAAAATTCACTCATATTCGGCGTTGCCACTTGTGTTTTGATCTTCTCTGTAATTGATTTTCAGATTTAGATCTCAATTTTCAATTGGAATTTTGGATTGGCTCTCAAATTTTATTTTTTTCTTTCCGAATGAAATACAATTTTTTTTGTTTGTTTTGAAATAAAATTTCATCATAAAGAATTGATTTTACAAAATATCAATCGAAATCAATTTTAAAATTTTGCGTTTGCGAAATAAATTTTTTGGTAAAAAATGCCAAAAATAATATGAAACACATTTAAACATTTGAAGAAAACTACTTTTTTAAACATTTTTAATCCATTGACATTCTAGTCAACATTTTAGACTTCACAAATAGAAAACACAGTCAGCCTTATCACCGGCCACGTCGTAATAGATTCGTACTACGAATCCCGCATATATATATCCCAACTCCCGACGACGTAGCTACTGAAAATCTTGAATGTTGCCGTTTTAGCGACTTTGTCACTAAGTATACACTGCAAGTCATAAGGAACTTTTCATTTTTAAAACTTTTCAATTTTTAGAAACCTGGGTTATTAGAATTCAGAAAGCTGTCTTTACATTAAGTCAAAAATAAATGAATTAAAATCGCGTCATAAGAATAGAAGCAGTGCCAAAATCAACGTTTTTTTATTAAGTGATAAGAGCTTTTTTAACATTGATGGATCATTTTGCAGAGTAAGCACATTAAGTCGTATGTTTTAAGAAAAATGGGAAGAAAAAAATCTTTTACATTAGAGGAATGAGTGAATATTAGTGTTTACTTGCTGCAGTATTTTTGAACGGCTCTAAAACTCTCAAAACCAAACGCCGCAGTGATTATGTTATCAGCCATTATTTAGAAAAGCCGTCATTTTGCAAGGCTAAATGAAATGAAAACATTTTTTCTGATTTAAAGCTTTGAAAAATATTAAAGAATCACAGAATCGGGTCGAACTCAGCACTATCAGCAGCAAATATTATAGGGATAATTCTATCGTTAAAGCAACTTTACTAACCCATATGTTATCCACAGTGCTAAACATTTGAAGCTTCTTAAGCCTAAAGAAAAAACACCCCTAAGTAATGCCAGGAAGAAGCATAGGATGTGGTTCGCCAAAGGGAACATGACGTGAAATGTTCAAAAATGGTAAGCTCAAACGACACTGTCGAAAATATTTATTTCTGACGAAAAAAAAAGTCTATTTTGGATGGGCTGAATGTTTAAAACTATTTTGTTCACTATCTAAGAAAACACGAGAGAAAAGAGGAGCGATTTCTGAACAAAAATCAGAACAGGGAAGGACGCATAGTAGTTGAGTTGCAAACAAAATCTTACTATAGAACCATTGGCTTTGATGATACAAAACACAAAAATTAATGGAAACAGCTACAAATCATTGCTTGAATTATTTTTTTCCAAAAATGTATGATATTTTTAGGTAAACTTCATGGATTTTTCAACACGACAAAGCCCTTATACTCACATTCCGAGAAGCAAAACCATTCATTAAAAGCCAAATCGTACATGTGACTGGCTCACACATTAAGTTTGTGAGGAATGGAGGTGAAACGGTAGCAAGGAAGGGTAAATTCTTTCCATTAAAATGGCCTGGAGTAAAATTTTCCTAAACTACTTGGATTCGATGAATAATCCGCTTAAATCATGAATTTTTTTAAGTTACTTTGAACTCTGATTATTGAAAATAATCAATTTAATATGAATAGATCAAAAACGAAATAAAGAATAATTACAGAATTTCTGTTTCGTTCTATTTTTTAAGTGCTTATATTCTTATGACTTGTTTAAATCACACAAAATTATATGTTTTTCGATTATTTTCTCTCTACTATACCGTTAGAATTCGTCTTGAAGTTCTAATGCAGTATTTTGTATTGTACATTTCACATTCCTTCTTGTGCACTTAAATTTTGTACTCAGTCGTTCATAATATGAAAGAAATTTCTCGTGCTTCTATCCTTATGACACTTGCAGTGTATCTAGCGGAATTTTCAAGTTGTTAGCGACAAAATAAAATTTCTTGTCGCTAGATGATTTTTGGCAAAAAAAGCTTTTTATTAACACCGAATTTTTATTCACAACTCGTTTATTCGAATAAATTAAAATAGTACATAAGATAACACTTATTTAGAAGATTATGGAATAACTTATCAACAAAATGATAAATCCAATAATAATTGGAAGATATAAACTGAAAATTCTTTTCAAAATTGTCAGTTACCTTCTTTATATTAAAAAGACATCTATGTTGATGTTTTACTCGTAGTAGGTTACAACTAGTTTTAAGACTTGAATTTTAATTGAGACTATATTTATTTTTTTGTTTTAGTTATTCTCGTTATAATGCAATGTTTAGCGACTTTTTCTCTTCAAATTATCAAATCTAGTGACATTTTGGGTACAGTCTAGCGAATTTTGATTTCCGGTTGCGGCAACACTGCTACGAAATTCGGAGTTCGGGAAATGTTGTACCCCTAGCCCCGAATGAATAGAAAGTTTGGTTGATTTCTCTACATAAATTCACAAACTAAAGAATGATACAAATAAACGATATACATATATATAAAATTTTGTTTGACGTTTTGATCACTTATGTATGTATAAGTGATTTGAAGCTCATTATGGAATGTTTCTATAAGTCGGTAGATATTTGTAAGTAATGCATTTTTTTCTTTTATTTAATTTTTTCGGGGCAAGAAATGTCCGGCATCGAAATTTTATTACTCGGTATTTTGTATTTTGCTGTTTTTGGCAAAATAATGATGTTTGGTATACTTTGTTTAAAGCTGCGATATACTATATGTACAATGAACACAACATATTGTAACGTGTTCTATAAGATGTTCTCCGTTCTATTTTGTTTTACTATGCGTAAACTCACCATTGTGATTCCAACTTAAAGTGACAGCCGCAAACGCCGCTGTAAAACGAAGTTAACGAAACGTAATTTTTTTTAACGAAAGACCATAGACTAGAAAGCTCCAGAAGGCTCTGACTGGCACTGTAATAAAAGACTCTAAAGCGGAGTGCTGAATGGTGCAGCAAAAGGAAATAAAGAGTGTTTTGAAATGTTAAGTGGACATAAAAGTGCATAAAGTGAGTTGTATTAACACGGAAATAAGTTTTATTTAATAAAACGAACCTAGATAAAACATAACAACATATTAGATCAAGATAATAATTGTTTTAGCAATTAGGATGTACTTAAATTTTCTTGTGAATTCTTCTGGCAGTGTCATTTGATGAAGCTGACCATTGTCATGTATACGAAGCTTTTTGTTAGGTACACCTAAGCTGTAAACACTTAAAACAAAATCAATATCATTATTTTTGCCTTAAGGTAAAAGATGTTATTAAAATAATATTAAAGCCAGCATCACTGCGCTAACAAGAATAAAATAATAAACAAACATTATTTGAGAATTTTCTGTTCAAACCAAACTTTCTAACGCATATTCTCGTCCGTCATCATCATACTATACAAAACAACAACAAAAACAACATACAGAAAATCCTTTGAAGAGGTAGTCAAGTCGGCAGCAAATACTTTTCACTTCGCAGCCGGATATCAATGTACCAATCTACCTGTGAAATATTTTCCGTAAACAAAGAGAATTTTTGAAATTATATTTTCCAAATGAACACAGAAAAAGTAGAGCGGTGGAGAAATTGTAGTGGCGGCAGCAGAGGTTTTATATAGGTATATACCTTTACCTTTCTGTTTCTTGCCAAACAAAGCGTAAAGTACTGAAGTGCGCTGGCCGTGAAAGTCCCATGGAAATATTAAATTCTTATTATTGTGCCATCATTTCGCCCTCGCATAGCATCTCTTCTCTGGCATA
Organism: Baccha elongata; assembly: GCA_951217065.1. Classification (NCBI taxonomy): domain Eukaryota; kingdom Metazoa; phylum Arthropoda; class Insecta; order Diptera; family Syrphidae; genus Baccha; species Baccha elongata. The sequence goes on along the minus strand of OX578272.1, from coordinate 48,550,149 downwards.
AAACAGCATCCGAGATTCAGTCATTATACAGCCGAAGGGACGAAGAGTTTCAAACGGGAAACAATCACTGTGCACCTTTTTGCGGTGGTGAGCTATATAATTGGATTGGGGATGGGATGTTGAACTGCATTATCGTTATTAATAAAATGTTGATTATTATTTCTTTCGACCCTCTGTGAAAGACCGTTGCCAGTTTTCGCTTGAAAAACTTTTCAAAATTTATTAAGCAGATAAATAAAAAATAGAGAAATTCAAATCAAAATCAGTTTGCTTCGGTGAACTTGACTAAAGGAGGCACGTGCTCGGTAAACAGTTTGCCCGAAGAATAAAAAAATATGTTTTCTAACTAAACTTACCGAAGATAGGAAAATCTAATTGCAAAGAAGGTATTATAGTAAACTAATATGAGGGTGCTGTTAGTTAGCGAAAGGTATTTCATTTAGTTTTATCTCATGGGCTGGGATAAAGTGAAAGTGACCCTTGAACTGAATCCATTTCGAAGTTGAATGTACCTAAACGTTGAAGGCAGAATACAGTTTTATATTGGTTTTGCTATAAATAACTACCTATATGCCTTTAAAGTCTAGTACGAAAATCAAATGCATTATTTGCATGTATGTATGTATATACGTATATCGGAAATTAAAAAAAAAACAGTGCCATTAAATGATGTCAAATATATTCTAGACTACTTCTGACTTATAGGTAATCAATATTTTGGCAAATGCGTCTTGAGGAACAAATTTTATGGATTTATTTCTACGTTTTCTTCATCATTTAACAAATGATCATTTTAAATTTTAACGTCCGATTTGTTCAAATAGATGAAAACTCGTTTTTTTATAACATAAAGTTTTTTTTTTATTTTATTATTTCAAAATGGGTTTCTATGGTTACAGTTGAAGTTTTAAAAGTAAAGTCGAATCGGGTAAGAGTATTTATTTGGTACCCTCAATAGCTTTTCAAAAATGTAGTAATTTTACATTCAATGGTAACAAAAACAAATTTAGAAGAAGATAATTGACAAAATAAAAATGCAAAATCAAAAGCTTGAAAAAAAATAAACAAAGAAATTGAGAAAGTCCTCAATATATGGTATTTGCCATATATTGAGGACTTTCTCAATTTTTTTTTCTCTTATTTGGATTATCTCCAAATAAGAGCTGTTTTTACAGCTTACAAATTCCTCCACCCCTATACTATATAGGGCTGGAGGAATTTGAACTAAAAAACGTCTCTGTCTCCGTCCAATTGACAGTGATTGCTAAGGATACTTAACTTGGCGCACATCTATTTAGCGTAACCTAATTAGCTCCATAATTCTATATACCAGTCAAACCCGCTTAATTGAAATGGCAAAAACGGATTTCAAGCTTCAGTTATACGGGGTTTTCACTTAATTTCACTGTATTTCAGTTAAAAGTACCTAAGCCGCTTCCCGCCTTTCCTTTCAGCCTAAGCTAACATGTCTCTGCACCTACAGAACGCAGAAAACTAAAGGGAGAAAGAAGAAACGCTATCGAAAACTTTGCTTGTTTGACAGAAATGGAAGACATTTTAAATAATTTTTGGGATATTAAGTTTGAAACATGAATATTTTCGTGAAATAAATACGTAAAAGGAAATAAACCTACATATTTATGAACTATAATAAAATGTTTTCAATTAAATTTTAATTGATAATGTGTAATATAACCACTTTTTGAAAACAAAATGCTAAAAAATATTTCTTACAACTTTGTCGTGCGTACAAGCATTAATGATTTTGACAGCAACTTTTTACAGCAAGTCAAATGAGATGGTATCTGTGTACTCTTTTCTTCTTTAGGGTTTAAGATGTAAATCTGTCTCTGCAGGTGCAGAAACATGTAAATCCACCATTATTGTTCGATTGTTTAAGGCGTATCCACATTATTTTTGTTGCATTTAAGCGTAGTTTATTATATATATGAATTGTTGTAATATGTGAAGGAAATTGTTGTTCGCAGATATTAGAGTTTTTCACATAAGTGGATTTCAGTTAATCGGAAATTTTACAAGAAACACACGGGGATAAATGAAAAAGGTTCAGATAAGCGAGTTTTTCAATTAAGTAGCAGATAAGCGTATTTTACGTAGATATATATTTATGCCTGATGTTATCAAACTATGTCATGGCGGAGTGGTCTTTGTTGCAGTTGAAAATAATAACATATTAAAAGAAGAAAAATGAAAAAAAAACACGGTGAAGATGCTTCGCATGAAAGCAGGAGTGACATTGACAAAGCTTGATCGAATTAGAAGAAAGGAGATCTGAAAAAGCCTTTACGTCAAAAATACCATCTTGAACAAAAGAATCCAGCACAAAAGGATACTAGTACGACCAACTCAGCTGGTACTTGAACTGTCAAGTAATAAGGAGATACGCTGATAAGCTCGTCCAAAAGGCCACTATCATACCGATACTAGTTTACTAGTGGATGTTAAGGGCCCCATAATAATATGTGTGGATTGCTTAAGTGATCAAGGGCATCAAAAAGTTTAAATTCGACACCGTACCGGTTTGGCTTTGAGTTTCGGGACACCTTGTATATGATTTATTTCATAGAACTATTTGAGGTCCCTGCATAAGAAATTTTCAAAATCCTTTAATTAGGAACATAATATTTTGAGCACACGGTGTAAAATCATCCGATTGGGAAAAGTTCCATGTTCCTGCTTCTGATTAGAATGACGAAGACGAGCATCTATTTGGTTTTTTCCTAATATACTTATTAACATAAAAAAATTCTCTTACTACCTAGAAGTTTCAACTTTCAATGATCACAATCTCTAAGTCTAGATACCTACTGGCATTCGTTATCATAAAGTAACCTACTTCGATCTATTCTGCCAAATTTTGAAGGCCCTATACATATTTTATCGTTGAACGGTTTGTAAAATCGAGGAGCATTTTCTAAAATGTTATTCTAATAAGCATTTGGTACGTAGCGATATCGTGTGTCGTTCATCATTTATACAGCGAACCATCAAACCTAAAGAATCCGCTAAATATTAATTCTCAATTAATGATCCATAAGGTTACATAGGTACCTAATGTAAAGTTGATAATATATTCAAAAAGTACGTAAATTAACTGGCACTTCTTTATAGAAACCCTCACCATTTTAGCGTTTGCTCACTTCTCAATGAGATTTCAAGGGTCCCCTTGTCAAATCAAGAGTATATAAAATAACATCACTAAGATGGCTCAACTACACGTGTTTATTCACCTTGACAAGTGCGTTTTGCAAACATGTTCAAATTAATTAAACAAGTATCTTAAAGTGGCAGAAGAGAAAGATGACGCACACAAATGAATATATAAGGACCTTCTCTGCCCGCTAGAGTATTAAATAGATGGTAAGGGAAAAAGTGTTGCAAATAATGAAAATAGTTACTTCTGAAAGTCATCCCACCCTTCAGATCACCCTTAGTTGCTTTTTCGTTATTCCTTTAAAAGAATGTTTAGAAAAAAAAATATTTGTGAATGTTTGCCTTATGTTTCGATAAACACGAAGATGGGCAGGGTACCCGCCCAAAGGCAAGCGAAAGTTATAGCTTTAATTGTAATGAAAAATTCCTTCGATAAATTGTTGTTTCTTATCCTTGGATTTTCATATCGAAGAATGAAAGGTAAATAACGAAGCCGGAGTAGGTCCATGATGTGCGCGAAATTGAGTTTAGTTTTTTTTTTTTTTTTTGTATAAACCCGACCGTGTCTATAAGGGTTGGCAATCGCATTCGAATGCAAAGAGGGGATTAACCCACTGAAGCGGTAAAATGACGAAAATATTTGTATTTGCCATCCCTTCGTCGATGTGTTTGCTGTTTTAGTACCTATAGCTATCTGGATCTGGGGGATCAATTTCAATCTTTTTTTTCCTTTAGGTTGCCTGCAGTTTAGCATATTATAAAACTTTTTTCTAACTTTTTTTTTTGTCTTCAATTGGATGTTTGCGTTGAGATTTTCCAAACGCCAATGACGCAAAGAAAAAGTATAGTAAATGAAGAACAGGGGTGTGCTGTACCCACTCATTGCTGTTGGTTTAGAAAAAGATTTTAATCAGAAAGTCCAAATCTGACGTGGACATATTTTTCGTTGAGTCGTTGAGTGAATAATGAATATAAAACTAAAACCCTTTTCATAAAATTATTCAGGATTGGAAGGACAGTCTTAATAATAATTGTTGAAGTTGTCGAGTTCATAAACAAACAAAAAAAAAAAACACCATTCTTACTGGAGTGAAAAGAGGCGTGCAAGGAGTCAGACTTCTTGTTTACCGATTTTGTATTCATTTGTTATAACTTCCGGGTACAATTGAAGTTTTTTGTTAACATTTTCCACAGTATCCTGTTCCTGACAGTTTTATTTTTACTTTTTTTTTTTTGCAAAGTTTTACCTGCCGTCAAATTAGCGCGGTGGCTGCATTTAATAAGTGTCCGAGAAATAGTAAAAAGGAACAGAAAGGACAAACTTAATGAAGGTTTCTTATACCCTGAAGAGCCACTTAAGTGAAAAAGTTGATGGCTACGAAAAGTGAGTAAAACAAATTTAGGGCTGACAAAAAGGTACCTACCTACCTACATATTAGCTATAGGGATAAGGTAGTAAGGTAGGTAAAGGTACTTGTTTAACTTGGAAGTAAAAGTTGGCTTGAACGTAAGTTGTCGCAAAAGTTTTTGAATTGATACTGTGATACCAAAGGATCAGTGACTTGTTATGAAGTGCAATATTAAACATTTATGTTTCGAACTTAAAAAGTTTCGCTTTATTTTTTTAAAGAAATAATGAAATTGTTATTGCATAGGTGTATCATTTTAACAGACACAGGTTGCGAAAAGATATGAATATCGTTTTTGTCATTTAAAGAACCCTATGCAGAATCGTTTCACTTTTAGCTTTAAAACTGTGTACATAGTTATATAGAATAGTTTATACCTACTTATGATTTATGTATATAAAAACGAGATGTCACTCTATCAATTCCATTCCAACACATTATTATGTACCTAATAGGTACCTATATGCGAATATTAAGAATAAACATTTTACTTAATTGTTCAATTAGCAAAAGGATCAAAATTCGAGATCCAATGCATATGAACTTGGTCAAGAAATTATGAAGAACTGAACTTTTAGTGCTAAAATATTGATTTTGAATGAAAACGCTTTTAAGTTTTGACTTTGAAGTTTCAATGCTGTGCGGTTGTTGAGAATAAATGTATTCTTTGTTACATACGTATATAGAACGTGTTTTCGTTCAATAAAGTAAATTTTAAGTTTTGGGGTCAAAACCCCGAAAACTGCAATCCCGGAAAACCAAAATGCCGAAAGTCTAAAATCCCGAAAACCTACATAATCCTGAAATCCCAAAATACCAAAAACCCAAAGTTCATCATCATCATCGGCTCGACAACCGGGGTCCGGTCCTGGCCTCCTTTTTTTTTTTTTTTTTTATACACTATCAGATCTATTTTCAAATGGAGCTTAAAGCAAGCATCAACAAGTCTCTCCACCTATCCCGGTCTCGAGCCGACGCCATCCAGTTGCGCACCCCAAGGCTCCGAGCGTCCTGGTCTACGCCATCTCTCCAGCGCAAGCATGGTCTACCACGCTGTCGTCTGCCATAGAATGTACCACAAAGAACTTTCCGAGCAGGTTCCTCTTCGCTCATGCGAGCTAGGTGCCCTGCCCACCGAAGTCTACCGAGCCTAATTTTTGTCACGATATCTGCTTCAAGGTAGATTGCGTACAATTCATGAAGCAAAAACCCAAAGTTCAGAAAACCAAAATTCCCGAAAACCCAAAATTCGGAAAAAGTTTTCCCGAAATTCCGAAAAATTATATCAAATGAAAAATTTGCGCAATTTGAGATTTCTTTACTTTCAAAAGAAGATAAAAACATATGAAAAAATGTTCATGTCGAAAGAATGTAAAATCAAAAAAACAAAATTCTGTGAAAGGAAAGAGGATTTCTTACAATAGTGGTGTGTTTTATTGACCATAGGAAAATCACGGTAGATCAACAACTGTAAAATATCGGCTATTAAGCTTGTGTACGTACCAACGTGCAAAGATAAGACAGAGAACTATAAGTATTGTGAATGATTTTTCGCCAATAAGAATTAATAGGGGATAAAGGACAAGTAAGAGATACTCTCTACAAAGTACCTAAGGTAGGTGAACCAAATAAGGCCCGGTGCCTAGTAAGGCCCAGTGGACAGAAAAGAACAAAATCAACAATTAACTGGACTTTTTTTTCTTGGTATATGTAACCCTTCGCATTTCATCTCACACAAAACACTTTGATCGTGTTGAATTTTGTAGTCTGTTGAAGTTTTCGAAGCTGTGGCCACGTGGCTTTTACAAAGAAGTGAATGAAAAAAATTATTTTTTTTGTGGACAATATTAACAGGTAGGTACCTTTTTTATTTTTTTTTTAATACATTTCGTATAAATTTTTTTTATTTCAGTACAACTTTTGTTTACCGGATAGATTTTTGTTAATAATTTTATAAACAAAAATCTATCATGGTCCTAATAAGGCGCATGAAAAATTTTAATGGGCCTTATTAAGTATATGAAAAATGTTATTCCATTTTCTTTGAAAACGCAGTCACCGAAATCGTCATCGTCCAAAAGGTAACCCGAAAGCGAAGTCATAAAATAGGAGCGGGGTATTTTCACACTTACAAGATATAGGTTGAGTTGACTGCAAAAGAGGAGGCATTTGACTATTCACGTTGATGTGCTTAGAACTCAAATTGTTAATTATTATTAATTTTTTTATAGTTATAACTACATAATCACAATTATCTATTCCAAAATAATCTGGAGTATCGTTTTTCTGGCTTCAGAACGGTGATTTTTTTTTTTGTTATTTTTCAAACAAATTTATTAATTTTTCTTTACTTTTATTTTCGGTACTTTTTGTTGTAAGGGAGACATTTGTATGTTATAATTAAAAAATCAAGACTTAAATATAAAATTTTTGCTTTTTTTGTCTTTCTTGCGCCTTTTTTCGGGAAGAAATTCAATGTTTTTAGAGAAAAAAAAGTTATATAGGAGCACAGGTTCCTAATAAAGCCCAACAGAAGTTTTTTTTAAATGATCGATTAAAATATTTTATGTTATTTTTTTTAAAACCTTAGTGCTCGTTTCCGATTGCATAATTGAACTAATTTTTATAATCCATTTAGTTCGCCCACATATTCAATAAAATACTGGAGTTATTAAAGAACATAAATAAGGTGGGCCTTATTCGGTTCAACTACCTTAATTGGTGGTTTTGTAGTCCATGATTATTTTACTCTACTTTATACAAAGTAAAGTAAATTTTTCAATAAAACACGCCTAATGTTAACTTTACGTTAATAAGTTAGTGGAAAATTGGTTTGCTCTCTCGTTTTGTTAATGATTCTAATCATGGATCGAAAGTAAACCTCAGCCTTTTCGCAGGTCTTTAAAATAACAACCTTTTGTTGAGATTTTCATTTACGATCCTTGAATAACCGGTTTACTCACAAAGTGTTATTTTTTTGGTTTCCGTCAATGGGAAACTTTTATTTTCTTTTTTTTTTTTAGGTTTTGATCAACAGGGGACCACTTATCACTAAGAAAAAAAAATAAAAGTCGTCTGGTTAGTTACCATCAAGATATACAAATTAACAAGGTAATACAAGCTATTTTGTTGACGTCATCTGAATTCAATTTTGTTGCATTGTTGTTGCTTTGCTAATGTTGGAAACAGCTCAAGATGGTGAACTCGCGACGCATTTCAAATGTCAAACCACATTTAAAAATAAAACGAAAGTAAGTGACGTCACGTTTATAGAGAGCGATAGGATGACGAAAAGTAATATTAATAAAACCGTATTGAACCTTAGTTCCACTGACACTGATGTCTCATTGGAAGATTTGGCGCTATCTGTAACGACTTTTGCTGAAGCTGTCACAGGATGAGGAAGAGGAGGAGTCCATTCCCACATTTTCTCTCCTCATGTCCTGCTCTCTCTCAAAGGCGTAAAGTATGCCCTTAGATATTACTTCTTCGACAACCGCAGTGATCTATCAAATATAGAGATCAACTGTCTAAATCGCTATTAGAAGCTCCAATTGATTTATAAATTAAAGACAACTCTAATACGTGGTGGAATCATAATGGTTTAAGTGTGTCCTCACATTAATATTCCCATCACCTTCGCATAATTAATTCACATTCTTAAATATTTTATCAGAGATTTTAATTCCAGCTAAAACAAAAACACTTACAAAAGTAGGTAGGTATACTTACTAAACTCAAATTGTTTTTTTTTTTTGTAATTAATTTACATGGGCACAAAAATTAACACCAATAACCTGCAATAAAATCCCTAAAATAACTAGTCTACATTAAATGTTCAAATTGCTGTCATGCTTCTATCTCTGAAAAAAAAAATCTATTTTAATTCTTTCCAATAACTTATGTTTACAACTTAAAGTGTAAACAACCTAAGTGATCCATTAGTGTCGAACATTCCTGTGTATTTCCTCCCCTATTTATAGGAATTCCAAATGTAAGCAATAAAAAGATTAATTAAAGAGCACACTTTGTACAAATCTTCGTCTATATAGAATTCTGTCTAAATACCTTTTCCTACACAAACATTTTTATCTTCTATATTCTAAGAGTTTACTTGAAAATTATTTTTTTCTTAAAAGCTGTTACAAAAACATCTTTTATATTTTTACAAGAATGCACATCAAGTTCTTTAGAAAGCTTCTCACTTGTTCGTTTCATTGATGTGAGAACAGAATAATATACAACATGCGCATGCATTCGTATTAAATAGTAACTCATCTTAAAGGAAATTAAATTTAATGATCGCACCTCATTCCATGGTTTATTTATCCTAATAGATACATAGGTTGTTCGTGCTTTGGTTGTGCGTGATGCTTTGGTTAGGTTGCGCAGTAAGCTCGCAACCCAATGGAACAATGAAATCAAACAGAAAATAATGAGTGCAGTCACTCAGCACCCTGCTATGGTAAAAGATCGAGTCAAAAAAATAACACACCCAAGTGCGTCACAAATTCGAAAATAAATATATCTGCAGGCAATTTTAGCCTTTTGAGTCATAATTTGAAAAACAAAAAAAATCTGACAGAAATAATTTCCATCCGGAGGCAACAACTATTTTTACTCGTTCGTTCACACCTAACGGGAGTGTGCTTAAAAATTCGGCCAACTGTCGACATATCAATTCCAGTAGATGCCATGAATCTTAATAGAAGCCCACAGTCAGCGTCGACATCACTTAATCGTACGCCAACCGAATCGCATCATCAAATGGAATCAAAGAAGTGAGACCGAGATGAGCTGAGCACCCATAAAAAGTACAAAATGTTAGTAAACAATAAAGAGCAGCACAGAGATTACCTTGGTGTCGGCATCCAGCCAGCTGCATCAAAAAGCGAATAAGTCTAGGCCAGTGAATTAAAGGATATAACTACCGCCAACCAGCCGCCTTGAGAGCTCTATACGTTTCTAAACGAAATGTAAATATGCAATTTGCAAAATCAAAACATATGCAGGACGAGTTCCAGGTTCCATTCCATGCCAGCACCAAGTGCCAAACAACCAACATAAGCCATCGTTCATCTTTATATAGTGTTTTGTTGCACTCAAAGCGGGAGCCGCTTCTGCTAGATATAGAGGTAAGTAGCTGGGAGAGTGTAGAATAGGCGAACAAGTAGTATCATTGTATCTTTGGCTAAGATGTATACTGATAGTCGCGGTCGACCTGATATACCTGCCGCACAGCTCACCTGATGTCCATTATAATAGATGGCACTAGCTTGTGAGACGACGTTTGTATTATGATTGTGCAATCAACACAAATGATGTATGTTGTATCTGTTAACACTTATTCGGTGCTTTACACCGTCTTTATGCCGGCCAAAGAAGCACATTGACATATGCTCACAAGTAGCTGCCGTTTGCTGTTGTTGCAGCCAAATAAACGAATGTCAAGTGCCGCAGATAGGTACAATGCAAATTATTTGCCAGATATTTACATAGGCAGAAGGGCATATGCCATTTGGTAGGCTGGGCATATCTATATGAGGTGGAATCAGCAGAAATCTTTGTAAATAGCAATTAAAGGACGACAAAGGACACCTTTGCTACAAAAACGACTACGACGACGCTGGCGGCACAGCAAACCCTTCTCCACAAAAAGGACACTTCAGTCTCCCATAGGGAGGAACTCTACCTGCCTACTACGTACTACGATTATTATGAATGAATGGGATAATGGTCTTTCGCCCTCACAGTCACAATGACTTTGGATTACATGACAAATAAAGAAGGGTAGCATTTGACTGGTTCCTTTTTGTGTGTGATTATGCCAATTGCCACATACGCTTTTCACTCTGTATATCCCTACCTATATTATGTATAATCTAGTCGTTATTGTTTGGTGTGTTATGTTTCTTTTGAAGAGATACACTCAACAGATACTCTCAATTGGCAATTTGTCTATGGTGCAAGCTTTTGAAAGCGACACATTTGAAATAATTTGGCAACATTTTGGGGATACCTTTACCCACTTTTTGTGAGATACGAAACTGGAAGAACATTAAACATTAGGGGACAATAAAAATTCATATGTGCTTTCAAAAATTTCACGTGAACTCGAACTGGATTGCCAAGAGCAGATCTACATAAAATAAGCACAATGAATTTTATCAGACATGGTTGTAGCTCAAGTGCTTGTTGGAACCGAAATGATCATAGACAAAAATTAGACCCTTGACTATGAAAATATTCGTTTCAATTAAATTATTGGTTCTACAGGTTTTTTCGAAAAAAGATATTGTTATCATATAATTATAAGAATTAGTCCCTTCAATAAAGGTTTCCAAATGCAAATAAATCCGACAGTTTTAAAACTTGGCACACTTACTTTGGGATGTAAGGAGATAACCCAAAAAAAAAAGTCCCCAAGAATCCGACTGAAACGCTTATTTTTATTGCGCTATGCCTTAACAAAATATCTGTCGTTTTGTAGTAAAAAGCTGATAATTGCATCGAAAATTCCCTTTTGTCATCCACTTAGAGCTTAAACTCGAGTTAGATCCTAAGCAGGTGGACCGATTCGCTTCAAATTTGGTAGGGTAAAATCAGGTGAGATATGGCACCCGTTTTTGTTTTTCTTTATAACTTCAGGAATAAAAGAGTTTTTTTTTACACCAAAACAACTTTATTGTTTAACTTTTTAATAGGCTAAAAATAAAAGAAGCAAGCTGTTGGGCAGAAAGACGCTATGGTCATGGACAAATTTTAAAACTGTTGCCAATAGATCTTCGCTCAGTCCATATTGACTACCAATACCCTTGTCTTGACTTTGATAAAAGTTTCAATGTGCTTTTTCACCAGAGACGAATGGAAAAACGATACGGTGACAAATGAATATGACACCACAATTTTCACTGACGGCTCAAAGATGGTTGATGGAGTTGGGGCGGGTGTTTACTCCGACAAACTTAAAATTAGTCATCGTTCCGTCTGCCCGATGCTGCCAGCATATTTCAAGCTGAAGTGCTTGCTATTAAGGAAGCCTGTAGGATACTCAAACGAAAAACAATATCTAACCATAATATTCACAATGTAGCCATTTGTATAGATAGCCAAGCTGCAATTAAAGCAATTAACAGCTGCCTAGTGTCTTCGAAGATAGTTCATCAATGCAGAGCAGAGCTCTCAGGTATTAGTGACCTTTCAACAGCAACTGCCGTAGTTGTAGAAATCCGCTAGAGAAGGAAACTGAGCATTTCCTCTGCTACTGTCCGGCCCTGGCTAGGTCTCGCCTCCAGGCATTTGGTAGCCTGTCGTTTCTCGACAACCTAAACGTGCTGTCGAACAAAAGGATAAATGATTTTACCGCTTTTCGCAATAGCACCAGTTGGCTCTAACAAACCAAGCAATATCTCTATTTCAACTTTCACCTTTTAAGTTTCTGGAACTTACCTTTAGGACTGGCTTTTCGGACTAGCACTTACTCTATTTTGTGGCGAAAGCATCAAAACACGGATTTACACCTGGCAGGTGTACCTTGCCTTTGAACGGGCCTAGCCTCATATAGATCTAGTGTTAAGTTAATTGGTCGACTCTCAGTCCAAATGGAACCACCCAGCACACAGTGTAAGCTAGGTTCTTCCCTTGGGACTGTGGGCACAGACCAAAAACTGATCCCCTTAGCTTAACAGTCACTACCACTATATCACAAAATTTAGGTCAAACGAGTTATGGTATCAAAACGGCGCTTTTCCGCGCTAATTGGGTTTCTTCGGAACAGTTGTTCTGCGAAACCGCCATCTTACCTACCTTACCTACCTAGGCTAAAAATAAGAATGCATTGACATAAACATATTTTACTTATATAATAAAAAAACCTTAAAAAAATATCGAGTTAAAAAATGGAGGGTGATATGGCAACTACTGGTTATATGCGGCACCCTACTTTTTACTTGCGGTTGTAGGTAGTAAAAAAAAATACATTTTTCATTTTCATTTCATTTATTTTAAAAAAGATATTACACACATACGTATATATAATAGGAATTCACATTTTAAGTGCCATAGCAAGTGTTTATTCAACTAAGATATTTATAATTTGTGTGTTTCGAGAGGAAATAATATATTGTTTGACATAATAGTTTTGGGAAACTTTCATCATCATCATCTTCGGCTCGACAATCGGGGTCCGGTCCTGGCCTCCTTCAACAAGTCTCTCCACCTATCCCGGTCTCGAGCCGACGCCATCCAGTTGCGCACCCCAAGGCTACGCCATCTCTCCAGCTCAAGCATGGTCCACCACGCTGTCGTCTGCCATAGAATGTACCACAAAGAATTTTCCGAGCAGGTTCCTCTTCGCTCATGCGAGCTAGGTGCATGCCCTGCCCACTGGAGTCTACCGAGCCTAATTTTTGTCACGATATCTGCTTCAAGGTAGATTGCGTACAATTCATGATTATACCGTCTCCGGAATCGCCCTTCCTCAAACAATTCTTCTTAAGACTTTTCTCTCGAACGCGGCTAAGAGGTCGGAGTGCCTTTTACTAAGAACCCAAGTCTCGGATCCATATGTGAGTACTGGCAGGAACATGGTCCTGTACAGCAGCAGTTTTGAAGTTATGGTGAGATTTCTGGATTTGAAGAGCTTTGACAGACTGTAGTAGGCTCTGTTGGATTTGAGAAGCCGCCGGCATATTTCTTCTTCTATATTGTTATAGGCTGCTACTATTGAGCCAAGGTAGATTTCACCACTTTTAATTCGTGCTCCGCTACCTTGATTGTTTGACCAACTGTTCCTCTCGCATTCGACGCCACCATGTACTTTGTTTTAACTTCACTAATGTGCAGCCCCAGATTTTGTGCCGCCTGCTCGAGGTTTTGGAAACCTTAGTTTTGTAAAAACCCACGAAGTTTTTTGTTTTTTTTTATTATTTATTATTTACTAACCTAACTTACTGTCTACCTAAAAAAAACTTACAAAATAAGAAGGCAAAAGTTGCCTGATAAATGGATTGTCAGAATAAGAACATCTTTCGAAAAACTTGGAAGCTAGGGAGTTTAACTCTATCTAACACAAAGTTAATATTTGACATAATTATGCAAATCAGAGGTGGAGAAATACCACTGTAAGTCAAAAATAATTTTTAGGATCTTATTTTGCAAGATTTGTAGTTTTTTAATATGAGTACGTGCACATATGTATGCCAAACCGGGCCACCATAAACCATTAAAGCTTGAAATATTACTTTGTAAATAATGAGCTTATTTTCCAAATTCAATGTGGACCTTCTATTTATAAACGGGTATACATAGTTTTTATCAAAACATTTGTTTTGCTTATTGTATTACTAATGTGAACATTGTAGGTAACAGTTAATACCCAGGTATTTTATATTCTCCACCCAAGCGATATTGCACCCATTTAAATTAAGTGTATTGTTAGGAAAAAAAAGAAGATTTCTTCTACGAGTAAAGTACATAGCTTGAGTTTTGTTTTCGTTAATTTTAATCTTCTATCTATGAAAGTAGGCACTAAGGATCGAAAGACTTTGTTGTAGATCAGAACAAACATTGCTGGGGAGCTCATTCGAGCTGTATATGGCAGTATCATCGGTAAAAATAGACGAAAGCCAATTTGGTAAATTGGGAAAGTCTGCCAAATAAATATTATATAAAATTGGAGCCAGAACCGATCCCTGGGGAACTCCTGCTGTTATGAGTCTTTCAGTGAAATGGACCTTAAAAAACGTTTTTGATTCTGAATCAAACATTTTTTGTTCTTTTCAGAAGAACCGTCTTTCTGAGTGCCATGCGAATACATGAAGTAGTTTCAGAGTTTCAGAAGACTTCTGGTTTCTGGATACTTATGTACGTTTTATTGGCGAAGAACCGAAAATGACAAAATAAAGTATTCTTCCTGAATTATGTGCCATTTATTCGTTCAATGATTTAAAACATTAATAGTTTCTACCATAATCTGCGATTAACAAAATAATATCAGATTACCAGAACTATCTTATAAAAAGTTGGTATAAATACCACATTTTAAAATTAGTAAACAATCTTGACTTACCTTATTACTATGATAACTTTTTATTAAATTATAATTATCTTCAATATATTCCTGTGACAAATACCCCCACAGCGAAGCGTGTCACACTGTTCTACGATATTTATTTTCGTCCATCCATAAATAGTCCAATTAAATGGAAAACAAATCACCAGATTTAATGGAATTTTAAAATGCCACTAAGAACCTGTTGTGACACTAGCAATTGGACATATTCGACATTAAATACCGGCCCAGTCCCATTCGTTTTAAAATCCATTATTTGTGTCAGCCCTGCCAACATACTCATTTGTTTATTTTTTTTTTTTTTTCAATTTAAAGTCGTTGATTCCGGCGAATATCAACAAAATTTATGTGTGACTTAAATAGATCAAATATATTTACGATTAATCATTAAATTATAAAAATACAAAAAAAAGGTATAAAGAACAATAGTATTGGGGAATCTAACAGACATTTGGAAGAATGTTATTTCAGCAACAAAAATAACAAAACAAAAAATAAATGCAATGCATTACATGGGTGCGTGCGCGAAAATGCCATTTTTCCACAAATCGTAAATTTAAAAAAAAAAAACCTAAATAAAAACAACCTATCAGCCTTCGTATACAAACACAGAGCTAACAAATGGTATTTTCTTTAGCACGAACCTGGCAAGGCAAACGTATGGATGGAAGCTGCTGCTGGTAAAATTTACTTGAAGCAGATGAATTATGAGGTAAGCATTTAAAACATTTTGTTTTGTTTCTACTTTGGAAGCTGAAAATTGTGCCAGGTTAGCAACGATTTCAAGTTTTGTATATCGTGCCAAAAAAACGTATGAATTGATAATTTATAATTACTAATTGAATCAACAAAATTTAATTAAAACGAGAGCAGGCGCATAGTTTCACAGTTTTGTATGTTGTTCCAAAATATTTATTATCTGGAAATATATTCTTAAATTAAGTATTCACGAACAAAAAATAGGTTGCGCTATGGAAAATGTTTACATTTTTTTTTTTAACTACTTAGATTTTAAAACCAACTTTTTATGGAGGACAGCAATATTTTTCATTTGGTGACGACAATATTAAACAAATAAAAAAAGAACATTCTAAGCTCTAGAAATAAAGGGCATTACTGGATCGCACAGACTTGTTTTGGTGTAAATTATCTCAGGGCTTCTTATAGCAACAAAAATTAATCAAATAAAAAAAAATTCAAAATTATATCAAAATTTATACAAATGGGTAAACTCATATCTAATAAAGGACACGACTGGGTCAAACAAACTTGCTTTTGCTCTTCATTCGATCACCTTTTTTTTGTATAAAAAAAAATATTTTCAATATTTTATTTTTATAATCTTTTAAAAACGTATGTAGGTATGGAATTAAAAAAAATTATATGAAAAACATTATTTTCGGTAAAAATGTATCTACGTGAAATTTTATCAAAATTGAAAGAATGAATTTTTTTTTCATAAATTAGAATTATCGGTTTAAAAAAAAAAAAAAACTATTTCAAAAATTAGTTTTTTTAATTTTTTTTTTGCAGTATTATTGAAGCTTAGTAGTAGTTTTAGTATATTAAATTTCGTAATAATCGATGTAGCAACGATTCTATATGGCAGGTACCGTTAATAAGCTGATTCTGAAAAAAAATTTAGATGATGGCAAAAAATCACTCATATAAAACTTTATCAAAATTTATTGTTTTTTTTTTTGAGAAAAATGGAATTATCCGTTACACTTATGGTATTATGATAGGTACCGTTATTTTTATACCTAGGTCAAAAAAATTCAAAATCGTCGGTACAATTAAGAAAAAAAAAATTTTTTTTTAAATCATTCAAAATCAAACAAAATTTATTTAAAAAGTAAGTATGTATTCATGTTTTGAGAACTAAATTTGTTATACCTTAAAATTAAGTTTCATAAAAATCCGTCAACAAGTGTTCAAAGTAATAATTTAGCAAACAAAAGTTTTATACAAATTATTAAAAATAAATAAAAAACGTTTAAGAAAAAAATTTGCTACGCCATCTTATTTTTAATAGCTATGTCAATTTCAGAATTTGTTTTCATTAAGAACGCTTTAAAGGTTATCGAGAAAGTCGACATTTGAAAAAACCGTTGTATATGGCAGATATTGTTAAACGAATTTTACTGAAAGTCATGTTACTACTGAACTTCCTGACAGAAATTGTAGGTATGCTTCCAAACTTCATATGTGTAATGAACATGTGAAGTTTGGAAGCTTTGTTAAAATCGTTAGAGCCGTTTTCGAAAGAAATATGCTTTTTAATATGGGATATATGTCAGGTACCGTTAGCTGTATGCCTAGAATGCCATAGAAAATGCCTTGGGGTACATTACCCTATAAACACTACCTATAAAGTAGAATTACGTTGTAAACGATACATATGTATAATATGTATGATATGTATGATAAAAAGTGCGGTGCTGAACCTGGGACTTTTGCAGCCCTACGCAAATTAAAATTTTGCCGGTCTAAGGTTTTAGAAAACTAAACCAATCAAATCAATATTTAAACCTAAAATTCTTATCTAACTTTTTTAAATATTTTCAATATAATAATTTAACGAAACATAGATATAAAAATACTGCTCTTCAAATATTAATCCGTGTTTTGAAGTGGAAAATTCCCAAAAAAAAAAAACATCCGCAGACGCATCGGCAGCCGCATTTTTGTATTTGAAATATGGTACCACTGAAATGTCAGACAGAAAAAAAACAATTCATGAAAAAAGTATTTTCAAAGACAAAAACACATATTAAGCTAAAACGGAAAATGTAGAAGAAAATGTGGTAATAACAAATCGAAATACTTGAATTTTATAACATAATTCATGGTAAAGTTTATGGCAAATTATCATTTTTACAGAGGTTATTGAAATTTTGTTATTTTGCAGCAACATAAATGAACACAACATCAAATGGGGTTTGTTCGTAGAAAAGATATGTATGTTTTGCACATAATGTTATAAACTCACTCGAGAGTATACCCTCTTTTTAAATTCTATTTGAGTTTCTGGAACAAAGTTTTTTATTGTCTGGGCATATCTAGTGGAACAAAAAATTAAGCATATACTTTAAACCAAAACGTATTAACGATTTATATATACTTTGTCATGACGGTTCGCACTAAATAGGTAATTTAAGACATGGCTAAAAAATGAGTAAAGTGAATAATTAATTATTGGATTTAATTTTACACCTGGATTTAACGAGTGGATAGTATGGCCGTAAGTGTCAAACATTTATTGCTTGCTGATGAAAGTTAGTTCGCACTAAATATTCCTCAATTGTCAATATTGAATTTGTACATATTTGATATATTTTTCTGATGACAGTTCGTACTGAATTTTTAAATTGATTTTCAATTTCTCGAATAGCTTTTTTGTTGCAAATGAACTCACAATTTCATTTGCAATAAAATTTAACATCTTAACTTTTAAATTGTCTTTCGAATGTTTAAGGGTAACAGAAAAACTCTCAGTTTTCTGATTTATACCCAAAGTTTTTTGTTATACATAGTACATACATTTATATATCTTATTTAAGTAAATTTTAAAACAAGAGAAAAAGTTATACCAATATCATATCAAGAATCACAGAAATACCGAATAAACTTTGATTCAAAAGAGTTATACTTGAGTCCGTTAGTTTCCTATATTTTATTCAGTGGGATTTAAACTTCACTTTTTGCATATAAAAAGAAAACCTAATACAATCTTGATTTTTCCTTTATACATGATAAAAGTTTTGTAGTGAAGTTTTTGAAAATAAAAGAGTTGTGCTATTAGCTTTAAGTTCTTTTTTTGTTTAAATAAAATTAAATAGATCAAAGGTTTAAAGAAGTTTTTATGCATACAGTTTTCTTTGTGTAAAAGAATTTATCGCTGATAAGCAGATAAGTAGGAGTATATATTGTTAACTTTTTTCTTAATGATTTGGTGGTGGTGGGGGGGGGGGTGGAACTAGTAACATGCTGAATGTTGTGTCGTGCAACACCTGTTTAAATAGCAATGGGCCTTACGGACACATATTAAAAAATATGTATTTACAGGGTAATTGGTTTAAGGTGCATCAAAAAGCTTGAGCGTGTAGGTGGAGTTAAAATCGTATGGGACGTGGTATTTCCCCCCAATTTGGAGGGAGAGGCAATTTTCTAAAAATTGACTTAAATCAGAAAAAAAAATTATTTAAAAACAACGGTAAAACAAACAAAGCCATATGTTACATCTTTCTGAAAAGCCAGATAACTTCTCTTTCATTTTTATTTTAAATAAAGTTGGATTAGTGAATAGTTTTAAAAAAAATAATTTTTCAACTCAAAATTTTGAAAAAAAATTGTTTTCAAAAATTTTATGTATTTAACTATTATTTTCGTTTCAAAAATTCAATGCTCTTATTAATTTTTAGTCAAAAACGGAAAACCGGATGCCCAAATCTATCTTAGTTTTAGAGAAATTAAGAAAAGAACTAAAAGTACTTTTTTCAAAAAAAAAAACACTTTTGGTTGACCTGTCTGTCAATTATTAATTCAGGGATTTTGCCTTTTTTATTTTTTATTACATACCATCCTGTTTAAGACAAATAATAAAAAAAAAACGATTTAACTTTTTACTTTACTTACTAGTTTTACTTTTAGTAAAATTTTTCACACGGATTTGTCATGCAGTGCAATCGGTCTTATATTCAAAATGAGAGGCGAGCTCTTGCGTCTCAACTTTATGCCGTACCAGATAAAAAATAACTAGCATTTGCAGTTCATGTAATTTACACGAGAGAGAAAATATTTGGCATTTTCTTTGTAAATGTCCAATTTTGAAAGAAATAAGGAGATCACATTTCGGCATTGACACCATAGGAGAAGACAATGTCCTCAGCTGGTTAAATGGTAGTTATAACTGGATGTAGCTGATACGCTATTGTTCGGAAGCTTCATCGTACAAACTGAAAATTATTAATGAGAGTTTCTAGTGTCTATTTGATTTTGATTAACGTAGATTGTTATACATATATTTTTGTTTTGACTAAACTGAAAGTCTATTTATACCTATTTAGCTGTTTTAACTAAACGAAAAGTTCGAAAAATTTTTATGTTCCATTTTCAAAGTACCTTTTTACTTATATTCTGAAGTTATTTTTATTGATTTTGTTTTGACTAAACTAAAAGTCCTTTTTTTGTAAAAAAAAAACACAAAGTAAATTTTGAGTAATGCAATTAAAAATTGATTTAAAATTATTGTTTATAACCACTCGGACAGACGGCTTTCTGCCACGTCCTAGAATTATTATTCTATTTAATACGGCATTTCTGAATCAATGTTAAAATTAAGTTTTTTTATGAATAAAATCTATCTATCTACTTTTAGTTTTGTTTTTTAATTTCTCAAAAACTAAGATACATTTTGGCATCTGCTTTTCTGTGTTACACTAAAAATTAATAGTAGTATTGAATTTTGGAAATAAAATAATAGTTAATTACATAAAAATTTTGTTGAATTTTTTTTTTAAATTTCGAGTTTAAAAATAATTTTTTTTTTAAAATATTCACTAAAACAACTTTACTTAGAAAGAAAATAAAAGAAGAGTGTTCTGTCTTTCCAATATATATATATATATACATATATGTATATATAGCTATTAATGTTGAATAATAATTTATTTTTAAGCTGACACCTACATATGTATGTATTTTTTAAATATTGACATATCAATAAACAGCATACTTAGACTAGAAGAAGCCTTTGGAGTCCATTTAAGTATTCTTATCGCCATATTGATGAATTTGACCAAATAATAAAGAATTCAATGGCGCACCAATTTAACTATTTGAGGATTTGTCACTTCTCTGCAAGAGGTTAGTGGCTCTGATGAAAGATAGGTAAATTAAAAAAAGGTTTTTAAGTGGGGGCTATAAGTTGTTTGAATATAACGTACGCGAAAATTAAATTTTTGTCAACCGTTTTCCAAACATTGAACTTCCAAAAAAAATTAAAAATCAATTAAAATTAGAAATAGCATTTTTGCAAAACGGTAGTACCTACTTAGATTTCATCAATTCATTCAGGCCTTTCTACAATTTCTTATTTTTTTGGTTAAAACCAACTAAGCCTTTCACGAGAACACTCAAGAAAAAAAAAACGCTCTACGGGAGGTACCGTTTAAATGCTTGGCAAACATATTTTGGCCGAATCAAGAAATGGAGAATTTACATATTTACACAAAACTTATCTCCATTTTTTTTTTTTTTTTTTTTTTTTGATTTCCTTCATAAAAAAAAATCTGAAAACAGTTTTTTTTTATGAAGGATTATAATGTAGGTACATATGTTAAAAATAAATTATTTGCATAATATTCCAACCCAAATAGGGTATCGAAGTGCAAATCCATAGTTATAAAGAAGGTTAAAGAACCTTTTGGTATGAAAATATCTTTAAGGCCCTCAAAAGTTAAATTTTAAGGGATGTTTTTTAAAGCAGGATTTTTTTAGTTTTGATAACTAAAGTAAGTTATAAAACCTTATCTGTCTTTAATTATAATATCATGTTGATGTTTTTCCAGAAATATTTAATTCACGGCTTGTTTCACAATCTTTGAATTTAGTTTCAAATAAGCAATTCAAAACTGTTTTACAGAAAACAACAAATAACTGCTCAGTATACATAGATATTTTTAATGAAAATAATTCAAAGACAGTATGAAAAGCAAGCCCTTAATATCTTCTTTTCTTTCTGATCGCAACAAAAACAAAAGCCGAGTTTATTGTTTTTCCCATTTTATACCTGCATTTATTTATCTCAAACCTTAAACACAACAAAATCATATCCTTTCAACTTCAATAAATCCCCACAATTACCGGCGATGATCAACAAGCAAAAGAACATCCCTTGTTTCCGTCTGGACCATATTACTGCAAAACAACAAAACCTTTCAAAGATGTTTCCGAATAACAACCATGCTTCCCATATGAGTTTATAAAAATAAAATAATAAAAAAAAAAAAAAAACAGAATATTCCCGTCAATAATATACAGAAAGAGAGAGATAACAATCACATGTGCAGCAAGGACAAAACCCAGAATCCCATTCATTACCATCGAGTCGACTGAAGCGTAATAAAATCATTAAGTAGGCATTCAGCGTGAAATCGCAGACCGATTGGGTGTGATTGAGGGAGCGTTATTTTATTGCTTTCATATGTCGAACACTATATCAACCTTCGATTCTGTTGCACACATATGCATATATACCTACGCGGGAATGCCCCGAACCCAAAAATACATATATCCTTCCCTTAAGGGTAAATCCATCCATCCATTGCCATGCAAGCATGAGCTCCGGAACAGATTTATGCGAAATAGTCAATACAAAAGAAGACGAAAGGAATTTCCACCCTCTTTTTGTCGAACAATATATTCAAACCATCCATATGGTTATTAATTTATTAATTGTTCGTGTACCTACCCCGGCTTTAAGTCAAAACAGCAGCACAAATCTGACAGCTATAGTCGATTGGTTGATTGACCCAACCCCCCTTTAATTAAAAACACTGAAGTATAAATATTTTCTAACTTACCTTTACATTCATTGGCATCCCGCGAGGTTGCCCTACCCCATGGCCGATCAAAATGGAACGGCTTGCAACGTTCGCAATCCCTGCCGGCTGTGTTGTGCCTGCAGTCGCAAGCCAATAATCCGTCACGATCTGTAATGCATTTGGAAGCATGTCCATTGCATTTGCATCGTCCACCAACGGAGAAGTCCGACACGGCATAATGCTGTCCGACTATAGATGTGATGGCCATCGAAGTTGACACGGTAATTACCGGAGGATCAATGGCATTAGAACCGAGGGAATCATCTGTATATTTAGTTCTTGAAACAGGAGCTGTCATCCCGTTGCTGTCCTGATTTGACTGCACCTGCTGGAAATGGTCCGCAGGCATCTGCAAACGGTGAAAGATCACTCGAATATCAGTAGCAGTAACCCAATCTTGTAGAACTGTAGATGAGTCAAAGTCTCTGGCTGAGGGACGACCTTCCAAAGTGCTAAAGGCTATCCGAGTGCCTTGAGAGGACATCCCTTCGCCCATGTGGCGGTGGGAGTCGGTGCATCTTGCTTCCTGTTCGTTTGACTTATTAATGGTTGCTCGATTCGGTCGTCCATAAACTCTACGACACTGTGAGCTGTAATATTGAAAAGGTTGCCATGTCTTGCCGTAGTCTGAACTTTTATATATCGCGATCGAGTCCGGCTTCGGAGCTTTCGGACAAAATTGCAAACTGACATAAGTCAACTCATACTTCTTGTGCAGTGATAAAGTAAGAGTCACATTATCCGGCGGAGAATTGATGTTTGTCACAGGCATGACTGGTTCCGAACGCCAGCAGGTGACGTTGCTTGGATTATTTAGGTCGGTCATTGCTGAAGCAGGAAAACGACGTTTTGAGTTTGAATCATCACAAACATGACATTGGGTTTCTTCGTTGCTCTGCACAACATCACAATAGCGATCAGGTCCATTTTGGCCACAGGTGCTTGAGGCGACCACAGGATTCCCATAAGCGGCATTCACAAAATCTGGTATACACTTGCTTGCCTTGTCTTCGTCGTAGCACGGATCAACTGATGTTTGTGAAGCAAACATCTTCAAATATGCGTCGGAAGGTATTGCTTCACTTCTGACCGTCAAATGGACGATCAAAAGACACGCACAAAAAAACACTTTCATTATTCTTATAACTAATACACAAAGATCGGTTTGATTACAAATATTAGAATATCACACCCAAATCCACTAATTGATCAAAGAACAATATCACTATTTTAAAATAATTGACACGAAAAAGATATAGTTGGGCCTTTACTTCATATTTCCACTTGAATAAATTTTTGTAGCCGTTACACAGATGGACACACAATTTTTGTTATATTATGCTTCCACGCAAAGAGATCGACCACGCAACATACTGAGGAAGGAATCTGTTATCTGTGATTTTGTTTTTATGATCATCATATCCGAGAATTAAATAGTTAGGTGAGAGGCGTCAACGAGTCTGACAAACTATCCGTTACCGGTAAATTGAAGCGAAAATATACTCGTACTACTTGCTAAATGGGATACTCAAATAAAATAACGTACGCAGCGAGATAAATTATTATTTCAAGATTATTCTATCGAGCGACACACGATATCACGACAGAGCTAGCCGGCTGTTCACAGTCAACTGAAACTGATGCTGTTAAGACTCGTTCGCATTCATTCACTACTTCACTAGTCAGAGTCACCGTCACCGACCGAGGTCTGTTCTGTAGTTTCACGTAGCGTAAAATTCGTATTCTGTACGTAGATACTTTTGGCCGAATTGTATATTGCGCTTAAAATCGAAAGCAGACTTCGTCGTCCATGGGTTGATGGATGCTGCTGTCGTGTGGTAATGGTGGTGGTTTTAGTTGGTCGAAATCTTGTTTCGTTGCAGAGATGCTGTGCAGCGAAAAGATGTGTCTCGGCTAAGGTGGTGAATATGGTACAGACACAGAGTGGTACTTACCTACTTTGCTCTGTTCTTGTAGTAGAGTAGTACGTTTAAAAATATAAACTTCGTCTCTCAGTTCTCGTATATTTCGTATATTTAGAGAGAACAACGATGTGCTCTTAAATAAATTATATTCGCTTGAGTGGAGTGGAGACTTTTGATTGTGTATATGTGGGTGGATAAAGATACATAATTCTGAATGGCTTAAATAAATGTTTCTAAACATGCTGGCAAGTGTTAATAACATTCTGTATCTTCACGAAGAACTTACCGCTCTGTTTATAATTGTGCTGCAAGGCAAAACAAAACATTTTTCTATATAACAAACCCCAAATGGTAGAAACATACCAATATAATATTGACTGATGATAATGGTAAATTATAAATAAAAAAACAATAGAAGTATATAAACGGGTGTTTTTTCGAGGTATAGAACTTTAAGTTGGTATTACTTTTCAAGACGGCGACCGATTTAACAGCTATCAAGTGATTTACTCTCAGTTTGGTTTGGCAATTCATCATGAATAGACTCACGCCTGAACAACGCTTGCAAATTGTGTCGAATGGGCCCAAAACGAAATGGCTGTTGTTCCCGATTTTCATAATTTGTTTAGAGATGAAACGCACTTCTGGTTGAATGGCTACGTCAACAAACAAAACTGCCGCATTTGGAGTGAAGCTTATCCTCAAGTGAATGTCGAAACACCGTTACATCCAGAAAAACTGACTGTTTGGTGCGCTTTATTGGCTGGTGGAATCATTGGTCCGTACATCTTCAAAAACGATGATGGCCACAACGTTATAGTCAATGGTGATCGGTATAAAGCCATGATTACTAACTTTTTCATTCCTGAATTGAACCATCATGATGTTCAGGAGCTGCAATGAAAATAATATGTTTTTCATGTTTTTATCACCAAATCATAATAAGTATGAATTCGGAATCATAAAAATCTGCGCTTCAGAATTGTTGTTGTAAGATAAAAATTTTGAAGCCTTATGAAACTTTTCACACAAGTATGAAAAGATTCATTCTCTGCGAGGCATCGATTCAGGAGAAATGGGTTTAAGTGCTTGAACACATTCATACTTATTTTGAATAATATCATAACCTTTATGAAATCGTGTTCTTAAGAAAATGATTGCATGGAAATTGTTGTTGGAAAATCAGCTTATGAATATTTTCATAAAAAACAAGAATTATTCATAGAAAAATAAATGATCATTTTCAGGAGAAGTATCTTGGCACTTGAAACGTTTTAATCTTTTTATGAAACAAATCATAATAAGTGTGAAATTGCAGTCATAAAAAATATTTGATGGTAAATTGTTGTTGTAATATCCAAGACAAAGTCTTATGAATATTTTCATAAAAAATAAGAATAATTTCTAAAAAATTTGGTAAGAAATTTAAACAGAAATAACTTAATGTGCTTGAAAATGATCAATCTTTTTATGAAAAATATGAATTTTTTTCATAAATTTTGTGTAATTTTTGATAAAAATTATGAATAATATTCATATATTTTATGTAATCTTTCATAAAATTTATGAACGTTTTTCATACATTTTATGTAATCTTTCATAAAATTTATGAATTTTTTTCATACATTTTGTGTAATTTTTCATAAAAATTATGAATAATATTCATACATTTTGTGTAATTTCTCATAAAATGTATGAAATTTTTTCATACATTTTATGTAATCTTTCATAAAATTTATGAATTTTTTTCATACATTTTGTGTAATTTTTCATAAAAATTATGAATAATATTCATATATTTTATGTAATTTTGTATGAAATTTTTTCATACATTTTATGTAATCTTTCATAAAATTTATGATTTTTTTTCATAAATTTTGTGTAATTTTTCATAAAAATTATGAATAATATTCATACATTTTGTGTAAAAATTTCATAAAATTTATGAATTTTTTTCATACATTTTGTGTAATTTTTCATAAAAAGTATGAATAATATTCATATATTTTATGTAATCTTTCATAAAATTTATGAACGTTTTTCATACATTTTATGTAATCTTTCATAAAATTTGTGATTTTTTTTCATAAATTTTGTGTAATTTTTCATAAAAATTATGAATAATATTCACACATTTTGTGTAATTTCTCATAAAATGTATGAAATTTTTTCATACATTTTATGTAATCTTTCATAAAATGTATGAATGGTAATCATAAATATTAGGTAAAATTTACATAACAATTATGAATGAGAGCATAATAAACATGAATTTTTTTTTTTCATAATAATTATGAATTAATTCTTAAACTTTATGAAAGCATTCATAATAAAGAGGAGAAATTTGTTTTATGAAATTTTTCACTCTGTTTATGAAAAGTTTCATACGCTTTATTCGCAATCATAAAAGTGTGAATTCGAATTCATAAAACGTATGAACGCTTACACTGGCTCAAAAATTATGAAATATTTCATAATATACAAGCATTTTTTCATAGGATTTATGCACATTTTTGACTCAGTGTGTGGTTCGAACAAGACGGAACAACATGTCACACAGCTCGTGCCACAATCGATTTATTGAAAGACACGTTTGGTGACCGCCTAATTTCACGTTTTGGACCTGTGAATTGGACTCCAAGATTTCGTGATTTAACACCGCTAGGCTATTTTCTGTGGAGTTATGTAAAGTCATTGGTCTATGCGGATAAGCGACAAACGCTTGACCATTTGAAAGACATCATTCGCCGTGTTATTGCCGATATACGGCCACAAATGTTGGAAAAAGTCATCGAAAATTGGACGTTCAGATTGGACTAGATCCCGAGCCAGCCGTGGCAGTCATATGCCAGATTATCTTTCGAATAAATAAAAAATCATGTCAATCGAATATTTCATCGTTGTTTTATTGCAATTTAAAGTTCTATACCTCTAAAAGATGACAGCTAGATGACATCAAACCCAATCTAGTACACAATAATTGTCGATGATTACCGACTGCTTTATAAAATTTACAAAGAAAACTCCCTTTGAATTATATTATTCTAAAGAACTTTGATTAAAGTTCAAACCAGGGCGAAACGCAAAACATGGAGTAAAGTCCACAAAACCTTTAAAATTGAATTTCATTCATAAATATTCCACTTAATAAAATTTAATTTAGCTATTTTTAGTCTTTTTATAAAAACAATAAAAAAACAATAAACAATTCTCATACTTATAAAATGTAGTAGATAATAAAATTATTGAACAAACTCAATTGTTTGATATTTTTATACTTATTCCCATAAAGTAAGATGTCCTTCATTATTTCTAATACGCAATAATTGTCGATAATTACCGAATTCTATAAAATTTGCAGAGAAAATTCATAACGAATTATGTATATTTTTTTGAAGAGCTTTGATTAAAGATAGTTATTATAGAATTTGCATGTTATGCTCGTCGTCGTCGCCAAACGAAGTAAATAGTTGGTAAAATTCAAAACAATAAAAAGACTTAAAATAGCCAAATAAAATTTTACTGACGTAGATTAAATATAAACCCGGTGGCTCCACTCCTCTCAAGCGCAATTACATGAGCAGAGTAGTTACGCATCTTGAAACCGCCAGATGGCAGCGTTTAGTTTTTTTTCTTTTCTATTAATAAAAACAAAATAAATGTATAAAATATTGCTCACAACATTATAAACATATCTCTTACCATTATTGTTTATCGGAAAAAACGCCAATGATTAAGAAATAAACAAAACAAAAAGTTCCAATACAAGGACGGAATATGTGACCAAAAGGTATACATTGAGACCTCGGATGAGACTGTCTACTTCCATACACTAAATTATACAAATCAGTAGTAGATTGTACTAGCGAAGCGTTCTATTTAGAATCGCTTGTAAAGTACTTATTAGTACTAATTGTACTTTTTTCGATACAATTGAATGTGCTCAGCTTTCATGAAAATCAGTACAATTTTCCTAAATTACTGATTTAGATGCATTTAGGTGGTATTTTCATTGATAATCCCAAATAACACAATTTGTTCGACCATTTATTGCACTAAACAAGTTTTTTCTTTATTAGCCCTTTTCCTTTTAGGTGGCAAAGTACTCACGAGTAGTAATCTAGTACTACCATCTACACATGCTCTCAAGTTGGGTTGATATACGTTATTCTTTAAAAATGAGTTAAAAAGTAACCTGAATATCACAGCTTTTTTTTAATTTTGATTTTCTTGTTAATCACCAGAATTTAAGAAGTGCTTACTTTTTTCATGAATTTAAAAAAAAATTGTATTTTTTTTTTGAAAATTCAATATTTCAAAAACAAAATTGATGATTTTTAAAAATTTAGTTTTCACATGAAAATTATTAATTTCCTTAAATTGGCTTACCTAATAAAAATTTTTTATCTTTCTACCGTAAGTGACTTATAGAGTGTGACTTATATATGTCGAGGGGTTTTGTCACGAATAAAATCACCTGACCACTTTTATATATGCAATCATTTAATATCTCGATGAAATCCGATGCAATCACTTGAAACATCGCGAAATTTGACAAAAATGTCGGAATTAATTTTACATATAAAAAAATCATCATGCGAAACGATTTAGTGGCAAAGTTGTGGTTCAAATCGAAAGGTCATTCACATCGGTGGAAAAAAGATCATTAAAAAAACATTTTTAGCTGGTGCCTATTATTTCTTACATACTTAAATTGCTGACAGTAAAATAACGAAATGAACATTTCCCATCAAATTAGGTATATCCACAAGAAAATTGTTTAAAATACTTTAATTAGAATATTTCCAAATAATTTGCAATTTCATTGAAGTCTTTGAACCATAAGTAAACAATCTTTACAGCTAAATATTAAGTAGGTACCTACAAGGTTATTTTTCAATTTATATTTTTGCGAAAAACATATGTCTTCACTTCAAGTAGATATACAAATCGACAATTCAAAGAAAATTGGCGTAACCTTGATAGTTTGCAATCTCAATCTCAAAATCTCAATGCGTATGTTTGACGAAAAACATCTCTTTTATTTTTGACTCATGGATGCTTGTTATTTTCTGGCGGTCGAGTGCAATGCATCACGGCAGCTAGCCAACATATGGTTTGAAATAAATGTGATTACTCACACAAGATCTCGACACACTCGAGTAAAAAATAAAGAAATAAAATTCAGCCCGTTCAGCATTCATATACATACAAAGACTAGGTAAATCCCAACATAAATTGCAATCGCCTTAGTCTCCTCAATCTTAGTTGCACTCGCACTGAATATACCACTGACCTACACGATTGCACTTAATGGCCTGGCCTATATAGATAGAGATGCTTGTTTAAAGACGCGTACCAATTTGTAGTGTCGTGTCACACTGTTTTCCCGGAACAAATTGAAAAATTACGTCGGTCGTTGCCGCCGCCGGCCGTCCGGCCACGCTGCGTTCGCTGTCATTATATCCATACCTACTAGTTCAGAGTCTTTGAGATTCGAATTCAGCACGACGTAATATTTATCGTCGTTGATACAAATCTTGCCAACTTTTCCAATCTCATATGGGGACACTGTTAAAGTGTCATAGCATCCATAAAAAAATATCAAAATGTACAGGGTGTTTCATGCGAAATCATAAAGGACTTTCAGAAACTCAATGCCTTGCTGAATGATTTGATCGTCTTAAAAGTTTCCATACTGATATCCCGCACACCCTGAACGCTTAAGGGGTACACCACACGGTATCAACTCTACTATGCGGAATCATAACCGGTTGATCAAATCTCGTGATGGTAACGATAGTAAGAAGGAATTAGTAATAATCTGAGCCATAGCTTTATATAGCAGTGAAGAAAAAGAAGAGAAAAAAACGCCAAGCCAGGCAGATCACACTAGGTTATGGGTATAAATTCATGCCCCAACCACATTGGTAACTCCCTTGATATCGTGGTAATTTAGATAAACTTGCAGATCAAAAGACGGATCAATATTTTTTTTTTAGTTTAGTCTTGCGAATGTTGATGGCCACAGTTAAGTGACTAACAAAAGTTACTTGGTTCGTTTAAACCTCGTTGAACCAGGGACTGCGAAGAAAGACTGCAAAGGGGTGCAAATAAATTTGAGGTTTATTGCTTAATTAAATTTCTTGGTAGGTCCGTTTTTGATGAGAATGTCTGGCTTTTAAACAAATACAGGAGCACGTAATGAGGCAAAAATAATGGTATCTTATAGTATATGAATTGAAAATCCGGTTGTATCTTTATTAATGGTTGTAGTGTTGTAAATTGGAAAGGAATATCTTGCGAGGTGTTTAGCCGATGATAGTACAGATTGCAGAATAAATATGATTAATCGACTTTTTATCCAATAAGGCTGTAAAAGAAATTCAACTCGTTTGAGTTTTGACTGGCTGTTTATGAAATATGAGTTGATGTGCGTAAAGGTAAAGTCATAACGACTATATAAAATGTAATAATTATAGAAATGGAGTTGGTGGTCAGCTGTCAATCAAATAGACGTTGAAGATTTTCATTTGCTTCTCATTTCTTTTTGTTGCGTTTGGGGCACCTTAACAAAGAGAACACTTCAGATATGCAAAGGCCTATAGGTATGGTCGAAATAGGTTTCAGTTGAAGATACCGAAATCCACAGTTAGCTTACCACTTTTAGAACCGATTTTAGCTTCTGACGATGGTGATTAAATCGTATCCGTATACCTTAAATAGGCAAGTTATATAAGATTCGGGAAAAAACATCATATGTATCAGATACAAATTATACGTGACATTACGTTGATAGTCAAGTCAAATCTAACGATTTTGATAAATCTCGATATTAGTGATACGGCATTAAATAGCTTTCAGATGGCATCAGCAGTATTTCGTAGAAAATAGTTTTAACGGTAGGACCTTTGCATATAAAGGTTTTTTTAATTTAACTCCTTTTATTTCATTTGCATATTGGCAAAAGCAAAAAAATAATCGAGAAGTGGGTAATTAACCAACTACAACTACAACCTATTTACACCAAAATTTGTTTGGCTATTTCATGGCGGCGAAGCCAATCATTAGATTCGTTTTTTAGAGATTTATAATCTCATGTTTATTCGAAAAACTCTTTTTTATTAAATATGCCAATATTTGTTGACGGTCAATTTACCCACTCTTCAATGGGTTTACGACTGCCGAAATCCCGACTGCCAAAATCCCGACTGACTAACTACTTTTTTTTGGTATGGAAATTTAAACTGAATTTTTCAATAAAAATTAATTGCAAATTAAATTGCAAATGCAAAAATTAATTGCAAATGCATAATTTCTGTAGGTATCATTTTTACCGGTTATTTTTCATGTATTTAACTTGTCATCTGTGGTAGCATTTATGGTATTCAATATTTTTTCATCAAAATCCTTTCTGTAGCCAATCCCGCTCCAGAACTTCGCTAATCCTCTAAGGGCATGTCCATTCGTCTGGCAGGCGCCTGAGTCCATCGTTTCTATATTCAACAGCATCTGGGCGGCCTGAAAATCGGGATTTTTTATTCGTACCATTCGGATTTTGTCAGTCGGGATTTTGGGGATTTTGGCAGTCGGGATTTTGGCAGTCGTCAACCCATTGAAAAGTGGGTAAATTGACCGTCAACAAATATTGGCATATTTAATAAAAAAGAGTTTTTCGAATAAACATGAGATTATAAATCTCTAAAAAACGAATCTTATGATTCATATTCGAATATTTGGAATATTTATTTTTCTAATAGCGTAAGAAATATAAATTTTGGCTGATGTGAAAAACGGGCATATTTCTATTGAGTTAAGAAGTTTTTCTTTGTAGTGGCATCAGAATAAATTAGGAAAAAAAATTATTTTGAAATTGATGTCGAAAATTGTCCCCCAGAGGATTCACAAAAATCCTTCCCAAATAATCATTCCTACAATGCTCACGACAATTCAAATTATTTTATGTAATAAATAAATTGCTAACGTAAAGTTTGTCTAACAACATTCAGGACTAAATTAAAACAATGAAAATCTTAATTAGGTAATTTTTTTTTATTCGTGCTGGGTATCCCACACTCCATGCCTTCTCTGGAACTAACAGCCGAAAAAGTCATCCGAATTTCAGGTTTAATTTTTCTTTGTAATTTGCTATCATGCGGTAATCTATCTTCTCGTGATGTGTCCCCCTTTAAGCATAGAACTTTTGTTTAATTTTATTGTTTGTTCTTAAGGAAATTACAATGCAAAAAGAAATAAGAAAATCTCATAAATTAAAATAATCAAAAGAATTGTATCCATTTTTTGTGTCCTTCCTGTTTTTTAGGTATATCTATATAACATGGTTTCCATAGCACTCTTTAAATTCGTTTGTTCTCGCAGTAAGTACTGGGTATCCAAGTAGGTACCTATTTTTTTCCTCAGTGTTAATTTTTTTTTATTATTTGATTGATTAATAATTGATATTATATACAAATGTAGAAAAGTATTACACACAAAATACCCACCTTTACTCTAACTGCAAAAGAACACCTGAATATTGATCAGATAACTATAGTCAGTTTGTCACCAAGACCAAGCATGAATTGTTAGTTAGTCCCTGGATCCCGACAATTAACAACATCTGCCAGCCGAGGTATGTTATCACCAATAGTTCGAAGTGTATATACCTGACCAACATGAGATTATAGAATCCATCACCAAAGGCTAGTTAGAAACATGCACAAATTTATATTGATAACATTTCGCCAGAGGAATGCATCGCAATGTAGTTTGCACGATTTACCAAAATGGCGTTCACCTACTTTGCAAAAACTATACAGACACAGAGGCATTAGCAAACATTGCCTATAATATCCTAATCTAGCGTCCCCTCTCCGATAAATGTTTTTTCTTGCCTTGACCCAACCTACTCGTTCCAGCTGTTTTTTGCATTTTATGTAAATCATCTTGCATTAGTGATGGATTAAAGGATTTGTGAGATCCTTTGAGAGTGAATATCTCCTCCACCTGGTGTTTTAAAATAAAATATTAATTTCAATACGGTAATTTTTTGGTGGCTGGCCGAATAAAATAAAATTAGCCCAAATTGGTGGATGTCGTTTATTATTTGAGTATAGTGTCCATCATTCGATTTTTACTTTACTTAAAAGTACAAATGTCAGCCCGATTCTGTCCAAACTCAGTGATACCTCACAAGTCAACAAATCTGACAGGAAGAGGTTAAATTCATTTTCTGAGTTTTTTCGTATTCTGCCACTCAATCACAACTTGTGAAAATCACAAAAACAATCGAAACTGTGATCTCCTCAAGAGGAGGTCACAACTCACATATTACATTTTTGTTTTGACTTTTGGTTTTTATTAATAATTGGAGAAAATAAAAGGATTTCAATTTTATTGAACTTTTATTTGTCAATGTATTAATTTTTTGTTACTTTTTTTCTTTCCTAAAAAACCGAGCAATTTTTCATAAGCGCACACTTTTTATTTTTACTGTATATTATTTTTAAATACTGAAATGTGCTACCAACAATTTAATGTTTGTTTTATTTGTTATTTGTGATTTTATTGAAATAAGTAATTAACATGATACAGCACTATTTATATCTCTTAAACGCGGTATTTAAATAAGCTTTACCAAGTTCTAAATTAAAAAAACAAATATTGTTTCAAAGAACAGAAAAATAAAGATTACCTGGTATAAAAAAGAAAATAGTTTTCATTATTTATGTTTTAGAGAATTCACTATAGGTACTAGTCCAGTCGATATAACGATAACGAAAACCACCTCTTATAAAAAAAAAACATTTTTTTAGTACTCACCTGACTATCTTTTGTGTAATTTAATTTAAAAATTTAAAAGGATTAATCATCAGATTAATTTTTTATTTAATTTTGAGTTAGCTGGGAGATAGCTAACCCCCTTCTCAAGTATTTTTTTCAAGTATTAACCTAACCTACTCCCTCTATCTTTTTTTATGTGAATCATCCTGTATAAATAACTATATGAAGTTTTGGAAAATAATTGTTTAAATTTTTTCTTTCAAAATGTATGGATTTAAAATTAAGAGATTTCTGGCTTTTCAAAAAGGTAGCACATTTCATTGTAGGCGTTCTGGTCTTTTTGAAATCATTTCTTCCTTTTTTCTGTTTTTTTTCTTTGTATGAAAGTTGCACCTCCCGATTAAGCGGGGGGAATAAACAAGTGTTCATTATGATTTTTTTCTCATCTTGACCCAACCTACTAGCTCTTCTTTGTTTTTTTTTTAAATCATGTTAATAACTTTGTATTTAGAACTACTGCAAATCCTACGTTTATTCTAGGGGTAAAAATATCCCAAAAATAAATCTGCTGTATCTACGTCAATATTGGGCCTTCAGATCTTATTTACCAACCAATTTTTAGAAAATTTAATGGTCTTTAACTTCGTTATGAAATATAGCACACAAAAAGTGTTTAATTTAAGAAATATAAGCGAAGAACTGAAAAAAGTCGAAAAAATGAGGGGTTTTTCGCCCCTCCCTAAGTTAGCACAGTGTTCTCGAAGTCAAGAAATTAAGGTACACCCCCGAACAAACTGTGCAAGTTTCATTAAGTTCGCATTTTTTCCACTTAAACCCATTTTTTCCGACATATCGACTGGGATATACGAATACCGTGTGTTTTTTTTTATATATATTATGATTCTGATAATATAAAAGAAAATATTTATAGAGCGCTGGGTGTTGTGTATATTAAATATATTTAGTCATGTATTCAGTACAGCAAACATCAATCTGAAATATTTCATTTTCTTACCAGCAAAATTTCTTTAAAAAAGAAAGTTTATCACCCGTGGTATCTACAACAAATCTATAGTAAAACCTCATCCAATTGAAGCACTAAAACTTAAAAGTCCTTTAAGAATTTCACAAATCCTGATCCACTTCAAAGTAGACGCTCAAAACGATTTGTTCATGTACATTTGTATATGCATTATGTACATACTCATAGTGATGTGATGGCAGTAAAAAGCATGATTATGTCGTTGCTATGTAGCTTAAGCAAAATCAGCAGGGAATCTATGCCAGTTGTTGTGAACTCGAGACCCGAGACCCCACCTGTCTTATACACTATACCACATAAAAGGAACTTATAAACCTGTAGAACTTTTAAATATTAAAGTTTCGACTTAATTTTCTTTTTGGCAAAAGTATACATCCGAACTCGCTTAGAGATGGCTGTTATAAGACGTTGGAATATCTCCAACCATCAGTATCAGACGATGCGGTGTGCTACTTGAATTTTATTTTGATGCCTCTGAATAATCCTCAAGATAGAAGATATTTTTTTTTTTTTTTTGATTTATAAGCTGTAAGTGGTATTTATGGTGTAGTCATGTAGTCAAGCACTTATTGCAGTAAAAACCCATCTAAACTTTTATGTGTCTTAGTTCATTCGTCAAATAAAATTTACTTATGCCAGATTCACAAGTTAAACATCCTGAAGTATATTTTGTGTTCTCAATGCAATCAGATAAAAAAGGATTTTATTAGGTTAGCTTATGAAGAAGTATGTATTCGTGGTGTTCTTACTTGCGATTAGGAACTTTAAGGCAAGTTATGCATTCGTAACAAAAAAAATTTTGAGATAACAATGAAACATGACTTTAAGATGATAGAGGAGAAAAAAAAAGTAGGTCCGACAATTCTGTCTGTCTGTCTCTCTGTCCATCTGTCAGTCTGAATGTGTCGACACCTACATCCTAAACAGTTGGGTCAATTTTCTTCAAACTTGGAACTCTGTATTTTTATTGAGTAATATACCCAGGCGTATTTTTGATGTTTTTCAAGTTTTCAGAATAAGTTTACGTATTAACGGTATTTTTATAATCTTAATTAAACAAATATAAGACTTTGTATTTTTTTTTTAATTAGCCATGTCATTTTCCTGTTACGTTTTTAACAACAACATTTTGCCTTTCATTTAATTGGAGCAAAACTGACCTATAGCCCAAAAAACATTAGTTTTTAGGTATAACTTATCCCACAACAGCAAATTTGATCGACCCAGTTGTGTCTTTTATTTTTCATTCACAGAGCACATGAAAATTGACCTGCCAAATTAACAAATCACATCTGAACCACGGTTGGAAAAGTCGATACAATTGTACTTTTTTCGATACAATTGAATGTGCGAAAGTACACTTTGTACGAAAGTACACTTTCATAAAATTCAGTACAATTTTCCTCAACCAATGAATTACATGAATTTAGGTGGTATTTTCATTGATAATCCCATACCTATAACACGATTTGTTGGACCAGTTATTACACTGAACAATTTTTGTCTTTATTGTCATCCGTCTGTCTCTATCTTGCTTCGTGTTTTGCTCTTTCTTTCATTTATTGTGTTCATGATTTTGTGACTCTGTCTAAAGCTGTGTTATTGCAAATCAAAACTAAAATCTGGTGTTTTTTCTTGTTTTATAAATGTTTATCATATCTATACAACTATTGCGGCAGCAAATGTAAGAATTATGCCCTGTTTTTCGCTGATGGAAACACGGTTTTAAGTCAGTTTGAGATCCCGAATTCACTCAGAATTAACTCACCTATTTAGCTGGATTAATTTTGAGTTAACTCCGGACCTTAAAACTAACTGAAAACCCTGTTTTCATCACAGTTAACTTGGGGTTTATCTAACCCTGGTATAATTTCGAACTGAAAAACTGGGACTTAGGCCGTGTGCGAACAGCGTTAAAATTTTATCCATTGGCTAAATTATGACACTAGTTTAGTGAATATAAACTTCTAAAATTTTAGCCAGTGGATAATTTTCTATGCCTATGAAGGAGTGAGTGAGATAGTCGGCGTAAAGTGTTTGTTTTGATTGTTCCATTGCTTTCATTCGCATTTATTTTTGTTTGTTCGACGAATATCGAAATTTTCGTGTGTGTTTTATATAACTCTAATATTCAACGAACAAATAATAGGTAACCGATGTTTTACATTTCTATTCTGTGAAAAAAAATTTTATTTTTATTTTGGAAGTTCCGCTACCAAAAACCAGTGTGACGTGTGTTTTGTTGTATTCATTTAATTGCATTTATTTTTTTTTTTTTGTTTGTTTTTATGTTTTTGTGAATTCCGCTTAATATAATTGTGCTATGAACGAACAACTGGATGGCGTCGGCTCGAGACCGGGATAGGTGGAGAGACTTGTTGAAGGAGGCCAGGACCGGACCCCGGTTGTCGAGCTGATGATGATGATGATGAACGAACAATTACTTAAATTAACCGATAATACTTTTTTTACATTCCTATTTATTGTGAAACAAATCTGTTTTTTTTTTGAAGTTCAGCTGCCAAACCAGTGTTTTGTACCGCGTTTAAAATTTCCCATAATTTTAATTATTTTACAGAGTAGTTCTATTTTATTTCTTTAACAAAACACAATTTAGAATAGCCACTATTATGAAATTGCAAATCATTAATAAATTTGTTTTCGAAATCTCAAATTTGCGTTTTTATTTTTTTATAGAGAATTTTATAGTACATCAAATAAAGAGAATTTAACCTACAAAAGGTCGGGTAGTTCTAAATTTTTGATATGTTGTATAGGATGTTTGGTGATAAAAAAAAACAATTTCCACACCACACCTCCTCCGCTTCATTCGCTATCAGGAAAAAACTGCAAAAAATCGGCTTATTCAACTTATAACTTCTCTCTGGTGCATTTTATCAAAAAAAAAAATAATTACTAAACGCAAAACAAATCCTGATTCCATTATATCGTTCCCGAAATAAAAAGTTGAATCGGATAGTTAAATTGAATTCTCCAAAAGATTGATAATGAAAACTTTCTCACTAAAATCAACCATCACGAAATTAATGCGCTTTAAAAGTCAAAGAAACTCAATATTTTGAAAATTCCAACTTTTTAGTTCTTTTGGATGAATCATCGATCATAAAAATAAACTTTCTATATCACACTTGTTGGAAATTTTGTTTTCTACTAGTTTCGTTATTAGTTTTTTGTTTCGACAAAATGTACAAGAGAGAAATTATAGTGGAAATAATCAAAAAAGTGACGATTTCTTGCAGTTTTTTCGTAATAACAAAGGGGCGGAGAGGTTGTGGTTGTAGAAATTTTATTTTTACATCAGCCTTAATGTACAAGTCGTCTACAAACTGAGACTTTCTCAGCATTAATTTAAAACACAATTGAATTAATAATAACTAACTGTTGTTATAGTTTCCACATAAAAAGTGATTTGCTCAAAATGTTCAAAATTATCCTTTTCTTCTTAAGCAAGAAGAACTATTGGAGTCAATTCTGGTTCTGTTTTTCGGAGATCTAGAACTAGCCCTTTGTATACTAAACAACTAAACAGTTGTTATTTGTGTGGTCAGGTGGCAAAATGGTATATATAAGTTTTAATATAATTTTGAAGTAATCAAGGACTTTGTCTACTTGGACCCAATATAACAACGCAGAGTGACATCAGTGCAGAGATCAAACGCAGAATTATACTTGCCGATCGCTGTTTCTTCGGGCTCAGAAGTCAAAATTAAGGTATTTAAGTAGTAAGGGCCTCTCACATAGAACCAAAGAGAAGGTTCTTGAAAATATATATACATACATATACATTTCTATGTAAATATGTATAGGCATTTTCAAACCTCCATGGCTCCATGCCAAATTCGAGCATCTTCGCATCATTTGCCTGTAGCTGTACTACGTTGTTTTAATAAATTTTTTTTACTAAAATTAAACGAAACAAATCAAAATAGTAAAACTTTATAAGTAGATACATATTATATACCTACCTACTTTTAACTCAATACAAAAACATATAAATATCTTTTATTATCACATACAAATGGAAATTAATATTGTCGGGGAGTGATTTGTGAAATCAAACGTGATGACAACCATTGAAAAGAGATTCATGGAACGTATCGTATATGTATATATGCCAACACTCTTGGTGTTTCCGACAAACGCAGTTAACATTAACATTTAACAATTCAATTTACTACGCACGGCTATACGAAGAAGAGGATGTTCATCGTCACCATTGCACATCACAATAGCAACCAAAATGTGGCAGAATAAAAATTTCAATTTCTTTTATTATCGTTCGGGCGCTCTCCGAAATTGAGTTTTTATTCAAACAAAAAATACTCACACTTTCTCATCGTAAAGTCGCGTAACGGAAGTACACCATTTAATTTAATTATGCAGTATAATTTGAAAGGGATATGCGGAATCACAATGACTGGTAGATAGGTAGGTACTGCTGCGGACGGACTGATTTTAAATTACACTGTTACTGTCCTGTTCAGTACTTAGCTAAATGCAATCATATATATTCCCTTCGTAGTTCAAGTTTGGAATGTTTGTTTGGCGGTTGAACCGAATTAACTTTAATGCACTCTGTTTTAGCAAATGTTTACAAAATTCTTGGCTTTTAAGTTTACTTATATTTTAGCACCTGCTTACGGCATTCAAACTTTTCCCAAAGCTAATTTCTAAAATAATGCTCATTTTTTGTTTGACTTTATGGTGTCAAAATACCGGACGCCGTTACATATAGGTTGCAGTGCATATGATATCCGGTGTCTGCTGCAATTTACTTTAAAACTCTGCAACGAGAGTGTTGTCTTTAAGGGCCTTGTGGTTACATGTTTGTAATATCCGCCCAGCAAGTAAGTACTCTTTATAATAGTGAAATACATAGTGCCGTTAGCACTTTTAAAGGGTGGCACCCAGGATAATGGGTTCTGAGTTTTGGGTTTAATAACAGCTCTTCTCATCATGTAGGTGCATAGGTATGTATATATTTTTGGTTTTATATGCATAGTATAGTGGTAAGCTAGTTGAGTTGAGATGATATTGTTGCATACACCATTTCTAGAATTTAAAAAATTGTTGTAGGTACCTACCTACACGTACTATACATAACCATTATTACTACTATTAAGTTTTCGATTTTAACTTTTCTTCAAATGAAATGCACACAGTGCGGGTTGCAAGATATTCTAATATATTTTTGCCTTCTTAAAGTAAACAAACAAAATCTAAACTCAAGAATATTACAGTATGAATCTGTGTGAGTTTCTGATTCGGAGCGAGGGTTCATAATTAATGTGCTTGATTAGGGGAAGACATGCTAATTACGTTCAGCTGGCAATGACGGTGTCGAACTTCAGTTTTTTGCAAATTTCTCGGAAACAATGAACTTTTTGCAAAGAAATTTTAAGGTAAAATTTGTAGCTTATATGATTTTTTACAAAAAAAAATCTAAACTCTTTTCACCGTACCATCTACCAATTTCAATAAAAAAAAAGTGTTAAAATGTAACAAAGTCTGTTTTTAGAGGAAACTTTGTGTACGTTATACTTGCAAGGTTCTATAAGTGCGTTCAGGATTTTGGCAAGAAATGCACATAACGAAGACTTTGTGTTAACAACTTCTTACAAATTTGGCCGGAACTTCAAAACCGATTTAATTTATATTTGGTACGGCGCATAAGTTAAATATGCAGCACAAATGGCATTTAAAGTTTTAGCTAAACAACATAAAACGAAAAATATGATGATACATAATTTCATGAATCAAAATTTTTGTAGTTCCATAGTTTGCAACAAGAGCGAGTTCTTGCGACCCAGTCATGCATTTTTATTTTTGAATTAGGTTTAATGGGAAAACCACAAAAAAATAAAACAAAAAGTGCCAAATACTACTGTACAAGTGCATTTTTGTCTATAAAAACAGACTTTGTTACATTGTAATACTTTTTTATAGAAATTGGTTGATGGCGACTCTTATACTTGCAATCATTTGAAATCACTTTGAAATCAGGTGCAAATGTGCAATCACTATTTCAAATGATGAAATTTAAAAAAAAAATTGGTTATCGATTTCAAATGATTTCATTAAAAATATTTGAAATCACTTGAAGTTTTTTTGCAATCATGCAATCAAAAATGCCATAATGAAATCACAAACTGAAATCATAATAAAATCACTTGAATGAATTTGCACGCAAATTACAAAATTTTGAAATCAATTTAAATACTGCTTGAAATCACCTGAAATCATATGAAGTCATTTGAAATATTGCAATTATTGAACCACAAAGCTGGCTAGTGACAAACCCCTCGGTTGGTGGTACGATGAAAAGTGTTATGACCTTTTTTGTAGAAAATCATATAGGTAAGCTACAATTTTTACCTTAAAATTTGTTTTGCAAAAGGTTCATAGTTTCTGAGAAGTTTGCAAAAAACCGAATTTCGACCCCTTCCCCCCCCCTCCTGAAATTCAGCTCCGGTCCAAATCATGGGTACTTTTGAGGATTTGCTGAAGACATAAAAACAATAGTCTAAAGCAAAATCCATCTATGTCCGAATTTCTCAAAGTAAAATTCTAATTTTACTTTAGATTTTTTTTTTTTAAATAATACCTTTGATGTTTATTTTGGTTAGGTACATAAACATAAACATATTCTTATTCGAAATGAATTTTTCAATATCTTCCATGATTATTGACCATTATTTAAATATCAGAATAGCACCATCACATAATATAAAAACACTTCCCATTTGCAAAGTTCTTTGATTAGCTAAGCTTGTTTCCATAAACACACAAAAACAAGTCAGGCTACCTTTGTAAACATATGTATTTAACATTCAACCCCCAATTGCAATAAAACAGACAGACAAAAGTGCTGCTCCCCCTCTAGCCAAAACAAAAACAAACAAGAGTACTCAAGAAGCGGATTTCCTATTAGATACTCAGTAAGCCATCACCCATCCGTTAAAATCCCGGTCTTTGTGATAACGCGTCATATTTTGTTTGTACACACAGAACAAAGGCATTTCCCTTTTCCATCACGAATGCACAGAGGTAAATTGCTTTATATGAAACCCAAAAGATCATATATAAAGGACTCTTCTAACCCTTGTGGATGCTTGTTTGCTGAAAATATCCTTCCGTTGTCGTCACCATTTTCGTTGTTACCGCAACGCAGTCCATCTTCAAATTCAAAACTCCCTATAGGTATATAAGAAGCAGCTTTCTCCCCGTAGGTATATGTGTATGTATTATACATACATATGGTTTATCCCAACAGCAGTCTGTTCATCTGCAAATTTATTGCCAGAAATTATTAAAAAATTAATTCCATCCCAGTGCGCTACGCAAATACACGTGTTGATATCCTTTTGAATTCGGGCACTAGGCAAACAGTTTTCACCACTGCCTCGTCTGTCATACCTTTGTATGTGTTCATCAAAAGCCGGACAGGATTCCCGACCATCGTCACCATCATGGATCTGAATTCCAAGCAAAAAGTTATATAGTGAGAGTGCTATAGCATTAAGGTCAGGGCATCCTTTAGGGATGCTGCTATAACAGACTGGATGATAGAGGGTGCCAAGAGGTGACTTTCTGTCTAGCCATGAATGATTTATCCCATAAAATTAGGAATGTTATTCACTTCCCATAACACGCTTACATCATAACCTAACCATATGTGTAAAATCACCGCATGAGAAATCTTTTCAAGTAAAATAGGTATGGTGGTGGTGTAGATATAGGTACGCTTGTCCTTCGTCTTTACTATTGCCTTGGCTTTTTCGATTTAAATATGAAATTTTCCAGAAACTTATAGTTGTACGAAAGTGTATGTGGTCTTGAATCTAAGAGTGGAATTTTCAATGATTGACAAGAAGTGGATACTCATATAAGAATAAACTTTGATTTATGTAGGAGATGTGGATGCATGATTTCTGACACATCTGGACAAGAAACAACATCACAAATCTCTTACGACGAAACCCAAAGGTCAAATAAGGATTTCCTACATACAAATTATGCACCTTTACCAACAATAAAGTTAAACTCCTTATGTAGTTTGAAACAATTCATATAATGCTGATATGTAGTTATTTTTTTAATTTTCTTTATCCAATGAGGTGTATGAAACTATCGATCCACTTAGTCTTCATCATACTACCGATTGTGATTGTACACTTTATAGCCATTTCAGTATATTGTTTTGGAGTACCCTACAAGCAGTAATGGTTGAAGCGGTAAAGTCAAGTGGGAGAATTGTGGTTTTATTAAAAATCATTAGGTGTGTTTTATTGAGAATTCTTCTAGGGAAATCTAAGTAGAGTAAGAAATTTTCAATAAAACAATTCAGTATAACATCGACTATAAGGTTTTCGTTTTTAAAATTGGCACTACTTGTTTACCACGTGCTACTTATGTACCAACTTTCACAGATAAAACTTAGTACTATTGTGAATATTTTATCCCCAATAAGAATTACTAGGGATAAAATGAGAAGTAAGAGTTACTCGCTATAAAGTAATTGTTGTTACTTTATATAAAGTAAAATAATTTTAGCTGCAATGAAGTTCGGAAGTTTTACCAAATGGTAAAAGTCAAAAGAAACTCTTACGGTTCGCGTACAATGAAACCGAATCATTGGCCGATTTCAGCCAGGAACAACTCGGGTGATTACTTTGGACGCTCGTCTGCATAAATTACCGATATCGAACGAACTTTTATTTACAATACAAAATAAATATGGCGGGTTAGAATGCACTTTCACTTCCGTTCGGTGCCCGCTGATGGATATAGCCGAAAGGTGAACTAACAACGGACGTTGCATCCATCGGGTCCATGGGATGTATAGATATCGGAGTTACCTTCTCAGAAACTAGGAGCAAGAGAAAATATATGATCCAACCCCAATACGATCTATACGTCATGCACAGGCCTTAAAAGCCAGGGAAAATGTATTATGATGAAAAATGCTAAATATGCCTAGGATGAACACACCAATAATGTTGACGACCCTCCTCGCAAATGAAAAACGTGTGAACCTTTAACAGGCCGCGCAAAGCTGAACAGAGAACTGAGACTCTCGCCAGTTTCCAAGCTGATATAACAGCCCTCCAACAGATGCAATAGGTTGGGATGAGTCTGAGAGTTACAAAAAATTGTAATTTCTATTATGGGAAATGCTTACTCGATGGGAGATCACTCTTAATTGTTTGGGTGGGTTTTTGCTGTCAGAGAAAGAATAAGGTCTCGAGCTTTCGCGAGATCAGCGTGAGAGTGAGAACCAAATTCCACCACCTAAGCCTCATAAAGCGCCCATGTCCCTACAGAAGAGAAAGACACCGATACCAAAGAAAGATTCTACGAGCTCCCCGCTAAAACCTATACGAGCAGAGTTCCAAACAAAACATTAAAATCGTCTTGGGAGACTTAAACGTCAAAATTGGGAGAGAGGACATTTTGGGTGACGATCGGAAAACAAATCCTGCACGAAACCACCTCGATAACGGACTCTGGCTCATCGATTTTGTATAGCGGAAAAAACATCGCACATGGCGATCTCCAGATGGTCGAACCTGCAACCAAATCGACCGCAACATGGTCGATTTGGTTGCAGGTTTGACGGAAGACACTTCTCTAGCATTCTG
Organism: Baccha elongata; assembly: GCA_951217065.1. Lineage (NCBI taxonomy): Eukaryota > Metazoa > Arthropoda > Insecta > Diptera > Syrphidae > Baccha > Baccha elongata. Next base: position 48,505,475 of record OX578272.1, on the reverse strand, counting down.
AATGTCTCCGTACTTTCCAAACAGAGGCAGGGATATTTTAAAGATGGATGAAGATGCTTAATTCTCCATCATACCACATATGTACAAAAACTAATTTGGCGTTAAATTTTATTCCTCGGTGTATTGATGTTGTGAATTGTGCAATCACAATCTGACAGTTTGTTGCCTGATGTTGTTGGATTGGACGAAAACAACTATAAATATGGCCTTGTGAGATTTATAAAAGTACTTTTTACATATTTTTTGTTGCATAATCAATGTAATTGCCATATAGCAACTATTGCACCTACGACTTGCTGTTAAAGCATCAATACAAGAGCAAGTAAGGGCCATCCAGCACTTTAAGTTATATATTTTAAAATAATGTACCTATTCTTAAAAGTTGAAAGTAAAACACTTTCGGCACCAATAAGAAGAAGAAAAAGCAAAAATATAGTATCCCAAAGGTCACATTATATTTCTTCCCATAAAAGAAAGTAAACATGAGCTTTACTTATATTATATAAAAAAATAAACAGCGGTAACCGGGTAAAGCAGAAAGGTAAGATAAATCTTTTCAAATGAAGGTGCGAAGGATTTCAGGTTAAAAATGTGGCAACATAACCATTCAAATAAATAAAAATCTAACCGAATAGCCAACACTCGTTTGGAAAAAAAACCCATAAAACTGGAGGCGAACAACAAAGTAATTTATTATTCCAGTTTACATGTTTTTGTGTGTTTTGAAATTTGTCGAAAGTGCCAAATAATGGTAATACAATAAAAAATAAACTTTTTTCATAAATGGTTAGTATATTGTCATAAATTACAGAATTAAATCCACAAATCGAACATGATATATTTTCTTAAAGTTTTAAGTATTCTATACATTATGTAAGGTATATCGATATCGAGTTAAATATCGGATTAAGGTTTCGATAACTCCTAAATAGTGAAAAAGTGTTGAATGATAGATAAATAAAGAGGAACCGAATTACTGACATTTAATAGAAGCAAAGTCTTATTATAGCAAGTATTAATTGACTCTATTCCAAAACGTATAATCTTTTACGAGCATTTTTTTGACTTAATTGAATAAATTAATACTACCGGTGAGATGTATGAATGACGTCGCCAAATGAACGAAATCTACCATCAACATATTGATGTTGAAGGTGGTTTTTATTAATGCGACATCTTCCAACTATGGAAAATAATTAATTTACATTATGGCGACATTAATATTCGGTATAAGCTTTTTTGACTATATAGGTATTGCAACCAACATAACAAAATTATGTTAATTAAATTCTAGATTATGCACCTACTCATAAACATCTAAAAAGATATGATTTATTACAAAGCTACTGAATAAATAATATCTAAGCTAAAGGTACGAAATAAATTGGTTTACAGACAATAGCGCAAATTTTTTGTAGACTTAGCATAATGATAACGTATAAATATGTAATTAATTGGATTTGATAATTTTACATCCTACTGCTAGCTATGCAAATGCAATACTGTTTAGCTAGCATCATGCTAAAATCTCTCAAAGAGAATGATATTGATAATGCATTTTATTAAACGAATAAACTAACACACAGCGTATTAATTCAACACAAACTTCGCTGGATGAACAAACATTTATTCTGCGCGCTGCAAGATATGCCAAGATTTACTGATAGCGTAGGAAATAAAAGCATCGCTCCATACAAAATTCTAACTAATTTAAACATGACATTACGATGATGGAGAAGACGAAGAAAGTGGGTCCAGAAATTATGTCTGTTTGTCTGTTTATAGGTCTGTCAGTCTGGTTGTTTCAGTAACTATAACTACAGTCTAAACGGCTGAAGGGATTTGCTTCAAATTTGGTTATAGGGATTGTAGACCATTCCTTAGAGGGGATATTGCATTTTTTTAGCTCAAAAAATAACGGTACCTTTTTCACAACCGTTATATGGCTATAAAGGTTTTGAAAGGTTTTGGAAAAGCTTAATTTTTTCGAAAACGGCTCCAACGAATTTCTTCAAAATAATTACGATGGTTTTTATCTGATTGTCTTTTGTTCACTTGCAAAAAAAAAATGTTGCAAGCTTATTAACGGTACCTCATATAGAACCGTTATTTTCTTCTTGAGCTATCTCGTGAACGGGTTAATCGATTTTTATTTTAAATTTTTGTTAAGAAAGACCTAGATGACTTGATAAAACTTCGATACCGAAATTTTGCAAAAATGCTTACTTTTAGTTTTAATTATTTTTTTAATTTATTTTTTTGTAAATTTACTATTTGGAAAATGGTTTTACTAAAAAAAAATATTTTGTACATAAAATGCAAGCTGTTTAGCACTTTAAATTGTTAAATTGGCGTTTTTAAACTCGTAATTTTTTTTTTATAAAATTTATTTAGTAATCATCGATTTATTTAAAAACCGCTTTAACGATCTTGGAATTATTTTTTTGATAAACTTGCATTCAGGCAACAAAATTTTCTGCATGCTTCGAATTTCGTTTGATTCCTAAAAAGTAGTTTTAGCACTTTTAAAATCACTTCATATGATTTTATTCGTATTTTTCACTAAAAAAAATAAATATTAAATTTCTTTTTATTAGGTAAATTTATTTTTATTTTTATTGATGTGGTAACTTGCTACATGAACAAGTTGATGCTAGTCCTAGTCGTACCTAGTCGTGCACCACAAGAGCAAGTTCGTGCGACCCAGTCATGCACTTTATTTTTTGTATTTTTGATTTTTCCTAATTTTTTTGGTATTTTGAAATGGCTATATATATTTTGATGTAAGTAATCAAGAAACATGTTTGATACACCAAATTATTAAAAATTGGTTGCTGTAAAATAACAAAATTTGGTATTAAATAAGTTTATAGAAAAAGTTTATAAAAAATGCTGAAAAAGTATTTTTTTTTAATGGAAATGGAGGTTGGTTTAAATACATAGTTACTTAGGTTTTCCTGTTTTTTGAATTACACACAAAAATTAAGAACCAAAAAACTTAAAACAGAAGCTTCAAAAAGTGCTCAAATTAACTATACCAAATAAAATTGTTTATAAGACAGCGAAAAATAAATGTGTTTAGTTATGTTAATTTTCCCTTAAAAACTTTTTGTTTTAAAAAATAATTTTTTTAATTATTTTTTTCAAATTTGGCTCAAAGTTTTTTCTTATTTAACGACATTATGCGAATAAACATTTAAGCTGGCCTAAGAATAATTTAATTCTGCGTCAAAAAAAATTATTTCAGGTTTATTCCGTTTAACACAAATTTTTTAATTTTCCCTTTGCGATGCGTTTAACTCGGAAACGGCTGAGAATTGGAAAAACCCGACTATAACCAAACTGTAGGAAATTTGATGGTCTTTAATTAAGTCTCAGAGAATTTTTCCCTACAACAGTCCATTTCTGTGCTATAAACGTAAACCTCAAAAAGGGGAACACCTCCCCCTGTTCCGGCTCACCTTCTAGACGTCAGGACTTTTAGGATGTTCACTACTGAAGCAGCCTGAACAATATTCCGAAGGAATGGATTAGGTCCCTGCTCATGCACTCTATAGTGCTAAAAGTCAGTGTTTTCAATTAGTATATAGATATACTATTAGGAATTTTTCACAGTCGGTATTTCGTCTGCCGGAATTTTGTAGTTTTTGTCGCTGAGCATAGTCGGAATTTTATATTTATAGTATGTAGGTACTTACTTAACAAAGAAATAAAATAAATAATGATACAAGTTCTATATACTAATATGAAAAATAGTTTAAAAAGTTTATTTTTTATATTAAGAATTTTCAACCAAGTAGAAGAAGAATGATTGCAACCGTGATCTTACTGGTATAGTTCACATTAGCTTTTTGTCAAAAAAGTTATGTAAGGTGAGCTAGAAAAATCTTTAAATTGCGTAATGACAATGTGCTTTTTGCTGGACGTCATCTGACGAGCCCACAAAGCTAGCACCGGACGAAACGCAATGTTTTCTTGGACTATATGCCGCTAAACGTTTAATGTAGCTCTGACGTATAATGTAAATTCATTATACAGCCTGGAGAAGAGGACGTCATTCAACTTGTTCATGAAGAACAACATACCGGACATCGCCCTTATCAGTGAGACGAACGTGACAAAGCGTAATAATATCAACATCGCGGGATATAAAACCTACCGACAAGATAAAACCGAAGAACGAAGAAGAGGAACGGCAATTTACGTCAAAGGAAAATTCTCTCCCAACACAAGCGAGGTCATTATAAAAGGACTGAAAACCAGCGAAGCCACAGCCATCCAGATGACCCTAGGTAGAGATGAAACCCTTACAGTCATCAGCGTCTACTTTCAATGCGCATCCACTGCAAGGAACATCAAAAGTGACCTGAATATCCTTAACGGGATTCTAAAGCGAGGCACCTACGGAATCATTGGCGGTGATTTCAATGCAAGACATCACCTATGGTTGGACACGGTAACAAATTGCGAAGGCAGAGCTATTATTGACTGGATGGAACAAAACAGTGAAGAACATTCACTGGTGGTTATATCACAACCTAAACCAACCTTTCCCAGAACACCATCGACGCTGGACTTCTTCCTGGCCTCATCCAACCTGGTACATATTCTTCCAGAGTTAAGAAATTACAGCTGCTCAATAGTACATAGTGACTCGGACCATGAAGCCGTCCAACTGTCAATTAACCTTGACCAACCTATAGCTCTAGCAATAGAAGTACCTGAGAACTATATAAATTACAGACGGCTAAATATTGAAAGACTTCAGAGGGACATTGAAGAAAATATAACTCTCCCACCTTCAAACAGGAATCTGCTGGATAGTCAAATCGACGCAGCTATAGATAACTTGGAAAATGCTGTATCTGGTGCACTGGACAATCAAAAGCGGCCTAGAACATCAAGGGATAGGTACATACACCTTCCTCAGTACGTGCAGAATCTCTATGCTCACAGACAGCGACTGAGGAAACGGCTACAAAGGATTCATCAAAGTGAACTCAACACAACAAGCAGCAACTACCGAACAGTTTTGTGTGAACTTCAGCAGGTAAACATCATGTTCCGGAACTGCATTAAACACCAAAATAACATCCAGTACCAGAAGAGACTGCAAGCAATCAAGCCAGGGCCTAATGCCTTCAAAAACATCAACAGGATTATTGGGAAACAGCCACATATTCCGGAAACAATCATCTGCAATGATAACAGTGAAGCAACCTCAACCCAGGACAAAACGGAAGCGTTTGCTAATTACTTCGAAGAAAACTTCAATCCAAACCCACCCGACGACCCGGTGTTTCTACGTGAAGTTGAGTCATCCATTCACCGGACTCTACTGCCGAATCCAGAAGTTATCCATTTCAGTGAAACCAATTCAGCAAGTAATCCGATCGAGAGTCCACACCTGTGCTGTCTGGAGGAGGTTGCTGAGATCATCGGTAATTCTAAACCAAAGAAATCAGCTGGACCAGATGGAGTCTCCAACTTTGTGCTGAAAAGGCTACCAAATGCAGCAATGATCCTCCTCACAATCATTCTCAACAACTGTGTCAACAACTGTTACTTCCCCCAGAGGTGGAAAACAGCTAAGATCGTGGCAATTCCGAAGAAAGGTGCATCCAACCAAGTGTCCAACTACAGGCCGATATCGCTTCTCAATAGCATCAGCAAAATTTTGGAAGAAAGTTATTCTCCGGAGACTTAAAAGATTTTGCAGTGAACACTCAATCGTCCCCGATATGCAGTTTGGATTTCGAGAAAAACACTCAACGCTGCATCCGCTGTTAAAGTTTCAACACGATATCACCACAGCCCTCAACAAGAATCAAGTCACCGTCGGGTGCTTTCTGGATGTCGAGAAAGCATTTGACAAGAAGTGGGGGATTCGGATCAATGCCACAAAATCGGAACTTATATGCTTCAGAAGACCTTCAATGAGAAGAGCCAGCTGCACAGTAGCCAATAAAAGAAAACTGGTTCTGAAACTTCCTGACGGATCAACCATACCAGTCAAACCGAGTGTAAAATACTTGGGGATCCATTTCAATGATCTGCTCAGGTTCAACCCGCACTCAAGGAATGTCCTCAAGAAAGCCAGCTGGGCCTTCCATCGTCTGCACCCATTAATGAAAAAAAGAACCGGACTAAGCCAAGAGACGAAGATGCTTCTATACAAGCAACTTCTGCGACCCATCATCAGCTACTCGTTTCCAGCCTGGTTTACAATTTCGAAGACAGCCATGAGTGAACTCCAAGTATTTGAAAGGAAGATTTTAAGAATATGCACTGGACTTTTCTTTGACCAGCAGAGACAGAGGCACTACAGGAACGAACTCCTATATAAAGAAGCAAAAATAATTCCGCTGGACAAATATCTAGTGATGTCGACAAAGAAGCTAGTTGGTAACATAATCAACCACCCGAATCAGCTAATGAGAAAGATTGCCATCGAACATCGACATCCTGAGCCAAGGTATCTCAGCGTTATGGAAACCATGGACGAGAACCTTTTTACGGACAACGACAACGAGAACGCAATCTCGTTCTACGCTGACACAAGGTCGGTGCACTACCGCGGCTAAGCGCCGTACCCCCCCCCCCCCCAACACCTAAATCAAAATGACAACCGGGAAGGAACACCCTGAGGACGATTAAGTCAACCGACTTCTTAAATCAAATTTATTTATCACTAGTATATGTATTATGTATTTTGTTAAACTTAAGTCAGTGTTTAAGGTTAGGCCCCTTATGTGCCAACAATAATGTAAAAAAAAAAACATCATAGTATCGTAAGTAGATGTAAGCCAAATTGTATATATAATGTTCAATAAAAATTAAATTGAATAATTGAATTGACGTTTAATGTAGGTACTTACTTCCATAATGGTCGAATAGATATTACCTGTCATTCGCAAAGGTGCACTCGTAAATTTTAAGAGCTACGGGACCCTCTTAAACGCGCCAGCTCTTTCATTTAAGGTGTAAGATTTAACAACTGTAATTCAACTTAACGAAGACGAATCCATCGTTGGTAGATGACTTTCCCCGTCTTCCCTAAGTCCTAAAAATATTTAAATAACTTTGGATTCAAAATTCATGATGCTTTCTATTGTATATTAATCTAATACATAATTACGATGTCGCTACTTCTGTGCTTTAATTTCTTCTTTCAAGAATCTTAATTCAAGTATATCTATACTTTTAGTTATGTATATGTATAATACACATTATATTTTTCAAATTTCCCTCTGTCTAAATTTACTTGAATTTGTTTCCCTTACAAAAAATGTCAATAAATTAAATTCAAATTTATACATTCTTTAATTTAGATTAAAAATAAAGTACCGATACACTGCCGGGCAAATAAAAGAAAAAAAATAATACCTACCCTTCAAAATTGCGGCTGACATTATCTTCTTCAACTGACAAACCCAACTTGACAGTTGTCTGTCCTTTTATTTTATATTTCATCGAAACGTACAAACCCATGAATATCTCATTTTTTTTTTGTGTTATTGAAAAATGACCTATGATCACTTAATTCCCCTTGCCTGAAGGAAAACGTGTAGAAAATCCAACCCCGAAAGCTATTTTATGCTATGAAAAAGTGAATATATCTCTCTTCAGATGGCAATGGACTGAGTAGACGAATCCGTCAGGTTGTCTTATCAAATCAATTTATAAAAGAAAAGCAAAAAACGTTAAAAAAAAAAAATAACTTGAGTCAACAAAAAACCCCAAAACTGACAGAATTTGGAAAATAATGAGGACTGCCACCCTGCGGAGTGCCTGAGATACGAACCGAACAGGGTGGATAAAGAAAATAGGTTTGTTTCACGACTACCCAGATTAGAGTGTACAAACAAAGGTGGGTTGGTTTGGGCTCTTATTCATAGATACACATCACTTTGAATCCTTAGATAACTTCATATTTAGGAGGCTGTGGTTTTTTTCTATATACACTCAGATTTTGGGATACAAGTGAATTTGGCCAGGAAATGCCGATGGCTGCTCCGATTTATCATTTTAATTTCAGACTAAGAATAATGTTTGTCGTAAGTCATTAAATTCCTATGGGAATTCGCCATAGAAAAAAAATGTTAGGCTTTGTTTAAGGGGGTTGGAAGGTGGTCTTAGTAAAAAGAAGAATCTTTCGAAAGTCTCATACTGATGGAAATAAATATTTCTGAGATGGACAACGATGACAATATAATTGAAATTACATGGATCATTGGGTATCGATAAATCGATTGCTGGTTAGGTTTTTTATACATCGTAACATCGCAGTATAAGATATAAATAATAATTTTTATTACCATTTAGCAAAATATGTGAAATAAAAAAGGATACGGCGCCGCAACGGGAAAAATGTTTAAGACTACTAACTACTACAAATCAATGATTGTTATTTTAGTAAGGTATAGCTTTATAAAAACTATCAATGATATGGGGAACAATGATGTTTGCAGAAACAATACAATTGATGTCAATTAGATTTCCATTCACCAATATGATAAGTGCAGTCTTTTACCAATAAAAGTATGACTGACAAGAATTTAAAGTATCTATACCAATATATATGAAACAGACCGATGAAAGGTGTAGATATTAGTGTTGGTGCCTGAATCACTTCAGAAAATGTTAAACTTCTTCCGGTTTATAAGAAACTTGCTTAAGTTTTATAAGACAACTATAGAAGAACAAGCGTCTTGGGTCTACCACCTTGAGGTCCTGACGTGGATATACATCAACAGCTTATGCAGTAAAGGCAATGCTGATATCACAAACAAGCTGCAATAAAGGTGATACAATAATTAAATTCAATTGTTCCACATCTCTTTCTCGTACAACTGAACTTGTTTAAAGTTATTGTTTTGTTAATAGATACAAACTTGTTTTTGTGTGCGGTATCGTTGGTAGATAATATTTTGTGGTTTTGTTTTATGCAGGCATCAGTTAAACTAAAAAAATGTTAAGAAAAACTTAAGAATAAAAATACAGGGCGCGACTGGTACCACAAACTTGTTCTTATAGCAAAAAGTCTGGCTTAAAAAAAAACAAAAAATGAACGAAAAAATCATATGAAATCTTATTTTTAAGTGATAAGTTGTATTTAATAAAACAAGATAAATTGCACCATGGCAAAAGAGCCAAAAAGTAATCGACCAAAACACAAAATTTTCAATTCGGCAATTTTATATAAAAGATCGATCAATAAATCTGAAATTGTATAAAATTGCCCAAAAACCATAAAATCTCATACTGCTTAAACAGATGTTATGTCAGAATTTATAATTATAACCCTGGTGCATAATTGCGTTATAATCATCCTTATTTATTAGAATTCTCTACTATCCATCTGCACGAGTGAATAGCTATTAAGCTTATTCTATGATGAAAAAATGCTTCTTTATAAAAATTTCCATAGGCAATTTTAGTTACAATGCGGTTGCAAACAAAAAAGTACCAAAACAGGACAATTATTATCATTTACAGTTGCTTCCAAGTTATTCATACGCCAATAAAAGCACATATTTTACTTTTTTATATGATTTAGATGCAGTTTTTTTGAAGGTTTGCTTAGTAGTATTATTTTATTCAATAAACTTATTTAAAAAAAACATCGTAATCTTTGAAAAAGCGTAAAATATGTGACTTGTGTGTTGTTCGTTCAATTTCGGGAGCAACTGTAGATGTCATAAATCCATGACAAAACGAACCATATTTGTTTTTTTTTTATTGAGTTGCATGCATAAGTTGTTGCATATTTATATTTTGTTATTGCGTGCTTGAAAGAATTGTTAAATAAAAACTAAAAAAAATTGATTTTGTGTTGATATTTATTGTATTCCTCAACGTGACATTTCGATAAATCATGCCTATTTTCGGCACTATTCAACCCCCCAACACGTTATAGCTTATTATGCCACTATTACACGACCAAAAGTTTTATAAAAAAGGATTTAGCTAACCGAGGCATAATATGACTGAATATGTATACTAAAATATCTAACAAAACTATGTGCGGATGTGCGGTTGTGTGTACCCCGCGATCTACAGCCTGAACAGTTGGAAGAATTTTCTTCAAATTTCAATTGTTTTCTTCAAATTTTAATAAAATAAAAAAAAACTGATTATTAAAAAAGAACGGTACAATCTACGATGTCGTGCTATACCTTTTTGAAAAGTCAGAAATCTATTCCTGTATATTCTTTTTCAATATAGTTGTTCAAGGAAATAGTTTATAAGAAATTAATTTTAAAACTCAAAATTTTAAGAAAAAAAATAATTTTATTCAAAATTTTATGTAATTAAGTATAACTTTTGTTTCCAAAATTAAATGCTTTTATTAGCTTATAGCTAAACGGTTGGACCGATATCCTTTAAACTCGGTATATAGGATTTTTAGGGTGACAATCAGGTTTTTTTTTTTAATTTTCGTTCTAGGCCTAAAATGACGTCATATAACTGCCATATAACTGTTATAAAAAAACTAGTTTATCTCAAAAACGGCTCTAACGATTTTGATGAAATTCGACATACAGACTGACAGACTGACAGACTGACAGACTGACAGACTGACAGACTGACAGACTGACAGACTGACAGACTGACAGACTGACAGACTGACAGACTGACAGACTGACAGACTGACAGACTGACAGACTGACAGACTGACAGACTGACAGACTGACAGACTGACAGACTGACAGACTGACAGACTGACAGACTGACAGACTGACAGACTGACAGACTGACAGACTGACAGACTGACAGACTGACAGACTGACAGACTGACAGACTGACAGACTGACAGACTGACAGACTGACAGACTGACAGACTGACAGACTGACAGACTGACAGACTGACAGACTGACAGACTGACAGACTGACAGACTGACAGACTGACAGACTGACAGACTGACAGACTGACAGACTGACAGACTGACAGACTGACAGACTGACAGACTGACAGACTGACAGACTGACAGACTGACAGACTGACAGACTGACAGACTGACAGACTGACAGACTGACAGACTGACAGACTGACAGACTGACAGACTGACAGACTGACAGACTGACAGACTGACAGACTGACAGACTGACAGACTGACAGACTGACAGACTGACATTCTGACAGACTGACAGACTGCTAGACTGATAGACTGACAGACTGACAGACTGACAGACTGACAGACTGACAGACTGACAGACTGACAGACTGACAGACTGACAGACTGACAGACTGACAGACTGACATTCTGACAGACTGACAGACTGCTAGACTGATAGACTGACAGACTGACAGACTGACATACTGACATACTGATAGACTGATAGACTGATAGACTGATAGACTGATAGACTGATAGACTGATAGACTGATAGACTGATAGACTGATAGACTGATAGACTGATAGACTGATAGACTGATAGACTGATAGACTGATAGACTGACAGACTGACAGAATTGCCAGACCCACATTTTCTGACTTCGCTATCATCATAATGACATGTTTGATTGTTACTTAAAAATTTTTTTTTTACGAATTCATAACCTGCCTTATATGTACTTCCTATAATCGCAAGTAAAAATATAATTTTATAATGCAAATTTTAGTAAAAATTCAATTAAAAAGAATGTGTTTTTTTAATTCGATAATTTATTTAAAAAAAAACCATTTATTAAAACAACTTAAAAAAAACGATTAATTATAGGGTGATTGGTATGAAGTGCATCAAAAAGGTTTGAGCGTGTAGGTGGAGTTAAGAAAAGAAAAAAATCGTACGGGAGGGGGGGTCTATTTCCCCCCCTTTAGGCGGGAGGGGCAATTTCCTAAAACATTGACGCTCAAGCTTTTTGGTACATCTTATACCAATCACCCTGTAGAATGGTGTTTATATAAGCTTTCATAAAAGGTATACCACATTACCGTATGTACTATCGTTGATTTTTGATAAAATGTTTTGCATTTCAAGTCAATTTTGCCCCTAAATTGACATTTGATCATATTTTCTTGAAGGAAATTTGATTATCTACAACTTTTACATTCACAACTTTGTGCTAAGCAAATGTTAAAAAAAAGTCTTAACAAGAAGTTTGGCAAAAAAACATAGAGAAAATACCTTTTAACCACACCCCCAGGCCCCGCGGCACTCCGATCACAGGGGAATATTTATTGCGAGTACACATTCCCGAGAAAAATTTGGAAATACACAAATTTTTTGGTTTATTTGTCCTTTTCAGGCTTAATTTGACTGGGCTACACCCTCTAATAGATTGTTTGTTCAAATTAAAACTTTTAGGAAAATTTTTCTTTTTTCAGAAATTTTTTCTTTGCGATGCATGTAGCTCGGAAACGGTTCGGAAATGAAATGAAGATATAAGCAACAAAAAATATAAAACTGTATGGTCTTTAATATAAAAATGGATATTTTTTCCTAAAATTTACCCTCTCCCTCTCCTAAGCGTAAATCGTAAAAAACGAAACTTCGAATCGAACCCTCCCTCCTGCGGCTCACTTCCCAGATGTCAGGACATTTAGTATGTTCAGCCTGAACAATACTCCGAAGGAATGGATTAGGTCCCTGCTCACGCACTCTACAACTCCTTCATTTACTGGACCAATATTAGCTTTTATTTTCATTATAGATTTATCTTAGGTAAGTCTACGTGCGACTTAATTAATAAAGCAACATTATTGTTCATTGTCTAGATATTTTCAAAGATGTCACATTCAAGAACAATATCATCAGCATAATTGAATCGCAGCTTAAGGTTATTTTCATACATATGGATAGGTATAATAAATACCTATAATTTGAAAAGTTTAAAATTCTTGCAATTAAGTTCCAAGTCAATGATCTCATCGAGTAGGTACAATGAAACAAGAGTTCCTATATTATCAACCTTACATGCCCTTCAATCAATATTTCTTAATAAGATTCATTTCCCCTGACTTCACCACATTTTCAATTAAATTTCATTCTTAATGCTTATATGCTTTTAACTTAAACCCACAAAATAGGTAACTGCATTTTACAATATCAGCACTCACATAACTGTCAATCATCGACATCAATATTTTAATAGTTGTGTTTACTTCGTTACAACACATTATCATATTAATTTCAGTGTAAAGCAAATTTTCCATTAGGTAAACAAACATAGCATTAATGGTGTCACCATAAGCCCAACAATAATGATAAATTCATGAGATAACTTTTAATTCCCTGTTAATCTCTAACATGCTTCCGTATATAGAGAGAGCTCTAGTAGCTCTTCCCTGTTGAGTTGGAGATAACATCCTTTGCCTTCTATACCTTTACCATCAGTTCTCACTCGAAGGCAAAGAAACTTATAGTCGAAGGCATGGTATTCTGTTCAGTAATACACACAAGCACAACGTTAACGTTTAACTCTTTTGGGAAGTCCTTGCACTACATAACGAGCATGTATACCAAACGGGACCCACTCCTCTCCGTATATCCGTATATGTGAGTTTTCCTCCTGCTAAAAGGTACACATAAATAAATTTAACAGATTTTCTATCTCCTCCCGGTGGACCGGGCGGATTTTATTTACAAAACAAGAAGAAAGTTCCGGTCTAGCGAATAAGCAATCCGAGGATACTTTGCACCATCATCGCATAAGCCCAGAAGAGTATTGGATGTTCTTTTCCACCCACTCACTGGCAGCATCACCTCTTGCTCTGCGGTTCAAATCAATGTTTGGAAATGGCGGCGCTGTTGATTCCATTAGTTTATGTTGTTGTTTCTGTTGCCACATCTAGTCTGTTGTCGAACTGAGTAGATTTGATCGCATTTCCTCTTCACACCGACCACACTAGCAAGATATATAGCTCGCTGTTGAGAAAAACATCTCTTTTTATTTTTTTCTCGTCACGTCATCAGACAAAAGTTTGCGGATTTTTACAACGTCCTTAATAACGCTTTTGGGCAAACATTTCCTTGCCGAAGCCCTAAAAGGGTTTTCACTTTCAACTCATCCGTCGTCGTATTCGTGCACTTTGGGCCAATTTGGAAGTCGAGCAGCACAATATATGTATGAAATGAAGGTATGTACAAAAAAAGAGAAAAAAGGAAAAGAGGCTGTGTGCACATCAGGCCAAAAAGAAAACTCATCATTCCAATACGGTATCTCGCCTGTATAGCCTTTAAGCGTCCCGCTGCCGTCGCCGACGCCCGCCGTCTGTCTGGGTGTGTTCCATCAATTACGTGACTCCCATACCTGGGTGGCAGGGATTCATTTTCAATTCCCGAGCCGGCAATCCGCAAGGCGAACTTTTCTGATAAAATTTCCCAGACTACATGACGTGCATTTGTTAGAAGAATTTTTTTAAGAGCATTCCGTTCGATTGAACAAGATTCTTAGCAAAAGTAACGTTTCTTTCTGTTGCTGTTTGCGGTGCGTGGAAGAGCATGGAGGAGCTGTGCCGCAGTACGGAAACTTTATAGTATGTAGAGATGTTGGTACAATGTATACCATATATACCTACTCGAAAGAATGGAAGAAGATTCCTTTTCAGTTCTGTTATTGTATGAGGACTGAGAAGGAAATACCCGACTTTATTCGCTATCATTATACGATGGATGATAATTCAATTTGGCTGGACCTTTTTGGGAAATTCTTTCACACAAAGGCGTTGAAGCTGTGTGTGGAATTAAACCAACAGTCGTCGCGCTGCAGCCGGAAAATGACATTGGATGAAATTGCTAATCCAATGCTTTAATGGTTCATAACAATGGACTTAAATTGAGATGACAAGCATTTAGCTTATAGCGTTGGGGGTTGTCATCGTTGTTTAATATGGGATTTCAAATAAATATTAAATAAATTATAAGATATACATATGTATCTGTACCAATACAGAAAGTATAAATGATATGTTTTATGGAAATTTCAGATCCTGATTATAACAATATTGATGTTGCCAGAGTGATTCGATGTCGAGGATGTGTAAGTAAAAGAGTAGCAATAGGGTCTTAGAAGTCCATGATCCTTTTTGGACGCTCACTTTTAAAAATGATAACTTAAGTGCTATCGAAAATATCAATTTTTTGGGTTATCATCAATCATTCAAAATTTATTCTGGCTTTTGTTGGTCTACAAAATTAAGGCTCCGTGAAATAAACCCTCAAAAAAAGTTATGAACTAATTCCACAAAAACACATGGAAGAATTGGATATATTTCATATGATAGAACTTCCCAATTTCATACAAATTTTTGGGGGGAAATTTAATTCCTTTTTTTTGTGGGTTATTTCTTGGGGAGTTAGTTCACGGAAAATTGCAATTTTCTCAAAAAACAACCCGTTGGGAAAAAATTTACTTTTCTCCAACGATTTTCTTAAAATTATTGAAAATACCTCTACAAAAACTTTCTATCAAAGCAGACAAGTACCTAGACAACTTTGTTATTGTTTCTGAGTTTTCTCGTGAACGCGTGAATCGATTTAAATGCAACATTTTTTTTTTTGAACGGCAAAACAATATTTAACTATTCATAGGAAAACAGATGATATTATTTTTGTTTGTTTAACTTTATATGCAAACTATTTACCACTTAAATTTTTTTTTACTTCAATACTTTATAATAACATATTTAAACAAAATCTTTTTAAAAA
The DNA here is from genome assembly GCA_951217065.1 of Baccha elongata. NCBI lineage: Eukaryota > Metazoa > Arthropoda > Insecta > Diptera > Syrphidae > Baccha > Baccha elongata. The sequence goes on along the minus strand of OX578272.1, from coordinate 48,489,820 downwards.
AGCCCCTAAAAATGATTTCATTTTATTTAATTTTTTGTACATTTTTTTAACTGAATGTTTTTTTTTATTTGAGACTGAGACTATTTTGTGAGACACATATTTAGCATACCAAATTGAGATTTATCTCATTGTATATGCTCAATCTCATTATCTGCTGTAGCTCTTTTCGAAAGCTTCAGTCTCGTGAGATAGAGATAGATTTTTTCACATTTCACCCTTTATATAAGAAGGCCTTGATAGCTGAATTATAATGACTTACTAAATTTTTCAATTTTATTTTTGAATTTCATATTTTTTTTTTAAAAACTAGTTAAGAATTTGTTTTGAAATTTTTGTATTTAAGTATAAATACTTTAGTTAATAAAATTTGAATTTCTCAATTTATATTGCAATATGTATATTAAAATTAATGGCGTACCTACTATAATTTTCTGGAAAAACTCTGGGTTGTAAGAAATGAATTTTATTTAGTTTTCAAATTTATTTTTTTTTTGTTGCGGCGTGGGTGGTGAGAAAAATAGTAAGATTTTTTTTTGTCAAAATTTTAAGTTGGAGAATTTTTTGGGGTTTACAAAAAGTAAAAATCTAATGGGCCGGTTATAGCGATCAGGACAATGAATCAAGAAACATTTTAGCTATGTCTGTTTTAAAACAAAAATCTTACACTTATCGATTACAATTTTTCAATTTATTAAATTTAATTTTTCGCATCAGGCATCAGCTAACTGCCTTTTAAAAAAAAATAAACAAATCATACCTAACCTACCATTTATTTGAGTTCAATTTGTACTTGTTTCACTGACAGATTGCTGTCAGGAAAAATATTTTGTGTTAATTTCAATCAGGAAAACAGCCTGTCCACTGACACATTTTTCCTGATCGCTATAAACGCACATCGAAAAAATTCCTGTTCTCATTTGTTTTAATTTTTCCTGATGGTTTTTCGTGATCGCTATAAATAATTTTAAATGTAATTTTATTTGACTGGTAATCTCTAATATTTATTTATTTACCACTGCGAATGTTTGATTTTCTGTAGTATCGCTGTTCCACTAATGAGTTCCTCAAAAAGTGGATAGTAAATTATTTAACCATCACTTGCGTTTGGACAATGAAACAGAACAAAATTTAAATTACCTTCAAGTGCTGGTTAGCGGTACCCAATATTGTCTGACAATGTCATTGTCAGCTCATTGTCAGACGACTACCTGAAAATTAAAAAAAAAACGCAGTTTATATTTCTAAGATCTCCGAGATCTACGTATGCTCAAAAATATATACACAATTTCTCAGTGAAATTTTACACTACTGCTGTCATAAAACTGAGTCTGAAAAAATTTGGATTCGCTTGCTCAGGTGAGCGCTCAGAAATATAAACTCGCCTATTGATAGCTTTCTGACAATTAATAAGTAATTTACCTAGTTCATATGCGTCTTTGAAACCAGGTTGAGCCTAGGTTCAACCCTTTGTAAACGGGGATGAGTTGGAACGAAATGGAAATATTTTTTTCCAAAATTAAAACTTGAAATTTGTTGCTACTTCAGGGCGACTCCAGAGCTCAACGAACACAACTTATAAAAGACGTACATAGGTACCTACGAACAGTTTTGTTTTGTTATGTAGGTACCTAACCTAGGTATAAAATATACCTAGAAGATAAAAGTGGTTTTGTTATAAATAATTTCATCAGTAAACAACAACACAGTCTTTTTTTTAATAATTGCTTAGTCATACTAAAAATGTTTGTTCCGTCACAAAAAAGCAGCCCGTTGAAGTTGCCCAAATGGTTTTTGTTAAATATTGCCTAGAAATTTATTTTAAATATACCTAATCGTTTGCTTCTAGGGTTGAATAAAATACTTAAAACACACACCTAATCAACTATGTAGATCGCAACCGTTACCCACTGTAAGCGATCATCGCGTCTCGTCTTCTCATCTAATTACCACCCTTTGCGTATATATGCCCCGAGTGCGAGTGGCAGGATGAGCATTGTGTCATTGCATAATGATCTCGAAAAATGACAGATCACTGTTTGTGTTTCCTGGGAAGGCAGTGATAATGATCTGTAGTGTTTTGTCTCTATGCAACGTGCTGGTGTGACTACAAATTACCCAAGCAAGACGTTCAGGCTGCTCCCCTCATGCTCGTATGATGTAACTTCAGATACTAAGTACACTATACATAAAAACGAGTCAGACTGATACGATAACATTGGGACCTACTTTCGAGTGCTGTGTTTATTATTCTTTTTTCATAGTTGAAGTTCGTTTGTTTTGATAAACTACTCATTTCAATGGAGATGGGTCCATGGACCATTGTTGAGATTTTTATGTTTATAAATGCTCCGATGAGAAAAATTTATTAAAAAATAGATGGGAAGAATGGAAGAACATGGAGAAGAACAAATACCAGAGTTCATAGCGTAGAAGGGACTCCTTCTAGAGATATAAACAGGAAAATAAAAAGAAAAACAAAATAAAATCGCAGCGCAGGGATAAGTATTTCGCTTGCACGCCACGCCGATCAACTTCTGGGATATTTATTTTATGTGAGAATCAATAGAGATTTAGTACAAAGACGCGGACAGACGCATCAATGTCGTACGGCCAGAGTGTATCTCTTGTCAATCCATAGACAATCGACAGTCCCTTGGCAGGTCTTAGTCCATATATGAGCATCGCAACAAATTTCATTTGGCTCACAGCAAAAACAAATAAATACTATCGTATCTCGAACAATAAACATTCAAAGAAGGCGGAGGCAGCAAGCGACTCCATATTCACATGCTGGATTTTTGATTTGATTTTTTAACCACGTTGCCATGATGCAATTATAAAGATCGCCACTATTTATACTTACAACTAGCTGTTACCCGGCGCGTTGCTGCCGCAGAAAAATGAGGGAGAAAACATTGGTTTTGAATGAGTAATAATTATAATCCTTTTGGTCCAACATTTTGCCAAAAGCTTTTAAGCTCATATATAAGAGTTTTCGAAATAGCTACCCCAGCGCCATCTTTGGGATAATTTACTTCATAAGTTACTTCCTACAACATCAGCTATTTGGCAGTGAAAGTCCCGGTCCAGTGGTTTCTGATCGGTCAGTGAAAGTCCCGTCGAAATCGGTCCAGCCGTTCTCGAGATTATCCGGGACAGAGACAGAGAGTCAGACAGACGGACATATAGACAGACAGACAGACATCAGGCAAACATTTTAAATAATATGTAGGGAAAGCTAAATTTAAGATTGGTCCATAAATTTTAATTTTTTTGAAATAAGCGCCATCTAGAGGGCAATTAGAATAACCCAAGTCACTCCCTACAACATCAGCTTTATGTACGTGGCATAAGTCTTGTCAAAATCTGTCTATGCTTGACAGATTTTTACCGGCCATAACAACGATTTTTCTTGAAAAAAGAGCGACCTGAGCGCCATCTATGAAGCAAATGAAGTAGCCTAAGTTCCACGCTACAGCATTATCTATCTGCCAGTGATAGTCAAAATCGGTCCAGCCGTTGACATCGCACAATAGTGCACAAGCGACAGTCAGTGTCAGCAGAATCAACATAAACATCAAAGTTAGGACAATGTTGCCGTCTGCCATTCAAATTTAAAAGTGTAATGCTACATTACTTACTAATTTAAAAAATAAGTCTGATGATTGGCGGCGGCGGCCAATCATCAGACGTACTTTCGTCAAGCATTCTCAATTTATCTAATCTTAAAAGCAGTATCTAAAATTTTTTATCGACTTAGCAAAATGTTTAAATGAATTTAGCATTTTACCAGCGCAATTTGTTGTATTTAAAAATTTTAGTACCCACTAGTACACGGTTTCCCAAAATGTGAGCCGCGGTGCATTGGGTGCGCCGTAGAAAATATACATCAGGGACGCCGTGAGACGAATTCAATTTTTTCACGTGTTCCGATCCGACTTGGTGGAGTTTTGGATATCGGTCCAAAATGAATACTCAAATTTAAGTTTAAAAGCATTAAGAATTCTCATTCCAAAGATTTGGAAATCAGGCCCAAAGTTTATTGTGTAAAAGTGGTCCCATATGAAATTTTTTATAAACTATTAAACCATTAACATAAACCTTGCATCTAACAAATTGGCTCCCTGAAATTATGCCATAGGAAATAAAAAAAAAAATTAAATTTAAGAAAAATCCCGAAAATCTCCATACAATGATCTGGCTTATTTTTCAAGGCAAACATGCAAAAAAAGTTTGGCGAAAACGCAGGAAATGTTGGCTTCTTTTTCCATAAAATATAGTTAAAATCTGAAAAAAGGCAAAATTTAATTAAAAACGCCAGAAAAAAAGTTTTTGAACTTTTTTCCAAAACTAATGGAAAAAAACGCGACAAAGTAAGCTCGTTTTTTCCATCTCGTTTTTCAGAAAGTTCCTATACTGCGTAGTTTCTCATATAATGTATAAGCCACCAACCGTAAGCCTTCCAATTTAAAAACGTTTGAACAAATCTATTAACTGTACCTTTACAACGACTTTGTTAAGCCAGAGCATTGCCGTAAGAAATTACATCAACTACAAAAATCCATAAAAAACTTTTTTTGCAAGACCAATAGAAAGAACCATGAAATTTATAATGTTTTCTCTTTTGAAGTTTCTTTAAATTTTGTAATCGGCAACACTGCTTGTTGTATCTATAAATGATTCCACGCACCATATTGTAAAGTCTTAGGCTTGCGATTACCGTCTCCGAAAAGCCCAAGACCACGATGCATCGAATCGTTTAGATATTGCTTCAGACGGGTCCTGCTGTGTTGCTGATGCTGGACGTTGGTGGCTATACAATGTGAGCCCTGCCATATATGTAGATCTGGAAAACATTTTCATATACTGCACATCGCCATCAACGCCGAGGACAACATTCCTTGCTGGGATCACTTGCATTCCCGGCAATAAGACCAAAACAATGCCGATTGTTGATGCCAAGCCAAAGAAAAAGCATAAACGCGTTTCAATTCAATTCGTTTGGCGATTTTAATTCTTTTCACAGGTACTTCTGGAACCAGTCGTCTGTGCGTCTCTTTGGCCGCAATAGTATGGGCATGTTGCGGTGCTTCAGCGGCGCGGCGGTAGTCACTGGTCGTAATAAAAATTCTACTCACATGTGACAACGATTTGTACTCAGGCTCCTTTTATGGTCTCAATCGCAGTGATTTCTTCATGGACAATGCGACGTTTTTGCTTGTGTCCCGTCCTGAGCAAATTTATTGATGATTTATTCCAAATAATGTAATAAAAGATTACGGGATGTTTATCGATCGATGTATAAAAATATAGCCAAGAGCAGTATGACTTAATGTGAATGCAAGTTGCTTGTATAGCGTTTACCTTTGACTGCATGCAATGTGGATTGACATACCTCAATTACAATACCATATACTTTACAAGGATGAGTTGGGTCAGTTCAGTTCTCTCAATCTCAACATTTACATTTTCCATTTATGAAAAAATTATTATATAGATACAGGTATTTATTCAGTATCTAAAATTTGGTTATGAAAAATGCTTTAAGTTCTTCTGAAATGATCGCGTTTGATCAAACAAATTTAGAATATGGTTTCAGTGGCAGCCATTTTAACTCTCACGAGCTATAAATGCTCGCTGAAGTTTTGAAATACCACGATTTTCTATATTGTATTCTATTGAGAAAAAGGCCGCACACACGATCGGATATGTTGGGCTAGCATCTTGAAAAATGTATAGTTGGCGTCGTTGGTGACTGGCGCGGCGCGGCCAGCATGTTAGAACGTGTGTTGGTGCTGCCAACATAGTTGGTGGTTGGCACGTTTCGCTCGTGGCTTAGCTGAGCGATACCCTCTAAATCGACCTAAGCAGCGGGCATATTGCACTGTGATGCCAAGAATAAAGCAATAAAAGGCAACCTCATCAACCTACACATAAAGACAACATTTTTCTTGGTAATATATCATTTGGCTAAAAGTCCTTTCAATTTTTCAGTATTTCCATTTGTGTCTTTTTTGTCTTGAAGGTCCACTTGGAATCAATAAGTTTCTTTCCTTTTTTTTTTCCTATCATTGCATTTCTTTCTCCGGTTCATAATCAAGGAAATAAGTTTGATCATAAGAAAAACGGTTTCCTGCATCCGGTTCTTCATTTACCAACGTATGTACATATGTATGTACATATGTATTGTTATGTTTTATCTAGGTTCGTTTTATTAAATAAAACTTATTTCCGTTTTAATACAACTCACTTTACGTCTTTTCACTTTTAATTCCCCTTAATATTTCAAAACACTGTTTATTTCCTTTTTACTTTCTATATTTTTAAATTCAAACTTTATTACTTTCAAATTACCGACTTGTACAGGACTTATTTCAAATTCAAACTAACTTCCTGCCGCATGGTGCGCTCGTATTTATAGTTGCTGCACCATTCAGCACTCCGCTTTAGCCTTCTAGTCTATGGTCTTTCGTTATAAAAAATTGAGTTTCGTTAGCTTCGTTGTACAGCTGCGTTTGTGGTTGTCATTTTAAGTTGGAATCACAATGGTGAGTTTACGCATCGTAAAACAAAAAAAAAAAAAACGGAGAACATCTTATAGAACACGTGATACATTAAGCTTATAATTTTAAATTACGGAAGATTTAAAAGATATAAATTATACATATAACAACGATTGAAACATTTATTGTAAAGGATAGTTCATAATTATTACAAAGAAGTCTTATATACAAAAAATCAAGGAGTTTGTCACTAGCCAGTTTAGTGGTTCAATGATTGCAATATTTCAAATGACTTCATACATATCTGATTTCAGGTGATTTCAAGCAGTTTGATTTGAAAATTTTGATTTCAAATAAATTTATTGATTTCAAATGATTGCAAATTAATTCAAGTGATTTCATTTTGATTTCAATTCGTGATTTCATTATGGCATTTTTGATTGCATTAATTGCAAAAAAAAACTTAAAGTGATTTCAAGAATGCTTGATCATTTGAAATTATTTCATCACTTGAAATAGTGATTGCACCTAATTTCAACGTGATTTCAAATGGCTGCAAGTATAAGTTATCAGGTGATTTCATTCGTGACAAACTCCTCGCAAAAAATAAGTCGATAATAAAAACATGTGTCTTCACTTGATTTATTTTACGGAATTCGGAACTTAAATTTATTTATTCCTTGCATTTTAAAACTAAATAATATTTTAAAAAAAGAATGTATCTTCATACTAGAAATCACTTTTTGATTTAAGAATCCTCAGCTTTGAGTAGATGATATCCCAATCTAAATAGGCTCCAACAATGTACCTAACATTTTCGTCCGAATCGTCGTATCCTGTCCTTCCGTGGAGAAGGCGAATATTGTTAAATGTTAAAACATCCCCTGGTTTAGTCTTAAACTGTGCTGCATCAGCTTGAGCTAGTTGTACAAACTTTAAATAAGCCTCATACCATGGTATAACTTTTTCAATGTCTATAGAAAAGTGACTGTCTCTTTGTGGTATGCTATGGTTGATCCTTGTATAGTTGCCTTCTTTATCTAAACTAAAAGAAAAGTAATAAAAAAATATATTTGGTAACACAATCTGAATATTTTTTTATTGGGTTAATATCAAATTACCATATCACCGGCGATCGCCAAATGTTGTGGAAACTCTTTCCATCATCACTGCCAATGTCATTCCAGTCCACAATTGTCTCTGTTAAAGCATTAAAATGATGTGGGTATTCTATTTTTATCTGATCTGCAATATGGAAAGCATCCACCAAAGTGTTGCTCCCACCCTTAGATAATGATTGCACGACACAATGGAGTATGTTAACACTAGGCTTGTACTCATAGTATGGCAAATCAGTATGTAGGGGAAGTGGATCCGATAAGTAAGCGAAATTCTTTGCATCTGATTTTGACTGAACAATAAATTCTTCACTTCAAATGAAAATAAAAAAAGATACATATGTAGCAACTACTAAGTTTGGTTAAGAAACAAATTGCAATACAAACCCATAAGTTGTTTTCCGAATAAAACCAACTCTATCGGCCAAACGTCGAACGACATCCGTTTTCAATGGAGCATCCTCAATTATAGCGACTCCATAAACAGCAATAGATTCCAGCCATTTTTTTAGCTCTGTGTAAAAATATTGTTTATTTATTTGTGATGTATGAGTGTTTTATGTAGATTTTTTTTTTTAAGTTGGAATTACATAATTTTTAAAGTATGTCAAAAGGATAGTCAAGGTATTTGCAAGTTCAAGACAGCAACACTTAGCGATTGGCCTGTTGATGGTTATGGCGAAAGCCATAGACGCACTGGAAATCGATTGAAATCAATGGGCAAATTGGTCGAAATCATTGCAATTCTGGTATCAGCATAACTTCTGCTTCACATTTGCCACTGATCATTGTGGTTTCGATTTCATACGGCGAAAGTTTTTTCACTGTAAGTCTTGTTCCGTTGCATAATTTTGGCAGATCCAAGTAGCGAATGATCGGTGAACCAACTTTTAAAGTTCAGATGTAATCGAATGTCAACATTTCACATGGTTCTTAAGAGTTGAGAAAATTGGAAAGTTGAAAACTTGTTTCTCATCTATAACTAATCGATTTGTACTTAACAACTTCATGGGGTAGCCATCAGCAATAGAATTTGATGTTTTATTTTTCTGACACTATCATTCTTCGCAGAAAAAATGGCTCATTCGCAAAGCCAACCATGATTTTGAAATATATCGCGAAAACTTTCAGTGCAACATTTTGAATTGATTATTCCATTTGGCGAAAGTTTAGTGCAAAAGATGTTTCATATAAAGTCAGATAAAATGGAAGTTTTTCATTGCCCATATATCCAAAAGCTGTTCGGAGAGTTTTCGAGCGATATAGCCTCTTTAAGTAAATGCAGATGCATTTACTGAAAGTTTTTCTATACATGTCCTCAAATAAGATATGACGCTTTCAAACATGAATTTATAGTTCATCGGCTATAGTGTTGATCTTGAAATTACTGGCAATGTTTGTCGAAAATCACCAACAAGAAGCAATTATTTAGCTCAATCCATCGCTCGGTCGTTTTCTCTGAAATCTTTAAGAAAACCTACAGGCAAGAGCTTCAAGAGATTTTTTGTGAGCCTTAGTGCAGTAATCCCCTATACAATTTGTAAGCTTATTTTTAATACTGCAGCCATGCCAGAATTCTTTACGATGTTATATGTTGGTGTTTCGAATGGTTTATATATAATGGAAGCTTATGGAATGGAAGCTAATGGAACCATCGAGTAACGTTGATGCAATTCCAGACGATGCCGAAATCAAATTTCAGCGAGTATAAAATTAAGCAAGAATATTTTTCCATTACCTCCAGGTGCGTCAAGAAATATTATTTCACCACTTTCGTTTGCTACATTGTGCATAACTTTTTCTAAGACTTTTTTTTTTGATCAGCAGTCGAAAGTTATTTCTGATCATCAACAAAATGGCTCAAATGTTGCCGTTCATCACAGCAGTAAAAGAATGCAGTATTTTGGTACTGCATGACGTGAAGTCCCTGTTTTTAAACTTATTTCGGAATGCATTCCTATTCTTTATGTCAGTTCTTTAACTTACAAAATAAAATCCCTATATTAATGTTGTCTTTACCAAAATAATCGCTTAGAGCAGTAAAAATAATTAAAGTAAAAAGAATGCAGTACTTTTCACTGCTTGAATTCTTTGAAGTCTCTTAAAAGTCTTTTACATTCTTTTGACTGGTTGAAGTCTTTTTACTGACAAAAGTATACAAGATCTGTTAGGTGATAACCGGAAGAGAGTGGAATATTTTCAGCGCCTGGTGGACTTGGGATCCGGAACCAGGGATTCAGATGGTGAAAACATCCTTAGCCTGTGCAGGTCATACGGTCTTATTGTGTTAAATACTATTTTAAATCAAATACAGCAGATCATTAAAATCTCTGCTCAAAGAAGGGAAATGCCCAGAAGAATTGTTAACCAAAGTTTATAAATAAAACTCAAGAGGTGACAAAAAGAGTGGCGAGAGTACTGCGATATTTCCCTACAGCGCGCACCAAACTATGGAGAAATGAACGACATCACAATCGAAGAAGTCAGTGCAGCGGTAAAAAAACTCCAAAAATAGAAAAGCGATTGGGCTAGACGGTACACCTTCTGAGTTCTGGAAAAAGATGAGAGACCACGGGCTTATAGATGGCTCACGGTTCTCATCTCCAAACTTATCAGCGGTAACTAAATGCCAAATCATTGATACGCTTTCGAAAAATAATAAGGCTATCTATAATGACCAGTTCAGGTTTGTTTCGGGCAAATCAACCATATATAGATGCAATCCAGAGTGAAGAAGCAGAATAGAAAAACCCCGCGATTCTTGAAGCGACGTGCATGCTTAAAAAATTATTTGCAATAATTTTTTTTTTTTTTAGGAAAAGATCATCAAATCTTTGACTCTAATAGCGATTCAAGAATTAACGCTTTTTAGTTGTAATTTACAAAAACCAAAGAAGAGAATTGCGAAAACACATGGACTAAAGGCCATAAAAAGCTAACTTGAATCAATAATTCAACAAGTCCACTAAATTTAATGCAATAAGTCTTCTACTTAGTTGAAATTATTTTTTATTTATTATTTAATATTTTCAATACATAGTACATAGAATTTGTATTATAACAAAAAACATTATTTATAACTTTAACCAGGCAACGGGTAAACATTTCCAGCTTAATGATTGCAATCGTAATCTTGTTGGATATAGTTCACTTTAGCTTTTTGTCAAAAAAGTTATGTAAGTTGAACTGAAACAAGCGGAAATTTGCGTATTGACAAGGTGCTCACTCGTCGTCAACTGATGAGTGCAAAGTGAGCATCCGCACGAAACGCCATTTTTTCATGGACTACAAGCCATAAAAAGCTAACTTAAAACACAAAGATCATATCTATACCTAGAGTTTTGATTCGGGAGTTGATACTTTGAATTCGCAATTTAAAAAAAAAATGTAATTTGGCACAAGCGCAAGGTAAAATCTGGGTTGGTTATGAAATCTTGCAAATTTAAAACTCGTTTTCCAAATCTCGCATCCGTAAAGTGAGGTTGGTAAAGGGGGGCATTCTGCCTCCCTGCAACTCCCCTGCTTGGCCTCACTATAGGATTTGGGGTGAGTGCGAGTTTGGGTGTATCCAAGTTTTTTTTGGAAATCACACCTAAACAATAATAAATCACAAAAAAAAACTTCCAAATCACTAGACTAGTCAAATTTAGTGAACTATATGATTTTTTCTTTTTAGTTCTGAAAATACAAAATATAAGTCGTAAATTGAGAATATGGTTTCTTAAAGTGCCTTGCACATGAGGTGCGAACTGCGAGTGCGAATAAATATTTTAAAGCAATTTCAGGACCATCAAATATCGATTTATTTTCACTTATTGGTAAAATTAATAAATGATCCAATATATACAAATTTCAATAGAAAACACCACTAAAAATTAGATAAATGTTAATTTTTATATTTTTTACGACATTATTCAGCCAATTGTCAAACGTGAATTCGCAATCCACAACATCAGGACGCGGTACACACAGCGGCGAATGAAAAATTCGCACGAGTCTAACCTCAAATTTATCTGTTTGCGTATTATTTACGATTCACAGCTCCCGTCGACCTCTTCTGTGAATAAAATTGTCAAAATGCGGTACCATTCACAATTCGCAATTCGCAGGTCGCGTCTCATATACAAGGCATTTAAGATCATGATAACATATTTGTAATTTGCGATGAAAATGCCAGAAAGTGACTGTCAATTCGCTCCTTACCAAACATAATTTGCAAACAAAAATTTATAAATTGTTTTATTTACTGCAATACATTTTTCGCTCAGTCGGATTGTTGATAACAAAAATTGGTGATTCAAAACTTTTGAGTCTTGATTTCATAAATTCGTACATTTTTACGAATTGCAAACAAAAAGTTTTGAATACAAAACAAATGAACAATATAAATAATATTATTAACAAAGGTTAGCACATATATACTAGCTACAACAGCATGTCGAAGCTTAAGATTTAAATTACATTAAAAGCAGTTTTAAAACTTCCTACGTCTTTTATTCTGGCGATTTTAATGATTTCATACTGATTGACCTCAGAAATCGTCAACAAAATTGTTCCCTTATATCAAGCAACTTATTACTATGTTCAACAACAAATTTTGTTTAAGTAAAAATACTTTTAAAAATAATTATTAATCAAATTGAAAAAATCGAGCTGATGCACAGTCATGAAGAGTCCAGTTTCGGTTAATCGAAAGTGATGCATTTTGCATATTCATATAGCTTGTACATTAAACTAAAATTTGTTTCGTAAATTTCTTGATTTCCAACAAAATCGTTTAAAATTGAATCGTTTGTAGGTATGCGCAATTTATTTGCAAACAAAAGAAACAAGCCGAGCATTTCTTAGTTAATCACTTTTATGTAAATTCACAACCAAACAATGAAATTCCACTGGTATTTTTTTAAATATGCAAATATTTTAAAGTAGATAGTTTAAAGAAATTAAATAAATTCAAATTGTGTTGACAAGTTGAATGGCATATATGTACAAACAAACAAAAATCCTACCATTATCATTGTTTATGACATCATCAAACTTGAAGACATTGGTAACTTTGTTGAAGTGTGCTCCACGCCAATGCACTGGCTTTGGTCGATAAAACTCTGTCAAGTATTTATTCCGGCTTGTTGCACTAAAGTCTCGTTCTCTCAACCACTTTAAATCATAGGTAGAATAATGTTGGTCACTCCACATCACTCTAATTGATTTTGCTAGCTTGTCGGTCTGAATATAAACAAATGTCAAATGAATATGTAAAGTAGAAGTATAACTATTTCACAATAACAAAAACTCTGATAGATACATCCATATAATTACCGAAATATCTTGCACTTTCACTTTTATGTCAAACTTGTCCCAGTCGATTCGGCGACTCTGTGAACTCTGATGAAAGCACTGGGGGCAACGACAGTTGTCACGTAACCAAACGCCGGGAAATTTCATGGCATTTCCATCATCGTCATTCTCCTCCCGCACAACAATGTATCTATCATTTTCAACAAATGCACTGATTAATCGCCTGTGCATGGCAGCATGAACTGGATTTGAATGTTGAAAACATCTTTTTGCACGAATTATGGAACGAATCGACGAAAATGTGGTGGAGAACATGGGTGGTGCAGGGAGTTCAATTCACGAATGCCAGCCAACAACTGAACTGAGTATAGAGCGTGTAAAAGCGATGCGATTTACAGAGCTGGTTGGGCTAAAAATAGCCGCATTTATTATTATGGACTTTGATAATGGGTAGTCTAGTTACATCTCAGCATAGCATATTATGACTATAGACGAACGTCACGACAAGAGAGTGATAAGACACACGAATTTGAATATATGAATAATTTAATATTAAAAGATAAGCCTAGTTTTAGTTTCTTATAAAATAATCTGATTACATATTTAAAAATTGTACGTTTGGTAAACATCAAATATTAATCGAAGCTGTAGATATGACTTTGTTAGTTTTTATATTGTGACTGCCAAGTTCTTTGTTAAAAGTTGTGTTATGTCGAATTTCTTGGATTTTGTTCGATTTGATCGGAAAAGTTAACTTTTTTTCGTTCCCGTTGATCTTGAAATAACAAAGTTGCTTTTTATGTGTATATTTTATAGATGTTAGAGATTCGTTACTCACTTTATTCACAAATTGCAATATTCACAACAAAGTTCAGATTGTTTAAAAAATAAAAATATTTTATAAATCTCTTATTAAAATAAGCGACACTATAAACAAGTATAAAAGGCTCTTCTGTCAGAATGAATCAATTCTGTTTAATAATAATAATAATAATAATAATAATATATTTTATTTTTTCAAAAATTGGATGCAAAAACAATAAACTAATCATGATGATAATAAATCTTAATTAATTGTTTTAAAAATTTATATTGATTTCATATAATAAAACAAATACTATATATAATTTACAAAATAATATGACATTAACAATATTGTTGTCTGTCAGATTGGCAAATGCGATTTAAAAATTACAATGACTTTTTTTTTTCTATATTTTTTTTTTTCTTTATTTAACATAATATTTCAATTCGTTTTGTTTTTTAAAAGTATTCATTAATAATTAAATTTCTGTATTTCAGAACTTCTTCAAGATATAAATAAAGATTCGTGTAGTTTTGGCCATTCATTTGTAGGTAAAATTCTTCTTTCGTTAAATTTTCCTTTCCAAAGTAGAAAATTCTAATTCTTTTATAAATTGGACAAATCGCCAAAAGGTGGAAAGTATTTTCAGTTTGGTCCAAGTTACATATTGTGCAAATTCCATTCGTATTTTCTTTAAATGCACGAGCGTTAATATTAAGGAGCCCGCCTCTTGCTTTAAAAACCAATGATATGACTTTAGCTCGCATTTCGTCAATAAAATAGAAAGATTTTTTCGAATATTCAAGCCGGCAATATTCATCGTGAAACTGTGACATTCGTGCCATTTCTACATTTTTTTCCCATGATATATTTGTTAATGTTTCAATAACGTTTTTATGCTTAAGACTCCAGTCAGTATTTTGCGAATAAAAGTTCAATTCTATTCCAGTATCCCCAAACACTTTAACCCAATCATTAACCCAGAATGTTGACTTTTGAATTGTTTCCTCTGCTAATATTTTTGGAAGTCGGTTTCTTGGATAACTAAAAACTTTACGTATATACTCAAAATGTAAGTTGAGAGTAAATATAAACATTTTATTGATCCCAGTTTCAAGATGTAACATATAGTTGGGAGTGTTTTTAGGTAGAAATAGCATTTTTTTTAGGAAAAAACGTAAAAGTTTTTCAACCTCTTCATGTTCACACTGACCCCAGATAGGTGCCGCGTAGCACATGATAGATCTCGAGGCTGCTTCAAAAATTTTCAACTTATTGCTTTGAGATATATTCTGGTTATTAATAAAAGAAGACCACGTGGAATTAATTGCATTTTTTGAGCTTGTTAGTTTTTGTTCAAGATGTTTCTTATATTTGAGGTTGTAAGTAATCAGTATCCCAAGGTATTTGTATTCATTCACGACATCAATTTCAGAATCATTAAGATACCATTTTTGTTCAAGCGGACGACGTACACCTTTTCGGAAAACCATGCATTTCGATTTTGATAGATTAATAATTAACTTCCAAAGTTCGCAATACTCTGCAAGTTTATTAATCATGCTTTGTAGTTCTTGAGGGGTTTCCGCTAATAGAACCAAATCATCAGCATAAAGTAACACTTTTAATCTAATACCACATATTTCAACACCCCCAGGCAGTTCACTACTCAGATCGTTTAAATAAATAGCGAACAGAGTTGGGCTCAGCTTACACCCTTGCTTTACACCTTGACGGACATTAAAAAAGTTAGAACACGACGTTCCATCCCATACTACTGACTCAGTATCACTATATAGAATTTTCAAAAGTCTTATAATTTTATTTGACATTCCAATTGATCTTAGTTTAAAGAAAAGAGCATTTCTTGGTATCGTGTCAAAGGCCGATTTAAAATCAACAAACAAAGTGAAAACCTTCTTATTTTGTTGAAATTTTAAGTGAACAATGCTATTTAGGTTGAAAACATTATCAACGGTCGAGTAGCCTTTACGAAAACCGGCCTGATACTCATTAAGCACATTATTTTCTTCCAGCCAACCATTGATGCGATTAAGTAGCAAGCTAGTAAATAACTTGTAAACAGTATCCGATAAAGATAAACATCGATAATTTCCTACTTCGTTTATGTCGCCTTTTTTAAAAATGGGAACAATAACCGATTGACGAAACGAAGTTGGAATCTGTTCAGTTTCAAAAATATTATTAAAAAATAGCAAAATCTCATTTACGAAGCTAAGGGGTGCGTTTTTATAAAATTCAAAAGGTATTCGGTCTAAACCTGGAGCCTTGTGGTCTTTCAGATCGGATAACACAATACACAATTCTATTAATGAAATTTTTGAATCAAGAGCTGCATTTATGATCACGCCAGGAAGTTGTGGCATGTGGTGCAAATCTGCATTGTTTTCCGATGACAAAAGACTACAAAAGTTATCTTTGAAACAATCAACCGATAAGTTATTACCAACAATAATTTTTTTCTTTTTAAGTGAATTAGCTAAAGCCCACCAATCCTTAGAGTTTCTTATACTTTTAAGCTTATTAAGCACAGTATTTTGATATACAAGTTTTTTTTCCTTACAAAGTCTTTTATAATGTTTCGCACTTTCATTATATCTTAACCTTAACGATTCAATTTTGTATTTCTGGTACACTCTTAAGCAACTAAACATTTTCCGCCTAGCGTTTGAGCACTGTGCGTCAAACCATTCGTTTTTTGGATCATATTGCTTACATGTACTTCTAAAACTAATGGAGCTCAAAATTTTGTGTTTTATATTGTCAGTTTGAATATCTATATTTGTAAAACAATTATATTCATTCAAATTGACAAGTTGGTCCAATTTAATTTGATACTCATGAAACATGCTTGGATGCCAGATTAGCTGATTTGGCAAAATTACATTTCTTACAGCGCTTATTTTCTCAACGGAGATGACAATGCTTAGCGGCATATGATCAGAGTATGGTTTGGGCAAGACAGAGAACTTTTTTATATATCTAAGAAAATCCACCGAACAACAACAATAATCATTTACTGACTTACCCATAGAACCCAAAAAGGTAAATTCACCATTTTCATCTCCCACCGTTCTACCGTTTAAAATTACTCCACCGTAGTCATCAAGCATTTCAAGAAGTTTTTTCCCATTACCATCAACATATTTATCACTAGAATTACGCGTAGTTGCAATATCGGGATAAGTCCTCAAAATCTCTTCATCCAAAACTTGCAATGTTCCAGTTCTGGCATTCAAATCACCCAAAATGCAAAAGTCAACATTCTTTGTATTTACGTCCACCATAACGTTCCTTAACCCATTAAAGTCAGATAACCAACTCGTGCAGTTTAGATACCTTGGAATAAAAAATACACTTTTACTATTAAATTGACCTTTTAGTATAATATTGTCACTCAAATTAACAAAATTTAGCTGAAATTTAGTTTCAATAGATTTCTTGTAACCAAAAATACATCCACCCTTAGCTCGACCATAGTTAGAAGTTTTGATTGCATCTATCCATCTTACAACATAATCTTTAAAATAAATACCAAAACTACTACGCTTATCATGCAATAAATGAGTTTCATACAAAAATATAATATCAAATTCATTTATGAAATTATAAAAATTACCAAAAACTCCTTTGTTTCCTAAATTAGCTACATTATAAGAAATAATCTGACAGACATCTAATTGTTATTGTTGGGAAGAGTTACATTGATTCTGTTGCTGCTGCTGCTTCTCTTGTCGAGATTTCTTCACAAGCACAGTGTAGTTGTTGTTGGACTCCCGGAACAGGTTATCGAGTTGTTGTTTGCCTTCTTCAGAGCTTGCAATGATTGCAGAATCAGTCCATTTGAAAAAGGTGTTGTTGACATAAAGTGTTGTGTCTTTGAACATACATTTGGCTTGTGCATTATATTTTTTAATTATTTTTTTTATTTGTCGCAGATGAAATCGCTGATTCCTTTCGATTTCACAGTAATCACGTTGAAGATATATGCCTGTTCCTTTGAGTTTAGAGCTGCTGTATAATAGGCTGTTTACTTGACATGCAGAGTCGAGCTCGAATAAATATTCTAAGCCTGGTTTCATTTCGATGACTCTCGCTATGTCTGCATTGATATTTAAAACTGATGAACACAACTCCAACATGCTCCGCTTTGCTTCTTGGACAGTTGAGGCTTTAAGTCCACAGACAACAATATTGCTTCGGCGTGATTTTTGATCCAAGTGATGAAGTTTATTTTTGATTGAAACCAATTCTTTTTGTAGCTGCAGATTTTCTGTTTTTAGTGTTTTAACCTCTTCGTTTAGGGCACTGATGTCTTCTTTACGTGCGACGTCCTGAAGCATTGTTTTCATTTTTGACTCAAACAGTTCCCATGAAAATGTGTCACCCATTGTTATGGTATTTGGAAATTTCTCTAGGCCAGATAGAGACGAGATGAATTTCTTCTGTTCTTGTTGTATCGTCTGCTCAGGAGAAGTTTCTTGGTGTCCGCGCTTGTATTTTATTTTGCTTTCCATAAAACAAAGTCTATTGTGGTTATGTTACAACCGCGAAGCACAACCAATGTAATTTTAGGTATTTTACTTTAAACTGATGAAAAATATAATTATTTTAACTATTGCAAGTTGTTTTAAAAGGTTATTTTAGATAAATTTTAATTAATTAATAAAAAATTTAATAATAAAATAAACGAAAAAAAGGCGGTGATAAATTTTGACGTCTGTTGCCTACGAGCCAGTGCTGCCAATTCTGTTTATTATGTGTGTAAATACGTGTGAATCTTGCTACGAAATATATAGATTCAAGAAAAGTTGATCTGAGGATAAAAAAAAAACTACTTTTTCTTTCCATGGATCATGATTTTGCTCCCCTTTTTCCAAAAAAAAAACTCTTTATTTCTAATTAATTCGTTCGTCATTAGAATAGATACCTCAAACCCATTATAGTTTTTACCTTTATAGGTTCTTTGAATAAACACAATTTCTATTCACAGTCAACTGCCAGTTGGGTTTTTCAAAACTTTAGTTTCTTACTCTGATCTACTACATTTATAGAAGTTCAAATGATGACAGGTTAGAATACAAAGGACATCCGCCACTTTGTATACAAATTACATCCGCCAATTCGGTGAACATAATAGTGAAAAATAAAGTGAACAATAAAGTGAACATTTTATATCACTATACCAAAGTCCTAAGTCAATTATTGGCTGAGGAGATATTCATCCTCAAAGTATACCACAAATCCACCCATCCGTATAATACAAGTGTGTCACATAAAATGCAAACCCAGCTTGAGCGAGTAGTTTGGTTCAAGACAAAAAAAAATTATAGAAGGGGGGGTCTATCTATTTCCGTTTAGCCGGGAGGGGCAATTTTCAAAAAGTTGAGTCGAAATAGAAAAAATATATATAAAAATTACAGTAATACATATAATGCCCTGCTAAACCTTTTTGAATAGCCAGAACTCCTTTCTTCAATTTAGTATTTAAATAAAGTTGGTTTAGTGAATGGTTTTTTTTTTAAATAATTTTCAAACTCAAAACTTTAGAAAAAATATTAAACAATTTTTTTTTACTAATTTAAAAATTTTTCGTTATGAAATATTACTTTTGTTTTCAAAATTTAATGCTCGAATTAATTTGTAGTTAAAAACAGAAAACCGAAAAATTAAATATTTTGTAGTTTTTGAGAAAATTAAAAATAACGAAAACCACCTCTTTTCTAAAAAAAAACCAAAATTAAATAAAAATGATTTTTTTTAAAGAAGCGGTTTCCGATATTTTTAACTTTCTCAAAAACTACAAATTAATTAGAGCATTGAATTCTGAAAACAAAGACGTATTTAATTACGTAAAATTGTGAAAATTTTTTTTTTAATTTTTGTTCTAAAATTTTGAGTTTGAAATTAAATTTTTGAGAAACCATTCATTAAAACAACTTTATATTTACTTATTGAATGCAAGAAGAGATAACTTGCTATATTTAAACAAAAAGTAATAGGGCATTGTAGCGTCCCTGTTGAAAAACATTTTATTACCGTATGTTTTAATATTTTTTTTCTCTTTTAAGAAAATTTTTTTTTGTCTTGATGCTACATAACTCGCTTCAGCTGTTTTTTGCATTTTATGTAAATCATCTTGTATAAGTGATGGATGAGTTTGAGTGGATTTGTGATATACTTTGAGGGTGGATATCTCTTCAGCCAATTGATGTAGAATCACCCAATCCGTTCGAATTGTTACAAGAAACCACTGATTGTAAATGCAAATATGTAGGTAAGAACAAGTATGTCTCATATTAACCCACAAGAGTGTTTCGTTGTAAGGAATTTCAAAATAAATAAATACAGTCTATACAGTGTAAAAGTGGGTAAAAACAAAAGATAAAAAAACGTCGTGTATATAAAAGTATTTTGGCGAAATAATGATTAATTAATGGTGATATGAAAATTGAAAAACGTAGTGGTAAAGCGTTTTGACAAAATGATAACTAATTTATGGTATATATATATAAATTCGAGCGAATTTCGAGTTTTCACTTGACCAAAATGCGTCTCCACTACGGTTTACGTTTCTTTCAATTTTCACAACATAAATTGATCATAATTTCACCAAAATGTTTCTCCATTGAAATTTTTTGTCTCACTTTACAACAACACTGTGGCAAGTTGCGGGACAGAAAAACCCTATGGGCACACTAAAGTATTTGAACTGCTGCCAAGAGATTGGCGTTCAATCCAGACTGACTACCACTTAACTTTGAAAAATGTTTCAACGTATTTTTCCCCACAAGAGACGAATGGATACGGTGACAATGATTTATGAAACACAATTTTTACTGACTGCTCAAAAATGGTTGATGGAGTTGGGCAGAATATATGATAAATTTCCTATCAGAATCAATAAAAAGGTGGCAAGGTCTGTCAAACTGGAAAATATCTAGGAAGATATGGACAACCTATGACAAAAACAGATCATATGATTTAATAAATGGAAACAGAGTAGACACGGCCAGGATCGTTGCAATCATGTACTGGCCACTGGCCAATAGGAGAACATGCGGCTAAACATCGCATACCCTTCAATAGCTGCTGCCTTAGCTGTAAGAATCCATTAGAGAAAGAAAACATTGATGTACGGCCCTAGCTAGGTCTCGCCTTCTGGCATTCGGAAGCCCGTTTCTTGATAACCTAAATGTGCTGTCAAACAAAAAGATAAAAGATTGTATATCTTTTCTCAACAGCACCAATTTGCTCTATTAAACCAAACAATATCCCTCCGAATCTTTTAACTCTTACCTTCGAAGTTTTTTTGTAACTTCCTTATGGGACTGACATATGGTCTATCGAAATTAGAGGATAGTAAGTTCTGGACTGTATCGCTATGGACTCTCGCATCCAACTGATTCCCGGTGGACCATTGTCAGCCTCTTTAGTTTAAGGTTATGAAACCGTAATTAAAGCATTTCACATACCAATCAACAATATCGTAGATAGTATTCTATTACGGGCGAAAGCATCAAAGCAAAAAAATTACGCCTAGTAGGTATGCCTTGCCTTTGAACGAGCCCAGCCCTATATAGTTTTAGTGTAAGGTTACTTGGCCGGCTCACAGCCACGGTAGAACCACCAAGCACACAGTGTGAGCTAAGTCTTTCCCCTGTGGCTGTGGGCACAGACCAAAACCTTGTCCTCTATAACCATTTTAGATTTCACAATAAACATCACCCCCAAATCAACTAAAATTAGGTTAAACGAGTTATGGTATCAAAACGGCGCATCATTTTAGCGCTAATTGTGATCTTCTGAAACAAGTGTTTTCCAAGAACAGCCATTTTACCTACCTACCTACCTACTACACCGTAGTTTGTATGTATTTAATTTAAAATCTCTTACAAAGGACATATGAGAAAAATACTAAACGTTTTTTAATTAAATTTTGATTTGCTGTGATTGGAGAAATTATTATCCAATGAATCCAGTATACCGTGTTTCTCTTCCCATAAATGCTGCTTTAGCCGAAGCTGGAGATAAATGCCTATTCGAATCTATCGACTACTTCTTAAATATTATAATAGTTTTAATGTATTTTAAAAACTGCCTTACAAAAAACAAATTCCAAATGCTTACTGCGGAATCGTACTTTTTAACGATAATACCAATATTTGTCAAACCTTTTTAAAATAATTTGATAATTTTTTAGGCTAAAAGAACAAAAAAGTAAGTTACTAACTCAATAGCTTATTTATTTTCATCGGAACGCGACACAATACCAGCTCAAAAGTCAGCTGGGATACTTTGAAAGAGAATAGTAAAATAAATAATAATGAAAAAAAAATCAAGAAAACGATATACCTAATAAGCCAATTACTATGCTGCAAATAAATTCAACACTAAAAGGCTTCACTCTTGACTTTTTTTTTCAATTATTTAAGTTTGTATCTTTAGAAAAGTTTCTGTAGGGTACGTCACTCGTCACCGACGACGACGTCTCCACTCTTAAAGGCTTTATTTGCAGCGTGGCATAGATCTTTAGCATTATTCGTATTCATCCCCTTCCATCTAAAAACTCAAACTCAAACTCCATCGTATTTGAATTTCCACGCCATTTGTCTGCTCGTTTAATTTCGTTATTTGCGGATACTTTATGACGAACAAATTGGCTGGAAAATATGTCTTGACTGTCATGGGTCTTCAGCTCTCCATATACCGACACTGCCAGCTTCAACATGAAATAAACTTTTCCACCCAGCATATTTTTGGCGAATATTTTGAATGCTGATGGAGACTTTTATTTAACTTTTATGTGCGAGCACTCCCTTAGTCCCTTCCGCTGCTATCAACCCTTAAATAATAATCATCCACTCAGATACACGTGATGTATTCCTCAGCTTCCTGTACACTCGACACTTAAGCATATCTAAAGTGGGTGTATAAACTTCATATTTTACCCATCAAATGCCGGCGGTTAGCGGGGTACGGTTTCAGTAAATAAAAGTACATTTACAAAGAATTATGTTGGGGCCCACTTTAAGAACTTATTTTACGGTGGCAAAAAACTTTAGCTACCCCAAGTAAAGCATAACCATAAAGTAAATTGATAAAACTCGTCTTAAATCCCCTTTTCTTTTCAATCTGTTATGTTTTGGTGTATTCATATCTTAATGTGTGTTGCATGAGTAGATATGAATTTCTTAAGAAACTTTCTCACCATTTTTATGTGTTCCATTGATAGCTTGGCAAATCTTTGCACTGAAGCAAATAAAATAAAAGAAATATAGTCACACATCCGTGTCGGCTTGTAATTATTTTATGCAAATTCCACTTTTATCCTGGGTGAACTGTATTAAAATACTTATCCATTCTCTCTTCCTTTTTGATTCTGATGGTGCAACCAGTATATGGAGGTTGTGTGGTGTTTTATGTTTATGATTTCAAATAGCAGCCCCCGTTTTGCTGAGACCTCCCTCTCTTAAGCTGTGATGATGCTCTGTAGGATAAAGGCTCTCGTCCTCTATAATGGTCCTGGTCCTGGTTTTCTATACGGGCATGGGTGTGTTTTGTGGCTGTATGAATGTTGTTTGGTGAGGACGATAGGACTCAACTCCCTGGGAATTATGCTGAATAAGGGAGAAAGGTTGTTTCATACTGGATTCTAATTAGTATTAATGGGCGGGTGAGTTTTAATTACACTTTCGTTTCCTTAGCCGCGCCGCGATTTATGAAATTAAAATTTGATTTATGAATTTTAATTTTGTTTCCAACTTTAAAGGAAGCTACAAGGTTTTCTTCTTTTAACGGTGATTTAATGAATCTATGGCAATAATTGATTGCAATTAAAATTAAGTTGAACATAAAAAACAATTTTATCTTTTTGTGCGTTGGTAGATATAGTTTTACAACGTTCCAATGTCCTACATCGTGTCCTGTATATATCCTGGTCAGAATATTACGTAGTTTCTGTAAAATCCACAAGAAAATAAAAACAAACTAATTTATGTGTTTGGTTTATATTTTTTTTTTTTTTTTTAATATAGAAATAGGTAGAGGTACCTATACATGATTTTAAAGCTTATTAAGATGTTTAGGTTGAGAGGGGAGGTTTGAGTAGCAGAATATACATGATTGTAGTTGATTTTTTTTTATACTTCTTTTTTTCTTTATTTCGTATTTAACATGTGCTTCAATTTAATAATCACTCTTGCCACTTCTAATTTAGGGATCATAGCGAGAGCAGTATTAACTAGTTAAAGCGAGATTGTGCTCACACCATTTCAAATTATTTAATGATAAAATATCCAATAAAGCTATCTTTTTGCAGAGTATATTACACACTGTTATCAATAAAAACAGAATTTATTAAGTCAAGATTTTGTTCATGTTTTCAATTCAATGCATAACATATTTACTGACTACACGTGCTCTATTTTGTATGATACTTGCAAAATTATCTATTTTCACTGGTTACAGTGAACATTTAGTTAATCGATATTTCCTTAATATTTTCATAAATTGTCTCACTACAGTGAGTCAATAAGAATTTACAGTACTATATATAGTATAGAATGTATACATTCACTATATGCATTAAATATTTACTGATCAAAGCTTTAGCTTGATTAACCTAAAATCACAGCTGAGGATACGTTTACTCAATGCATAAATGTTTTGTATGAACTTGCAGCAATAGTTCTGTTTACTGGGTACAGTGAACATTTAGTGAGTCAAGATGTCGTTAATAATGTTAAGTTTTATACAGGGTGAGTCATGAGCAATGCGACAAAATGCTAGGGCGTGTAGGTTGCGTTGAGACAAGAAAAAAATCGTATGGGAGGGGGGGGGGGTCTATTCCCCTCCGTTTAGCCGGGAGGGGCAATTTTCGAAAAAAACTGACTTAAAATGGGAAAAAAATTATTTAAAATCAACGGCTTCATTCACAATGCTGTGCGATACGTTTTTGAAAAGCCAATAACTTTTTCTTTCATTCTGTGTTTAAATAAATCTATTCTAAGAAATAGTTTTTGAAATATTAATTTTCAAAGTCAAAATTTTGAAAAAAAAAATTGAAAAAAAAATTTCAAATTCATTTTTTTCAAAATTTTACGTAATTAAGTGCTAATTTTAATTTCAAAATTCAATGCTGTTATTAATTTTAAGTCTAAATAAGAAAACCGGATGCAAAAATTTTATGTCGTTCTCAAGAAATTAAAAAAAAAACCAAAACCACCTTTTTCCAAGAAAAACATTTATTTTTATTGTAACGAAGCAATTTATTTATTTATTTAGCATTAATCTTAGTTTTTTTACTTTTTTTTTAATTGGAGTTTTATGAGAACGTAATAAAATTAAATAGTATTGGAATAACCCTGGATTAATATTATTTTCATTGATAACTTCTGAAAACTGACCTGTCAATATTTTTGCCTTGGCCTGCCCGCAGCCCATGGGTTCTACCTGTTATGGGGACAATAGGGACAGTAAAACCGCATTTTTTTTAATGAAAAAAAAAAAGAAAATTGCAACGCAAGATAAATAAAAGGCATTGCAGTTTTGCTTAGTAATTATTTCAAATTTGAATACTAACTCATTAACACTTAACAGGTGAGAAACTGGCTGGATGATCATTTTAGTGACCGTTGGATCGGAAGAAGGGGCCCCACGGAATGGCCGCCTAGGTCACCAGATTTAACTCCCCTAGATTTCTATGCATGGGGATTTATGAAGAATTATGTTTACGAAGTGGAAATAGTATAATTGGAACAACTGAAGGAACGAATTGAAGTCGCTGGAGTCAAATTGCAGGAAAATTTGTCAAGCATAAACTTATGTGAAGCCATTACAAGGAGATATAATCTATGCCTTCTAAACAATGGAGATCATATCGAGAATTTTTTATAAGTACTTCCAATAAAAAACATAGTAAAAATAAAAGGAATAAAAAAAACTAAAAAAACTAAGATTAATGCTTCTTAAATTGCTTCGTTACAATAAAAATAAATGTTTTTCTTAGAAAAAGGTGGTTTTGGTTTTTTTTTAATTTCTTGAGAACGACATAAAATTTTTGCATCCGGTTTTCTTATTTAGACTTAAAATTAATAACAGCATTGAATTTTGAAATTAAAATTAGCACTTAATTACGTAAAATTTTGAAAAAAAATGAATTTGAAATTTTTTTTTCAATTTTTTTCTCAAAATTTTGACTTTGAAAATTAATATTTCAAAAACTATTTCTTAGAATAGATTTATTTAAACACAGAATGAAAGAAAAACTTATTGGCTTTTCAAAAACATATCGCACAGCATTGTGAATGAAGCCGTTGATGTTAAATAATTTTTTTTCCATTTTAAGTCAGTTTTTTTGAAAATTGCCCCTCCCGGCTAAACGGAGGGGAATAGACCCCCCCTCCCATACGATTTTTTCTTGTCTCAACGCAACCTACACGCCCTAGCATTTTGTCGCATTGCTCATGACTCACCCTGTATAGGCTCGTTTTATTAAATAAAACTTATTTCCGTTTTAATACAACTCACTTTACGTCCTTCACTTTTAATTCCACTTAATATTTCAAAACACTCTTTATTTACTTTCTTTATTTTTAAATTCAAACTTTATCACTTTCAAATTACCGACTTGTACACGACTAATTTCAAATTCAAATTAACTTCTTGCCGCATGGTGCGCTCGTATTTATAGTGGCTGCACCATTCAGCACTCCGCTTTAGAATCTTCTAGTACAGTGCCAGTCAGATCCTTCTGGAGCTTTCTAGTCTATGGTCTTTCGTTATGGCTGTCACTTTAAGTTGGAATCACAATGATTAGTTTACGCATCGTAAAACAAAAAAAAAAAAAGGAAAGATGTGAAAATGGCAGGCTCAAACGGTATACCAACAGAGTTTAATAAGTATTCCTCTCCATTGTTAAAAAAAAAACTTACCCAAGCACTAAATGTAATTGCTTTGAAGAATCGCTTATCTAGCCTATCCATAAGAAAAGTGACCCAGCGGATCCTAAGAATTACATTTCATAACGCAAGTTTAAAAATACATATATACAGGCTGAATAATTGGGGAAATACTTACACTTCGCGTCAACTGTATAAGCACACAAATTTTCTAGGGTATATTGTCCATTTTTTCCTAACTTTGAGCTTTAATGTATCATTTGATGATGCTTAGTGTTTGCTTATGATGTTGAGAAAACAAATCAGAAAGAAAAATTTAAAAAGTACCGCTATTTTTTCTCTCGCTTTCTTGCAAAGCGTTCCATATGGAAAAATGTAGTTTTTTTTTGCGTCAACTGAATAGACACAACTATTAAAATTTGAAATAAAATCTAACGGAATGAAATGAAAACAAGTTTTTCTTTAAATACTTTTTTATTGCTAATTTCTAGTAGTGGGTACTGCCACCTTTATTCGTAATCACTTCATAAATTCGGTCTGGCATGGAATCGTAGAGGCTCTTTAAGTAGTCCAGCGAAATTTCCATCCACGATAATTTAATGGCTACAATAAGCGATTCTCTGTCTTCAAACTGACGGCCAGACTCATAAACTTTTCGAACCAAACGCCCCATATATTTTCTATAAGGTTCAGGTCGGGTGAGTACGGCGGCCATTGAAGCAATTCAACATTCTGGTCCTTTATCCAATTTTTGACAATGTGCGCCGTGTGGATGGGGGCGTTGTCCTGCTGAAAAGTACACTTAATGGGCCCAAAAATATCCGCAAATTTAGGAAAATTTCTTTCCAAGATTCCCTTGTAAGTAGTTGCAGTCATTCTTGATGATTGGAACTCAAGCTCAACAACGCCATAGTAGCTTACTGCACCCCATACCATAACCCCACCTTCTCGACTATGATGCTGCGCTAAAAATCGTTCTTCCTTCCTCACATCATGAAAGTAATAATTAAAGCCATCAGGGCCATCAAAATTGAACTTCTTCTCATCGGAAAAAACCACGTTGCGCCACTCATTTTTCCAACTCATATGGAGTCTAGAAAATTCTAAACGAATACCTTTACGTTGCTCGTTTAGTGGTGGTTTCTTTTGGAGTTTCAATCGTTTTAAATGATCCGCGCTGTTTATTACTCTACGGACTGTTGAAACACTTGCAGTTACACCAGCTTTTTGCTTAATTTTTGCCGCAGAGTCACTCGAATTGGAAGCACATCTCAAAATTGCACGTCGGTCATTTGCTGTTGTTGCCGTTTTTTTACCTCCTTTCATGTTTTTTCCGTACGAACTTTTATTTCGGAGGTACGAATAGACAACACTAAAACTCCGTTCAATTTTGGTGGCTATAGCACGCCCGGTCAGCCCTTGTTCTCTTAACAAATCAATTTTGGCTCTCTCGACACTATTCAAAGCTTTTGATCTACCAATTTTTTTTAAATTTTTATTAAACGACTGAAATTCACTAAGGACACTTCAACTTTTGATTTAGTATGCCAATCACTTCAAAACTCTCGTAAACAATGAAGATAATGACCGTGAATGACCGTGTGTCTATTCAGTTGACGCAAAAAAAAACTACATTTTTCCATATGGAACGCTTTGCAAAAGAGCGAGAGAAAAAATAGCGGTACTTTCTAAATTTTTCTTTCTGATTTGTTTTCTCAACATCATAAGCAAACACTAAGCATCATCAAATGATACATTTAAGCTCAAAGTTAGGAAAAAATGGACAATATACCCTAGAAAATTTGTGTGCTTATTCAGTTGACGCGAAGTGTATAATAAATTGAGCGAATTTCAATCGGGATTTCGAAAAGGCTATATTCAACAATGGACAATTTATTTGTTTTAGGATGTCTGGCTCGCTCGAAGCTGATTCAAAATAAGAAGTTGTACGGCTTTTTTATTGACTTTAAAGCGTCATTTGATACGGTGGACAGAGGAGCGTTGTTCTTCAAACTATACAACCTGGGAATAACGACCTAGTTTGGAAATAACGCGATCAGGAAGACGACAACTATTCGACAAATATGCCGGTTTATATTTACTTCAAAATATTAGCAAAATACCTTTGGCAACCCACTGTTCGTAATAAAAATCACAGTGTGTTTGACAAGGCTGTTCTACGAGTAGGTAATTATTGATTGCCTACAAATGTATCAACAAAAAAGTGGATGTGTATTCAATGGGATAGAAACACCAAGCAACATTTAAATGAATCGAGGAGTTTGGCAAGGGTGCAACCTCAGTCAATTATTGTTTGCCTTTTTCTTAGATGATATGATCGAATGCCTACTATGCGGAGCGCAAATTGGAAATATTAAAATCAAATCGATTATGTATGCGGATGATGTTCTCATTTTGGCAGAATCACCAAGCTCACTACAATTAAATATTAAAAGACTTTTTGACTACTGCAATAGATGGTGCTTGGAAGTAAATACCACCAAATCGAAAGTGATGATTTTTCAAAATGGAGCAGGAAGGATTTCACGTGAGGAGCACTGGAGATACGGCCAAACTGAACTGGAGATAGTGAAGGAATACATTAACTTGGGAATGACTATAATATTCAATTTAAATATTTAAAAACACCTCTAAGCTTAGGCTGACGTCGCCAGAAATGCAATTTGTGCAAATTAGAAAAAATATTCAACAGTAAGCTTATTACAACAAATGCTAAATACGAAGTGTTTAACTCTACAGTTAAGGCTCCGCTGTTCTACGGTGCTCAAATCTGGGGCGTTAAAAAGTTTGAGAAAGAGTAGAAAGAGTATTGCGTTTTTTCCTTCTTATATGTATTATATGTATTACCTGGAAACTGGACTACCTACACTTTATGCATGTACA
Source organism: Baccha elongata (assembly GCA_951217065.1). Taxonomy (NCBI): domain Eukaryota; kingdom Metazoa; phylum Arthropoda; class Insecta; order Diptera; family Syrphidae; genus Baccha; species Baccha elongata. The sequence goes on along the minus strand of OX578272.1, from coordinate 48,460,269 downwards.
CTTAAGCTCAATGCAGATTATCTTGTACGAGTGGTAAACATGAATGACTCCCGACTACCGAAGATGGTGCTTACGAGTGCAGTCCGCCAAAAGTCACTTTTTTACAAAGATCAAATATCAAATAAATAATGCTACTCGGGCAGACGGCAGTAATGCCATGCTCATTATTATTCAATTATAAACTAAATGTAAAAACTTAAAACTAATATGAAATGAATAAAAACTATCTATCTATCTATCTACTTTACTTCTCAAAATTATGTGTGTCAGCAACGTATTTCACTTCAAAACACTTGATACTTCAATGGTGTGCCCATCAAAGCAAATTTTGGAATTAGGTTTGGTGTCACTTTCAAAAATTAATATTTAATTTTATTTGAACACTTGGTTCTTCGCGGTTTTTGGAGAGAAACGTATTTCCTTATTGGTGGCCAGAAACACGGACTATTAGCGTATGAAAACAGTACTTTACCAAAAGTTTTTGTTTCCATATTTTAATTCTAAGCATTGTACGCAACCTTTTGTTTGATTACTCAGCATGTGTGCTTAATTGCTGAATTCGAACAAAACAAATCTAAAAAGTTTTTCTCCACGTCGATTCTTGTGCCGCTAATTTGAATTAATAAAAGATAATAAAAAATTAAACCCAAACAGTATAGTAAACGAGATTTCGAAATCCTTTTGCTCGAAATCGTAAGATCAATCTTTCCTAGGCTCCATGCAATAACTAATAGCTCCTAACGTATTAAGTCCTAACAAACTAAGAGAAATAAATCTTAACAGTTCCCATACAAAGTTATGAGTTAATGCGCATTAAGAAACTTCATTAATGTTGGGATTTATTGCATAATTTTGGGTTAGGATTTTTTCATAATGAATTAACTCCTAAGAGTATGCAAATGAAATAAATCCTAGTTAGGAATTATTTCACTAATCTTAATCCTAATTAGAATTTTTTTTATTTGAGTTATTTCATAATTTTTAGTTCTTGTTTCATTTTATTTATTGCTTTTGTGAGTTATTTTTTAATTTTTTTTTAACAAAATATTGCTTTGTATACGATTTTTTGTATTGCTTTTGTGTGATTTCGCTTCTGTGTCGTGCCTCCCGCACCACACGTGCTATTTACAATCATGAAAATTAATAAAATGCAATTATTTTTGTATATTAGAAGTTTTTTCATCATTTCTTTTTAGGAATTGATTCATTATGAACTAACTCCTAATGTTAGGGTTGATTTAAATTTACGATTAGGCAATATTGCATCTCAGTAAGAACTTATTGCATTTAAAAGTGTTAGCATTTATTGCATTCATTGTGGGGAATTTCTTCATTAGGATTTATTTCGTTAGAAGTTAATCCGTTCGGAGATATTGCATAGATCCTCTTTTATATTCCATTCCTCTCATGGGCCGTGTGAGCAAATCAGACTTATTTTCGCAAAATTAGCAATTTGAACTGTAAGATAGCATCCCGTATTCTTCTTTTAATGAAATTTACAGGAGTCCTGGGCAAACTGCTTGGCTTATTTCATGTCATACAAAATTCTTTGTGAAAAGACAAGCATCACTAAAAAGGCATCCGATGATGGCTTGGTCGCCATGTATCTGATGCATGTATCACTGACTATCTCTTTCTCTATGTTTGTTTGCTCTTCAGTTCTTAGTCCATTATTGAACTAATTGAACTATAAGATGGTGAACTAGTTGAGATTGAGAACTGAGATGCCTTTTGAACTAGTTAGTTCGTTTCGTGACCAATTTCATCTCTCTGTTAACGAAGTAAAAAGACGAATGCAAAACAAAAATTATCGTAAGTTTATATCAATATTTATTTTTTATTTATTTAAAACTTTAAATTAATTAAATGACTTAATTTATAATTTAAAATATTTACAGAAAAGTTAAAAAAAAGCTAATAGATAAAATATGTATTATGAAAAAAGATACTTATTTTTGTTTACCAGTTTATTGGTTGTGAAATTCAACTGCAGTTCTTTAAAAAATTGAATTAAAGTTAAAATCTTATAGTCATTGCATTAAGTATAAACAAATTAAATTACTAGAATTATATCTTAGAATTATTATAAACTGTCATGATAATACTTTACAGATATGTTAAATAGTTTTATTAATTATTATACATTTTTTAAATACAGAAATTAAGTACACGTAATCATAAAATGTATCACTCATTGTTCTATTGTTATTTTTGGTTAAATTACTTTTTGTGCGCTTCTACAAATATTATTCGGAAACGGTTGACGGCAAGGTAAACCTCATTTGTTTAATTTTTAAATTAATATTATATTTAAACAAAAAGGGCTAAATAAATGGAATTTGTTCCCTGTTGATAGATTTTTATTGTTTTCATTTCATTCAGTAATAAATTCGATTGATGAATATTTTATAATTAAACAGCATGGTATAAAAAACCAGATAGTACCATAAAAGAGCCACAGAACTATGGATACTAAGATAAAAAAAAAAAAAAAAAAAATTGTAAGATATGTATGTAGGTATATATATTATTTGTCAAAGTCTTTTAATTAGGTATTGTATCTTTACTTTTATTTTTATATTATACGTATTTTTGTTTTGTCTTTTATCAATATAAAAGGTATAAAGTATATTTTCAGTAGGCAATGTAACTAAAATAAGAGCGGCCAAATATAAAATTTGCTTTTTTATTACTAAGTGGGTGTAGCATATCAAAATCTATACGGAAAAGATAATGAATACATAAAATACAAATCAAGTTAAATGACCATCCTAAATACACAAGAATAAACGATTGTTACATTAATCACGGTTATAATGATATCAGAATTGCTATAAATATAACCCTTTTGAATTTCGTCTACTAAAAGATTTAAATGACAGAGCAAGAAACATTAGGGTTCAAACAAAAAGCTTTGATTGTAAAAATTTCAAAAAACATGAACAAACAATAATGACAAATCACAAAATGAACGATCGATATAAAAGATTCTATATTCTTGCGTTTGATTGTAATTTATGATGTTGTTGTATAATATCGGTGCGTACAGCCAGTGACTAAAAAAAGCGAGGAGTTTGGTAACGATATGTGAAATGTTTAACAGATGATTATCAATAAAATGTATTTATGTCGAAGTCGTTAAAAAATTCGAGTTCTGGTTTTAAATCATAGACCAAAATGTAAAACCATGTTGCAAAAAATGGTTAAAATTGACATCGTTGCGATTATAGGAGACCGACGCACATAGGAGTATTTGACCAATCTAGCTGACAAAAATTATTTGTGTGGTTTATTCATTCTAAAACAAGTTGTTTATGTCGAATTATACCACTTGGAAGATATTATAATATGTATCAAATTTTTTTTTCGCTAAAAAATATAATATTCTTCATTGTCCACAATTTAATCGGTGAATGAAAGAACAGTACAAGTGCAAAATCTTAGTTTTGAGAAAAACAAAAAAAAAACTGTTTTACAGAAAACCTATTAACTTTTTTGTAAAATAATGGATGGATGATTTGAAGGTTTTTGGTTCCCCTATATGCCAATAAAAGAAAAAATTGAAAACTGTTATAGAAAAAAAAAATATTAAGGTAGAAAGACAGTGTTTTTTTATTGTTCTTACACTCAATAGAAAAAAAAAACAATTTAAATAAGTTGCTTAAACTTACTTTTATTGACTTTTAAAATCATGGCCAACTAAAAAATACACTTAATATAATAGTACTATAATTCTGAACGCTCATTAGATATTGTTTTTCATGATGTTATGTGGTAGTAAAACTCCAAGGCTTCTCCAGACATATATTGCATTACTTTCTTAATGTCTTGTATTATTATTTTTTTATTTATAGGAACTAGTTCTTGATATGACGGCAAATGCAAAATTACTTTTGGTTTAAGTAATGTAAAACTGTGAAGCCCTCTATGCAATCGGTTGTTGCGAGGGGTTTGTCACGAATGAAATCACCAAACCACTTATATTTGAAATCATTTGAAATCACTTTGAAATCCAGTGCAATCTTGAAATCATTAGATTTATTTGAAATCATTGCAATCACGCAATATTTAAATCCTTTAATACTGCTTGAAATCACGTGAAATCATCTGAAATCATTTGAAATATTGCAATCATTGAACCACTAAACTGGCCGGTGAAAAATCACTCGGGTTGTTGTAACATAGCCAGGAGATTCACTAGTAGATATATTGGAACTGATTATAATGTGTAACTCCAAAATTTATTTTTTGTTGGTCTGTTGATTTGGTCGTCTTTTTAAAGAAACTAGTCCACCAGTTTTTAAAGTCGATAATGTCCTTGTAGTTAATTCCCGTAACAGTGTAATGGCTTTTTTTCAGTATAAGTACCGTATTTGTATTGTTATTACACTCAATCAAGGAGGAGGGTAGCTTAATTTTGTATGAATTAAAAATGAATTAATATTGCGCATTGATAGGTTTATATACATAGAACATTTTTGCAATTAAACATCCAAATTGAATTTTTGGCACTTGTTCTCACACTCACCGATTCAATTTATTTCAGCAGGTTAACTTAAGGAGTTAAAGCGTGTATTTTTTTTTATTTTAACAATATATTTTAATTTTTTTTTTTTTTTTTTCAAATTTCAAAATTAAAAAAAAAAATAATTGTTTTGTACGCCGAAAAAAAATCATTATTTTGTACCGAAAAGTTTTGTTGTGTCCGATAAGCTATTCTTAAGTTTTTTTTAAAATAAAAACAATAAAAACGACGCAATGTTCATTAAATATTAATATGAAGAAAAAGATTGAAAAATCACCTTTATGACTTTATCAAATATAATTAAATGTCAAAAGCATTTTTGTCTATTTGTAGACTTTCTATCTATTTCACTGCTTGAGAAAGTGTTTTATTTTAACTTACAAGTAGTTTTATAAAATTGGTTTTTGGCCACCTACTTTAGTTGAATACATCACGTCCCTTATCTTAGCGAACGAAAATTAGCGGAATTGAATAATGCATATCTTAAAAATTTAATGCGCATTTGATTTTAATTTTAATTTTTTTTTTTTTTTTGTTATGACATTTTCCGCTAAAATAAGAAAAGTTAGCGGACAAATTTTTTTAAATTTTGAAATTGTCCGTCAGCTTCAGTTATGTCAAATTTTTGACATATAAATCATTAGGATTCTTCAAAAATTAAAAAAATTACCTTCCCTTATTTTAGCGGAAAATGTCATAGCAAAAAATTAAAAATACTAAAAAAATTATCTTTGCGCATTAAAGTGTATCTAATTCGCATCAAATTTTTGACGTCCCAAGTAACAATTTAATTTTCATAAAGGCCAATAGAAGCTATTTTATTATTTTTATAACAACTGTAATCAATCTTATAGAAACCTATTTGGCGCACATAAGCGAAGTTATAACTCTTCATAAACAGTTTGGATGAGGCCTTGTGAAGGCTTTGCAAAGGAAACAATACTTTGCTACGAAAGGCTTTTTATTTCGCTTACAGAAGTCATTACGGAAATTTTACCGAAACAAAAAAATTCAAACAAAATTTTAAATAATTTTTTTAACGACTTTTTTCTTTTCATTTTTGTTTATCTTTTATTTCGATTTATTTTCTGAGACCATTTTCTTCGTTCAAGTGCTGAGTTTCTTCAATGCCTTTTCTGAAAACTAGATATATAATTTTATTATTAATGAAAAAACTTACTTGCCTCAACCAGGGATCGAACTTGTGACCCAGCGCACCCCAGTCAAACACGCAGCCACTAGGCCAATGTTATGTATTCAGAATAAAGATCGAATTTTAACCAGTTGATACCGTACCTACTTGGTGCTACAGGAACAGATATGTAGCTATACAGATCCATTTCAAATTCAGCATTAGCAGTTTTTTTAATTCATACTTATTATATTAACTGCCTGTTGGTAAAATATGATAATGAAGTTTGATAATTTGATGTGTTAAAAAACATTTACACTCCATTTGCAACATTTTCTTGTTATAATGCCAATTGTAGCAAAACAACAAATTAAAGAGACCATTTACCTCCTTAAGTTTGTTAATGTCATCAACAACTAAGCGAAGAGATAATTTTCTTATGTGAGCTATAGCTGTCATTAACAAACACACCACGTGGCATTGCAATAGCTTTCTTAAGGGAACTATAGTTTTCTTTAGTTTGTTATTAACTACAACGACTGCATATAAATGTTTAGCAACCTTAAAAAAGTCTTGTGATAACTCTATACAAGTCATATGGGTTATCGTTCATTTATAAAGGGTGTTTTTTTAGCGGTATAGAACTTTAAATTGCAATAAAACAACGATGAAATATTCGATTGACATGATTTTTTATTTACTCGAAAGATAATATTGTGGCATTAAATTTAAATATGTTTTCTGGCATTTAACTGCCACGGCTGGCTCGGATGTAGACCAATCTGGACGTCCAATTTTCGATGACTTTTTCCAACATTTGTGGCCGTATATCGGCAATAACACGGCGAATGTTGTCTTCCAAATGGGCAAGCGTTTGTGGTTTATCCGCATAGACTAATGACTTTACATAACCCCACAGAAAACAGTCTAGCGGTGTTAAATCACAAGATCTTGGAGCCCAATTCACAGGTCCAAAACGTGAAATTAGGCGGTCACCAAACGTGTCTTTCAATAAATCGATTGTGGCACGAGCTGTGTGACATGTTGTGCCGTCTTGTTGGAACCACAGCTCCTGGACATCATGATTGTTCAATTCAAAATTGCCAAACCAAACTGAGAATAAATCACTTGACAGCTGTTAAATCGGTCGCCGTCTTGAAAAGTAATGCCAACTAAAAGTTCTACACCTCGAAAAAAAACATCCTTTTTGACTGTTCGCATTGCTTCGGTTAACAAGTCTTTTCATTGATTTCGAGTATAAAGCTTTATACAAGCCTTTACATTTAGATTTTGTCTGACTAACTTTGACAAACCTTACAGCGACCTTATAAAAAGCGATTTTATCGTCCCTCCGTATGGCTTGCGAGTATTTTCTACTAAAGGCTTTAAGGAAACTATTATTTAAAATATTCAATAAAAAACAGTTAACATCTATAAATAAGCCTTATGACGACACTAAAGAAATAATAGCTTACTAATTTTTTGAAATTGGACCTTACACAAGTAAAATTGTTAGTTGGGGTATAAATCATCGGGATTTTTCAAAAATTCAAAAATTTTGACCGCTTGGCTTATTTTAGCGGAAAATGTCATAACAAAAAATATAAAAATGCTAAAAATATATAATTTTTCCGCATTAAAGTGCATCTAATTCGCATAAAATTTTTAAAATAGGCATTATTCAATCCCGCTAACATTAGTCCGCTAAGATAAGAGACGTGAATATCTCTATATGTGCGACGGTAAGTTAATTTTAAAAACTTTGAGCGGCTGTTTCCAGGAGATATACATAATATGTAAGGGAACTTTTGTGAAATTTTTAAATACGTAATGTGTAATAAAATCCATCAAGACCAGTTCGGCTTGCTGGTACAGTCATGCACATACGAGTGATTCTGATGAGTACCCAAAAAGCATTATCATATACTATATACGATCCGAATAAAGCAGGAAAAAAACACATGGACAGCATTCATTCGGTATCTGATGTGTCGAAGTTTTCTGAGGTCAACCGAATGGACCCTACAAGAATATTAATAAATCAAGCGGTTAAGTACGAAATTTGTGTTTCCAATCGAAATCACTAACATCGTCGGAAAAAAATGGCCCGATCAGATTAATAGGTGCCGTTATCTGTAAATCATATATTAACTGCTTCACTGAATAATTTCCAAAAGGCCTTCTTACTCCCAACTAATGTCATTTTTCTTGCAGTGAGTCTTACTTCTTCGTATACAAAAACTCTAAAGTTACGCGAGGACGTCAAACATATGCGATTGGATGAAGATATTTTACGGTTGTTTTACCGTCGCTATTTCGCATTTACCAAATTCATTAGGAGGGCCAAATTTTTGTGCTCCAAGCTCCAAGTGTTTTAAATGTTAAAACGAAGTTAATCAAGTAACGAACACTTATTTTTGGTGATTTATCGAAATATTGTCTTTTTTAAGTGCTAATTTAGTACATATATTTTATTTAAATAAATATTTATTAATTAAACAAAATCTATTAATAGTCTATAGTCACTTAGAATTTAACCTGTCACAATTTAAGTACAAGTTGAAACCACTCTTAAAATTTTTCTTTTATTGAGTAAAAATAGAAAAAAAAAAGTCTAACGCATTTGTTTGCAAGCATGCAAAGTTATTAACAAATTACGAAAGTAGTGTTTTTTCTAATGTTTTTTTTTTTATTAAAAAAATTAAAAAAAAAAATTATATAAAGTAAGTTGGCCATCTTGTAGAACACCAAATTTGCAATAAAAAAAAACAAACGGTTTTCGTGGTTGTCACTTTTTTAAATTCTTAAAAAATTAAATATTTTTTTTCTGTTATTTGCAGTGCAGTTAAATTCTGTAAAATTGTTCATGTATTCCTAGAGTTCATAGAAAGATTATATCGAAAAAAAAAGAATCAGATTTTTGAATCCTTAGTTGTTTAATCAATTAAAAAAATAACATTTTAAAATATTGATTTTTTGTTTATTTTTATTTTTTTCTGTTTCACCTGCTTTAACGTTCTTTGATGTCGATCAAACTATATTTTTTGAGTAAAAGATTAAATTTTCAATAAAAAATATTTGCACAATTTTTTTTTGCTTCTTGTTTTTATGGGAATTTAGGTTTGTTTTTTTTTTAAATATCTTGAAAAGTTAATGTCGTAGAGCAATCAGATTTTCAATAATTGATTAGAAATCAATAAAAGCATTGAGTTGTGATCGACAAAAGTTACTCATAAATTTGTTTTTTAATAAAGTGTTGCCAAAGTAAATAAATAATTGAGTAGTGGGCTACAATAATAATAATATCTATAACAATAGTTTTGATATGAAAAAAAACTTGTTTAGTACGACTGGAAAATTATTTTATAATTTTTTGTTTTAAAATTATTTTTTTATTCAAAAAATATATTTTGATTCGTATCACCGGATTTCTAAGTGAAATTGCAAAAAAAAACAAAAACAAACAAAAAATCAACATTTTTATTAATTTAAAACAATAGTTTAATTTAGGTTTTAAAAATCCTATTCTTAGATATAGTTTTTTTATGGATTCTGGGAATAAATGACAATTTTCACAGAATTTTAACTGTACTGCAAATAGCCAAATAAAATTATTTAAGATTTTAACAATTTAGAAAAGTGGCAATCACGAAAAACGGCCATAACTACTTAACGGAAAGTCCAAAGTATCGCGTCACACTTTATTTTTTGTTGAAAATTTGCAGTTTTAAAAGATGGCATAGGTACTTATGTATGTACTTTTTTTTTATTAAAATTTTCTTTTATTTTTTGGATACAAAATAATTTTAAAAAACAACCCTATTTTTGAAATTGGTCAAAAACTTTTTATGCTTGCAAACAAAACGGAAGATTCTGTTTCCCTATTTTTACTTACCAAAAGGAAATTTTTACAAGTGGCTTCAACTCGTAAATGGTTAAATTTTAAAGTGATTGAACACAGTAAAATACAAAATATAGATAAATGGTCTTTGATAGAAAAGTGGTGTATATATGACAATAACACATGGATATCTATTGTTGTTGGTTAAACTTGTGTTTTATAAAGTGTCTCTATTGAAAAAAATAAAAGGGAATAAAAAAACGTCAATATGTCTTCCTATCATTAGCGTTTGACCATTTTATATGTGTTTGTAGTGTTCATTCGATTAATGGATGCTGGCTGGACAATATAAAACTGCTTCGCTATCATAAATCAAGCAGACATGAAAGTCTATATGTTAACTGCCATCTGTGATTTACAATCAAAACCATGCATCCATGGTCATGGTCCAGTTGTTTGACGACATTTCAGAGTTGCCATTAACGAAACTGTCATGAACCTCTAAGGTTACGAAATAATTCAGCTCACTTTGATTTACGGCCTAACATTCGCGTATGACGAATGTCCGAAACAAAGGTGATACCTAGGATGTATGTTACAATATGTTACTTGCCATCGCTCAATTTAAATCATATCGTCTATATGCACTCACAAATATAATTTACTAAAAATTTAAAGTGTGTAGAATTTCGGTATGCAACACACAAATTGCCTACTGATGAAAATATACTTTTGTATGGGAGTTTTTGGGGTTAATTTTTATAACATTATACCAAAGAATGTTAGAAACTTTGTTATGCTGTACAATTTATACAAAAATCGAATTTTGTCCAAGTGAATAAAATTAAAGTCCGTCTTGACGTATTCCGTTTCCGGTTCAATTCAACTACATTTTCGAGATCGTCGTTGAAATCTTTTCATTCGCAGCGACCATTCATCTTTCCATTCGAATACAACCGAACTTGGTCCAACTGCTAAATAACCAGGAGCTGCTTCAGAATCTCTTCCTAGAATTAAGTATGATCTGAAACAAAGAGACAATTTAATTGTAGATTTAGAAAAAAATTTGGATGTCAGTTTTGAACTTAACAAACTTACTTATTCAGTTTAATCTTCGGACATTGACATTCGAGATTTTTGCGTGGAACTAACAACACCATTGGGCCACGTCCTAATAGTGCACTTGTCGTTCCGGAAGCAGGATTCCGTTTGAAAATCGCTTGAATGTTGATTTCAAATTTGAATATCTCGTTTTGTCGTTCGATTGAGTATTGTTCTGTGCTGATTTCCATTGATGCTCGGTCATGACCAACAACTTTTGCCATGATAGCTGAAAATTAATAATAATTAAAAATAATTTCGCCATATAGATTTTAAGATTTAAGTTTATATAGAGTAGATAAGTATGATGCGCCAGTCCTTAAATCCAACAGATTTTACGTCTTTATTTTTATTTTCTAATACATAGTATAAGAATATCGTAAAATATGAAAATCACCAACATAAGTTAAAAAGTTTGTTTGTAAGTGTACCCTTAAGAGATTGTTAATTTTTATTAATAACTATAAGTATAAGACAAGAAAATTGTGTCATGGGGGTCGATATTGTAAATTTACTTGCAAAAAGTACAGTCAATAGGGAATAACCTGTCAAAAGTTTTGAAGATCCCCAATTTTGAATGAAGATTTTCAAAGGGTAGTCCAGTCATGTGCATTCAAGAGGACAAAACTTCTTACCTCCCCGTGGTGAACGTGCGTAATCAATTTCTTTGGAAGGTTTTGGGAGCAGCAAACGAGAGAGGGGGAGGAGGAATCATCAGGTTGAACTACCTAGTGAACACCATATACGGGCTACTACGACGCATTCGAAGCTCAGGCCTATAAGGAGTGGCTAATTCGGCTCCCCGCTCTTGGCTGGGTTGTGCGTTTTACAATTTGCGGTTTCGAAAAACCAACAAGCCCGGCAAACGAAACAAGAACAACAAATTTTGGATCTGTCCGTGGATGGAATGTACTGTCTTTCTACAGACCATGTTTAGCCGAAAAATAAGTGGAGACCCTCGATAGGCTAAGGGCTAATATTACAGCTATCCAAGAAGGAAATGGAATGGAGAAGGAGTACGAAGGATGACATCGTGTGACATCTACCACGGACCGTGTTTTAAGGAACAGGGTCAGCGGCTATTTGGGTGCGGTTTTGTGATTAGAGGAAGACTTAGGCAAGAAGTCTTAGACTTTCGCAATTTAGTTTGTTCAGAATCCGCATCAGTGAAAAATCTTAGAACATTGTGCTGATCTTTTTTCCTCTTTTTGGGTGAGTTTGAAACCACCTTGATTTCTCTATGTGTATATAAACTCAATGCTACCAGGCAATGCTGCGGACTAAAACCAGAGCTTCTGAGAGAGCAGCCCGGGAGTTCTACGGGCAAAATAGAAGGGAGGAACGCCGAATTCTCAGGAAGAAAAAGAGAGAACACAAGAAAGGGGCGGTCGAATCTATCGCAGGTTGTACCGACAGGAGTGATGTTGAAAAATTCTGCCAAAGGATAAAAAGATCTAACACAACATAAGAGAGACATTTTCGTCCACCCGACCAAAATAATGGCTTAACAGCTGAGTTGTTTAAAGCTGCAGGAGATGTGTTTGTATAGGGAGCATGCACCAACTCATATCTGTAAAAATTGTTCGGAAGAAAGTATGCCCGATGAATAAAACCTTGGAATAGTGTCCCATGCACAAAAAAGGAGATGCTCTGACATGCACCAACTACAGAGGAATAAAATCTTGTCAGCTCTCCTGTGTGATCGCTTAAAACACGTTGTAAACGATCTGATTGGCCCCTATCATTAAAAGCAAAAATCCATTTGTTGCTTGGCCACTATATTTCACGCCTTCACGGACCTAGACGTAAAAGAAAATGCTTGGGACTGGCCTACGCGATAAGTTTATGAAAAAGTTATCGATAGCAAGAAACAGTAAATTCAAGCCATTAAAATGGGTCGTATTAAGATTTGTCTTGAATAAACGGCTTTGTTGTATGATTATAAATAAAACGTTGCTTAAATGTGACTTAAGTAAAATTAAACAAATTAGTTTTGAGAAACTCTAAAAATTTTTTTTTTATATATTGTGCACACTCAAAGGTATTATGAATATCATTTATATAATCAACACAGTACGAGCTTTAAGGAAATTGGAATAGGTTTTCAAAGGAGATTCGACTGGAAAATGGTATTTTTATATAAATTATATTACTTACCATAATCTTCTCTACAAAATCTGTTCAGGTTCAGTTTTTTCGGACTTGATTTGCATTTTCCACAATCTGAAGTAAAAAAAAAATTCAAAATAAATACATTTTTCTTTTCATTTTGGATTAAAACAATGGAAATTTCGAATCTTACATGTTTTCATATCATCAGTTTTATCGGCTTCACTATCATCTGCACTGACACTTGCACTTTCTGCCTGAATAGCATTAATAACAGTTGGGATTTCTGGAATTTCAATTAATAAAAAAAAGTAGTTTAGCTTGTACACAATTTTGTTGCAAAAACCAAACTTACTTATGCAAGGCGCCACATGGGACCTTGTTTGCTGATATCCCTTAGCACACCGATTGCAGGTTTGACCAGTAACTCCATCCTTGCAAGGACACTGCCCAGATATGTGATTGCATATTTTTCCTGTTGATCCAACTGGATGACAGTCACAACCTGCAACAAATTAAAAAAAAATGCTCATTTTTAGATAACAATTAAAGAAACGTTTTTTTTTTTTAAATAATTTAAACTTATGAAAATTCGAATCGAAAACTATCAACTTCAGCATCCTTGTTTTGAAAGGTTTAACTAACACTTAAGTTAACTTTATCTTATTGAACATGACTGTCATATAAATTACCAGGATATAAGAGAACTTCCACCTCATCATCGTGCCTCAAAATGGATAAGGAGCCCCCTCCTTCATCAACAACTATACCTAATATAAATGTTTTCACAAGCAGATGCCAGCATATTAATTCCAAAAAAAAAAATTATTACTCCAAGTAATAGGAACATCAAAATTCAAAACTCACAAAGCATTATCAAAAAGTGAACTTCCTGAAAACTATATAAGAAAACAACCAGCATTACCGTCATCTCCATAAACTTTTAAGGTAAAAACTTCTGTCAGTTTCACCTGCTGCCAATCAGAGAAAAGTTTTGATAAACATGAATAAAGACTGAAAATATTGTGGTATATTTTTAACCTTTTTTGTAGAGTGCTCCCACACTCAAAAGGAACTTTTCAGAAACTTTTATACACCTTATATAAAACAGGTAATTTATACCTACATATTCGAAATTCCGGAACTAATCGATGCCATTGCCTTGCAAGAATTTCAAATAAGTTTTATTTTGAATTGTGTCAGTAATGGAATTTCGTTTCTTTTGTTAGGGACACCAGTGTTTTTCTTTTCTGAATAAATTTTATTTTCGTTTGAAAGCCATTGGAATATTGTTTAAGTTTTAACACTAAAATGGACTGGACAAATTATCTATGTTCTTTAACACACATAAATAGTGAAGTAGGAGAAACATAACACGAAAAGAAGACATGAGACATGAATTAATTTATGACAAAAACATTTTTAAATAAGAAAAGGTTTTAACTTTAAAATAATAAACGGTGGCTGATATGCAATAAATTTATGTTTAGTTGTAATAAAGGAATATACGAACGAGGAAAAAAGACCAACAGTAGGTTTTGTGCCCTCATCATAAAATGTTTAAATTTAGTGATTCTAATAGCATATAATCTTTAGATTTTTTGAAATTATCGATCGGAAACGTTTGCCATCATTTTTAAGCTTTTATTATCTTTAGATGGTAGTTTTAATCATGAAATATGCTACCACCAGCTTTGTTATAAACGAAAATTGGAATAAAGTTCTTAAATTGAGTTCAAAATAATAGCCCATTAAAATTAGAGTTTTACTTTGAAATCATTCCGACAATTAACTAATTTAATTCCGAATTTCCGATTTCGCTGCAGACCTTTTTTTTGATGTCTTGACTTGAGCAAAGCCTTAAAAGTACCTTTGATTAGGCCCGGAACTAATTTTTTTTTAGGGGAGGAAGGGGTTGAAATTTTAATTTTTTGCTATTTTCTCGGAAAGTATTAATATTTTACTTAAAGTGTATTTGGGGCTTTTTTTTAATTTTTTTGTGGTTTTCCATTAAGCACGACTGGGTCGCACGAACTTGATCTTGTTGCAAGTTAAAATTAAATTTAATAATTATTTAATATAAATGTAAAATACGAACAAAATCACATGAATTGTTTTTGAAAGTGCTAAAAAAATTTGTTGCCAGAATGCAACTTTACCAAAAAATTAATTCCAAATTCGTTAGAGCGGTATTTTATTAAATCCATGTTTACTGAATAAATTTATAAAAAAAATTGAAGTGCTAAATATTTTTCATTTTATGCTCAAAAAATAATTATTTTTAGTCAAATCATTTTCTAGGAGTATTGAATTTACTAAAAAAAAAATAAACTAAAAAATTAATTAAACTTAAAACTAAGCACTTTTGTAAAATGTTAGTATCGAAGTTTTATCAAGTCATCTAGATCTTTCTAAAAAAAAGCATTTCATTTTTAATTAAAATCGATTTACTCGTTCACGAGATAGCTCAAGAAAAAAAAACGGTTCTATCGGACGTTAAGATAAAAGGCTTGCAAAACATTTTTTTCCCAACTTAACAAAATTAGATAAAAACCATTTCTAATTTTTTTCGAGAAAATAAAGCTTTTCCAAAACCGTTATATGGCGGTATCTACCGTTATTTAAATTTCTCCTCTATAAAATTACCATATATCCCTACATACCAAATTTGAGGAAAATCGATACAGCCGTGTAAGCTGTAGATACTGAAACACACAGACTGACTAACAGAGAAGCAGACAGACAGAATTTTCAGACTTTGCAAACTATAGAATCTGGTTCCAGGTCTTAAGTTAACCGATAACTTATTTTGCTTCTGCCCCTTAATTTTATTGAATTCCGAACTCTCTTTAAAACAAATCGCTTTGTGGACTTTAATTCAAAACGACAACGTTTGGTGGGCTTCAGCTGTTCAGCTTCAGCTTATTTTCAATAATTAAACAGTGTCAAGACCGTTAAAGATTTCAAAGTATAGTGATTTGCGGATTCAAAATTGGTTCTCCACTGACAGTTAAATTTTGGCCAAATTTACTGATTCAAAAGAGCCAAATATTATAGTAGGTATAGACCCATTTTTAAAATAATTCAGCTAATTTGAAAGTGATTAGTTGAGTAATATATTCGCTATGTGCGTATTGCTCCTCTATCATAGAAACATTTACAGCGCTTTCAGTGCTAAAAAATAAAATTTATTTAACTAACGCTATAGGAGAATTTGTTGTGATTTTTTGACATTTATTTGTGTACTGACTAAGAAAATCTCCTATCTCTGTCTCTTTTTTTGTTAATGAAATCAATTTTGTACGACACTCGTTTAGAAACAAACAATATAGAAATATTTAGATCCATTTTGATTCTCACATAAGTTTTTAAACGGTGACCCAAACTCGCACCCACTAAACAAATCTTATAGTTATTATGTTTTTGAAGACGAAATAAGACCAAAATTCACGTCACGAAAAACTATTATAGGAGCGTTCTCAAATACAAAATGATAAAACGCGAAACAAAATGAATGCGGAAACATAATATATAAAAATGCAATTTAAACGCGAAATATCAGTTATTGCAAAATATTGATTTCGAAAATTAACAAATTTGAGAAAAGAAAAATTAAAAGCCTAATGAAAAATACAAAATAGAATGAATAAACATGGTTACACGTTATTTTATCCCGCAAGTTTTGGAAAAACGTACCTTTACCTGGATTACTTAATATGTGTCCGAAAAGTGATGACAACTTGTAACATATAGTAGAGCATTAACTAAAAATTCTTCTTTGGAGAACCCTGATCCTTCCGTTTTAAGTCTTAGTAGGAAAATCAGGATGCTTTTTCTGAGTTGAAAAGAATTGCATCGGCCTATTGATCATTTCATTCCTACAAAAAAGTTGCACCACCTTTACTATAAAAACGAAATGGGATAGGGACGAAATCCCGACTGCCGAAATCTCGAACGCCTATATCCCGACCGAAAAAATCCCGACTGACAAAATCCAAATGGTACGAATACAAAATCCCGATTTTCAGCACTTTTAGCACGTTTTCGTACTTTTTTTTTTTTGCTTTTACACTAATTATTTCAAATAGGAATTGAAGAGGAAGAAAATAAGAAGCGAAACATGATACCCAGGTACTGTTGAATTTGGAAACTTTGGACTCAAGCTCCTGCCAGATGACTGAACATACCCTAAGCGGAACAACGAAGTTGCGTGAGCGGGACTTACTACAGAAAGGGAGTTAAAACACCTTGAACCCGCAAAGCGGGCCACCCAGGTGCTTTTGAACATCGAAACATTGGAATCTGGTGCCTGCCAGACGACTGGACATAGGTACTATAAGCGGAGCAACGAAGTTGCGTGAGCGGGACTGACTACATAAAGGATTTTGACTAAAAAATATTGAATACCATAAATGCTACCCCAGATAAAAAGTTAAATACATGAAAAACAACCGGTAAAAACGATACCTACATGAAATTATGAAACATTTTTGCAATAAATTTTTATTGAAAAATTCAGTTTTAAATTGCCTTTACCAAAAAAAAGTAGTTAGTCAGTCGGGACTTCGCCAGTCGGGATTTTGCAGTCGTGATTTCGCCAGTCGGGACTTTGGCATTCGGGATTCTCAGTCGGGATTTTGGCAGTCGGGATTTCGTACCCAACCCATTGTTTTCTTTAACTAAATCAAAACCGTTATGAAAGTGAAATAATCTGCATTAATTTGGTTTTAATTGCTTCTGTGTTTTTAATGGTCAATATTTATATCTTTATCTCCTTTGTTGCTTTTGAATTTAGTTAATTATATAGAGAGGATGAACAATATAAAATCATACAATTATATTGACAAATCACTTTGACCAGTTGAAGGATTATTTTCTAGATGACCCATAGACATCTGTAGGAATTCACAATAATCAATATGAGTGAAAACCTATTGTGGACCGTAGTGGCCATCAGCAAAGTTTTTTTTAATAATAATATATCATATATATACATAATTTAGATATTGAAAACCCATAATGCATGAGCCGGTCAAATTAACAAGACAAATTGATAAAAATTATTTCCATATCAATAGAACTTACGTCTGCAAACTTTTCGATGATTAATTGGTTTTGTCGAGTCTTTGTAGTAGCCTTCTCTGCAATAGTGACAATATCTGCCTGTGGTATCATGTTGGCAATTGTAGCACACCCCACCAGAAACTCGACCAGATAATTTATAGAGTTCCACATTGAATCGGCATCGACGTGCGTGTCCATTACAGTTACAAACTGAAAATACAAAAAATAAGAAAAAATATAAATAAAATTGATAAACTTTTATTGGACCATCACAGATAAAATCATTAAAGGGATTTAAATAATCGGAGAGATGATGTGTGTGGTACTTTAATTGCCCAAATATTTTTGAGGCAACCCATGGTGTTTCATAGAGTCTATATGTATAAAACTTTAAAAGCAAATTCAATAAGTGGCACCCCTGCGGGTTTTCATAAATCTTTTAACTCAGAACTTTTGCCCCTTCAGAATTTAATTTCAAAACTTTTACTCAATCTAGAGTTTATGATTCGATTAAAAATTGATTTAATAAAAAGACCGATACGATGTCTTTAGTGTGAAATATCCGTTTTGAAACAAATACTTTATAACTACACTCCGGTACATTTCATTAAGTACAGGATATTTGTTGTATTTTTATTAAAAAGTAACACACCTTAAAACAATAAAGTAAAAGTGAGTAGATAAGTTATTTAGAAATTCTAGATAGATTAGAGAATTTTGTCTGCTTATCTGGTTTAAAAAAATACCTTTGGGCCAGTTGCACCAAAACAGATTTATCGATGAAATTACCGAAGTAATAAAATTGTCCACCATGTTAAATATCTATATTAGTACAGTAAATGGGGAATCATCTGACAAAAGTTTGGTAGGTCTCCAAGTTAGTTTTGTAGGGGAGTTGATTTTGCGAAAAATTTGGTCTTGTCAAGCGGCCACCATCTTGAATTTAAGATTTTTTCGTGTTTTAGCGTTTTTCTATGTTTCTGTGCATTTTTATGAAAAAAAAACTATGAAATACTTTTTGTTGCAATTTTTACTGTCTACAAAATAGTATCAAAATTATATTTGTACTTTTAGTATCTTAGAAGTTACAAGGAAAAAAACAAATAAAAAAATAGAATTATTCACATTTATTTTTGAATTGCTCGCTTACTTTTAGATTTTCGAGAAAAAGTATTAAACACTTTTTTAAAGATAATCTTTTAACAAAAAAAAGTATGTATTTTTTTGTTAATTTCGGTTGATTTTTGAACTTACAACGACGGCCGGAACAGTATGAAATGCATACATTTATTGTTTTTTACTTGGAAATATTCAGGAAGTATCACTATTTTGCCTGTGGTTTGCTTTCTAAGCCATTCACATAAAAGTACCAGTGTCTATTTTTGTGTCAACTGAATACACACGTTATCTTCATTGTTTACAGGCACTCTGAAGAGATTTTATCAACAGTTAAAGAGTTTTAAATAAAATTTTTCTGTTAATCGCAATAAAAAGTAAAAATCGCTAATTATAGTGTCTTACATCCAGAACCATGGCTCACCGGGAGTGCTATAGCAAACAATATAGAATTGAATTTTAGTGTCATCCATTTCTCCTTAAGAAACGAAGATTTGTAAAAGACAGTTTACCGCAGTGTAATTTAAAGATTTGCTTCTGATTCTTATGAATCTGCGACAAAGTCAAAAGGTTTAACAGTCCTAAGAGTAACTAACAGTGCCAAACATTAAAAGGAATACAAATTCAGAAGAAACCACCACACAATGTGCAACAGATATGTAGAAGTTTGACAAATGAAAGGTTTCACGTGGTCTCTTACGGATGAGAAGAAATTTTATAATTAAACCCATTAGGCCCATCAAAACTAAGCTTCGTCTCATCCGAAAAATACACGTGAAACATTTCTTTCGTCCAACTCATTTAAGAGTCAGTAAATTCTAAATCTCTACATTTATTTTGCACATTTTGTGGTGGTTTCTTTTGAAGTTTTATTTGTTTAGTATGTTGCGCACTATTGGTTAATCTTAGGATTGTTTAACCTCATTCAGATAATAGACCTCAGTTGACGCAGGAAATATTTTGTTGAACAAAATATGCTAGTAAAATGCTAAATGTACTTTAGCATTATGCTTAGTCTTATTAGTCGATTTAAAATTTGCGCCATTGATTTTAAATTATTAGTTTTATTCTTTTTATGCCATGAACCACTATGAGTTGTATCAGTTCCTATTTTGTTAAATAAAAGGTTTAATAAAAAAATATGTTTTATGGTTATTGCCAGTAACATCTTTTTTCTTTTTTCTTTTTGGCTTTTTTAGTTAATTATAATAATATAATAATTATTATTTTTGTTGGGCTCCTCAGTTCTCAAAAATGATCCCCAAAAGTGCTACCCTCAGGCTTTGCAAAACGACAGCAATGTTTCCCGATAGTCTAAACATTCATATGAAAATCCTCCAAGAGCACCTATCAATGTAATGAAAAGTGATCTATAGTAAAGCATCCAATTACTTAAAGAAGTCCGAAAACTAAATGTTTGGGAATCCATATTCATCAAAAAGTTGCATAATAAATAAGGCCGTTAATGACAATTTTTGTTTTGCTGACTTAACACTTTCGAAATTATTCAAAACTTGAAAATTATTTGCTTGATATTTTTTTAATTTTTTTGAAATATTTTTGATAATTTTTATTAATTTTAATTTTGTTGTGATCTTGATTTGATTACAAATCGAAACGCGGTTGTCAATAAAATATAAGTTTTAATTCAATTATTTTATAACAAACAAACAAGACAAGGTACCTAACCATAACATTTTATTCAGCCCTATTAGGGAATCCGACGGATGAGTTGCATTTTTGGTAGATTTGCTATTAGCGAATCCGCAAGCCATACGCGGGAATAAATGTCGGCAACGTTGTTCGTAAAATTGGTATAACATTGATAGTTAACAAATCTGAATTTTTTAAAACAGAAATAAAAATTTTTGGATCGTTGATCGTTTACAGTATGTCTAATAATTAATTGACAACCAATGGCCGTTTTCGAAGACATCATATGCGTTTTTTTTTAGGAAGTGCAACTTTGGTGTCGTTTTTTAGCCAAACCGTCGACATCTGTCCAGAAATATAGTCCCCTCGACCTAGTTTGACATTTCCTCTATCCAAGAGCATATTTAACTTGCAAATCGGTCCAGTGGTTACTGGAACACTGACGGATTAAGATTGATCTTTAAAATCATTAAAAAAGGTTTGATTTGCGATATTAGATATTTTACGATACTAAATTATCTTATAGATTGCTTTTCTCGTGTGTGTCAACTTTTGACATCCAAGATAATGCAGTTTCAAAAATGGAAAAGTAGTTCGCGGATCGATAATTCAGCTCATTTATCGGATTCAATAATAAAATTTTATGCGTGAAAAAAAATGTATTGAGTGAAATTTTGCGAATTCAGTAATAGGCATGATTATTTTATTTTAATTTAGATCAAGTCTTGTTGACCGAACTCAAAAAAACATACATATACCTAATTCTAATGTTAATCAAAGTTCCTTAGAAAAATAAAACTATAGCAGTGAGAAGTCGGTAATCATCGACAATAACTATTGTGTACCTACTTAATATATCTACCTAGTCACTAGATTAGATAAACTGGACGAGCCCAGCATCATATCAGGACGAAACTAAAATTTTATTATGACGTCACCATAGGTGTAGAAGAAAAATATGGTTAATTGTATGACTTTTACGCTTAAAACATATTTTTAAGCAAAATTGTCAAAATTTACACACATTTTACATCAAAAAAACATCAGTCCTTGAATAAGTGAGACAGAGTGTACGAATTTATACCGCCTACTATATCGAACACTATCTATAAGTTGGGTGAATAAAGTGTGTTTAAATGTGTATATTTGGTATACCTACCTAAATATGAATCCCCCCCACTTGTTTTAAAATGCATTAAAACCAAGTGAGTTCTCCTCCTTGTCGCTTTTGAGTGGATGGTCAACACATGTTTCGCCATGCGAAGAATATGAGAGTACAGACAACCCCACAAGGACCAACATTGACGCTCTTATGTCCTTCGAACAGAGATATCACACTTTTTGTCCTCTTTGAGTTCTTCTCAAATCGAATAAAATATCCTTTTGTACAATGGCGTACTCCCTCGACACACGTATCATCTGTCAGATATCTCCATCCAAGTGTGTACACTCCCGTCTACAACGGGATCCCCATCAATAATTTGAAGAAGCAGCAAAAAAAAAAAAAATGGATGTAGGTACCATACATATCCATATATAGTATGTATCTATAGTATAGGTACCTATAGCTATATATATATCTACAATTGCACATTGAACATTCAAAACTGTATTCCTACATATGTTTAGGGTAACCTTGGCAGTTTTTTTTTTTTTGTATCTTCGTTATGACGACAGACAGGCAAAAAAATCCTTTCAATTGAAAACCGGCCACACTGCGGTGTTTGGCGAAACCAAAAATGAAAAGGGAATTATCCCGAAGCGGATATAGGATATAGCACTTGAAAGATACGAGTGAGTAGATAAATCCAGAGCACATTTGGATATACCTATGCGATGCAGGTTGGGTTTGTTTTATGTAGGTCTTGCTCCACCTGGTCATATACTATACACTCTTTTATCGTATTCCCGTCCCTATTCTGATTGCCGATTCGACTGCCAAGCCAATGCCAATATCCTATGAAAAAAGTTGATGAATACTTGATTACTAAGTCGCCCGTTTCAATATCGTTTTTACTTGCGATTATAGATAGGTACTATACAAGGCAATTTATGACTTCGTAAACAAAATTGAGATTTATTACCAGATACCTTATGTACAGAAATCAATTTTCGAAAAATTTTGCCGAATGAACTTATTGCAACAGTATTAAACCTAGCATGAGAAAGAGTGAAGAGATAATCAGCCTTATTGTGAAGTTCGCCCGAACTACATTACACCCGAAATAATTGACATTTCACTTTTCGCCTATTGTGAATGTTCGGGCGAAAATTGTGAATTTCCGGGCGAAATCAATTAATGTCATCAATTATTCAAATCAGTCAAATCAGAAACTAGGTGTGTTCATTTATTTTTTCAAGTAAATTCTTGAACTTGAAGGAGTAAAAAATATTCTCTCAGAGAATGCATTTATTACAAAAAAAATAATAGAAGATATACTTAGTAGCTTAGAAGTTGTACTTAGTAGCTATTTAATTATAAAAATGTAAAATTCAAACCGAAAATATTTCAAAATCAAGATTAATGATGTTTTTTTGTTAGAAATGAAAAACAAAACTGTCACAATTTGTTCCGGAGTAAATTAATGTTACTTTTAAGAAGTGCATAAACACGCCTCGCTTATCCGAAATGTCACTGTTGATTCGAAGTGAAAAATCGTTCGGGCGGAATTCTCAATAGCTTTTAAAATTCCGGGGGAACAGATTTTCGCCAGGCGAAATCGATTCGGAGGAACTTCACAATAAGGCTGAATATTTGGAAAAAAGGAATTTGGGTGCATAATTTTTAAGGTGTGATAAAACATCTAAGGAAACATTCACCGAATTCATGATAGAAGTTTACATGTCCCGAACCCGAGGGAAAATTTTCCCAAACAAATTTTGACAGCTCGTTGGGAAAATACATCGCTGACGTGGTTTTACGTCATTAGATAAATACCCTTATTGTTAAAAAAACAATTCAAAAACATTTCAGAAATGTTTCTTTTGGTATGGACGTTTGAAGAAACATTTCTGAAATGTTTCTTCTTTCCCATTTTGTCATTCACGTGACATTTTCAGAAATTCACAACTGCAAACAACTAGTTTTTTTCTGTACAATTTGCAAAACATTGAATGTTTACCATCGCTGGTAGAATACAGAGAAACATTTCATAACAGTTTATTAATCTACCAGACCAAAAAAGCATATCAGACACATTTCATAAACATTTCAGAAATGTTTCTCTATTTTGATAAATAACTATTTATGAAATGTTTCTTATCTTAGGTCTGGACACACCTTTAGAGAGCACAAATTGATGTATAAATGTAAGTATTTCATAGACTCATTTTTTAACAAAAAAAAATAAAAACGTTTAATTATCTGGTTCTGATAGCAAACAAAAAACTTGTCAAAAAATCTTTGTACTGTTCGAGCAATTTTTTTTATTTTTTTTTCATTTCATTCTATTTTTTAATTTCTGGTTAAGGCTAATACCCCGTTTCTGCCGTTGTGAGGTCACAATCGATTGGGATTGATTTTTGTTAGGATTGTTGTGACTCGATAACATTTTCTGTATTCTGCCTCAAAAGTCACAAGAAAAATCACTAA
Source organism: Baccha elongata (assembly GCA_951217065.1). Taxonomy (NCBI): domain Eukaryota; kingdom Metazoa; phylum Arthropoda; class Insecta; order Diptera; family Syrphidae; genus Baccha; species Baccha elongata. The sequence goes on along the minus strand of OX578272.1, from coordinate 48,436,136 downwards.
CAAACTCACCGCATCATGGTGAATATTTGGAACTGCTTATTATGACACAACAAAATTGATTTTTTTTCGTTAGAATAAAGAAATTAATAACAAACGTATATAACATTTCAGCATAAAGAAGCTATCTAACTACAGTCAACAAATATGTGCGCGCTTTCTTTTTTATTGTACACAAATATAAAATCAAGAAGACAAATCTTTTTATGTAAGTTCAGTAAAATTTTATTCTTTCTGTTCAATGACATACATATACGAATCACAAATATAAAAGCAACAAGTTTAATAAAATATAAATCCACGCCTTATACTTCAATATGGGTACGAATCACATTAATATTTACCTAACCTAGAAAAAAATCTAAACAATTGGAATTAGTGCTTTGTGACTGGTTGTGACCTGCTCTGAAGAGAACCACAATTTCCATTGGTTTTATGACTCTCACAAATTGAGACTGTACGGCAGAATACGAAAAAGTCACAAAATCGATTTCATCTTCATCTGTCAGAACCTTGTGACTTGTGAGGTATCACAGAGGTTCGGCAGAATCGGGCTGTAAGAGGCCAGTTATAGCGATCAGGAAAAAAAACAGGAAACATTTTCAGATCGATAATTTATAATGAAAACATACCATTTGTTTTGAAAAACAAGTAATACACTTATCGATGACAAATAACTCAAAGAATTTTTTGGGGTACCATTAAAAAATTATAATTAGAAATTTTCAACCAAGCGATTCTTCTTTATTTCTAAAATTTTGAGTTGAAAAAACTTTTTGCAAAAATTTCTATTTTTTAATTTCTTGATGGAATTTCCGTACGAAAAATAAAAATAATTAAATGCATTTTTTACAAAAAAATATGTGCGTAATTGAAAATTTTATCATCACAAATAATACTGATAATCCTGTGAGTCTCATCGATAAAAGTAGCAATTTTGTTTCAAATAAAGTCAGAACATATTTAATTCTCAATTTGAAAACTGTACCTGTTTCGTTTTCCTGATCGATTAAATCGGCCTCTTACTTACAATTTGAAAGCATTTGGCAATCATACAATCGAAATATTAGGTAACTATATTTTCAAGTTGGTATATTGGTACCAATGTAACTTTCCACAAGAACAAGTCTGTGCGACCCATTCTTGATCTTTATTTTTGTATGCGGAAGTGCTTTGAGTGATTTGGTTAACACAAGCAGGTTGTTGCTGGTTGAGCGATTATTCGGGTTCCACTTGGACGTTCACGCTATTATCCCTGTATCTTTTTGAGGATTATTTCCAGAAAATAGAAATAAACATACTATAATACATATGTTGTATATTGATGTAAGAACATAAAAGCTACTGACAATTTGTATTTTATTTATCTTTTGTTTTTGTTTTTGTTTTTTTTTTTTGATTGCTTTGTTAGATAAAAAAGAGAGAAACGCTTTTAAAGCTTATGTTATTTAAATTGGCGAATATAGATAGATTACTAGAAGGTTTCAGATTACTTACTCAGCCTTATTTTTAAATTCTTTTTCATTCGAAAGTAAGTTGATTTCGGGTTATTTGCATTTTGATATTCGAACGATAAGAAAGTTTACCTTATCAGTTCATTCATCTTTCGCAAACCCTAATCATTCAAAAGAAATGTCATTTATTTGGCATTCAAATTTTCTGAGCGAATAGATATACAAAACATCTAAATTACGTATTTTTTATGTTGAAAAACAACTAAAATAAACAAATGTTCACAAAAAGTTATCAAATTAATTTTCCGACCATGTTTTGTTTGATATCGATTGTATTTTTTTTTTAACTTAACAATAGGTCACCGATTTCATCTTTCTTTTTGATATTTCAAAAGTGTGACCAGATGTGTATAAAGTAAATAGAGAGTACATTTGAAGTATGTAGCTGTATAGTTTTGATTTAGTTGTTAAATAATTTTAAATTCAATTAAAGAGACATAAAAGTTTAAAAACAAATCGAGAACTTTGTTATTTCGAAATTATTAGTTAATTTTTGTCTTTTTCATATCAATCAACTAACCATATATGGTTTGCTAAATGCTCTTAATTTGAAAATTTAAGGTTTTATATTGTTTTATTTTTACATACTCAACTTTTCCAGTCTTTAACATAACTTAACTTTACATATTTTTATAATAATGATTGATTTTCCGAACAACTTTTTTACAAACATAAAAGTCTTCGAAAAAAATCAGATTGGTCATACTAATCAAACAGAAAAGTAAGTGTATTGTCAAATTAAATTAACTTCATTAATGTTCATTTTATGAAATCATTCGAATACGGAATATGACTGTTTCATTTAATGTTCATACTGTTTTATGCTTTCACTGCTAGAATCTAAGTTAACACCTGGTGACCATCATGGTTATCTGAAAATACCTACTGTTCCAACAAATTTGGGAGCCTTGCAATGAATTTGTCGATAAGGTTTTTCTTATACTGTTCTCAGATCCAATTTCTAACATGTCAGCATTAATATCTTAATTTATAACATTTGTAAATGCAATATGTACATGCATGCCTTATTCCGTAAAAAAAAAATACTCTGTCGTTAAATGCACACCTTATGATTTATGGTTCCGCTTTAAGGTCACCAGAAAAAATACATTAAATTTATTCTAATGTATGTAGGCATGTGGCCATTCAATTTCTACAAATAAATAAAATCAGGCAGATTTTTTGGGTTCATTTCAGCACATATTTTTATAAATATAAATGACTATTTTGCCCAGTAGAGTTATCTATACTAATAATTCCAAATGGTATCCAAGAAACTTCAAAATGCATTTTATAGATCCGACTTCTCTGATATATTACCATATACGTGGGCTATAATAATCCCGACAAAACGTTCTATCATCGTGTAACATTTACGCGATGTTTTCAGCAAAAATAGAAAGCCAGAAAATAGAATTACCATTCAGAACTTGGACAACCTGCACAGAGTGCATATGACTTTTCCACTACCAAATGATAAATCTTAACCACAGAGATGTGTTATTTTGTTCTAAGATTAGGCCGACTTGGTGTCATAATAACCCCCACTCAGCCGAAGGAAAAAAAAAAATTAATTACTTACTTGGGTCGGAAGAGAGTCAAAGAAAGGCAAAACCGTGAACAGCACAAGAATGTAAAGAAATTTAGCTCCGACAAATTGCCCTGAAGTCCAATAAATAATCAGAGATTAGTGAATCGTGCAAGAATAATCCGCATAGCTGCCATGGCGAAGGAAATCACCTCGGGCAATATACATATATACGAAACTGTTCAGCAGTGGGGCGCCCGTCGCTCATCAACAACGGCTCAATCTTCCTACATGAAAAATACTCGTATAATAATTATTTTTAAGTGCGTGTTTCTTGAACGTTCCCTATATAGATGCAACCGGAAACGCTAACATAACATATGTTCTTAATACAGGGTGAGCATAAGGCTAATCGCGAAACAGTTAGAAGTTGATAATAGAAACAAGATTTTTAAAAAGGCTGTTAAAATATATAGATTTTTGAATATTTTTTTTTTTAATTTTTGCATCTTTTGAAACAAATTGTAGATTCACACTTCTGATTAAAACTTTTTGGAGAAAAAAAGGCTTATGAAGAAAAACCAGGCAAACCATCAAAAATTTGTAGATTTTTTCCCACTTTGAAATTTCGAATTCAGAAATTAAATAATACAATGGTAATAAGAAACACATACATGGAACATAAAACACCAGAGCGTAAAAAATTACAAACCTATTATTATCAAAATCACATAATATCTTATCCGCCATTTTGAAATGCATTTTTCGATGTGTTCAGACATATACATATAGGTAGTTGGATTTTGTCTGATTTTGAATATGTTCTTCTGAAATTAATTCTTATTAAAAGTCAGTTTGAAAAGCTATGTATTTATATATTTTTAATTTAATTTCCCAACATACCTCAGATCGACAATGTCTGGAGATAGGTTGAATGGTTAAGCTTTATTTACATGTGCATCGTTATGTTAAAATTAAAGTGCAAAAAGTTTCGGACGAGTTTTTTTTCAGCCTTTTGGCAAAATCGTTTTCCTAGGACATAGTCAAATGCAACTGAATGAAAAATCGTCAAAGCAAAGATGTTTTAATTTTTTTTTTTTTCAAATGACAATCCATAACTTTTGGATTACCCTGTACGCCTGTACCTAACATATGTATATGTGCTTAATGAGTTTTCAATTCTTTAATGAACAATCAGTAGTATCTTGTCTTAAAACGACAAGAAACTACTAACTTTATAAAATTGCAAACATCCCCCCCCTCCCATTCCCCTTGATCAATTTCTGCAGACGGGGCTGCGTTGCTTTATCTCTTTTTTTTTATTCTAAATAAGAGGCACGACTGGGTCGGACAAACTTGCTCTTGTGTAAGATTACTATTCGTATTTTTTCTATAGAATTTATATGGCAAGTACCGTTAATAAGGTGATTTTGAAAAAAAAATTCTAACAAAAAACTCAGTCATTGGCAACAAATCAGTCACACAAAATTTTATTAAAATCGATCGCATTTTTTTCGAGAAAAATTGGATTCTCTGTAAAACTTGGATTTTCTGTAGCGTTTATATGACAGGTACCGTTAATAAGGTGATTTTGAAAATAAATTTCTAACGAAAAACTAGTATATTTTACGAGAAAAATTGGATTGTCTTCAAGGCTTATTTGCCAGGTACGGTTAATTTAATATGCTAACTTTTATGAAAAAATTAAAAACACAACCTTTGGCTACAAATCTATTGTACGAAGTTCTATAAAAATCGATCGTACTTTTTTCGAGAAAAAAAAAAAGAATTATCTGTTACGTTTATATGGTAGAGGTACCGTTATTTTCGGACCTAGGATACAAATCAAAAATACTCTAAAAATACAGAGTACCAAGTTTAAAGAAAATCGGCCCAACCGTTTAGGCTATGTAGGTGTCGATACATCCAGACTGACAGACGGACAGACAGACAGACAGACAGAATTGTCAGACCTACTTTTTTCGTGTTCCCTATCATCGTAATGTTATGTTTGATTGTTTTCTCAAAACTTTTTTTTTTACGAATGCATAACTTGCCTTATAAATCGCTAGGAAAAAAATTGTTGGAACCACAGACCACCCTGTATTTAAAACATATAGGTAACCATATAAAATATTAAACGAAATGTTTTTGTGCTTGCTTTTTCGATGCTTCCAATTCTGATGATTATAGAATTAGCTATAGGAATACACTTGCATTACCAATCTCTACTATTTTCATTTTAATTTTGTGCAACATAGCAGACCCATGAAAAAAAAAAAAATAAACAAATGTTTATTTTTAAAACACTCAAGTTCAAAATCATTATGGAAAACGAAAATAATTTTAAATGTTGACTTTTTGTCTTCTCGCTAGTCTGTAAAAGTCCCTTATTATTACCATCTACAAATTGCAAACAATATAAATTTGTCATATCATTCCCTGGAGGATCACTGATTTCAATAAATTTGCCCTCGGGCATGTCATCGTGGCTGTCATTGTGAAGCAGTACGACAAAGACGACGATGTCTTGTGAAAAAGTGTAATACACTTACACAGCATTATAAATTTCCAACTATGTGTATCTTCTTAACACAAATGATGACAATGGTCTTTTCTGTGTATTTTACAGAATGCGCTCTTTTGGAAGATTGATGTAAATGGCATCCGAGCGAAATGTATTTTAGAAAGAGCAACAACAATTTTAATTGCAAAATGAAAATTTATATGATAATCATTTTAATTAATATGGGGCACTAATGGCAAGGTATAGTGAAGTGGCACGTGCTTTTAGAAAATTTATTGCCAGAGGCGAACATTGAAAGCGCTAATAGTCGACGTCACATATATGTGTTATGAATGACGGCAGGGCAGATTATATGTTCGTGTTTGGTATAATTTTATCAAAGAACCCGGACATTAAAATAGTGATACAGAGTTTCCTTCTCAATCTTCTTTTGAAATTTAATTTTCTGAAATCCTTAACATGTGTGTATTTTAACCTCATAGTCATTTTAACTGTGATGTGATTTGACGGTTAAAAAATAATTAAGAAAATTTAGTCATATATGTAGATATTACGTTAAAAACTTATATTTACCAAGTTTTATTTGCGTATAATGACCAAGATCAATTATTTAGTATTTCGTTTTTCGGTGCAGATGAAGATCCTGAAAATATAGTCGACCAAAACACTTTTTCTTATTTGGTAGAAAACAAATCGTTTTAATGAAGTCCACTTTCATATGACCGTATCACGAACTCGTGACCATATCATCATGCGAAGTTTAAGAAATCTCGATGTAAGAAGCGAATACCATTTGGTTCTGTTGAGTCTCAAACTAAACGCACCGCTGCCGTACAAAGACAAGCGCAGAATGTGGTAAGGAGTTCAAAATTCAATATACGAATGACCTCAACATATGTCGTAACTATTTCACCATTCCTAACGACAGAGCGTCGTCATTCATTCAACATTCAACAATTGATGAAAAGTGGGGTGAAATAAAAAGTTAGTGTTTTTATGGAGGCTGGAACCGCAACTGTACCCAAGCAGACGGGAGTTAGAGACTCTTGGATATCTCAAGACATCTGGGTTAAAATTGAACATCGTTAATCGTTGAAAATGCAAATAATTGCTGAAACAGATATTCAACGAAAGGCTGAACTGCGAAGTGAGCAGAGTGCTGAAGTGCAACACCTTAACCCCCTTAGAGCGAACCCCCTTCAGTTTTGGAAATTCAGTTATTAACCAATCTCATCAAAAACAACAAAGCAGCTGGATTTAATGGAATACCAGCTGAATTCCTCAAAGCCGAACCCGTAACAAGGATTAGTATTCTACATCCGTTGATACAAACTATTTGCAAAAACCAAAGCTATCCCAAGGACTGAAAGGATGGTGTGATTGTTAAGCTGCCAATTAAAGGATACCGTTTGAAAGGCTCAGTCATTTAGACTATGCCGATGACATTAGTCTCCTGGCAAATAACATCAGTGGGCTGATCAGGATGTGCCAAACACTGCAAGTGAATGAAAAAGCTTGTGGCTTAAGAAAAAATAATGCTAACGGGCCGCTCCCTTCATCAGCGTTTTATTCTACAGGAGACTCCAGTGGAAGAAATCGAAGAGTTTAACTACCTTGGCAGTATTTTTTCTGCAAATGGCGGTAAGGATCCGGACGTTAAAAATAGAATTAATAAATTTTGTACTGCTTCCATTTTGGAAATCCAGTCACACTTCCTTACACACTAAGTAAAGATTCGACCATGTCAAAACCTTGCAAAACCTGGAAGTCACGTCTACCATTTCGAGAAAATTGCAAGCTTTTGTGCATCGCTGGCCACAAATTATATTAAAAGAGGAATTGTAACGAGGAAAAGGCTAGAGCGACTGGAAGAGGAAGAAAACCAAACGATGAAATTGCAAAGCAGTCCTTTTAATGAAATTTTCAGATTTTACGGTGGGTTGGAAGACCAAGAAAAACATGTAATTCAACTGTCTTAGCAAAAGCAGAATCCCAGAGAAAGACTTGGCCATAGTTTAAATACATTGCTGCTGACCGCGAAGGATGGAGACATTTTGTTGACGCCCTATGCCGCCACCGGGGTCACAGGACACGATGATCGGCAATCTACACAATACATTAGATCCAGAGTTGGAATGTCTTTTGTCTCTGTTAAATTTACTAAAAAAAGACAAGAATATCTTCTTCAGATACCTCGAACAAGTATCACTTATGAACTCTATGATTTTGTGAGGTTAAACCGGCGCACCCCACATGAGGATCCATACACGTGGAGCGCTGAAGTAGGAATGTCGTGGTTTTATTCGAGACCAATAAGATATTTGGAAAAAGAAAGAAGCAGATGTCGGTATATAATGTAGGGCGAATAAGCCCTAATGACGAATTCTACGGGTTTTACAGTAAGCCCCAGTAAAAGTTTTCAAAAAAGCAAAAGGTCATATTAGGTATATAGATACCTCCCAAGCAGAAGAATTTAAAAAAAAAAACTTGCTCTGTGGAACTGCAGGCAGCTAACCCAAATAAGGACTGGTTGAAAAATCATTTTGTTTAAGACGATGTTTTCTTTAAGTCGATGTCCGAAGAATGTTCGCCCACTAATTTTAAGGGTTTAACTGTGATATGGATCTGTAGTTATTTTAAACGACTGGACAAAAATGAAGATAGCATCTTCAAAAGTACCTTATAAAAAAAACGTATGACCATTCCTATCGTTATATTGTATTTTTCTCAAGCAGCAACTCGCCTACTTCTCATTTGTTAGTTTTCCTTTTGTCATCATGAAGTTTGATAACTTCGTTTGGCATGAAAGAGCTATAAAATCCATTCTCTGTATCGTATCAACAATGCCTACCTTATACCTAAGTATCTATATACATAAGCTTTGAAGACTGAATATCGTATATCTATCCGATACACCAAGGACATAAATGACACATCCCTTGAATAATAAACTATGTATCTCAATCAAAAATGGGAACTGCATGTATACCTAGCATGTGCAGTACGAGGAACTATAGTATCTACATACATATCTAGGCCTAGCGTTAGAGTACACTTATGGCTATACATCATATTATACTTCCAGCCACCCTCTAAATTAATTGCAGGTCCCCTCTGTTCAAGCTGCCAACCACTCATCTGTCTGTCTGCCGCCTTCCAATGTTCCAAAGCATGAAGAATATAGCTTGCCTTTGCATCAATAAAATAGAAACCTACAAGGCTCCAGCTGGATGTGAAGAGCTGTTGCAGAAAAGCTGTTAAGCATTTGAATTATGTCAAATATCCTTTTGTTGTAGTGCGGGACTACAGGCGTCTGGGAATTGCATTATATCTGGTATGGCAAGCAATAACAAATATTCTTTATGGCACCTCATAGGTTTTCTTCCCAACTTCCCAATGGCAACACGAATCCTGTACCGTATACGTAATCTCCAAACCTCTCTGTCCAACTATGTGTTATCTTCATTAGCAGTGGTGGTGAAGCATCACAAGAAGGAGGAAAAAGTTCCTTATCCATACGTATTATGTGATGTGGGTAGCGAAGAAACGAGAACGAGACTGACATTAAATGCAGTCCTTGTGATGGGCAGCGGCGCGTCGGCATTCGGCAGCCGGTTCGGCGTTGGTGGCAATGGTGATAGTTAACCAGTCCAATTCGATTTTATTCACCAATTTCAGAATCGACATTGGGTCATTGTGAAATAAAAATGTGCACCATATTTTTCCTATATGGCTTTTATTGCCAGCCCATGGTTGCTCATCATTCCAGATGATAGCAACCCTGCATGGTATCCAATTAGGGAATGAAAAAGTAATTTATTGAGCCAATACCTTAGAGAGAAGACCTTCCAAGTTCAGACAGTCGCGCGAAGGGGACAAATTATAATCTTGGCCATAACGTCGCAATGGGTTCTTTCTGGCAAATTAATAGCTACTTACGGTGGTACAAGTTGTACAGAATTAGTCACAACAATCCGATAAATGTCATCTGTGGATGGTAGTTGGGATACGAAATTAAATGACCAACTCGTTAATAACATTTTATCGTTTTTCTTTAAGAAAAATAAATACATAAAAGGGCAAAACTATATATATTAGAGTTCGGGGTAAAGTTAAAGGTACACGGTTAAGAATCTGGACATTTAATTTTTTAAACAGCCTATATAAATTATACCACTGCGACACTGCGTGGAATATAATATTAAATAGTTTCCAAATTCAGTTTTTTTTAACGTTTTTGTAACAATTTGGCATTTTATCCCAGTAAAATAAGAAAGTTACTTTTAAAAAATTCCGACAAATAATGTTAATGTACGAGTACATGATACACTGGCTGGATATTTGTAGATTTCGTCAAGCAATTGTTTCGTTTCAGATGTAAATGGTTATTTTCCCTTTTGAGATGATATAGCTAGTTCAATTTAATATTTAGGAAACTTAGTTCTATGGAGATTTGTTTGGAGATTTCGTACGACACTTAAAATTAAAGCCATGACTTGTAACCGTGTACGGTAGATTTTGTAATTTTACCCTTTAAACAGAAGCAACAAAGTATATTATGTCGACACAAAATTAACGCTCGCTTTTAAAGTTCATTTTTTTTTTAAACCTTTCAACTATGCTAAGCCTGCCCATTCAAATGAAATATTACACTCTGCTATAAGTTTCGAAGAATTGTACAATGTATTGCTAGACCTGAAAGACGGCAAAGCTGCAGGAGCGGATAGAATACCAACAGAAATTTTTAAATATGGAACTGAAACACTGACCGAAAAATTAGCTTATGTGTTCAATAGCATTTTGGATACTGGAGTAATAACAGAACAATTTAAGAAATCTATTATCTTTTCTCTAAACAAAAAGGGAAATATATCAGATCCAGCCAATTATAGCGGAATCGCATTTCTTAGCGCCTTCTATAAAATATTTACATCTCTTTTGAGTAACCGTCTGACAAACTGGATAAATAGTATGAGTTAACTTGCGGAGTTTCAAGCTGGATTCAGGAGTGGGTATTCGACCATAGATAAAATTTTTGTTTTGCAGAGCATAGCGACCAACTTCATGGATCAAAAAAAGATGCTGTATGTCCTGTTTATTGACTTTAAAGCAGCATTCGATACAGTGGACCGCAGAGCTTTCGGAATGGTTTGAGTCAAAAATTGGAGTCAAGCAAGGATGTTGTTTAAGCCCCAGTTTATTTGCCTTATACATAAATGATCTTATAGATTTTTTATCCGGTGGAATTGAAATCTCGAGAACTGTCATCAAAGCCCTTTTATTTGCCGATGATATAGTCCTTTTTGCTAGTTCACCTCAAACTTTGCAATTTATGATAAATCGGCTCGGAGAGTACTGCTGATTATGGAATTAAAGCGTGAATCTGAGCAAAACAAAGGTTATGATATTTAGAAAAGGGTCCGGTCGCATTGCGAGGAGTTAGACATGGCACATCAACAGAGAACCTATCGAAGTGATGAAGTCCTACAAGTATTTAGGAGTAACTATTACTAGCAATCTAAGTATGGAAACCCATCTCAAAAATAAGCTGGTAATAGCGAAAAATGCTGTGTTGTATTTAAAAAAAAAAAAAAATTACGAAAAATTTTCTTTTGATGTCTTGAACAATGAAATAAAAAAAACTTGGTTGATTCAAAATTGTTTCGTGCTTACCTGACGATCACATTAAAATTTAAATATCAGATACGTATGTATTTGAATCAACCAAGGCACCCTGTTTGAATCAACCAACGCAAGATTTTTGATATTTAATTATCTAGAAACTACAAACATGTTTGAATCAATGCGATTTTAGTTGTTTCAAGGCATAGTTTAGATTTTAAGCGATAATGAAATTATTGATTTTATTGTTTCTTCACTATTAATATCTTTTGCGCTTAAATAAACATAAAATTGTGAATTTACATAAAAATGTTCGTGATTAAAACAAACAAAGTTTCATGCTTGAATAAACCAATAAGCCTGATTTTTTTTTTACATTATCACAAACATTGTAGTGGTACACTGATTATTCACTTTTTGACTTTCTTGCATGATCAAAAAGACGAATAAGATTGAAATTTACTGTTATTTAGAGAGATTCGCGTTTGTAGTAGTTGAAACTAATACTTGCTCTTTATTGAGCAAATTAAAATTCATTTTCATTATTTCAATATAAATTATTATAGAAAAGATAAAAAAATCAAAAGTTTTCCCCTTATTTTTTACGGATATGTGTTTGTATTGAATATAGAAACATATGTATGTACATTATATGTCTAAATTTTTGCTTAATTCACGAATGACTCGACTCACAAAACCTGTATAAAATATAACTAGATTATTGAGATATTGATTGCTTTTATTTTAATTACCGACAACCTATATAAAATTATAAAATATAAAATATTTTTCTCGCGTCTTAAATCAACCTTACCTACCGCATTATATTGTTAACAAAAATCAAAAATTTGAATTAAAATTAAGTATGTATGGTCTAAAATAAATATTTTTGTTTAGCATTTAATATTTTGCTGTAAAGATTTGAATCCTTGACTTTCAAGTAGATATGCAAATTTCATATGAACCGTATATCTATAGATAAAATATCAACCTACGCTTTCTATATTACCATAAGTGGTTTGGAATCAATGAATTCCGATTATAATCTTGTCATACCCAAAATTAATAATAAAATTTAATAAATGAAGTTTAATATCAATAAATCAAATCAAAGTATAAATTGAAAAACAATAAAATAACCCAAATGTGCGCTGTGTAAGATAAAGGTTTGCATTATTTTAAATATTATTAGCAAAATAACATCTTTAATATGAAATTTATGACCTACCAACTTCTACTTAAGGAGAATTTCCGGAATCTTCTCGTCAATTTTGCATAAATTCGAAGATAATTTTATTGTTTTTTTTTTATTTGATTTTGTAAATTGAATTTTGTAGTCTTGTTTTTTGTTATGTTTTTTTTTTATTATTTTAATGAGAAACTATAGTAGTAGATACATTAGCAGTAACTTATTAAAACTTTTTGATTTGATAGATTACAAAAAATTATTTAATTTTTTTAAGGTTCTTCAAATATTCATAGTCGGAGAAATATTGCGGCGTGTTTTTGTGGTGGGGTCATTAATCTGGAAAACCAAATATGGCAACAAGCAGATACCCATCAGGTGACAAAAAAAAAATATTTTTTTTTCGGAAAGAGGATCTATTTTTGATTATCACTTGTATAAGAATCTAACAACATTGCCACACAAAAGCTTCTGCATAAGAAAACTTCCGGTCTTCTATGACCATTGACTATAAGTGCAAGACTTCCGCGGGGTTTGAAGAAGTTTGAGTTATAAGAAGTTCGACTGTATAAGGCAAGTTTTGGATTGGTGCAAAAAAAAAAATAAAATTGAGATAACAATCAAAAATGACATTACGATGATAGAGAAGACGAAAAAGTGGGTCCGGCAATACTGTCTGTACGTCCGCTTGTCTCGGCAACTGCAGTCTAAACGGGTGGGCCGATTTACATCAAATTTGGAAGGTATTATTTTTAGGGTAATACGCCCAGTACTATTTTTGTAGGTCACTGTAAGTCTAAAAATAACGGTATCTGCCATATAAAGGTTATAGAAAATTTAATTTTTTTCGAAAACGGTTCAAACGATTTCAACCAAATTTCACATGTTTAATAGAGTGTAGAAGACCTATTAAACTGTGAAAACCGAACTCTCAAGAAAATTCGATTAATGGTACCTGCTATATAACGGTATTTTTAACATTCGTCCATATCCATAACGGCTGAAGCGATTTGAATGAAATTCAATACTGAAATTGAACTAGCTATTCTAAATAACATGGCATAAAATTATTTTGTTAAAATGTTTTTTTTTTTTTAAGTTTTAAATAATTTAAATAAATTTTAAATAATTCATTATACCAGTAGACATATTTTTATAAAATTTAGTTTTAAAGTATAATAAATTAAGTGCAAGAAACCTACATACTAACTTTTTTTTAGAAAAAAGTTTTCGAAAAACAACATTTTGAAAAAATCTATTTTTTCGAAAACGGTTTAACGAGTTTGAAATTTTTTTTTTGTAAGCTTATATTGAGTAAATAAAATTTTCTGCATACTTTGATTTTGTTTTGAATCTTTGTAAGACAAGAATTAAGATCTATTAAAAAAATTTCATACGATTTTTTCGTATGTTCCGTTTGTACTTTAATCCCTCAGGTAACTTACCACAAGAGCAAGTTTGTGCGACCCAGTCGTGTCCTTTATTTGTATCATATAACTGACCCACGTCACTAGCTGTATGAGGCTCTTATCCAAAGCAACTAAAAATATACGGCACGAAAGGGGCACATAAATTTGCTCTTAGGGCAAGTTACCTTCGTTCGAATGACTTAAAAATTTATTTGACCAGTATTTTTATTTTTTTTTTTTTTAATTTGCATAAAAAAAATTTAAAAATATTTTTCGGAATTTTCGTTGTGCAAAATTTTTTGGGCATAGCAGTTCTATCTGAATATCAGATTTCATCGATATCGGCGAACAAATATACGAGATAGTCAGAATTAAAAAAAAAAACGGTTGTATGGGAAGTACTGTTTAAAAGCTATTCTAGAAAAAAAACTCCGATGAAAATCTTCATTGTTGGCAACAGATCACAAATACTAAATTTTATCAAAATCGATAGTTGGATGGGTTTTCATTTACGGTTATATTTTTCAATTATAGTTACTATATCTATAAACCTGCGATAAATAATTATAACCAAAGCATAAGAAACATTTTGGTCCGTATCTATTTTAACTAAAAGATTATTTATAATTATAGATATCTAAATTCTTTATCGGCATAATCGTAATGAAGTGGCAAAAGTATACAAAAAGTTATATATTGTTGAAAAAAGTTTAACTTAGGTATTATTGTTAAAGAGAACATCTACCTTTTTTACCTCTTAATTTCATTTGCTGTATACACTACCGATTATAATGAAAGAAAACACTTTCGAAAGGATAACATCGACGCAATGACCAAAACGTCCCAGTTAAACATTGCTATCGTCGTAATTGTTCCATTCTGATATTGTTTCGTCATTCTTTATACCCTCGGCAGTATTTAAGCGAAATGATCATCAACAAGCCTTGCGGGTTTTTTTCCAACTGTGGAACAACCCTTTCAAATGGTTTACCACCCTTTATATTATTTATTCATTCAAATCCAATCCTTTGGGTGGTAAAAGTTAATGGAATTTTCGGTTTTATCATGGCAAAAGCAGACGTTTTGTTTGCCTCCATCTCCTTTTCACTATTCATGCGCTTTTAACTCTTTTTTTTTCTGAAATGTTTTTACTCCTTTTTGTGGTGAGTAGTAAGTGGCGAAACAAACTTAAAAGTAGTCTCGAGAAAACAAAATTTTGTATACAAACTTTAAATTGCAACCCTATAACCTTTCCCTTGTTGCACTTCTTGTCAAGCACAACTTCAATGTTCCACAAGCTTAATTAGCTGTTACACTTCGCTACCTGATGGCGCTTGTATTAATTACCAACTTTGTATGCAAATTAATCGAAACATGTTCGTCGTTCGACCCACAATCACAAAACTGCGGAATCAGACCTTTAAGACACGTTTCACAGATAAACTTTATGTGGGCACTAATGGAATTGTCTTGAGTATGAATATGTATAAGCATGACGAAAAACTTTAATGCTAAATGGAAATTGAAATTGAAAACAGTTCCGCCCATACGGTACATAATATTGACTTGTGAACTTTCTGGTATAGCTGTCAACAAAATTATTTTAAAAACTTTTGAGTTAGGATCTCGTTTTTCATGTTCACGTCACATCAATATGGGTAATTAATTTGAATTTAAAGCAATTATGAAGTAGATATTCAAAAGAAAATTTACAACAATATAGATTCATTATCTAGGTATTTGTATATCTACTTTTGAGATAAAATCTCTGATTATGAAGCACATTATGTTGACAAAGAAAAAGTTTTGGCATCATCAGCTTAATTCTCATTCAATTTTAGGATTTAAAAATATTTTAATTATCAATGAAAAAAAAAAACGGTTAAATATTGAAAATTGTTTTATCACAGTAATCTAATTGCATAATAACATGACACAATTCAAGAGATGGGAGTGGTTCATAGAAAAAGCTATTAGCCCTGAATCCACTATTCGAACTATTATAAGAATATTTTGTCGAATCAGCATCCGATAAAAATTTATTCGCAGCTACATTGGTAAACAAAATTTTAATATCTAATGACCAGTTATATTTATCATTTAAGATTTCAGCAACAATGACAAAGGATTTTTTTTTCAATTTTCAATAAATTTTTATTCAGTTTCCACTTAAAAACTACATAATAACAAAGTTTTTATAAAAATAAAGTTAATATGGTGTAGATAATATTAGTGTTGAATGGCTGACAAAAAAAAATAAGCACACGCAATAGAATAACTGACGTGGGGTACTTACAGTTGTTCATTTGTTAATCTTTACCTTTAATAAATATAAATTAGAGAAAATGTTACTATACGTAAAATATAATATACAGATTAAAGCAGAATGAAAGATCCTTTTGCATTTTATAATCTTACTTTATAAATAAATTCAATATTTTCAATGTCAATAGTGAAAAGCCATTTTTTAATTTTTCTTAAAGAAGAGTTAAAATTGTTAGTTGTCTATTATATTATTATTATTTTTTTTTCTTTTAGTTATTAACTAATGATTTACATTAAATGAACTTCTTTATTTCAGAGTAGGTGAATCTTAGCGTTATTTATATAAACTACAATTGGGAAAACAAATAAGATGTATAAAATAGAGCGAATGATAAATAAATTTAATTTTTAAGAGTTTTTTGAAGAGAAATTTTATGTTTTTTATCAAACGACCAGCGAAGTGGGCGAGGGTACGCTATAGTAGATAATATAAAAACGCAAACAGAACAACAGTAATTGAAGGGGAAATTCCCGAATGTATTTTGTTGTAGGGGGCTATTATATCATTTACTTTTGAAAATATTTAAACTACAAAACATAAAAGTATGGTCCCACTAGTAGGGGCACCATTTATCTTTCCCGCCACGGGCCTCAAACAGACTTAGACCCCCACTGGATAGAGAGCTAGTTGAATTTTATTTTTCATTGCATATCCTCATGGGAACGTCCAGCATAAGCTGGGAGGTATGTTGAAAAGAAAACAATGTCCATCCATTGTACCAAAACAATTCTTTCCTATCTTTCTACTTCTTCTTACTATAGTGTCGTGCAACAACTGTTGCATTTAAATAATTTTGTAAGTTTAAAAAATATCATTTTAATTTTAAAAAAATTTAATTTGAAGATTCAACAAATCAACAAGTAATTTTTTTTAGAAAATTGCCGCTAACGCCTAAGCGGGAGGAAGTATACCCCATCGCTCTGCCGCTCAGTAATATGGATCGCCTCTTAATGACTAAACTCAAAAATTGTAAGAGCTTCGGTACCATCTTTATAGCGCCAGTTCTTTCATTTGAGGTATTCAGAGCTCTTTAAAAGTTGTAAAATGCAGCCTCGGAAAGGGTTACCAGTTGAAATGCTAGAGCTATCATATGTTCTTTACGGTTCCTATCAATAGGCAAAAGAGCTATCAACTGTATTGTTAAAAGCAAAATTATTAGCAGCAGAGCTATCAAAACAACTATTTATAAGAAATATTAATAAGTCTAACAGAGTAAACATAACCATCTATATACAGAACTATAGCAGTTAAAAAGAAAGTTGTGTGAACGAGCACTAAGAACATTGTGAAAAAATCATTCAAATCCATCCACTAATTGAAAAGTAAGAGCCCGATTCACTGTGCCGAGTTACGGTGCGCAAATTTACCCGCACCTTGCAAACTACTACCATAAACGTACCAATTAACATGATAATTACATAAATACGAATAATATTTCTAGCAGCAGTATCAAACATTTTATATTCATCACATATCGGCAGAACCTATTCGGTAGAGGCCGAACACATCGATAATCAAAACTTCGTCAGTTATAAAAAGCCACTTGACAGGTCGAAGACCTATTTGTGTCCACTGTTGAAGAAGATACCACATAATGGGTAAAAACAAAAATTAAATGCGAAATCGCTCTATTAACCAAGTTGGGAAATGTAGTGTAACAAAAGTCGTTTTATTAATAAAACCATTTTGTTGTGCCATATGTAATATATATATCGCACGTTCAAAACAAAAGTGGCACTATACAAAATTTAACACTTTAAAGTTATAGCGACATCTAGGTTCCGATACATACCACCCATCTTTTATGAAGATACTCGTTTTGTACTTCGTCTATTTTCCACAGGAGGTCGCTAGTGCCACTTTTAAGTTTAACGTAAATCACTCAATTGCTAAAAGATAAAATGACACTTTTTGCACAATAGCGATTAATTTTTAAGTTAAGAGTTTTTATGATACTGAAAAGTGAATTCTTTAATGTCATAGTTCGTTTATCGTCGGTTTTCTCCAAAAAAAAAACAGTGATTTTATGTTCAGTGAAATTATTCAACAGACACTTTTGGTTTAAAACCATTTTTCAATATTTTTCTTGTTCTAACCGTAAAAAACATTTAGTTTATTATAGTCATATTTTGCTTAGTGCCGTTCTAACAATAATAAAATTTCATTTTATTTATAATTACGTGCCACTATACCGAACTTTTTCAAAAAACAATTTTTTTCTAAATACACATGATTTTTTTTTTTAATCTTAAAATGCCATTTTATAAGAACATAACTATACTATCCAAATCTTTAAACGGCCATATCTCAAAACTAGGTTTTTTGTTTAGTGACACTTTTGTTTTCAACGTGCGATATTATGTTCATTGTCCATCAGCCATTTATTCCTTATCATAGTGCGATAAAAAGTATTTTGAATAAGGAAAATCGTAAGGCTGTACAGTATAGTCGATAAGTTTTTTTTTATTCAATTCAGTTATGTTGTCTTATGTTCACATTTTCAGAAAATCGAAAATGTTCATATAAAAATCTAAACAATACCAACATTTTCAAAATTCATTCCTTAATCATCATTGTGTCATCAAAACCCAACAATTCCGACAAAGCATTGCAATAAACAGTTCCTCTTTATGAGTTTCCTTTCAACTGATGCAAATATTTTGCACGAGATAGCTACATACATTTAAGGCATACCATTCAAACAAGCAAAACAAAAATCCCAGTTGACCCTATTTAAGAGTAATAAATTTTGACGCTTTACGGCTAATGACTTTTTCAAATCTCTATGAATATTAATCTTTCGTTTAGCTTGCCTCGGCTCGAAATAAAATTATCTATAATCAGCCACTAAAATCTGAGTAATGGTAGTGCTTCGGTAAAGTATTTAAGGGAAAGTTAAGCCTATCAAGGAGTAATCTGTTGGGATTATTAACTGCTTATGCAGTTCAAGTAAATTAAAAAGTCTACCCTACTCATAGAATATGCTCGTTTCAACAAAACACCAGCTGTTTCCCAGAAACATTCACTCTTAAACATACATTCACTATATTAAACCCTATAGGTATTCTTATTTATGTTTACCACTACACCAGAAGTTCCGTTTTCATTACTTAACGTTAAATATCTTCAAAATTTTCAACAAAGCACATCTCTTTAGATTGATAGCTCATCAGTCAACACGAGAAGGTTGGAGATGTCCTTCAATCATCTAATCCTGTGACATGTACGATACGATGAGTATACCTAGAGGTATTTGACGGAAATGATGAATTGCAAAAGATACACGAAACGAAGCATTGTGCTTATTCTGATCCTCCTACTTCTACTTTTGGCTCGTGTGTAGAACTTGAAACACGAGTGTGTTTGCTTTATGTTTACGCAAATACCTAAAGCAGTAATTAATTACGAAAAATAGGTTTTATTTGAACAAATCCGTCCAATTTATGTGATTGCCATCAAGCGTAAAATTGGTTCTTAAGAAGAAAGAAGACTCCATGGTATATCATTATACTATATAGATAGATATGATGTGTCCAGAATAATTAATCATTGTTAAATTTATTTGGGCGAAATACTTTAAGCACTTAAGGGGGATGAGTGGCTATTTATGAATATTTATGTCAATGTGGGTTACATTTTCCAACCCTTAATTTGTTACAAAGTTACGACTGCGAATCATGTTACGAGAAATGAGACTGGGTGGAATTGTACCTACTTATCTATACATGTGTGGGTAAATACGAATTCTCTTTGATGTATTTAACGGAATCGGACTTTGATATACATAGGTGAATTAAAACAAAGAAACAATCATATTTCCGTAAGTATGTAATTTAGTTTAGCACAAATATTACTTTTAGTAGATGAGGTAGTTCCAAAAATTCCATACATGGTCTTTCTTGCACAATCCCGTATGTCTATCGATTCAGAAGGTTGTATTGGAATTTATATATATATATTTGATTGAGAAAAAAACCCAATCAAATGAAAATGACTGTAGTTTACACCCAGAGTCCATATAAATAGAACGTTCACTCCGAAACAAGAAGAACAAAATATTTGTCAGTGAACGAATATAATAATGAAATTCAGGCAGACGGCAACGCCATTGCCAACTTAAATTATTATTTTTTATCATTACATATTATATAGAATTCCAAAATATTAAAAATTATTATTATTGTAATATTGAAGATAAATAATAAATAATTTTAAAATCTTAAAAAAAAAAAAAAAAAATCTAAATAATGAAATTCTCTTGAAATAATATTAAATCCTTATAACTTTTAGTATCGTTAAGTGAAATTTATTAGCTGTAACCCTGCGCGTTGCTGTCGCAGACAAAATAAGGTAGGAAAGGATTTTTTGTATTTAAATATTATAAGGTGTGATTTTGAGACAAATCAGTCGATAAACATATAAGAATTTTCGAAAAAAAAACGACCTCAGTGCCACCTAAGGGTTATTAAAAGAGACTAAGTAACATCAGCTATCCGCCAGCGAAATTCTTCTTGGTTAAGCCATAGTTAGAACCTGTGGGGTGGTTTTGTCCAGATCCATGCATTCATATATCTTGCCGTTATTTATTTACGGAGATGATCTATATGGATATCAGTCTTCATACAAATGAAGTTCTTACTATTTATCAAAATCACGTTTCATGATCCAAAAATAAGTTCTGCTAGTTTCCACGTGAGGCACTACGTTTTTGATTTTCTTTCACTAGGCGTTTTTCTTTTTTAGCTCTGAGCAAAGCACGGAGTAGAGCCTGAGCTTGTCGAGTGAGCTCTGAGCAGAGTACGCTCCGGGCGCTCTGATTTATTTATGAAACACACTTGAGCACTTCACTGTCATATCAATAGAAAGCCACTTACAATCTGTCAAACAACATGAAAACTGCATGAAGTTGAGCGCGCTCTACTTTGTGCTCGGTCTACTCCATGATTTTATCCTGAGCTCATAGAGCGCGCTCCGGGCACACAAGTTGAGCACTCTGAGCGCTCGCAGCTAAAAAAAGAAACACAGATCTATTTTGACAGCTCAGTGCTCTGCTCAGAGCTAAAAAAGAAAAACGCCTATTAACGTTGGTAATTGACTATTGAGTAACAGTCATTAGGTTTGTTTAGTGGTAACAATATCAAAGTTGGATAAATTGATATTTGGTTGTTTTCTGACGTCACTGGCACCCATGTGTTCACGTTGAACTCATTCAACAGACGCATTTCGACGTCTATGTGTTTTGTTTCCTTCCCAATACCTTGTATGAAGGAAACGGGACTTTTGACCAATATTTTGAATTTTTTTTTTAGTTTCCATGGATTTATTATGACTTATGCTTTTTTAACAATTTGAAATTATAATTTTAGTAGCTAATTTTAATTATTTTTAAGTATTTTAATATATGATCTTACACAATGCAAAAATATCACAGACAAAAATGAATAACAACTGATTCTGATATTCCTATACACTATATGCAATATGCCTGTATTCCCCAAAAGCTAAAGCAGAAAATCGTTCTCTAACTTACTCTGCTCTAAAAAAATCCGGATTAAGGGCAAATCAAGCAAATCTAGATACGTCTAGAGTAGAAAATGTCTCTCTGAACATTAAAATCTTGCTCTTTTCTACTCAGTGTAGGTTAGAGCAGTTCGTTGAGCAGGACTTTTTTTTATTGTCGTGCATTATACAAACCTAATTTATTTCATGTTGAAATTATATGTCAAATGGAGTTAAATTACAAAAAATTGCTTTTGTAATGGTTCCTGATAAAGGAAAATCGTAAGTTTTGGTTAAGGCATGATTTCATGTTTTCTTTATATGTAGTTAATGTACATACATACATATATGTTTTTTTATTATTAAAGAAAAAATGGACTGTTGAGGAGGCAAATGCTTTTTACTTCTTCATTTTGTTCAATTACCAAACGTCATTTTTTAGCATACATTAAAATCAATGCTACCACAACAGAAAAACAAAAATCGATGATACAAAATTGTTTTATTATCAAAAGATTATCTGTGTTCTGTATAGATCATCTCTGATAATAAAAAAACGGGCTAAAGCCTGGTTTATTCGTTCATTTTGCGTTTAAATTAACTTAACACTGAATATTAGATGCATCCGGAAATTCTTTGCCATGATAATACCATGTTCCCATCGACCTGATTTAGCTAAATCCACTTGATTTAGCTAAATCATGTAATTAATTATGTGATTTACCATACATTTTCTAGATTTATTTTAAATAACGTATCTGTCATCGAAAATCTTTATAAAAACAAACTATAACATATCTGCTTTTTACTCAGCTCTTTATTCAGCAACAAAAAACAAAAACAAAACTTTGAAACTGTCAAAACAAATTAATTTTTAATGTTCAAAAAAAAAAAAAAAATTAATGTTCTTGGTAAGTTTTCTTGTGTTTTTATTAATTATTTATAATCTATTTTATAGGAATGGCTATCGTTACAGGAATGTCTCAAGATAAAACCAAAAAAAAGACGGTTTAAAAGGAGTCAAAATTGACAAGAATGTCAGACTAAAACAGGAAATAATTCGGTGGGAACACCTTTCCTGATTTATAAATCATTTAGTTAAATCAGGTCGGTGTGAACATGGTGTTAGACCCGTTTTATTTTAAATAACGTATCTGTCACCGTAAATCTTTATAAAAACAAACTATAACATATCTGATTTTTGCTCAGCACTTTAATTAGCAACAACAAAACAAAATCAAAACTTTGAAGCTGTCAAAACAAATTAATTTTAATGTTTTCTCAGCAATTTATTCAGCAACAACAAAACAAAATCAAAACTTTGAAGCTGTCAAAACAAATTAATTTTAATGTTTCTAAAAGGAAAAAAATATTTGTCTCGGTGAGTTTTCTTGCGTTTTTATTAATTATTTATAATTAAAAGCTATATAATCTTAACAGGAACGTCTAGTAAGACAAAACAATTATAAAAAAGAACGATATGAAATGAGCCGGACGAACTACAGACATATTCAGTTTGCAGGATTGACATACATACATGTTTCTGTGGAAACGCCTTTCGTGATTTATAAATCATTTATCTTAATCAGGTCTGTGGGAACATGGTATAGATACATATATAAATGTTTCTAAAAACATAATATCCTCCACAATATTTAATCTACATTATACAGGGTGAGTCATGAGCAATGCGACAAAATGCTAGGGCGTGTAGGTTGCGTTGAGACAAGAAAAAAATCGTATGGGAGGGGGAGGTCTATTCCCCTCCGTTTAGCCGGGAGGGGCAATTTTCGAAAAAACTGACTTAAAATGGGAAAAAAATTATTTAAATCAACGGCTTCATTCACAATGCTGTGCGATACGTTTTTGAAAAGCCAATAACTTTTTCTTTCATTCTGTGTTTAAATAAATCTATTCTAAGAAATAGTTTTTGAAATATTAATTTTCAAAGTCAAAATTTTGAAAAAAAAAATTGAAAAAAAAAATTCAAATTCATTTTTTTTCAAAATTTTACGTAATTAAGTGCTAATTTTAATTTCAAAATTCAATGCTGTTATTAATTTTAAGTCTAAATAAGAAAACCGGATGCAAAAATTTTATGTCGTTCTCAAGAAATTAAAAAAAAACCAAAACCACCTTTTTCTAAGAAAAACATTTATTTTTATTGTAACGAAGCAATTTATTTATTTATTTCTGGACGGATGAAGCACAGTTTACTAGGGATGGGGTTACTAACTTCCACAATTTACATTATTGGAGTAGCGCCAATCCACACAAAAAAAAACAAAACAAATCACAACACCGCTTTAGTTGTAATGTTTGGCTTGGTATTGTTGGACACACTGAGATCGGGCCCCGGTTTTTGAATTCCATTATTAATGGAGAATCATACCTGCAATTCCTACGAGACCTTTTACCCGATTTATTAGACAGCGTTCCATTGGTTATAGCAGATACTTTAATCTACCAACAAGATGGTGCTCCAGCACACTACAGCTTACAGGTGAGAAACTGGCTGGATGATCATTTTAGTGACCGTTGGATCGGAAGAAGGGGCCCCACGGAATGGCCGCCTAGGTCACCAGATTTAACTCCCCTAGATTTCTATGCATGGGGATTTATGAAGAATTATGTTTACGAAGTGGAAATAGTATCATTGGAACAACTGAAGGAACGAATTGAAGTCGCTGGAGTCAAATTGCAGAAAAATTTGTCAAGCATAAACTTATGTGAAGCCATTACAAGGAGATATAATCTATGCCTTCTAAACAATGGAAATCATATCGAGAATTTTTTATAAGTACTTCCAATAAAAAACATAGTAAAAATAAAAGGAATAAAAAAAACTAAAAAAACTAAGATTAATGCTTCTTAAATTGCTTCGTTACAATAAAAATAAATGTTTTTCTTAGAAAAAGGTGGTTTTGGTTTTTTTTTTAATTTCTTGAGAACGACATAAAATATTTGCATCCGGTTTTCTTATTTCGACTTAAAATTAATAACAGCATTGAATTTTGAAATTAAAATTAGCACTTAATTACGTAAAATTTTGAAAAAAATGAATTTGAAATTTTTTTTTCAATTTTTTTTTTCAAAATTTTGACTTTGAAAATTAATATTTCAAAAACTATTTCTTAGAATAGATTTATTTAAACACAGAATAAAAGAAAAAGTTATTGGCTTTTCAAAAACGTATCGCACAGCATTGTGAATGAAGCCGTTGATTTTAAATAATTTTTTTCCCATTTTAAGTCAGTTTTTTCGAAAATTGCCCCTCCCGGCTAAACGGAGGGGAATAGACCCCCCCATCCCATACGATTTTTTTCTTGTCTCAACGCAGCCTACACGCCCTAGCATTTTGTCGCATTGCTCATGACTCACCCTGTATAGCGTCAACTAAGGGAGAGAAAGGAACAACGTCTTTCAGGCCAGCTAGTGCTGCTATGAAAGGAAATAGACTTTTGATTTTGATTTTTTCTCAAGTGAAAAGGCAACAAGTTTTTTTTAAAGTCATGATTTAAAGAAAGTCTATTGTCCGCACGAGGAAAGACAAAGAGTAAAAATGCGACTACAGTAGCACAACGGCAACAATGGTTAGGACACTGGTAGCGATCGGCGCGTGGTGCGCATGGGGGTGTAATATCAGAGACTTTTTCTTTCAGATATGGATATCGCACTATTCAAAAGTCGAAGTTTATCTGCCAAATGAATTCAAGACTCTGAAGGACTTTATCTGCTAGTCTTAAAAATATCTAATCTAGTAAGAGACAATACCATTAATGTGGATACATTGAATCTAAGGCCAAATAAGAATTTATCTCTGATTGTTTTGACGATTTCCTTCGACTGAGGGAATTTATTTTCCCTAACCTTATGGCCAAAGTGGTATTTCTCCAGGTATTTGTACGAAATTGAGAACATCAGAAAAAAATATCACAAGGAAATAAGTATAATGTCTTTTTCTTATTTATACATGTACATAGTACCAGATTATAACAAATCAGGAGCCGTTCAATATATCGATAGCTTATTGCACAAATTTGTTAAGTGCACTTTTTGTCGAAAATGAGTTAATAATACCATCAGGACATAATATAAGTCTATCTTTTAGGAAATTAAAATAATCTATGTTGAGCGAACACACGCTGTAAAATGGATTTAAAGTTGTCCTAACACTTATGGAACTTCAAAACTTTAAAGCGCTCTCCTGCAAAATCAAGTTTTGTGCACTTAACACATTTGTGAACTAAACCATCGATATATGCATTTTATTTATCTTAAAGTCAAAATGCTGGTTAGCTTTTCAAATAAATATTCATTCCATGTTTTTGTTCTCAACAAAGAAAAAAATATGCAAATTTTTTAAAATTTAACTGCTCTGAAAGTTATAGCAACGGTTATTAAACAGGTAAGAAATAACTAAAATAATACCATAATTAATCAAAGAATTGACTCATAAACAAAAATTTCCAATGAAATCATCTAAGAAACAGAATTTGATTGTATGGACAAAACGATTCTGGAAATATTCAATGACTAGGTCCAATTAAGAATGTTAAGTGTTCCGTCCGTTTTCAAATAATGCAGCGACAATTCTTTAAAGGTGAGTTATTCTACACAAATACATATTTTTATACATAATGTCTTTGGAATCGTTATCAATTTTAGAAGATAAATAACAACAGTTAAAATATATTATATAGATTGATAAATTGCAGCAGTATTATTTACCTCATCAAGCCGTGGTTTGGTTTACAAATGGAAATTAAGTACAACTTAAAGTCATATAAATTTTAATTTTGTGTGGAACATTAGAGTAGAAAAGTTTTATTGTAGCCATAAATTGCAAACAAGGCCAAGTTGCCTTAGTCAAAAAAAAATATAGCCCATTTTGTATTGCGAAGAAAGGTCCTTCTTGTGTGCAAGTAATGTTAACATTCCGAAACTATTTCCAAGCAATTTACCACCAAGAATGTTAGAATGCAAGTTTTCATTTCTTCTGGGTTATATACTATCCTATATATAACTGATTCAGTGAGGAAGAAAACTTCTGTTTCTTGCCATTAAACAATGATTTGCAACACTTTAGCTTTTGGTGGGAAAGGCAAAAGTCGTCGCCCTCATCCCTATGAGAAACAGAAGGTTCAGTGCAATTTTAACAAAGAGCAAACCAAAGAATTTATATCTGAATACAGAGAGAAATAAATCATTTTATTGGCCACATGGTATGAATGCTTGGAAAGCATAACCAAACCGGAAATGCAACTATATAAAGAAGTTGTGCCACAATATTATTTTTTTTCAAGGCAGAGATAAAGAACACAAAAGTTTACGAAAAGTCATGCTGTAAACAAAGAACTTTATAGAAGATTCAATTGCTATATGAATAAAATGCACGACTCGGTCGCATGAACTTGCTCTTGTAGCAAGCTATGGGATTACGAAAAATTCAATATATTTAACTTGATCTCAATTTGCTTAAATTGAGATCAAGTTCTATTGTAGCTATCATAAAACCGTTATTTAGCCAGAAACTTATAATGCCATCTTATGTCAATTGTCTAATTTCAGTGATATACCAAATTTAAATAAAATCGGGTAAGCCGTCATTAATTTATGGCCGCAAAAACCGTTAAAACCAATTCTCCGTTATGTGAATTTTTAGCAAAAAAAAAACCTGAAATGCAGTTATTTTAACAACAGTTTAAATATAACGTTCACAAAGTTTCATCAAAATCGTTAGAGCCGTTTTCGAGTAAATTTGAAAAAACTAAAACCGTTATATGGGAGGTACCCGTTATAGCTGGACTAAAACAAAAATTCGAATTACTCCTCTAGGGAATCATAGAAAAGTGCTAGACACGGAGTTTGAAGAAAATTCATCAAACCGTTTAGGCTGTAGCTCGGTAAACTGACAACCGCACATTCGCACACGCGCATATACGCACATACGCACATCCACACAAACAGACCGACGGACGGCATGACGAAACCTAATTTTTTGGGCTTCTCTATCATCGTAATGTCAGGTTTGATTAAAACCTCGAATTTTATTTTTTTTTACACGAAACCAATACTTGCCCTATTGAGCAAGTAAAAAATAAAAATATAGGATGAATAATATTGATTGTGGAGTAAGGACAAAGGTAAGCTTAAAGGCAAAAAGTTCGATTTTTATTTGGGCAAAGTGAAGAAAGAATAAAAAATTGTTTTTATTTACTTATTAGGTTTTACGTATTATGCATATACTTAAAAAGATACAAGGTAAAGTGGAGAACTTTGTGTTGTATTATAAGTAGTTATGATGTAAAAAATTACGAATGCATATTTTTTTTATAAATAAGTACAAAAAACGGTCAATGTCTGGAAAAAATTGGAAATGAATTGTTTTCAGTGCTGACTTTTCTTGAGTTTCTATCTAAAAAATTTCAAATAAGAATTTTCTGCATTTTTAGTGTGCTAAACCGTACACAAAATTATATTTAGGTACTGAATATATGATGGTGAATATTGCATCTGAAAAGTATATTTGGGTAAAAAGGTAGGATTATAGAACCCCCTTATGTTTTTCAAGAATTTTTTCAAAACCGGTTAACTAAAAATACGATAACTTAATGATTCAATAACATTAAGTTTTTATTTGGATTCGGTTTCTTTTGCTTTGGCACAAAATAAAACCAATGACACAAATGTTAAACAAAATAAAAGGCACGACTGGGTCAAAAAAAACTTGCTTTTGGGTCAGATTACTAACCTTTGGCTATTGATAATTTTATCAAAATCGATCGTATTTTTTTTCGAGAAAAATCGGATTTTTAAAAGAATTTATATGGCAGGTAGGAACCGTTAATAAGATGATTTAAAACAAAAATGTCACGAAAAACTCCATCATTGTCAGCAAATCAGATAAATATTTTAACTTAAATATCATTTATATACCCTCCTTATTTAGTCATTTTTCTTTTAACTCAATGTTTATGATGATCTTATTTCTTTTATAAATTATTGTTTAAATGCTGTTAAAACTATGTTTCTTAGTAAACACACATGTATTTAAATCATTTCAATGAAACGTATACAACTTAAAAAGATATTATATTTTACTGTATTAATTCAATAAATAAATTACTAAAATTACTAAATATCAGTCACATAAAATTTTATCAAAATCGATTGAACACTTTTCGATAAAAATTGGATTAACTTAAAGGCTTATTTGGTACGTACCGTTATTATGTGAACTTATTCTATAAAAAAAATAAAGATAATACCGTTTACTACTAATTCATTATACAAATTTTTATAAAAATCGGTCTTTTTTTTTTTTTTTTTTGAGAAAAATGGAACTGTCTGTAACGCTTACATATATCACAGCTACCATTATTTTCAGACTGAGGATAGGAATCAAAAATACGCCTGGGCATATTACTCTAAAAATACCAAGTACCAAGTTTGAAGAAAATCGGCCCAACCGTTTAGTTAAGCTGTAGGTGTCAATACATGCAATATGACCGACGGACAGACAGAATTGTCGGACCTCCTTTTTTCGTGTTCTCTTTTTTCAATGGCATTAATCCCTGGATCAATTTCAATAAGTTACTTGTTCCATGTAACAAAACTACATTTTTTTTAAACAATAATAAATTGTCTTTCATTATACATAGAAACGAAGGGATATTTTTTAAAAAAATATTTATACCAAGTAAAATTAGCTTTAAAACTTACAAAAAATACTGTAGTCGGGATTATTATATTTTTATTTTTAAGAGTACCATTTGGGGCATTTGGAGAGTCAATACTTAACAAACATAAATAAATTGTAACGGTTATAATTTATTGATCAATATCTATTTTAGTTCGTAACATCTGGAATCGAACTCTTTCAAGAGGTTTTGTCAGCAGATCGGCTAGTTGACACGTTCACGCAATATGCTCTAAACTGATGTCACCTTCAAGAAAACGCTCTCGTACATAAAAATGGCGAACTTCGATGTGCTTTGTTCTCTTGTGAAATTCCAGTTTCTCTTCTATGTTTCAAAGCACTAGCACTATCGACATATAACGTAGGTGGCAGTTCTTTGTGTCCTGTGAGCTCTTGTAAAAGACGTTTGAGCCACATAGCTTCCTTAGCACCTTCACTTGCAGCGATAATTTCAGCTTCATTGGTCGATAAGGCTATGTTGCGTTGAAGTTGGCTCGTCCCTGAAACAGGTCCACCCACAAACATTGAAATTACTCCAGTAGTTGACCGTCTAGTTTTTAGATCACCCGCATAATCAGCATCACTATAATATTGCCAGTGGTTGTTTGTTTTTCCCTTGGTATTTTATGGCTGATTTGCTGGTACCACGGAGATCTTCGGTTTTCGGTAAGATTTTCCATTCTTCTTGCTGCAGAGCTTACTGCAAAAGCAAGAAATGGACTGATCAGCTTCATGTTGAAAGTTGATGTGAGTTCCTCAATTATAATATCGTATTAAATATCATACCATTTTATTTTAGAGCATAAAAGAGAATAGAAGATGGGAACTTTATTATTTTTATACATAGATACATAAATAAATTTGACAAAATCGCTTTTATATAGAGGGCTATGAAAATCGTGCTCTATAGTTTATGATAGCCCTGCATTTTTGACAAGTAGGTTAGGTATGGCATTTGTTTCAAACGTCAAAAGTTAATTTTGAACTATTCATTAACGTTATGGATCGGCTAACTATACTAAAGGAAATTTTCTTCTGATATGTTAACAAGGAAAAAGCAGCAAGTGAGGTGACGAAACTTCTTACGTGATATACGAACAACCACTATATTCTCAAAAATTAATAGTGTGATGTCGATGTGCATTATTGTCTGGTGGCGTGGTTTCAGCTTGTACATTTGGTAAAAACGAGTAAATAAAATTCGTTTAAAAATTGGTGATAGCGCCTTTAAGTTGTTGTTGTTGTTCAAAACATTCACATGGATGAAGGTCAGACTGTTTATAGGCAACCGTGAGCGAGACACGGCTTAATTAAACGTCGCGAGTACAAACAATTATTTTTGCTGCTGTTATGTTGCATAATACTTGCAGTGACTTGGAGGCAGAGCTGATCCAATAAATGAGGAAAAACACATATAAAAACATTTTGAAAAACATAAAACAAAGTCAAGACACCTATACGTTCATAAAAATAGCTCGAGGTGAGGAACTGCAATATTGCCGCAAGTATAAGCGGCGCTTACCAAAGAACAACTTGCATACTGTTTTCAAAGATCATTAGACAATCTTATCAAACGCATATCTTAACTCCATTTGCTCTGTTAACTCTCATGTTATTTTTGTATGCTTCATTAGATCTTACCTGCTTACATATATTATACATATGTTCATAAAGCACATTCAATATTGTTTAAATGCTGAAAAATCCATGGGAGATTATTAAATGTTCCCTTTGTTGGAAAACATTGCTCGCACTAAAATGACGTATTTCAATATTCAGCGCAAATGAAAGAATTAAAATACAAAACTATTTGCTGGAAAGTGTCAAAAATTGATTAGTTTTCCAGAACACGAAATTAATTTGAAAACGTAAATTTGCTTTATTTTCAAAAGTCAATAATATCAATTTATTATGAAAACTAGTTTTGAAAATTTTTGACAGATTTGTGAACAAAACAAGTTCTGACGAAAACTTGTATTTATTCGAGTTTTATGATATGTGAATAATACGGCTGTAAATCCACAAAGTTCAATCAAAAAAAGTTCATGGTTGTCTTCCATTCTGAAAAAGGATTTAGTGCGATTTTATCGATTCGCATAATAATTTCTTTTTTTTTACTTTTATGAAAAACATTTTCTAAAACTATGTGCCACGAATATTTTTTTACAGATTTTTCACATAAAAAATAATAAAATAAATAAGTAAAGATTAAAAACAATGTAAAAAAAATCTATTTCGTGCTAAATGTCAATTTTTTATAATTCTTAGGCTATTTAATTCGAGGTTTCGACCAAAGTATAAAACACATGTTTTTCAATAAAACCAATAAAAACTCGAAAACAACAACAAAAAATGCCTGATAGAATAGTGCCTATAAAGGGACTCGTGTATTCAACTATCTATACTAATATCAAAATACATAGTTCCAAAAAAATGGGGATTTTAAGAATTCATTAAATAAAACAGAACAAAATCGTTTCCAATAAAGTTCCATCATAAATAGTCATGACTCCCAGGATCCTAATATCATTTATTATAACAATTTATTCTGTTTCACGTTTCACCATCAAATCGGTATTTATATTCTAAAAAGTCAGATTCGCTCTATTATTTCATCAGTAACATCATTCTGTGCATTGAAAGACAAAACAAAACTCTCTCTCTCTCTACTCTACCTCCATCACAACATAGATAGATAGATATATTCTCTTCCGTGACATTATCGTTACAAATTCTGAAATGGTTTACCTGTGAAATCGGTTGATTTATTCATGTTATTCAAATCCATTTCTTGTGTTGAACAAATCCCCTACTACCAAATACCTTGATCCTTCCCGCAATCTTCCCCAAAAATTTGCTCTGTGCTGAAAGCCGCCACAAAGGTACAATATTTGCCGAATCAAAGTAATCTTTTGGTTCGGTGAAGGTGGTGCATAGATTCTCCCATCTTCATTCTCTGTCTCCATCATATAAGCACACCAGTAGCGCCTTTCATATCCGTTCCGTAATTTTCCTCCACGCGAATTAAATTTGCATTCAATGAGCTTAAAGGATAAGAAGCAAATGGATGCGAATATCCTACGTCCCTCGGGATGGGTGTAGAAGAAGATTAATTTTGCCAAAGTTTTTTTTTTTTTTTTTAATGTAGCTTACGCAGATACTTCAAAGAGATTGTTATGAATATATTGTTTCAAACACAGATAAGCTCTGAACCTTTCAGCTATAACGGGGGAAGATATTATTTGTCTCTGGCAAGATGCCCGAGTACATTCTTATCTTTAATGTTGAGCTCAAATAAGAATGAATCTACTGTGCGTAGAAGTGGTCACCGTATGGATAAACTGGAACATTTAAAATGTACATTTATGTTTTCTGCGAAAGCATCTGCTATCCTTTTAGGCGTTAACCAATTGAGATTGAGATATTATAACTCTGAGCCACAGGTAGACACAAGCTTCTGTTTAATTATTGTATGTTAAAGTTGCATCTTAAAAGAGGGAAATTGTCTCCACCTGGATCAGAAATAAATAAAAAAAAAAGTTGTTGAAACGGCACGGGATCTACCTAACCGAAATTAATCAAACACTGTCACCTCGAGCGTCGATGGTGTGTGGCAAAGAGTCGAAGTGAGGCCAGAGGCTTCGAGCTAATCTTAAGCACGAATGTGCACCTTGACGAGCATGCGTTTCATTTGTGCTCGTTGTTTTTTTTTTTTTTGTTTGTTTTTTTTTGTATCGATTGAAGGCATTGGAATTTCTAATGATTTTTTTATTCGAAGCAACACCTCTATCGAAGGATGGAAATAGAATTTACTTAAGTGGGAGGACAGTTGTAAATAATTCGTTAATGGTGTGGCGAAATCACACCGTTATGGCGTTATATGTTAAAATGTCGGCACGACCTGGAATAATCTCTATATCGAAGAAGAAAAACGGTGTAATGATAAATAACATTTTAAGCCTTCCCCATCGGTATAGAGGAGGTTCCTATTCAATAGAGATTGGAAGTGCATGTTTGGGCTGGAAACTCAAACTTGAATTCTTGTTTAAGAGAGTCTATTCCTATATATTTATTGTTTAAGTCTAATCGGGAGATTTCAGCAAAACATCGCACGCAACGTAAGTCACATCATGTATTTCCTATTTATTGCCCAAGGGCATACATATATACATAATATGTTTCGTATGAGGGTTCACGCATGTTAGACTTCACTTATACTCACTTGGACAACGTATTACTTTCACATTTTCCTAACAAGGTTGTCATCTGAACGGACGAAACACAATTTCAGAATTATGTATGTTTTTGGTTTCAGATCGCAATTTCATCGGGTTAATTAAAGTTTTAAATCAATCGCAATAATTGTACCGAACGCTACAAAATAGTTGTTTAACCACAAAATATGTATTAAAAAACAACGGTAAAACTTACAATGGTATGTCATTTTTTTTTTTTTTTTGAAAAGCCAGAAATGTCTTTTTTTATTTTCTTTTTAATTTACAAAAGTTGTTTAAGTAAATAGTTTTTGACAAATTAATTTTCAAACTCAGAAATTAAAAAAAAAAAAAAAAAAGAGGTTAATCTTTTAATATTTATTGAATTAGGTATATAAAAATCAAGTCACGTATAAGAACTAAACAAATGGATTTTCGTTATTTTCAATTTTCTCAAAATGTACAAGAGATTTGAGCATCTGGTTTTCTAAAAATTAACAAGAGCATTGAATTTAGTTAACAAAAAATCACACTTAATTACATAAAATAAAAAAAAATATTCAAATTTTCTTTTTTTACTTTTTTTTTAATTTTGAGTTTGAAAAATAGTTTTTAAAAAAAAAATAAAAGCACACATAATCTGCCTTTCCAAAAAGATATATCATGGCTATTGTAAACTTTACTGATGATTATTTTTTAAAAGTTTTTTTTTTCAATTTATTTTTTTTCAACCTACTCGCTCTAGTTTTTTTAAACATCTTATGCGGATCACCCTGTACATACGAGAGTCTAACAGCATGTCATTTACTGCTAAAAGGTTACTGTTACTGTCTTGTCTATACGAAACCAATGAACAATATTTATATTAAATATTAAAAGATGAGCCTTGAAATACAATGAGGTTAATGAGCACCTTTTTTTAATACCTTAAAAACTGAAAAATAAAGGACTCACGAAGAACAGAGGCGTGTAATACTGTCATTTTTGTGGTTGTCAAATTTAAATCTTTCTATGGACAAAGTAAAAAAACCAACAGCGCCAAATAATGCACTGTTTTGACCAATATTTAAGCAATTTAACACTTTGCCGAAACCTTTTTTTAGAGAATTATATAAGCTACAATGTTTACCTTAACAATTTTTCCAAAAACTTTATAGTTTCCAAGAAATTTTAAATTGAACTTTGAAAAAACCCATCCGCAGCCGCGTTTTTGTATTTGAAATATGGTACTACTGAACTGTCAGACAGAATGAAATTAAAAAAAAAAAAAAAAAACAATTCATAAAGGAAGCACCTACCTGTTTTCAAACATAAAAAGACATATTAAACTAAAACGGAAAATGTAGAAGAAAATGTGGTAATAACAAATCGAAATATTTGAATTTTATAACATAATTCATAGAAAATTGGCATTCTTACAGATGTAATTGCAATTTTGTTTTTTTGCAGCAACTCTTTTCACTTGAGAGTACACTCTTTTCAAGTTCCATTGGAGTTTCTATGGAACCCAGTTTTAATTGTCTGTTCCATATTTACTGGAAATAAAAATTAAGGATATATATAGATACCAAAACGTATTAACGATTTATAGCTTTGCGATGACGTGACGGTTCGCTCTAAATAGGTATAATTTGCAAATCACAAGATTAGATTCTAATATATTTTTCAAACTAAAAAATGTCAAATATATTGCTTCTGATGACACTAAATACTCTGCAAATGTCCAAATTGGATTTGAAACGGCGGCGTGTTGAACAATCGTGGTTAGCTATAATTATAATTTTTGCATGTTTGGCCCTAAAAATCAGTTAAAAGAGTAAATGTCAAACATTTATTGCTTGCTGATGACAACTATGAATATTTCGCAAATGCTAATCTACCCAACCACAAAGTGACAAGCACAAAAATGAGCAAAACCTTAAAACAATAAAGAATTTAAATTTCAGTTTTGACAAGATACCGTTAATTTTTTTACTCGATGAAGTATGAAAAATGCAACAAGAGCACATTTTTGGATGCAGCTGGCAGGTGCAGGTATACATTTTCCAAAAACCTTTGATTTAGCTTAAAAAAAATTTGATAATTTGTTTCGAGATTTGGGTATGTTTGTGGGCAATCGAGCATAAAATAAGATCACACTTTGAAAGCCACTAAAACTTTAAGAGATAGATTTTTTTTTTGTTTATATATTTTGCGCGCACTCAAGGGATTATGAATACCCTTTATATGATTAACACAGTACGATGGTAGGGGTTAAAAGGAGATACCGATGCACATTGGTTTTGAATGCTTGAAGATTAAAATGGAGCGGAAAAACAGAGCCGGGTAAAGCATTCCACATTCGTGTAGTGCTGCTAAAAAAAAATCTCTATACTTAACTGTTCGTCGAGAGGCAAGAAACATCTCGGCGGTGTTCAAGTGACACAAATGTTTCCGTTATATTCGTGTCCCCTATAATTTTTAAGGCTCTTTTCTGAATGCTATCTAGGAGCTTCAAATATATTATAGGAGCTCCTGCCCAGACATGAGAATTGTACTCTAGTTTTTGACGAATATACGCCTTATAGACAACAGCCAGTTTATTGGGAGAAAAAAAAAATTTTGCATCGTCGTAAGAAACCTAAGCGTTTTTGGCGACATCACATATTTGATCATTCCACAGAAAGTGGTTGGTAACACACATGCCGAGAATGGAAAGCTTTTCAGTTTCCTCTATACAAGTGCCACTCATAGATAGTGGCATAAGGGGTGTGTTACGCTTTAACGACAAAAGACAACATTAAGTTTAAGAAGCATTAAATTCCATGCGGTTGTTAATTCCCCATTGGTCAATGCTGTCAAGATCGGAATTTAATGAGCTTATCATACGCTGCCGCTCCAGTTCCACAACCGAAGAGCTGGGTTGTGAATCTGGAAACGAATATAAAAATGATGGGTGCTGTCGTCAGCGAAACAATTTAGTGGATAAGAAGTTTCAGACAAAAGATCATTAATAAAAATCAAGAAGAGAGTCGGAGACAAAACGGAACCCTGGGGCATTTATATTGAAGATTTCAGACCATCCAATACTACTTGTATTGAATGGTCCGAAAGGTAATTTCTAATCCCACGAACTACAGATACATCAATACCGAAAGCACGCATTTTCGAAAAAAGAGCTTGATGCCCAAACTCTATCAAATGCTTTTGAAATATCAAGCGCAATAATCTTACTTTCACCAAAACGATGTAAAGATTGGTTCCACTTTCGGTGAGATCAGCCATCAAATCACCAGTGGACCTATTGCTACGAAAGCCGTACTGCCGGTCATTAAGAAGCTTTCGTTCTTCGAGATATTTCTTAAGCTGATAATTTATCAGCGTTTCCGTGATCTTATAAAAAAGGGACGTAATTGCAATCGGTCGATAGTTGGACGGGGAAGAAGGTTTGCCTTCTTTAGGGACGGGCTGGACAAATGCAGTTTTACATCCACTCGGGAAGAGACCAGTAGAATAGGACAGATGGAAAAGCTAACGCAGTGGTTTTGCCAGCGTGGAAGCACACCTCTTCAGAATAATGGGGGAAATACTATCCGGGCCAGCGAATTTGTGTATGTCGAGATCCTTGAGAACTCTTGCAACTGTACGAGTGCGAAAGAAGATTCGCCCCATAAAACCGTTTACGCTCTCAAGTTCAGGAGGTGTCATATCACTATGTGGCAGCGTGGAGTTAGCAGCAAACTGAGCTGCAAACAAATTTGCTTTTCCTTGGAGCTGACCACAGGGGTGTCGTTTGAGACGAGAATAATGGGGGGAAATACTATCCGGGCCAGCGAGTTTGTTTAATTTAGTTTAATAATAATAAAAAACATGAATTTAACTTGATAAAAATAATCTGCGTTTTGAAATTCTGTTGCAAGAATCTGCAAATAATCAAAGAAATATGACCCAATTTTTTTTAACAGCATCAGATTCCTTTTTTAAATACCTTATCAAAAAAAAAATCGCGCTTTGTGTTATGGACAGGAAAACAGCTTGAAAACTTATTATTCAACTAACATTATGCCAATGAAGAACATATACTTACAGACAAAATACAAATGCATGTATGTGTGAATGTATTCATAATGTATGAATAATGTATAGTGAATGTTACAAACAATCAGAACAAGGCGCTAAATTTCTTGTATGGAAATAAGGCTCACAAAATTATTTACAGCTCTTTGATTTTACATCTTTGACTTGATTCAACAATGTAAAATACAATTTTGGATACCTATACCCAATAACACATTCAATGCTCTGTTAGGTCTCTTTTATTTCATTCCATAGAGGTACCCAATGTTTCTGATGCTGTTTGAATTATTGATATTACAGTAAAAAACGCGACCATATGTCAATGTAAAATTAATATATAGATATATATTTATGCATGTATTATATCCGTTAACATTGCCATGCCAACAAGCAAGACCCGCATTTGGGTCAGTGACACACACTCTTTTAATCGTCATCCTCATCAAATAAAATAAAAAGCATTTCTACCTAAGCACTGCGCACATCACCATAGTAAGACAAAGAACTCCGCCTGAGGCACGAAAGTCGATTCTGCTGCTGCATCTTTCCGCGCTGACTTCCACTGGCTTTAACGAATGGAAGGTAAATTGTGAGATAGAAACTACACTCGAACTGTAGATATAGGTACATTTGATACCATGGTTTCTACGTCTGCACTGTACTTACCTTTGCCGCAATTTCACACCAAACCATCAATCTATGACGATTATTGCAGAGGAAGCAGCAGTTACTTCTTCCCTTACATGAGGGGTTTCTAATGGTTTCCGAAATAGCTTTGCATTGCAAAAACTTCGTCTCTTTTGGGTTGGTTGTTGGTTCACTTTCTAATCGAAAGCAGATTTCATTCGTTATGGGCGTTAAGCATTAAATTGTCGTTAAATTCAAACTCTTCAATGTCTTTTATAAAAAAGAATTATTGCAGCATAAAGTGGCATACAGGTGCAGCCAAGCAGCACTTGCATCATTGCATATTATTCATTGGGTGGCCTTAGTTAATGTGCGGATCATCATCGTCTGAAAATTTAAAATTTCTTATTAGGCATACTGCACCCTGGATTAAGTAAGCTTTTGTTAATTTGGGCCATTAAAGCATCTCTTGCTAAAGGTCGGAACAACAATTTTAATTGAGTTGTTTTAACAAAAAAAAAAATATAGCTATTTCAAGCTGTTCTCTAACAAAAACAAATGTGTTTTTTTAACAACGGCTTGGGCATCTACAGACATTTGAGGATTAGCTTCACTCCAAATGCGGCAGTTTTGTTTGTTGACGTAGCCATTCAACCAGAAGTGCGCTTCATCGCTAAACAAAATTCGCTTATGAAAATCGGGAACAACGGCCATCTCGTTTTGGACCCATTCGACACAATTTGCAAGCGTTGTTCAGGCGTGAGTCAATTCATGATGAATTGCCAAACCAAACTGAGAATAAATCACTTGACAGCTGTTAAATCGGTCGCGCCGGCTTGAAAAGTAATGCCAACTTAAAGTTCTATACCTCGAAAAAAAACACCCTTTATATAAAAACAATAGAAAAACTCGAAACTAATGGGGGTGTAGTTTCACCGTTCCCGGAGCGGAACTAGCATCGAGTTTATTTGACTTGGGAATTGGGATATTTCATGTATAATGAAGGAATGAAGATATTTTTTTAGAAAGGGAGGTGCTGGCATCAATAATGCGATAGACAAGCATAGATATATTAAAACATTGAAAATGTTTGATGTCGAATTCCTTTCATTTTGTCAGATTTCATCGGAAAAGTTGACTTTTTCCTTCCTATGGATCTTGAATAAAAAAGTTGCTTTATTTTCTTTGATTATATTGTGTATATTTCTGTAGAAGCGATTTTAATCATTCACTATATACTTCATTTTATTGACAAATTGCACAATTTACAACAAAATTCACGCACAATATTGTTTTTAATAATTTTAATTCTGCAAATTTCTATTAAAATAAACCACACTACACAATTAAAATGCTCATCTGACAGAATGAAAATAAAATCATTTAATGTCGAATTCCTTGGATTTTTCAGATTTGATCGGAAAAGTTGTTTTTTTTCTGTGATTGTATTGTGTGTTTTTATAGATGTGATCTAAACAATTTATTGTAGTTCACTTTATTCACAAATTACACTATTAAAAAAGAAATTCATGTCCTATAGATTTCTTAAAATTATTTTATTTTGAAAATCTTTATTAAAATAAACCGAACTGCACAGCTAAAAGGCTCGACTGACAGAAGAAATCAAATCTGTTAAGTATATGTGCAAATACGTGTGAATCTTGCTATCAAATCGAGATTCAAGAAAAGTTGATTTGAGTGGGGGGGAAGCAACTTTTTCTTGTCCATGGAACATGATTTTCGGAAAAAAATCAACTTTAGTGCGAAAAAAACGACTTTAGTCCGAAAAAAGTCAACTTTTTATTTCCAAAGAATTCGACACAAGTATGTGTGAATCTTTCTACAAATCGAGATTCATGTCGAACTCCGAAAAGTTGATCTGAAGGGGAAAAAAAGCAACGTTTTTGCTTATGGATCATGATTATTTGAGATTTTTTCCCCTCAGACAAATCTTTTCCGAAAAAAAACCAACTTTAGTCCGAAAAAAGTCAACTTTGTATTTGAAAGGAATTCGCCATAACTCTTTAAAATTTCACATACATTGTTCTCGTTCTTTTTTCCAATTGGTTGGTCTGTTTTATATTCCAAACTATCTATTAGCTATTGGTTAGGTTAGGCGTTAAAAAATCTGATGGTTTGGAAAAAAACCTCTAGCGTTTAAATACCCAAACTCGCATCTATCCCAAATCCTATAATGAACTCAAGCAATGAGGGGTATAAGGGGGCAGCATGCACAATTTACAACATATCTGACATATTTTTCAAAAACAAATCGTCAAAATACGGCGTTCTATTCAAATCAGTATGCGGATATGCGTCTTATATACTCCTGTACCTCGTGGCACTGAGCAACTACAGAATATTAACTTATTTTGATAATATTTTCCGTGTTCATTAACTTTGAAATATTTCGAGGTCAGATGATTTCAAAAGTAAAACTTTGAATCCCAGATTTGATGGTTCTTTTCTTTGGTACACTGTAGCAACCATTTTTCTTAATCGCTTACAGATTAAAAGTATTTTAGAAACCATTTACGATCATATTATCTTCACATTAAATTAAATACCTAATATAGGTACTCATATGTTTAAGCAACATAAAAAAAAAATAACGAAACACACGGTTCAAGTATACAATAACAAAGCAATCATCTCAATTATGCAATTACAACTTTTTTTCGGCTTTAGGAGATTATTTCAAATTGATTCGCCAGCCAAAAATTACCACCAATTTGGTATTTTTTTTGTTTTTTTTTTTTTTTTGTTTTTTCAATTGCTGGACAATGTATGGTATTAAGAAGTAATGAGTACGTTTTGCGTCGCACAAACTGGCTCTAGTACTAAATAAAATGAAAGCAAGCCAGAAATCAAATAAAATTATACATAAAAATTTAAAATAAATTAAAATACAAACGTGAAATAAGTATTAATTCTTATTAAAAGTATACCAAATCTACATTACGTATAACTTTCTTATTCAAATACTAAAATTAAAGTAAGCAAAATGAGTTTACCAATACACGAAAAATTCAAATTCGTTATGTGTTACATAACTTTATGAGAAAAAAAACTAAGAACTAAGTATGCAAAGAGAACTAATTATAATTAGACCTTTAAACAAATTCTTATAAAAATCCGTCAAAAGGTTTTTAAAGAATTGAAATAACAAACGCATTATTTAAAAAAATGATTTAAAATTTAACAATAACATTTTTTTTTAAATTTCGTTGAAATCGCTTTTGCCGTTATAAAAATTCAAAATTAAAACAAAACGAATATTCTTGAATTGTCGTTCATTGTTAACTACAAAAGTAAAATTTGGTTCAAATCGTTATGGTCATTCTTGGTAAAATAAGATTTTCGATAACGGTTACATATGGCAGGTAAAGTTATTTAAAAACTTACCGTGACTATCAAAAATTTCAACCCAAATTACACTATACCTTATGGTTCTCCCCTGTTCTGGTATTTTTTTTTTAACTTAAATCCTCAAAATCTAACTAAAACATATGTACATACACAATACACAGTAATTTATTATTGACTGCGAGATTTCTTTATGAAAACTTCTTTTATTTGAACGAAATTTAGAACACAGTTTTTAAATCGATATACGATTATAAAATTTTTCAATAAACTTAATCTAAATAAATTAATAAATTTAGTGGCACTTACAGCTCCGAAGAACCACGGCCTAGTTAGTGACTTACAACTCTCAACCAACCTTTTTGTGTGCGTTGTTAGCTCTACAAGATTGGAGGGGACCTACAATTTTACGTCGAATCCGAACGAATAAAGTGAGATGCACTTTTCATGACAATGATACTCTTGGAGGATTTATCACTTCCTCGCAAGAGGAAAAAACATTAGATGTTATCGAAGCTGGAAGCTGGGCTTGAACTATCCCTCGTGAATTATCCTTATTGCAATAATTCCCTGTAACAAAAAACAATCAAACCGAACCGAACTATAAGTTCTTTTGTGTTTTATATTTTTTAATGCATTTCTTAATTGTTTTTTTTTTAGTTCTTTAAAACAAAATGTATACT
Organism: Baccha elongata; assembly: GCA_951217065.1. Classification (NCBI taxonomy): domain Eukaryota; kingdom Metazoa; phylum Arthropoda; class Insecta; order Diptera; family Syrphidae; genus Baccha; species Baccha elongata. Next base: position 48,393,880 of record OX578272.1, on the reverse strand, counting down.
TATTGGATACAAATATAAGAAAGACATCACCGTCGGCAACAAATCAATTACATGAATTTTTAACGATATTGTATAGTATGTTTTCCGAAAAATTTATAATAATCGGTTTTTTGCATTTCATTAATTGTTTTTAATTTTTTTTTAATTTATTTTTAATTTTGTGCATTTAATTAAAATTGCATTTTTATTTAATTTTTTTTTTCTCACTATTATTTGGGATAAGTAGTTTTTAAGAATATTAAGAAACAAACGGTTCTATTGGCCAGTTTCTCCAAACACTTTTAAATATTTATTGGGTTGTTAAATCTTAAAATGGCAGTTTCTAAGTTCACCAACCATTATATCTTTAAAAGGGCCAATAAACTAAAGTCCCATTTTGTTCCAAATAAATTTTAAAGGCGTCTTAAAAATACAAGACAAAGAAAACGTTGACATTTTTCGATTGATATGCCCTCCTCTCGCTTGCTCTAATGAAAGAGAGCCATGAGTGGTGAATAAAAATCCGGGGTTGGCATCAAGTTTCCTCATTTTTAAAAATTCACCTCCTTATGTTGGTGCACATTATTTTAAATTTTATTACTCCGTTAACTAAAATGCTTTTAAGTGTATTTTGGTGAAACTGGGCATATGACAGGTACCGTTAGTTGATCGAACGAGTTGTGGGGCTCGATCACGGTTACGTTAGAATACTTACTTACTTACTTACTTACTAAAAAACTAAATTATATTATTATCTATTAAATTAAGAAATGATCTTGTTAATATCTTGATTAAATAAATGAATTATTAAAATAAGCTACCGTTAGTAGGCTGATTGTGAAAAAAATCCCATATGAACTCGTTCAAAAGATAGTCGGTGTAATAAAAAACAGTTCTATAAAAGGTACCATTAATAAGCTCATTCTGAAAAAATAAATTCCGACGAAAGACATCACGATTGTAAGCAAATCACTCATATAAAATTTTATCAAAATCGATCATATTTTTTTTTTTTTTTTGAAAAAATGGAATAATCGGTTACACTATGTGGTATGGTACGTAGGCACCGCATTTCAAGACGTAGAATAAAAATTAATCTGGACATTTTATCATAGGAACACATTGTAACAAGTTTTAAGAAAATCGGCCCAACCTTTAAGGCTCTAGGTGTCGATACATACAGACAGACAGACAGAAAGACCGAATAGTCGGACGTACTTTTTTCGTTTTCGCTATCATCGTAATGCCATCATGTTTGTTGTTATCTCAAACCTTTTTTTTTGTGCGAATACATAATTTGCCTTACAGTACCTACCTCTAGAGCAAGTAAAAATAGGAAGTGTCTATAGGTAACAACAAAAAAGATTATAATGGCTTTTCGTGTTAACAAAAAAAACGCAGTTTTATTGTTAAAATACGATTTATTTAAAATAACTTATCTTTCTTGGGGTTTTGTACCTTAGAATTGTACGAAGAGCATTAAATCAATTTAATAGTCTTTTATGTGAAATAAACATCATCAACGAAAATACCCCACAACCCTCTAAGATAGTAGGGACAGGTAGCTCTTCCATAAAGAAAATTGTAATTTGAATCATGTACCATTTTGAAAACCATTTAAATGTGTAAAGATGAAATATGACTAACCTTGATAAATGTTTTTGTTTGGGTAATTAAGATAAGATAGTACATCTCACTCAATTTAAAGCTGCCGCCGCCGCCGTCAACAGTTTATTAACATTAAAACCTTCCTTATTAATTGTCTTAACTAACTAGTGATACATTTGTGCATAATATAAACGAGTAAAGCTATTAAGAGGGGAAGGGTGGAAAAAGGTGTTTTCAAGATACAATCACAAATATCTGAAAAGCAATTCAAGATGAATACACAATTATTGTATTGCCTGTGCTATGCAAACCCAACCTACAGGCCTACCTTTCGTTTGAACAGATGCGACGACTGTCGATAGTGATTGTTTCGTTATACCTATTTATTGAACTAGGTACATATAGCGAATTGAAGTGTCACATCAACGCCAATTTGATATCCTGAAGACACGTTATTTCGTATTCCTAACACCATCATATATGTACATACGTATGAGACTGATGTTTAAATGCTTAAAAACACATGTTGTGTTGTTTAATTTAATTGTGTACGTACGCTATTCGACTTCACAACGTAAGTTTAATAATCGGGAAAAGTTATAATTGCCATTCAGCGCATTCAAGGACCAGGGAAGGGTGCCATTTGAAAAGTGTTTCACGATGCGATGTGGAGGTGTAGAAAGAAGAGTTTTTGTTACAATAAGTGGCATGGCCGGAGTTGAATAAATTATAATTCGCGGTTTAAATTGGTTTAAACATTTGTAGGTTGTAGCGTACTAAAAAGAGACAACATAAGCAGGACGTGATGAACAACACAAATACTGAAAAGAGGGAAATTTTTCTGGAAGAGATAATACTGAATAGAAAGATACTCGACAACCGAGTAAAACGCTAATATAGAAGTTGAAAAATTATTTAATAAAGGACATAAATATTATTTTGGTTATTGATTTCACACATTGATTTATTTATGAATTTCAGTCCATATCTATGAATTGGTAGGAAACTTTTCCGGAAGATGGTTCAACGACCATGTTGATTGAGATAAACTGCAGACTGAAGGATTGAATGAATGAATGAAACTCTTATAACTTAACTTTCGTAATTTAACATCTTTTTCAATATTTCTTTCTTCTATTCTATTAGTACCTATAATGAATAATATTGCCCCTCATATTCAAGGGCGCCCTACGTAATTTCGATGCGATCCACCCTGATTACAGTAGCTGGCGTAAATTATGTATGTATATTAAAATTAGTGTGACTTTTATTTTATATTCTACAAAAGTTAAACTAATTGGGATAATATTTGTTTAGAAGAACTTCATTTTAATTCTATAGATATACATATATATATGTACTTATAGAAAATCCTTAATTAAAATATATCGACCAAAAATTTCAGGAAAAACACATACACCCCTGTTCTGAAATTCGTGTGAACACTAAATTCCATCGTTTTCAAATGCCCGGTGTTCTAAATATCAAATTCAATTTGTTTATTGACTGCCAAATATAATCATGAAAACTTTGTTTTATTTTTACGAAATGTAGAACACATAGGTACAAATGCATGCGAAAATCAGTTGGTTTAAGAATTCAATTCCGAACGAAAATCAGAACAGGACCCATATTGTTTTCACAAAAGTATTAGACATAATAATCGTTTTTTTTTTTTGAAAAAGCTATCCATAGTATAGTAAGATTTTATATGAAATACAAATACAACATCGGCAGTACGGATACTATCGATAAAAGGTAAAGTCAAATTATACTATGAGTAGACATTAGACGAAACATATAAAAACCAGATTCGTTTTTTTATGAATCTTCAACTGTAATATATATAAAATGACTGTACTATATATTAAATCCCATAAAACACCATTAATTTAACATAAATTACAGTATACAAAGTTAATTTGTTTATTGCAAGAAACTTTTGCAATCTTATAAAAGTCTTTTACATTCTTTAAACATTAAGTTATAAACAAATTAAAATAAAAATCTTACTTTTTTTGTGGGAATTTAAATATAAATATACAACACCGCTATATTTCGGTAAAAGACGTTTGCAAACTTTGAAGACTGCTATGGCAGTAAAAAAAAAAGTAATCTTCCAATTTTAAGTCAAGTCAAAGAAAAGCAAAAATCATACATATTTTTTAGTATTTTGAATTAACTTTTGATGCATTCAAAAATTGTATTCTTTTGATTTCAGTCTTTTGACTGCTTTTAATGTTTGCATTACTTAACACTGAAAAATAAAATGCTAATTTAATTTTTGAACAACAACAACTTAATTGTTTACGAATTTTCATAATTCGTTTTTATTGGCTGGAGACATAGCTATTTCAAGGAGTGCCAAGTCCTATCATCAGTCTCCTTATTAGTGAAGCTGAGCTTTTAATTTAAGTTTATTATGAAAAACTTTCTACATGCACACCATGGATTTGAACCCACGCATATCAGATTAACTCAGTCTTCGAAGTCGTATGCACTACGGATTCCATGCACTGCTTATGACCACTGACTTCACATGTCGAGATGTGATGTTTGTTCATCAAACGCATTTGGAGGGAACATAATCATTTTTCTAAGCACCTTTAAGTATGCTGTTTTGTTCCGCCTCCATTTTTTCCCTTACCTTATTTAGATAGACTACAATTCGTAGTACATATCAAATGTGAATTTGTTTTTTGAGTTAAATGACTGAGATACATATTATGACATTTTAAAAAAATCGGAAGTTTTGGCGATTATCGTTTAAAAAATTGCGGAATGGCCCCCCATGTTAAAGTTTTTTTTAGTTTTTACTCTATAGATAAATTGGTAAAGTTTTTTTCTCTGCGAACTGTTAAATAAGATCTTGTGTAGGAACAAAATACAAGCATATTATTTCATTATGGAGAGAAGGGTTCATTTCCACAATTTAGCTTGTAGGTGCAAATTAAAAAAAAAAAAAATATATTTTATGTTTTGAAAGTTGTCTCTTCTGGCTAAATGGGTGGAGATAAAAATCATAGACCCTCCTTCGCATAATGAAATGCAAGATCTTATTATTAGTAGGTACAACAACAAAATTTTTCCACACAATTTTTACCACATTTAAGGGTCCGTGGTGGCCAAACCAACCACTGGAGGCTTAGCAGACTTCCAGATTTATTATCTCATCACATCTTGATGGGAGATCATAATAAGACAATAATTTCCCATATCAAATGATGAAAGTATTTCGGTCGCTGGCTCATCTTAGACTATAAACAGTTATGCAAATATTTTGAAAAATTAATATGTAATGATTAGATAATATTCAACCTCCTTTAACAGAGCTTGTGTGTTTTGTTCTATCGTCATTATTGATTTGTTTTTCTAATTAACTAACAAAAACCTTTTTTAAAAAGTATTTTATATAAAAGGAAAATTAAGGAATTAACAAAATCATTCTGCACAACAGTTTAAATATCCCAACACACACACGCACATAAAACACCCCACATTAAAACCAATTTTAAGCGACCATGTAGTCGTTTTTTTTATCGTAAAAAAAACGCACCCTTGTTTCTTTTTACCCGTAAGCTATGCTATTTTTTCCGTTCAATGCTACAGTGGGGGCATGCCATGCGAAGTTTATATATATTTTACGATACATTTTAATCTAGAGGCTAAATGGCAAAATTTCATTTATTGGAACTTAATTTAGACCGGTTGGGCCTTTGTACTCGTTGTTGTTTATGAGTCAAAGTACCTATGTATAAAAAATAAAATACAAATGTCTGGTGGTGATTTATCCAGATGGGGTATACCCACGAAACATATGCATGTAAATATGCATGTATGTATGATTTTAAATTAAAAAAAGGTTTTAGGGAATGGCTGTAGTCAATTAGCTTTATCTAATGGCTAACTATTTATAAAGTAGATATCGAAACATTTTTTTTTTTTGTGCAACAAAAATAATATTTTTGTATTCAATGGATTTTTTTTAATATTATAATTAGGATGCATACATATACCTATTACATTTTAAATAAACGAATTATTAAAATAAATATAAAGAGATCAGCTATGGTGGAGATTATAGGATTAAAAATATAAATATTTATTAAGGATCGAATGTACAATGTACATGGACATGGAATTGAACAAATAATGCAATTCAATAAGCTCAAAACCACTGATTATGATAATTTTATTGGAATACGAAATGTTGAATTACCTATACCTACCTTCCCATGTTCTGTTGGCTATTTCAAATAAACAATTTGAAAAATTTATAAACTTTAATTATAAACATTGACATATTTATCCTAATTATTCTGGTTTCAAATTATGCATTCCATTTTTTTTTTTTTTGTCATTATAATAAATTTTTAAAATTTTAGAGTTCTACATTTATATGTTTTCAGTCTTGAATACACACATCGATATTTAATCTTTTATATGTTGATTTAATTTAAAGATCCATGGTATTTAATATTATTACCTGATTACCTACTATCTGAAACTATCCAAGGTAAGCAAGTGTCCTGGATAAGGGTGGCCCCCAAAAGGGGGAATATCGATGACCTGTCCTATGTAAAAAAATGTCTCTGTTCGTTTATGCTTAGATATACATAGAAGCAATCGCTTCTCCATTAATACTTGAATAGACTGTTTTCATAATAATTATTGAATCTGCACATCACCCAGAGCCAAAATGCTTTAATTATCTACTAAGTATGTTCATTACATTTGAGCACCTTCAAAATGAGCCGAAACTAATTAATAGAGATGATGGACTTACCTTACATGGCCTGATGAATTTTGTTAATGTATCTAATAATGTAGATTGTATCTTATGACATTAAATAAGAAGGTTTTACGCTACAAAAGGTCGGTTAGTTGATATGGGTGCTTCTACAAAAAGTGGAATAAAATGCTCATAATTTCGAAAAAAATAATTTGAAGCTTTAAGTCGTTCAAATCAGTTCAAATTATATGTTAGAATGTCCCTTAACATTAAGCGTGTTTTATGGAAATGAATTATTTTACTTTATATAAAGTTAGAGCAAAATGTCTATGCATTACAAAAACAACAACTACTTTATAGCGAGTAACTCTTACTTCTCCTTTTATCCCTATAAAATAAAAAAAATTATATCTTACAAATTGCCACTAATTCAATTCAAAATATGATTATTTATTTAAATGGCAGAAACAACTAGCATCATTTCTCGTGATAAGATGGCATTATCTTGTACTTAATTGACTCTGAAAGAGCTTCTAAAATATGTATATGCAAAAAATCAGTTTGAATTATTGCAATGGTTTCAAATCATTGTGGGGGTTATCGAAATTCTAGCGTTTTAAGAATCACCTACATATATGTTGTATAGGATGTTTGGTTGATATAAAATATCATAGAATAGAAGGTGACAATGCTTTAGGTTTTGGGGTATGATTCCCTGGATATCTTTTAAGAACAAAATTGTTCTACATTAGGGGTCTATATCTCCAGTGTTGTCATCATTTGTATGGATTAAAAAAATGGTTTTTTTCGTGTACCCTGGGTCCGTATTACGTATGACGATAATCGTTGAAAAACCCTCATTTTCGTTCAAATGCGACAACATAAAACGATTATCGTTTTAGTTTCAACGATACTCGTTTCTTTTTACGAGTGCTAATATTGGGTTGTCGTCTAGCCTTCGTTCTCGTTGTTGTCTCGTGTACCCTGGTTATCCCTGATTATCGTTTAAGTTTCAAAGATACTCGTTTCTTCTTACAAGTGCTATTGGGCTGTCGTCTAGCCTTCGTTCTCGTTGTTGTCTCGTGTACCCTGGGCCCGTATTACGTATTACGATAATCGTTGAAAAACCCCCATTTTTGTTCAAATGCGACTACGTAAAACGATTATCTTTTAAGTTTCAACAATACTCGTTTCTTCTTACGAGTGCTATTTGTTGTCTAGTGTACCCTGGGCCCGTATTACGTATTACGATTATCGTTGAAAAACCCTCATTTTCGTTCAAATGCGACAACGTAAAACGATTATCGTTTAAATTTCAACGATACTCGTTTCTTCCTACGAGTGCTATTTGGCTGTAGTCTAGCCTTCGTTCTCGTTGTTGTCAATTTTTTTTTTGTGTTGTGTTTATGTCTGCCGGTTATGAACCATTTGGAAACAAAATGTAAATCCGAACAAACAAAAATAATAAAAGAACATGTTATTAACAATATTAAAAACACAACCATACTAAACGCACTTGAACTTATAAATAAACAAATTCCGGAATTGCAAAAAAAAAACTATTTGGTTTTTACATTCACATTCTCCATGCTCTTCTCGTTGAAATATTTGTTAATAATTCTATGTCTTCGCCCCTTGGAACAATGTTCACTTTCACGCAGAAATTAATAAATATTTTAATATTATTTAAGATAATATACCGAACTTCTTTAATTTAATACTCAAGTCTTTATTTATTTCGATAATTTTTTTGACATCTATTAACCGAAGTGAAGTTAGATGAAATTTTAAAAAATAATACCTTTTTATCTGTCAACATTTTCGTTGATCCATTTTCGTTTTATGCAATCGCTTTTGTTGCAACTTTCGTATTCTTGACTATCGTTATTTTTGCCCTTCGTTTCGTAATATGTAATACGGGCCCTAAGTCCCCAAGTCCCTAAATCCTGATTCATGTTAACAAATGGTAGAAATTTCGCTTATGAGACTTTTCTTTCGAAAAAATAATAGCCATTATATGCTGCACAGATTTTTATGAAAATTAATATTTTAAAAGCTACTGATCAACCTAAATAATACGGCAAAAAAAAGAAAACAAATAATTCTATATTTCTCGAAAAAAATACAATCAATTTTGATAAAATTTCACTTAATTGAATTTTTACCCACGGTAGGTACTGTCTTTCATATAAATATTTTTTTATTCTATACATTTGTTTTTAAAAGATTTAAAACAAAACAATAAATATTAAATCTTTTATTTTTATAAAAAAAGAACATGTCAAATGAATTTTCTAGACGTGATCACGAAATTAACTTGCCCCAGGAGCATCAGTCGTGCCCTTTATTTTCTATTGAAAGTAGTAATATTTTAAATATAATTCAACGTCATACTTGCTCTACTAAATTTAAAAAACATCGGCATAGCCGTTATCAAAAGTTATGACCGAATATATAAAAAACTGGTTAACACTTACGGCCATATTATTCACTAGTTTAAAGCTGATTTAAAACTAAGTCCTGATGGTGTAGTAAATTAAATTAAATCCGTAAATTAAATCCAAGTCCATATTATTCTCTCGGTAAATCTGCACCTTAGTCCAATTTATTAAATCTGGTCGCGTTAAATCCGATTTAGTTTAAACGCTGTTCGGCGTGGTCCACTTGAAGTTGTTGAATCCAAATTTAAACTCAATTTCACATTATGGCCACCATTGTCAAGTTAGAAATTGAAGTGTTAAGGTTTTTGTCACCCACATAATATTAATACAAGTAAAATAATATATGTTGGAAATAAAATATAAATACAAAACAAATCTTCTTCTAAATAAAAATGAAGGCGTGTGTATATTTGTTTGTCCTCTATTCGTTCCTAAACCAATCATCCGACTGTAATGAAACTTAGGGGAGTTTTGAGATAAATCACTAGAATAGGTAAAGAGAGTACTTCGATCGCAATCGGATTCACAACTTAAGGCATGGTTTAATTAAAATCAGATCGTTGGAAAATGCATATAATTTCTTTTTTTTTTTGTCATTATACCTATGAGTTCGTAAACCGCATTTAAGCGATATTATGAAAATTTGGTGAGTTTTGGGATAAATAACTAGAAGAGGTAAGTATCTAACAAATTGCATTTTCTGAATTTATTATATTTGTATAAGGTGGCGCTCGGAATCAGATCAGAATCTACAAGACCGATTTTGACGGGGCTTTCACTGGCTGATATAGGAAGTGGCGCTGGGGTAGATTTTTCGAAAAATTATTTCTAAACTGACGAACGCGACATGGATAGCTGATGTTGTAAGAAATGACTAAGGCTATTTCAATTACCGAATACATGGGGCTGGGGTCGTTTTTTCGAAAACTTTTATATATGAGCTTGAAAGTCTTTGGCTGTTGGATCAATAAACTTATAATAACTCTTTCATAAACAAAGTTTTTTCCCTTATTTTTTCTGCGGCAGCAATGTGCCGTAATAAAGTAGATAATAAAATAAAAATAAACTACTTTATAAGATGGAGTTTATTTCGGAAATATATGAAATGGTGATTTGTGATGATGATGAATTTTTCTTCAAAAGAGGGATTTCTTAACTAAATTCGGGAGCAGGAGTACAGGAAATCACGAACCGCACGCAACATCCTCCTCTTCTTGCTCGTCATTAAAATAATATGATGTTACCATAAGTACAACGGGTGGTCCGCTTCTTTTTGAGAAAAGACCGTTCTTTTGGACTTCACTTTTGCCAAAACATCGTCAGCAGCAAAGTTAAAAGAAAATCCGTCAAACCGTTTAGCACGGTGAACAGACTGCCGCACAAATGCACAATGCACGCCCGCACTGTGCACATAAAAACACACCGATGAACGGCATGACGAAAGCTCCATTTTTAGGTTTCTATAGTATTGTAATGTCAGGTTTGATTAAAACCTCAATATTTATCATCATTTGATAACGAAAATAATTAGTCGTATTATCATCTCCCAGCACGTGTAATAAATAATCCGGAAGTCTGCCAAGCCTCCAGTGGTGCGGGTGGCCACCACGCACCTTAAAGGTGTTAAATATTGTAACGGGTGATTTTTTAGCTGGTTTGGTTTTGGCAACACTGGTTTTGACAGCTGACGTGTGTTTAGTACCTTGTGTCATTGTCAAACAGCTTCAGTTTGGTTTGCAATTTAACCATGGATCGTCTTACAAATGAACAACGCTTGCTAATTATTGAATTTTACTATCAAAATTCGTGCTCGGTTCGAAATGCTTTTTTATCGAAAAATTGTGTTCAGCGATGAGGCTCATTTTTGGTTGAATGGCTACGTAAATAAGCAAAATTGCCGCATTTGGAGTGAAGATCAGCCAGAAGCATTGCAACAGCTACCAATGCATCCCGAAAAAGCCACTGTTTGGTGCGGTTTATGGGCCGGCGGCATTATTGGGCCATATTTCTTCAAAGATGATGCGAATCGAAGCGTTACTGTCAATGGTGAACGCTACCGAGCGATGATAACAAACTTTTTTTTTTGCTCAAAATGGAAGTTCTTGACTTGCATGATATGTGGTTTCAACAAGACGGTGCCACATGCCACACAGCACAGAAAACAATGGCGCAATTGCGAGGCGAGTTTGGTGAACAGTTAATTTCACGTTTCGGGCCGGTCAATTGGCCGCCTAGATCGTGCGATTTGACACCATTAGACTATTTTTTGTGGGGGTATGTCAAGGCTAATGTCTATAGGGACAAGCCCGCTTCGATTGACGCACTGGAAGCCAACATCCATGCATTCATTCGTGAGATACCGGCCGATATGTGTGAAAGAGTATGCCAAAATTGGACTCAGCGAATGGGCTACCTGAGACGCAGCTGCGGTCAACATTTGCATGAAATTATCTTTAAACATTAAATTGCAAGGTTCAAACTATCGATTCAAATAAATATTTCATTCATTTTTTCGAATTTGTTGTGTTTTTTTTTTAAAAAAAAGTTCTAAACCTCTTAAAAAATCACCCGTTATATGGAAAATTTTGTCGTTGCAAACTAATTGGGATCTTATAAAGGGAAAAAATACAAGCATATTTTTTTATGTGAAGGGGGGTCTATCTCCCCCTCCCGTTTAGCCAGTAGGGGCAATTTTGTTAACATAAAATAAATTTTATTTTTTAGAAATTTGCCCCTCCTGGCGAAATGAGGGGAGACAGAAAGTATTTTGTTCCTATACAAGATCCCATTATTAGTTTGCAGCGAAAAAAAATTACCCATACATTTTTTAACTATAACAGTGCATGGTGGCCACACCCACCACCGAAGGGTTGGCAGACTTCTCGATTACATATCACATTTGTTGGTAGATGATATTAGATCAAAATTACTTTCGTTACCAAATGACGTGAGTATTTTTGTCGCTAGCTTTCCATCTAAATATACTTATCCTATTTATTAAGCAAGTCAATATTTAAAGAAAATCTTAAGATGTCTTTGAAAATACAGATAGTTTTCATCGCACCTTTATTGATCAATCATAATATTCCCCTCCCATCTTAAAGTATAACTTATCTTAGGTTGCTCAACTATAACATAAAACACGTGCTAAACGTTAACTCCGGAAATTGTTTGTTCATATAGTTTCCTTATTCATTTCGCTGACATGTTGGCAAAGAAAATAAAAACAAAAAGATTATATTAAATGGAAAAGGTTGTGTATCTGTCAGTAAAAATTACCAGATGTATAGCGTAGGAAGTTCGCTTCATGTGAAATAAATTGAGCCAAACATTTAGGTAACGTAAATATAGTACATCCTACTCATATTTGCAACTTAGTTTAATTTGATTTGTGTTCACAGAAAATAAACTTGTTATTGATGTAGTATTAATTTGTCCATAAAGGAATAAAATAATTACCTGATAATACCAAATGAATTTTGTTCAGATGTTGTTTTATATAATTATGACAAAATTACTTAAACCTACGATTTGTTCAGATGCTGTTTTATATATGACAAAATTACTTAAACCTACGATGGTAAAAATAACTGTCTGAATTCATTGATATTTAGAAAAGTTTTTTTTATGCAATTACAGTTGATTCCTAGATCATAAAGGATTTTCCATAAAATGTTAATTTAATTAAGCTTCAAAACTATATTTGAAAATATCTAAAGTTTCTGGCTAACAGAAATCGGTACTATTTACGAGCATTTTGACATCTGTTATATAATGTCATCTGAAATTATTTCAAAGATTTTCAGCTTTGATTGTAAAGCTGCCAGACGTCCAGATTTTGGTGGGACAATCCCTATGTTTCAACTCTGTCCCAATATTATCCCGATTCAAAAAATATCCCGATTTTGTCCCGACTTTCTCTTAGTTAGGTGTTGAAGATTAAAATAGCAATATGTAGCTATAATCACAGATAAAATTTTTTTTATCAAATTTGGGTTCAATGTTATCCTGTGAATCGTTTAATAGTTTTTTATTGCCTGCATAAGGAAAATAAATTGGAAATTGCAGTTGTTCCAATGAATGTATTAATTTTTGGAAAAAAATAGTGCTGCTAGTTTACATATCAATGATCTGAAACCTTAAATGACATCTCTAATCTTCATCAATTGTGTACGTAAGCGTTGGAACCTTTTTTTTTTCTTATAATGATTTCGATATACCAAATTTATTTATAAATATCCTCTGCAAATGTCCTGTTTGTCTTTTAGGTTTTTAGTTTTCACACGTTAGAAAAAAATTATACATTAATTCGTTGTCCCGATTTGTCCCGATTTTCGAGTCCGTCTCCCGACATTTATCAAATTTCATCTGGCAGCCCTATTTGATTGTCAAATGCTAATTTATGTGTTCGTAATTTTTCTTCTCCGAAACGTCGTCACTGATTTTGATGGAATGTGTTGTTAACCCAGGGCTGTTAAGCCCAGTAGGTTGCGGTGTTCTGTTTAGAGGTTTTTCTTTTATTTTCAAATTTTTTTTTTCATATTTTTGTTTATTGATTTTTGACATGATAAACATAAAATCATAATTTTTAAAAATCACAACAGCAAATTAACACGTTCACTTTCTAATGTATCATTTTTGATACAAAATCACAAGTTATTGAAACCAATTTTCAATTTTACTATACATAAGCTAACTTATATACTATGTACTACATTAAATATATGCATGTAAGTATCAGAAGCAAAAAAGTAAAAACTTGTTTTATTTACAATTTTTTTTTATCCGAAATGACATTACACAAACAAAAGAATGACAGATATGACTTTCCGATATAAAATAGGGTGTTTCCATAAACGTCAGACTAACCTAGATCTGCAATAACAAAAATGAATAAAAAAACACTTCTTAGATAAAAATTAGTGGTTTGTTTTTTTATTTGTAAGTATTTTGGACATAGCTATTAAAATAATAAGACACAAAATGTTAATCTTCAGAAAATAAGTGTTTTTTATCATTTTTTCCGATTGCAGATCTTAGTTAGTCTGACGTTTATGAACACACCCATATTCCTTGGAGCAATATTTATTTTATACGTTTATAAAATGAAAACTCTTAAAGCTGCTTGTATAACTTTTGAAATATTAATAATTTTTTCATTTTATAAAAAAACAAAATTCAATAAAAAAAACAAGAAGTACAAGTCAATAACATTTTTTTACATCCCACTCATACATTTATATTAATTTCTTCTTAACATCGTTTATCAAGTTCACCTTTAAAATTTATCATAAACATGTAGAATGTCATGAAACTATGAATAATTAATTTGCTCTAATTGATAATTTAAATATCCAGGTCCCCAAATGTTCTTCTATTATTAATTTGCATATTTTATTTTTTTATTGATGTTATTTCCCATTCATTTTTAGCATTGTTAAACCGGTTGTTAACGGATTCCTACATCATTGTGAACACTGAACAGAATTATCAATAAAAGAGTTAAATTAATTTATTGTCACACTAAAAGATCTCATTTATGATAAAATATATATGTGGGATAGGGGTTTTACTGCACGACAGACTTACACACATACTAACGTACGAACGACGACGACCAACCAACCGGACAGACAAATAAAACAGAATACGCGTCCCTACTTTTTATAGTTTAGTTTTGCAAATAAATGTACACCATGAAGTAGTCAAGTTTAGTCTTAAAAGTAGAGCCAATGTAGTAAGTCTTGTTGTCGTTGCGCCCGCCGAGAATCAAAAGAATAAAATAACTAAATTTATTTAAAGAACAAATAGTTGTAACTTATTTTCCGAATCTTAAAGAAAGAACCCCACAAATTGGGGACTCGTCCGGGATAAGTGCGGATTAAATGCGGATTTAGTGCGGAATATTTTAAAAAAGTTTGAAAGTGCTTGCGTTCTTGCTTGTTCAACAAAACAGCAAGTAACAGAAAAGAAGGTATCGATATCGTTGAACGAATGAAATAGTGTATCGCAGTGTTAAATTATGTGTCTTGTTTGCTCATTATAGCAACAAGTACCAAATTGCATTTCGTTTAATTTTTTCTTAAAAAAAAAACAAACAACAAACAACGATTCAGTGCGAGACGGTAAAAAAAAAAAAAAGAAGAGCAACAGTGAACAGACGATCTGCCTGCACATTTGTTTTGTGAAAAAAAAAAAAGCCAGTTGCAACCCTCAAGTTCTCCTGTGCGAAAAGTTAAAAAGAAAAGCAGAAAAGCAGATGCGTGGTTGTGCTCAAGCAAATTTAAAAATAGACAGTAAGTTGTACAGTACACACACATTGAAGATCATACCGAAGGAGAAAAGACAGAGCCGTGTACCATAATTCGTGAAGGAGGGGAACCAGAGCCGCAGTCAAAATAAAAAAAGGGGTAAGCAACGACAACACTAGTAGTTTTTTTTTGTGAATTGGCTCTTATTTATAAACTCATGGTAAATCATTAATTCTAGAGTATATTTTTTTTTGAAATTGTAACTTTAATTAAATTTTAAAAATAAATAATTTTGGAATAAATATTTTGCGATTTGATGGAAAGGGATTGTATTTTGGGGTTGACGGTGGAAAAATTGAGGGAACAACTGACACAACTGCAACTACCAACAACCGGACTAAAACGTACATTGCAGGACAGGCTTCTATCCCATTATAGGTTTACACAAAGCGACGACGAGGAAGACGTTTTCCAAGAAGCCAGCGGAATTTCAACTGAAAGAGGTATCATGTTTACGCTTCGCGACATCGAGGATTCGCTGAATCCATTTGATGGAACTGGGTCTATGGACATTAATCTCTGGATCCAGGAGTTCGAGGAAAATGCTGTGACGGTGGGTTGGAGCGAGGTACAGAAATTTGTTTACGGGAAACAACTTCTCAAGGGGGCGGCAAGATTATTTCTGAGAAGCCAGACAGGCGTGAACAGCTGGAGTAATTTAAAAACAACTCTCGTTAAAGAGTTTGGAAAGAAGCTGTCGGCGGCCGAGGTGCATTTCCGTCTAAGTATGCGACGCAAAAAACCGACCGAAACTTTCTTGGAGTATCTATACGGCCTGATGGAATTGGGAAACACGATATCGTTGGAAGAGGAGAGTGTGATTGAGTACTTCATCGAGGGAATACCTGATGCAAGGAGCAATAAGGCGATACTATACCAGGCCAAGACGATAGACGAACTCAAGGTTCAGTTGAGGGCATACGAGAAGGCGAGAGGATCTCATACAACGAACACAAGGGGAAACACACGTTATGTTCCGAGTAGCAGTGTCCAGAGCCAGGTGGTGGTAAAGCAGGAACGAGGTTCCAGATCATGCTATCGATGTGGAGAAGCATCACACATAGCCAGAGATTGCAGAGCATCGACTTCAACCTTCAAGTGTTTTCGATGTGATCAGCAGGGACATATGGCACGCGATTGCAGAGTTAATGTGCAACCAACAAATAGAAGAGCCGATGAACGACGTGGACAGTCTGCAACAACAGCCGTTCGCAACAACCCGTTTCAAGAAGCGCGAATACAATTGGCTATCGGTTCAAACAGAATATTTAAAGATATTTTAGTCGGAGGCTGCACACTTAGCGCACTGGTGGATACTGGAAGCGATCTTTGTTTGTTGAGGTATGATAGTTTGACTCTGATGAATTTCGTGGAAATGACAACTGGAAAGAGAAATTTGTTGGGAATTGGCCAAAAACGAGTTACAACTCTGGGAAGTGTATTTTTGGAAATAGAAGTGGATGGGATTGCATTGGAACTTCAATTTCATGTAGTCGGGGAAGGAGACATGCCATATGCAGCAGTGATCGGCAATGACATTCTGGAAATGGTAAATTTGAACGTGACAAGTGAAGGGGCGGAATTTAAATGCAGAAGGAATTCAACTGAAGGAGGAAAGGGTGCCGATTCGGGAGCACGTGACGATTTGGGTGGTGAAAAGGGGCCACGGGATATTTTGGGTGGGGAAAATGGACCACGAGTTAGTTGGGATGCTGATAAACGCACACGTGATGATTTGGGTGGTGAAAAGGGGCCACGGGATATTTTGGGTGGGGAAAATGGACCACGATGGAGTACTGGGAAAGGGGTACGAACAACCATTTCTGCCGACACCAATCGCAGACTTGAGAAGCTGGAATTGATTAAGGAATTTGGTAAAATATGTTTGGCTACCGAGGAGGGGATCTTCGAAAGGGAGATGAATTTTGATGTTGACCATTTGAACGCCACTATGCGTGAAAAATTGTTACACATGGTAAGGAAATATGAACCGGTCAGACAGGAACCGTCGCCGGTGTCAATGAAATTAATTTTGAAGGACGAAGTGCCGATATTCCATAGGCCGAGACGATTGGCGCATGCGGATCAAGTGGTGGTGCGCGAGCAGGTGGACAAATGGCTTGAGCAAAAGATTATACAACCAAGTAAATCGGAGTATGCCTCGCCTATTGTACTGGTCTCAAAGAAGAATGGAACGAAGAGATTATGCTGTGATTACCGGAAACTAAATGAAAAAATAACTCGCGATAATTTTCCGATGGCACAAATGGACGAAGTTCTTGAACGATTGCAAGGACAAAAAGTGTTTACAACGTTGGATCTAGAAAACGGTTTCTTCCATGTTCCGATGGATCCGAGTTCTAGAAAATATACAGCCTTCGTAACACTGGACCAACAATATGAATTCCTGTACGTTCCTTTCGGAATATCTAACTCCCCAGCGGTTTTCGCACGCTTTATCAACGCGATATACCGGACATTAATCCAGGCTGGAGTAGTGGAAGCGTACATGGATGATTTAATAATACCATCCAAAGACGAAGATGAGGGCATGAGAAAGCTTGAACAAGTGCTAGAGGTGGCCGAAAAATACGGACTGCGACTGAATTGGAGAAAATGCAACTTTCTAAAGAGGCGAATAGAATTCCTTGGTTACATCATTGAAGATGGAAAGATCCAACCTTCAACCGAGAAAACAAAGGCAATAAGAGAATATCCGGTACCAGCAGACAAGAAAGCGCTACAACGTTTTTTAGGTCTAGCTTCATATTTCCGAAGATTTGTGGAAGGATTTGCTGTGGTTGCAAAGCCCTTGACGGATTTGCTTCGGAAAAACATAAGATTTGAAATGGAAGCAGAACAGTTGGTTGCTTTTGAACAGCTTAAAGCAGTTTTGATGAAATCGCCTGTTCTAAAATTATTTAATCCAAAAGCAATAACGGAGATCCATTCAGATGCCAGCAAATTTGGATACGGTGCTGTCTTACTACAAAAGGATTCGGAAGATCAAATGTTCCACCCAGTTCAGTACATGAGCCGAAAGACAAGCAAATATGAAGAGAAGTACCACTCGTATGAGCTAGAGGTTCTAGCCATAATCGAAGCCTTGAAGAAGTGGCGAGTATACGTGTTGGGCATCAAGTTCAAAATCATAACAGACTGCAATGCATTCACGCAGACCATGAAAAAGGAAGATGTGCCGCTGAGAGTCGCAAGATGGGCGATGTTCTTGCAAGAATTTGAATACGAGATTGAGCACCGATCTGGATCGAGGATGAAGCATGTCGATGCTTTAAGTAGAGTTTCATGTCTCTTGATAGAGGATTCGTTGAATCACAGAATAAAAGAAGCACAACTCAAAGACGATTGGATAAGGGCCGTGCGCAAAATTCTCAGCAAGGAGGATTATGAGGACTTTTACATGAAGGCAGGAGTCTTGTGTAAGGATCCAGTAAAGGAATTGATAGTCATACCATCGGCAATGGAAAAGGAGTTGATTATCATTGCGCATCAACAGGGACATTTTTCCATTAAGAAAACCCAGGATGCTGTGGAAAAGATGTATTTCGTACCAGATTTAACAAAGAAGGTAACGGAGATAGTTCGGGGCTGCGTCAAGTGCATCATCACTGAGTCCAAGGCAGGAAAGAAAGAAGGTTTACTGCAACCAATCAATAAAGAGGATAAGCCGTTGGGAACTTTTCACATAGACCACGTTGGGCCAATGGAACAGACCCACAAACAATACAACCACATTCTGGTAGTGGTTGACGCTTTTTCTAAATTCGTGTGGCTCTATCCCACGAAGAGCACAGGAGCAGCGGAAGTGTTGGATCGGCTTAAAAAACAAGCCGCGATTTTTGGAAACCCAAGGCGGATCATATCAGATCGTGGAACAGCTTTTACAGCAACGGTATTCGGGGACTACTGCAAGGAGGAAAATATCCAACATTTGCTGATTGCAACAGGAGTTCCTCGAGGAAATGGACAGGTGGAGCGGATCCACAAAATTATAGTTCCAATGATAGCAAAAGCGAGTATGGGAGATTCCAAAAGTTGGTACAGACACGTCGAGCGTGTACAGCAGGTGCTCAACAATTCACCGACAAGAAGCACAAAGTTCAGTCCTTTCAGGATATTGACAGGTCTGGAAATGCGGACACCGGAATACCCTGACCTCAGAGAGTGGTTAGATGACGCCAATATCGAGGAACTAAATGCCGAACGAGAAGCTGTGCGTGAGGAAGCTGCTGAAAATATCGCCGTCATTCAGCGTGAAAATAGGAAGTCTTTCAACCGGAATCGTGTCCCAGAGAGGGAGTATCAGCTAAACGAACTCGTCGCCATTAAGCGTACGCAGTTTGGAACCAGCATGAAGCTTCGACCGAAATTTTTTGGGCCCTATAAGGTTACACAAAAACGAGATCACGGAAGATATGACGTGGAGAAGGTGGGTGAAGGCGAAGGACCCAATAAGACGAACACCATAGCGGAAAACATGAAACCGTGGAATCCGTCATTCGGGGCGAATGAGTCGTCAGGATAGCCGATTGTGGGATAGGGGTTTTACTGCACGACAGACTTACACACATACTAACGTACGAACGACGACGACCAACCAACCGGACAGACAAATAAAACAGAATACGCGTCCCTACTTTTTATAGTTTAGTTTTGCAAATAAATGTACACCATGAAGTAGTCAAGTTTAGTCTTAAAAGTAGAGCCAATGTAGTAAGTCTTGTTGTCGTTGCGCCCGCCGAGAATCAAAAGAATAAAATAACTAAATTTATTTAAAGAACAAATAGTTGTAACTTATTTTCCGAATCTTAAAGAAAGAACCCCACATATATATGTATATAAAAAATAGAGATTCATGTAGGCGGGCTTTATCTACAGAGCCGAAAAAGGAAAACAAACAAATTAATTTGGAAATTTATGTGGCTGGTTAAGTTTGCTGATTCCAAATTGCTGCTACTATTGCTAGTCACGCTGAGCCAAAGCCGATTGCTGAATGGAGACAGACAGAAACAAGTTTATGTTAACCGGTGTTTTCAAAGAAAATTAAAAAAAGAGATATGAATGATTGTTTAAATGAAAATTAGAGACATGTCTATAATAAAGATTTAAATGAAATATTATGCAAAAGTAAAGTCGTATTTTAAATTTGAAAAAATGCGCATGTTTTTGTTTAAATGCAAATGTATTTGATAATAAAAAGAAATCTATGCACTTTGTTCTACATGCGCATTGGAATTGCCTACAAAGATTTCTACACAGAATTCCTTCTACTTACAGTTTCCGAAACTAATGAGCAAATTGATTTTCTGTTTACCGCGTTCTTATGCTGATTAATTATTTAAATATAATATCATTAGATTTTTGCACAATTTCATTAAAAGTTTATGATATGAACAAAGATCACTAGATCAGTACATATCCATATTATCTACACTGACGCTCATCTGAATAGGTTCAACATTTTTCTTTTCATGCACAGTGGTGCAAATTTCCCAATAAAATGTTTATAAGTTTGAAAAAATAACAACAACAAAAAGACTAAAAATAGCCAAATTAAATTTTATTAAGTGGAGTATTTATGAATGAAATTCAATTATAAAGGTTTTGTGGCCTTTACTCCAAGCTATATGCGTTTCGCCCTGGATTGATGGTGGGCTCATCAGCTCATCATTGTCGGTAATCATCGACAATTTTTGCGTACTAGATTGGGTTTGGTGTCATCTAGCTGATGAGCCCACCATCAAATTAGGACAAAACTCATAGCTTGGAGTAAAGTCCACAAAACCTTTAAAATGTTTATATCCAATATCAAACTTGTTGCAGAGATTGGAAATTCGGGGTGCAGTGAAACAATGCCAAGTGAAATAAGGCCAATTTTAAAGAATCGGCCTTATTTTGCTTTTCGAAAGTATAATAAAGCCAATTTTCAACGGTTAGTTTTATTTCACAAAAGTGAAATTACACCAAGTTGATGGTTGTATTGCGCTTTTAATTGGTGCGTTCCTTTTTTGGAATACAGTCCAGCGAAATACAACCAATTCTTCAAATTGAATAAATAAATCTATTCCTTAGGACCTATAGCTACTCCATGTAAAATCGTCATATTAAAGATGCTTTCCTCATTTTTCAAAATTTAGTGTTAGTCTGTTAATATAGTACAAATTTGAAGTTGTATCAACTAGATACCTATCGTTTAACGCATTGTATAAATATTTAAGTTTAAACATTTTTCGTATGCAAGTTTGACATTTTTAAAAATCAATTTTCCGTCAAATTTTCTTAGCAGTGTCTATATACTTACATTTCAAGCTTTAAACCTGTGTGAAAAGATATTCTATTCTAACAAAAAACACTTAGATACAATTCAAATTGTCTGAAGCTAAACGCGCTATATATCTGTTCAGTTTGAGATCAATGCATTAGTAATAAACTTGAAAGTTATAGTGCAAAACAACAACTATTTCAATCGACTACCCACAATACTTTTATATGGAGCCCAAGTGTGGGGATACTCTTCTTTTTAAGCTGTTGAAAAGTTTCTGCCGCTAACTATATGCTATACACTTAGAAACTGGGACACCCCCTTTGTTTATCAATGCATTAAAAATGCATTTTAAAAAATTGGTAGGGGTAACCAGGGATAGTTAGCTCCAGGGGCAAGTAGACTAACCGCCAATAACTTCAAAACAAAACAATTTCTTTCAAATTTGTTCTTGTTTTTACATCGAGAACAGCTGTCTGCTTTGTTTCATTTTGTATTTCGCCGGAGTCGGACGTACGTCGTTTGAAAGTTAGGGGCCGGTTATAGCGATCAGGAAAAACCATCAGGAAAAGTAGAAACAAATGAGAACAGGACTTTTTTCCTGATGTGCGTTTATAGCGATCAGGAAAAATGTGTCAGTGAACAGGCTGTTTTCCTGATTGAAATGCACACGAAAAACTTTATCTGACAGAAATCTGTCAGTGGAACAAGTGAAAATTGAACTCAAATAATTGGAACGATTTGTTCCATTTTTTTTGAAATGTCAATCAGCTGGCACGAAAATTTAGTTTTCGTCAGGAAAATAAAGAAATACATTTTAAACAATAAATAATTATTTTATAGTAAAATTTATTAGCAAAAAAAATTCTTTGAGTTATTTGCAGTCGATTAGTGTAGTATTTTTGTTTAAAATCGATTTAAAACAACATAAAAGATCCATTCGTACATTTTTCCTGATGCGTTTTCCTCATCGCTATAACCAGAGCCTTACCGCGAAAAAACAAGTTTTTTGTAATTTTTTTTGTTTTCTTTTTCTTCTTTCGTAATAATTGTTTTTGTGTTTAACGTACACATTTTTTTAGGAATAAGAGCAAGTTAGTGTTTGTTTTCATAACACCTCGTAGTGTGGCGACCCACAAGTTGAGTGCTGAAAGACCAATCGGGGTACGTTGACATTTTTTTTTTTTTTTTGGGGTAAGTCGACTCATTTTTTTGGTAATATCCAGAAAAATGAGGACATATGTAAGAAAGACAACAAGAAGGGTGACTGAAAAAACAGTTTTGGAGCGTGCGTGTCAGCTTATTTTGGGAAAAGGAAAAAGCATACGATCTGTTGCTCATGACTATGAGATTCCATATAAAATCTTGCTAAGATATGTGCCAAAATTTAAGCAGAAGAATTTAGAGCATCCTTCTACCCCTATTGCAGGGCTGTCTCTTGAAGATGTTGGGTACAAAAAATCAAGTTTATATATAGTTTTAGTATAAAATAGTTTTAGTAGTTTCAAAAAGCTTGAAATAATTATATAGTCAACTGACCCCATAGCCTTAGCCAAAATGGTCAAATACCCCGGTTCTGGGGTTATTTGACCAGCTTGAGGTCGTTTTGTAAAATAAGGAAAAAAAGGTCTTAATATCAACTACTTTTAAAAGACGTATTTTTTTATAAAGCAAAAATAATGGTTTATAAAAAGGCATTTGATTCGTGTTGATATATTTATTAGTTTTTTTTTTTTTTTTTAAATATAAGAAAATTTTGAGTCCACTATCCCCGGTCTCCTTTAAATGTGATCGCGCTGGAGGAAGAAAGGCTACCAAAAAAAGTACTAACGCACATCATACGAACTAAAGGAAATTTATTACAGGAATGGGAAAATATTTCTTCTGAATGTGGGGCAGACCTAAACATAAGACTTGCAATCCGACTCCTTGAGAAGGCAGTTCTAAATCTTATTGAAAAAAAAAACTGGAAAAATTACATACCAAAACTATATTAATCAAGCCCAATCTACCCAATACAGGTTATACTTTTAGCAAACTAAATTATCAACTTAAAGAAAAGAAATATTTTATGAACTGCTTCGCGACCGATAAAATAAGCACTATACCTATTGAAGGTGGGAGGTGAATTAGTACCGCCGAGAACTACCTATTTTATGCAGTATCTGTAATATGAAAGTAAGAGAAGATGTACTGCACTTTCTGGCAATAAGTCCAGTTTTGAAGGAATTTCAGATTCGTTTTTTTGGTTAATGTGTCTTGGAAGAGTAAGCTGCAATGGCTATCTTAAACGGAGAAAGAGGCTGGGATCAACTACACAATTACACTAATAATCTATTCTAACAAATTTCAAAAGAATTTATACGATCTTGGAAATAACAAAATAAAATATTCAAAGTTTTTAACCGGCCGCCGACGGAAATCAATATTAAAAGATCATATAAAATAAAAAAAAGCTAGACAATTTAAACTTGTTCCGTTTTCTCTCTATTTTTTTTATAAAATTTAAGCAGCAATAAATTAATAATTAAGATTTCTTAAGTTATTGAGCTCATTTCTTTCCACACAGTTTATAATTAACAGATTTGTTTACAAAAATGTTCTCGGATACTAATTTAGTATCAGTATAAGAAATACATACTTACATACATATATCTATGTATGTGAATGAATATATGATACACATTTCATCTTGATCTTCTTTAACTTCATAAGGAATAAATTAAAAAAGATCAATTTATCTCTCACCATAAGTTAATAATAAATTGAAACTTAAATTAATCATTTGTTAATTAATCATTTTGTTAAGATTTTTTTTTTTTTCAATATTAATGTTTGCTTATTTCCACCTACATACATCATTATAATTGATTAATCTATATCTCTATAGAAACATTGCTATACTATAGATGTATACTTTTGCAAGTACATATATGTATAATAAATGCTTTTATGATGAAGCTGCATTCGTATATAACGGATGAAATTTTTTTTATATGTATATATGTACATACATATATATACATAAATTAGAAATTAAGTGCTTAGCTGTAATACATAGGTATGTACGTAGATTCGTATCTGCAGACTAAGGAAACGGACTGATGATTTCTTTTAAACGTGATAATGATAAGGATAACCATTTATAGGTTCTGAAGGCTTTAGCATCTAATGAAATTAATAAAACTGATGAAAATGGCCTAAGAGTTTTGAAGAACTGCCATATTTTTGACAATTATTCCAATTGCTTCATTTTAGTTTATTTGTTAATTTGTTTACAGTCAGTTTCTATATACATAAGTAATATTTTTACTTACAACCAATGGATTTAAACTCAATGGTACAACTGCAATATATACAATTTAATATTTGTTTCATCATTTTCTGTTATTGGTGTGAGTCTAGTTCAAAATAACCCAAGATAAAGAGGTACATAGAGTTAACACAAAAATAAAGCCATGACCAAACAGGAATATGCATTATGTTTTTTTTTTATTAAAAGTTATATACATATAATATAAGCTTAATATACATATAAAGCTAGAATGACTTTTAATACAAAATATTACAGGTGATCCCGAAACTCAACATCAAGCGGGTACCGGGTGATAGGGTAGTTTATACCCGTACTGCAAGAAAAAAAATCATCTCGCTTGGTTACGTATTAATAGCAATATTTAGAAAAATTATGAAAGCCGAAAAATTATGAAAGTGGTCACAAATTTTCAAATTTTGCAGTGATTTCTTTTTTTTACATAATCTTTAATAACCAAGCTATTGATCGCAATATCAAACTCAAAAATAAATATTGTAAGTTTCGGATGAAAAATAAAGTTTGACTGAGTCATTGTTCAAACAAATTTAAACCGTTTTCGAGCAAGTAAAATTATTTTTTTTTCCAACCATTCCTTCGAAATATTGTTCAGACCACATAAGTAGTTAACATACTAAAAGTTCTGATCTCTGGGAGGTGAACCGGAAGAGAAGGAGGAGTATAAATTCATCACCCTTTTCAGATCTTACGGAAATGTTTCGTCGTAGCCAAAAATTCTCTAATAATAAATAAAAGGCCATCAAATTTTTTACAATTTTTGCTAGGGTCATTTTTTTCCAAATCTCAACCGTTTCCGAGAAATAATCACTTAGCCGTTCTATTCGATGGCAGTATGTAGCTACTAGATCCATCCAGTCCTGTACAACTATAACACCAAGATCATTCTAAGAGGTATTGTGAATTATAACCGGAGGTTAAACGCGAGTGTTTAACCGGGACAATTTAACAATTGTTTTCTTATCTTGATCAAACCTATATACTCGATTTACAATTTATGTTAATAATCCTGTAAAAACGAATTACTTTACACTACAACACCTACTATTATTGTAGAGGTCAGTTTGACCATAATAATAGGTAAATCGGCTGTATCTCCGTTAATATTGGGTCTATACAGATCTGGTTCACAAAGCAATTTTTATGAAATTTAATACTCTTTAATTTCGTTGTGCTATCTGTAAAGCAAAACACGGGAACAAGTCAGACAATTTTGGGGTTTTTCGTCTCTCAACATTTCCAATTCGGAAACACTTGAGGGATGATTTGTATTGTATCCCTTGGTGATGTTGTAGTGTAAGTGTTTCTTTAGGTGCAGTGAAGTAAGGGCCGCGGAATTCAGGTCCGTGGGTCTTAATTCCCACGGGCATTAATTTGCAATAGCAATAGCATGTACGTTTGACCCAATAGTGCATCTATTTGCATTAAGTTTAGTGCACATTCGAGAGATAACACTGCCGATTGCCCTTTGTTTGATTTAACAAAACATGGGGATATACCTAGAGTATTAGCAGAATCACCTCCAACATCAAGAAGTCGATTCTCGAGTTAGATGGCCAACGAAAATAGCGAAGCCAACTAGGATTGTAAACATCATTAAAGTAATGACTTTTCGGCCTAAAGGATAACGGGCGAATTTCTAGTCCTTATGCAATCAAGGCTGTTTATACTTCACTTTTCCGCCCCCATTTGGAAAACGCTTCAGTCGTATGGAATCCATTATACGCAGTCTCAAAAAATCGTATTGAAAGGGTTCAAAAATCTTTTACCAGATTTTTGGTTAGACAGTTGAAATGGAATTTGCCTGATATACCAACTTACTCAACCAGATGTGCCCTCATTGGTTTAGCTTCTTTGGAAAAACGCCGGCTCGTAAATTGTGTTATGTTCGTTTATGATATCTTGTCTTACCATTTAAAATGCCCCGATTTGCTATATCTTCTGAGTATCTATGTTCCAGGCCGAAATATAAGATCCAGAAAATTGTTTTATATTCCCTCACATAGATATAATTACAGTTGTAATGAACCATTATCAAGATGTATGAGATTATATAATGAACTAAATTTTAATTTAGATTTAAGTCTATAGAAAGAAATGTATTTAAACTACAACTAAGTAATAATGTAAATATGAATTAAGTTTGTATTAGTTTTAAGCAATCTGTAAGAGGAAACTCGATAGATGAATAAATAAATAAACTTCGCTGACTTCGCTTAATTTGTTGTTCTTGAATTTGTTTTTTTTTTTTTTTTTAATTTATAAAAAGAAAACTTTCCCATAAGCACTTAATTCCACAAAATTACAAACCTTAAAAAATATACAAAATATTTATAAATCCTTCCATCACTTTAAGAACACGAATTTTAATTCATAACAACGTTCTTCGCCACTCTATACAAAGTATAAAGATATTATATAGAAAGAGTATCCAATTCTGCACACTTTCAAATAGAGAAATATTAATTTAATGCAAATCGCTTTGTAAAAGCAAAACGAAGTTCCAAACTAAGAAATACAGCTATAGTCGGTAGTACGGTGATATAGCATGGCGGTGGTGGGCAAAGGGTAGAAAATTAAAAAAATATTTCCACAAACAAAAGCTGAGTTAAAAGTTTTCCTCTTTTTATTTGTTTCATTTTTTTTTATTATTCTTCTATCGTTTCCTTTTGGAAGGAAAAAAGTCCTTCGGCTGAATCCGTTATGGAGTCAGGCAACAACTATAAGCGTCAAGCAAAGTACTTGTAGCATTTTAGGCACTTGCCACAGAACAAGTGAGGTCTTGAAACAACACACAACGATTCGTTGGCAACCGAGAGGCAAACGGAGAAAATAAGAAGAAAATATTTCTGTCTCAATTGATTTTTGCTTTTCCGCTGGCAACTGCCACAGCCGCTTCTGCTGTCGTGCTAGTCCTTTTTATTTTATTTGCGTTTCGGAATGGAATTCCGCGCCTCTTCTTTACCAATCTGCTGCCGTCACCGCCGCCGCCACCATAGCGCAAGGATACTCGCATTTCATTTGTGGCAAAAGTTTTAAGTTGCAAAAAAAAAAAAAACGTTGTCGTCGTCGTCGTCTCTAAGTGTACATGATGCACTCCCAAGTCATTTGATCGTCATTCTGTGAATCGCTGGTTCAATCTCCACACAGGAAGCTATATCTATGGTAAAATTGACTTAACGCGATTGGGTGGTGGGCGGAAGGACGACAACGACGTTTGGGACAACCAGCAACAACATATCGCTTGCTCTTCCCGGGCATGTAGGTGTGCTATTAAAGTCTCTTATCTTGTTCGCAAGGTATATTACAAGGCAACAACCCCACTTTAAAAATAATAATTTAAATTAACCCCGGGACATACTATCGCATCCGTCGTCGTCGTTTTTGTTATTGTTTTACCTTCTTTTATGGGGGGACCCTCTGAAGGTATGTAAAAGATGTTGTTATGGTCCTCCAGTTGCAGAGCCGGTGGCATACTGTGGGACATGTTGTGCCTGTGCCTGGAGTTGTGAAGTTGTATAGAAATGGTTGTGTTCGGCAGAGGTGGGTGGCTTACAAGGGTATGTAATTTGGAATCATTAGATTTTCCTCAGTCGTCTGGGCGTATGGGTATGTGGTGCTTAGCATGTAAGAGAATTTTGAGATTACATTCACAAATCATTAACAGACATTATTGTTGTGTTATTTTATTTAGAGATACTGTTGCAAGCCGTAGGCAACGACTCTTCCCAAGTCCAGCCCAGACAAGGTTAATAATTTTAATTATTTTTTGATATCATGTTGCTCAAGTTCTGATTCGGAAGAGCGGATATGAAGGTTAAAAGAGTTGAAAAGAGGTTCATACTCCAAACAAAAAAAGATTTAGAAATTCGCCAATTTATGATTTATTTATTTAACTATTCCTACACATGTTCCTCTTTGCGTACCCCCTGGAACCATTTTTAATCTATGACGCAAACGGTTTTTGATGTGGTATCATGCTGACAGTTGAAAGAATATGAAATTTGAATGTTCTTTTTTTTCGTGAGTAGAAATATTACCTAAGAGGAAAACGGCATACATGTCGCTACTTACGACGGTATTTTTGCATATAATTTTGATTTCGTGAATATATGACGGAAATCAAATATTATAAATACACAGGATGCAATGTTATAGGAAATGAAAAACATGGCATAGGTACAAACCTTATTTAGTTTTGTCATTTGCGTAGGTCTTGTATTTGAACTTGTGACAGATTTGATGGAAGAGTCAAGAGGTGGTATATCATCATTAAGGTTGTCTTCTACGGAAATACATTTTGACATTGCCTTCTTTTCCTGTTTAACTGACATCAAAGAAATAAATGTATATTGGTACCTATAACATTTTACCAATAAATGGGTTTCTTGAATAACCATTTTTGTGTTAGCTCTTTATAATTTTGAGAAGTCATAAAAGATGGAAATTGATGAATATATATTATTTAATTATTATGTAGGTACAAATGTACATATACATAAATAGCGGTTCGCAAAAATAAAGTTCACTTCTAAAGCGGCCTATATACACATCAAATATAGGTATGTTCTAAAACATGCTTTAAGTAAGACCCAAAAGCTTTTCACTAAAAGTGTTAACATTTACTGACTCTAATTCTTGATTATCATTCTATATAATTTAAGGAAAACCATTCAAAAATCTTTTTCCCAACGACATCATAGATAAAAATGTCCCACGTAAACCAATACAAAAATTATAAACACCAGAGCTTAAAATTGGCAATTTTCGCTATTATATCGCAATAAAAAACGTTGGAATGAAAATATTTTGTTGTACTTTAACGAATCGAAACTATGCGCTTTAAAACATTATTACTCATGTTTTATGGTGTATTTGGTAAAATTATATAATTCAAGTGATGTTCCGAAATATTTCCAAAGTTAGTGAAACTGTTGACTGAGCAAGCCTTAACAAAAATTGTTGTCCACACAATTCTGGCAGCAGTCAACTTCAATAGGGGTTGATATGATTGCGGCAATGCGGCTGCACGTAAAGTTTTCAAAGAATTACTTATTTCAGTAAACAAATGCATTTTTATTAAGTCAGAAATATGAAAAAAAAACATGGAAAGGACGACAATGTGAATTAGAAATTAGAAATAAAAAAACTGGTTGATCAGTGGTCAGATCACAAATGTTCATTTATTTCCAAAGCCAAGTGTTAAAAGTATCTGCATGTATTTCGAATTTTCTTTTTAGGTCTGTTCATCTCAATATTTTCCTTTCCATTAACAATAACAAATATTTTTTTTAATAAAACAAATCAACTGTTTAAAATTTTAATAAATGTTTGAATGAAACTATTGGCATATACAATAGGCATCGCTCACATGTTCCAAACAATCCTTTTGTTTCACCTGTTTGACTATATAGTCTTGTGTGACTGCTCTTATTTACCTGCTTGTATTTTTCGCCTATAACTATGCCTTACACCAACATGTTCGTTTGCGCTTAGTATGATCTATTGTATAAAAGGATTATTATTGACGTGCAATGTTTCACGTCAGGTGATTAAGCGAAAACGTTTTCGTTTGTTTGATTATTGTTCATTATTAGATGTAACTGATCCCATTTAAACGTGTGTATTTAAAAGTGAAAACCCAGTTTTGACTATTTCTATCAGTGTTGTTCTATGCGGTGTGAATCCAACCTCAAAACTTAGACTGATGGTTGTATACCAAAGTACCTACAGCCTAAACGACTGAACCGATTAGCTTCAAATTTGGTTTGTAGGGTTCATAGACCATTACTAAGAGGAGAAATTGAAATTTTTGTTCTAGCTTAGAAAAAAAACGGTACCTGCCATATAACCGTAAGTGGAAATCCAATTTTTTTGATAAAATTTTACATGAGGGATTCGCTTCCAACGATAAAGTTTTTCATCGGAAAAAAAACTAGTCAAATGAATTTCCAAATCGCAAAAAGGAAGATAACTTTACACAAGAATGACCCAGTCGTGCTTTTTATTTAAAAACACATTCCTTAACAATATAAAGGCATACTAGAACCCCCTTGTTATTAACTTAGAATGTTTCAGCGCCAATACATAAAAATTAAGGAATAAAGATTAAAATGTATTTGGAGTAATTTTGTAAAGTCACTTCACTTTTCAAAAACAAACAAATCATCGTGGCGCCCATTAAACACGAACTTGAACGGCAAACTGGCAAACACATCATTAATAAAAAAGAAGCACCAAATATCCAAACATAAGTGTGTTGTCTATACAGATGGTTCAGATAAATCAAATAAACATAAAAACTAACAACACTAAAAGCTGGTTTAACGTCTCTACCGTATGAATGCGTTTATATACACTGTATAGTCTGTAGGTATATAAACACTAATAAACTTCATTGTAAGTATGAGCACACACATTTTATCAACAGAATGTATCACTAAAAATTGATTCCAATCAATCTTATAGCCAAACAAGAGGGTATCCATCAGCGTACCTAACTTGTTAGGTTGAAGCGCATCAGGAGATGTTTTGATTATAGGGACTGCTTGCACCAACTTGCACAATTCTGTCAGATGAACGTAGGTCTATGACCGATAATTGGAACCTTGGCATAGTGTGTCCACTGCCCAGTGCTCCATCAAACCACAAAAAAGCAAGCAGACGCTCTGACATTTGTCAACAATACAGAGAAATTAATCTCCTAAACGTACTTAGATAGGTACCTTTATTTATTAAAATTTTGTTGGCTAAACTAGTAATCGCTTAAAACAAAAACAATTTTCACAATCTGATATATTTTGGAAGAAAAGACACACCACTTTATCTATTTTAAAATCGCATATCGTGGATATAGAGACAAATTATACAGAGACATAATATGGCATAATCGTAGTCGATCCTGTATAAGTATATTGTAAACGCCACTAAATACTAAGTACTAAATGATGTAGAAAATGTATGATGGTGAATTAGAGTTACTAAAAATAAATTTAGTAACTCTAGGCGTTTTTCTTTTTTTAGCTCTGAGCAGAGTACGCTCCGAGCGCTGATTTATTTATGAAACACACTTGAGCACTTTACTGTCATATCAATAGAAATCAACTCACAATCTGTCAAATAAAATGAAAACTGCATTAAGTTGGCCGCGCTCTACTTCGTTCTCGGTCTACTCCATCATTTTATCCTGAGCTCATAGAGCGCGCTCGGACAAGCTTTAATCGAAAAAAGAAACACAAGTTGAGCGCTCTGAGCGCTCGGAGCTAAAAAAAACACAGATCTATTTTTGACAGCTCAGTGCTCTGCTCAGAGCTAAAAAAGAAAAACACCTTCTAATTCACCATCATACATTTTCTACATCATTTAGTAGACAATGTTCGTTACAGAACTTATACTGTATATCACAAATCATAGTATCTGCTCAATTAATTTGATTTTGTGTGATGTTTCCAAAACTGATTTTCACTGCTGCAAAGTCATCAGTAAATTACACCACCCTATCAAGTCTTGTTTTGTTCTTCTAACAGATTCCACTCCACCCCGTTCAAATTCGTTCCATTTCGCTTTATATGTCCGTCCAAGCAACCAACTATTATTTTCATTCAGCGCAAACAACCATTTCACTAACAAGATTGCTGTGCACATAACATATAGACTCAACAGTTATACTCCTTGCTCTCGACTGCTTCAGGCATCATCTTAGCTTCAACTCAGCAGCTTCCAGATTCCACTCTCTATCTCCACCATATTGTCCTCCATTCACAATTTGCCATTTAATTTGCAAGTCCCTGCGATTGCAACAAAAGCCAAAAAAGGAGTAGCAAACAAAACAAAAAAAATAAAAAAACAACAAAAAAATTACATTATTATAGATAGGTATGTACATAATGTACAAACCTACGATACAAGAAGGAGTAACTAAACGAAAGAAACAACAGTTCAAATAGAAAAACACAGAAATGTCAGTTTGTATAGTTGCTTCTGACTGTCGACTTTAATTAATGGTGTCTGTTCCGTGCACGTCGGTACTGGATGCTGCTATAGACGCTGTTTCTATTGCTGTTTAGCTGTAGCTGAAAAGTTGGAGCAGCTTCGGGCTGTGAGACATGTTCTTCCAACTGGAACACACACACGCACACATTATATCGGAATGGAACAATTCAGATTTCGACAACTCAATTTATGAATAGGATAGTAGATATATAGGTACCTACCTACACGAAACACGAGTATAAAAGACTCCTTCACATATCAGGACGATACGTCGTCGTTGTCGTTGTTGTTCCCTGTATTGCAATCACTATAAGTATACGAACTAGGTATCTCGTAATGTATCTAGGACTAATTTGGTAAATGTCATTAAGCCATTTGCAGATTGAATTTAAATTAAGAGCAGATGTCGATGTCTCTGATGGTGCTTCATTCGCATTTAATACTTCAACCTCCGCTCACCGTGATTTTGCAACTTTAATGAACCGGCTATACATTTACACATCACCATAGCACCAACCCTTGTGGTCTCGTCCTCTTCTATTCAATTTCACCCACAATAAATTTAGCGCAAAACTAATTTTACTTATTTTCTAAAAGGGGGTTCCATGAACTATATGCGGCAGATGTCCTACCCTACGAAGACAATAGAATGACGGCGCTAACCTCAACAAATAAGGCAAATGTTGCCAGGTATCAGATTTAAAATGAAAAACAAAATATATTTGGTGCACATTTATTAAAAATGAAAATCAATTAGAAAAACATGGTAAGTATGCAAGTTTAGATTTCCATTTTTTTTTTCAACACCATCTCTGTCACCGATATCCCAAATTTGATTCTTATCTTTGGTTATGTATCTTGCCTGGTTGCCTTATGGTTACTCAAAATGCAAGTGTTGTCAAACTAACTGAAACTATTTGAAACCAATTTTACAGAATCATTATAAAGCCACTACCGAAGATTGTCTGACAATTGGAGCTAAATGATGAGTTCAGTTCCAGAAATACCCTTCAGAGGTTCATTGAGTCTTGGTTCTATAACCTGGAAAAAGGAAACATGTTTTTTTAGCCTTTGCTACATTCAAGTGGCGTTGCGTTTTGAATATGAACAACTTGTTTTGACAAAAAGAGAATCCTATCCTTTGATTTAGTTTTGCAAAACAAATTTGGATAAACGTTTTGGAATTTCGGATAGTTTAAGAAATATGCTCAATAGATAGATATAGATAGATAGATAGATAAAATTTTATTTTCTTCATAAAATTAGTTTTGACAATAACATAGGTAATGTTGCCTGTCAGGTTTAAAAAACAACGATACAAAAGTTTAGCGTAGTAAGTATATGTATATATGTGTTATGAAAATTCATTTAAAATAAGATAACAATATTTCAGTGAGGCTTTTTAAATATTTGTAGATTTAAGTAATAGCAGCTACCATTTAAGTAATAGCAGCTACCATTTAATATGTTTAAAAACCGCGAGTACGTCATTTCCAAAAAAAAGTCCTTCTATACGTTTTAAAGATTGGGCAGATTCCGATGAAATGGTAGGTATTTTCTGAGACATCAAGATTGCAAAGTGTGCATAAACCATTAGTATCCCTTTGAAAAGCTCTTGCATTAAGATTGAGAAGTCCCGATCGGGTCTTTAAAATGAGGCAAACCATATCCCGAGAGTTTGAGTCTTGGAAGTAATTTGGTATTTCAGAGTAAAGCAAATTGCAATAGTCATCATGGAATTGTGATTGAGTGGCACTATTAATAAAACTATTCCAATGTTTTTATTTAAGCTTTGATAAAAGAATTCAATGTAATGCTTGCCAATCATTCAAACTTGTGAAGAAAGAAAAATCAATTGAAGTTCCATGGAAAGATTTCAGCCATTCCTTAGCCTAGAATATCTTCTTACTTATTTTAGCTTCCGACAAGATTCGGGGTAGTCTTCCTGTAGTAAGATGCAGTGTTTTCCTTATATTTGAAAAATGTAATTTCAGGGTTGTTAAGAACACTTTAGGCAGTCCAGTTTCTATATGTAAGACATAGTTAGGAGTTGTATCTGGTAGGAGAAAAGTTTTTTTTATAAAAAAAAACGTTGTAACCTTTCAACTTCGATATGTTCACTATATATATACCCACACTTGACCACACAGTACAGCATGATGGATCTCGTAGCAGCATCGTGAATTTTAAATTTTGTTGAGTGTTGACCATGTGGCATTTATCGAATTTTTTGACGAAGCAAGTCTATTACTCAAATGTTCGTTCCAAGACATGTTAAAGTTGAAAAGAACTCCCAGATATTTGTATTGATTTAAAACTTTTACTTCGGTGTCATTGAAAAACCATTTCTCACAAGCAGCTCTACGTCCTCCGTTTTGGAAAATGGCAATTTCAAGATTGACTTCGAGACCCCACTCATTGCAATATATCATAAAGCTGCCAATTAGTTCTTGTAACTTGGAAGGGCTGTCAGATAGCAACACAATATCGTCTGCGTATAGAAGAGCACTGATTCCAAAATCTTATTAAAAACAATCATAATAGTAGGTTGACGAAAAGATCGTTTAAATAGAGGACAAAAAACAGAGCACTCAAGACAAATCCCCGTTTGACACCTTTGTTGGTGGAAAAGAAATCAGACAGGCCTTTGCCATCCCAGACCGCAGCACGCGTGTCCACGTATAGTGCTTTGAAAATAGTTACCATTTTCGTTGAGATTTCCAATGCCGAAAGTTTGTAAAACAATGCGTCTCTGTTGAAATTATCAAAGGCAGCTTTGAGATCTATAAAAAATGAATAGAGTTGCTTTTTTCGGTTGAGATGAAGTTGTATAAGACAAGAAAAATTATAAATTTGATCAACAGTAGAGTAGTTAGATCTATATTCAGCTTGAAATTCGTTGATTATATCATTTTCTTCCAACCATGTTGTTAATCTGTTAAGAAGCACGATGGTAAATAGTTTATAAATCATATCAAGAAAAGACATTTGCATCATCTTTCTTAAGAAGTCGATTTCCTAAACGAGTCTGGAACGGTTGCCGTTTCAAATATTTCAGTCAAATTTTTCAAATTTTCAGTCAATACTAAGAGCTATATCTTCATACATAAAATTGAACTATGTTTATTATATGAGGCAGTGAGCTCAAAAGCGTAACCCCAAATAGCTACAACGGCGATAATCGTGTTTAAAGAATGCTCGAGTCCATAGAAATGCTCCAAGAGGGCGGAAGCAACATTTTATCATTTTCTGATTTATTCGTAAGCTTAAATTAGTTGCACTATACTTTTGCATCGATTAATCGTTAACTTTTCGTTATAATGATGAAAAAATGTGGGTTACAACATTTTTGCACTCACAGCCTCATGTAAAAGGAAACAGCTCCAAAATGGTCATATAACTGCCAAGAAATTTTGAAGTTTGGCTTTAAATCTCTCTTTTATCAGTTTTTTGCTTATAACTCAGAAACCCTTGATCTTACAAAACAAAATTTAAATTTAAATTTAAAAAATTATAGCTGATAAAATTTCATAAAAAAATGCGTTTCTAGTTTGTTCGTATCTTTTATAGTTTCCGAGATATATGTAATACTTGCAGCTTATAAGATCGCTAATATGTGAATGAAAATTAGTTATCATTATTGTTTTGTATTATAATTGTTTTTGAATTTTTGTTCAAATATTAGCGATCTTCTTAAGCTATAGCGAATTGATTATTTTCAGTAAATAATAAACCGGATCCCCAAAATAAAACCCCCAATATAAGTGCAATACGCTAAGCCAGCGCGCGCTGGTACGTACTCGTATTGTTGTTTAAACTAAAGATGCGCTTTGAAGAGTGTGAACATATCCTGCTTACATTATATTTCTAACAACTGCAATCGTTTAATTTGTTTTCATTGCAAAAGACATGTCCTTTAATCATTTTTAACAATACAAAAACTATTTCAGTGTGGCAACGACTGCAAAACAAAAAAAAGTATAGAGAGTTTTGTGAGCAAAGTGTAATAGGTTAGGTATGCATCAAGTATAACAAACCAAGTATCACAACACAACCACATTGTTCTACTCAATATACAAAAATGTACATGCTACATACATACTTGGGTATATACAATACATACTACATGTTTATTCTTCTATCTTTTGCATGATTATGATGACAAAAACTTACTTTTGCATTCGTTGGCATCAGTGTCGGTGGCACGTCCCCATGGTCGATCAAAGTAAAACGGTTTACAACGTTCGCATTCAGATCCGGCGGTATTGTGTTTGCAGTCGCACACCAATTGGCCTTCCTCATCGTCGGCTACACACTCGGATGCATGTCCATTGCACTTGCATCGTCCGCCAACAGCGAAATCCGATACGGCATAGTGCTGGCCAAGTGCTGCAGCACTAGATGTCCCCATCACGGCTACTGATGGTGGCGCTGATAGTTTACCCATGAATTTTGTTTCGATAGCGCTGTTGGTGTCCACGGATTTGTCGTTTGTGTATTTGCGTTCGCCGTCTGCCATGCTAATGCCAAAGCGATTTGTGACAAGTAAGTCGCGTGGCACATCCAATCGGTGGAATATCACACGAATATCTGTTGCTGTAACCCAGTCCTGCAGCACAAGCGAGGAGTCAATATCGTTTGCCGATGGACGTCCGTCGAGAGTATTAAAAGCGAATCGATGAATATCTCCAGACGAACGTTGCGAGTTCATACATCGCGCTTCCTGCTCGTTATATTTACTTATCTTAGCCCGGTCAGGTCTTCCATAGTACTTATGACATTGTGAACTATAGAATTGGAATGCCTGCCAAGTTTGTCGATGATCAAAACTTTTATATATGGCCATTGAATCCGGCTTCGGGGATTTTGGACAGAAAGTGAGACTGACGTAGGTCAACTCATACTTTTTTCCAAGCGAAATTGTAAGCGTGACATTGTCTGGAGGTGAATTATCTCCCGCTGTTGGAATCGGGACAGAAGCTGACCTCCAGCAAGTAACATTGTTGGAATTGTTAAGGTCAGTCAAGGCAGAAGCTGGGTAACGTAGTTCGGGGCTCGCATCATCGCACACATTGCATGAAGTGGTTCGTTCATTCTTATCAACCTCGCAATATCGTTCGGGTTGCTTCAACCCACAAGTGGAAGAAGCTTCGACAGGATTTCCATACGCGGCGTTCACAAAACTCGGTACACATTTGCGAGCCTTACCATCAGCATAGCAGGGGTCACTTAAATTGTCCAATGCAATGCTCGCACACAAAATGTTCAAAAACACCAATAGGCTACACAAAGTGGACATATTTTTTTTTTTTATTTTTTGAATTGAACCAAAAACATAAAATGAACGAGAAATTTAAAAAAACCGGTCGCGCACTGTCGCCACTCTCATCTACACGTTCTCGTGGATTGTTTTGTTTGTTTTGCGTTATTAATTAGACCGGAACAGCACTTACTAATTGTTGTTCTTGAATAACGTGCCCTGAGACTCGACCCTCAACCGATGATTCTGGGCGCACATTCCTTGCATTAATTCGAACGACGAAGAAGAACTCACTTCACTGTATTCCTTACTTTTCACTTATTCCCTACTTCACACGTTGTCCCTCATTCTACACGGTATCATTGTCGCGAAAACACGTTATACGAAATGTTTACTTTTTTGCCAGAAGAGGCGACACACAGTCTGATTCGAAAAATAAAAACACTGATGCACTATGTTACTTCAGGGCCATTAGCATAATTTGATTCGAACGCCCATCAACATCCCCTTTTCTGTGCCAACAATAGCAACTTTTCCGGTGCCGGAGGACGAGAAGAGAGGACTGAATCCCAGTGACAATAAAATATCTATGAACTATGATTCACCAAACAACGGAAACACCAGCGCAAAGCGAATTCGATTTCAACTCGACGAGAGATTGTATGCAACTAATGTTGCTCGGTGTTGTGGTTGCTTGCACAGCCTCTCGTTTTTTGTTGGCATTATCCAGATACACAAATACAACTGTTAGGAAGGTAGATGCCTGGCCTGGATGTGGTGTGGTGAAGATGAAGATTGTTCTTTATTTTTATGACAGGTTTAGTACTCTCGCGCATCGTCATCGTTGCGTGAAGAAAGTAAGTATCTGAAATTCTAAATCTACAGAAGCTGCAGAGAAGGTTTCTCTTATTGGATGCGCCTCTTTCATGTTATATGTGTATATACAAGAGGGTTGCAATGTTAATAACATGTTGCAGGGAAATTGCATCTAAAAGGATTTCAGATTCCCAGGTTGAAATAGAAAATATTTGTTATGTTAATACGATTTGTTCTTATTATCAATAACTAATGTCCAGTCGGGTTAATTTTTAAGTAAATTTTATGGTAATTTGAAAAACAAATGATTTGATGTATGAAGTTCCAAAGATGTTCTAACCTACTCTACACTATTCCACAACCCCACCGCATTTCTAAATATCACAGAGAAAACAAATATAATAAAATGCACGACAGGGTTCGCACGAACTTTCTCTTGTAGCAAACTATGGTGGAAAAACCTAAATATGAGACAAAGCTGTATGGTAGCTATCATTAAATGGCTGTTTATATGCTATTTTGTGTTGAATGCTAGATTATATACAGTACCAAATCTCTGTCAAAATCGGTTTTCAATTTATGGCCAAATTTGTGAATAACCGTGCCTTTTTAGCCAAAAATTTGAAATATCACGTACCGTATGTTTTATCAAAATCGTTAGAGTCGTTTTCGAGAAAATTTTCAATTTCAATTTTGGTGTTTTATTCGTTGTGGTAAACGAAATTATGCCAAAATTGTTTTTTTTAAATTTTGAAAATAGAGCCAAATCATTTTATAATAAAAACCTGCAACCCCCCTGCCTGTGCCATCAAAGATAGTATTTAGGGTAGGTGCAAGTTTGGGTAAATGCAAAGTTTTTGAATAGGTAAACAACTTTGCATATACCCAAACTTGCACCCACCCCAAATCCTATCGTAAGTCCAGGCAGGGTTTTGTTTATTTGCCATACCAACCTCAATGTATATATGCCGCAAGCATGAAATACAATTGTTCTTAATCGTTGGAAACGAAATAACACCAAATTGGCATTATTTCGATTATTGAAATTAAATTAAGCCAGACTCCAAATTTTGTGTTATTTCTTTTTTGAAAACGCAATAAGGCCAATTTGGTGTTATTTCTTTTGGCGCTATTTCACGTCACCCATTTAGGCACTCCTATTATTTACCCATGTTATGTAGCAACTCTGATAAATAGAAGTGTAGTACTAGAAAATGCATCGTGAATCGACTGTTCTTTGCTGCGATGAACCCATCATAAGTTAGGATCCTACAGAATTGCAAAGAGACTAGACGTATATGAGTGTATGATAAGAGAGAAATACAATATGTAATTTGAAACAAAGCTCCTTCATATATCTGGGGTGGAATCGGCTAAGGTGATTACTGATTTGTGATAAGTGACAGTAAATATCTGGGTGATTCTATTATAAGAGGTTTTTATTCCTATAAAGATGCGGCCAAAGGCGAAAATTGGAATTTCTTGACCAAATTCATAATTATGAATCTAGTCCCTCTTATTAATATAATCGTGCAAGAGCAAGTCAATTTATGCACATTAAGATACTTTTCAGAAGCCCAGGGTAAATACATCGGGCAGGGTAGGGACTTCAATCCTCTGTTTAGATAGTTTTTTCTGACTAAGGAGATACTTTTGCCATATAAACGATATTAAAAGGTTTATTTTTCTGTGACATGAAAAGATTCAACAGTTGTTATTATTCCTTTTTTCTTTTTTTTTTAATATTTTTCCGTATTCTTTTACTCCTGCAACTCGTAATTTTTTTCGATAATCTTTAGATTTAGATTTAGATTTAGATTTATTTCATCAATCAGAGCATATTATAAACTCTTACAGACTAATATACATAGGTAGGAAGATATAATTACTGTAAGTGGGCTTACATAATTTATACAAGCAAAAAACAAAAAAAGAGAACAGAAATCAATAATATGACAAATTAAGTTATTTAATATATTTAAATTTTGTTTAATATAACTGATTTAAACGTTTCTCTCGTGCAAACCATATAAAAATCAACTCTAGAGCAAATAGAGTTTGCTTCTCTGATGCAACGGGTGATGGGTTCATTTCGACCGTAGTTTGTAAAATGAAACTGCTCATAAATTAAAAATCGTTCGCGTGTAACTCTTAAAGGTGCATTGCCCTCGTAGACTAAAGCAGCTAATGGAGGACATTTAATATGATTGGTCATAATATCTCTGATCAACATAATTGAGAAGTATTTACGTCGAGTTTCAAGCGTTTTTAATCCGAACAAAAGACATCTGGTTTTATAAGGAGGTGTGACTATTCTCCAATTTAACTTAAAAAAAACGTAGCGTGTAAAATTTCTTTGAATTTTTTCTATTCTCTGCGATGAGTTAGCATAATAAGGATTCCAAACTGTACAGCAATACTCAAGCACAGATCTAACTAGAGAATTATAAACTGATAGTAGAGTATATGAATCGTTAAATTCTTTGGTATTCCTTTTAATGAAACCTAGCATCTGGTTGGCTTTACTAACCATAAAATCATAATGTGGAAGAAACGATAGATTAACATCCAGAATAACTCCTAAATCTTTTTTCTGGGTTACTCTTGCCAGCTTTGTATTTTCGATACTGTAGTCGAAGAAAGTTGGATTACGAATCCTAAAACAAGACAATATTTGGCATTTAGCAATATTTAAGTGAAGATGGTTGATATCACACCAATTAGCCAAACTCTCCAAATCCTCTAGCAGAAGGCTACAGTCGGATTCGCAAGCAATCCTTCGGTAAAGCTTAAGATCATCCGCAAAAAGAAGACAATGTGAATGCTTGAAAAAAGTAGGTATGTCATTGACAAAAAGTAGAAAAAGTAACGGGCCTAAATGGCTACCTTGTGGAACACCCGAAGGAATAAGAATATCTTCAGAGTTGAAATTTTGGATTTTCACAATTTGGATTCTTTCAGTTAAGTAAGACTCCAACCACTTTAAAAGAGATGAATTGAAACCAAAAGAAGAAAGTTTATTGACCAGAATTTTATGATTAACTCTGTCAAAAGCTTTCGCAAAGTCGGTAAAAATAATGTCCGTTTGGAAGCCTTTTTCCATATTATTTATTATGGCATTCGCCATTATCGTTAGGTTAGTTGCTGTTGATTTACCAGCTACAAACCCATGTTGAAAAACTGAAATTTTATCTTGAATAAGTTTTGAAATTCTGTTATAAACTACTTTTTCAAAAAGTTTAGGTATGGCAGATAACTTACAAATTGGCCTATAGTTTGTGACTTCCTGTTTAGAACCCGATTTAAAAATTGGTGATAAAAATGAAATTTTCCAAGTTTTCAAAAAATGACCCTCAGACAAAGATAGATTAAAAATTCGTGTTAGAGGCTGAGATAAGGCAATCGCACATTTTTTTAAAAGAATAGGTGGAATTTCATCTGGGCCTCCTTTCTTGTTCAAATCTAGGCCTACCAATGCTTCTTCCACTTCCGCTTGGAAAAGGTCAATAGAGCCAATGTCAACACATTTGGTTAAGTTTGGAAGGTCTGAATGTGAAACATATTCAGATGAATAAACTGATTTAAAATATTTCGCAAATAAGTTGCAAATTACGGGAACTTCACTAGTAGTTGTGTCGAGGTACTTCATACAGCTTGGAAGTCCGAAAGATTTTCTTTTGGTATTTAAAAATTTCCAAAAGCCTTTACTATCTTTTTTTAGATCATTTTCTATCGAAAGAATGTAGTTACGATACAGAAACTTGTCCAAATAGTCAAATTTACGTTGGCAGACTAAATAATTTGTACGAAAATCTAGATTTTCTTTGTTATTTTTGTAAATTTTGTACGCTTTATTTTTTTGATTTTTGAGGTTAGTTAGTCTCCTATTGTACCAGACTGGATTTGAATTAGCTATGAAACTTTTAATAGGTACATACTTTTCAACTGCGTTTTTCAAAATATTTGTAAAAATAGAGTAAATATTTTCTAAATCAAAATCTTGAAATATATTAACCCACGAAATCGATGAAAAGTACTCGACCATTGCATCAAAGTTAGCCTTTTTAAAATCATAAACAATTATGTTACTAACATTTTCATTTTTTAGATAACAATATAAAATAAGATCTCCTTCAATTGCAAGATGATGGAGTGAATTTTTTATAATAGGTAACATAGATTTTTCTACTGAGATAAAAAATTCCTTGTCCACAAATACCAGATCCAAAATTCGATTAAAATTATTACATTGATAGTTATTGTTTACTTGAGTTTTGTTTTTATTTGATGGGTTTATAACTCTGTTGTTTACTTCACCTTCGAATTGTCGTCCTTCTTCGGAAAATTTACAAATTGTTTTATTTGCACATGAATAGGCCAAATTGATGGATCCAAGGCCGAATCGAAGAAGTTAGCAGGAATCCCTAGCTTGAAATTTACAAAGCGAAGTGAGTCAGTCAGATTAGCATTTTTTTTAATTAGCTTTGTACAACGTAGATAGCTTTTAGGAATTTTTATTTTAGCTGCAGTATAATCCATAACATTTTCTTCTGTAACATTGCTGTCTAAACGAGAAAGATGCAAAAATCGCATCTTAGGAACGGATTGCAGTGTAAATTCACCATCAACTTCAGCAGCAGTACCAAATATTTTTTTTTGACGATTAATATTTGTGTTTTTATTTCGCTTCGAGTTATTGATGAAAGTACCTTTTCTCATCGCGATCTCATTTGCGACGTTGGCAACACTGGTATCATTCTCGTCAACAACACCCACACCATCCAGCGACAAAGCAGAAGCACCTTCACCATGAGCTTTAGCAACACCATCACAACCCCCGATACCAACAACAGCAGATTCAGCGCAGCATTCAGCTTCGTTAACAACAGCTACTGCAGCAGCCGCATTAGCAGCCTCATCATCACTGACAACAATGATGACCTCTGATTTTGTCTTACCTCCGCCGTGGTCGTCTATATTTGAATTTTTTTCAATATTTTCATCAGTTCTATCAGAACCAGTGGATAGAGATGATGTATAAATCTTATCAGCCACTTTCTTCGATGATGATGCTTGCACTTGCACATCCGAAACCTTAGCAAAATCGATGCTCGGCGTAGCAGAGCCCAAATTACTTGTTTTTTCTGTGGTTAGCTTTGAAGAGACAGTTTTTTTAGGTCTTGCGATTGGTTTGTTATTGTTAGAGACAAATCTTGATGAGGGTGACGGAGAGGGAGTAATTTTTGGTAGTGGCGAGAACGGAAACCGTGGAGAGGAAGAATTGTTGTTTTTGTCTTTTTGCAAACTTAATTGCTTGTTGTTTTTGTTTTGATCCGTTTTTAATGG
This sequence comes from Baccha elongata, assembly GCA_951217065.1. Taxonomy (NCBI): domain Eukaryota; kingdom Metazoa; phylum Arthropoda; class Insecta; order Diptera; family Syrphidae; genus Baccha; species Baccha elongata. Next base: position 48,349,781 of record OX578272.1, on the reverse strand, counting down.
TTTAATTTGAGAGCGAGTTACACGTATAGGATTTACAAGGCTATCGAAATCAGACTTACGCTCAGTAAAAAAATTATATAAATTTTTAATGAAAGGTATGCAGTTAAGAAAAGAAATATTTTTACATAACCCGCACTTCCAGAAAATATTTTCATTAGAATTTATTGAATCACGATCAGAAGCACTCATTTTAGTGCATTTAAAATGAAAGCCAGATAGGCAAATTCCACAATGAATTAAATCACTTTTGGAAGTTAAGAAATAACATTCAGAACATTGTATGTCCATAATGAAGACAATAAGAAGAATATAGATAAAGTCTGTATAATGAGAACCGTCAATAATGAGAGCAAGAACTGAACTGTGAACACTTCCTAACTTATCACTTTCCACGTGTGAACTTATTAATTACTTTTAGTTAGGACTTGAGTAGTTATCTTGCCAGGGGAAACAAGGCAGGGGAGAGACGTTTTTGTGACAAATTGAAAAATTTTAACTAAATAAGTCAATATTTTATCAAAAATTATACCACACTTCATACATACCTACAGGATTGTTGAATTTATTTAGTAAATGCAATCAAATTAAATGAATTTAAAATTTTTTGACCTTCCAGGGGTCGACCTTCCAGAGAGCATCAAACTAACAAATGAAAGCGATATAACAGATCGGTGTAAAGTATTAAAAACTTAACGATGATACTCGTCATTGGGCGCTGTTTTAAATATGGCCGCTTAATACCTCATTTAGTATTGACGCAATCAAAGTCGCCAGGGTAGATACGCTCAATAGACGGGGACAAAAGAGAAGTTCGATAGTTATTAAAAATTAACAAATATTTTTTTAATTTCTCTTTACTATGCTAAAGTATACTTATTTAAGGTTATGTTCAACAAATTTTAATTGTGCAACTGCAATAAGGAAAGTTTGTTCTGACTGAGTTTTTTAACTAAAAACGTGAAGGGAACAGGCCAGGGTAGAGACTTTTTGAGGCTTAAATATTGAATTTCAGAAAAATTTACTTCATATGGGCATTTAATGACAATGCTATTTATAGAATACATTAAGATACTGTGAATTATTGCAACAAATTATAACTTTTATTATGATGATTAAACATCGTGCGAGCTGTTAGGGAAATCGTGAAGTAGAACGTTTCCGTTATAGTCCTATCACCAAACAATTTCAAAGCTCTTTTCTGAATTCTATACAGGAGCTTCGTATAAATGCCTTATAAATAACAGCCAGATCATGGGGGTAAAACATTTCTTGCATCGTCATAAGAAACCTAAGCATTTCGCAGCGTTTTTGGCAACGTCAAATATGTGCTCGTTCCACCGAAGGTGGTATCTGTGAAGCACACACCAAGAATGGAAAGCTGTTCAGTTTCTTCAATGCAAGTGCCACTCATTGATAGTAGCATTTTGGGGGTAAATTTCGGTTTAAGGGCAGAAAGCATCATTGAGTTTTCGAAGTATTAAATTCCAAGCGGTTTTTGTTTCCACATTGCACAATGCTGTCAAGATCGGAATTTAAAGAGCTTTACATACGGCGCTGCTCCAGTTCCACATCCAAAGGACAGGATTGTGAATCTGGAAACGAATGTAAAAAGCTGGGGGTGCTGTCATCAGCGAAACAATTTATTGGATTAGAAGTTTCAGACAGAAGATCGTTAATAAAAATGAGGAAGACAGTCGGAGATAAAACTGAGCCCAGCATTTATTTCAAAAATTTCAGACTTGAAACCATCCAATACTACTTGAATTGAACGGTCAGAAAGTTAATTTCTTATCCAACGAAGAACAGATTCATCAATACCGAATGCATACATTTTCGATAAAAGAGATTGATGCCAAACTATATCAAATGCTTTTGAAATATCAAGCGCAATAATTTTAATTTCTGTGTTGATGCAAGGAAATCAGCTTTTTCTTATGAGCTTATACCACTGGAGTGTCATTGGAGACGAGCGTCGGAACCGAAGACGAAATTGTATTTCGTATGTTTCTTACGAATGACAAAACATTTTTACTGCCTTTGGGACATTGACATCAAGTTGTATGGTATGGGCTATATCATTAAACGTATGTATATGTATGTAGGGTTGGCTCTTATAATACAATTTAGTTTAAAACGTCTTTCCATAATATTCAAAATAAAACGCTTTGTTCCACATTTATGTTTAGCCAAAAACTGCAAATGCCATTTTGTTCGAATACACACATACATGTCGAAATTAACATATTTTATTTACATTCCAAAAAACAATGCAAAGCTTTTGATAATACCCATCAATACCTACATTATTATATTGTGTTTATTTTGTAACAACTGTTTTTAGATTTGACAATTAAACTAGCCGACGTCATTCCATTTATTTTTCTTATTCTCTACATAATACATATGCAATACCTTAATAACTGAGTCTTTTATCAATCGAGCGTATGATAAGAAAAAAATAGCTTATTCGTCACTTTTACTATCGGTTCAACGATAATGCTTGTCTCAAGAATACCAGAATCTTTAAATTGGATCTAAATAAGCCAAAAGCCACCCAATCAACTTTAACATCCAAACACTATTCCAAAAATGTATCCGGAAACATTTTTTTCTGTTGAAAAGGTCCATTTCCTGTCAGCGATTATATTGCAGGCATTTCATCTGATAGTAAATTGCCATTTCGAGGACAAGGCAACCATATATGACAAAGACAAACTCTATTCAGATGGGGTGCGTGCAAATAGCCTTATTTAACTAGTAGCTTATAATATAAGGGAAGAGAGATTTGGATGCCTAAAAAGAAAATAAATTGTCGGAAGGAAAAGTTAACTGGAAAAATATTTGAACATTTTCTTACTAAATGCCTTGAAAAATGATCGGCGAACTGCTATTATACTTGTGCTTGACATTTGTTTTTCACTTCATTAACCGCAATAATAATAAGGCTTTAGTAAGAGGTTTATAAAGATATTTTGTGAACATTTTTATAAAAGAAGCAAGGGGAGAACAAATACTGAAGCTAAAAATCGACAAATATGTATGTGTAAGAATATTCGTTATACAAATTAATTGAAAAAAAATTAATTGAAAAATTCCATTTGACGGATTGCATATAGGATCTTCAATCTTTTCATGGTTTAGTTGTAACAATGTTGTAATTGGAGAAGCGAGATTTTATAGTAAAATTTATTTCAGTATAAAGTTAATATATTTTTTATATTTCTCGTCTTTTTTGGCTGATTTTATGCCCACGAATCTTAAGGGCTGGTCCAAAATGAAGTTGCACCTTTTAGCGGTGATCCAGGACTGTGGTAAACTATTTCGTGTTCCGAAAAAATGCATGAACTTTCTTGTTTTTTTTTTTTAATTAAACTATAGGTCTAATTCAAAATTAAATTGACTGGAATGTAGACCTCAAAAAGAAGAAGAAGAAGAAACAGATAGATGAAATAAAACAACGGAAGCATAAGCACGTTATGTTTTTTGGAGATATAAACGCACACTGAACATTTTCTTTGGAAATTTATAAAGTTTAAGAAAAACTTTGCAAGCCAATAATCAACCTATTGATTCCACCCAGAATGCAAGAATCTATGACAGATGCCGATACCTTCAGAAAAGGCAATTATGAGAAGGAGGTTCTAGAAAGAAACCCAAGAGCAAAACCTAGTTGGCAAACTTTATGGAAACGCATTTTTAGCTGTATAAATCAGGAAGATTAATAAACCAGGTGGTGCAAAATCAATCATCGTATTTTATTTTTAAATAACTTTTTTACTTAACAAAAAAAATTTTTTTTGATTGATGGACATGTTTGGACTTTTAGAATTTTTTTGAAAAAATGATATCAGTCAAGTGGCAGCCGCTAATGTTGATACAAATTTGTTCCCATTTTATTTCATTTTACATGACTTACTGCAAGATTTTTGGTGATAACTCTTCGCACTCCTGCCGAATATTGTCCTTAATTGTCTGAGGCTTGTTGGCTCACGACTTCCAGAAGCTCATCAACTTAATCGAGCATTCCATTTATTGAAACCACAATTATCCATTGTTGTTATCTTATTAATTATAAACCTTTTATTGAATCATCACACCAGTAAAAAATGTATTGCTGTTTAAGCAAATGCATCATATAAATACATTTATACATTTATATCGGGTTTTTTTTAATAAGAGCGCTACAAAAGTTTTTTTTAAATAAAACAAAAACGGTTTTGGATATCAATGAAATTCTTTATTCCTGTGAAAGCACATTCGATGCCATTATGTATGGAACTCGATTTCTTCTGCCACCACGGGCACGCTCGCAGAAGTCCAGACGCTGAACCCAATTTATGACGGTTTTCAAGCATACTGCTGCAATTTCACGTTCGATATTCGTACGAAGTTCATCAATCGTCCCTGGCTTGTTGGCATAGACCATAGACTTGACGTAGCCCCACAGTAAATAGTCTAACGGCGTCAAATTGCACGACCGAGGCGGCTAAGCGACTAGACCATTTCGTGAGATAATACGTTCTCCAAACTTGGTTTCCAATAAATTGATTGTGATATTCGCTGTGTGGCTTGTGGCCCGTATCATCCAAATGGGGCCAAAAATATTCGGTTATCTTTGAACGGTAGTAATTCTCATTCACAGTAACGTGCCGGTCTTGATCATCACGGAAGAAGTACGGCCCAATGACGCCGCGCGCCGGCCCATAAACCAGACCAAACCAATACCGCATATTTTTTTTATTAACGAAGCCATTCAGCCATAAATGAGCCTCATCATAAATTGGACGTAGCGCTCTTAACTGACTCCGAATTTCGGTAGTAAATTTTAATAATTTCGACTCGTTGTTGGCTCGTATATCTTTCCATCATGAAATGGCAAACCTTACTGAAGAGAAATGTCAAAAGAGCGGCGTCGTTTAAAATATGGCGTCGTTCAAGGCGTGATAAATTAAGTTTTAAAAACTTGCTTACTCACTTTTTTTTAGAAAAAAGTTTTCGAAAAAATATTTTTAAAAAATCGATTTTTTCGAAAACCAGTCCAACGATTTTGAAATTTTTTTTCTTTAACTCACATTTAGTAAAGAAAATGTTTGTATACTTTGATTTTGGTTTGAATCTTTTTAAGATACGGGTTTCAAACTTTAGAAAAAAAATGCATACAATTTTTTCGTATATTCCGTTTGTACTTTAAACCCTCAAGTAACTTGCCACAAGGGCAAGTTTGTGCGAACCACTCGTGCATGGACTTGCAAAAAAAAAACACGGCTACTATCACTCTATCGGTCCGTATATTTTACTTTTAAGCCAACAAGAATAACAAACAACCTACATTGCGAACCATATTTTAAATGTACCTATACCTATACTCACAATCTCACAATATTAGTACCTACACTAATCTCCTAAATCTCTAAGTTCACATCTTTTATAATAATACACGAACCCATATCCTCAACAGGTATGTTTCCACTTTATTAATAGAGATAAAGCTACGAGATTATAATTATGTTCTCGGAACGTGGCAAAAGTCGGCTATCATAAATCATACCGGAACCAGACCGATCATCACAAAAAAGAGGCTCCCGTACGGTAAAATACATAAATATTTGAGTAGAGTACAATCCCAATAAGAAAAAAGTGCCATGGATGTTTTTTTTTTTTTTTTTCCTTTACTCCCAATACCGTTGCTTTCATCAGCAAAAGCTGAATTCATACGTTACTCCAAATACCTGGTGTTGGTCTGCTGGAATACTGGAGCAGGAACTCATGTTCATAAGTCTGGTAAGGCTACGCCGCTGACCACCACGAAACGGCCGACAAAGCCGAAAAGCATCCGATTGAACGTCAGCACTGAACCAAAAACCATTTGGAGAAATTCCTCATTTCATTGTGATTGCAGGATGGACTGTTCTTGTGGGCAGGCTTTGGGCACCTTCATCACAACCATCATGTGGATGGAAGTATACATACATATGACCAGAACTCGGATTGAAGCTAAAACTGGGCTTTTGGTTTCGCTTGAACACCACTTCTTTGAAATTCTGCCACAGGGATGTAAAGAAAGTGCTACTTAACAGTAGTATTCACATGTGTGTATTAAATTGACTTCAGGTAGATGTGCAGACATTCTTTTAAAAGCACATAACTCACTATACCGAAACGACTCGGATCTAATGAATAAGTAGTGCGTTTATCGCAAATGGTCCTCGGGCCGATTCGCATTCGGTATATGTAGGTATGATAAATTTATAGAATGTGGCAATTTAGTTGTACCAAAATGAAAGCAGAAACAAATATTTTCCTTACGTGTTCATTATGCTGTCGACAAGGCCCCCAGGAGTCAGGAGGCGTATATGCTGTATAGAAGGATGGTAGTTGAAGTTAGTAATCGTTGTTTGGGTGCCTCGTTAAGTTGAAAGCGTTTAGCTTTCTGGATGTTGGTCTCAATTGGTTGTGTACAACGTTGTATTGACCGCACATTGAGAATGATAATTGGGTGTCGATTCATTTGTTCTTTAGCTACTGTGCAATATCTTTGAAATATATTTTTGAGAATTTTCAATTATACATTTATAGCTTCTAGAAAATGTGTCTCTTAAATACTATACATTCGATATTATATGTACATATGTACTACCGCAATTATATCTGAGACTGTTCGCACTTAATGTAGAAGAAAATCGAAACAATATTACAAGGGAAAAGGGTTTAGCCCTTTGGATAAATTTATAGAAAAATTTACTGTTGTCAGGAAATCTTCATTTTGAGTGTTACTAGTTATTAAATACTGATTTAAAAATTTTACAACTCTTAAGTTGTTTCAATTTACAAAACGTCGCGGCCGCGGCAGCGTCGCGTCGGTATAGCCTTCTCGCAGGACCAAGGAATTTCAATTCTCTCTCTGAAGTCAGTCCCGCTCACACATTTTCAATGCGCCGTTTAATGTACATGTGTTATGTAGAAATATCCCATACAAAAATTAGACAACGAAATCATAAACGAAATGTTCGGTTCTTCTTTTCGTTTTTGGTACGCTGATCCACGACGAAATAATTAAATGTGACGCTAGAGTACTGATTCCAGTAATCCGATCTCCCCCTCACTTTTCACACACAAATAATTTTTTCGTGTTTTTGAAGTTGATAATCGGTTCAAGTCTCCACCACTACTCTCCACTCGCTTTCCGCACACAATTTAATTGACATGAATATTAATTGTTCGCTAAATTTTGACGTTTCTATTTTGTTTCTGTTTTTTTTTTTGTGGTAATTATTATTTTATAGTGGATATCTGTTCTTTTTATTTGTTTATTTGTTTGTTTAGTTTTTTGTGGCCCCGGGAATCGCCTCCATATCATGAAATGAAAAATCTAATTTCTTATACGTTGGAAATCTTATTGTTTCATTGAAGAAATCGATAACTTTAATGGTAACCTGTAGTTTCTTACTTTCATTATTTTATTTATGTTAATGTTGCTGAATGCATTCATTAAAATAATCAACACATAACATCTTAAGACATGTTACCAGGCGCCTGCAAAATTTATATGCAAGGACTTAACTTGTTTCTTTAATGAATAGTCAAATAAATAATATCTACATACTTACAGCCCGATTCTGCCTAACCTCTGTGATACCTCACAAGTCATAAGACTCTGACAGATGAAGGTGATCGATATTGTGACTTAAACGTATTCTGCCCTAAAGTCACAATTTGTGAGAGTCATAAAACCAATCGAAATTGTTTTCTGCTTCTGACCAGGTCACAACCAGTCACAACGCACAAATTCCAATTGTTTTGATTTTTTTTTTTCTAGTTTAGGAAGGTATTAATTTTATTCAAGAAAAATGCAAGGATTTGTATTTTATTGCACTTATTGCTTTTATATTTGTGATTCATTGAAACAAAAAGAAAAGAATAAAATTTTATTGAACTTATAAATGATTTGTTTTCTTGTTTTTAATTTTTTTGTACACAATAGAAAAGTAAGCGCACATAAATTTATTCACTGTACTTAACTAATTTATGCTGAAACGTTATATACGTATGTAATTGATTTCTTTATTCTTAAAAATACATTTTATCTTCAAATAATGTATGTCTGTCAAGAATTCTGCACTAACAAATTCCAATTTTTTTTTTCTGTTTTGTGTCGTGTTGTGTCATAATCAGCTGGTCAAAATCAAGCAATAATATTCACCAAAATGCGGTGAGTTTGTTTGTGGTTTTTCTTGTGACTTTTGGGGCAGAATACGGTAAATGTTATCGAGTCACAACAGTCCTCACAATAATCAATCGCAAACGATTTTGACTTGTGGCCCCTCACAACGGCAGAATCGGGGTGTTGAGGTAAGTATGCAGATCGGGAAAAGACAAAATATATCTCTACAATTTTTATCTCTACAAAACAAAATTCAACAGCACAGTAAAATTTTGAAGTTGGAGAGATAAATAGAAGTGTCAAGTGTCTGTCAAATAATTTTTTTTGTTTTTTGGTTTTTGTCACTTACTTTGACCCTTATTACACCAGTCTTTTTTTTCGTACGTGACGAGTTTCGTTTTTCTGACAGGTACTATGGTAATTAGACGGTTCGTTGATATTTGCCCTTTTCCATTCGTCATTTTGACGCCGGGAAGCAAAGTTTGACGCCGGAAAGCGAAGTTTGTTTTTTTTTTGAAAAAAAACAAATATTATTGTTAAATATCATTGCTAATAGTTTCTTTTCAATTGTTGTTCACATTTACAACAAAAAAATATCAAAACAGTTGCAATAATTAATATTCTAAATAATCCAATTTCGCTTTCCGGCGTCAAACAAGAAACGTCAAAGCTCAACCAGAAAAATTCTTAAAATTTTCATACGTTCTTTCGTTACTTCTTTCTTCCTTCGTTTCTACACCCCACCCAAAATGTCAAAAAAACGTATAACGAAACGTACGGAAAAAGGACTGGTCTAATAAGGGTATTTGCTTATTTCTTCGAGTTATTCATCAAGGAATTCTATATGTTTCCTTCTTTCACCGCAACGACAATTCTTTTTTCCAGTTTTTAATAGAATATATTTTGCGCGCTGTCAAAAATTTTTCCCGTCGAAGAATTATGCTCTAAAAAATCAGGAAATATTTCCGGATACTAAAATGTTCGTCTCAGACAATTAATTTTTGACCTAAGGGTTGCCAGACGCCCCAAAATACATATATGTGCAAAAACAATATACGTTTTTTCTTTGATGTATACAAATAGTAGGTATAAGAAACAAAAATTAAGAACCTATTTTGTAGTAGCCATGCGTAGGTATATGCTGCAAGTTTATTGAACATTCTTCTATAGAAATGACAAATGAAATGTAACTTGTAAAGTAAAAAGTAAAAAAATAACTTATTTGGGCCTTTGTGCTATAATTTTTGGGCTGATGATGAAAAAAAAACTAATCTTCGTACCTACAAGAAAATCATATAAACATATTTTGTTTGAAATTCAATTCTAAATATAAAAAGTACAGTTTGATCCGTATGAACGGACGATTGCGTAAATGAAACCACAAAAAAACAAAAACATGGTAACACATAAAAATTTGTACAGACGGCACTGCAAATAGCCAAACAATAATATTTAATTTTTTAGCAATTCAAAAAAGTAGTCACCATAAAAAACGTCCATAACTACTTAACGGTAAGTTTTTTCTGTTGCAAATTAAAAGTTCTACAATATGGCGTACTTACTTTTTTTATTTAAAAAAAAAAAATAATTAAAAAAAAAACTATTTAAAAAAATCCTATTTTTCGTAATTTTTAATAACTTTTTATAACAACAAAATAAAATAACTAATTATGCTTGCAAAAAAAGCGGTAGATTTTTTTCCCTATTTTTACTCGCCAAATGAAATTTCTTAAAAGTGGTTTCAACTTGTAATTAATTTGTGACAGGTACTAAAGTGACTGGACTATGAGTACGAAACTGAATTTTTCCACTGAAAATGTCCATATTTTACTGTTACGGGTATCTATAAACATTTTTTGTGATACTGATCTGATGTATTTATCATCATTTTGGAGAGATACATTTTCACTCTCAAAAGAAGTCATCTCATAATAAATCTAAATTTGTTTCTCCATGAAACTCTCTTAAGCTCTCCCTCAAAAAATACAGTGGTGGATTCGGCAAGAGTTTTCCCTTAAAATGAAATTATATTCTCTGTGGAGGGGGGGTAGGGTTAAACTTTAAAGACAAACCGGTAGAGTAGACCAAATGAAACAAAAGGCACATACAAAAGCAGCAATATTACAGTTCAGTAGCCAATACTTTTGGTCCACCAGTTGCTTTCGACCATATCATTATTGTGTTTGGTTTGTATATAATGACATGAGGAAACCATTTTCACCCACAAGTACCCAATGGATTCCCTTAAAAGCAAATCGATGAAAATGTCTGTAAATTGCCTTTTGTTGCTGGGAATCGGAGCGCTATAGAACAAATGGTAACCGGACACTGTAGACATAGCGCCGCCAATTTGCCACTTGACGTTTTCCTCGTTGATTCCTGTCCTGCATCTGCGGTAGGCCGTTCACCGTCTCTCCGATTCGTAGAGTGAGTAACACTAAGCGAACTGCAAAGCGAACAAGCAATGTAACAGTGTAACTATAGCGATAGCGAAATATCTGTTATCGAATGACTATGGTGGAATAGAGCTACTCTCGCTCCTGCTATGAATTAATTAACGTTAATAGTTATGCGCGCCCTCGAACAGGTTCGATAGTGTGGCTGGCTACAATAATTGGAGTAATTTCACTCGAGGGCATGCTAAGTGGCTCTTGATGGATTGTGTTACTTAAATATTTCATTCAATTTCATTTGTGTGTGGCGTTTGTAAAAGCATTAAATTGTGGAGAAATGAAAAGATATGAAATTTCAATTGTTGATTGATTGATTTGCCTCTTTCAATTTTGAATCGTCCTAATGTGAATTTGATAAAATTAAAATTAGAATATTTAAAAATAGAAGAATCTTGTTTTCAGTAGATATTGTCAAATATATTTAAAAAAAAGTAATGTGAGTTTTTACATTACTTACAGGGGCTTCCGAAATTACGCCATAGGAAATTTCGGCAAAAACCAGCTTTGAAACAAGAGGCAGAAAATGCTATTATAACAATATTGCCAATAACATTAAGTTTAACATAAATATTTTTTCGGTCAAATATTGATTATTCTGCTCGGATGAGGAGCTCAGTATTACGTTTTTGGCGATGGGCATGGTGTTTCAGAAAGTTCTTTTCAACGTTGCTTCAGAAGTTTCTGCGATTTGATTGTAGAGTAAAGGGCCGTAGCTGTACCGCAGTATCAAAGATACGAGACCCCGACATTTAGGGGCCCCCGAAAGACACTGAGGTGTGCTGAAAAAAGATCATTGAGATAAACTAAATAACACGATGTCGATCATTTAAAATGAACTTATTACCATTTTTTTTTGCATGGGCTCTGTGTTCTTATCCATGTTTCAACTTTCATTCCAACGAAAACAACGCAACTATAATCTGACAACACTTTGCTGCACACAAAATTCTACACAAACTACAACTACTACAACTACAGCCAGCGAATTGTTTTTGGGATTTATAAGTATCAGTAGCAAGTGGTAGTAGTCTAGTAAAATTAGCTTTAAGACAAACAAAAATACTGAGGTTATATTTTTTGTTTTGAAGACTACCATTTGGAAAATCTAAGTCAATCTAAAAAATTCACACAACTTTCACGAAGGAACTAAATCCACAAAGTTCACACAAAAAAAAAAGGAAATGTTTGCGTTGTCCGCTATTTTGAACAAGGCGTTAATATGATTTTCTCGACTTCTATTTTGAGGAAAAATATTGTCTACAATTTTGTTTCACAAATATTTTTGACATGTCCTTCGCATAAAAAGTGAAGGAGCTTTTTTTTCTTGTCTAAGCGATAAGAAACACCACCGGATCTGTTACATATTATTTTGTGTTTTACTTAAAAAATTCAAAATGTAAAGCACATAATTTTAAATTAAACTTATCTTTTAAGCAAGTATAGCGTTAAATTTTTTTTAACAAAATAAAATAGGGGCCCCCGAAGTTCTAGTTACGCCACTGGTAGATCACCTTATGGGAGAAGACAAATTCGCTAGTCTGCTGAAAATATTATGTCAATACCACAGCGTTTTATTTTAACTGTTTCGTGAATTTTGGTTGTGTATATAGTTTTCCAACTATATACACAACCAAAATTCACGAAAATTGAAGAAGCTCTTTATAGTCCATAGTCACCTTAGAACTAAAATAGGGTCAAACCTGTCACAAATTACTTACATGTTGAAACCTCTTTTGAAAATTTTCTTTTGGTAAGTACAAATAGGGAAAACAAATCTAAAAAAAAGTAAGTACGCCATCATATAGAAAGAACTGTTAATTTATAACAAAAAACGAAGTGACTTAATACTTTCGACTTACCGTTAAGTAGTTATGGACGTTTTTCATGGTTCCCACTTTTTTAAATTGCTAAAAAATTAAATATTTTTTTTTTTTTTTGCTATTTACAGGACAATTAAAATTCTGTAAAAATGTTTATGTATTTCCAGGCTCTATAGAAAGATCATATCGAAGAATCATATATTTAGAACCTAAATTACTTAAACTATTATTTTTATATGACTAAAATTTTGATTTTTTGCCTGTTTTTGGATTTTTGCGTCCGTTCATACGTATCAAGCTAAATTTCTTATATTAATTTTGATGGAAATTTAAGCTGAATTTTTTTGTTTCTTGTTTTTATGGGGATGTAGGTTTCGTTATTTAAATATTTTGAAAAACTTAATTTTTAATGATAAGTCACAGCGCGAGCGATAGGAATTTAGGGAGGAAGGGAAAGGAGGTGTCGATGAACATTAATCTTGAATGTCTGCAGATCAAAATGGTAAGGAAAAATTGTGCCAGGCAATTCATTCCACATTCGTGTTGTACGGCTAAAGAAAGAATCCCTATATTTCGCGGTACGACCGAAATTGGGCTCAAGTGAAAACTGATGAGCGTTCCTAGCAAGACGAGTATTACGGGAGAAATGTTTAAGGGGTGGAACGCAGCTGGCTACCTCAAGTGAACATTTTTTGTAAAAGAACCTGTAAAATAAAGAAAGACATGAAACATTTCGACGATGTTCGAGTGATGGAAATGTTTCCTTAATGTTTCTCTCTTCCATCAATTTTAACGCCTTTTTCTGAACTCTGTCGAGCAGGTGAAGAAAAGTTTGAGAAGCACCTGCCCAGAGATGGGAGTTATACTCAAGTTTAGGGCGTTTAAACGCCTTGTAAATTGTAGCCAGTCGTCAGCAAAACAATTTAATGGATTAGATCCTAGTGCAATAATTTTTGAGTTTGGGCTGATATGGAAAAAAAATTAGTCGTCGTACAAAAAAAAATTTCTTAATATTTTTTGATTACGTATGAACGCACGTTTAGGTAAATGGAACCGCATCAAACAAAACTGATTCTTCGATATGTTCTTTCTATAGAGTCTGGAAATACATCAACATTTCTACAGAATTTCAACTGCACTGCAAATAGCCGAAAAAAAATATTTTATTTTTTATCAATTTAAAAAAGTGGTAAGCATGGAAAACGTCTATAACTACTTAAAAAGTAAGTTCAAAGCATTAAGTCATATAGTTTGTTTTTTGTTGCAAGTTAACAGTTCTACAAGATGGCGTTCTTACTTTTTTTATTTAAAAAATGTTTTTTTTTTAAACCATTTGAAAAAAAATCCTATTTTTCTCACCAAAGGAAATTTTAATTAGTTTGTGACATGTTGAATTCTAAGGTGACTGGACTATTAGGCTGTATCTAGGTAATTTGGTACTGATATTTTTGCATAAAAGTAAAGCATTACTTTCCTTAGTAACTACCAATGAACATTCGCATGAAAAAATAAAATATATTGGAGATGAGGGGTTTGTCACGAATGAAATCACCTGAAAACTTATACTTGCAATCATTTGAAATCACTTTCAGGTGCAATCACTATTTCAAAAGATGAAATTTAAAAAAAAAAAATGGTTATCGATTTCAAATGATTTCTTGCAATCATTAAAAATATTTGAAATCACTTTAAGTTTTTTTGCAATCAAAAATGCCATAATAAAATCACAAACTGAAATCATAATGAAATCACTTGAATGAATTTGCACGGAAATCACAAACTGATTTCAAAATTTTGTGATTTCCGTGCAAATTCATTCAAGTGATTTCATTATGATTTCAGTTTGTGATTTTATTATTATTTATTAATTAATTTAAATACTGCTTAAAATCACCTGAAATCATATGAAGTCATTTGAAATATTTCAATCATTAAACCACTAAGCTGGCTAGTGACAAACACCTCGATTATGCAGCTTATGTTGAAAAAGTAACATAACATTTGTAAAAATATGTCTAAAAATAACAAAATTGTAGTTGTATTTAACTGACAATTGTGTCACCTGACAATATTTTATAAAACTAACATTTGTCATCAAGTGCGAAAAATTTGAAGAATTGTCACCTCTCAATGTTTTCTGAAGTTGGAACCAGGGAAGAGTTTTGGGTCCTTTTCTCTCTATTACAGTCCGTCTAGTGAACGAAATTGAATCAGTTAAGGCCCAACTATAATGCGCATGAGTACGTAAGCATGAACTCTTGTCAAAATCGCATGTGTTAATGAGCGAATACACACAGTCATATGGCGTTGGCTATAATGGACATATGCGCATTTCGTTGAGTTTCGTTAAACATGAGCTACGCATGAGCTGTGCGATCTGAACCGCTCTTACAAATGTAAATTTGACAATCTGAAAAAAAAAAATTTAATTGCATTATACCAAAAGAAAAAAAGACTAGGAATTAGCATTAAACTATCCATTTCATAAATAAATCAATAAATTTAACAATATATTAAAACATTTTAACACAAATAAAATACTTAAAGTAAAAACAAGTGATTTTAACATGTTACACATGTTTATTATGTGCATTCATCATGTTTGTATAAACATTACGAAACAGTTCGTTTAATTTTGACAGTACGTCATGCTAGCTCATGCGCATTATAGTTCTACCATATTGCTTTTTAGGTAACAACGATATATCTCTTTCTCGTTCGAAGAGCAGTGTCAAAATCAGCAGTTGGCGGATGACAGCTGAACTGGACCGCCAGTTGCCACCTTCACGCGTGTTCCAACATAACTAGGGGCGGCATCAACTACTAGCGGAGAATCTGCGTAGCAGTGATATGATTTTTTTAATTAATTATTTATTATTGAAATATTTTGGTGGAAATTGTTATCAAACTACTTTTATTTTACAAAACAAATCCACTCCCTATGGCATGACTTACTTACAGATGAATATACTATCGGTTAAATTTAAATTTTAATGGCGAAATTAGTACACGTATTTAACACAAAAAGATGATGACTGTTTTTGGCTGTTTGTATGAAAAATTGTATCTTCTTCGCAACGTTTGGCGAAGACGATACAACGACGAACTATACGGGCTGTACAGCGACATAAGCCTAGCCAGAAAGATTCGTCAACAACGACTAAGATGGCTTGGCCATGTAGAGCGAATGGACATCAACGCTCCAGCACGTAAAGTCTTCAACGCCAAACCAGAGGGAGTCAGAAGCCAAGGTAGACCTCATCTTCGATGGAGTGACCAGGTAGATCGCTTCATCGAACGGGAGATCTCCGACTACTTGGAGTGCAAAATTGGAGACGGCAGGCTAGGGATCGAGCCGGCTGGAGGGGCATATTAAAGGAGGCCTAGGAGGACAACACTCTAGTTGAGCCAGCATAAGTAAGTAAGTAAAGTAAAGTATGAAAATTTCAACCGACTGGAGGTCTATATCTAGTACGTCAATGAGTTCTACCTTTCCAGTGATGATGGGCGATAAACACATAAGTATATAGATCCTACATGCAGCTAGCAAGATGCAAGTTCGACAATATACAAAAATGGCAGAAACACCACCGTAATCAAAATCTTGCACTACCATTTCAACTGGTACCTATACTTATACTATACAAAATTGAAATTATAATCTCAATAAGCCGCCCGCTACTTAACAACAACATTACACAATCTGCTGCTGTAAAGGTGTTCCTTAGCAAATATTTTAAATTATCCAAGTCGTTAACTTTGCAACAATATCTTATATTATCAAAAAAAAAAAGTATTTAGTTTGCTGCCCAGCATTTACTGGAAAGACGAATTCCAAGAATTATAAACATTTACTTAGATGCTCAGAGTTTGATAATAATTCTTTAAAAAGAAAAACACACAGTAATAAAGGTTTCCACATTTATCTGTGCATTTTCATGTTTCCCATTAAATTCCAATATTGAACTATCAACAATTCCAAACGTTAGATATCTCTGTTTCTATAAATAAATATCACTAAATGTAATTTGAAAACGTTCAGGAAATGATTTTCGAAATAATGAATGCAAATTTCGTGCACGAACAACGTTTTGTTCTGTATAACTTCTGCGAGTATATAGCCCTATCAATCGTTTTACACTTATCATGGAAATCAATTCACATTTACCAGCAGCTAAACTATATGTAACAGAACAAAAAAAGGCAAAGTAAAGAAAATTCCCCAAACTAATTTTGAAAAAATGTTTTTTATCAAAGCCGATATTTTCACAGACCACTCTAATAAACATGTCAGCATGGGTAGTTTTTTCCAGCGCATTCCCGGAAGAATCAACAATGATAGGTGGAGGAGCATTCGTTGAATGAAAGTATGTGCTCGGTCAGACAGACAGACAGACACACCGATTCAAGCTGAAAATGCCCCTAAGATAGGATTGTTAACATGACAGTTTGCCAATAACAGATAATTGAAGTTCAAGTAAACAGAAAGTTTCAATATTACCAATCCCGATGGGAAGTCGGAAGGTTTTCTCTGTATAGCTGCTGCTCAAAATGCAGAGGCACATTGGCGCACAAAGGCGCATCATCATACACTCTTGTGCGTTATGTGGAAGCTCCTGAATCCTTTTCATTGTTGTTTCTAGAGGAAGGATATATGCACTTTGCAAAATTAACGCTCCCAGCAATGGAATTGAATTTTCAGTTTCTTCTTTTCTGATCGATGAAAAAAGTATTGCAGTCATTGTGCCTCGGATGGATGGTGGCTTTATGTTTTGTTTTTATTTTGCTTTTTTTTAAATTTCGAAGTCACTCGGTGGAAATGTGCTTCGAATTCCTATCGGGAAAGTATCACAAAACACGAGAAGTGTGAATTTCCGTTTTATTGACACTCGTGGGAGTGCTATCAGACATTTTGTGACAAATTAAATTCCAGAGAAAAACTTTAGGAAACCAGTTGCTTTCGTCGTTGTTTGCATAAAAGAAATAAGAGTTTAAACAAGAAAAGCTACTTTAGTGTTTTCTATATTTAGAATTAATGGGTGAATCGAATCTATACCTAATATTTAAGAAATTCTCAGGAAGAATGTTTTTTTTTTAAACAAAACTGTTTAATATATACATCCATAAAAAAGGAATAATATTATGTCTATGAAAGTGCATTTTAATAAAAATATATATATATTTAATCCTAAATTTTATAAGAATGTGTTTTTTTCGCACAAAGCACAAACATTTATATTTTTGGTAATAGTGGTTACCACACAAAACCCACTAAAAATTTCATAACGCGCAAATAATATAATATGATAATCAGATAAGAGCCAAATTTGAAATAAAATGGTACAACAACAATTGTTTCCTTAAGATTTTTGGCGTTATGTCTTTTTGCGATTTGGGCGATATGTCTACGACTAAGTTTTTTGTATTTCATGCTATTTGACAATGTCGTCACTTTCGAAACAAAAATATTGAAGACGCATCTGCTGCATTGATAAATATCAATCGGCACCATGTCAAATCGCCCAAACCAAACCGCCCAAACATACAAAAATGTCACTTCACCCAAAAACAAATTTTACCATGTTTAAAATCGCCCAATACCAAATACTAGAATATTAAAATATAATTAATCGCCAAAATGCATTTAAGGCAATTTTTCATTTTCTATTTTTTTTTAAGACACACCCAGTTGGGTTGGGGTATGCATTTTTTTTTTTTTTGTAATTACCTTAATTTTGGGCGATTTTCCACAAAAATATAAAAGAGGTGATTAGACCTGCTTTTGTTTTTTTGCAACTTTAATGGAACGTTGCGAGCCATATGTTACAGTGCTTTGTAAAACGGGCACTGGGAGAACAACTGCAGTGCTTTCCTTTCAACTAAGCCTAAGCGAGCATTTTTCGTGATAGCAGAGTTCTGGTCGATTTTTCTCAATATCGAACTGACACGGCACATAAAATCAGATCGTCAAAAAACATAAAAATGTCAAAATATTTTTCGGGCCTCGGTAAATTTGGATTTGGGCTATTTGACACACAGGCAGGTTAGGGTATGCGAAAAAGAGCCCGGAAATAAATCGCCCAAAATTTAAAAATGAAAAATCATTTAAAAGCAAGGTAAGGCTACTTAGTTAAAAATTAAAAAAAAAATGTATTATGAAATAAGTAGGTACCTACTGGTACATACTTACATAATGGAAAAAGAGCCAAAAAAATCAATGAAAAATTTCAAATCACCCAAAGTACCTTATGGGACGAAGCGTCCATATATTGAGTGGAATGAGTGCTTCCGTTAAACGATTCAAAAATTCACAGTATCAATACCTACCTAGTTTTTTGATTCAACATTCATCAAAATAAAAGAAGAAGAAAAAAACAAATATACCTTCAATATTTTGTAAATAAATAAATTTCCAGCATCCCAAACTAAAAGCAATATTAGACACTATTTTTTAACAAAATCACACAGAAAAATACGTGAAAATCCGCACACGCAAAACATTAATTTGTCTTCATCAATGTGAATAGAATGCACAAGAGCTTAGCATTCTTCATATCGTCTTTTCAGTTTAAATCGCACTCCGAAATAAAAAAAATCTATTAGATTCTTCCCGTTTGACAAACGCCTGAAGTAAGTTTTGAGTTTATTGCTTATTCCATACGAAAGAAAAGTAACTCAAAACTCAACAAAGAAAAAAAAAGAAGAGCCGAGTTTTTTACTCTCTCAAACGAATAATGAGTTCAATTTTAATGGAAATAAAGGGCACGACTGCGTCGCACAAACTTGCTCTTGTGTCAAGTTACCTGAGGGTTTAAAGTACAAACGGAATATACATACGAAAAAAATCAGTGACATTTGTGAAAAACATTATTGCGGTAGTCATATTTTGAAATAAATTCATTGAAATTGTTAATTTTTTAGTGAATAAATGCATTAATTCTAAATTTAACCATTTATTTTCTATTGTTGTATACTCATATGGTAAAAGAAATATTGTTTTTGAAGATTTGGTGACTAAAATTGAAAAAAAGTTGAAAAATTTAAAATGTTTTGTATGCGTGTGGTAACTCCAGTCACATTGCCACAAAAATGAAAACGAAACGTCAATATCATGAGAAGATGACTATCACAATATTTTGGTGATTGGTTTTTAGCTATCACTGTGATGATCACCTTACGCAGACAGAAAGTGTAGATTTTGACTATCACTTATCACAAATCACCTTAGCCGATTCCACCCCTGGTTTTCCATAAAATCGATTTTTTAAAAATATTTTTGCGAAAACTTTTTTCAAAAAAAAAGTGAGTATGCAGGTTTTTAACTTTAATTTATTACACCTTAAAACTAAATTTCATAAAAACGTTTTTGAAATATTGAATTCACAAATACAGTTTTTCAAAAATTATTTTAAACTTAACAAACAAATTTTTGAAAATAATTTTATGCCATATTATTTTGAATAGCTAGGACAATTTCAGTATTGAGTTTCGTTCAAATCGCTTAAGCCGTTATCGAGATAGGTAGTCGAAATTTAAAAATACCGTTGTATGGCAGGTACGAATTTTCTTGAATATTTGGTTTTCACTTTTTATAGACCTTCTACACCTTATTACACATGTGAAGTTTGGTTGAAATTGTTAGAGCCGTTTTTGAGAAAAATACAATTTTCTATAACCGTTATATGGCAGGTACCGTTATTTTTAGACTTACAGTGACCTACAAAAAAGGCTCTGGGCGTATTACCCTAAAAACCAAAGCCACCAAACTTGAAGTAAATCAGCCCACCCGGAAAGCTTCTTTTTCTTGAGAATAACAAAACGATTGCAAACGAATTGCTCATGTGCATGCGTAATAAAGCATGTGGGTCTTATTGAAATAGTATAAATGAAACACAATAAAATTCGTTTAATGGTACCTGATGAAATATAACAATATTTTCCAATTTCGTCTTTCTCGATAGTGGCTGAAGCGATTCCAACAAAATTTTGTTTTGAAATTGTCACAGCTATTTTTAATAACAAGGCATAAAATTTTTCGTGACAGTAAAAAAAGTGGCCAAGAATGATTGTGTTCTTTAGCAATAATTTTGTATGAAATTATCTAATTATTAATATTTAGATATACCTTTATGTCTTCTAGAAATTTTGCATCAAGAGAAAGAAGGATTATTTTCATTTTTAAGTTCCATTTTATATATTATTTGATTTACTAACGAAGTCAAATTAAAGCGATGTTATAACGAAAAAGAATTCTAATAATTGTTTGAATTGTCATTTTGGGTGCTTCTGCTTCCGCAAAAGGCACGCTCGTTATTCTATTATTTATTCTATTAGACGCACGAAAAGTGCATTTGTATTAAACAAAAAAATCTACGCAATATTGTGCCTAACTTCAAAGTGATTTGCACATGACTTGAGACCAACGATTGAGAACAAATATAGTGTACTTATAGTGTATAGTAAAATCATTTCTGCAAAACGTGCTAAAATCATATGATCGTGCATCCCTAAAAAACTGAGTGCAAAACCATGAATAGGTACATGTAAAATGTCTTTCACTACTCTTCCTATGAATGTTGCGTGTGTCGGAAAATTATGTCTGATGATTAGTTCCACTACTATATAGCCGATTCTATATATTGACCTCATTTTAAGGACATTCTACATAAATCGTTTTCGAACGTTTCATGTTATTGTGTATTATAACTACGTCATTGTATAATATCGAAGTTAGGCACATTGCAACGATCTAATGAATTGAAACGATATCGAAACAAATTTGTGAAATAATTTAGGCTCACGCAATAGAAAAAAATACCAACTTATCTTTTGTTGTCGCATAAAGAACGAAAATATGTGCCCCATGTGGACAAATAAAATTCAGTTTGACATACCACAGTAAACTCAATAAAATACCGACTAGTTTATTAAGGTTTTACACACTTAAGCCAAGGACTCACAACAAGCATAGCAAACGAGTTGCCATTGTGAATATTACAAGATAAACCTAATCCCCAAGGATTCACCATTATATTTTACCCCCCCAAAAAAAAAACCACACAGTTGACCTTTGTCCAGGCAGTAACATCAGCATCAAATTTTATGCAATGGTAGCACGAATATCCTCCTTATTTTTTTCGTCTTGCATGAACAAATGTTTTTATTATCATTGTGTGTGTTGTCAGCGAAGGATATCAATTTATCTTGGCAATTTTTTACCGCCCCCCAATGTACCATTAGTGCCAACATAAACAAGATTCTCTCCTTTTGGCGTGTTTGATAGGGACTGTCTTCAGGTCATTATTTGAAAGGGAGCCATAGATAAATAAGTCGCATAGTATAAGAAGAGGAATAAAATAGCAAAGATGAAGAGAACCGTAAAAATAAACGTGTCCGTCAAGTTGAGAAATTTTATTGCATGTCCTTGAAGCCCCTTAGAGCAACAAAAAAAAGATACAATTGAGTTGTCCAAGTGTCGAGTTGTTGATGAAATCTTCAACATAGTTACTTTGTATCTATCAGTTGAGGTGTAATTGAGTATTATAGAGATGGGTGAAACTTTGATAACAATGGCATAGACAATACAATTTAAGATGATTTAAGATGGTAGTGTCAATTTTTTTGTACTTAACGAATATTCTTTGTATATAGATTTTGAACAGTTTAAAGACTAAGTACAGGCGCTAAAACAAAAAATAGTAGAGCTTTAAAGAGCATATGGTTGTTAAGCTGGTGAAGAACAGGAGATTTCGTTTTTTTGTAAATCAGACAAATATGTGCTGCAGAATGATAATGGGGAATTCACGCGATCCATCAAAGTTGGCAGAGACCTCACCGAAACCACTGCATGCGCTGTCATGCAGTCCCGTGCGCAGATGAAAATTTTCAATGACAAAGTCATGCACTGAACTATTTGCACCATGCTCTTCAATTCTGCATGATGATTCTTGTGACATCAGTATAAACGAAATTAAACTTTAGCTTGTACTCTCTTCAAATAAGGACTTCACGTTTTGTAAATTTTGTCTTTGACAAAAGAAGAATTTGGTCAAAGTGAAAACAATTAATGCACACTGATTAACAACCTGTAACTCGGCGTTAGTGTCAACCAAAAATCAACTATAAGTGTCAACAAAAGAATTAGAAGTTATTGCCACTGTGTACTGTGTAGGCCTATTTGAAACCAATCGGTGCCCATCAAATTTTACTATAACACTTTGGCTAGTTCTTTTTTCCTTGACTGTTAAAACATTTACAGGTAGTTAATCGATTTGCATCACTTTTGACTTTAATCGTTAATATGGCTCTCTAAAATGGGTGACGTCCGATCGCGCTAAAATATTATTTAGTAGCTGACACTAATTTCTATTTATACTGTCGATATCTCGGTTGATATTAACGTTAATTTATTTTTTTGACTGGGAAAAATGTTATAGAATGTTCATTGGTGTGCATCAATTTTTGTTCACTTTGACCAAATTCCTGAATTTGACCTTCTGTAAGAAATTATGTGCGGTGTTCCCATAGCCGGATTTCGTCTAATTATAAATATGTTGTTTAGAAATTAATTCTGATTTAAACATAATTTTAAGATAAGACGGCATCAGACGACCCTTTACTTCGCAGCATTTTTTCCAAACCTCACGTGAAATGCAGTTGAACTGCAATAAATGAACTGCAGCAGTGACGATGGATTTGGAAGTTCCACCGAAAAAAAGGCAGAAATGTAAATAATTACATAAATAAAAGTATGTATATTGATATTTGATCATATTTAATCATATATTTTTGTTAATCAAATTGGTATTTGGTCTTAATGATCTTCAGAAAATGATGCAATTAATTAAAAAACTAATTGATTCTTTCCCGACGTTTCTCCGGTTATTTCCGGCTTCTTCAGGGGATTTAGATTTATAAATTCTTTAAAAAACAAATTACAAAATGGTTGAACAATAATTATAATTATTTTAAAAAATATAGATGACAATTTTTAAAACAATTAAAAGAGTTGAACATACTTTTTACAAATTAATTGAATTTTTTGTGGTTTTTACACATTTTACATAAATACATTTATGGATTTTTAAAAAAATTGTTTTTGTTTTAACGTTAAAAAATATGATAACAAAAACACGTCTTAACTTTAAATACAAAATTTTATAACTTAAATCACAGGTTTAATTGTGATATGGCAACACTGTAAACAACGCTTATGTCATCAATGTCCTCTTTATGATTCATGGTACAATTTACAAATAAAAATCAGCCACGGAATTAGTTTTTGGGGAAACAGACAATTTATATAATTTCAATTGATAAATCATACTAAAAAATATAATTCTTCCCCCATCTTTCAAGCTTTTAATGATAAAAATCCAGAAATAAATAAATTCAAAAAAACTGTAAGAAATTTAGATTTCTTCACCACTTTTCATCTCTTGGGAAAAAAGCGATTTAAATGCTTTCGAGTGTCAGATTAAAAAACATATATACATATGTACTATGGGTCAAAGTATAGTTTCTGTTCTATTTGTTAAGCTTCTATAATAACGACTAAGAATTAAATGAATTTTAAATCCTCAAAAAATAAAACATTAACTTTCTTCTACTTACTCACAAATAATTAATTCCATCTTTTTTACTTTTTTATAAAATGACGCGAAGTGTCGCCCCGATTTCTATTCGCGCCTAGCGTCAGTGATGGAACTGCACTTCAGCGACCTCAGAGACAGTTCGATTTCATACGGAGAATATGTTGCCGTTTCGTGTAATATTGAGTAATATTGTTGCCTGGTGCGGTCTTACATTAAATCAGAATTTTTAATTTTTATGTTTATCATATTTTTAATTTAGTTTGCAATGACTAGTATCAAATATGATTAAATTTTATCCTCGGGTTTAGCATTATTTACATGATGTAAATCGATGTGTAAAAAGTTTCGGGCAAGTTTTGTTTTTTGTACGTCCAAGAATCAGTTTCTTGTTAACTAGGCAATGGCATATCAATGTGAAATCTTCAAAGTAAATATGTTTTTTTTTGTCAAATGGAAATTATCTATTAGTTTCATGTCGTCTTTAGTGAACAATATAACCATATCGTGAAAAAATTAACCCCCCCTTAAAGGAATTTCTGTGTATCATTTCACTTTTCACAGCGACTTTTCATTTTATCACTTCATGAACTCGCATAATGCGATTCTCGAACTTATTATGATAAACAGCTGTCAATGTATGTACTAAAAAGTACTAAATGATACACCCAGAGAAAAAACAACGTTCAAACAGAGAAAAGTACTTTGATTTAAGCAGATTTAAAAAAAAAATATTAGCTTTGAATACTAATGTTTTAAAATCAAGGTTTGAGAACGAATCATAATTAAATTAAATTTAATTGAGCTAAGGTACCATTATAAATCGAAAATCAAATACAATCTATTAAATTTTAATTTGCCTTTTTGTCTCTCAGTGTAAGGTGTCAGTGCGTTTTCAGTGCTCTTCACGGAACGATTTGACAGGTGATTAGATATTTATCATTATGAAAAGTTTTTGAAGTTTGTTTTCATTTGTTCACAAATCGGGAATCGAATTTAACGCTTAGGCGTGATAAAATTTATCATTTCACATTTTCACAGATCGGGAACTGACCCCCTGGTGTCATGTGACTTTTCAACTTCAATTTCATTCTTGAAAAAATAGTTATAAACTACAACGTCAACACTATTGAGACTCAATCTTTCAAAAGCGATACCAGTTCTAGGTAAAGCCGTTTAGACTATCATCGTAATGTTTGATTGTTATCTAAAATCGGAAGTGAAAATCGTATGGAAATTATTATTGTAAGAGATGGGCAATATTTCCAATCAATTTTTTCCACAAAATTTGTTACTTATCGACCAAAAACAGTGTCTATGATACGAGCAAAGCAATACGGACGAATAGTGGAATGGACCTCAACTAACTTGGGTGCGAAGCTGGAGACAGCTATAGCATAGAAGAAACCGAGTAGGTTGAAAGAAGCTTGTTGGTTGAAGGTGGAGTACGCCACTATAAGTAAATATAAGCAAGCACACATAAGTAAGTCATCGTTGAGTTAGATTTGATTAAAGCATTGATCGTTTTTTATGGAACTAACAAAAGAATAAATGCATTAATGAATTCAAAAGAGGACCAAAAACTGTATGAGTATCGTTGCCTATTTAAGCAAACTATATGCACACATACAAATAGCTATACATCGTGACTAATTAATTTTGTCATTTGCAGATTTAAAAAAATTAATTGCAGAATAAATTACATACTATGAAAATCGATAAAAAAAATTAATTGCCTGCCATGTCCCGTGGATATGTCTACATTAGGCAGCATACAGAAAATGCGAAAAACTGCAAGAGGACACACCTGTTGAATGAATCAAAGGTATGAAAGGGAGTTTGTTAATCGCTGAAGCACTGCCAGCAGCCAAACCACGAAATTCCGTATGCATGGCCGCATGTGTGTTTGGTTATTTCTGGAGGCAAAATGTAGGTATGTGCATTTAAAAGTGCAATATTCAGTCCTTGTGTCAGCAGTCATCACAGTAGCTGGCACTCCGGGTCCGGAGTTTTAGTGGCAAAGGGATATTACATCAGTTGGAATGATCTGCCCTTATAATTGCAATAAAATAGCCGTAATGTGATGGTGTTAAATTACTTCGTTATCGCGCTAATGTTGGATAGTGATTGCATGCATTTCGCTGGTCACACCATTCGCTGCGGGCGTTGTTTTGAGAACCACAGTTCGGTATGAGGAGATGTAATTCGGTATAGTTAAGGTAATTTATTATATTTCAGTTGATGTCATTATGAGCAAGTGATAGCAATATAATTGTGACAGTAAAAACAAGCATTTTATAAATTTTATAATTTATATTTGGTTAGTAAAACAAGATCATGGCACATGGGTGAAAGCTTACGAGAACAAAATCCGAAAAAAAATCACAAATGAGGCATGTTACTATTTGATGCTTGCTATACACGTATACCCATATACCTCATGTATCGGTCCATATGAAAGTCTTTCAGAGATAAGTTTAAATTTTCAGTTTATGTCTGATATGTAAATTCATAAAAAAGGATATTTTAACATAATAGTCTTATAGAAAAAGAAAAACCTCCATAAAAGAAATTAAACCATCGAATTAACGAATTTTTAATTTTTTTATCCCAATTGATACTGCATTAGTTTTTTCAAGATGCTTTATTTTTAAAAAATATCTGGTTTCCCAGATTCTACTGGCAAAAAAGAACCATAGTAGCTATAGTAGCCATCATTATGATACTTTGCCAATAAGGTGACATATAGCCATATGTTAAAATATGGCCATATGACACATTGTTAAAGTAGTCATACGCTTTATTTCATAAAATGGGCCACAAGAACGCTTGGGTAAATGTCATGGAAGTTCGTAACAGAAACAGAAGAATTATGGAATAGAAAGAATACATTTTTGACCACTATTGATGGAGTAATCGATTCGACCCACAACTGTTTAGGGATATGCATATATGTACATAAGTCGAAAAGTCAAACCTACTTCGAATGATCACGCTAAAAGATGGAGCGAGTTGGTTGTGTTGAGGCAAGGAAAAATCGTATTAGAGCTCTATGTCCCCCCGTTTGGGCGGGATGGGCTGTTTTCTAAAAAAAAAATGACTTAAAAAAAATATT
This sequence comes from Baccha elongata, assembly GCA_951217065.1. NCBI lineage: Eukaryota > Metazoa > Arthropoda > Insecta > Diptera > Syrphidae > Baccha > Baccha elongata. Next base: position 48,322,641 of record OX578272.1, on the reverse strand, counting down.
AAAAACAACAGTACAATTTACAATGACATGCTATACCTTTTTGGAAAGCCAGAAATCTATTCTTTAACATTCTTTTTAAATAAAGTTGTGTAAATAAACAGTTTTTGAAAACTGAATTTTCAAACTCAAAATTTTGAAAAAAAAAAAATTTAAAATGTTCAATGTATTTTTTTTTTTCAAAATTGTATGTTATCTATTAACTATAATTTTTGTATCCAAAATTCAATGCTCTTATTAATTTACTCCAACGCCACAGTAAAGGATCAAATAAACTAACAAGAAGCCCACGGGACAACTTTTTTAGTTGCATGACCTATATTTACGACAAAAAGCGAGCGACAACTAATTTCACTTATTTTCGGTGAAGTAAATTCCCACTTTGACTGGAAAATAACTTAACTTTTTTGGTGGGAAATTATTTCACTCTTTTGCGTGACGTTACACTTTTTATACAAAATGCACATATATTGCATACGACCCAATGCACCTAAACAAACTCGCGCCCACTGGGTTTTCAACTTATTCGCTGTAAGATGTAAGTAAGTATGAAAAACAACAACAAAAATATAGAGAAACATACTGAATATTTCCATATCAAATGGTTACCTTTTGCTACAATAAAATGTTTGTATAGTACCTATACTTAAATTAAATATTCTTTTATTTATTTATTTTTAATCTATTCTTCGTTTCAACACAATCACTTTCATTATTATCAAAATGTTGTTCCGTAAAAAAAAGTAAGATTATTCGTGTTCCGTGTCCAAAAAGAATTGGAAACTTTCCGTTCAATTAAAAGGCTAAAATTATTATTAAAATTTAAACAAATCGACATATTAATATATTTATCAATATGAAGTTAATTTACACAAAAAAAATCTTGCAACTTCTTAAAATTGATAGACAACTATCACGTACCTTACAGGAAGCTTTCTAGACATCTTCACATTAAAATTCTTTTCAGAATAAAAGATCCTTCCATGCAGAACAAAATCCTGAATATATATTTCCAAAAATGAAGCTTCAACAACACAATAATGATAATGAACAATCGCAACAAATTCGCCTAACACTACATTACATACTCTCTTGGCAATTGGTTCTGTCTGACTTTGGTAAAAATGCTTATCTTTTGCACGAGAAACGCATTTCAAAATTATACACGTTTTCAATTTATAACTTAAGGCATGTGCCATATAGGATATAGGTATTTACGGTACGAATTGGGCTCCTTCATGTCAGTTCATCAAAACTTCACTACACACATAGATATATATACCTACCTGCTGTACCGTCATGTTAAGCAGGGTAAAAATATTCTTCTTGAATTACCGGGCCCCAAAAATTCTTCGCATCGAATTTCCACCAAAAATACTTTGCTTCCGATTGAATTGCTCCATCAGAATGGAAGCTGTCTGTCTATGGACGCACTGATGCTATGGAAGACGTGTTTGGAAATTATCATTCGAAAACCAAACAGTCGTATGCAATAAATTTCATATCTGATTTCCCCCCCCTGGATTATCCTTTTTGAATTTCAAATGGGTAATTTTCTTCATAACGCACCCCCAGCACTGTGGCCAATTTGTTCTTTGAATTCCTTGACGTTTTGAATCCAAAGACGGTAGATTACAAGTCCGGGTTGTGGATGCCTTTCAAGAAGCTACAGTTTTTCGATGAAGCCTCGTCGTATGTGTAGGTTTGTTTATTGAGAAAAAAAACAGATAATAGTCCCATACCTTCATCCTTCATTTCATAAAAGTTAATGCTTTACAAAATTTAAGCTTGAATTTCCTAAAGTTGTATCTAATGAATTTTTTATTCTATGTAGTTATGTATGTGTACTTTATATACTTACATAGATCGCCTACTATTGCTTACTCGTTCGTATCGCACAGCGCACCTGTATCCTCCGGCATGGATTCTTAAAGAAACGAGGTGTAAATTTAATTAACTCGCCATGATGATGTATAAGTACGCAGCACCTCTTTATGTTTACTTTACACTTCTTCCCCGAAATGGGGGGTGTAATTTGATTTCAGTTACCTATTGAGTCGTAAATGGGGGCCAACATTTATTGCTCACCTGGAGGGCTGTTGTGACTATATGAGGCATCCAGCTAGCAAAATTTTCTTCTCTATTTTATAGCAATAAATTAAGGGCTTGATTTTCTTTGATTTTATATCTTTTAATGTGCCACCTGAAGAAAGGGAAGAGAAGTGAAATTTGTAATAGTTGTAGGTATGAGAGGATGTGTATGTAAACGGATGTTTTACAAAAATGTCGCCGGAGGATATAAGAAAATGGAATAGATAAAGGAAGAATCAGTTTGTAAGTATATACGTATATACTTACACTTCTTTGAGGCAAATAGTTTGAAATAAAATCTGATATTTCTGTTGCGGTTTTGAATGACAAATGCAGGAGATACATTTATGAGGGTGTGTGGTTATTAAAGGGAAAACCCATATAATTGATAGGGTTGTGAGCGTTACGAGCATATCATTGTGATTAAAGCTAATTGAAAACACTTTCTTCCAAATCGGTATATTTGATGAATCAAAACTATGTGTTAGTGTGGGTTGGGTACGAAAATCGCGAATGATAAAATATAGAATGACAAAATCGCGATTGCCGAAATCTCGATTGCAAAACTACTATTGTCTTAAAAAAAAGTTGTGTCCGTTTTTTGGCGTATAAAGAGTGCGAGATAGATATATGGAGGGGCATGCTGCCCGCCTGCAACCACCCTGCCTGGGCCTGTTATAGGATTTGGGGTGGGTGTAGGTACGCGAAATTTCTTTCGAATTTAATATTGAGAAGAAAGTACTGAAATTCAAGATTTTCATTTTACACTATTCGAGATTTTGTCATTTGAGATTATGTCATTCAAAATAATGTCATTCGAGATTATGTCATTCAAAATTTTGTCATTCGAGATTTCGTCGTTTAAGATTATGGAGAAAAAAAAATCTTGAAAATTCGAGATTTATGGCATTTGAGATTTCGTACCTTTCACTTTAATGTTCCTTTAACTTTCTTCAAGGAATACTTCATTTGGTAGAATTGGAAATACTTACAAGAAAAAAACCGAAAACACGCTTTAAAAATTAAATTTGTTTTTGTTTCTTAGGAGACCAATCAGATACTTACCTATAGGTAACATTTAACAAAATACCAATATCTTACATCTATACCAAAGTAAGGAAAAATAGAAAGCAGTTCTTATAATCATGGACATAATACAGTGGGACAACCTCAACTGATACTATCAGTTGATGCCTTAAAAATGATGGATGAGTTAAAAAATCAATGCCATACGTCCGACACGTGCAAATACAATTAAGTCAGGACTGAAAATTCTCATAAAGCATAAAGCACCAGCATTCAGTTGACCTCAGGCATGGAAAAATCCGAAATCGGGAGGTTAGTCGATGTCAACTCGGTGGTGAATCAGTGATATGAGAAGTTGTACTCACAGTCAAGATCACTAAAACAATAAAACAAAATTGAATTTATGCCTTAAGTCTAATTTAATAATAAAGCACATTTTTAGATGTTTTTAAAATTCGAATATATGTATAATATTTGCAAAATGATGGGTTTCGCATTTGTTGCTATTAGAGCTCATAAAATGCCTCAGGTTCACCTTGTGAAGTGACAGTCAAAATCTACACTTTCTGTCTGCGTAAGGTGATCATCACAGTGATAGCTAAAAACCAATCATAAAAATATTGTGAGAAGGTGACTCTCATGAAATTGACGTTTCATTTTTATTCTTGTGGCAATGTGACTAGAGTTACCACACGCATACAAAACATTATAAAATTTTCAACTTTTTTTCAATTTTAGTCACCAAATCAACAAAAACAATATTTCTATTACAATATGAGTACACAACAATCGAAATGGTTAAATTTATAATTATTCATTAAAAAATTAACAATTTCAATTTACTTGAAAATATGACTACGGCAACAATGTTTTTTACAAATGTCACTGACAAATTGAACAAAGTTGAATTGAGTTGAATTGGTGGATGTGATCACCTTGATGTGATCAGAAGGAAAAATCAATTTGATCACAAGTGGTGATCAATATGTGTAATATTTAGATGTGTACCTTAAATGTACATACATATACATCTTCACACTTATATGTTTTATTTTCTCTTCACTCCACTTAATCTTCTATACTGCTGCCTGAAATTTCAAATAGCTTAAAATACCAACAAATAGGTGTAGTATGTATGTATGGGTATCTACATTTTTGGCCCAACACCGATTTAATATCCTTGAACAAATTTAATAATTCAAATGTTCAGTAGACCAAAAAGAGAGGAAACAAATACCTTACTAAACTATGTTTATACATAGGTACAACAGAAAAAAAAAGCACTCAAAATATATGAAGCAAATATTTGCTAAAGCTGACAGACTTTGCGAATACTTTTCAAACAAATGTGATGTTTATAGAGATGGACAGCCAAAATATATGATGGAATAAAAGGCGAAACAAATAGAATGCACGTCACGTAGAAGAACAACGTCTCAGGAGTCACTAATAACGAACAAGATGAACGTCCTTTTTATTGTGTTGTTTAAGTAAACAGTACATTTTCAAAGGATAAGCTCTCAGCAATAATGGCTAGTTGGTTTTTACAAATAGACAACGTCTAAGGATGCAGCACAACAAAAATTCTCAATAAACGTTGTTGCTTTGTGTGAGTCTTTCTTTTGTTAGACAATTTTCATAGATAAATGACAACTTAGTATTTAATTTAGACGGGTAGAGGAAGTTTTTGTTGTTAAGTGCGTCCTTGGAAATTAAATAAATGTTTTTATTTAAGCCTGTTATAAAGGTCTCACCTTCAGTGAATTAGAAAATAAAAGAAAAAAATCGCTTTAGAACTTTCACAAAATTTTTGGTTCACTGCCTATTCTGTTTTAAATATATTGGCGCAGATTATCACTTCAATAGCCCTTTTTACGAATCTGTCAAACCAACCCCATCTAACTTTAACACCCATATGAAGTTTTCAGGTGTGAAAGAGTCGAATATACAAAGCTATGAAAATATAGCCGCCGAATCATAAAGCTATTGGAACTTAATTTTTCTTATTCGAAATTTTAGCAGGAATAGTAGGAACTTCTCCCCGGTTAAAAAACCCTACCCTTTTGAGGTACTGTAACTTTGACAATCGATAATTTCATCTCTTCAACATATTGGAATAAAAATACTGGAAAATGCAATAAAAAAAGTGTTTTCTTGATCAAAAGGCGATAAGGTTTTCACGTTAAATTGTATCACCTACTATACCGAGCAGATGTAAAGAATCATTTTTTAACCCAAGAGGGAAAATAAAATAATACGTTTCATAAATTATATAATGCAAATGCGGTTTTAGAAACACATCAAAGTTTTAAGATATAAGTAAGAAATAATGATAGCTATTCTTGCGTAATGAAAGTTTTTGTTGGTTCAATATTTTGATAACCTGTGGATGGATTCTTATGAAATTAACTTTTGAGCTAACCCTTACTATAGTTCCCTAAATTTTTAGCCCTCTGTTTTTGAATTTTTTTGAAAATGTATTTTTTGTCCTACTATCCTTCGAGTTCCGGAAGTGCAACTTTGGTGTCTTTGTTTACCCAAACCGTGGAAATCTGTCCAGAAATATAGTTCTTAAGACCTACTTTGACATTTTCTCTGTCAAACAACGTGTGAACCGGTCCAATGATTCCTGAAACACAGAGGGTTTTATAGATTGGTCGTCTTAGGGCCACTTGCATGAAAACAAAGGATACATTTGTAAAATCAAAGATAACTAACCAATAGATAAATAGATAAGTTTTTAATATACTTTTTTCTTACGGCAAGTCGTGCAAAAAATAATAAAGGGCACGACTGGATCGCACAAACATGCTCTTGTGGCAAAAAGTGCCAAATCAATATCTAATAAAGATTAAATCCGAAATCAAAGTATGCAAATAAATTTCATCTGTAAATATCAAATTAAAAGAAAACATGCTCTTGTGGCAAAAAGTGCTAAATCAATATCTAATAATGATTAAATCCGAAATCAAAGTATGCAAATAAATTTCATCTGTAAATATCAAATTAAAAGAAAATCGTCGGTGCGGTTTAGAAAACAAGGGTTTTTTTAAATGTTTTTTAACCGATTTTGACGAAATTTTGTATTCTAATATGTCTCCTAAGTTTGATTAATAAGAACCTACTGCAATAAACATTTTTGGAAAAATTTATTTTTATAAAGTTAGTTTTCCTAATTGCATTTTTTTTTTTTCGAAAAAAAATCCGATCAATCTTAATAAAATTTTATGTGAGTACTTTGTTGCCGACGGCGAAAAGCTGACGAATTCCCCAGTCAATAACACGAAGGTTACTTGTCACAACAGCAGTTTGTGCGACGCAGTCGTGCCCTTTATTCTAAACACATCCCCATGAATAAATTGCCAACAAATTGTTCATGGATTAAGAAACCCCGTAACTACAGCTATTAATATCTCTGAACCCTATATGGCCAATTAGAAGATCATAACCTAATTATTTAAAACACTCTGTCATATTATTTAACAGTGGATAAAACCTATACTACATACCTACCACGATTTTACAGCAAACCTTTACTCCCCAAGTCATTTCTGATTGCAAATGGTCAGAGACCAAATTAACCAAATCCATCTTTTATTGAAGCATTTCTCAGTGGTTTTTGCATCGCATTACCATTATGCTTTCCTACATACAAAACTTTATGACAAAAAAATCTTTCTTAATGCAAATACCGTTAGTTTGTGTATCTCGTTTGACATAAACACCTCGGGGACGAATCATTACATATGCTCGGCGGGCCGGAATCCTTTTTTTTTTGCCAACATAATGATCCATTAGGGGGTGGTAAAATTGTTATTAAAAGCAATACTGAGAAAGCCTTTGGGCAATGTGAACTGTACACATACCTACAGTGGATATAACATAAAAGCATTGACCGCAACAATGGTCCAATCTGGATGCGTGTTTTTCGCCAAATAAAATTTGATATTTTATTTTGTGGCATCGAGGAAGCAATCCTGTGAAATGAAATATACAAAACGCCTATGGGAACGAAAATATGGTAGTCGGCTCGGTCAGTTTTACTGCACTATAATACGTCGGATTTTGTATACATGACATTCTGGAACCTTTTATACAAAAAGTATCAACGTAAATAAAAAAGAATAAGAGAATATATGAATGTTTATACCTTATGGGCTTTCATTTTACATGTAATCACCACTTTGGGATTTTTGAGCCAATTTTGGGATTTTTACTAGTCAATGATATTTTTGAGTAAAGCAATAAAATTAAAGAAATTAAATCCCGTTTCTAGTTTAGCTCTCCGAAACTTTAAGTACTTAGCTATAAATACATTTGGACCTGAACAAACATTTTGTCTCCTAAAATATGTAAATTTGCTTCCTATTTTTTAAGGTAAATAAGAAATCTTCATAGACAGTAGTGTCAGATTCTTACTGACGGAAAAAGCATCTCAATTCGCGTTAACTGTTACTTTTTGGTACTTGCACAACAGGTTTATCTGAGGGCTTTTGCAAAAACAGTGGTGCCCTTCGTAGTTTGCACGGCAATTATTATTAATAGGAGATTGCCACTGAAAACCAAACAGACATCCAGAATTGCATTAAAATTGTTTGCGTAATCTTCATTGAACCCACGAACATGCCATATCATAACCAAAAACTGATCGTGTGTGTAGTTACAATCGCCATATGCCAATAACTTGCCATCAACAATTAAGCCTCATTTAAATATCTGAGTACCTGATCCTGACCCTTTAAATCAGAGTTAACATTCTCCAGTTGAGTTTATAACTTTTTTTTCTTATTTTTGTGATGAAGTTTTGAAGATTATTGCTTTTATGGCCAGTTTCTCCAAATACTTTTAAATATTTATTGGTTTGTTTAATCCTAAAATGGCATTTTTCAATTTCAACAGCCACTTTCAGTTTTAAAAGAGCCAATAAACTAAAGTCCCATTTTGTTCCAAATAAGTGTTAAAGGCGTCTGAAAAATTCAAGACAAAGAGAACGTTGAAAATTTTCTGTTGATATGCTCTCCTCACGCTTGCTCTAATCAAAGAGTCCCATGTGTGGTGAATAAAAATCCGGGGTTTTCATCAAGTTTCCTCATTTTTAAAAATTCACCTCCTAATGTTGGTGCACACTATTTTAAGTTAAAATGCCAATAAATTTTATTACTCGTTTAACTAAAATGCTTTTAGGTGTATTTTGGTGAAACTGGGCATTAGAGCCTTTTTCCTTAGTGTTATCTCCTAATGTTTTTCTGTTTACATTTTTTTTTTCTTAAAACATTTTATAACCATATCGATATTTTTGAGAAATTTTGTGTCAATCTTAAGTGGAGTTAGCTTATTGAAATCCTTTATATGGTCAGAGTGAAAGGCAAATATCTTATCTTGCCTGTGTGGTGCATATATCAATTGATCAGAGTATAACAATTTATCATTAAATATTTTGAACAACAACAACAACAACTTAAAGGCGCTACCTCCAATTTTTAAACGAATTTTATTTACTCGTTTTTTACGAATTTTATTATTCGTTTTTCCATTTTTGGCTGGAGATATAGCTATTTCAAGGAGTGCCAATTCCTTTCATCAGTCTCCTTATTAGTGGTGCGGAGCTTTAATCCAGTTTTATTATGAAAAACTTTTTCACATGCACATCATGAGATTCGAACCCACGCATTATCAGGAGTGGAAGGTGATTTGTGGCTAAGGTGATTTGTGATAATTGACAGTCAAAATTTACACTTTCTGTCTACGTAAGGTGATCATCACAGTGATAGCTAAAACCCAATCACAAAAATATTGTGATAGTCACCTTCTCATGAAATTGACGTTTCATTTTTATTTTTGTTACAATGTGACTAGAGTTACCACCCCACAAAACATTATAAAATTTTCAACTTTTTTTCAATTTTAGTCACCAAATCAACAAAAACAATATTTCTTTTACCATATGAGTATACGACAATCGAAAATAAGTGGTTAAAATAAGATTTATTGCATTTATTCACTAAAAAATTAACAATTTCAATGAATTTACTTGAAAATATGATTACGGCAACATAATGTTGTTCACAAATGTCACTGACAAATTGAACGAAGTTGAATGGAGTTGAATTGGTGGATGTGATCACCTTACGCAGAAGGAAAAATCAATTTGATCACAAGTGGTGATTAAAAATGTGACAATCAACTATCATCTTACGCGATTCCACCCCAGATTTGCTCAGTCTTCGAAGTCGTATGCACAACGCATTCCACCGCTTATGACCACTGACGACACAGGTCGAGATGTTATGTTTGTTTGTTTTTCAAACGCATTTGGAGCTTCAACATTTTTCTAAGCGCCTTTAAGTATGCTGTTTTGTTCCGCATCCATTTTCTCCTAACCTTAATTTGATAGACTATACAATTCGTAGCTCATCTTAAAGGAAGATTAACGTATAGTCGTATAGGTATGTATGTATAAAAAGGATTAAACAACAATAGAATAAATTAAATATTATGTACTTTGACTTTAGGAAAAAGTAGAAAGTATATGGTTATTTTTAACAAGCTGTTTACTTGTAAGACAGGTATTTTGCAATATCGCCATCATTGTGCACAGCACACAAAGGTCAATGGAAAAGTTGATTGATAACAGAATCTTAGAATTTTATAGTTTTGGATGCTCTAGCAAGAGTTGTAACTAATGTATTCATCCGCTTCAAGTGAATTTCACTGAAATGTTGGCCTTCAATTGACTTCATAGCTTTAAAACCAAAGGTAAAAACCCCATCCAAATTCACGGCATTGTCAGTGACAAACATAAAGTTTTGTTGAGCCATCGAAAGGTTGATTTGAAGCCACAGCGTTGCATCTTACCAAAGTCAGTTTTATACTGAACTTCACGAGACTCTCTCAGTTCCTTAATGTTTGTTCTGAGGTTTCTGGTTGGAATACCTTCCCCACAAAAGGTCTTAACTCCATCAATGATGCGTGCTCAAGCGGTTATGACACGAACCCATCACTCAATGACCCTGTCCGTCAATCCAAGTCCGTGAGTCAACCCACCAGCGGTTCCGATGAAATTAAGTTTTGCAGCTTTGAGTCCAACAAATTCGTAGCTTGAGCAAGGTACTTTGCATATATAGAATGTCTTTAACGGAAATATCTCCAGAAGTCCAGAAAATATGTCCATATGTATTGAGGTGGATGACCTCAACTTCTTGGAATATCAACATCGCCAGTAATCAGTTGCGTCAGAAAATTTGCGCGGATAGCTCTAGCGTATAAATGCATTGCCGCTCATCATATGGGTCACCGTATTCTTGGCATACACTGTCCCCCAGAGTTTTACATACCACTTCCAGTTATGATGGCTCTTACTGATCTCATGAAAGACATGAGTAGAAAGTAGGTGAAAACTGTCAACAAGCAGAACGACACGTGACAACTGACTGCCTTCTTCAGCGGACAGAACAATTTCTACCTCCTTCGCGTAGAGTGGCTGGTTTTGGAACTTCAGACATCATCCTCTTCATTTCCACCAATTTTCAGCTTGTTATTTTAAATTTCAGCTCATTTTTTTTTGTCTAATTTGACTAGTTTTAGAAAAAAAATTGTCAAAAATTCAATTTTTAAAAGAGGCTTTTTTTAATTCATGAAATAAAAATTGTTTATGTAATATAAATATCCAAAAACTGTGTTAACGATTTTGAAACTATTTTTTTCTAAACTCATATTTTATCCAACGATTCGTCGATTTTTGTTGCCTATAAACATCCAAGAATTTAACTGAATTTCTTGTAAGTATATAATTGAATTTCATAATAAATCCACTTTAACATCGCAAATTTGATCGCTCAATCAAGTAGAATTTTTTATATTTAGATATTTCATGAGCAGACATTTTTACTATAGGTATGTATACCTTATGTGAACATTTCAACTACGAGTATAGATATCGTAATTCTTGATAAGGATGATGAAGATGCAGCCAAATACCCACTTAAAATGTAAATTGAATTTATTCCACGATTACCTGATAGGATGACTTAAATTATTTACGTTTCTACCTATATATATGTTTCATTAAATTGTATTTTAGTAATGATTGATTGTTGAACTATATATAGCTATTCTGTTTAAGTCACCCTTGTGAAAAAACTTTAATATATAACATAATTATAATTTATAATATATGAAGGTACAAATTTTGTTTAAAAAAGTTGACAAGAGTTAAAAGTTTCACTGTAGCCAGATGTGTGTAGAGACAGGGCTTTCGCGATATTATAATAATTCATTAACCATTCACAACAATACTGTTTGGTGTTTGATTTATGATACCAAATAATGCATGCGAAATGAAAGTTCTTGATTATGCCAAAACAGAACCAAGCTACATGCTATGTTTTTGTCCTATCTGTTGAACCATTGTGTCCATAGCACACATGGCAGAGTTGCTTAGAGAGCTTTAATAATTAGCTTCAGATTTTGAAAGTGTTATATGGACGAAGCTACAAGTTCAAGCTATATGCTCACGTTCAGTACATTAATGTTCGGAAAGGACTTTACTTTTATATACAAACAGGTATGTATGTATTTTATCCGGATAGGATAGGATATTATTAATTAGAAAACGTTAGCCCTTTGCGGACATTTTTGTCATTTCTGCTGGCTCAAATTAAAATTACAAATTCATATAATTTTGCAAGTGAAATAGTTATGCAATTGAAATAATATTGTCGATAGCATGTGTAAAGCGACTCATACATGGTCAGTTACAGGACGTCAGTCATCTACACATATAATAAGTCATCAGGCAAAATCCAAAGGGTTTTGATTTTTCATCAAACAAATGCACGCATATGTACAGACTTATTTTTACAAACACAATATTACAGATTGATGTCAAATGACTGACCGTGTATCGTGAGTACAGCTTACACATTCCCTAAAAAATTGGAGCTTTGACTAAACTATTACTAAAAATTAAAATGAGAATTGAATTTAAAAAAAAATAATAGATATGTAGAAAATACCTAGGTATCTATTATTTTTTTTAAATTCAAATCTCATTTTACATAAAATTTTCGTCAAAAACTGTTTAGTAAATCTTACAAATTAAAAGAAAATATTTCTGTGGCTTTAAAAAAAAGTATAGCTTGGAATTGTAAGTGTTACCGTTGTTTTTGTTTAATGATTTTTTTTATAAAACTTTTGGCTACACGGTGGTAATAGACCCAACCTAATTGATCTTCCTTTTTTTTGCACTTTTTTCGAATCACCCTGCAAAGTAGACATAAATATAGCGAAGGTCATACATAAATTTTAGTTTGCAAGACTTTTATCGTATAGTTGTAGCTAATTGATATAATTTAATTTCCAAACAGAAGGATTATTATTAGGTACATGGTTGATTTATATATGTTCGATTTATGTATCTTATTTGAATAAATATTTTAGTTAAAAAAAAAATTCAATTTCATATAAAAAACATAAATGCTTTTCCCGAATAAACTTATGTACCTACCTACATTATGTCAGGCATGTGTACATACCTTTATATACATAATAAGCAGGCCCAACCAAATATGTAGTGGAATGTGGAATTAATTTAAAACCATTGCTACACGTTGATTGCAATTACCAATCACTCCCACCTGCCAATCTCCAATTACTGAACCTTTGGACGCGTGCATGAGGCAGGTCAATTTAACTGTCTGAAATGTTGGGTTTGGAAACTCTGTTTGCCATTTGTCGTAATTGTGTGTTTCGCGCTATATTAAGGACAACCATCACAGCGCACCGCCACCACCCCCTTGACCTTATCTAAATATGTTTCAGCAAAATAGTCAATTCATTGGCGTAAAGCTGCGGAAAACGATATGAAATTAGCATACAACGAAGTCAATGTTGTCATTGTATCGATTGCCATAAAATTCCAATCGGGGTATTTAATCTGCGAAACGGATTCGTAAAGTTTTTCTATATCTGTTTTGTTCTCAAAATGAACCATTAACATGAAAATGACAACATAAAAGGGATGTAACTGTAACTTGAATGGAATTTAAGTACGGCATTTTGATTGCGTTTAAAAATGGAAACGGATATTCTCTGACATAATAAAAAGGATGGGATTTCAATACCTTATGCATTAGATATATTGATTGTAGGTATACCTATTTAAAGTTCCAAAGAGAAATAATGTGACGAAACAATTAAACAAATGGAGTATTTTAATTTTTGCAATTTGTTATTAATGATAGGTATAAGTGTAGGCAAAAAATAATTAAAAAACAAACGCAGATGAATTAGGATTTAAAAAAGTGTTAAAACGATTGTTTTATGTTTTGGAATGTATTTTGTTTTTGAATGTTTTATGTTTTGGAATGTACCAAAAGCAACAAATTTCAAGTTTTAATTTCGGAAACAAATATTTTTTGTTTCTTTCTTTTTGTCAACAACACAAAACCTACCCTTGTGTGTTTTTTGAGAACCAAAAAACCCAGTTTTTTTGACAGCTCTTGGGGCTGTCAAGAAAACCTGGGTCGACCCTGGGTAAAATTCAACGAACACAACTAACTATATATAACAATAATTAAAAATAAAGTAAAATAATTTGTACCTAACTGAAATTTGATCAGATTAATTTAAAAAAACAAACTGGAGTTTTCATTGAACTTAAATGCAAAAAATGAACCCTTAAAGTTGGAATATGACATCAGGACAATGCAACGTGCTTTTATTTCATTCATCAGCGTAACCCCTTTTGAATAAATTCCATCACTGAAAGTATACCTATACATATATTAAATCATGGAAAGAACACTCTCCTCCCAACCAACTAGTGCATTGTATCAAAGGAGGAAAAACCAAGAACAACACAACACAACTGATGTTGTTCAGGCATCCATTTTTCCCGTCATTAATTAAAGCAACCCACAGTCACACAAAGTTATCCTTGAGTTCAATTGCGGAGCGACTCGCAGAATCGAAACGTTTGCTCGCTTTTGAATACAGTGTCAATTGCTCCAGAAAAAAAATATATCATATGAATGCATCTGCATCCTCTTGCGAAAACAAAAATGCTTCTATAAATTTAATCTTTATCTATCTCATGACGCGCATACAAACAACAACAAAACATTCAAGTATGTAATGCATGCCGGTGTGTGCTCTATCTTTCTATCTTATGGGTGTTTTGGTGTTTTATTTATTTTTTATATCATCAACGCGACAGAAAGAACCTGTCTGCCGTTTGTTATTTTATGCTATTTGGTATAATTTGTTGTTGGATCTAAGCCAAAATGTATTAACCAACACCAATAGTTGGTCGATTTGAAAAAGTGTACAGAAGATAAGGTCTACTGGGTGGCAGATAGCTTTGATGTTTGGCATTGCACATAATCGAACAGGCTTTTTATGCTATGCATTCCAATGTAATCAGTATACCTAACAAAAAAAAAAGATTTCGCATAACCAACCCCAACCAATTATTATAACGTATCTTGTGAAAATAAAGTTGATATCATTGTAGATCTTAATACCTGAATAATTTATAAGGGAATCCGAATCGTAAGAAGTTTGAACTTAAAAATCTTTCCATCAGGCATTGTTTTACTCACATTATCTAACGGGTTGGATACGAAATTCCGAATTGTGTACAAAATCCCGAATTAGAAAATCCTGAATTAATTAGTACTTTATAAATGCTTATTTTTTTCCATAAATAATTCTGATATATTTTTTCTATATTATTAACATACCTATTCAGAATAAGAATTAAAAAAAAACAAAAAAGTCTCCACGTCAAAAATACCATCGTTGCTGAAATACAGCACTACAAACTCAGTTGGTAGTGCTGTCAGGTACTGTCATGGCTCATGTGTATTGTGTCATGTATACGATGTACTTAGAGATGACGCTGAGAACCTTGTTCAAAAAGCATTTTTATACAACGTTCCGGTACAATCGTAAAAGAGTCAGTCCCAATACAAAAGTTCCTGGAAAAAACAAATGCAGCAACACCAGCATTCAGTTATTGGCCTCAGACATGGAAAATCCATAACGATTACTGGAAAGCTTTCCGGCATTTTATGAAGCCAACCCGACGAACACAAAAGCAGATCAGTTGGTGAAGTGGAGAAGTTAGAAATGTGCGATCCCATTCGAGTTCATATAGCATCGTCGGAAAAGGCGAAGAAGAAGAAGACACACGCATACTCGTTGGTCCAAGCTTAAACATCTGGAATTGTAATTCCTAAAAATCTTTTTTTAATGTCAAACAAATGTTCAATGAGATCCTTGCTCTAATTAAACCCAGTTTTGGACCTTCCAAACCTTTTTTCTGTGATTTTCGTCGTTTCTTTAATAATATAATAATATTTTTACTATATATCAATAATAATATTTCTTCGGGTTGACCTCAGAAAATATCGGCAAGCTTCCCGGTTTTGGATTGTTCCATGTCTGAGGCCAACTGAATGCTTGGCATTCACCTGCATTTGTTTTTTCCAAAAAAATTGGGCTGGGAACGTTGTTTAAAAGCGCCTTTTGGACTGGGTACTCAGCGTCTCTGCTAAATACATGACAACCATCAGCTGAGTTTGTCGTGCTGTATTTAATCAACAATGGAATTTTTTTTGACTTGGGGGCTCCTCCGTATCTTTTTACTTCTGATTCTATCTAGCTTTGTTACTCTTGCTGTTATGCGAATCTTTATCATATCAGTTGCCGTCAATCGCCTTCCATACTTCTTCTACATTGTCCATCATTTTGAAGCCGATGTAAGCGCTGGACGAACTGCTGCTGTGTAGATAGCTTTCCTTTTAGCGTAGGGGGCATTTTAAATAATATAATTGTGCGGTTTCAAAATTTCAAACTTTCATGTTAACTGGGACCAAATTCGCTGTTTATCATTCGTGTGGATGCGTTTGCCCAACACGTCTTTCAT
The DNA here is from genome assembly GCA_951217065.1 of Baccha elongata. Taxonomy (NCBI): domain Eukaryota; kingdom Metazoa; phylum Arthropoda; class Insecta; order Diptera; family Syrphidae; genus Baccha; species Baccha elongata. Next base: position 48,306,599 of record OX578272.1, on the reverse strand, counting down.
TAATAGGTACTTATTGTTCAAAAGAAGATAGTGGCAAAAACTAGTTCAAAAATGGATTTAATCCCTCTTTCCTCTTCAATCTTCCCTCTTCACTCTTCCCTCTTCTCACCTAATAGTTAAATAAAAAATGGAAATTATTAATAATTTTGTATATTTATACAATAATTAATAAACTTTATGTGGCGTGTTTTTGACCGGGACTACTGTTTGAACTTAAATGATGCTCTAATCACTTGCTCTCCGCCCTCTATCTCAAAAACGACTCAACGTAAAAAAAAATGTTTGATGCAAAAGTTGTTGCAAATTCAATCTTCTACAACATTGATATGAAATACAACTAACCACAAACCCATAGGAAACGAGTTATTTTCAAAAAAATTTCAAAACGTCGATTTTTATGACCTTTGACCTTAGATTTTAGTAGTCGCGAAGACCCTACCATATGTAGGTTTCGACATAACTTTCAGAATGTCAAAATACAAGTTAATGACTGTGTACCTCAAATTCCGAGGTGATTTACTAATATAACTGGACTATTAGCGCTAATATATGCGAATAGCATTAGCATACAAAACCTCCATCTTTTCACAATATTTTCGATTTTTCTTCGTAATAAAATAAAATCAATCACTTATGTAAACACACCCTTATAAAATCCAAGTTCATAACCAAAACTTCGTTAAATTTGTAAAATGCGTGTGGAATCTGGAATTAATATGATCATTGGCCGTGTTTAGACTGGGAAATTTGAGTCTGACGTGGTGAGTACTCTCGTCCTTAATTGAGGACTTCCAGCGGGTGGAATTTTTGTGAAGTGAGACGACGCGAATTTTTTGCATTTTATAAAAGAGAATAACATCCATAAATTATTATTAATGCTTCTGTTAGTTTTCTTTTCCAAGAATTCATATTATATCACTCTGCATTTAGCTTAATTATATGAAAACACTGCCATGTTAACACATCGGCAGTCAACCAGATAATGAACAAAATAGAAAAAAACTTGAATATGAAACTGGAACAGTACTCACGCTTCCGATGTTTAAGATTTGAAACTGCCTTACGAGAGTGCTCACCCCTCATCCCTCTCACCTTTGAACTCTCGTCAGTCCGGTCTCAAATTTCCCAGTCTAAACAAGGTCATGGAGTGGTTTCAAACTCACCGAATTAGATGGCTAAATGAGCAAATCGAGTAATATTGTCCTAATTCCCTGTAATGAAAATCACTCAAGCCGAACCGAAAAAAAATCTCCTGCATACATTTGTATTTTTTTTCTTCATTTCTCATGCCATTTAGACCATGAATAATAATTGCTACAAGAGTAAAAAAAAAATAAGTCGATAGTATAACGACATTCTAAGAACAGTATTTGAAACTAACACATGATTTTTCTATGTGTGCTATTACACCATGATCCTGGAGTCATGACTCTTTTGAAATTGCGTAAGTGCGAAAGAGAGCAAAATTTCGAAAAGATGAGATGGCAGATAAATAGCCATGTGCGTCGTGTATGGACCGTGTTTAGGGCCAATCTTTTCAGCTCTGGTTAAATCTCTGGTTTGGTCACCATAGACGTTTCTTAACCAGTTGTTTTGAAACTCGGTTAACCACAGTTCGTCTTTTCACCATTTTATTTACTTTGGTTACCAAACCAAAGATAGTCCCAGTTTTCTAGTGGTCCAGTTGTGAAATGGAATCTCTGGTCAAGTTTGCTTATACTTTTTTGAATGCGAGAGAAAGAGATAGAAGATTTTGTCAGAAATTGATAACAGTCTGTCTCGTTTCGATGCACATGGATAAACTGAATTGATTCATTTACGAACAAAAGGAAAACAAAACAATATACATATAATATAGGGTTTGAATTTACTAAGATGGTAGATCATCATTTTCTTTAAATTTATTCTTTACGACAATTATTATTGACTACATTATTTATCATTTAACACAAATGTGAAAAAAAATAATAGGTAAAAAATAATAGGTAACTCATAGCAAAATTGACTGGTTAACGAAATCTATGTTAACCATAGATTCTCTGGATAAAATTTTGCTGAAAAGACCAAATCTCTGTTAACCGACTGGAATAATGACACTTACGACGGAATATCAGCTGGTTAACGTAATCTATGGTAACCGCATAGATTCTCTGGTTAAGATTTTTTTGAAAAGACAGAATCTATGGTTACCAGCTGAAATAATCAATTATTAAACTCAACCAGAGCTGAAAAGACTGGCACTCATTAAAAAAAGTTTAATTTCAAATAAAAAAATTTATTTTATTGAAAATCATTTTTTTTTCCCATTTTTTCGAGTTTCGGAAGTGCAACTATAATGTTGTTTTTTTAATCAAACTGTGGACATCTGTCCAGAAATATAGTCTCCACGACCTAGCTTGACATTTCTTCTATCCAACAGCATATGAGCCGTGTTATGCCCAGTCTTTTCAACTCTCGTTAAATTCGACAATTTGCTGGTAACCTTAGAAACACATAAAAAACTATGGTTAGCAACTGAAATAAATTACAAATAACCAGAGCTGAAAATATTAGCTTTTAATCGGTTAAGTGATTCCTGAAACAGGGACGGATTAAGATTGGTCGATACAACCATTAAAAAAGGCTTATACTATGTTTCCACCAAGCACTTAATCTTGATATGACCAGATTTATCCATAATTTCCTTTTAAATCACTAGATTAACCATACATATTTAAATCCCAAATCTTCATGATTAAAAATTAATCTTTTATTATCAGAGATTTCTCTGGCAAATACCTTAACATACACCCTATTAGGACTGAACGCTTTCTTGTTTTAAAAGCATGTTATTTATATGCTTCTGAATGTTTATAATTTACAGCTTTTGGGCTCCAGCCAAATGTTTTACCATGCCATTTCGACGTAAAAAATATTCCATTTTAAAAATCGATTCTAGTACAGAGTAAAAAATTACGTTCGTACTATGATCGTATGCCATCATCTCATCTTATATGAACGTGTTACGTATAACGTAATTGTCTAACGTACGATTGCCGTTTCGTGAACGGATTGGCCCCAGATATGTATGTTCGCCATTTTTCTTCCCTTTCGAAAAAAGCGACTTATATGAAATCAATAGGGTAACTCAAATATAAATAAATTAAATTAAATCCATATTTTTTTATACTCCTATTCGCACGAAGTGTCGTCAGTGGAACTGCACTTCAGCGACAGTACGCGCCAAAGTTGGTCAAGTTATTAACTTTGTCGCGTTGCGTTTCTGAAGTGAAGTTCTACTGCCGCTAGGTGCGGTTTACTTCACACTAAAACATACAGAGAATGTATTGCCGTGCTGTGAAGTGTAGTTTCACGTTAAATTTAATCAGAGCATAAAAGACTGGCCATAAGACTTTTATATTCGAAACAAATTGTTTTTAATTCTGCTTTAAGTCAAAGTGATTTTCTCTGATTATACGTTGTTTTTCTATGGGTGTATTATTTAGTACACAAAAGTTCAAAAATCGCATTAAGCGAGTCCAGAGTCTATGAAGTGATAAAATAAAAAGGCTCTATGAAAAGTGAAATGATAAATTTTTTATTACTTCACAGTTTCACAGATCGGGAATCGACCCTCTTTTTAAGCGACCTTTATTAGTATGAGGACGTCAGTGATCTACACATATAATCAGTCATCAGGCAAAATCAAAAGGGTTTTGATTTTTCGTCACACAAATGCACCCATATTTATTTTTACAAATACTATATTACAGATTGATGACAAGAGACTGACCGTGGTTGCCTGATTCTAACTGAATTTTGTTGTCATACAGTGACATCTATATTTAAAGATATCAAGCAAAATAGAAAATGTCAGAACAGTTTCATTTTACCCGGCGAAAACCAATAATGAGTGTGTTCAGCAATTGTTTATTTTTCCTTAAAAAAACACATTTCCAATATTCCAATCAACAAATTTATTTCGCCCCGTTTTTTTTCAACTTTTTGTGTACATCAATCAGCCTGTTATCAGCTTCATCTTCGTAGCTCAGCTGGGCAGTAAGGTAAAGTACTGACCTGTATTTCTAGTTTTACAAAACGTTTCGAATGTATAAAAAAGATTGTTACTTGTGTTGTTTTAGCAAAACACAATTTATTCAAACATTTAAAAACAAAATAATTTGTTTTGTACTGTAATTAAAATAAGATTGTGAAAAAGAGATTGTTTTTTTGTGACCTCGGTAAAAGCGTCGCCGCCGCCGCCACCGCTGGATACAAAATATTGTTTTCTTTTTCCTTTCTGCATGGCGCATACCTTGGACTTACAACCGTCTCTTTCATCTACCTGCTTTTTCGCCGTACAAAACGACAACGTACCAATATAGCAGCCATTTTTGTTTCTCGTTGTCATTGTGGATTTTCCAGTAAAGTGAAATTGGTTAGTGCTGGTTCTGGTGCGTTTAAAAATCATTCTAAAACTTTTATATATATATATTAATTGAAGTCAACAATTTATTATTAAAAATACATTAATAATACAGTTAACAACGATTCAAGTTAAAAAAACAAAGTGTCAGGTAATTTAAAGTTCGTTTTCTATATCTAATTTCAAATTGAAATTTGGCGTCAGTGCTTGAAGTTAAAATTTTGCTCAATTAAATTCCGGTGCCATTTCCCATTATTTGACAATTTTTTTTTTGTTTGACATTACCATTATAAGCATGAATTTTAAAATATTTAGTGGTCTTAAGTAGTAAACAATTTTAAGATTGGTCTGATTTTGGTATGCAACAGTATTTGGTAACTGTGCCACTTGTAGCATTACTTAATATTTTTTGTATATAGCTAACTTGGTTGGCATTTTACTTTCTTTTAAATCTTTGCTGTCTGTCATGGCCACATTGTTGTAGGCAAGGCAAAAAAGAAGAACAATTTTTTTGCGGCCATCTCTGAGTCTATCCAGTTTCAGTGTTCTTTTTGTGATTGATGCTACTCTTGCCAAAAATGTGTATACCCACTAGACTTGCTACGATGATATCAAATTTGAATCAAAACGCACAATATTCGACATAATTTGGGGCACTCGCACCGCACACCGCAATTGCAACGATAAGGAGCGCAAGTGTACACAAACACAAAAGATTCATGACAAAATTGTAATTTTCCTCCTCTAGTAGGTATCCACATCCACATAATGAATGTTAATGTTTTGAATGTTTTGTTAAATATTATTGTTTTCTCTGCGCAAGTACAGTTGTTACATAATCAGATCCGTAGTCAAAAGGGGATTAAGAGGGTGTTTGTGCTTACAGAGAAGAACTTTATTATTCAATAAATTTCGAGGCAATTATTAAACAATAATTAACTATGTATATGATTTTAAATTAGATCATAGGTAAACAATAATTCCAGCTTAATGATTGTAGGTATCGTGATCTTGTTGAATTTAGTTCACTGTAGCTTTTTGTCAAAAAAGTTATGTAAGTTAAACTGAATAAATCGGAAATTTGCGTATTGACAAGGGGCGCACACATCGTCAACTGATGAGTGCAAAGTGAGCATCCGCACGAAACGCCATTTTTTCATAGACTAAAGGCCATAAAAAGCTAATTTGAATGAAAAATTCAATAAGTCTACTAAATTTAATGCTCCGCTCCTCAAAAATTTCAAGCTGCAAAAAAAGATGTTATGATTTTTGTTCTTGTTGAATTTTCATTTCGAAATAATTTTTTTATTATGAGGTATGACGACTTGCTCAAATGTATGTAGTTTTTTTTTCAAGTTTATAAATTTTGTTGTTAATCAATTTTTTTTTTTTCTAAAATGTTGTTTTGCATCCATTGTACTCGACAAGACACGTATGCAATGAGGCTGCGAGTGCAAAAGTGCTGTGTTTTGTTTCTACTTGCAATGCTTCGTCTTTTTCGATACTAAAATTACAAAAGCGATAAAATTGACAAATAAAATAACTTAATGGATTACGGAATCTATTCCGAAATGTTGTGTGTCGGATTAACAACGATTTGTTTCGATCTATTTTTTGTATTTTGTATTCATAATTTTAATTAGCATTAGCTAAATATAAAAATAGTATAATTACATAGGTGGGTTGAACAAAAATGTGATTAATAAAATAAATATGTATTAAAACTTTTGAGCTACCACTATTTTTTCATTGACAATAATTTATGGAGTGATCCACAACAAAGTCTAACAAAATCTAATAATGAAATGTCACCAATTTTTTGAAATAACAATAATTCATTAGGTATTAAATTGTGAATATGCAAATTCATTTCCAAAAAGTGATAGTCACTCAAGTAAATTTTTTTCTCAAGTAAACCTCCTCTCGCTTTCACACATAGTCAGAAGGGTTCTCATTTAAGCATTTCCTCGACCTGACTGAATTCCGCCATAATTAATGTGATCATATTTTCTTATAAGTATGTAGGCATGTTATATATTTTTAACTTTTTAACTTAAAAATTTATTACATATTTCTATCACAATATCTTCTTATGGGAGTTCGATTGGTAAATTCTGTATTTAATAAATAAATATTTAATAAATAAATTGATTTATTTCGTGAAATACGATATATTCTTGTCATTGTGTTGTCATTTGTTTTCTGTCAAATTTCAAGAATTATAAAAATGAATTTGAAAAAATAACCAACCTAAACAAAACCGGTATTGGTTTGGTATGTATGTATGTAAATATGTACATCCATGTTATGTCAGGGATTATTTTTTTTTAAATATTTTGAACGCAATTTTCACACTTAAAATAAATAAAAAATGAGAAAAATCACATTCATGAATGGGTAGCTGATAATTGGATTTGTGGTACCTAGTACATGGTAAATCTGTCGAAAAATTCAGATTTGCAAAAATTGATAGAATATGAAAAAATAAATTTATTTGTGCAATGGATAACTTTCAAAATTGAATCTAACAGATTTCGTTTTAAAATAAATTGATTTATTTTACCAATGGAAAATCCCATTAATAAATATGTACACTCAATAGCATTAGTAAGCCCCCTCTCAAAATACTCTGATCTACGGGTATGGTTCCTGTAAGTACATCTCCTCTTCTTCCTTTAAACCCTTTATTTGCAAAAAGATGAATGCGGATTTATTTTCTTATTTGAACAGAATGCTAACCAAAACGTAAACGAAAAAAATAAATTGACAACAATATTTTGTGACGTCAGATCAATGACCTGTTTACGCTTTACGTTCTATTTAATACTTTTTTCAGTTAATAGATTACCTACTAGGTATGTATATATTAAAGCTTTTCAATCAAATCAAAGGTAGGTCCCAACTTAGAATTTGGTTTGAATGCATTGCATTTAAAAATATTTTAATGGGGTTGACAGAATTTTCAAAAGTAGGGAAAATGCGCCCTTTTCTTGTTTTTCTTCGTTCTCTGAATCACGTAGACAACATGCAGGCGAAGAAAACAACTTTCCAATTCGCCTTAAACGCATACTTCTCAATCCACCCGTATGTATGCGTTTTCTTCGTAAATAAAAAACTCATACTACAATAAAATCGTAAAAATACTTGTTTTGTTGTTAAACAATTTTTTTTTCGTTATTTCTTTTGCGCATGGTATGTACAGCTGCTAATCGCTTCTTCTGCTAGTTCTTTTATTTTCTACCTTGACAGTTTTTCCTCTTTTTAGCTTGAATTTTGTCGGCCTTTGCTTTGGTACTGCCGTTCTCTTTTGTGTGTATGTTTTTTTCTTTTGCTTAATTTCTTAAATGTTGTGTTGTCCGTTTTTGGATTTTGTTTAAAATTCTATTTCGTAGTAATACTACTTTACTTGGTTTGGTTGTTGTTGACTCCACACTACACCGATCCGATATTCGTATTTGGTTTTGGTGTTTGGTGGTTCGTTGTTGCCTTGCCGTTCTCATTTATAGAGAACGTAGTTATTTTTTATTTCGAAATAAAACATTTATAATAAAAGTTAAAGGAGTCTCTCCTTGGATTTTAGCAGACCAATTGAGAACAGATTAAAGTGTTTATGATATTTTTTTTTCATGGTGTATTGTTTTAAAGAAAGAATCAAGTTTTAATTCGTATATGTACCGTAATAATTTTCTCGGCGTGGTTGATGCCCTTTTTAAAAGAAATTATCAAATTTTAAGGTAATGGCGGGGTCTTACATTTCTTGGTTTTGTGTTAAGTGTCTGTGGAAACAAAAAAAGATATTTTATAATGTTTTATTGTTAAATGAAAGCAGAATCAAAAAAATAGCTGTGTACCATAATAATACCTACATTAATTGGTTGGAGTTGGAAATGCTATCACAAGAAAAAAAAATATTGTATACTCACTGATTTTTAACCTACCTATTCGTACACTGTAGGTACATAGGTGCAATTTTTTTTTTGTTTACTTATCTTCTAAATCGTGACAAAATGGCAGATTCTAAAATGTCGCGTATCGAGTATGATTATTATGACTAGATGCTTTCATATTGAATATAGAATAGCTAGATATTTAAAAATAAACCATTGAGAAAATAGAGTTGACGTTGGTTTGGAAATGTCTTCATTGAAAGAAACACCAACAATAAAACTTAATATTTTTCCTACTACCTACATATTAATTTTCTGAATAGGTACTAAGAGTCTACAATAATAAATTGTTGTTTGAACAATTGGAAGAAATGTACTCCGATTAATTAATTAATAAAATCATTAATGTCTTTTTATAAAAGTATTTAGGTACCTAACTACGAAGCTAATTGTCGAAAAACATCAAAGATCTATTAGGTATCAGAAAAAAAAATAATTTAAAACTGAGCGAATGTCGGTTTTTGTTCAGCTATTTAAACTTCACTACAGATTACAGATCTGTTTGTAGGGTTCGTCGGTTTGAGTTCAAAAACCGTCTCTTTTTAAGGAAGACGGTTTTACTGGCAATTATAGAGATTGGCTCTCTAGGTACATGTAAGATATAAACCACCAGGAGTGGATTTCATATTTTATCAAGCCCCGCAAACATCTTGTGATGGATGTACACGATAATAGTGAGACCAATCATCAGGTTGTTGCTTTAACCTAGTCACAAAAAAAAAATTCCTTGAAATAGAATTTAAGGTGAAATCCATAGTATAAAAAATAAAAGAATATATTCGTGTCCAACCCTGTTAAATCATTATAAGGGCATTTATAACAATTTAAATGCTGCAGACAATAACAATGCAAATACCAAAAAACGCATAATACAAAACAAAACTATTTTCGTTAGCCCTATGCACATGTAAAATTCTTCATATAAAAGTTAACGCTATAAAATATACGCTATCAAATTTTAATTAGATTACATAAAATTTGATTGAAATTTTGTTAATATATTTATTATTCCTTTATTTCAGACAAACCATTTGTGGAAATGTTGCAAAATAGATAATAATACCTATCTATGTGGTAAATTTCAAATAAAATACAAAAAGCACAAATATAATAAAAGCAATAAGTAATAAGCTTAGAAGTAATAAAATAAAATCAGCAACTACGAAATGTTTTCATTTCATAAGCCGCGAGTTTATCGCTCAGCCGAAGGGTGTTGCATTTGTAGGGCAAAATCTAGCAGGTAATTTATAAAATAATAAATAAAATACCCTTCCTTCAATTAAAATTATTTCTTTTGTATGCAATAGTTCCAGATTTACAGACTCTAAAAAATATGAAGAAGACTCAGTGAAATGCTTTGACTTGAGCGAAGCACGCCATGGGGAAATTTGCAATGCTTGTGTTCTTCTGGTAAAGAGGTTCAAACGTCTACCGCCAGGTAGCAATCGGCATTGGGGACATGTAAGAACACTATTCGCTTATCAAATAAAATGTTTTTTTTTATTAAAATCTTGTTGTGCAGGTTGTTGATGCTAGAGCTGGGCCTGGAATGAAATCCATGACGAAATTTAAGAAACTCAAGGATGATTGTACACAATCATCAAACAACGGATCAGGTGATCGCGCTGCAAACAATCAGAGATCTCTTATACCCGAAAAATTCTCAAAAATTTTCAAAAAGAACAAAAAGAAGGTTGTTAAGGATAAAAATAAATTACAACATACAGCTGTAGGAAGCAAATCGTGGGAAAGCCAAACTCTGCCTCTGACACCAGAATCTCTTGACAGCGATTGCGAAGATGTGCAATACTCACCAACGAGAGCAATCGAATCTGCGACACTTAAAATTCGACAAGCAATTAACCGTCGTGGTAGTAGTAAAAGAAAATGTTTGCCACCTAAGAAGTTCCGCAATAGCAGAACAGACCAAGTGCAATTCTTTGATGAAAACTTATGGGTCAAACGAAAATCTTGCTGTGGCATTATTTTTGAAAACAAACAACTTGGTGCTATTATTTTAGACATCCAAAACTACGTCCCATGTGTTGAACACCGGAGGAAGATAGCAGAAACTCCTTCAAAACCAATAACAGTAACTCCACAATTCGGCGTCCCACAACAATTCAACATCAAAGCAACGCCTTATCAGTTGCCATTTAATCCGCCAGCCAATCGTAATCCTACACCGGTACTGAAGAAACATCATTTGTTTTACAAGCGCCAATCGGAAAGTTTCCCCCTTGGCGACATGAAGCAATTAAACAACAACACAAACAACCCTCCCAAGACTGATTTTGTACTAGATTTCAAGGTTCTTCCCAACTCACTTCCTACCTCGTCAGCAGTTAAAATCGCCAAACTGAATCCAATCGACCTTGGTCTTCAAACAAGTCATCTTCAGATGGCACAGGGCAAGATGGCTGCTCCCTTTGATCAACAACAAGCTATTCACAAAACAAGCAGTAAATCGAGTTCATTCATTCACAAAGTAAAATCGGACACTGGCAAAATTGTCAAACATTCCTTAGATAAGTTCAACACTCTGCGTCTTAAACCATCTGATCTGACCGATATAAAACACATGGTCAAGTCTGTGGACAAACCGTTCCTGATAAAGCCCGTATCTACAGTTTCTCAAGAGAAATTTAAAAAAATTGGTTTGGACAATGTGCCATGTTCGTCGGTGCAGTCTGTTGCAACCAAGTTTAATGATAATTCTTCCGACTCTGGATTTGATGAAAATTTACAAGATCGTAAATCTGTGAGTCCTTTGGTGAGTTTTTAAATCCACCATACTGAAATTAGTGTTATTTTACTTATATTTCTATTTACTGTACAGCAGGATGATGGTGAGAAAAAGATCATGACAATCCCAGTGCAGACTATGTATTTAGCCAGTGGCGTTCAGATACACGGCCAGCATCAAAATCTCTTGCTGACGGGAAACGATGTAGCATCAAAAATACTACAGAACCGAAAACAAATTCAAAATGTAAGTAAATTTGGTATATTTTAATGTACTTGGGTAGAACAAGAAGTGTATGGATAAAGATAAAGAAGATTTTAAGAATATTTGAGCTATTGTTATTGAAACTATGATCAATTTGAATTGAGAAGTGTAAATTAACCAACAACAATTTTTACGCACAAACTCTGTTTGACAAGAATAATATGTATTTTGGGGCTGCCAAGCCAATCATTAGATTTGAGATTGCTTGTTTATTTATAATCTCACAAGCAGGTGCCTAGCCCATGCGTTGCTATCGCAGAACAAACAATGAACAGTAGTCGCTCACTCTACACTCACTCACAACCGCATATTGTTGAAATAAAGTGCGACACTTCAAAATAATATTCTCATCATTGAGATGATTCATTATCCGTGTTTTTTTTTTTCGGAAAAGCTATCCGTAGTGAAGTTGGATTTTCCTTACAAAAATCTCACATGCAGATAGATTTTCGACTTTCATTCGGATATCGGTCAAAATTTTTATTATTGTTGGTACGAATAATATGGTATGTTCGTAAAGCTGTAGTGGCTTTTAAAGTGTGATCTTGTTTTATGTTCGATTGCCCACAAACATATTTTTGGAAAATGTGTACATCTGCCATTTCCAACCAAAAATGTGCTCTTGTTGCATTTTTTATATTTCCTCGACTAAAAAAGTAAACAGTCAAACCTGAAATTTAAGTCCTTTTTTGTTTTAAGGTTTTGCTTAGTGTGAACTGTCATCAGCAAATTATAGATTTGACACTAACTATTTTCACAGTTTCTTACAAATCCAATTCTGACATTTGCACAATATTCAGTACTGCTGTCATCAGTAAGCAATAGAACAAAATTTCGGCTCTGTGCTTGATCGCCAACAAACAAATGCACAAATCTTGGATTCGTGCAAAAAAAGTTATGGAATAACAATTAAACATGAAATTACGCTGATAGAGAAGACGAAAAAAGTGGGTCTGGCAATTCTGTCTCTCTCGGCACTTACAACCTAAACGGCTTTGCCGATTTACTTCAAATTTGGTAGGCAATGATTTTTTTAAGTCAATGTAAGTCCGAAAATAATAGTAATGTCTAACGATTACAAAAAACCTTATTTGTCTCCAAAATGGCTCTAACGACTTCAACCAAATTTCACATTTGTAATAAGGTGTAGAAAGTCTGTCAGATAGTGGAAACCAAACTTTCAAGAGAACACGTTTAACGGTACCTCCAATGTAACGGTGTTTTTAAATTTCGGTTATCTCGATAACGGCTAAGGCGATTTGAACGAAATTCAATGCTGAAATTGTCGTAGCTATTTAAACATGACATACAAATTTCGTTCAACAGTTTTGTAATTTTTATTCTGTGAGTTGTTGTTCTGTTTGTGTATTTATTTTGTTAACAAACAAATGTTAACAATTTATTTAGAAAATGGATTCATTTGCTTTTGCAATTTTTGCTGCGGCTGAGAGGCTACCAATCCATTTGAACTCAAAGCAAAAGTGAACCGTGATAAAGAATTGTAATGATACTGTGCTTTACTTGTTGTTGTTTTTGACCCATAAAAAAAGGGATTAATTAATAATTTCAACTACACAAATTTAAAAATACTAACATTTTCACTAAAATACAACTGTTTTTTTTTTTTTTTAGCTACGACACAAATGACTTGTCGTAGAAAGAGAGCACAACTTTCCACTTACTATTTTTTCAACTTTTCCTTTTGGTTCTATTGGCTGTAAGATTATATCTCTGGCAATCAAAAATACAACTAGAAAGGCTTATTTCAAAAAAAAACTAATGTTTAATTCTTTTCTACCCATGTTGCAATTTTTGTTGGCTATCATATATCAAAAATTGACTGAAAGAATGCAAATTAGTTATTAAAACGTATTAACCTTGTACTGCAGTGGGATTCTCTAACGATTTAGAGTTTAGAGTTAGACACTAAATGTCTTTCTGTTCTCTAACTTAGAGAAAATCGGTATTCTGTAATTTAAAGTAATAAACTTAGAGGGGTACTAGATTTTTTTTGAAATTTTACGAATTGACAGTTGCCAATTATAAATTTATTTATAACAAGCGTTGAGAGAATAAAAACACATCAATATTAAAATAATTTAAAAATGGCTTTATATGTATACGCGTTTTAGGCGGAAGATGAAAAAAATATTATTTGTAATAAACTCGCTCCTTAAAGATTTGGCTGTTTTATCGGTTTGCATTTTGTTTTTTGCCAAATCGGAAAACTATTCCATAAATTCTGTGGCCACATAGCAATATGTTATGGGTGATGTTTAACGTGTACAAAGCTTCCTTATAATCCAACAGATGGCGGTTTCAATAAAATTTACTCTAACTTAGAGCTGTCAGATTGGCTTTAACTTAGAGAATTCGGAAGAGCTCTAAATTTATAAATTATACTCCAAACTCTAACTTTAAATCGTTAGAGAATCCCACTGCTGATATTTTGAGAGAAGCAAACTTACTTTGTGGAGTATGTTGTCCAATTCATTCATCTCTATTACATAACATAAGTTATCATAAATTTGATAATGATAATGCGTGGGTTCGAATATCTGTTTTTATGTATGTAGAAAGTTTTTCATATTAAAATTGGATTAAAGCTCAGCACCATTAATAAGGAGACTCATGATATGAATTGGCACTCCTTGAAATAGATATATCTCCAGCCAAAAATAATAAAAAAAAACGAATAATAAAATTCGTAAAAAAATATATATATAAAATAATAAAATTCGCAAAAAAATAAATAAAATTCGTTTAAAATTGGTTTTAGCACTTTTAAGATGTTGTTGTTGTTGTTGTTGTTGTTGTTGTTGTTGTTGTTGTTGTTGTTGTTGTTGTTGTTGTTGTTGTTGTTGTTGTTGTTGTTGTTGTTGTTGTTGTTGTTGTTGTTGTTGTTGTTGTTGTTGTTGTTGTTGTTGTTGTTGTTGTTGTTGTTGTTGTTGTTCAGAAATTCAATAAAAATTGACGGCATAAAGAATGGTCAAATAATAAAACTGACATTCTATTACGAATAGTACAGTATAAAAACAATCATTAATTTCGTTTCATCATTTTTATGTAGGTGTGAAACAACTTAAAATAAAATAAAATTTCTTCATTAAGACACCTTCCAATTTTTCTTAGGTGCTTGATTTGTTTTGGTCGATTTAATTAAGCTTAAGAATATATGGTTGGGAACCTTGTTTAAGTTTAGACACCAACGAAAAATAAATTTGTTCCGTGACCATTTGATATAATAAGTAGAAGAAGATTAAATATATTGATTAATAATTTTTGTATGCATTGCATCTGCTTTATTATTATTTTAATTTTTTATTACAGAATCGTAATGCAGTTAAAATTGCACAAATTGTTGCCGGTGGAGGAGGAAGCGTTCAGAAAATGCGTGCAATATATAGTCAACCCTCAGTCTCAGAGGGAGCCATCATGACAACATCATCATCAACATCATCGAGCATCATTGCTATTCCATCAAAACCGGGTACAACATCGTCGTCCAGCCACCTTACAAAAACACCAACGAATATCATTTTAAATGGCACAGGCGACAGCGGCAATGTAATCTCTACCTCTGTACCAAGTCTGAATCAGAAAATTATCCTAGTTAAGACTAAATACAATAGCAATAATAACAATCAATCGGTGTGTAAGAATTAACCCAAAGTTATTTTTTCGCCCAAGTAGATACTCCTAATTTTATGGTTACACTTTATGTATTTCTCGTCAAAATTTTTCGAATACTTTTGAGCCGGTCTAAAAGTAAAGCGCGCGCGTAACACCAATAATAATTACAAATGTATAAAGTGAAACCCATTGCAGTATTTATAAAAAAAAAATCTAAATCATAAAGGAAGTCTCCTATTAATATTCGTTGGTAAATACAATTTTACAACACTGTTTATGTATAGTTTTTGCATTTATCTTTTTTACAAAACGTCTTATTATAAAGATATATTTTAATATTTATTTAGATTAAAATAAAAACAAATAATTTGAATCTACTCTTAACATTGTTTAACAAAAATAAATTTCATACAAAATTAAACACTTGTGCATTCGGTTTGTCAGACAAAAGTTCCAAGTGTGCATTATAGAATGAAAATCTAAAGAACCAAATTTATCGTTTTATGCATTGTTTTGGATTTTTAATTTCTGTTATTTACTATTTGAGGCAAACATTAGAGATTTAGGAAAATTCATGTTATAACATAGACATTGTATGTCTATGTCAAAGAAAAAATTCCAAAACATTTTATGTGATTTAAATTAATTATTTTAGATAAAAGATAAACCCAAAACGAAATTAGACAAATGTTTGTATTTATTTAAATTTATCTCATTTAAATACTATTATGTGCATTATTTTCGTAAGATAATTATAAATAAAACAAAAATTATTGTCTATAACGGTTCTCCTGGTCGAGATTTTAAGTTTTCCTCTTTGTAGTAAAGTAAATTATTTGGTAACTTTAGCATAATAAAATAGTTATGTATAATCGCCAATATTCAAAATATTCGTACTCAGTAGATTCAAGTTTAAAATCTTAGACAAAATAATTAAATGTAAGAAATACTTATTTAAAAAAAAAATCTCAATCAATCAAAGTATTTACTGTTGCGAAATTAAATACTATTTTACATTTTTTTAACAATGACTAGTTGTTAGATTACTTACTCTTAGATTTATGCTATAATATTAGATTGTATCATTGTAATAATTTTTAATTGAGATTAAAAGTAAGAATTTTTATCACAAAGAAATTGTTTACATATATACACAAAAAATATTTTAAAATAGTTTTCCTTTTTTACATAAAACAAATATATACATATATGTATAATATATGTAGTGTAAGTGAACAATAGAAAACAAATAAATAATATTGTAATTAAATTGTTGTAAGTTAAATCATGTCAAATATTAATAATTTCATATACATATACACAATTATGAATAAATTAGTAAATAATGTATTTACTGCCATGAACAAAATGTTAATCTTAGGGAAATTCATTATGGTGTAGAAATATAAAACAATTTATTCAAGCATAAGCAATAATTTGTTTCTTTGTTGTTGTTCTAGTATACAGACTTATATATATGACGATGCGGTGTGGTGGCAGATCGTGGGTAGCTAATTCTGATTGATTTAGTTGTGCACGTTTATAGTTGTAAAAACAAGGAATTGTAGATGATGACTGCACACAATTGAAGCTTTGTAGTGGATTAAAATATACCCATGTCTGTTTTTTTCGTTAAGCATTTTTATATACAGTGCTCGAAATAAGTATAAAGACATATTATACATATGTTTCAATGTTTTATTAAATTCAACAACGAAACGATGCAAATTAAAAGAATATTTTGAAGGGAAACTAGAGTTTACTTAATTCAGTAAATAAGAAAAAAATAAGACCAATTCATCATCACCGTAGCTCGATTCTTAGGTTTATCGTGTCTTAAAACAGTGTCTTTCGCACGTTTTCAGTACAAAATCAATTTCAAATGGCAAACCACTTTTGTTTCTAAGCTGCTTTTCGGGTGTAACTGTATATTTTTTTTTACTTGCTATTATTTTTATTTTACGGAGAAAATATATAACTTCGTTCTTCGTGAACATCATGATAACATAATTTTAGGCAATCTGCTAGGTTTCACATTTCACTTTCACTCGAAATGAAATCGAAACAGACCGAAAATAAAATTGGGTGTTCTAGAATTCACCGCTATCGATTTCGATTTCATATGTTTTCCGAAATCGATACAAAGTGAAATTTGTGTGTTCCACAAATCGATATAGTGGATTTTTGGTTGATTTTAAATCGATCGTGCATATTTAATGTGAAATAGTGGTCATCAGCATTTTTTTGAAACGATCCTTCGCCAAGAAAACGCAAAACTGCGTGTAGTAGCTGATGCGTGTGAATCGAAAATCTTGTGAATAGGGTACTTGCTTGACAATTTGCAGTACCGCTGAAAAGGTAAAAAAAGGACAGTAATATATGATATGCACCTACATACATATATTTAAAAGCATATAATAACTAACAAGAAACTGTAACTTCCTTTCTGGGCAATCAAATTTCTAATGGGTTTGATTTTTGTGTAGGTACATATGTAGATATATATGTATTTCTCAGCCTTTTGTTGTTTTATTATTTCTTATGCATTATATATATATTTCTCAGTCTGCATTACGGCAGCAATTACAGCACTTATTATAAATGATAATGATATTTAAAAATTAGTTAGAAACAGTGTAGGTATTGTTGCAAACAATTGGTCAAAGCAAAAAACTTTTATGATATATATCAGCTGTTTTCAATTTCACGAAAAGTGATTTCGGAAATCCAAAACGGTCGAAATTTGGAACACTGAAATTAAATTCACTCGTTTTGCAATTTCGATTTCGGTTTAATTTCCCTCGATTTCTGGAACCTAGCTGAATAAGTCCACATCAAATTGAAAAGTGTGAGAATGGCATTGGATTCAATGGCTGAGGTAAGCTCGCCAGAATGCCAGGTTCGTATTTAAGAAGGTAGGTACTAGAAAACTTAAAAGGATTTCTTTATTTCACAAATCTCCCTAAAAAAAAATTATTAAATTTATATACATAAACTAGCTGACCCGGTGAACTTCGTATCACCTAGTTCGTTACTTACAACTTTTAATTTGTGATTACTGGTTGCACTATGTACGTTTAAGATGTTTCGTTATTTACTCAAATTTATTCATAACTAAAAAAAAAATTGGAAAACAGTCGACTTGACGGGCGATCCCTGCAACTTTCCACTATTTTTGGACATTAAGTGCATACAATTTTGTGAATTTTAGTGCTTCTGACTTCGCAAAGCTTTTAATTAAAAAAAACATTATTTTTTGAAATTTTAAATTAAAATAAGCTGACTCGGCAAACATTGTTTCGTCATTTATATTATTCCTAGGAAACATTTTTTTAGTTCAATATAAATAACTATCGTCTATAAGTGTGTGAGGATGTACTATCTAAACATCAAAAATAATTATTTACATTGTTACTATCAATTATGACAGTTGAAAAAAAAAATTAATCTCAGTGCAATAGAGTGTACAATGTTCTTGGTTAGTCCGTCTTTAGCCAACACAAACAAACTGGATGGTTTCCCCACGCGAGAACATGCCACATATAGTTGTCCGTGGGAAAAGCATGGTGTTCCCAAATCTAAGCCACATACAGAGGACAAACTTTTTTCATAAACGCACAAAAAATTAAGAGCGAATACCTAATTTTAATTAAAACACTTGTAGTTCTTTTTACATTATTTTCATAGTAAGCTAACATAGTACCTACTGATTTAAGGCAAAATAAGGAGTCACCCTGGAAACTCGTATACAGCTTCATATTGGCGTATTAAAAGTTGTGTGCAAAATATAATGGCACTGACGGCTCCGAAGAACCACGGCCTAGTGACATACACCCAATCCTTTTGTGTGCGTTGTTAGTTCTACAAAGATTGAAGGGGAAGTACAATATTTCGTCGAAACGAACGACTAAGATGAGATGCACTTTTCATGACAATTATAGTTTTGGAAAATTTGTCATTTCCTCGCAAGAGGCCGGAGCAGGACCCCTGAAAAAACATTAGATGTACTCAGGGATCGGACCCAGAAAAATTAAAATAATACGTACAACAGTCACTGCTACGATAGGTACACAAATAAAACCAAAAGTAATGGCTGAAAAATGTGTAGTGAGTGAGAGAGTAGACCGACTTCGTCCTCATCCCTACTCCTGTATGTATTTTTGTATGCTGTATCATAAAAAAATTAAAAAAAAAATTTGTCCAAAAAAATAAAAAAAAAATTTAGGGGTGGACCACCCTTAACATTTAGGGGGATGAAAATAGATGTTGTCCGATTCTCCACCCTGGCCGATATGCATGCTTCGGATGACGAAAATCGGTCGAGCCGTTTCGGAGGAGATAGATTACAAACACCGTGACAGGAGAATTTTATATATAAGATAACAAAATGAGTAATTCGCTACTATCGCTATCTAGTAAAAAATAGAAGTTTGATGTGATTTTTTTTAAATTTTTGTGTGTACTGACTAATAAAATATACTTTTTCTGTCTCTTTGAACATAGCAAATACCCTCTTGTATTTTCTTACTTGGGTATTGTCTTCTTAGTTAGTCTGTTCCTTGAGACGTAACATCGGTTCCTTGTACTGGGCGATAGTAACGACATCCTACGATTGTTTTTGCTTTCGTCTCTTTTGTTTTATATTTTCGATAGCTTTTTTTTGGCGGATTAGTGCATTGACGGCAATTGTTTTGTTGTATTAAAATAAATAAAAATGTGGGTTTGATTAGTTAAATATAATTTTTGGATCTAAAACTGAAGATGTAAGCAATAAATAGTTCCGTAAAGAATGTGTAGACCACGAAAACAGCAACACGACAGCAGTAACAATTGGAACACGAACGCACCGCGAAAGAGATAATAAAACTACTGAAGCTACTTTTCTTATAAAGTAAAGAAAATTAAACAATATGTTTTCAACAAACAACACAATATACATTTCTTTTATGTAATATTTTGATTTTATTTCAAAGTAAGCGAAAAAAAATTCTTCTACTTACGGCCATGATGATTTCAACTAAAAAATATATTCCGTAGTTGTCAATTTAGTGGAACGATTCGCTTCGTATTCGATAATTAAAAAAGTGTGGCGGGACGGAAAAGAGATATCGAATTGAAAACGACTCGCTTCCTACTTACTAATCAGGCCACTAGCTTTTACTCGGAGTATCACCGGCTTTAACTTAATAACGTATTATTGGCTGGTACTCAGTGACGTGTAACTCGCTTTGTCATTTTATTTGATTTATTGGCAAAAGACCCCTTACCACTGGTGGGTGTTAAGTATAATGTTTTAGTGTTTCCTAAAATATAACAACTGGTCCATTTTTCATGGACAGACCTAAAATAGAATATATAAACAAACAACAGTTGAGTTATCTTATCAAATTTATTTTGAAATTTAAGGAGTGTTCATATGAAAACGACCAATGACTTACGAATGGCCAAATATTCGCTAATTTTTACGTTTCATTCACATGGCAATTTTCTGTTTGCTGCAAACAAGCACCGTCAACCGCAAATCAAAGCAAACAAAATAAAAATGAAGTATTGTCGCACGCGAACGGTTTATTTGTTCGGATGTGGATGGTATGTGGGAGCGAATAGCTTGATAGTTTGTTGAAATCACCTTGTAGTTTGCGACGAAAAAATTGTTTTACCAAAATTTACTTTTTTAAGGATATTTTGAAATTCATTATCTTTCAATTGATGTTGTTTTAGTCAAGAAATTAATTGTAAAAATGTATAAAATCTCATTTCATCGTCTATTGTTCATTCGTTGGTCGCGCTCATATAAACACTCCATTATTTAAAAGATTATCATTTTATTCCTACAAACTAAATGAAAATTAAATGCAAAATTAAAGAAATGAAAGAACATACAAATCGATTGGGTGATAGAAAAATTATTTAAACAATTTTTACTCTTAACAGAAATCTTAATTTAACAAATAAATGCAATAAAGTATTGATGTTACGTTTAGTAACAATATCAATCTCTATTACTTAAGGTACCGGTTCATCCTTAATTTCTTTTTCATCTTTTGGACTTTCTATTTTCTTCAACTTGGCTATGCTCTCAGCTTCCAAATTTTGACTGGATTTTCTCTTTTTATTGAACTCTTTCACTTTATGGTTGTAAATTATCTCTGTTTTCTTAGTAATTTCTAAAGGCAGAGTCCATTCGGAACCAAAATCCACTTTGGTTGGATCTATTTTCTTAGTGTATTCTGGTATTTCAACGCCAAGACGTTTACAAAGTTTTTCGATAATATCATCAACATAGGTAGATATTAAAAAATCCGCTTTTTTATCCTGGAATTAATATGTAAACGCTATGTTGTTACTAAGAATTTTATAGGTACTTACATGTTTTGTAGGCTGTAAGTTGCAGATGACTAGTTTTCCATTGTATTTTCTGTTTTTTAATGGAAGATTTCCACTTGGCACAATTTGCAAGGTAGTTCCTAAGGTGATGTTTAAATCAGCTAACCTAGAAAAATAAGCTTATATTTGTGTGAACACAAAACCATAAAAATTTTGCTCATACGTGGAGTGCATCAGAGACATATCCAAATCTTTTTCTGGTAAATCATGCTCCCAATCAAGAACATTATCCAACAACGTACCACCTCTGCATGGACGTGAACGAGCTCCTCCTTTACACACTCCACCACAGGGTTTTTGGCCAACAGTTTCGGCAGCTGTTTTTCGAATGTATTGCCTTAGATTTAATTGCAATTAGGTAATTGGTATTGATTGAATTGTAATATGATTTCACCTGTGGCATTTGCTACATTGCTCGACAAACATATTCCCATGAAGTTCTGAAATGTATTTTCTCGACAGTCCAGATTTCATATGTAGTCCGTCGATGTTTTGGCTAATTATATAGTGGACGTATCCTTTCTCTATTAGTGCTTTAAGAGCCATATGTGTTTTTGTGGGAATTGCTTCGTTAAAAGATATATTGATAGTGGGCTTTTCACCTCGTTTTTCTAGCGTCCAAACTCCGTTCGGCCCCCTAAATAAGTTAAAGCCAATATATTTTTGTTTAGCGCTGTTTTATCCCGTTTATTTACCTGAAATCGGGAATACCTGCTGAAGTGCTAATGCCAGCTCCAGTATGAACAACCACGTGCTTGGAACCCTCGATTAACTTAGCTAATGTTTCGCATTTTTCATTCACATCGTCTTCTTCATCAAATTTCTGTTAAAATATACATAAATGTAAATATTTAATTTTTTTAATAAATTATATAAAACATTTTTTTAAAAACCTCTGCTACACCAAGAATTCCTTTGTCTTCATACGGGGATAAGCCATCAGCGTAGGTACAAGACATTTTATTATCAAATCAAATAAATAAATAAAACAAATAATTACAAAATCTCGTGTAAAAAATTATATTTATAATAAATTATAAACAATTGTTTGTCCTCGTTTGTTGTTTATTTGGCCGAGGAGGGCGATCAAAAAGAAATGTCAAGCAAACAGACAAATTAGATATGTTCGTTTGTATTTTTGCGGAGCATACTGCGCCCTTGATACTATGTTGATTGAAATTTTCATACAAACGTTTTTCAGGGTTAGCGGTTAGCGTATGGGTTAGCGGCACAACCATAATATGTAGGTTGTGAAATAATTAACGAAATTCTACTAGCTGCTCATTGTGAAAAAACGTTCATCGGCCGAATTATTGACAATTCTATGCAGTGAACCAGATTTTGTTTTAAAATAAGTTTCTTAAATCAGTGTTTTTCGATTCGTTAAATCGAGATGTAAAATTAAATCCAAAAATTAATTATTCAATCTACTCATTTCTTAGCCAAGTTTAATATCGTTTGTTCAAAAAAATAACACATATATAAGAAACAAAGATATTTAAAGGAAGAAACAATCACAAAACACGGTTTCGTATGAAAATAAACGAAAAAAAGAATAATTTAAAATTGGATTTAAGTCAGTGTTCCAACATAACTAGGGGTGCCATCAACTACTAGCGGTTGATCTGCGTAGCAGTGCTATGTTTGTTTTAATTAATTATTTAATTATGATACATTTTGGTGGAAATTGTTATCAAACTACTTTTATTTAACAAACCAAATCCACTCCACATGTTATTGATTTACTAACAAATGAATATATCATCGTTTTCATTTAAATGTAATGTGGAAATTTGTACACGTATCTAATACTACTAGATAATGGCGGTTTTAGTCGGCTTTTAGCTGGAACATCTTTTTTTCTCCGTTTGTATGAAAATTTCCACCGAATGGTGTCCATACCAAGTACGTCAAAGAGGATTGGAGGCTATACGTGTGGCGTTGCAGTCTATTAGTTATTACTAAAGAGCAAAGATAACTTAGTGCTAATTTTCACAACCCGTAGCGTATTCAAACTTTTCCATATACATGCGGCAAATAGCGCATTTCAACTTTACCAATCCTCAATATGGGATTCAAGCACTGATCTCAATATATAAGGTATATATAAAGAATAAAAATGAGTGGATTGGAGGCTATACGTGTGGCGCTCTCTCAATAGAGATCGAAGCAGTACGTTCGACAGCCAAGGTAATTTAATTATTGTATATGGATCTGAACTTCAATTGGTTACTTGAATCGAACAGAACTTTTACGGCGGCCTACAACGTCTGACAGTTAAAATACCGTTGAATGTTTTATTTCTGGACTGTGAGTCTGTGATTGCGACTGCTGCTCTAAAAACTCTTTAAATACTAGTACAAGTCCTCAATAATAAGCTTTTCTGTAACCTAAATCGTACAAAATATCTTAAGTTCTTTTTATATTAATAAACAAAATGAACGACGAAACTCAGCACTTAGTCGAAAGTATCCAAAACTATTTCCTGCCATCTGCAACTGAGCGAAATGCAACAAGCCTAATAAAAATCCACAATTCCAAACTTAAGCAAGCCGGCGATATAAGCTTCCCTTTGAATCCAGAGATATGGGAAAATTATTTCAAAACACCCATAATTGACAGAGAAGGTACAATTTTCGATTTGCAAAATTGCACTGAAAACGAAGCGCTTCAGAAATTTAAAGAGCATTCCCAGAATTGGAGATTCCCATTAGTTGAAGTCAAGCTAATAAAAGACCGCTGTGCAGTTTACCTAGACCGACAAATGTTAACTAAAATTCTTATGAATCAAGTTTTAAATACACCTAACTATGGTATATCAGAGAAAGATCCAACTAAGCATTTTAGGCTTACAGAGTTTCAGTGCAATGAACCTGAAAGTTTATCGGATCATAGAGCAAGATTGGTTCATAGAACTCTGAAAAATCTATTGATGTCGTCAAAATGGTCCGAAATTAATGATGATGATGGTCAAAAAGCTGTCAGCGTAGTAAGTGTTCTAACTAAAGTCCCAAAAACTGTAACGCAAGAGCAGTTTATTTCGATAAGATGTGGGATTGTGTTGGACCCAAAAGATGGCAAACTGGCAAAGACGTCCCCTGCTGATTATATAAGGTAATATTGTAAATAATTCTAATTCTTTTCTACAGTACGAGTACATATATCATCCCAGTTTGTTTTACCGTCTGATAATTTAAGGCTTTCTCTCAAATGTCACTAAATATAATTTTAATACGACTTCTAGTTATAACGTTTTAGATAATTCCATCAACAGGCCTTTTCTGTCCTGAGGCCTTTTCCATGTCTGAGGTCAATGCTTTTGTGGATATCATTATTTATTTTAAATATGTTAATAGGAGCACTTGAGCATTTCTTTGAACTGTTTTTTTTTTTATTTTTAGGAGACAGTGCTGCAATTCCACGTATTCGTTTATCTCTTTTCTCTTTAAGGCCAGGGCCTACTGTCACAACTTTCTGTGACCAATTAAATGTACCCCCTGCTAGTATTCTCAAAAAATGATTGGGAGTCAGGGCTTCGGATTGCTCACTGTCGAGTGGTAGATATGTTAAAGGTCTTGAGTTGATAATATCTTCAACCTAAATCAGATAGCTTCTAAATAGTTCGTCATTTGGCTTATGAATATTGATGTCACTTACAGCATACAAAGCAGTTTTTATCGATTTAATTAACCGTTAAACGATGCACCCGTTCATATGGGGTGATTCAGGTGGATGAAGTAGTAATTCTGCCATTTCTGGATTTTCTGGCTTAGCTCTTAATATTTTACATCGGTTACAATCCCTGCGAATACGCTTCAACAGTTGTCTCAGTCTGGGAATATAAAAATTTTTCCTCACTTTCTTGATCGCCGTTTTGTGATTTATATGGCGAAACCTTACATGATAGTAGATTATAGGTTGTCTTGTTTCCAAACTTACACAATCCGTCTTGTCAATTCTGCTTTTCGATCTCAGCACGCCATTCTCATCTAGGTATGGTTTTAATGAATGTATATCGTTTCCATGATGCCCTGAATTTTTGCATAGAGATAAATTGCCAATTAGAGATAAACACTTAATTTCATTCTCGTAGGTTTGAAACTGAATTAATTTAAAAATCGAAATCTCAGCACGTTTAAATTCATGTGACTTAACATAATTAGCTTGAACTCTTTTAAATGTCAAAAATCTATGTACGAACGCTGTCACTCGAATCAATTTGAACCAACTGGAAAAAATTTCAAATGGAATAGCTGATTCATAAATTTGATGAACTGCTTCAGTAACTTCAGGATCCTGCTCTTGTCGCAATGAGATATCTTCTGGCCAATCAAGTTCTGTTCTGTGAAGCTTCCTCTACTGGTAGTTTGTTTAGTGAATCGCCGTCCGGATGCATAAGTGGGTGATGCTTACGACTACAACCGCTTACATTACATTTAACTGCCTTCTTACAATTAAACGGGTATTTCATCCGATGGGCAGTTAAACACTGACGGCATAGTTTTAGCTCCTTCAATTTTCCCACCTGTTAACAGGAGACATCTTTTTAAAAACTTCACACGACTCTATTGAAGAACATTTGTTTTGGCATACTATACACCTACTGGGCACTGTGGGGATGTTTTCATAATGAACATAGATTCTAGTTTCTTTTTTTTTTTTGTGTAGGTTTATCAATCGTTTTATCGGTTGATAAGAAAGGTAGCACAGAGTATACTTTTTTTGCTTCTAACTTCAACCAAAAACCAAATTCCAAAACACCCGTCACATTATTTTGTATGAAGCCCATTTCATTTTCATGTCGTTGCTCAGTTTCTTAAGTATTTCTTTTAATAATAGGGGGTTGTCGTATTGCCTTTCCAAACCCGATGCTTTCATCACTGCATTCATATTTGTGATGCTTGTCGAAAACTGAACTACTGATTCCAATTTATCTCCCTTCAAAGGTGGAAGTTTGCTTATTTTGTCAATTAATGTGTTGAGAATAATTGTTGGTTGTTAAAAGGCCATTTCGAAGCACTCTATTATCTCTGGTACACATGATGGTTGGCATAATTGACTTGCGACTTCTGTTTTTGATTTGCCTTTAAGAGTTGTTAAAGTCTCATTAAATGTTCCTCATTTGAAAAACCACATTTTCGAGTGGTTCACCAGAAAATATAGGAAATGACTTATAAATTTTTCGAGCTGCTATCTGACGTGGGTTGAATTGAGGTTCATAAGATAAATAGGTGGGTAGTGCTGGGTCATTCATCTTTGGCTGCTTCGCCTTGAAATTATTTATGAAAGATATCAGCTGTTTTCAATTTCACGAAAAGTGATTTCTGAATGACTACATTCGGAGTTGTCAAAACGGTAGAAATGTGGAACACTGAAATTAAATTCTCTCGTTTTTTAATTTCGATTTCGGTTTAATTTCACTCCATTTGTACTTTATTGCAAATAGAACAAGTCCATTTCATCTTTTTCCAACGTTTCGTCGTTGTCCACGATTTCTTCAGGGGTATCGATTTTTTTTTTATTTTTAGGTAAGTAGAAGTAATTAATAACTTAACTTTTTTTAATATTTTTGATAATTTAATTTATAAAAAGAGAACTTACATAGTTTTTGCCTTTGATTTAACTCATCATTAGATTAATTTAAGTTAATTGTACCACTAGTGTCGTTCAACACCTGTTGTATTTAAAAGGCAATGTGCGTTACAGACACATAGTTAAATATTATTATTATTAATAATTTAAAAATTTGATTTTTTTTTAATTATAACACAATTTTTTTTTATTTTCAGTCTGAGGTCCACAGACATGCGTCTAATGGCAATGCACAAGTATGGAGTACGTGTTAAAAATGACAAAATTTTTTGCGAAATGATTCACAAACTCGGAGAAGCTGCCGTTAAAGTTGATTTACTGGAAGTAAAACCTTCAAGCCCTGTAACCATGATAAGAAGCGGTCAGGGAAGTACAAAGGGTATGTTTTTTTAACATTTGTTTTTAGAAAAAATGTCTTGTTTTTTGACTTAATCCATTCATTTCCATTCATTCTATTTGTTCATTTTATTCGTTCATTCCTGGTTAGAAACTTGTGAATTTCGTAGTTTCATTGTTATTGCATCTCAGATTTTTTTTCTTTCCAAAAGTGAACCGCCCATGTTTACATTTTCTTACTCAGTAAATACCACTTAGCACTTCAAATTGTTCAGATACTTCTATCTGCTTTAAAAAACGTGTGCATTTTGTGTTGTCTTAAAAAAAAGCTTCTTGAAATGACAAAAAAAAAAAAAAAAAAAAAAAACTACAGAGGAAGAACACAATATTTTTGTTGCAGGTGCATCCTTTATACTCTACAACTCTGCTCGACTAGAAACCCTTCTCCGAACTTTCGACGACAAAGTTACTGATGGCACTTATGAAAATCTGCCACCGTTAAAGGATATTAATCTAAGTCTGCTGTCGAATGAGGTAAACCAAAGATAGTTTTACTTGTTTTTAATATCGATCTTTAAAATACCCAATTGCAGGAAGAATGGGAATTAATATACGCATATATATTTGCTTTCCCACATCTCATTAATCGATGCATCGAAATCTTTGATTCAGGAACTTGTAGTATTCATTACTTGATAAAATACTTGGATGGATTGGTTTCAACATTCAGTGTTTACTATCGCCGTGTTCGAATACTAACGGTATGTTTTGTATGCATTGTTAATTAATTGAGTTTAACGAAATTAGTTTTCGTTTTATGCAGGAAACTAGGATTCATTTAATGCCACATGTTTATGCCCGAATATACCTTCTGAAGGCAATACAAAAAATATTTAATTTGACTTTGGCGATGCTGGATATCGAACCGGTGCAGTTTATGTGAATATATTTTTAACACCATGTGACCTATAAAGATAGTTATTTCTTTTTTAAATTCTCTAAAGCTTACCAATGTGAATTAAGGCTGTTAAATTACGATAATAAAAGTTTATTTTAATTAAAGTTTATTATTTTCTTTTTGCTTTCGATAATAGATAGATACATATACATATATATAGGTACTGTCAGACAATTTGTGCTTTCGTGAAAAAAAGTTTTGATATAAAAAACAAACATAAAATGACTATGATACATAAGAAAAAAGAAGACAACAAGAAAATTCTGTCTGTCTGTCTTTTATTCTGAATGTATCTGTACGCCCAGCCTAAAAGGTTGTCTTTTCAAGTCTGGTTAACTTTAAGCATGAGTGATTTAGGTGGTAACCATAGATTCTATACGTCTGAGATATTATTTATTTCTGAACAAATAAAAATCTTCATTTTTGAAATGCATTCTTTAAAGAATTATTATTATCTTAGTTTAGATGGCGCTTACAGCGGTGGAGGACTACAGCCTCAAGTTGGATATTATTGTGGTCAGGATGTCGGGATATTTAAAAAAAAATCTTCTAATTCATTACAATTTATCATCGTTTTTGGAAAAAATATTCGTTATATAATATTTTTCACATTATTTTGAGTTAAAAAAAATCCTACATTTTATAGAATTGTACAACTTTTTTTAATAATTTAATGGAAACTTAGTCCAGACTTTTGATTGCGGCAATAAGCATTCCCCAAAGGCTTATAATTTTTACGCTCAATACAATTAAAAACTTAAGCTAAGTTGGAATTGAACCATTGAACGACAAAACTAACCTAAAATTCAGTGGAATGTCACAATTTAATGTCATGCTTGTTTTGTTTATGCTACCACTACTCCGTTAACTTAACTAATACCCTCTTAACTATTGGAAATGAACTTTTAAGTCGGTAATATATCTTTTTGCAATGATTTTTGATAAAAAAAAGTAATATTTGCAACCGCACCACCTAACTACATAATTTTTTTTATACACTATCAGATCCTGTTCATAAGGAGCTTAGAGCAAGCTTCAGCTTATGAACAAAAATTTGCCAACACATTATATGTGTTCCACTGGCTCATCACTTAGTGCTGGTGTTAGTTGTTAGTAATGTAAAACAAATAACTACAATAACACAAGCACTATAATACAATAAAACATATATTTTAACAATACAAAATACATAAAACATGAACTAAAAGCGTGGAGCACTGGTTTTAAGTACATTTTTAAGATTTATTTTATTGTCATTAAAATCAATAATTTTAGAATTTAAATTGAAAAGAATGAAGAAAAGTTCATCTTTTCTGTGTAGTATCCAATTGAAATAACAATTCAACTGTTCGGTGCGCACTCAGCCTACAGACAGGACACACAACTCACTTCAGTGCACCAACACCGGTGCGCGCAATGAAAACTAACTCAAATGCGCCACAGTATGAGATGGCAACCCACACTACTATAACTCCTCCTCATAAGATTAATTGTAACCATCAGGGCCATTTAAATTACCTTGAAGAGGTCCTCAAATTGGTCTTATTCCTTCGCTATTAAAACAAAATTCCTTTCTTTGTCCACAAAGGCTCTTCTTAGGCAGTCTATTTTTAATGTTCCTTCATTCCTTATTCCAATTATTACTAAACATTTTATAAAGAAATCAATAATTTAGATATTTAATTTAAGTTCAAAGCAAATTTTATTGTCGACTGTTACAATTATAAAATGTATACCTTAAATTACATATCAATGCGAGTATATAAATAATAGTGTATTTAAATAAAAGGCACTTCTTTTCACACCCTGGCATCAAATATATATTAATTAACTCTAAAAATAATACTATTTGTATAATATGAAAACCCGAAAACGAGCTATTCAACGCAAAACTAGTTTTCATCTTTTCATCTATCTCTCCTCTTTTTTCTTATTATAGTTTGTTATAAAATCCATATTGGGTTTGTTACTTAAAAATATGTCCTCCATAAGCTTTGTGCTTCCAAGTGTGTTCGCTTTTGTTCCCAAACACATATTGTATTGCTGAACTTCGAGATTTGTATCGCAAACAATTTCGTGATGCACATGTACAAGAGAGGGATCTGGAGCACGGAAAATGCTTAGACGGCGATGTTTTTCCGCTGCTTCGTTATAGCCTTTTGGAACATCGGCAGTATTCACCAGAAATGAGCCTTGTCGGTTGCCTACTTTTACGATTTTTTCCAGAAATTTTACATCCTCAAGGCCCCAACCGGTAATATCTCTGTCAAATCCGTTTATATCAGGATCCAAAATATCGGATTTGTATATTGAACATATACCAAATCCATATTGCCGG
The DNA here is from genome assembly GCA_951217065.1 of Baccha elongata. Classification (NCBI taxonomy): domain Eukaryota; kingdom Metazoa; phylum Arthropoda; class Insecta; order Diptera; family Syrphidae; genus Baccha; species Baccha elongata. Next base: position 48,275,993 of record OX578272.1, on the reverse strand, counting down.
AAATAACCTGATTCGTTGCTTATTTCGCTTGCAAGAATATTTGTTGCATTTCGTCTTTTTGGATCATATTGGCTGAATACAATGGGGAGGTAGACTTGTTTTCCTTTAATGGTATTCATTCGAATCCGTTGTAATGTTTCTGGCTTAAAAATCATATCAACATCGATAAAGAGAATAATATCGTCTTCTTGAATAAAGGATGATCTGGCGGCTGAATCCAAAGCTACACCCCTGGAAAATTCTTCGTTACGATGAATGTAATGAATTTGTTGATAAATATTATTTTGACGCAATTCTCTGATTAGCTTTAAGTGACTTCGCACAGAGGTTTGGTTTCCAAACATCACAATAACTAAATCGCAATTTTTATCCAACTTGATTGCAACTTCCTCGTAATTGGCAATGAACCGCTTAAATGTATTGTAACGCCCTGAAATTGGTAAAACGAAAGTTATCTTTGATTTGTTGACAAGTTGAGAGCTAGGATCTTTGTTGCCGAATCCGGGTATTGTGAACGTCAGTTTCTCCATTCCTGAATCAAACATATTTTTGAAGAGACCTTTATGAAAATTAAAAAAAAAAAAACAAAATAATTTATATATTTCAACTAAAATACAGTTATAAATAAAGACTGACTTTTTTGTAAGGTAACATTATAGAAATCTTCCTGAAACTCCTTTACAAATGTCCCAGTAAATGATCTTTGAACGTAGGTATGTCGACGTACTGGTACTGTCATCTTTTTCCCTCTATACTTTTTGTATATGAGTAAAAGGTCTAAAATTAGATCCTGTCCGTGGAGGGTATTCAATCGCGAATATCCATAAAGGAGTTCTCGAAATTCGATGACCCGTCCGCGTTGACGAGAATAGTTGTTTATGTTTTCCATTACTTCGTTAATAACATCTTCTAAGCCTTCACGTGTTGCTGAATCGATTTTATGTTTTGGATTAGAGTGATCCGTTGAGTATAGACTTCTGGCAATGAACGACCATTCTAATAAATCTTCTATTGATGATGGTGTAAATTTATTTAAATCGGGGCTGATACCTTGAAATACGATTAAATAAGATGTTAAACATGATAGAAAAGCAATTTTTAAGATATTTACCTAATATATTGTGATCTTCGAAGTACCGGTTACCATTTTCGATTTGTGGAATTAAAGAAATTCCCGGAACAAGAAATTTACTTTCATTAGGAATCTCGAGAAATTTTCCCATTCGAGCTATATCTCTGTGTAGCAATAATGACTCCTGACGTATTTCTTCTGCCTTCAAACCCTAAAGAAAATTAAAAAAAAGATATATATTAATACAGAGAAGATAGAAAAGACCGGCCAACAAATCAGATATCATCAGGTAAACAGTGATGTGATAATGATTGCATTTGTTGTTTTAAATAAAATACAAAAAACACAACTTAACACTGTGAAGTTAAACCAACAAGTAACACAAGGGTTGGGTACAAAATCCCGACTGCCAAAATCCCTACTGGACAAAAACCCGACTGCCAAAATCCCGACTGACAAAATCCGGACTGCCAAAATCTCTTTCAATTCCTATTTCAAATAATAAGTGTAAAAGCAAAAAAAAAAAGGTACGAAAACGTGCTAAAAGTGCTGAAAATCGGGATGTTTTATTCGTACTATTCGGAATTTTGTCAGTCGGGATTTTGGCAATATATATTTATACTAAGTAGTACATATATTCTTATATTATACAGGGTGAAACACATAAGGTGTGAAAAATAGATAGAGCGTATAGGTTGAATTGACAAAAGAAAAAAAAATTATTGGAGAGGGTCTATTTCCCCTGTTTATGTGTGAGGGGCAACATTCTAAAAAATTGACTTAGAACAGAATCCCTGGACTTTTATGTATTTTAACGAATATCTTGCATACAATGAAGAGAAAAAGTACTGGATAAATTTTGTTCAACACGTTTTTTTCATTGTCCTTTCCGTTAAGTAAAGTACACATTTGCAGCTACTGATGTGGTAATTTTTTTGGGTTAGTTAGTTGTGACGTTAGTCTAATAAGTGTGAGGATGCGTTCGTAAAGTCAACAATACTGTGATTGTTGACGCTAATTACCTAATGCGCTGCGAGGGCGTACAGACACTAATTAAACGATTCACCAATAGATTTTATTTTTCTTGGAGATTAGGTGTGACATTTTATTCTTATTAGTCTGGGGATGCGTCCAGAAACTCAAACTGGGACTTTTCTAAATGTAAACCTGGATAACAAAGATTTTCTTTGGATTTAGCTTTTTCCTCGCACATTTTTTTCTAAATTGAAGATATATGTACGACGTATAAGTCCCAGAAGTGGCCGCCACTTGCCCAAAGTACCTGAAAAATCGGCAACATGTATATTGTATATAGGTTTGGGTGAAAGAACAAAATTAACAAATCCTTTCCATTAATATAGTCCCAATATTAGTACCCATAATGACTTCAGATTTTAAAAACAATATGGGCAGGAAAAGTGAAATTCATATACCTAGTCAATTTTTTTTGCATATTTTAGACGCGTCTAGTTGCCGCATTTAAAACTTTTATATTCGGGGTCAGTACATCTTCCATTTGGAAAAAAAAGCAAAATCCAAATGAAGGTACAAAACAAATTGTTGCTATAACTTACTAAAAAAAAGTTTTAACACTTTTTATCGTACCACCAATCAATTTCGATAAAACAATTAAACTGTTAAAAAATCTTTTTTTTTTCACAACAGTCAACTTTTTCTTCAGTACTTCTTGTTTTTTATATTTGTGGTTTTTCCATTATGACAACAATATTAATAATATTTAAGACATGTGTCTGTAAGGCACATTGCATTTTAGATGCAACAGGTGTTGTACGACACTTAGAAGGAGTAGAAAAATAGGAAAGAATTGTTTTGGTACAATAGATGAGAGTTAGTTGATTTTTATTTTTCGTTGCATACCTCATGGGTGACGTACAGCATAAGCTAGGACGTATGCTGAAAAGAAAAAATGCTATGTACCCGTACAAGTATTGAACTGGCAACCCCTGTTGTAACAGCCAAGCATACATCCATTGTACCATTGCCGCCAACTTTGAATTTTTATATCTTTGTTGCCATTTGTCGCGTGGCAAAAGGAGGAGAAGGTAAAGTTAGAAGAAGAGTGGAGTAAAGTATAGAAAAGAAGTGAAACAAACTTGTAGTAGAAACGGGATATGACAGAAAAGGGTAGAAATGCCCAGTCTGGGGAACGTGGTCTGCTCGGCTTGAACTTGACTGAATGGAAATTTTGTACGGTCGCACGAATTTGCTCTTATTTCGCTTAACAGATAAAGACAATTATCATTCTTAGATTTGTGTGTGAGCGTGCTTTGCAAAATAAAATAGAATACAACAAAGTCAGGAAATCAATGATTCTTTGGATTCTTTTTCACATATGTACATAAATATGCAGCTTAAATTAATTCATGTTACAGTATTCTTCTAGTGCCGTTTGTAGTAAGTCGAATGTTAAATAAACAAACCTGGATATATGAATGTAATCGATACATAAGTGGTCCTTGCTTGATTGGGTGTAGCGAAATAGCATTGTGTATTTCTTTACGTTTTAAGCCTCCAGTGAATGCCATTTTTCCACTCGAATTATGCCTCAAAATATATTGCATCTGAAATATAATGTCTTTAGATTTTAAAATAACTATAAATAGGTAAAAAATAACCTCATAATTCCATGTACAAGGAATTCCAGCAAATTTTTGAACGCAACGTCCTATCTCAACATCTTCGTGTGTACTGTACAGATTTTTCAAACAAGTTGGTATATGTGGAGCAACTGTACAATTTTGTGTTTATTTTATGTTTTTCCAAATCTAATAACTACAAGCAAACCTCTTCTCAATGTTTCACTGCTTAATATCACTCCTGGTCCACCCATACAAAAGTTTTCATCAAATTCCAGAGATAGCAAACCAAACTCCTCACTGTTTCCCTTCCCAGCTTGACCTGTGAGAAAAAAAAATGATTTTAAAAATGAAATAATCGTTATTAATTAATAATAAATTACCAATAAACTGTGGCTTAGAACTGTCAATGGATCTTAAAAACCTCTCCAATTTATCTGGCTCCATGTAGACATCGTCATCTGCCCGAATGAACCACTCAAATTTGTCAATAAAATGCTCGTACATATAGTAGAGCATCATAAACGATTTCTTTTGTGGTGGGTATCTATCGTCTACGTTTTTCAATCCAATAACTGGTATATCATCAGAATAAGATCCCTCTGCGCTAAAGAAAGCTATTCGTCCTGGCACCTCTTTGCCCCAAGTATCGTATACGGCTTTAGCTCGACCTTCTATAAAGTTTTTCGCGGTCATAACTCCAACAAAAACTAAATTTTTTTGAGAATTGTAAATTGTTTCGTTCGGCTTCATTCCAATTATGTCGAACGGGGAATTTAAATTGCCAGGCTTGAGATTACATCTTTTAACAATTTCCAATGCTTGGTAGTTTTTTAGTACTGTTCCTATACATAGCCCAATTGCTATCCCAAAGCAAGAGAATATAAGGGTTTTTCTCTTTGACATCGCTGTCTGAAGCATTTGTTTTAGTAATTTCTGAAAAAAAAAAAAAAAAATACATTAACCTCAACTGATTTTATCTTTAACTATCTTAAACATTTGAAAAGAAAAATAATATGCACGGCTTGATCGCCGGGACAGGATGTGATTTATGATCTTATTATAAAGTGCCATAGATTTAGCAGAATCTGTGATGCTTCAGTCAAGATCAATTCATTTTTCATTGATCATTTGGTTGGATAGAAACGTGAATGCATGTGGATCATGTGGGTATAGCAACGGTCATAACAACATTGTAAAGAAGCAGAAAAGATGCACAGGATCAATTTTCAGTACAATTTATATTTACTTTATACACTAGCAAATCCATTGAAAATCTTAAAAAACCAAACGCGAAGCCTTCAGAACGATGTAACGTGTTGTGGAGTAAGTAAAGCATTTTTCCAAACGACAAGAATTCATCATACAGGTAGGATCGTTGTCTATAGGTTTCTTTTAACTCAAATAAAACACTTAGTTCTATTTCAAATATGAATAATTATTAGTAAAAAGACTAAAGTTTGGATACAATCGTATGCAATATATGCCCATTCCCACATACATATTATGAATTTCCTATATGTTTCCCCTGGCCTTCCGCTTCGTACTAGTTCCTATTTTTTTTCGGAGTCAGTTCATTGTATTATGTCAACATATTTGAATTTCTCTCTCTTAATTGGACAACTCCAATAGGACAACATTTCGGCGATCATGAGTGTTCTCTTTGACTGTACATTCATTCAATTATATTTTCATAATTTTAAATCAGTACGTGTGAAACTGTCAACCAACTGAGAAAGTGAAGCAGTGAAAACTTACCGCTCCGGAACAAATAACCGGGATCCTGCTGATAAGCCACACAAAAAAACCACCTGAATACCTTAAACTTTATTTGGAAAAGAAAGTTATGATCTTCCTCACATTCATCGGAAATAACAGCACATTGAATGGAAAAATATTAAAATATTGGTTACATAAAGGTCTTCTCTGGATTTAAGTCATCTGCAGCTTAAGCAAGATACTGGAAGAGCTATTTCTCCGAAGTCTTCCAGTTTGTTGATGATTCCTTGTCAAAGGAATGCAAATTTAATATCACCACATATCCGGTAAGCTCGTCAGCCTGTTGTTTTCCTTGAATATCACTTTGTTTCGGGACCGAGAGCAAAGTAACATTCAGGGGTGGAATCGGCTAAGGTGATTTGTGATAAGTGACAGTCAAAATCTGCACTTTCTGTCTGCGTAAGGTGATCATCACAGTGATAGCTAAAAACCAATCACCAAAATATTGTGATAGTCATCTTCTCATGAAATTGACGTTTCATTTTTATTTTTGTGGCAATGTGACTAGAGTTACCACACGCATACAAAACATTATAAAGTTTTCAACTTTTTTTCAATTTTAGTCACCAAATCATCAAAAACAATATTTCTTTTACCATATGAGTATACAACAATCAAAAATAAATGGTTAAATTTAGAGTTATTGCATTTATTCACTAAAAAAATAACAATTTAAATGAATTTACTTGAAAATATGACTACGGCAACAATGTTTTTCACAAATGTCACTGACAAATTGAACAAAGTTGAATTGAGGAAAAATCAATTTGATCACAAGTGATGAACAAAAATGTGACAATCAACTATCATATTACGCGATTCCACCCCAGGTTGGCATTAAAATTCGGGTGTTCGTTCCGACATTGTTAATATTGCCCTTCACTGTTTGTTCCGACATTGTTGAACTAGTTTAGATTATGCAGTGTCCGCATCAATACCTTTGATCAAAAGATCTGAATATCTGTAAATATAGCAGTTTTTCGGTTTTGGTTCGGATCGTGTTTTAGAATCTTGCATTTTTATTTCCTAGCCAGCAGCCACTGCCTGAATAATACTTGAGAAGTTCGGAAGCCGAAATGACTTAAATACGTCAAGTATCTCGGAAAAAACTCATTTCCCAACACAGACTACATATTTTAAACGTCCGTCTGTGAAAGTAGTCTCATTCTTTTCGGGTAGAGGGTGTTCATGCTAGATGTTATGTGGACCTTCTTTGGTATTATGGGCTTTAATTGGAGCGGGCCACCGACAATCGGTTCATAGGTGAGTAGAGTACGGGGGGTGTATGTCCATAAAACCATATTCGACTGGAGACTCGATTTTTGCCGAAATTTCAATTGCAGGCATAAAAAGCTATGCTAATCCAAAGAAGAAGAGATCCATTAATACCAAATGCATTATCAATCATAATAATAGTTTTTTTTTATGAAAAAACAAGAAACTTGAGGTTCTGAAATCCGTTTTTTAGTCGTTTCCTTTCTTTTCCGAACCGCGATATCACTTCACTTAGTTCGGCCGAAAGTACACTGACAATACCAGTTCTAAAATATTAAGTATTCATAATTCAAAGATTTAAAAAATCTTTATAGAAAATATTAATATGTGCCCCCCGTGGACATCTATCGGTGAAACGTAACCACAGACTTGAGTTGCTTGGGATATTTCGTAGACTTAAAGCATTTGTAAAACACAAGAGACCAACCGATTTTAAAAATTACGGGAAATTCAAAGAGTTAGAATGAGTTGTGTTGTGAATCATACGATTTTGCGTTATTAAGAATGTTTTCTCTCTTTTCGTTTCTTTTTTGTTGCCGAAAAGTAAATACAGCTGAAAGGATATATAATTTTTGTTGTTGGAAGTGTAAATTCTTGAAAACAGGGTTAAATATTTAGGCACCTCCATCATCACAAGCGCACCCTCAGGGGTGGAACATGCTTTGGGTATCGACCTGCCAAAAATGATTTCTGATATAGAAGCTCCTATAACGTCGATAATCTATCGCACATGAAGCTTGTTGACCAAGAATCCACTAAATCCACATCTCTTCGTCAAACCTTTTCATTTTCTGTGCTTTTGTTTTATTTTTGCCTTGCGTTTACGTATGTTTAATATAATTGATAAACAATTATCTATTATTCGATTTGAAATAAAAAAAACAAAGTCGATTTGTATGAAATTTTTGCAGGTACACAGATTATCCAAAAATGAACTTTATTCAAGATTACCTACCCTATGTGCTTCCTTGGGCCAATACGAATTCATCAAACCCAAAATCTTGGAAGTCGAACAATCCGTTCTTTAGTTAAGCGTGCACACACGTACGCCATTCTCTTTTACACAGGGTGATTGGTATAAGGTCCACCAAAAAGCTTGAGCGTGTAGGTGGAGTTAAGACAAGAAAAAAATCGTATGGGAGGGGGGTCTATTTCCCCCCGTTTAGGCGGGAGGTGAAATTTTCTAAAACATTGACTTAAATCAGAAAAAAAATTATTTAAAAACAACGGTGAATGATACAAAGCCTTGTTATATTTTTTTGGAAAGCCAGAAAACTACTCTTTTATTTAATTTTTAAATTAAGTTGTTTAAGTGAACAATTTTAAAAAAATTAATTTTCAAACTCAAAATTTTGAAAAAAAAAACAAAAAAAAAATTTAAACTAATTTTTTTTCAAAATTTTATGTAATTAACTATTATTTTTATTTTCAAAATTCTATGCTCTTATTAATTTTTAGTCAAAAACAGAAAACCGGATGCCAAAATGTATCTTAGTTTTTGAGAAAGTCAATTAACTCTAAACTGAAGAAAACCTTATTTCACACTAAGCAGAAACTACATGTAATCTCAGCCTGTTGCCCAACTACATTTTTGCTGGCTAACGTTTCGAGTTAAATTGACTATAATTTTGCCCCATTGGTTTTTACCGTACATAAATATGTACATCTAACGGATAATAGTATCCGCGTGTGAAAATTCGTGCTAGCGTGAACTAAAGTTGTGCCTTAAAATATGTATAATCTTTCGACCGGTTCCGGTGTTCAACGTAAAAACCTCTTTTATGTTGTAGTGATATTCCTTGATACCTTTGATATTCAGTTCATGAATACTCCTAACAATAAAAATCATCTGCACAGTACTGGGGTGGAATCGGCTAAGGTGATTTGTGATAAGTGACAGTCACAATAAGTAAATTTGGTCTGTGTAAGGTGATCATCACAGTGACAATCACATTTATGTGATCGTTTCTCGTGACAGCTAATTTGTTGTCATTTTCATGTTTATTTGACATTGGTGTTTTAGTTTTCTTTGAAAATGAATGTTTTTGTGCCTGTGCAAATCTTTTTAAGGTCTCAAAATGCTGAAAATGATAATTATATCTATAATAGAAATGTTCGACTATTGAGAATAAACTTAAGAAATAAAATAAATATACTTGAACTTCCAAATCCAAAGTAAGTACATGTGTTATAAATTCCTCCTTTCGTGTGTACATTTTTTCTTTTTATTTTTTTTATATTTGGTGTTAAAAAACTAAATAGATTTTTAAAAAACTTTCGGGTGATAAAAAACACATTTTTGTACATTCTTGACCTTCTTGATTTGCCAACTGGAGTTCGGTCAACCCACATCCCACCCATCCTACAGTTGGCTGTAACGCTGAACTTTCTTGGGGGTGGTGGATACCAAAGGCAAGTTGGTGCGGACTGGTCAGCTCCAATGGGCCAATGGAAATAAAACAAAATAAAAATAAAAAATATTTTTTAAATTACTTTTCCACTCAGCCAAAGTCTTTGTCGGTGGCCCATTGGCATTTAATGTTTCAGTCAATCTTACCCAAAGAATCCTATGGGCTTCCCGACAATTTATATTTTTTGCGGAAAAGGATTTGGCCAGATCCGGATTTTTCCCCATGAATTCCGTCATTAGTTGAACTTGAACTTTGTTCGATGGAATCCTATGAAATAAAATAATTTTAATTGTTTGTTGAGCTCTTGAGTTAGCAATAATATTGTTTACTTACATTTTTTTTAACAAAATAAATTATAATCGTCTCTAAAGCAAACAAACAACACATTTGAAAAAAAAACTTTGCCGGTAAAATTGACAGAAATGAATTTCTGACAGCTGAAAGTTCTGTTCTTTCAAAGTGATGCCAAGTGCTACACAAATTTGTGTGATCACCTTACACAGACTGAAAAATAAAATTGATCACAATTGATTGTCACATATGTGACAATCACATATCATCTTAGCCGATTCCACCCCTGGATTATTGTATGTTGATTATTCGTAGCTCGTAGCTCGTAGGTATCTTATTCCGCAAATTTCCGGTCTTAGCTTTCTCATTTTAATTGAAACAGTATTATTAAGACATCATTTCAAATTGTCTCACGCTTTTAATGTTGTTCCTACGGCTTCCCAAGCCGGCAACAACCACAAATACAATGTATCTCAAAGTAATAATAATAAAGATATCAATACTTAATACACTGAGAATCGATGGTGTTGATAGATTTCCGCCATCCATTGATGATGTCGCTTACACAATAATCCCCTTCTGTATGTTTCGTTCTTAAATTACACTTTTTATTTGCAACATCACAAATCACTAGGTACTATTGTAAATTAATTACCTGCACGTGCGATCCCCAACATAATAATAAGAAGGAAACATGCGGTTATAGTCAAGAAAATCGACAAGTAAAACAAAAACAACATCTTTCATTCTAACACAGCACAGCTCACAGGCACAGGGTGAAAAAACGTAATTCCCGATTTGCTTATGAAGCAAACTGTTGACTTGAATGTGTAAATAGCTCGAGTTGTTGCTCTTACCTTCACTTTAACAATTTCACTTGAACTTTGTGAGTAAGTAATGATAATAATTTCCACTATAAATTTGTGGAAATGTGAAATGCAAATTTTTATTAAGATTGCACGATAATCATTTTTAATCGAAACTATGACTGAAAAGCGTTTAAAACTTGATTAGTAGATAGGTTTACACTTTTTTTTTATAATTATCAACAATGTTAATACAGTTCACACAGCAAAATATATAGAAGTCCAACAAATTCAGAAGAACCGACGAAACTAAATAATAAACGAAATTATTATTTGATCGTTTTAAGAATGTATGAGAGTATATTGTATCTTCATCCATTTGTTGAGATATAAGTAAGACATGTGTTGCTGTTGCACACACAATTTCAACAAGCTGCATACTTATAGAATTCTCATTTAGTATTAGTGATTCTTAATGGTTTAGGGTTGCCAGTAGAATTTATTTCATTTTCATCAGAAATACTACAAAAATATAAAAAAAAAAATTAAAATGGTTGAAAGTGTATAATACTGGGTTTCCATTTATCATTATAATGGTATTGTTTGACAGTTCGACATTTAGGCGTTAATGTACAATGTCAGTTGTCACTCATGTGATTAAATGTCAAAAATTGTTTTTCATTTGTATATTTCTGTAAAAAATAAAAAATAAAATGTGAAAATAACTTTGGTTTAATCTTAGTTTTCTAATAAAATAAATACTTAACCTATTACCTGTTTCCACTGCGAATTTAATAATATTGAAGAGAAAACAAATAAAATATTTTGCTTCGTTTGTTGCCTTGGTGGCATTGGACTTTTTTGAGAATACGAATTGTCTTGTTTTAAAAATGATTGCCACCAAAATAATATTTTGTTAGATTTGGTTTCCACAGACATTTTAGTTTTGATAGTAAAACAGTAAACGAAGGAACAGTGAGAATACAGCAGTCGACGCCGGCGTCGCTTCTGAGATCTAACCAACCAAAAACTAAAGGTCTCAGGGTTTTTTTTATCGTCTGGTGGTAGAAAATTTCTGATGGCAGGCTTGTAAAAGAATGCATTCCTTAATAACTTCAATAAAAAGATTGCCTTCACCAATCTTTCTTTGAGACTACAACTTCAAAATAAGCAATCACCATTCATTTGTAATCAAAATTATTGCAATAATTTTGTACCCCCATTCATTTTGCAGCAACCAATATAATGTAATCATTTGAAACTTCATTTATTCCGGGCATTCCTTTCCAGTCCTTGCATCCCTTTTGCATTCCAAGCATTCCTTTGCAGTTAAGCATTTCTTTGAAGTCCAGCATTCTATTGCAGTCCACCAATCCTTTGCATTCCAAGCATTCCTTTGCATTCTAGCATTCATTTGCAGTCCAGCATTCCTTTGAAGTCCAGCATTTCACTGCATTCCAAGCTAATGCTACTGCTGGACTGCAAAGGAATGCTGGACTTCAAAGGAATACTTGGACTGCAAGTGAATGCTGGACTTCAAAGGAATGCTTAACTGCAAAGGAATGCTTGGAATGCAAAAAGGATGCAAATAATTGGATTCAATTGATTGCTGCAAAATGAATTAGGGGAACAAATTATTGCAATCATTTTGATTACAAATGAATGGTGATTAGGAATTTTAACGTTAAATTCTCAAATGAAGTTAATGATTGCAATACATAAATTGAATTCTCTGAATGATTTTTAATTATTGAATTCCAAAAGATTGCAATCTTTTACAAGCCTGTCTGATGGGTGTATAATTTTCGAAGATTGAAAAAATTCAATTTGTCTACCAAAACAATTAGTTTTTCTTCATTAAGGCGCCGGTTATAGCGATCAGGAAAACGCATCAGGAAAAATGTTCGAATGGATCTTTTATGTTGTTTTAAATCGGTTTTAAACACAAATACTACACTAATCGACTACAAATAACTCAAAGAATTTTTTTTGCTAATAAATTTTACTATAGAATAATTGTTTATTGTTTAAAATGTATTTCTTTATTTTCCTGACGAAAACTAATTTTTCGTGCCAGCTGATTGACATTTAAAAAAATGGAACAAATCGTTCCAATTATTTGAGTTCAATTTTCACTTGTTCCACTGACAGATTTCTGTCAGATAAAGTTTTTCGTGTGCATTTCAATCAGGAAAACAGCCTGTTGACTGACACATTTTTCCTGATCGCTATAAACGCACATCAGGAAAAAATTCCTGTTCTCATTTGTTTCTACTTTTCCTGATGGTTTTTCCTGATCGCTATAACCGGCGCCTAATCTAAAAAAAGGTAAGGATCGAAACCTTATTGACAAAGAAGTTGCTGGTGTCAACGTCATGATTTGAAGAGAAAATTATGTAGCAATCGTGTTCAAAGATCATTTAGTTGCTGTAAGATATTGTCATTTACTTCAAAAGTTCTTCCGAAGAATTTGGATTTTCTTGTTAGGGGTTCGTTACTGGTTTTTGTAAACAGCACCGAGCGGAAGTGAAATATTCAAAAATACATATTTTCAAAAGTCATATAGCAAATAAATAAGTTTGGTCAAAAATGTCTGTGCCAATACACATGTATTTATTTATGAACAGCAGTAATTTGTCATTTCAAATTGATAAACTATCTGAAGGTCGCTGGCTTGCAAGACATTTTGCTATCCACAAAATTTGGGAAAATGCGACTTTCTCAAATTAGATTTTGAAATCAAAGCTTTGAAAGAACGATGTTAAACTGTTGAATTACTCCTATTACGGTTTTCAAATATCAATGCGATAATTGATGTTTATCAACAAAATTGATTTGTCGGTAAACTTTGAGCGCCACTTTGATTTCAAATCGTTGTGAATACTTCTTTGAACTTGGTATTTAGTCAAGTAATTTTAGGTTTTAACCTAGAAATTTGAGATAATAAGCTGGAAACTCGTATACATCTTCTTATTGGCGTTTTAAAAGTTGTCTAGAAAGTCAACAAAAATCTAGCAAACCTCCATATTATCATGTTAAGAAAAGAAGTGACACGTTAATTCCTTAAATATATAGGTTGACTATAATTTGGCGCCATTGTTTTTTTCTTTAATAAATATAAACATTGTTATTAAAACTTTTTTTTTTTTAATTTTGTTTGCACTTTGTTATGATCGTTAAATGTTTACTTGCAACTCATAGGTACCATAAAGTTGTGCATTAAAAAAAAGTTTTAAGATAACAATAAAACATTACATTACGCTGAAAGCGAATTTAAAAAAAGTAAGTCTGGAAATTCTTTCCGTCTTTCTGTCTGGCTGTCTGTATGGACACGCACACACGCGATAGAATTTTATATGACCGATTTGTTGGCAACAGTGATATTTATATAATTATTTTTGGAAAAGGTATTTTAACGGTATTTGCCATAGAACCGTACTTTTAGGACTGGTCATATCGGAAAGCCACTCCTTATGTTTGTTTTCAACTGGAATATCCTTACGTATTGCCACAAAGTCGACGTAGGTTCTTCTTTCATTTGATGATGAATTTCTATTAAAATTCAGAATGAGCTGCTCAACTATATTTCAATAACGTAACAGCTATAAAGCTTGCCCAGAAAGGGCGAGCAGCAAAGCAATCAATATGACAACATTTGCACCCTTTATCTTCATCGCGAATGTTTTCCCATTATCAGCTATATATCGAAGCATTAAAACAGATAGCCATATTGCGAGTAACTGCGTCTGATACCAATTAAAGTGGACAGCGTTTGGTGATAGTGGCTTGTGGTCAGCGATTGGCCATGATCATGAATAGTAGGTGTCCGTCTTTTGCGATTTTATGAAGTTTGGGGTTAGCAGAGCCGATTTCATCAATTTTGTAGGACGCAGTTTGCAACTGCGGTAATTTCTGCCGGCCACCACATGATTTCTGGATTACACGTAAACGTTATCACTTATGAATAATTTCGTACGTAGAAAATCGAAAAATCTATATGAACATTTTCAATTAGATGTATTTTAGCTAAAACTCAGTATATTTCTAGGATTTTCTTCCCTATATAGTGTCCTTCCCTGGGCCAATATGAATTCAAACCCAAAATCGTGTAAATCGAACGATCCGTTCTCGAGTTCTGAGTGCACACTCGTACGGCAATCTTTTTTAAGGGAACCTTATACAGCCAATCATTTGACATCAATCTATAAAATAGTGTTTGTAAAAACAAGGCTTTATGCATGCATTTGTTGGACGAAAATTCAAAACATGACAACGCGAATTTTTAATCGACTTGGCATAATGCTAAAGTGAAGTAAGCATTTTTCTAATTTGTTAAATTTGAAAATTTTGACCAGCATCATGTTTACGTTATAAACATCAATCCCCTTTATTTTTTTTTTTTTTTGGCAAACTACTAAAATGTCAAAATCTCTAAAAGAGAATAACCATAAAACAACCACATCGCTTGATGAACAAAAATTCATGGTGGATGGCGGATGCTATAGAGATACAGAGATGCTGTATGTGCTAATACATTTTATATGTTTGTTAAAATGTGTTAATCTGGGGGATAAGGATTTTTTTTCTAGGAAGAGCTTCAATTTGGCTAAGCCGTTTACATCAAAAACATCAATATTTCATTGTGTCCGAGACCAAATAAACATTTTTGAATTATATCAAAAATCATTCCAGAGACATTTTATAAACTTGTATTTTTTAAACTGGTCAAATTAATTTCCAACTTGATCGTCATTGCCCATCTAACGGCCAAGTGTTTTACTTCAAATACCATTGACAAAAAAATGCTTGCAAATAATCCCAATTTAGTCCAAAGCGACTAAACCGATTTTGATGAAATTTTGAGGCAGTTTTGAGAGTATCCCAGTGCCTGATTCTACGAAGTATAGTAGGGATCGGATAAATCGTTATAACACGACTTCATGAGCATTAAAAATCATTTTTATAAAAAGTACGAAATTTCTTCTCCTCAAGATACTGACCTGTCAATTTCCTCTTTTTCAGACTCGATAGATGGATATCACTGAAACAAAGATTATGTTTGAGCAAGTTTTAGAACAGATATAATCACTTCCATCTACTTATTGTTTCTCCTTGAAGCAAAACAAAATTTTCTTAAAACAAAATATATATTAAAAGATTGTTTATTCCTTCATCAATGTTATTTTTCACACAATCTGGCAACTCTGTAGAGCCACATAAGCTTATTAGTGTGTTTTCTATTTATTTTATTTATAAATAAATATCGTTGTTCGTTCGTTGTGCATGAATTTCTCTCTGTAGGTACGGCCATCTATTGCTAGACTTGCTTCTGGCACATGTACGATGTGTCTGCCAAGCCAAACCAAGTGAAGAACCAAGTCAAGTAGAAGTAGAATGAAATGAAATCGTTTTTATTTTAACATTCAATTCAATGTATTGGTTTGGTATTCTCTTTTACGATGAATTTTGCTCTTAATTGTTGCACATAGTGGGGTCAAAATTCAGTGATGAGGAACTTTTTATATTTTTATTTTAAACATTGATATTGATAACCATTTAAAAAATAATTATTTAAATATGCGGGATTTTTCCACAATCTTCCTATAATTTCGTTACTGAAGAATTTTGTGAAAATGCGTAATTAAGACCATATTGTGAAACAAGGACTTACATTATTCAAAATGGTTAAATGAACAGCTCTATAGTTCAAACTCATCACAATGGGTCTTAAATCTTATTTTTTAAGATGTTGGTAGGTTTCGTACGCAAAATAATTTAGCTACAAATCGCGCAGAAAAAATGATCGATGTCAGTTTAGAGATTTATCTTTTCTTTGAAATTTTAAAATCTCATTCTAACGAGATAAGCTATTAAAATGTTGAAACTGGAAATTAGTTGTCTCGGCAAGTATAATGGTTGAACATCAAAATGTGTTTTCTTCTATTGAGAAAACATGCGACTGTAAAATAAAATTTATAGATTTACGCAACTCAAGTTGAAGCTATTACATATTTTTACTTGCGATAAATAGAAGGAAAAAATGATATAACAACAAAAATGGCATTACGATGGTAGATAAGTCGAAAAAATTGGGATAGAAAATTCTGTCTGCCTGTATAACTTTTGAAATATTAAAGATACGTTAAAAAAGCGTATACATAAAAAAGATAAACAATTTAGTTTTCTACAAATTTGTATTTGGCTCATTTCGAACAGTTTTCGATATATTATCAAAATGGCGGGCTAAGTATACGATCCTTAATCGATAATTTTTTTTTTTATAATTATAAAAAATCGTTCTACAAGATTATAAAAAAATCCACTGAAAGCGCAAAATGCACGGTTAATTTCCTGTTTTCCTGTATAATTGCACTTGTGCAAATAAGTTTGTCACCAGAAAAAATAAGAGAAAAAACATTGTTTTTGAAAGAGTTATTATAATCCTATTGGGCTATTTTGACAATTCGTTTGCTGTAATCGTTTGAAGAAAATAATAAAATTTTATAATTCAAAAATTTAGGAGATCCGTATCCTCACCAAACTAACACAACCTTTCAACAGAATCGACATTGTAAAAATCCCTATAGAATGGTAATCCACCGACACCGTTAACCACTCTCAATTACTTCAAAAGCTTTAAAACCTTTATCGGTTTTCTTCGCATGCTTTGAACATGATTTCATCGTATCTTTATCGGAGTTTTAAAATGTTATTTCGGGAGTTCCACAAGGATCTGTTTTGGGTCCTTTGTTATTCTCCGTGTTCATTAATGACATTGGAACCTGTGTCAAAAATTCTAAATATCATTTGAATGCTGACGACGTACAAATATATTTATCCTGCAGATTAGGATATCTTTTGAAGATAAGCTTGTCTTTTGAACAGTGATTTAAGCCAAATACTCAATTGGGCGGAGTCCAACCAATTAAAATTAAACACCACGAAATCCAAGTGTCTATTAATCAATACAACTAAGCTAGATTTGAGTTATTTTCCAAACATTTTTTTAAGGAATTTATTGAAAAAGGAAAAAATCTTGGAATTTGGTTTGATAAAACATTGAGTTGGGATGCTCATATTCAGTCAGTTGTAGGAAAAGTTTATGGATGCCTTTGAAATCTTTCTGCTTCAAAGGACTATACTCCATTGAAAACGAGAATGTTGCTTGTAAAATCATTGGTTATTCCGTTAATAACTTACGGATGCGAAATTCTCTCCTGCTGCGGTTATGAAACTAAAAGAAAGCTTTCTGTTGCTTTTATATTAATATTGTTCGATCATGTCTCTCGTTACGTAAATAATATTTTTGGTTGCTCCATTACTACATAATATGTAGTATTGGTTCCCTTGATTGTAAAAACAATTTTACGTAAGGACATAATTGTTACGAATTGAATATAACTATATTCAATTCGTATAACAATTATGTCCCTACGTAAAATTCAAGGGAACCAAAGTATCTCTTCGATAGAATAACTTTGTGTAGCTCAAGTAGATCTTTTTCAATAGTTCAGCCTCGTTTTAATTTTTTGATTACAGAACGACAATTTTTCGTTCATTCTATTCAGCTATGGAATCTTTTACTTATTCGGAGATTGTTCCCCTCAAACAACTTTAGCGATGAACTCTTGAAACACTTGGTTAGTGTATAGTTTTGCTTATATTTTTCTCTTTGTCTCTGAATTTCTATTTTTAATCTACGTTTTGCTCATTAATATTGTATTAAACTTAATTAAAATGTTAACTTTATGACCACAAATGTTTATTATTATGTTTTAAACTTTTACTCCTTAAGATTGTTATAATCTATTGTTAAATAGATTAATACCTGATAGGTAGAGTTGAAAAATGGTAAATGTAAGAAGCCAAGTTATAGCTATCATTGTGTTTTGGATCATAGTTAGCTGAGCATCATGTTTCTTTTGGATTTTTCTAAAGCCTTTGACTATATTAACCATCAAATTCTTTTTTTTTTTAATTAAGAAACTACTTTTTTCAAGTTTTTCAAGGACTGCTCTCAAACCCTTGCAAAACTACTTTATTCATCGTGTTCAACGGATCAAAAGTATTGAAGGAACTTCAAATCCATATGTTGTTAACCGTGGTGTTCTACAGGGCTCTGTTCTTGTGCCCCTTTTATTCTCGTTATTTATAAACGAACTTTTGTGAATAGTTTTATTCATATGTATGCGGATGATGTCTTTATTCACATTTTTCGTGAATTAGGTTTAACTAAAGACTGTGTTGCAAGGCTCAATCAAGATCTAGACATCATTTTAGGTGGGCTGAGTCTAAAAAACTAAATCTTAATCCATTAAAAACGTTAATTATGCTGTGCTATCGGAACTCAGTTAATTGTCTTGATTTTTTTAAGGTTGTTTTAAATGGCCAAGTATCATATTGAATACTTCAAGAAGGTGAGGTATTGGACTATCAAATAAACAATAGTTTAAGCTGTTGTTTCTGAAGCTTTAAGGACAATTTATTTTGGTCTACGGTCTCTCAGGTCTTCATCACATATTTTGAAGTCCTAATATGAAAAAACACAGCATCAAAAGCCTCATTTTCCCAATCTTTACTTTTAACTGCTCGGTATATCCGGTCTTGGATTTTGAATGCAAACGTAGATTAAATGTAGCTATTAATTTTTTCATGGACTAAAAGCCATAAAAAGCTATTTTGAATTTATAATTCAACAAGTCCACTAAATTTAATGCTAAGTCTTCTACTTAGTTGTAATTATTTTTTATTTATTATTTAATATTTTCAATACATAGTATATAGAATTTGTATTACAACAAAAAACATTATTTGTAGCTATTAACGACAACTTACGTTTTATACACAATATCCCAATACATGTTAGTGTGACTAATATTAGTTCTTTGTTGTGGGGTCTGAGCATAGATAAATATTTGAAATATCCCAACGTCATCAGTCTTTACAACATAAAATTCATTTAAGGTGTCCTGAGTGTCTAGGAGAAATTCTGCAATATGCCCAGTCACCAAGGGGCTTGCGATTGATTCTGCCGCGTTTCATGCATGTTATTGCATAACGGTCTTAATTTGTAGCTGCTCTTCGATTATGGAAAAGTCTTCCAATCGAATTGCAGACAATTGTCTCACCAACTAATTTTAAGCAGGAGATTTTCTTGTATTTCTCAAATTTATAGCATCTATCTATCTTTATTCCTGGGCCTTATTGTGAGAGTCTATTAAAAATAAAATTTGTGTTGAATAGAAAAATTACCGACTATCGGTATTGCGAGAGTCTTTTCATATCGATATTTTTCTATTCAATATAAATTCAAATTCTACCGTTAATACCTGTTCGACTTTTTTTAAAAAAAGAAGCAAGTCAGTCGTAATTTCAAATAAAAATGAATAAATTTTGACATTTGCTTGTTCTTTTTTTTTTAAAGTCGAACAGAAATTTGAGGTAGAATTTGTAGGGTCACACGTAAAAGTTTCCACGTTCTAAAATAATAACAAAAATGCTATCATAGCCTTAGCTCGTTAAACTATCATCAACGAGTAGGTTATTGATGGTAGTTATGGAAACAAAAAAATAACAAAGTTTCCAAAATCAAATCGGAAACGAACTTTAATTTGTTGTCGTGGAAACAAGAAATAACAATCTTTTCAAAAACATACCGCAAACGAAATTAAATTTTGTAGTCATGGAAACAACGAATAACAAGGGTTTTCGAAACAGACCGGAAACAAATTTGAATTTTTAAAAATTTTCAGTTTGGAAAGTTCGAGTTGAGAAGGGGATTCTTACCTGAAACAAGAATTTCATAAAAATAATAAATACGTGAATAAATATAAGTTTAGCTGAGGAAAACGAATTTCTTTTAAAACTTGCGGTGTTCAAGATTAATTTAAAATTTCAAAGCGTGCACCTAAAAGTGTTTAAATAAAAAACTTAAAAAACTTCCAAATTTTGAAAAATTTAAAGTTGTATGAGTTGGTTTGAAAAAACAATTAAACATTGATTGCAAAGCGTGCATCAAGTACTAAAATAAAAACTTTCGAATTTTGAAAAAAAAAACAAAGAAGATCGAAAAACATATCAGTGTGTGTGCCATGTATCTATAAACTTGTCTGGGAAGAAAATAAATTGATTTTTGCTGATGCTGTGCGGATGTTCAACATTCATTGATTCAACGGCTTTAATTTTTTTTTGTTTTGTTCGGTCCATATAATATATTAACATTCATATAAAAGTCATCATAATCTTAATTTTCTTGTTTATATACATATGTAATTGTTGTTTTTATGTATCCATGTTTTCTTTCTTTTAGTTTAAATGTTCATTTAAGTGATTGATATTTTTCTGGATTTCGTGTTTTCCAATTCTGTGTAATTTTTTTTTTATTTATTTATGTTTTATTCTGTCAATTTTCATGCATAGTATGAAAATTTACATAAAATAAAATAAAGTATTTTTTTTTTCCTTTGTTTGTTTAATGTTTAACAGGTGCTTCTGGTGTTTGTGGGCACACACAACAGGATCAAGGTAATTGTTGAAAAGTATCTTATGTAAATAATTTCATTGTAAGCTTTCATTTCACTATGAACATAATTTAATTAAATAAATTGATATTGCTTGCCAGAGCCTTCCCCAATATGGGCATTGTTCTAATACGAACTTTAATTTCCTGTGGCTCAAATTCACTGTCCGCAAGCATATCATTCATTACCGTTTTATTTACAGGAGTCCGAATCTTGACAGCATGTCTACTTGTGATGAGTTAGATGTTCTGTCAGATTCAATTTCCCGAATTGTTTCCCATTGTCCTCACACTGAAGTCGTGATTACGGGCGACTTCAATGTACACAATTCAAGTTGGCTCCGCTATTCTGGCCAGACAACACTCGAAGGAAGGTATACCGAGATCTTTGCTGAGTATAACCATCTTACTCAGCTTGTCGATGAGCCTACCCGTATACCGGATGTTGATGGGCATTCCGCCCATACTCTTGCCTTGTTCCTTACTTCCCACCCTGATAAATATACTATTAAAGTAACTTCTCCATTTGGCACCTCGGACCATTGTGTCATTTCAGCTAATTTCTCGATCTCCAATCATCCAGTTAAAGAAAAAATTCCCACTAGGACCGTTTGGCAATACGAGAAAGCCAACTGGGACGGTCTGAATAATTTCTTTCGCAACTTTAACTGGTCATTATGCTTCCTCGATAATGACATTGATGCTAGTGCTAAAATGATTACAGAAGTGATTTTTCTTGGAATGAGAACTTTTGTCCCTCACAGAACAAAATGTATCAAACCAAAAGAAAAGTCTTGGTTTACCGAAGAATGTAAAGAAGCTATCAGGTTGAAAGAAGTAAGCTTCCGATCCTATAAAGCCAACCCATCTGAGGAAAATCGGAAGAAACATAAACAAGTTAGGAACTCGTGCAACTCCGTTATACACAAAACGAAATTTTTACATGACCAGAAATTACGGCAAAAAATTCTGCAATGTCCCAAAGGCAGTAAAAACTTCTGGTCATTTGTAAAAAACGTCAAGAACTCAACGTCATCATCAGTTCCAACGCTCATCGTCGACAATAATCCAATTGTCAGCTCTTCAGAGAAGGCGAATATGCTCGCAGCTCATTTTGCTGCAAGTTCTACGTTGCCCGCAAGCAACAATGTCCCTCCTGTACTTGAGAACGTTAATTTTTCTATGGGACAGGTATTTTTCCGCACTCGTACAGTAGCAAGAGTTCTTCAAGATCTTGATATACACAAATCCGCTGGCCCGGATGGTATACCCCCTATACTTCTGAAGAGGTGTTCTTCATCGCTGGCAAAACCATTGCGTAAGCTTTTCCATAGCTCCTATCGTTCAGGTATCTTTCCTAGTAAATGGAAAACAGCATTTGTCCAGCCCGTCCCTAAAAAAGGTGATTCCTCCTCCCCCTCCTCCTACCGACCAATTGCACTTACGTCCCTTCTTTCCAAGGTCATGGAAACGCTGATAAATCGTCAGCTCAAGAAATATCTCGAAGATCGGAAGCTTTTAAATGACCGGCAATACGGCTTTCGTAGCAATCGTTCCACTGGTGATCTGATGGCATATCTCACCGAACAGTGGAACAAATCTGTGCATCGCTTTGGCGAAAGCAAGATTATTGCGCTTGATATTTCAAAGGCATTTGATAGAGTTTGGCATGAAGCTCTTTTATCGAAAATGCGTGCATTTGGTATCGATGATACTCTTATTCGTTGGATTAGAAGCTATCTTCTGGACCGTTCAATACAAGTTGTATTAGACGGTTTCAAGTCTGATCTCCACAAAATAAATGCTGGTGTGCCCCAGGGCTCCGTTCTGTCTCCGACTCTCTTTCTCATTTTTATAAATGATCTCTTGTCTGTGACTTCTTATCCATTAAATTGTTTTGCTGACGACTCAACCCTCAGCTTTTCATATACGTTTGATAATTCACGGCCTTCGCCTTCGGACGTGTTATTACAACGACACCGTATGATAAGCTCATTAAACTCCGATTTAAACAGCATTGTGAATTGGGGTATCAGAAATCGTGTGGAGTTTAATGCATCGAAAACTCAATGCTGTCTTTTGTCGTTAAAGTTAAACATACCCCCTATGCCATTATCCATGAATGGTACTTGCATCGAGGAGGCCGAAAAGCTTTTAGTACTCGGTATGTGTATCAGTGACAACCTTCGTTGGAATGATCATATACTTGAGATTGCTAAGAATGCTGCAAGATGCTTAGGCTTTCTTAATAGATGCAAGAAGTTTTTCACCCCTTCTGATCTGGCTACAATTTACAAGGCGTTTATACGCCCTAAACTCGAGTATAATTCCCATCTCTGGGCAGGTGCTTCTCAAACTTTTCTTCACCTGCTCGACAGAGTTCAGAAAAAGGCGTTAAAATTGATAGGAGAGAGAAACATTGAGGAAACATTTCCATCACTCGAACATCGTCGAAATGTTTCTTGTCTTTCTTTATTTTACAGGTTCTTTTATAAAAAATGTTCACTTGAGGTAGCCAGCTGCGTTCCACCCCTTAAACATTTCTCCCGTAACACTCATCTTGCTAGGAACGCTCATCAGTTTACACTTGAGCCCAATTTCGGTCGTACCGTGAAATATAGAGATTCTTTCTTTAGCCGTACAACACGAATGTGGAATGAATTGCCTGGCACAATTTTTCCTTGCCATTTTGATCTGCAGACATTCAAGATCAATGTTCATCGACACCTCCTTTCCCTTCCTCCCTAAATTCCTATCGCTCGCGCTGTGACTTATCATTAAAAGGGCTATAACAAACCCCTTGAGCGCGTGTGCATTATAAAAAAAAAAAAAAAAAAAAAATAAATTATTACAGAGAAAGAAATGACACTACCAAGTAATTTTTTTGTTTGTATTAATAGTTAGATTTTGGTTTTCTTTGTGTTTGAAAAATGTCAATACTTATTGTAGTTTTAGCTTGTTAATATAGTTTTCTTTTGTTTGATCCCTACTTCATTTCCGTTATTTCTTAATTCACTATAAATAATTCAATTTAATAATTATATATGAAAAATATTTTTTTTTATAAAATAAAGCTACCTACATAGTAGGAATTATGTTCAAGAACTACATATGAACTATTTTGACTTTTCATTTGTGATAATGGAATTTTTAATTATGGGTGCTTAAATTGTTTTAGGAGTGATTGGTTGCAAACAGGATATGGGAGTCCTGGGCATCTATTGATTGTCACATTATCTGAGCGCGTGACAGCCATGGTGCCTTCTCAGTAATGAGTTGGCAAAGGGGAGGGATGCTCAACGGTAACAATACCACCAAAGGTACCGGGTGCATTAAAGGGACTAGTAGGTAGTCAGGTTAGGAAATTGTTCTTTCCGCTTCCTAACATTTCTTTGTAAATTTAACTGATTAACGTAGATTATTTTATTATTTTTTTTTTCTGTTCATACATATTATGATCTGTCCTAGCTTATTTTAATTTTGTATTATGTTTTTCCTTGTTGAGTTATTTTCAAATAGGCATGTTTTTACTACGGTAGTCCAGATAGGCAGGCCAAAAGACCCCGACCCACAAACCGACGAGCTATGCCCAAGGCCAAGCAAGCATGCCTACCCTGGTCCTGCCCTACTGGACACCCTTCCATCCAACGACATCTATAGACCCTGTATCTATAGGATGGAAGGGCAAATCTAATTCCACTCTTATGAGTAGAGGATGGTCTTACCGTTACAAATTTGAAATTCTATTGAATAGAAAAATATCGGAAGGAAAAGACTCTCGCAATACCGAAAGTCGGTAATTTTTCTATTCAACTCAAATTTTATTTTAAATAGACTCTCGCAATATGGCCCAAGCTTAATAGAATCGAAAAAAGTCTAGTATTTGTTTTTCTCTAAATTTGCTTTGAATAAAAAAAAAAAACTTGGTAAACATTTTGAAGATACTTTTAAAAAATTATATAATCTTGTTGTATTATGTCAATATTCATCATCATCATCATCGGCTCGGAAACCGGGGTCCGGTCCTGGCCTCCTTCAACAAGTCTCTCCACCTATCCCGGTCTCGAGCCGACGCCATCCAGTTGCGCACCCCAAGGCTCCGGGCGTCCTGGTCTACGCCATCTCTCCAGCGCAAGCATGGTCTACCACGCTGTCGTCTGCCATAGAATGTACCACAAAGAGCTTTCCGAGCAGGTTCCTCTTCGCTCATGCGAGCTAGGTGCCCTGCCCACCGAAGTCTACCGAGCCTAATTTTTGTCACGATATCTGCTTCAAGGTAGATTGCGTACAATTCGTGATTGTACCGTCTCCGGAATCGTCCCTCCTCACATATGGGGCCAACAACTCTCCTTAAGACTTTTCTCTCGAACGCGGCTAAGAGGTCAGAGTGCCTTTTGCTAAGCACCCAAGTCTCGGATCCATATGTGAGTACTGGCAGGACCATCATGATGGTCCTGTACAGCAGTAGTTTTGAAGTTATGGTGAGATTTCTGGATTTGAAGAGCTTTGACAGACTGTAGTAGGCTCTGTTGGATTATGTCAATATTAACTATGAATAAATATCAAATTGAAACTCTTCATTAAACGTTCAGTTTTACGGCAAATTATCAAAAAAATGTACATATGTGTTAACTAGTATTTAAACGAAGATAGTGAATTTTAGAATTTTTGTATTAAAAAAAACTCAATTTGATCTAAATTTACGAAATATAACACATTTGTTATTTCTATTTCAATGATCATTGAAATCGATTTCCATCATTGAAATCACAAAAGTGATAATATTACGCGAATTATGCTCAAATTAAGTTGATTTTTTTATAACAAAAATTTTATTATTCATTACTTTCATTTTAATACCAATTAACACCCACATTGTTCAGCATTGTTCGATAATTTCCCTTAAAATTAAAAAACAAAATTTCCAATTATGAGTTTCAATGATAGCTATAACTGATAACTGGTAGGACCCCCATATATATCAAAATGTGAA
Organism: Baccha elongata; assembly: GCA_951217065.1. Classification (NCBI taxonomy): domain Eukaryota; kingdom Metazoa; phylum Arthropoda; class Insecta; order Diptera; family Syrphidae; genus Baccha; species Baccha elongata. The sequence goes on along the minus strand of OX578272.1, from coordinate 48,250,250 downwards.
CTATTTAATTCTCTATAAATTTATTTATCAATTACAAACATTAATAACGAGAAATACACCTTAAACTGTTTAGATTATTCCTAAACAGGAGTACTATTCACAAATCAGACAGCATTTTTCCGTTAAACAACTTTGAATTGGTTCGATAAATTTTACAAATTCATATTTAAATATAAAACCATTAAAAATAAAAACTTAACGATTTAGACGCAAATAATACTTAGTAATCATAATCAAATAGATTGAGTTAATTAATTTTGTAGCTTGATCTATTAATCTATATAATGACTTTCTGAAAAATACAAACAAATATTTGCACCAATGAGGTAATACTGTTCTTAAGTAGACATTTAACAAATAATATTTCATTTCATAAATCCCAGCTTTACAATTGCAAGTTCAAAGCACTCCCAACCCATTGTGACAAATTGTGACATACCGGTTTTAATTAAACCACGATTTCAATGATAATATTATGAATAGCTGCCATTAGTAATTATTATTGTTACATTACCTAACTGCTACAAATTTTAAACGTGCTTCGCTAAATGATCTCATTTATTTTCTTAGATTTTTCTTAAATGAATATAAATCGCTCAGTGATTTATTTGCACAATATGAACATGAAATACATGGAAATATCCATTTGACACAAGCTATATGCAGACAGCGAAATATTTGCTTTGACATTTGATGTAAAACCGATGGTGTGAGTTGCATGATTCTGACTTTGAACTGGTCGGAGATTAATCAGATTTATAAAGCTTAACCATGTAGAAGCAGAATTGTTCAACAGTGAACGAAATTTACCTGTTGCACGCCTTAAAACTTACATACATTCTCGCTTTGAATAGAGATAAAATGACAGATGATCCAAATAATAAGTGTCCTTGTATTGGCATTTCTAATTAACAACCGGAATATTGTTAATATAGCAACGATCATTTGCCAGATGCCATATTTGGTGTTTGTTTTATGTGAACCTTTGAAAATTCCATATTTGAATGTTTCACTTAGCTCAGCTTAATTCAGCACAAAACCTATTTGTCATTTCCAAAAGCCGAAAGGTAGACTCAGAAAGTGTTTGATGAATTCTATCCATAGTTGAAGATTCTCCTCTTCGATAATGATTGCCCGTATATCTATCTTTGTCAGTTCTACATATTTTTTTTATTAAAATTGGAAAGGTTTTCGTTATAAAGTGGTCATATCTTCTTAGAAATTTTACAGTTTGTCAGGCTTTCTCAATTTTGTTTGTTTATATATTCTACGCTTCAGGGTTCTCAGCAGGAACGAAGAAGTTAAATTAAGGATGGTTCTGCGTCCAAATGCGCTACAATATTATATAGTGTGACCATATTGGTTCAAACGTTCTTTAGAAAATATTAATCTGCTTAAGAACGGCTGGGTATTTGAGATGACTTTACCGTGGGCGGCAATAGTACAATGGATGGATTGCTTGTTTGTTAACCCAGAGGTTTCCAATTCAATTTTCACTCGGCTACAAAGCATTTTTTGTTTTCAGCATACAACCTCCCAGCTTAAGCTGGACGCCGCCCATGAAGTATGCAATGAAAAATAAAAATCAACTAGCTCTCTATCCACTGTACCAAAACAATTCTTTCCGATATTTCTATTCCTTCTAACTAGTGTCGTGCAACACCTGTTGCATTTAAAAGGCACAGACAATAGTTAAAATATTATTATTATTATGTATTATTAAATATTTACATTTTTTTCTTTGAATTCTACGTTACAAATATAATAATTGTGGTTTTTTAAGTTGTGTTGGCACATAAAGTGCACAACTTCTCACAATGTAAAATTATTTTTAAATAATAAAAATAAATATATAAAACTATTAATGTGAAATAAATAAATTAATAAAATTATGGGATACGTTGTCTTCTCGGGTTCTTCGGATCCCGTTGGCCTTGTATTTTGGTGGTGGAGGTTGGCATTTAGCCACTGTGGTAGGATGACGTTGGGCGGCACAAAATTCACAAAATTATTGTGAAAAGTGGCAAATGGAATATTTATTTTTGGTTGCTTTAAATACAAATTTGGTAAAAACACAGTCTGGAAGTATTGCAATTAAAAATCAAGAAAAAGAAGAAAGGAAAAAAATAAATGTTTTTTGATTTGTTTGTTTTTTTTTTTCTTTTAATTTGGTTTGCTTAGTTCTAACACATTTTCTCTTCCTTAAAAAAGCATGATGTCTCCTTAACGTAAGACTGAAAGTTTAGTACTAAATGAATAAAAAAAAGAAGTATCATTACCGTTATTTTAATCATATAAACGGGTACTTGAAGTATGAGGGAGCTTAGTTCAAGTAAAAACTACAAACAATCCTCTACTATTGGCAGATGAAAGACATTAACCAATTAGTAAATCGGCCAAATTCGAATTTACCGGGAAGAAGGGAAATCCATCCGTTTTATGTCCAATTAAATTGAAAGAAGCTAGTGTGTTGTCAACAATTATCTGGAGGACCCGGAAAGGTATGGAAAGAACCGCAAAGGAAGAATCAGGAGATCACTAGTGTAAGGAAAGGCAGGCGATACTGAGAACAGCTTCAAATTCAAGGCTCTCCGTAAGTAAAATCAAAGCAGAAACTGGAGTTAAAGCTAGTAGATCGACTGTTTTTCGGGCGATACAGAAGGCCGACCATATTCGCCATCAAAAAATGAAGAGGAAACCACCATTGAATGTTGCACGTAAAAGCCAACAGCTTGAATTTGCAACAATTCACATTAGGTGGAATCGAGAGTGGCATACCGTTGTCTTTTCTGATGAAAAAAAAATTTATTTGGACGGACCTGATGGATACAGCTTTTATTTTTATGATTTCAGAAAAGAAGAAATGCATCTCCAAAGGCGACACAGCAAAGGAGGTGGTGTAATGGGGAGCAATAAGATATTACGGAACTGTGGAGCTGGATTTCCAAAGCTCCAAAATGACCGCAATCACTTACAAATCGATACTAGAGATAGCTTTTCCGCAGTTTTCTGAAATATTTGGTGGACATCGATGGACTTTCCAACAAGACAATGCACCGATACATACCTCACGGACAACAAAAGCCTGGATTCAGAACCAAAATGTAAACCTACTTGCATGACCACCATATTTACCCGACCTGAACATCATGGAAAACGTGTGGGGTTGGCTTTCAAGAAAAGTCTACCAAAGAGGAAGGCAGTATGATGAAACGGAAGAGATAATTGAAGCCATAAAACAAACCTGGTCCGAAATTTCGCTTGGTTATTTGACAAAACTCTATGAATCTCTACACAGCCGGCTACTTGAAGGCGGTAGCACCCATTGTAGGAAAACACCTTGGTAATCAGTTGATGTACGTATTCTATCAACATATTTCAAGTCATGAAACCACCCTACAACTAGGCAACAAAGATTTAAGAAATAAATCATCTCAACAATTTGTTCACATATCGTATTCCGAATTATGGTTGAGATTACTCAGAATAAATTTTGCTATAATAGATTAGACAGGTCAACAACCCAGTAAAATTATAGCATGAAGACATTTACGTAAAGCACACGACATCTGACGAGAAATTAAGTTTTATATCTAGTTATTTAGCCAATCTTTGAACCATAGGTAGATACATTTAAAAGAACAAATCAAAATGTTGCAGTAAAATACACCACCGAATGGCAGTCAGCTACTTAGATACACCAAACAGAACGAACAGTACCAATTGGACAAGTTTAGACTCATAATGTTTGTCAACCAGAGGAAGCGTTAGCAAGAATTAGAAAAATAGAAGACTCAGAAAATAGGTAGTCTAGACTAGAAAATTTTTGTAGATAAAAGAAAGTAAATTAACAATTGGGTATAATGTTCTATAGGTGGAAAAGAAGTGAAGAATTCTCCATAAAAAGTTGGCTAGGAAGTGTTGCTAAAGCAATGTCAGATTAAGTATGAAGAGTACAGGTAGGCAGGTAGCTAAATAAAACACCAAGTTAAGTAAAAGAATTTTATTAGAATAGTAAAAAGAAAGTTACAGTTAAAATAATATAAAATGATATAATAAACGACAAACAGAAAACAGTTTTATTAGCGTCGACATCAAGCAAAGATGAGAGGGATCTGCAAGGTAGAAAGTAGAATTAGATCAGTTTGAGAAGTAGTTGAGTGAGAGTCAAAACTCACCACTCCATCAAGTATTCTGTCCGAACTTGTTTTGTCACACATAAATAATAAGGCTAGTAGTTGAAAAAGTAACTTAAAAATACTAAATTGTTGTCACTACCGTACTTACTCAACGTCGAAGCGTCAAAAATATTTACGACACAAAAAAATTTTTGCTAAAATAAGTCTGAAAATCTGCTTGAAAAAATCGTAAAAAGAGTAAAATTAATAATGGGAAAAGAAAAGGAAAGAAACCTGTAAAGAAAAAAATAAACGAGCAAAGTAAAACAAGAATCTGAAAATAAACCAAACAAAGAACCTGAAAGAAAAGAAAACATGAAAGTCATAAAATACTGCATTAAAGTATATGCAAGAGAAAAGCATAAAATATTGACGTAAAATTAAATGCTGCAGGCAGAATAAATGTTGCGATAAATAAGTCGAACAGAACGAAATAAAAAGTTCGATCAAAAATCCGAACACTGCCCACCCAAGCAACATAGAAAAAGCATATGTTCGATTTTGCTTCATGAACATCAAGTTCGAAATGGCAGCCACCCGAGCTGTAGACGGAAAAGTTTTTGTCGCGACGTATCTTTCGATTTTTGATATTTCCCAGGTAAAGTCCATCATTAAATTATTGGTAAAAACTAAAAGTACAGTCACCTATATCTTTTGTAAAAAAATTCAAGTGAAAAATCGCATTTTATAGTGAGTTATTCTAAAGTGAAGAAAAGTTTTTTTTTTGTACCAATCAAAGTAAATCAAAAAGAAATCGAAAAATTCCAATTAGAATTGTGTTCGTCTCAAAGGTAATGAAAATAATTTTTTTGATCTCAGTAACCAATCCATAACCAAATCGCGTGTGAAAATTTTATTTGACAAATATCAAAATTCCACCCCACATGCAGATAAAGTTGGAAAAAAAGGAGAAAATTCTAGAAGACGCATCCAGGAATAAAAAAATTAAGTTAACCAGGTAAATTCACATTTTTTTTTTGTATTAGCTAGATAGGGCATTCAGATCAGTTAAGTGCTAAAATTATTGACCAGTTAGTTTAGCTAGATGTAGATTCAGAGAAAGAAAAAGAAAAATTTTAATCTTTTCATAAGAATTGCGCTAAAATTCTATAAAAAAAATTTACATCTTTTAACAGAATAAGCGGGTGGGGTAGCTTGAGTAAGTTAAAAGGAACGACAAATTCGAAAAGCAACATACAGTCCACATCACTCAAGTCAAACCACTCAATTTAACATTGAGTCACATTGTTGGAAATATATTATCTGTCCATACTTCAGAGAACTGAAAATCTGGACTCAGCATTTAAAAGCACTACTGACTGCTCCCGCTGGCGAAGGGTCTGTCGGTGTGCTGAAACAGGAGCACCAAAGGTGCAAAGTTGCAGCGAGTAGTCCCAGTTCCTTGGCGTGGAACGTAGTTCAGCTTCGCTGAGGACTGTGGCTGCTAATGAATTTGTGCATCTACGTGATTTCTGAAGTAATTTATTTCGAGGCGGCTAGAAGTAAAAATCTGAAAGGAATCCAAAACGTGCACAAAAACACTACCGCTACATACTGATGCAGTTATACGCAAAATGCGGTACTTCTGGCAGACCAGTTACGGTTATATGAAGTGGGACTAGAACGGTATAAAGTAAAAATCCAGGAATGAGGTATAATTTAAAAAAAAAAAATAATTTTATTTATACTAGGCTGAAGCTAAGTCTGAAGATACCTAAGTATTGTTTTTATGAAATTTTCGAAGATACTTATGACAAAATGATAGTAGCTGTTGAGTAATAGATTATTTAAGTTTTTATAATTCTAATAATTATTCTACACCTAGTGAAAAGATAAAGTAATGATTCACATATAAACTCAAGAAATAAGAGTGATTTTGAAAACATATTTATTGATAAAATAAAAAAATTACTGCGAGATGGTACAGATAGATTTAGAATCTTCTGTCTATCGTATCTGAAACTTGCGCCAACAAAAATTATACTGACGATACAGTTAAAAATCTAAATTTCAAAGAAAAAGTGCGTTTGTTAAATAATACCTAAAGAAATCTATAAAATAAATAAAAACAAAAAAAAAAAAAAAAAGATCATTTATGACGAGAATTTTGCGTTGATAAACACAAAACTCAATCGTCTTTTGCATGGTACCTATGTTACCTACCGATTAGAAAATTTCATCATCCTGAAAATAAGAAAAATAAAAATTAATGAGTAAAAACAATATTTAAAGAAAAGAAATACCTATTAGTAGTAAATTTGAATTCATTCTTGAAAATATAAAATAAAATTAATTACAATTCAAATACATTTGAAGTTAAAGACATACCTACATGTCTATGATAAAGTTTGTCCGTCTGAAATAAAAATAAATTTAATTTTTGAAGATCGATAATATAAAGTAAAATACCGAAAATACTTACTTGATAAATTGTTTAATCAGTCCGTCTGGGATAAATAAGTAATTTTTTGAATTAATTATCATTGAAAATAAGTTCATTCAAGTACCTACTTGGGTACTGATACATTTTGTTGATGTATCTTTTGTATTAAAGTCGGTCCGATTATTGAAAGTCCGTCCGATTATTGAAAAAAAAGTCAGTCTGATTATTAATAAATTCAGTCCGGTCACTAATAAATTCAGTCCAATCATTTTTAAGTCAGTCCGATTATAATAAAGTCAGTCCGAATATATTTGAAGATCAAATATTTTTGTTTGTAAATTTAAAAGAATATTTTTTTTATGAATTATTGTCCAATACCTATGTGGTAAACAAATTTTTGTCCGATAGTGATTACAATTGGTATCACTATTACTATACTGTAAACAACTAGGAAGAATTCCTGGAAAAATATGTTAAGAAATTCAGAAATGTAAAGACAGTCGCTCTAATGAACAATTTAGAAGTCAATTCGAGTCTTGGTCATTTAGAGTCACGCATCGAATACATATTCTGAATCAAACCCCTAAAAGACAACAAAAAGTGGTAAAGTTTGATAACATTTTTTTTTTTTGAGCTTAGGCAGAGTGCACTTTTCCTAGGGTTTATTGTAGTAAAAATATATTATTATTTAAAAACAAAATTTCATTTACATTTAACTACTTGATGATGTAAAGATTTTTACACATCATTTTATTTAAAACCTATATAAAAACATTTTTTTGAAATTTTGAATAATTTTTGTAAAATAAAGTCTTACGATAGTGAGACGAAACTTTTGTGTTATTTGGGATGTGAAGGAAGATTTTTGTGTGGCCCTAATCTTGTCCTTGATCCCTACCCAAGTCTGAAAATTCGGGTGTTGGGAAATAAAATTTTGAAAAACAAATTTTTCGTAATTTAAAAAGAGATCACAAGTAGAGTTGAATACTTGAGATCATCTTTCGGTTTAAATTTTAGTTTGTTGACACTAAAATCTTGAGTGGTGTTGAACCGACTCAGATTATAGATAATTATAAATTTCGAGACGAACTTGAGATGCAATTTTAGGCATTCAGTTTGTCATAAATAATAGTTTTTTGTTTATTTTTGCTAATACGGTTTAGAATTTCTGGAGCGATAGTTTTAGCTAGGAGGAATTCATAAATCGAAGTTATTGCTGAAATAAAATTTCTAGTTATAAAGTTTAAGGTCATTGTTAGTAATAAGGTATAATAAAAATAAAGAATGTATAAGGCCTCGACAAAAAGAAGAAGTTTTTTTTTTATCGAGTTCTTGATTAACTGAGAGATTTATTTCACAACAGGGAAGCAAAGTTTTTCTGTTGTTAATTTTTCAGTTGACGTTCTTTGAGATGGTAGCGTAAGATATCCTAAGGGGAGGAGTTGGCGACTGGAACATGCGGAAACACAAGGTAACGGCTGAGTGAAGTAAGAGGGAGAGTTGATTTCCTCTTGCTAATCACTCTTGGGAATTTCTAGCATATAATCGGGTGCAGCTGGAAATAATAGGGAAATAGTTGATTGTCTTTGGTTAGATTATTTGACTTTTCAATGGTTGGGAAGTTATGCACTAGAGGATGCGTAACATCAGCATTCTCGACATTAGGGTTTCCGAATATTAATGAGCTCTGGAAACATGGCGGGAAGGGGATAGTATCCGCTCATAGGAACATCAACATCTATGTCTCCTGTAGTATAACTGGTTTGTAGCGATTTCTTTTTATCTCTCGAATTCTCTAAATAGTATACCATTTTAACTCGGGCCCTAGCTTTTATAAATTTTGTTGATCAAGAACACCCTGGTCTTTAGGTCTGTAAATAGTATGTAACACTCGTTTCTTATTCCCATAGCAAGAACCCCACCCCATCCGGCGAGCGTGGCGATCGAGCACCCAGCAGGCCTAATGCAGTGGTTGAATAGAAACGGCCTTCATCAATCTCTGCCTGGACGTGCCTATGATCGTAAGGGAGTAGGTACTAAAGGTGGATAAAGATTGAAGAGGGTAAGGATTAGATAGGTAGGTAAGGTGAAAGTTGAGTGAATAGGTGTAGAGTCTCAATTCTCTCTTTTATGAAAGATATAGAGGGGTTAAGATCCTTCGTAGGTACAAATAATAAACTTTCACTTTTTCATTCAGCAGAATCTGGTCCTATTATTTTTGGTTTGTTTAGTCTAAAATCGTAAATTTCTAGTAGAATGACGATCGATAGTGATGTAGTCATACTGATTGATTATACATTTCTTCACTAGAGTAGACGATCAGAAGTAAGGTCGTTTATCCTTACGGTTACGATAGAATCGCGTACATGACAGCCAAGTACGTAGGGAGGTAGTAGATGCGAAGTGATGACTCTCTGAGGGTTAATGCTCAGGTGATTCCTTACTTCAACCTACTGTAGTCCTATATTTTTTTTTATGTTCCCAGCTACTTTAGTTAGCTTCAGCTTTAATTCTTTCTACACGGTTCGGTGGAGCGTATGAGTGCTTTTTGGGAGACCAGGTGTTTTGTACGATACAATAGCGATCTCTGTTTGATATAGTAAATAATGGATACTCGTGTAGGGGGAAAGAGGGTCGAGGATGGCTAGAGGAAAGGTTTTCAAGGCTGAATACTACTGTAAGTCACAATATAGGCGTGGCAGGTCACAATTGTGAAATGAAGTGGTATGCTTTGAGGACTGGTTGGTGGTTTAGATTTTTGATAATCCTCTCCTAGGTTGACGTTCATATAAGTTGATACGGATGACGTGCGAGTAGAAGGACAGTGAAATTTCGCAGAATGGGGATTTTATGAAAACGGAACTGGAACTGACAATATAATTATTTTTATTGTGTTCTTGTTTCCGGTCCTAGTAGCGCGTTGTTTTAGATGTTTACATGGTGTATGTGTATATGGACGGTAGAGAGTAGTAGGGAGACCGTTACATAAATGACGCCCAATAGGGGGCCGCGTAATTTCACATGAGCAGAAATTGTCGCAGGACGAAATTCTTAAATACAGATTTTTGTGTGATTTAGAGTTTCGGTCCCTGTTGGCGCGGTGTTTTGTGACGATAGGTTATCATTGATTTGAATGGATTTGATTTTTGGAATGAATTAGTCCGTTACATAAATGGCGCCCAACGTGGGGCCCGAAGTTAATTTGGTTTTTCAGAAATTTTGGAGATTTTGAGAAAATTTTTTTTTTGAGTCTAGAAAATTTTTCAAAAAATTTTTTTTTGAAATTTTTCTTAATGTTTGTAGTTAGAATTCTTCTGAGATTTTACATCTGGATAGAAGTTAGTCCCAAGCACTAACCGGTAGTTGATAGATTTTATTCTCGACGTACGTCTGTAGTAGTGATCGGATTAGGCTTTTCTCTATTCTCGAAGAAGTTCGAATATCTTTTGGTTTGTTTAGCTAGTGTGAAGTACAAATGACCGTATTTGGATGTTTATTCCGGTAGTCAGTAGCATTTGACTAGAGCTAGTTAACATTAAAAATTTATTTTTTTTTTTGTCATCAAAAGAAGTTTAGTTTTTGTTGTGAAGATTATTAGTTCTTCCGACCGGTAGATGGTCGATGGTAGTCCTATCTATGTCAGTCGCGGGAGGCTATAAAGTTTTTATGAATGAAGACAGTCTAACGCAGTAGTCGTTAATGTCATCTTACACTCTTTAAAAATATTTAACCTTTTTGTAGTTTGGTTTTTCATTCTTTAGTCTTGATACGTTATCCTCTAAGGGATTGATTTATTCTTCTTTAGGTTAGTATGTAGCGAGATAGATTAGATGATGGAAACCTGGTATCTGTAGTAGGTACATAAATCCAGTTTATATGAAGTCTAAAGTTAATAGTTGAAGTTTCATTTGGGAAACTAGTTTTTTTTTGGAGTCGTTACCTTGGTCATGTTGATGTCCAGTCGCAGCTCCGAACCAGTATGTATAGAGAAAAATTTAAGAAAATTTTGAGTAAATTTTTGAGAATTTAAGTAGTTGAGAAATTTTTGAGATTCAAGTTTGAGTATTGAGTTTTGAGAATTTTGGAGTTTAGATAAGCAGAAAGTTTCGGGATTTAGGACGGAAAAATTCTTGAGAAGTTTAGTATCGAGGATTTGAAAGTTTTAAATCGAAGAATTTTTGAAGTAGGTAGATTATAGTTTATAGTTTAGTTTGCCTGGTGGCTTAGTTAAGTTTAAGTTAGAATTTTTGGAGTTTTGAGTATATAGTTTGCCTGGTGGCTTTTTGAGTTTTTAGTTGCCTGGTGGCCTATAGTTTTGAGTTTAGTTAAGTTGCCTGGTGGCGTTTAGTTAGTTTAGTTTGCCTGGTGACCTTTAGTTTAGATTAGTTCAGTTTAGTGAGTTTAGTTTAGTTTTGAGTTTTTGTTGAGGGTTTACCCTGAATAGAGATTAGGTTAAGGTTAGTAGATAAGTATCGTAGGTATAGATAGTAAGGTAGTTAGTTTTATTGTAGGAATAGCTAGTAAGTTAGTAAGTTTATTGTAGTAATAGATAGTAAGATAGTTAGGAAAGTAGACAGTAAGGAAAATTTTGTAAATCGCTCAGTCGATAAATTAAGAATTTTGTTAAATAATAGATAGTAAGTTTTTATAAAGTTTTTTTTTGAAATATAGTAATTGGAGTCGAGGTAGAAATAGGTTTTCTTGAAGACGAAAAAGTAGTAAATTTGCAATCGTGGGGAAAGTTAGAGTAAAGCTAATGTCTAAGAAAAATCCTAGATTTCCGTCATTACCTAGTCATCATTTCTTAAGAAATCGTAGTCGACAGTTTGATATACATCGAAATTTGACGATGGAAGCTGCAAGTAACGCAGATATTAGCCGAGCCGAGGGTAGACCTAGTTCTATAGGAGGAAGCCAAGCTCCAATAGTCAATGTTCAAGCAGACGTTCATGCCATAGAACGACAACCATCTCCCTCAGTCAGACATAGTCCAACCGGCAGTTTCACATCAGATGATGGTGTACAGATGGAAGCCTACATTCGAGAGATTACTCAGGCAACGGTAGAAGCTACGAAGGAAAATGAACGGAGAACATTTCAAGAAGCTCTGGCTCAAAGCCAAGCTCAAGTTCTAGAGAAAGTAGGTGATATAGTAAAGACAGCTTTACAAAATGCATTACCACCAGCACAACCTTCACAGCCTACTCAAACCGCTCATCCATTACAGCCAATTCGGCCTATAAATCCTCCGTTAGCTGACTTGTACGATCAGCCAACACCTTATTTGACTAGATCAAGTCTAGATATAGGTTCTAGACCTGTCAATCGACCTAATGCTAGACCGACATTTTCTCGTGATTTGCCCAATATTGAACCAACTACTTATCGTATCGACGCGCCGAGTGCGTACGAAAATGACTTTTTCGAGAGACTTAACCGGATGCGTTTAGATGATCCGTCTACTCAACCTCATATTCAATTACCTATACCTTCACCAGCCGGTACTTATGTTCGTTTCCCACACTATCACAAGTGGGGAATCAATTTTAACGGTAAGAATATGACGGTTGATGAATTTTTGTTTCGACTCGATAGAGTCAAGGATAGCTATAATGTCACTTGGGAAGAGGTAGTTGCCAATTTCCATCAATTCGTCAGTGGACCGGTTGAGACATGGTTTTGGATGTACCTCAAGAACAACCCGAGATCGTCATGGGTATCTTTGCGACTAGCATTACTCGAGCAATACCGCAGCCTAGAGACTGACTCAGAACTCGTTCGCCAAATGGCTGAACGCAAACAACAGCTAGGCGAATCTTTTGATTCGTTCTATGAAGATATTCTGCGATTGAACTCGAGAATGCGAACTCCAAGACCAAATCTCGAAATAGTCGAAATAGTAAAACAAAATGTAAAAAGACGTATGGGTGAGCTTTTGCTCACATTCAAGTCAACTAAACTATCTGACCTAGTTTTCACCTGCAGGGAGATGGAGAAGTTTTTAGGTCAGTACGACCAATCGCGTATCCGTGTTCCCCCAATCTATACCAATCAACAACAACGAAGACAAGTAAGTGAGGTGGAAATACCTACTAACGAACTCCCAATTATGGATATGTCAACGGCAGTGGAAGCATTCCACAGAGACCGAAATCGCGATGCTAACCGAATAAATGATAACCTAAAGTGTTGGAACTGTCTAGGACAAGGACACGTTTTCAGAGATTGCACCGATCCTCATAGACGACTATTCTGCTACCGATGTGGGTTACTTGACACTGTTACACCCAAATGTCCAGTTTGTTCGGGAAACCAGCAGAAGAGTCAGTACCAATCCGGGATGGAACTGGCAAGGACGGGCAACTCGGGGAGTCCGAACTAAATCCTAACACTGAACCTGATGTAACCAACAAAATTACCATTATTAAAAATACAGGAATAAAAAGTATATTGAAACCAACAGCTTTTCAATCAAAAATTCCTAAACTTAGACCCCTTAAATCTTTACACCAGAGACAGCTAGAGTATAATATAGCTAGAAAACGCATTTATACGTATCCACAACATCTTAAGAAAATCGAGTCTTTACGACTCAAGTTTGACAATTATCGTAAAATGTTTAAAACTGTCTCATCGGCAAAATTGTCAAATAAAGTTAACGATCCGCGACCTTATGTCAAGGTCGATATTTTCAACCAAGAATGGGAAGGATTGCTCGATTCGGGAGCAAGCATAAGCTGTCTCGGAAATGGAGCAATCGAGTATTTGGAAAAGCGGAACATACCGTTTCGTAAGTTTGCAACTAGTGTATCTACGGCTGACGGCAAGAAACAACCTGTTATGGGCGTTGTCAAAGCTAAAGTTACTTTTGATGAGAAATCACACGTTTTAGATTTATTTATTGTGCCATCACTAACTCAAAAACTATATTTGGGAGTAAACTTTTGGGCATTGTTCCAACTAGCGCCAAATCTTATTCCTTACCAAAACTCTATTTCCGAGATAGCTTGTGAAAAACCAAGTTTTCTGCGGTGTGAATTATCGTCGGACGAAGACAGAATGTTGAAAGACACGATAAGGCAGATTCCGTCATTCGCTGAGCGAGGACTCGGACGGACTCACCTTGTCGAACACAAGATCGATACGGGGGAGGCTTTGCCCATAAAGCAACGCCATTACCCTATATCTCCAGCGGTACAAGCCTTAGTGTATGCTGAATTGGACCGCATGATTTCTTTGGGAGTGATCGAAGAAAGTTCAAGCCCATGGTCTTCACCAGTAGTTTTGGTGAGAAAACCAGGAAAGAACCGTATGTGCTTGGACTTTCGGAAAGTCAACTCCGTCACAAAGAAGGATGCGAGTCCAATTGGACATATAGAAGGTTTGCTAGCAAGACTTTCAGAAACACGCTATATCTCTAGCGTGGATTTGAAAGACGCTTACTGGCAAGTACCATTGGAGAAAGAATCAAGGGAAAAAACAGCTTTCACAGTACCCAATCGCCCCCTGTATCAATTCAAGGTGATGCCGTTCGGACTCTCGAATGCTGCTCAGAGTCTGACGAATCTGATGAACAAAGTAATACCATCTTCTTTGCGTGATCAAGTATTTATTTACTTAGACGATTTGTTAGTCATATCAAAAACTTTCAATGAACATATCGATATTTTACGTATTGTAGCAAAAAAATTGTCAGAGGCAGGCTTAACGATCAATGTGGAGAAATCACGATTTTGTTTCCAAGAATTACAATATCTTGGATATGTCGTAGGCCAGGGCTGCCTCAAAGCGGATCCAGGCAAAATATCTGCGATTCTTGAATTTCCGGTACCAACGACTGTACGTCAGGTGCGAAGATTCTTAGGAATGGCAGGGTGGTACCGGAGATTCATAAAGAATTTCTCTGAGGTAGCCGGACCGATGAGTGACACATTAAAGAAAGGAAGCAAATTTAATTTTGGGGACGAAGCATTAGAATCGTTTAATACGATGAAGAAAGTATTGACCTCGGCTCCTGTGCTCCGCAACCCCGATTTCGGTAAGCAATTTGTCATTTTATGTGACGCGTCAGCTACCGGAATCGGATGCGTTTTATGCCAAAGGGATGAAACAGGTACTGAGTACCCTATATACTATTATTCTCAAAAACTAAATACTGCTCAACGCAATTACTCTGTAACGGAAAGAGAATGTCTAGCTGCGGTTAAAGGAATATATAAATTCCGTCCATACGTCGAGGGATATAGGTTCCTAGTGATAACGGATCACGCGAGCCTAAAGTGGTTGATGAATCTGAAAGACCCAACCGGCCGGTTAGCTCGATGGAGTTTGAAGCTTCAGGGTTTCGAGTTTTCTATAGAGCATAGACGCGGAAGTCAACATGCCGCGCCTGACGCATTGTCAAGAATGTATGAGTTAGATGCTTTACATGTTGAGACCGCAAGTGCAATATCAGAAAATTCGAATCCTACTAATGTAATGTTACATGTAGATCTTAAGGATCCGGCTTTCAAGTCGGAAGAATACCTTTCGATTGCGGAACATATTAGTAAAAATAAAGAGCGGCTGCCTGATTTACAAGTATCTGATAAATTCATTTACAAGAGAGTCAGACACTCTACAGGAAATCCAATACAGGACGATTTGGCCTGGAAGCTTTGGATTCCCTCTCAGCTAACCGAAAAGTTGCTATTTCAGGCTCATTGCCCACCACAAGCGGCTCACGGAGGAATCACGAAGACACTATACCGCCTGCGACAACAATATTTCTGGCCAGCGATGGCATCTCAGACGAAACTCTTCGTGAATAATTGCGATATATGTAAACAAACAAAAGCGCCAAACTCAGTTCTTAGAACAGAGATGGGTAAGGGTTTCATAGTTGATAGACCTTTTCAACATTTATATGTAGACTTCTTAGGCCCTTATCCACGCTCAAGAAAAGGCAACACGTTTATAGTGATCGTGTTAGATCAATTAACGAAGTTTGTTTTGTTGAAGCCTTTGAAAAAAACCAACACGTCAGAAGTAGTGAAATTTTTAGTAGACGATGTATTTTTAATGTTTGGTGTACCTGAGAATATACTCTCAGATAATGGTTCTCAGTTCATAAGCAAAGAATTCGGATCATTTTTAGAAAATTTTGGTGTAAACCATATTCGGACAGCAGCATACGCACCTCAAGCGAATGCAAGTGAGCGTGTTAATCGCTCGATTTTGAGTGCCGTAAGGGCATATATAGATGAAAAACAATATAATTGGGATGAACATCTTTCGTCAATTAGCAGTGCTCTACGCACATCAGTACATAGTACGATAGGTATGTCCCCTCACGAAGCTTTATTCGGTCAACGGATGGTGGAACACGGGGCAGATTACGCGTTATTAAGGAAGCTAGGCGGACTCAACCAATCCGAGATAGAATGGTTACCTAAAGCGGCAAAAATGAACATCTTACACGCATACCTTAAAACGGCTTTAAACCAAGCTCATGATAGTTATGAGAAAACCTATAATTTACGAAGTAGAAATATAACCTTTAATGTAGGAGATATTGTTTTTAGGCGTAACTTTGTATTGAGCGATGCTTCAAAACACAGGAACGCTAAGTTATGTAAGAAATTTATAAAGGCTGAAGTAATCAAGTTAGTAGGTAATAATTTGTACAAGGTAAAAGACGACAACGGTTTCGTAACAGTTGTTCATACGAAAGATCTTCGTAAGTGATAGATTTTTTTTTTTTATAGAAATTCAGATTAAAGAATTCAAAACATAGTCCGGCATAGCTAGTCTGTGCATGAGACAGATGGGTCGTGGGTTCTAATATAAATAATCCAAAAAAATTTTTTTTTTTGTAGGATCTTATAATTTTATTTGTGGAGGCGATTTCTTTTCTTACCCTTTTGATAAGTTGTAAACTGATCAAACGGGCAAGCTTTGTAGGAAAACACCTTGGTAATCAGTTGATGTACGTATTCTATCAACATATTTCAAGTCATGAAACCACCCTACAACTAGGCAACAAAGATTTAAGAAATAAATCATCTCAACAATTTGTTCACATATCGTATTCCGAATTATGGTTGAGATTACTCAGAATAAATTTTGCTATAATAGATTAGACAGGTCAACAACCCAGTAAAATTATAGCATGAAGACATTTACGTAAAGCACACGACATCTGACGAGAAATTAAGTTTTATATCTAGTTATTTAGCCAATCTTTGAACCATAGGTAGATACATTTAAAAGAACAAATCAAAATGTTGCAGTAAAATACACCACCGAATGGCAGTCAGCTACTTAGATACACCAAACAGAACGAACAGTACCAATTGGACAAGTTTAGACTCATAATGTTTGTCAACCAGAGGAAGCGTTAGCAAGAATTAGAAAAATAGAAGACTCAGAAAATAGGTAGTCTAGACTAGAAAATTTTTGTAGATAAAAGAAAGTAAATTAACAATTGGGTATAATGTTCTATAGGTGGAAAAGAAGTGAAGAATTCTCCATAAAAAGTTGGCTAGGAAGTGTTGCTAAAGCAATGTCAGATTAAGTATGAAGAGTACAGGTAGGCAGGTAGCTAAATAAAACACCAAGTTAAGTAAAAGAATTTTATTAGAATAGTAAAAAGAAAGTTACAGTTAAAATAATATAAAATGATATAATAAACGACAAACAGAAAACAGTTTTATTAGCGTCGACATCAAGCAAAGATGAGAGGGATCTGCAAGGTAGAAAGTAGAATTAGATCAGTTTGAGAAGTAGTTGAGTGAGAGTCAAAACTCACCACTCCATCAAGTATTCTGTCCGAACTTGTTTTGTCACACATAAATAATAAGGCTAGTAGTTGAAAAAGTAACTTAAAAATACTAAATTGTTGTCACTACCGTACTTACTCAACGTCGAAGCGTCAAAAATATTTACGACACAAAAAAATTTTTGCTAAAATAAGTCTGAAAATCTGCTTGAAAAAATCGTAAAAAGAGTAAAATTAATAATGGGAAAAGAAAAGGAAAGAAACCTGTAAAGAAAAAAATAAACGAGCAAAGTAAAACAAGAATCTGAAAATAAACCAAACAAAGAACCTGAAAGAAAAGAAAACATGAAAGTCATAAAATACTGCATTAAAGTATATGCAAGAGAAAAGCATAAAATATTGACGTAAAATTAAATGCTGCAGGCAGAATAAATGTTGCGATAAATAAGTCGAACAGAACGAAATAAAAAGTTCGATCAAAAATCCGAACACTGCCCACCCAAGCAACATAGAAAAAGCATATGTTCGATTTTGCTTCATGAACATCAAGTTCGAAATGGCAGCCACCCGAGCTGTAGACGGAAAAGTTTTTGTCGCGACGTATCTTTCGATTTTTGATATTTCCCAGGTAAAGTCCATCATTAAATTATTGGTAAAAACTAAAAGTACAGTCACCTATATCTTTTGTAAAAAAATTCAAGTGAAAAATCGCATTTTATAGTGAGTTATTCTAAAGTGAAGAAAAGTTTTTTTTTTGTACCAATCAAAGTAAATCAAAAAGAAATCGAAAAATTCCAATTAGAATTGTGTTCGTCTCAAAGGTAATGAAAATAATTTTTTTGATCTCAGTAACCAATCCATAACCAAATCGCGTGTGAAAATTTTATTTGACAAATATCAAAATTCCACCCCACATGCAGATAAAGTTGGAAAAAAAGGAGAAAATTCTAGAAGACGCATCCAGGAATAAAAAAATTAAGTTAACCAGGTAAATTCACATTTTTTTTTGTATTAGCTAGATAGGGCATTCAGATCAGTTAAGTGCTAAAATTATTGACCAGTTAGTTTAGCTAGATGTAGATTCAGAGAAAGAAAAAGAAAAATTTTAATCTTTTCATAAGAATTGCGCTAAAATTCTATAAAAAAAATTTACATCTTTTAACAGAATAAGCGGGTGGGGTAGCTTGAGTAAGTTAAAAGGAACGACAAATTCGAAAAGCAACATACAGTCCACATCACTCAAGTCAAACCACTCAATTTAACATTGAGTCACATTGTTGGAAATATATTATCTGTCCATACTTCAGAGAACTGAAAATCTGGACTCAGCATTTAAAAGCACTACTGACTGCTCCCGCTGGCGAAGGGTCTGTCGGTGTGCTGAAACAGGAGCACCAAAGGTGCAAAGTTGCAGCGAGTAGTCCCAGTTCCTTGGCGTGGAACGTAGTTCAGCTTCGCTGAGGACTGTGGCTGCTAATGAATTTGTGCATCTACGTGATTTCTGAAGTAATTTATTTCGAGGCGGCTAGAAGTAAAAATCTGAAAGGAATCCAAAACGTGCACAAAAACACTACCGCTACATACTGATGCAGTTATACGCAAAATGCGGTACTTCTGGCAGACCAGTTACGGTTATATGAAGTGGGACTAGAACGGTATAAAGTAAAAATCCAGGAATGAGGTATAATTTAAAAAAAAAAAATAATTTTATTTATACTAGGCTGAAGCTAAGTCTGAAGATACCTAAGTATTGTTTTTATGAAATTTTCGAAGATACTTATGACAAAATGATAGTAGCTGTTGAGTAATAGATTATTTAAGTTTTTATAATTCTAATAATTATTCTACACCTAGTGAAAAGATAAAGTAATGATTCACATATAAACTCAAGAAATAAGAGTGATTTTGAAAACATATTTATTGATAAAATAAAAAAATTACTGCGAGATGGTACAGATAGATTTAGAATCTTCTGTCTATCGTATCTGAAACTTGCGCCAACAAAAATTATACTGACGATACAGTTAAAAATCTAAATTTCAAAGAAAAAGTGCGTTTGTTAAATAATACCTAAAGAAATCTATAAAATAAATAAAAACAAAAAAAAAAAAAAAAAGATCATTTATGACGAGAATTTTGCGTTGATAAACACAAAACTCAATCGTCTTTTGCATGGTACCTATGTTACCTACCGATTAGAAAATTTCATCATCCTGAAAATAAGAAAAATAAAAATTAATGAGTAAAAACAATATTTAAAGAAAAGAAATACCTATTAGTAGTAAATTTGAATTCATTCTTGAAAATATAAAATAAAATTAATTACAATTCAAATACATTTGAAGTTAAAGACATACCTACATGTCTATGATAAAGTTTGTCCGTCTGAAATAAAAATAAATTTAATTTTTGAAGATCGATAATATAAAGTAAAATACCGAAAATACTTACTTGATAAATTGTTTAATCAGTCCGTCTGGGATAAATAAGTAATTTTTTGAATTAATTATCATTGAAAATAAGTTCATTCAAGTACCTACTTGGGTACTGATACATTTTGTTGATGTATCTTTTGTATTAAAGTCGGTCCGATTATTGAAAGTCCGTCCGATTATTGAAAAAAAAGTCAGTCTGATTATTAATAAATTCAGTCCGGTCACTAATAAATTCAGTCCAATCATTTTTAAGTCAGTCCGATTATAATAAAGTCAGTCCGAATATATTTGAAGATCAAATATTTTTGTTTGTAAATTTAAAAGAATATTTTTTTTATGAATTATTGTCCAATACCTATGTGGTAAACAAATTTTTGTCCGATAGTGATTACAATTGGTATCACTATTACTATACTGTAAACAACTAGGAAGAATTCCTGGAAAAATATGTTAAGAAATTCAGAAATGTAAAGACAGTCGCTCTAATGAACAATTTAGAAGTCAATTCGAGTCTTGGTCATTTAGAGTCACGCATCGAATACATATTCTGAATCAAACCCCTAAAAGACAACAAAAAGTGGTAAAGTTTGATAACATTTTTTTTTTTTGAGCTTAGGCAGAGTGCACTTTTCCTAGGGTTTATTGTAGTAAAAATATATTATTATTTAAAAACAAAATTTCATTTACATTTAACTACTTGATGATGTAAAGATTTTTACACATCATTTTATTTAAAACCTATATAAAAACATTTTTTTGAAATTTTGAATAATTTTTGTAAAATAAAGTCTTACGATAGTGAGACGAAACTTTTGTGTTATTTGGGATGTGAAGGAAGATTTTTGTGTGGCCCTAATCTTGTCCTTGATCCCTACCCAAGTCTGAAAATTCGGGTGTTGGGAAATAAAATTTTGAAAAACAAATTTTTCGTAATTTAAAAAGAGATCACAAGTAGAGTTGAATACTTGAGATCATCTTTCGGTTTAAATTTTAGTTTGTTGACACTAAAATCTTGAGTGGTGTTGAACCGACTCAGATTATAGATAATTATAAATTTCGAGACGAACTTGAGATGCAATTTTAGGCATTCAGTTTGTCATAAATAATAGTTTTTTGTTTATTTTTGCTAATACGGTTTAGAATTTCTGGAGCGATAGTTTTAGCTAGGAGGAATTCATAAATCGAAGTTATTGCTGAAATAAAATTTCTAGTTATAAAGTTTAAGGTCATTGTTAGTAATAAGGTATAATAAAAATAAAGAATGTATAAGGCCTCGACAAAAAGAAGAAGTTTTTTTTTTATCGAGTTCTTGATTAACTGAGAGATTTATTTCACAACAGGGAAGCAAAGTTTTTCTGTTGTTAATTTTTCAGTTGACGTTCTTTGAGATGGTAGCGTAAGATATCCTAAGGGGAGGAGTTGGCGACTGGAACATGCGGAAACACAAGGTAACGGCTGAGTGAAGTAAGAGGGAGAGTTGATTTCCTCTTGCTAATCACTCTTGGGAATTTCTAGCATATAATCGGGTGCAGCTGGAAATAATAGGGAAATAGTTGATTGTCTTTGGTTAGATTATTTGACTTTTCAATGGTTGGGAAGTTATGCACTAGAGGATGCGTAACATCAGCATTCTCGACATTAGGGTTTCCGAATATTAATGAGCTCTGGAAACATGGCGGGAAGGGGATAGTATCCGCTCATAGGAACATCAACATCTATGTCTCCTGTAGTATAACTGGTTTGTAGCGATTTCTTTTTATCTCTCGAATTCTCTAAATAGTATACCATTTTAACTCGGGCCCTAGCTTTTATAAATTTTGTTGATCAAGAACACCCTGGTCTTTAGGTCTGTAAATAGTATGTAACACTCGTTTCTTATTCCCATAGCAAGAACCCCACCCCATCCGGCGAGCGTGGCGATCGAGCACCCAGCAGGCCTAATGCAGTGGTTGAATAGAAACGGCCTTCATCAATCTCTGCCTGGACGTGCCTATGATCGTAAGGGAGTAGGTACTAAAGGTGGATAAAGATTGAAGAGGGTAAGGATTAGATAGGTAGGTAAGGTGAAAGTTGAGTGAATAGGTGTAGAGTCTCAATTCTCTCTTTTATGAAAGATATAGAGGGGTTAAGATCCTTCGTAGGTACAAATAATAAACTTTCACTTTTTCATTCAGCAGAATCTGGTCCTATTATTTTTGGTTTGTTTAGTCTAAAATCGTAAATTTCTAGTAGAATGACGATCGATAGTGATGTAGTCATACTGATTGATTATACATTTCTTCACTAGAGTAGACGATCAGAAGTAAGGTCGTTTATCCTTACGGTTACGATAGAATCGCGTACATGACAGCCAAGTACGTAGGGAGGTAGTAGATGCGAAGTGATGACTCTCTGAGGGTTAATGCTCAGGTGATTCCTTACTTCAACCTACTGTAGTCCTATATTTTTTTTTATGTTCCCAGCTACTTTAGTTAGCTTCAGCTTTAATTCTTTCTACACGGTTCGGTGGAGCGTATGAGTGCTTTTTGGGAGACCAGGTGTTTTGTACGATACAATAGCGATCTCTGTTTGATATAGTAAATAATGGATACTCGTGTAGGGGGAAAGAGGGTCGAGGATGGCTAGAGGAAAGGTTTTCAAGGCTGAATACTACTGTAAGTCACAATATAGGCGTGGCAGGTCACAATTGTGAAATGAAGTGGTATGCTTTGAGGACTGGTTGGTGGTTTAGATTTTTGATAATCCTCTCCTAGGTTGACGTTCATATAAGTTGATACGGATGACGTGCGAGTAGAAGGACAGTGAAATTTCGCAGAATGGGGATTTTATGAAAACGGAACTGGAACTGACAATATAATTATTTTTATTGTGTTCTTGTTTCCGGTCCTAGTAGCGCGTTGTTTTAGATGTTTACATGGTGTATGTGTATATGGACGGTAGAGAGTAGTAGGGAGACCGTTACATAAATGACGCCCAATAGGGGGCCGCGTAATTTCACATGAGCAGAAATTGTCGCAGGACGAAATTCTTAAATACAGATTTTTGTGTGATTTAGAGTTTCGGTCCCTGTTGGCGCGGTGTTTTGTGACGATAGGTTATCATTGATTTGAATGGATTTGATTTTTGGAATGAATTAGTCCGTTACACCATTAATAAAAACTGTTGCCCATTCTTGGAATAAAACTAACATTTATTTATACAAACAAAAATTTTACTGTTTAACTGATTTTAAGCTTGAAACAGGTTAATTTGTCTTCTGTCCTTAATCAAATAAAACATAAAAAGCATGTATATTTTATGTACGCTTTTTGGGAAAAGCGTCATAAATGTTGCAGTTGATAACATAATTCTTTTTTTTAATTTATTAAAAAAATATATATAATATTTATAAAAATGGGCTTTATTATTTTTTAATTAAAAAAAAAAATATATATAATATTTTTAAAAATAGACTTAATATTTTTTAATTTTAATATTCAATTTTTATTTCCTTTAAATTATCAATTAATGAACTAATTATTTACTTAATATGAAATGAATTGGCAATTTATGCAACATATTATAATATTATAATATTTTATATTTTATAGAAAGTACTGCGTACTGATATTTGCTCTAATTAAAGATATTGTATCTTACTGAGTAATTATAACAATAAACTGAAACTGAAACTGATTCCTTATTTTAATTCACTGCGCATTTGGTTTTTCCCAAAACACCGAGGGGTTTGAAAAATATCGCAAAACGAAAATAGAAAACTGCCTGTCCTTAATCAAGTGACACGGAGTGTACATACATATGTACAATAAGCAAAGAAATGCAATTTGTTAAACTATTAATTTTGATTTGCAGATTTACAAATGCCGACGGTACCCATTCCCGAGATAATGAATGGAAAGCTTTGGGTGAACAGTTAAATTGTTTGGGTGGAGAAATAAAAGATGGATTTAAAAGTGGAGGAAATATTAGAAGAAACAACATTTCTTATCATGCAAAAAATCTACTTGATTCAAAACATCAATGAAAAGAAATTGGACGAGGAACTCCAAATATTAAAAAATAAATAATTTTAATACATATGTATGTATGTATCCTTGTCTTATAAATTTTGTTAATTTTTATTGAAAATGTCTGATTAATAATTCTGCTCTGAATGTAAAGCTGAATGCATTGATTATAATTATTACTGATTTCCCTATACAGTAAAATATCACACTTTCTTTTTCGATGCACATTTCGACAAGAGCCCTTGTTTGCTTATGAGTTCCGTTCCGTTGTATCGGTTTTCTGCCTCGGAAGTTGCTGTAAGGATCGGGAATATTTCGATTCACGTAAATATTTCACTAAATTGTTAACATTTTTTTTTTTTTTTTTCAAAAGTCTTCTATCTTTTGAGTTCAAATCTTTACCAAAACTTGTTTTTAAGATTCTTAATAGAATCTTATTGTTAAAATTTATTTTTGATCGAAACTTATATGCTTTTTAGAAAAATTTGTTTTTCCGTCGGATAGCAGAATACAAATATTCACATGAATTTTAAACAGAATAGGGCTGAACATTTCCGGCATTGGTGCCAAAATTTTTGGACTTTTTGCCCAGGATGAACCTCTTTACAGATTATTGTTTGGAGTTTTTTTTTTTTGTGCATTTCCATGATCAAAACCTTGCTAAGCAATTGCACTTGCTATACATTTAACAAACGATCGTACAATCGGTCATGAAACAATTTGCACTTAAAATGTCAACTGGTAACACTCCTTAATTTATTGCTTTGATAACAATAATTAAGCTATTATCTATCAACAGCGTTACACGCACGATGTTATTTCCTTTTTATGTCTTGCAATTAAGATATTATGCATTTTATATCATCGTTAATATTTATAATGAATGACTTATCGAAGTCTCGAATACCCGATTGAAAATAGTGGTATGCTAATTGTTTGCCACTTCATTAATTTTAAAATATTCATTGGATATGCGCTCAGTAAATTAACACTTGAACAAGCTTATTTCAAGCTATGTACTATGGTTACGTATATAAATACTTACATATAGTAAAAAAAAACAGCAATAACAATAACCAAAGTGCAAGAAATTAGCCTTTACAACACCTTCCTCCAGGTGACATCGACTACTTTAATGTACTCGTACAACTACATGTTGACGGGTCCAAATTAAGTCTTCGACAAAACGTTGTTAATGATTTGTTATTCTTTTCTCTCTTGTATACCGCGAAATGATATCACAAGACTGAAAATATATATTTTAACGTTTGAACAGCGGTGCAGTGCTGCAAATGGAATGCTGTTGATTGGCCACATTGGAATCATAAATATCGAGCCAGGACAAGAGAATTAGCATAGGCGTAGCTTTTGCACTTGTTTGTATGTTTATCGATCTATTGTCGCCATATCGCCAGTTGGAACATGCTGGTTTGTGCAATATGCGATATCGATGGTGCCACCAATGTTGCGCGCTCCAACCCGCGCCGATAAATTTGTCATACTATGGATGCTAGTCGACACGATGTTTTTCAGGTGTAATTATTTAAACATAAAAATGTTAATCGACTGAATCTGGACAGATGGAATGACACGATTCTAGGTGTGGGTGTGAATGGCGTATTTGAAATTAGTGGAAACTGTCGAGTAAAAAAAACAAATGAACAAAAAATTTAAACATCCAAGGAACTGGCTTGTAATACAATGTTTGCTTCTATACAAGTACAAGGAAAAGGTGTGACATCGACAGTCAAAAAAGTTGCCTTGAAATTCAAGGAGTGATTTTCCTTTCTATTTGCATAATATAGAAATGTTTAGGTGTGATCTCTTCCAAGGACTACAAAATATTGTGTATAGATTTTGATCAATTTTATATAATTTCCTTGGAATGTTGGATTTCAGCTTGGTATTTTATGATTATATGAGTATTTGCTGCATCTTTGCATAATGACTTGCTAAATTATATTCACAATAAAAATATGCGACATCATTGAATTCAGAAACATCTACATACCTATGTGCTTTTAAATTTAATCCTTTTCTGCTTTTATTCGTATTACAAAAATATGCATACCTGAGTTGCACCAATTTGCTCTTGTGGCAAATATTTTCCTATTTTTTAGAATAAACAATTTTAATCATGTGGAGGAGATGCTTTTAATTGAACCGACAAGACAACAACCTGTGTTAACAACCGTTCGGGCAGCAATTTTATCAATATCACGACTGCTCTGCCACTCCGATCATCAGACTGTTTTATTAGGTGTGCAGAATTCTCACTCCACTTCATCCACCGTACGCTTACGCGATGATTCATATCGTCATCACAAGATGGTGCTTCGGTTTTGATTATTGATCCAAAGGTATTTAAACTTTTCGAACTTGGGAAGCACTGTTCTGTTAAAATAGATGTCCGCAATAGGCCGGAGTGGATCAGGAAATGAGCAGGATAAGAGTATTCTTTCTTTTTGGGGCTTATACTATACCCATTTCTCTCCATGTTACACGAATGCCAAACGTTGTATGATTGGTTCCAGTTCGGTCGTTCGACTTGTTCATTCGCAATCAAATTATTGGTTTAAGTTTCGGTCGTTCGTTTCGGTCAAACAATATCAGTATAGTCCAAGCAAATTAGCTCAAAGTTCGTGAAATAAACAAAAAAAAAATTGAGAAGTTCCTGGTAATTCGCATTGTGGCAAAGAAATGAGCTCTTCAAGATTCTGAAGAGTCCCGAGTTCTAAAAGGTGAGCTCGACTCTACAATTAAGGTTTAAGGCTCCTCTGCGCTCACCATCGTCGCAGCAGCGTTTCTGATGAGTCAAACAACGTCTATTTGGAACAGTTTTACCACATACGCAAGTTGAGGAAAAGAAAAACAAAATAGTATGGGAAAAGAGTATCTATACTACCCCTCATTTTAGTGGGACGGGCATTTTTCTTACAAAAATTACATGTAAAAGAAACTTAAATTACAAAAAAAAAAGTTTTTCTGGTTATTTCTTATTTTCTAAACAAGAACGAGACATTTTTGTTTTTGACTTAAATTTAATTAGAGCATTAAAATTTCGAAACGGAAACAGTACTTAATTACAGTTTAAGATCTTTTTTTCAAAAACTGTTCACAAAAAAAAATTGTTTTTGTCAATAAAATAGAAAAAACATTTCTAGCTTTTCAAAACAGTATCACATGACCTTGTAAGTATTACCGTTGATTTTTAGCAGATATATCCAGTGAAAAGCTGGGGTGGTTCGCTTGTATATAGGGTGTCCTGAAACTCAACGTCAAGCGGGTACCCGGTGATAGGGTTGGTAATACCCGTACTATGAATAAAAAAAAAATATCTCGCTGGGTGAAATAAAAGAAAAATTATGAAAATCGATACCCTGGGCCACATTTTTATGTACTGTGGTCACAAATTTTGATATTTTGCAGTGATTTTGCAAGTTGTTTAAAAAATTGGCCCATTTTATCGAGTTTTCAAAATAGTTCAACACTTGCCACTTGCTACTCTCATAATCATGTTACCAACATTTAAACCATTTTTGAGCAAGTAAAATTTTGTTTTTTTTAATAGGAACGTATTATACCTATGCGTATTATAGGATGCGTGTATCTTGGAAACTGTTGATATTTGGAAAACAATAATCATAACAAAAATTGTACAAAATTGTATGGGCTTTTGATTCTGAAAAAATTCTCCACGACGCACCATTTCAATGGTATAAGCGTAGGTCCCGAAAAGCCCCCTTTTCGGGGTTTTATACTCCTCACCCTCCCCCAGATCACCTCCCAGGGATCAAGACTTTTATTATGTTAACTACTTAAGCAGCCTAAAAAATATTTTGAAGGAATGGCTTATTGGACTACTACGTCAATAAGGTATACGTATTTCGGGTATAAATTTTCCTAATTTTTCTATTATATTTTAGCGAGATATTTTTTTTCTTTCTATTCCCAGTACGGGTATAACCTACCCTATCACCCGGTACCCGCCTGACGTTGAGTTTCGGGACACCCTGTATAATAAAAAAAAGTTTTGATAAAATTTGATACCAATAGGTAGCGATGTGGAGGAGATATTTACGAAAACAGTAATTCCTGTAAGTATATAGTTTTCATAACATTTTCTTTATTGAGTTTAATTGCATTTTTTGTATTTAAAATAAGTCGCATGCTTTGCCAACTAATTTTATAAAAAAAGGTAGGTACGTTTGGGGGGCAGCATGCCTGCCACACAGAAAGTTTTTTAATAAAAGTTTTTAAATTAAAATCTTTGCGTATGCCCATACTCGCACAAATCCCAACTTCTATTCTATCATATGTACATATATGTATAGCCTACTTTTTTTCCAAATAATTTTTTTTTTCAATCTTATATCAAGATTATTCTACTTATTTTTATCTAAATAATAAAATTGCATTTTCAATTTGGACTTTATTGAACGTTTAATACTGCAATTACCCCTGAAATCGTTTTGGACTTATTTCATTACACCAGTGCGACGACATCGGGCCCCAACCTAAATTCCAATTCGTTCACATAGTTATAATTAATTAATACTAGTTTTATGATGAAACGAGTTATAAAACAAAATTTCCTTTGTTATTTTATTATTTTACAACGGTTTCCTAGTTACAAATGAAGTTTTAAATTTTCAACGATGTGATCGAATCGGGCGTAAATGACAAAAAAGTACTGTTAAGAAATGTCACATGTTTTGCAAATTTACTTATTATTCCAAATAAATTTATTATAACTATGGTATTTTATCAAAACGTGCATGACTGGCTCGCTCGTACTTACTCTTACAGTTGCTGTGAATGAAAAAGCCTTTTGTAAACAGTATTTATGTAAACATGCATAACTTTATAAAAAATGAAGAAAAAATCTGTTTTCATTTGATACCTCAGTCTTTAATATCGAAAAAGAGTTATTAACTACATTGTATCATTGAGTTATACACATTTAGAGAAACCATCTTTTTCAAAAGTATATGTCGTTTCTATCGACTTGATTTTTTCCCTTTTATGAATTTGAAATCTTCTTGATTCCTCTATGAATGTGTATGAACTAAAAGATTGTATGTGTATCTATGTAAAAACAAGTCACTGTGGCGTATGCGTAACATTCTTTTCTGTAGAAGAACTTAAATAATTAATATAAAATGTTTATCACTGACAAATTGATGTTTTTCTATAATTTCTGATCTCTTAAAATAATGAATATAAGTGACAATTCACTCGAAGTTTTACAAGTATCACTGGAATTTTGTTTAGCGTAATTTTCGAAATTTTTACTTGCTCAATAAGGCAAGTATTGGTTTCGTGTGAAAAAAATCGAGGTTTTAATCAAACCTGACATAACGATACTAGATAAGCCTAAAAATTTAGGTTTCGTCATGCGTTCCGTCTGTCTATGCGTATGTGCGGATGTGCGTGTGTTTGGTTGTCTGTGCACCGACCTACAGCCTAAAAGGTTTGACGGATTTAATTAAAATTTCGTTTTTAGCACTTTTTTGTGATTCCCTAGAGGAGAAACTCGAATTTTTGTTTTAGCACCGCCATAACGGGTACCTCTGCTGCGATATAACGGTTTTAGTTTTCTCAAATTTTCTCAAAAACCGCTATTCACATAACGGAGGTTTAGTGTTAACGGTTCCTTTTAAATTCGGTATTGATTTTAAACCTGACATTTAGCACAAGATGGCATTCAAAGTTTTTGGCAAAACATTCGTTTAATGATAGCTGTCATACAACTTTCTTCAAGATTTAATAAATTAATTTTTTTGTAGTCTCATATTTTGCTACAAAGTCAAGTTCGTGCCACCCAGTCGTGCATTTTATTTATAGTGGTTAACTTTCTTGTGATTTATTTTTGTTTTTACACCTACGCATTAATATTTTGGTTAAAGCAAAGAACTTTAATTGCAAACGAAACATTCCCCCAATGCCACTATACATGAGTGGCACTTGCATGGAAAGAACTGGACAGCTTTCTATTCGTGGTTTGTGCGTCACAGATCACCTGCAGTATAACAATCACATATTTGACGTTGCTAAAAAATACCACGAAAGTCTTAGGTTTACGACGACGCACGCGACGTTGCAAAAATTTTTTTACCTCCCAAGATCTGGCTATCGTTTACAAAGCATACATCCTTCCAAAGCATGAGTGCAATACTCATGTCTGGGGCAGGTGATAGAACTATAACGGAAACGCTTACATCACTTATAACATCGTCCTAACGATTCTTGTCTTTCCTTATTTTATCGGTACTTCTATAAATAGTTGCATTCCTCCCTGAAAACAATTCAATCGTAATACTCGCACTGTATTAAACGGTCATCATTTTTCCATAGAGCCTAACTTCAGACGAGCTGTGAAATACAGAGATTCTTTCTTTAACCACACAAGAAGAATGTGGAATGAAATTAAAAACCAATATGCATCGGTATCATCGAGCCAAGTGTCCATGCATCTTGAATCAAAACGTAAAAAAGAGGAAAGAAAATAAGAAGGAAAGCGATCGGTTGAAAATGAAAAAAATGGACATATCGTTTCGCTCTGGTCAGAGAAAATGAAAAAGAGCTCACACATACAAAAACACAGCCCTCCTTCGAGGAGAAGAGGTGTGTTTACTTTCCAACGTTTCCCCTCTCGCAAACTTCTTGCATCACGTTTTTAGTTTTTTTTTTTTTTTACTGTAGCCACAAAGCTTGCAGTGATGTAATGGCCGCTTGCAGAATATTATAAAAAAAATAAATATACAATCGAAAATAAAAAAAAAATATTGATATTATATACATAGACAGTTTAGTAAAAATTCATAGATAAACGGGGTCTTTTCAAGTGATCTAGTATTTTTACTAGCTATTTTAATAACGATTTTCTCTTAAACGGCTGCACCGATTTCAACGAATTTTATATCCAAACATGTCTGCTCAACCAATACTGCAACTAAAAAATCCGATCTATTTGTGCCAAGGGTGATTTCTTTTAACCATTTTTTTTCCGAGAAGATTATTAACGATACCTGCAATAGAAAGGTACTTCTTTGATATTGATTATCTTATACCCTACTGCACCGATTTCGAGGAAATTTCATATTCTAAAATTTCCGCTAAGCCTAATTAATACTGCCGGAAAAAAAAATTGAAAAAAAACGTTTCTTTTTTCTAAAAATTCGTTAATTTCATTTCCATTTGTACAAGCTGCTTAATACAAACACTTGGTCTTCAACGGCACTACAACCTCCGATTTCTTCAACACGGAAATCGGAGTCCCCCAAGGATGGGTTCTGAGCCCGATTTTGTTTGCGGTTGACAATATTTCTAGGACCTTTACCTGGTGGCGCTAAAATATGTGATCTCACCGTTAGCGTCTCACTGTAACGATGATCTCGTTTTGTTAACAGATAACCCTTCAAAGCTTCAACTCTAGATTTATCGCCTCAGAGATTATTGTTAGTTATGGTAATAATGGTTTTTGAATCTAATAATAGAAGAAGGTTATCTTCAGAAAATTAGTTTTAGCTTTAGAAGCCATTGAAATTGTAAAAGATTATAAATACCTTCGTTTTTTAGTAACAAATATGGGTTTACGTCCTCACATAAGAGAAAAATGCTAAATCGCTTAAACAGCTACCCATCTTGTGTGGAACGACAGTGGAACAGATTCTCTTGTAACCTACAAGTTGATATTTCTTCAAAATTTAGAGAACCTACAATTAACACCTGTCTTTGTTATTCAAATCAAGTTTTTATTTTTCAATTTATCAAAGAATTCGAAGTACTTCAACGTTTCTTTCTTTCTAAAAACTTATTAGGGTAATATAAATTTCCAATGACAATCTGCACCGTCGAATAATGTAATACTTACGCCGCGGCGCGGCGCTTAAGGAGTGGTTTTTTATAGCAAACGAGGTGGTTTTGGAAGTGTTCACTTAATCGATTGATCACTTGCAAGATGAATTCTACAAGTTTATTTCATAAATGGCTGAATCCAATAACAATAATAAAAACAATCAAATCAATTTGTGTATTAAGCTTTTTGTATATTTTATGTTATTTCAAAATAATCACATTTACATTGTTTTTTTTTTTTATTTTTTTTGCAAATTTTGAAATAGTATTTTTTGTGGTTAATTAGATTTAATAAAGCTCCATCGTTATTCTTAACTCTACGCCGAAATAATACAAATAATGGTTATCGATATTCATTATTAAAAAATAAACTAAACAAAAAATAAAATAAAAAGTTAAACAAAATTAAAATATAATAAAACTAACATTAAATCTAAGGTTTTAAAAAATCAGTTGTTTTGTTGTTGTGTGTATTATTTTTTTTTTTTATTTTAATTATAAATAAATAATAAAGTTTTTTTTTCTATAATACAAAATACACTTACTAAAAGCTAAAAAATATTCATTGTCAGTAAGGTTTGTTTAAAGGTTTTGTTGCTGTTATTTTGCGGGTATATTTTTAAACTAATTTTTGCACTTTTTTTTTCCAAAAAAAAATATACATTTTAAAAACAAACAGTTCCATTGAATATTCATTTGGTTGACTGACTCAGCCATGACTACATACAAAAAATTATGTATTTAAGTCAAATACAAAACTTGTTATGTCATTTTTGACATTGATGAAACATGCATTTAACTTTATGTAACTTTTTTTTCAAAAAAAACTACTTAAACAATTTGTTTCTCTTTTGTTGGGTAAATTTTTGTAATTTTTTTTTTGTTCGCGCCTTTGTGTCCTGCAAACTTTTTCCATTTTTGAATTTTTGAAAATCTCTCATCTTTTTATATACATGGTCCTACGACTCCTATGTATCCTTTATGAATTTTGTATTTAAGTAAACAGTACAAAAAATTCATTATGAAAATCAAAAGCCTTTTGTACTCCCCCTCCCCCAGTCGACGCTGGTGTTCACATGTGGGATTTTCTTTTCTGAATGAATAACACATTTTGTATGTTTTTTTTTTTTTTTGTTGCATTTTCTGACCTATATATTAACAGTTGTTTTCTTCTCTAGAAAAGGTTTTTGGAATTCAATTGTAATTCTTCTGCAAATACCTGCTTCGTGTTTTCTAGTTCTTTTTGAATAAATTAATTTTTTTAACTCATGTAGTTAACTGTATCAATGTGTGTGCGTATTTTGCGTGCGACTATAATGGTGCATTATATGTATAAATATAATTAAGTGTGTTTGAATATAATATTAAACGTAAAACGATCCTATGGTTCTTCAGCTTCGGCTGGAGACGGGCGTTTTGGAACCGGCTGCTGTTCCTGCTTTGTCTTCTCTGTCTCTGTGCGTTCTTCTATGTTGCTGATGTCTCCGTGATCGTCGGCACTGTGAAGAGCAGCATTCGTCATTGTCAGTCGATCCGAATACTTTTCTCTTGGATGAAACTCGATTGTTGCAAGCTGCACGTGTACATCTTCTCTGACAAGACACATATGAATCCTAAGTAAATAAAAAAAAAATTATTAATTTCAGTGAAAAATTAAAATATGGCATAAAAGTGTCTTACCTTGCAACGACATTTGATGCACTTTTGTTCGCCGTATGACACCACGACCGGGTGCCATTCTTGTCCGTTTTCGTGTAAGGACGCTCCAACTTTGCATCCTCCATTGGATAATATTTCTTCAGTAGTTTTGACTGCAGCACGAGGTGATGCTTGGTCCTGTAGAATGTTCGGGTTGATAGGGCCAGACTTGTCTCCATGCTGTGTTGTCTTTCCTTCAGGGCAAACTTTGCAACACGCCTTTTTGTTGGGGCGATATGCCAATTTCTCAGGACATGTTAATGCTGGACAAGCAATTCGTGGGCAACGAATTTCCAAAGTAAGTGGATCACACGTACATGTTGCGCAAGTGTCGAAACCATTTGGTGGTAAATATGGATGCCATGTTGCACCTGCCAAATGAAACTGATCACCTAAACGACAACCACGTTCGGCGGAGTTATTGGTTTGCAAAGCAACATTTGGAGAAATACACGTGGGACAGCATTCACCGTCACGTAAAATCAATTCCTCTCCTTGACGGCATTTTAAAGTCGGGCATTTAATGGCATCGCATGTAACACGTCCATGCTGACATGCACACATTGTGCATAGTTCCTGTGTGCTGCGCCATTGTTCGGCTTCATCGTAGAAACGGCCCGAATGATAGCATTTTGTATCCGTTTCCGGTATAATTGGTCCATTGTGATCACCTGGTGCAATAACACTCGGCACATTGTTATCAGTGTACGATGGGAAACAATGGCTTGGCACCTTTGTTGACTTAAGTTTGCCACGCAGCAGGAGCTCCTGGCGTTCTTTTGAATAAATTTCCAGATAACACACACTTGTTTCTAGTTTTATTAACTCATTTGCTGCCATACCCAACACGTAGCCTTCCATATACGGGCCACTGAATTCTTCTAACATTTTTCGGGTAATGGGTGCGCCAATCGCCTCAATTGGTTTTTCTTCCAGGTATATTTGGAACTCCTGCTGATTACTAAAATATCCATTCACAGTCACCTCGTAATGTAAGTTACAGTCATTGTCAATTGCAATCCATGCCATTCCCATGAGATGTGCAGGACTTGATGTATCTTGTCGTTTAAGGAGAATCGGTTCAGCTGAGTCTCGAGCATCGGCTACTGGACGTGGTGTTAAACGGCCACGAATGAGATTTGCATCACTTTCAATAGCTATGTTAACCCCCAAATCGCCTCCATAAAGAGATTCAATTATTTTAGGACTAATTTTGTCAATAGTTCCAATGGCCTGATCAAAGTTAAATGATTGTGTCAGATCCTCAAGGACGGTCTTTCTCTTACCAATGTCTTCAATCAAACTAATCTCTGGTCGTTCTTTGGCATTTAAGTGATCGGTAAGGATGTTGTAAGCCATAGTTCCGTCTGTGTTCATAAATACCCATGCCAAACCACTTGCTTTTGCCTTAGATTCATAGCTATGTGGTGCCAAAAGTGTCTGGAAAAGCTCGCATGTCGCACGTGTCACAATTTGGCCCTGAATCTTTAAATTTGGATTCTTCTTTGATTCGACTATCAAGACAAGTTTACCTCTGCTCAACAAACGAAGATTTTGTATAGAAATCGGTGAAGAAATCTCCACTACATTTACTTCTGCCGATGGCTTGCGAACTTTCTGCATTTCATCTAAAATTATCTCTTTGCGTTCGGACGATTCAATTCGAATGCTCACCGGTGCATCGACATACTCCTCGGGACTAAATACTCCATTGAACACCAGTGTCAAGTGAACGGATGACGCAACACCACTGCTTGTGGAAACAATTGCAGTACCACCTGCTCCAGCCATTTGATCTGATTGTGTTCCTGGCGCCGGTTCCATCAACGTACTAAAGAGCTCCGTTTGAAGTGCCGTATACTTAGCAACTTTTCCTGCTAATGCCAGTTCGGCCTGGTATTTGCTGCCCCACAGCAATACCACATGCAAACGTTCGTCGCGCAACAGACGCTTATAGTCACGCGGTACACGACGCCAAACTCCACAAATCTTTCCTGTCGTGTTCTGATAAACACTCAACGGTCCGTTTAATGGTGTCGTTAGATTGTGCTCCTCCAGTATGGTACCAGAGTCGTCTACAAATTGAATGGCACGTGGTCTGGTTATTTTGCTTGAAACATAAAATGAATAGTAAAGGTTCTTCTTGTGAAACAAGAAGCGACCCGTGGCCACTACGTTTTGTGGATTATGTGTCGAGTACATGGCTTTCATTTCTTCGCCTTTCAAGAAATATGACGTCCTTCCAGTTAATAGTGCTGCGAAATCTATAAATATAAAAAAAAACGTATATTAGTTATAATCCCTACTTTCAATTTAAATTTACATAAAATATAGACTTAATGTTTTTTATTTGTTAAATACTTACGTTTCATGTTGCGCTCCTCTTCTTCGTTATTGACTGGCATTGGGACGTCTAAAGCTATTTCCGGATCTAAAAAAAAAACATAAAATAATGCATGAAAAATTAAGTAGGTATACAAGGATTTATATACAAAAAAAAAAGAAGGTGAATGAAAAGAATAAATGTGAGAACTGCGACTTAGGACCCTAAAAAACCGTCACAAAAGCACCGCATGCATACCTATATAGACGAAGAATGTAATACTTTGGTTTATTAATGAAAATTCTAGGAAATTCCATTTCAACACGACAAAATCCAATCGACATCAATGGACACAATCATGAAATTGAATAGTATCTTAAATTTCACGCTTTATTGTTTTTTTTTCTTGATTTCATTCTGTTCTTTAATCCAGAAGGTCTAAGAAAATTTCTACTAGGGTTACCATTTAATTTTTTTTATAGTTATTGAATAATAGATGTATTTTTCTTTATTCAAATTCTGTAGGAATCATAAACAAGTTTTATTCAACAACGACGCCAACCATACACATTTATAGAATAAAATTGAAGAACTTAAAGCGACCTTAACACAGTCAGTCAGAGAATGTCACATCACATATAATCAGTCATCAGGCAAAATCAAAAGAGTTTTGATTTTTCGTCAAACAAGTGCACGCATTTTTACAAACACTATATTACAGATTGATGTCAAATGCCTGACCGTGTAAAGGTCGTTTAAGAATTACTTAAAAATCTGTTTCCCTTAAACGCTCTTAATCATTTTGACATCAAATTTAGACGGGCTGTTTTCAATTAATGAAAAATCTTCGATCTCTTATTCTTGCTTTGGAAATGTATCAAAAATGACCTCACACACATCAGTCTGTTCGATCAGTCATCACGCAAAATCAAAAGTAGTTTGATTTTCCTCAGTAAAATTTCAGAGAATATATGTGACACATACAGTTTTATTTTCACGAAATAATCTACATATATAATTGAATCAGTCATTTGATCTTGTAAGAATCGCTTTACATTCGAATGATGTAAAAAAAAACACCGTACTTCTAAAATACTCACTCATGGCAACTCTATAAAGGAAAACGAAAAATACCAAAGATATCGATGTGCAGGCAATGCTCTAAAATTAAAAAAAAGCTTTGGAATGTTATTGCTAAAAAGATCTTATTGAACCTTTGACGTTTCACAGCAACCAACCCGAAACGACACAGTCTCTATCCGGTATAGAGGTATCCCTAAACAACACTAACTATGATCTGACTGAATGGGACGTGGTGAATCAATATACAACGACTATACGACATGGTACCATTCCACGGCGCTAAAATCTGAAAATTACTTGCCATTAAATGAAGCAAACCCATATACACCTCGAGGTCATTTCGACGGAACGATGAATGGACGGATAAATTCGGTTTAGTATGGGCAGGGCGTTATGCGGTATGAGTCTTACACTTTTGCCAAACCTTAACCGCACAAAAGTGTGGGTTCGGAGACCACGAAAAGACCAAACAGAACTGCGAAGGAGGGAAGGAAGGACAGCCGGCAAATCGGCTTATGGCTTAAATGTGAGAGGTTTCAAAATCATCGATTGCTAGAAATATTATAAATTCTGCAAAAGCAATGCGAATGTGCATAACGAAGAGCCAACGACGCCCATCGCAGTTAAACCTTCACACCAAAAAAAAAAAGCCATAGGCATCCGCGCAAAAGGCTCGGGATCAGGACAGTCGGCCGGCATGACTGCTTGCCCGCCATAATTTTCAGATGAAAAACGTTGATTACATGTGCCGCTCTCTGAGGAGGCTCTGTCTGACTGCTTTGCTTTTCTGTGTGTGCACTGTGCAGATAGAGATGGAGCTGATGGTGGAGCAGGCAGCCAAAAATAATAATACAAAACAAAAAAAGAACTACTCACACAAGGGGGGCTTAGTAGGGAAGATTGAGAATTATTTTGTGGTGTTATAATGAAGGGCGACAAATCTGACACCTTGTATACCTATGGTAGGTTTTTATCTGTTTTTGATTCCTCTCCACCTAACTGGAAGGACCATACCGGTCGCTACTTCTGCTATAAAGTTGATTGTGGATTGTGTGGAACTGGTGGCTGGTGTTGGTGGTGGTGGTGGCAGCGCCGATCTTATCGCCTGATCTCCGTATTTTTTTTTTTTTTTTGTCTTTTTGGTGTTCATTTTTTTTTTGTGTGTAGTGTGCCGACGACGATGATGACGACGGGCAACGACGCTATCCCGTCTTTGGTTCCCATTTTATTTTTATGGATTTGGAATTCCTTGGATTTTTTTTATATGTTTATAGTATGGTAGTTACGTTTTGTGTTGGCCGACCGTTCTTTTTTTCTTTTCCTCAATCAAAAAAAAAATACAAACGACACAACCATTCGTAGGGGGAGAAGGTGGTGAGGGCAGCGGAGAAGATGAATGAATAAAGTGAGTGTTTCTTTATTCTTTTCAAAAAGATAAATGAGATCGGAAGACGACGAAGTGTGGAGAATTTGAATCAGGAGGTTGGAATGCGTTTGTGGTTTATTTTTTGCTGTATAGAAACGTTGTTGAGTGTTCGTAGGTCACATCCCGGCCGACAGTATCAATCTTTTGTGTGACCATATCAAGACACTTATTCTTTTTTTTTCTCCCTTCTTTAGACTCTTATTTGATTGTAAAAGATAAAGGAAATATTTGGAATTTCGATAATTATCTTAAAGTCATCAGAAAAAGGTTAAATACCAATTCCACTTGATGTCATTTTTTGTACAAAAATACCTACAGGCATAAAAAAAACTGTTTCATACCTAATTTGAATAGATTGAAGAACATAGACCTACAGACGGCTTAAAAAGAAATACCTACCTATACTTGATCGACAAACTGATGAAGTAGGTATCAGGCCACCTAGGTATAACTGCCTTCTGATAATTCAATGTGAAACAAATACCTACACGTAGGAACCTACATATAGTTACGATACGAACTAAGCCGTGCAAAATTATATGACTCATGCTAACGCTCGTTGCGGAAATAGAAAATAATCTTTTTAAGCATCTCTATGTTGCAAGAGATTTCAGTGCAATGCTTCTAATACCTACTACCCATCGATCGGTTGGTTTGAGTTTTAAGTAACATACAAATCCTTATGCGCGAAACAGATTCAAACCAGCACCAGCACCATTTGACATTTCATACTTAATTCTATGTTAAATATTTTCTTTTGCAGTTTGGTGCCACTGTAGTGGAAAGTTGTCAGCAGTGCACCAGCAACAGCAAATTTAGGAATTTGGTCTAATGCACTGTTGGCTTTGCTGGTGCTTTTCTATATAATTTGTGTTGAGCAATTGAAATTCATTGGTTCTAAAATAATGGCGGTTGCTGTCGCTGGTGCTGTTGCTAGCTTAATCTGTTTAGCGCTATATTCCTTATTTTGTTTTGCAATAGAAAGTATCCCTTGCCGTTGATAATAAAAAAATGTTTTTTCATGTTTGGCATAAGCAGGAGTGTGCAGACTTATACCATGAATGTCAGAATACTCCATGCTCCTATAATAAATATTGTCTGATCGATGCTATACATTACTTTCACTAAAAAGATTCATGTTGAATCTGTATTTTTCTTATTTGCGAAATTAGATTTGTTTGCATTTAGGTATCTTTTTGTTGTGAACATGGAATAGCATCCCAGCCAAGAACAAATAAATGTTGCCTTTTTAAATGTATCTCTTCAAAAAGACAACGATATAAAATAAAAAATAAGTTAAGGTTTGCAGGGTTCCTTGATAGGGGAAACACATTATTGAACTTAACATTTACATTTAAAAAAGTCCTAGTTTTAAATCGGTGAATGTTTTTTTCTATGCATTTTTTTATCCCTCAAAGTGAAATTTGCTTGGTTTGACAGGTTAGTAAAAATGGTTATTTAACATGCTTTTATTTGACAGATAAAGAAGGCAGTCATTAAAAAAGTCAAACAACAAAATTTATAATTCTCCATTTAAAAAGGTTAATTTTCGAAACATTATTAATTTTGTGTATTTAAATGTTAATTTACTTAAAACATATTTTGCTGGACTCGGTAAAGGCGTAAAAACGAGCTTCAAGGAAACGACAATACTTAGCGACTTTGTGGAGTTGCACACAAAAAGAGCGAAAAAATTCACCAGAGTTGTTATTTAATTGGTTTAAGTTGATATAATATTGACCATTTGGTAAACACTTTAAAAGAAAACTACGAACACCATACAGAAGTGCTTCAACCTAAAAAAGATATAACGAAAGGACCATTCACAAACATTTTGTTTAATTTTTAGTCGTCGTTCGATGAAAACTTCTCCTAAGTAAGGTGACGTATGATTTAGGGAGTTTTCTAAGAACATAGATCTGTGAGTGACAATGGTACAATGTATGAGTGCTAGGCTGTTACATTAGTTTTTATTTCAACCATAATTCACTCGATCCCATATCGCTATAACAGATTATTGACTTTCTCTCTCTAACACAGTGAAAATTTGCATGGTTACATTGACGTTTATCATAATCAGAGTTTTAGATGGGACGCTATGTTTAGATTTTGCGTTACTCGATCTACATTACATAAGCTCCAAGTAACTAATATGGAGTAAAAATTCTTTCTAAATAAAAATTTACTCGACGGTGAGTAAAGGCTGAGTAAATGATTTGATGTTGCGAAGCTAATAAACCATTCAATGGCATTTTAGCGAAATTTAATAAATAAGGCTGTAAAAAATTGAGTAGCGGTTTACTGCTTCTACAAATTATACTAAAAGTTTTTTAACGTTTAAGTCTACCTACTTTATGTCGACAAAATTTACAAAAAATCGACTCTCATATTAATTTTAAATGTTCAAAAAAATGTGCAATTTTATTTTTAAATCAATCAACTAAATGATAATATTGAATACACAATCATTTGGTTCGGCTCAGATACGTTACAGAACAACAGAACAGATAGAATAACAGCTGCGCGTTTGTGTCATAGAACATTAAAATTGCTTTTTTTAATCAATAACAAATTTACAACAAATGTGGCTGTGATCATAAAGGTATAGGTTGGGTAAAAACACCATCAGTAAAATATATTTACAATTAAACAAAAATATAAGTACTACGCCCGCTTTACTGTCGTTGCTTGATGTTTATCGCTGGAATTTATATATTATATAATTTTTTAAATGTAATTTTGAAATGAAATGGACGATCACAGTGAGCCAAGCTTTTATTAATAAAAGATGATAATGATGATGAAGATGACGATAACATAAAATGAGTTTGGGCATTGACGGTGACGACAAAGGTAAGACCACTTGCGGCTGATGCCAGGCGAAAGGAACTGCTCGCTACGCACATTTTGTTAACTAGCATAATAACGATGATGATGATCGAACTTGTTTTAAAAAATTTTACCTACTATTATGGAAACGAGTTGTTTATAAAAAGTGAAAATTGCACGCAGAGTGCGCACTGTGCAACAGAGTAATCACACATTGATATATCGGGGAGATGAGGCTTTTGAGCCTGCTGGTCGTTTAGTCAATTTTGTCGTCAGAGTGGCCAGAGTCTTCGAGGATGGCGACGTTGTTGGTCATTATTTTGTCAAACCATATCTAGAGTACCTATATATACTTACATAGGTATAATGCTATATGTAAGTGAGTGTTTATTTGTTTTTTTTTTTTTTTTTATTTTATTCTTGCACAAAATCTACTTATTTGGCATCGTTGAAAATAGGTAGGTTTCCAGTCAGGCAGGCGGTAAGCAAGGCAGGCGCATTCTCTGTTGCAATTGTATATGTGTATCGGGAGGAGATAGCACTGGACATAGAAGTACTGGTTTCTTTTTGGGCATGTGCAAGGTTTTTATTTTCCTGCCTCCTTCCTACCTACATAAGATATTTAATTCCGTTTAGATAAGTAAAGAAATACCTACTTATAAATATTTTCGTCTTACCTATGTACAGTGAGGTGCAAAAATGCCTGATAGAAATTATTTTGTCTGCAAACGTCATCGCATGACATAAAATGGCGAAAATAAAAATTACTCCATTTGTAAATTTAAATGTCATAAAAATCTAATTTTTATACCTACATACCTTTAGAAAATGACACATGAAAAACGAGATCTAAATAAGTAAATATATGCATGTATGTACATATATATAAAGTTACTTAATACTTAATGTTGGTACCTATAAGATATTTGTTTTACCAAATTTTACTTTGCACAGTAATGTATGTATAATGTTATGGTAAATAGAACCATGAAGAAGTCTAGTACTGAACTTTTTTTCATTTTTTTTTGCTGTCGTGCATCTTCATCTATTAAAGGAATCATCTGATTAAATTCTCAACTTTGCAATTGCTGGAATTTACCCATTTCCATAAAAATATATAGAAACTCTTGCAGTGAGGTCTCAACTGTGAA
The DNA here is from genome assembly GCA_951217065.1 of Baccha elongata. Lineage (NCBI taxonomy): Eukaryota > Metazoa > Arthropoda > Insecta > Diptera > Syrphidae > Baccha > Baccha elongata. Next base: position 48,208,118 of record OX578272.1, on the reverse strand, counting down.
GCTTAAATTGGTCATTAGATATTTTTTTTATATTTGTAAATAGATTTACGTGAACCTATACGATAGAATTATTTGTGCAGACTCTACATTTTATACCTTTTATACTACTATACCTATTTTGAATCTATTGGTTTTGAAGTCAGTTTTTTTAGGAAATCAAGAAGCTTAGTTTTATCAAACTTTCAAATTGCATGAATTTCATTAGAGTTCGTTAAATTAAGAAGATACTAAGGTTTAAATCGCAACTTAGCAGATATTTATTCAATTAAACAATCTTCAATCTCCAGAGACCCCACCGCTTAATATTCGCCCCAAAATGTTTATAAAAGTAGTCAACTTAGAATTCAATTCAAAAATATGTTCTAGAGCGCACTTTTAAGCCCCTGACTTAAAGTTATAAGATCAATTTCCAATCTCATTTGAATATTAAAAAAAAAAATTAAATCTAAACAAATGTCACGACCGATGATGATGTGAAATCAGTCAAATTAAATCAACCGCCAAAAATAAATAAACACATGTATTCGTCCGGACGACAGGCTGGCAGGCGTCCAGAGAATAAGAACGTTTCAAATAAAAAATTATCCCATTGTATCGCAAAGATAGCAACATTAATAGTATGGTAAAGTAATGAGTGAATATATCACTTCCTAATAGGTGTCGCATATTTATAAACCTCATTTTTTTTTAAATTTAAATTTTAATATATAATTTGTTACTTCTGTCCTTCGCACCGATTTCTATATAAATATTTTTTTTCTTTTTCAAAAGTAGGTATGTACGTACCTACACTTTCACAAGTTTATTTTTTTTACATCAATCAATCTATTTATTGCTTATCATATACATGACTTATGTGAAAAATATTTTTATTATAAAACATAAAATGTCTACTTGGCCGTAGTACATTTATTTTTGTCCCAATTTTTTTTCCTTTGATTTACGACAGACCAATGTCTGTGGATATTTAATTTAAAAAGTCTTGGAGCCAAAACAAAAAAAAAACGCACAAGCTTTGATGATTAAGACAAAAAAATTTCATTTGGCGTATGCTTAACGTGTAGAAAATTTCTTTATGAGGGGGAGAGATATAATTAACCCTGCCCCTGATCATCATTTTTTTTAAGTATACCTAAATATATATAATAAATTATTTGAAATTATTTTCCTTTCATTGCTTTTTTATTTTGTTTAAAACAATAAAATAAATTATAGAAGTTGCTTTGAAAATTAATTAAATTTATGAATTTATTTTAAGACCAATGCACGAACAATTTTTCAAAATAATACTACCTACCTTACCTACGATGATTGACTATAAGTTTGTCATAAAAACATTTTCATGAGGATGTTATTTTTAAAACACACAACATTTAGATCAATTACAATGTTTAGAACTCAAATGTTCCAAGTTTTTTTTAACTTCAAAAGCAAAAATCGTAGTTTAAAAGGCACACTCCAAAATGAGTTGCAACAACAAGTAGGTAGGGCTGAAAAATACCTATAACTTTTTTAGACGGATTTTTCTCCCACCATCAAGACGAGAAATAAGAACAGGAACCAGCGACTGGCAGCCATTAAGTACATGTTCAATGTATGTACATAAAACATGTTGCCACGAAACCTGAACTACCCTCAATTTTAACGGTGTTCAGTTTAAAACAAAATATTAATACTGAACTACTCTCTCCAAATTCAGTTTTTTACATCAATTTGAATTAACAAATAGGTAAATGGCATCTATCTATTTTAATAAGAGCCTTAAGTGTTTTGTTGGTCATCAAGTCATCATAATAATAACGAGTTGCTGGTTTTCCATCAGTTGTTTTCTATTTAAAAAAAAAATCATCATTCCCTAGTTTCTCATTTTATTGTGGTGTTTTTTACGCCCTTTTCTCATTGTGCTTTTTCAAACATAAAAAAGTTCAAAAGCAATTAAAATAGATATATAAGTAACTACACTTACCAATGGATTCTCCTGGACATGTTTTGCAACATTTACCCGGTAACAAAATCGGGTCATCACAATTTGCTGGTGGGCATTCGTTTTTAATATTTCTGCATTGTACTCGAGCGACAATACGACGTTTCTTTGGAACCTGAAAAAAAAATTAAAACAAAATAAAAATATATAAAATATAAACAAAATTCCAAAAATATTCATTTTATTTGTATTTCTGTTGCGAATTCAAATTAATATCATAAAATATTCAAATTCACGTCAAGAGATATTGTATATCTTAACGAACGCGCAGACATAGCACTTTTAATATTTTTTTTACGCTCGTTAATTAAATGTTTTTTTTTACACGAATTACCGGCGCCAGTATAATCATATCATTCATCGCAGGTTTGATTTTTCAATTTTGCCTTTGAGAGTTAATTTTGTGCTAGTTTTTTTTTTTTTTAATTTTTATTTTGTCCAAGTCAGACGTGACGATGAATGAATGATCAGTTTCTAGGAACAAGTTGTATGGAGTCAGTTGTGAATATTGTGATACTATGGGCATGGCTCACATGACGAAAGATATCAATTTGACTAAAATGAAAATAAACCGAATACCTATTTATAATAATGTTGAACATGTTGATAGGTCTTGATTATTTTTGTTTTCTTTTGGTAAACATTTATGTGGCACACATATCATTTCATAAGCAAATAGATATTTTTTTAGAATAAATAATTTAGTATTTTTAGCAGTATTTTTTTTTTTTTTGCGAAGGTGAATTTCTTCATGCGTTTTGTCAATTTTCTAAAAGTTGATTTATCGTTTATAATTTTGTGTATGTTAACATTTCCTTAAGCTAAACCGATGTTAAATACCCTTCGAGATAACTAATATGTTAGAGTGCCAAATCTCTTAAATTGTTTCAGCTTAAAAACAACTTTGAAATTTTATCTGTCACTTGAGAGTTGTCAAATTCAAAATCAAATGTACTGTTTGAATGATACAATAATACAATCTGCATTCGATTTGTTTTATGTTTCTAATTCATTACCATTAAGCTATGTAGGCATTTTAAGAAATTAAATTTGGCTAAGATCCGTTGAGTCGTTAACGAAAAAGTCATAATAAAAAAAAAAATCGTTATATGGCAGCTTCCGTTAAAACTCTAGAAAACACGACTATAGTCTTAGTCTAAAAAGCATTAAGATTAAGATTTCTTATAACTATTATATGGGAGGTCGGTACTTTTATTTTAAGACATAAATTACAATTTATAAAACCCCTCTGTTGGTAACCCTATACAGACCCCAAATACCAAGATTAAAAAAATCAGCCCAACCGTGTAGTGGCTGAACACAATAGACTGCTGCAACTGTAACTGGAGCTGGAACAGATGTCAAAATGTTTTGTACGTCTTGTTTCTTGCGTGTCCACAATTCAGCTGCACAGCTTTCCCACATTTTATATCATTTGTATCAACTGATTAAAATTTTATTGCAAAATTATCAAAAGAACACAATTAAATTCTTTGCTCTTCTTTGCTTTTTAACACATTAAATAAAATATTTCTTCATTAAACATAAGGTCGCGGCACTGTTTATAGTTTTTTTTTTTTAATTTGTTTCAAACGTCAAAAGTTAAAAGTTGGTGAATTTGTGCAGCACCGACTACAGTTGCGTCGCATTGTGTTCGTAATATTGAATTTTGTTTGTATTAAAAATTTTGACAGTTATTCCAGTTGCAGCTGCAGTTGCAGCACCGTCGCTATTGCATTCAGACAGTTAGGCTGCAAGTGCTTATGTATCCAGATAGACTGACATATCCTGACAGGCCAATTTTGTAACTGTAGCCAGTATTTTGATCGACTTATGGCTGTTTTTAAACTGTTTTGACTTCAAAAGTAAAAGTTCTATGTATCTATATTCCGAATAATTCCAACAAGTGTATCCGATCAAGTTATATCAAATAATTTACCTACAAATAAAATAAAATCAAGTACTTAGATTAGTACTTGATTTTATTTTCAGACTGTTAATAAAAACAACACATTTCGTTCAACATGTTTCAACATTTCTTTCAACTTGAATTCAAATTAACTATATGTACAGCAAAACAAAACTATAAATGGTCAAAAGAAATTCCAATTAATTCATTTTGACTTTATCCAATTACAGAAAGTCGATGAGTAACGCATCATAATTGAAGAGATTCACAATCTAGATTAAATTGAAATGTGACACGCATACTAAACAAATAATAATTCTCTGTCTCCAGAGCAGAGCCAGAATCTGCGACGAGCAAAGTGAACAAATTTTCTGTTTTTCTGGTCCTTAATTGATACATAGGTTTGTCGACGAAAAAGTGTCGACATGTGTCATCTGCGTTTTGGTTTTATTTAACAAAAATTCATTCAAACAATTAGAAAAAGAAGAAATATTTTGTATTCTTTCTGAACAACTCCATCATATTTTTGATTTATAAAACAAACGAATTAAAAATATAGTTTGTTTTAAGATTGATTTTTGACTAAACTTTTGCATGAGTCATTCCTCCAAGGACATTATTTTATTAAAATTATATTATTTTCTGTTTTCAATGGGAGTTCATCTATTTTTTTTTTATATTTTATTTTTGGCACGCGTATTATTAGCAGCTTTATGAAATAATATTTCTGACGTTTTTAGTATGGCTAATCTACTTGCGCTTGGATTATGAGCTGTCACTTCAAAAGTCAAATTTAAATCCAAGTTTCAAATAAATTTAAAATATTATTCAAATGAATTGGCAAGTGAAGCATTTCAACAGGCAGTAAACTTTCAAATTGCAAATGGCGTGTTTTTTTTTCTCCTAATTTATTATGTCTGCAAATTTATTTTTGTATTTTTATGATAATATTAAATTTATATGAATTTTTTCATCATTTTTTTGTTTTTGTGTTTTCTTTCTCCGAGATAAAAAGAAAACAAAATTAAATCAAATATTAAAACATAAATAATATTAACGTGGCAATAAAAAGAAATTATATATCTATTTGAAAAAAATAAAAAAAAAATATTTACCGCTACACATTCGCATTTTATGCAGTACATAACTCCAAAAGGTGGCCCTAAATCCGCCCACCAGGTTGATCCAAGTTCGTGTAAAGTTTTTCCAAATTGACATTCAGCTGAAATAAAAATTCAAAACAGAATTTTATTAAAAGCATTCATTATACAAATACATAGTTTGTTATTTTATTATAGATAAGATATACAATATCGATTATTTTGGTCATTGAACTACACCACTTACATCAATAACATAAACATGTGTGATCAGATCATCAATATTTTAATTTTAATATTTGTTACAATGTTTCGGTTAACTATTCAAGAGCAGCAAAAAAACACAAAAAAGATTTTTTTTATTACACTTAAAAATTGGTGGCGCCAGTAAATCAATTGAATTGTTTGATAAAAACAGATACAAAACAAAAAAGAACAATCATTTCAATTGACTATACTTTAACGATATTGAACATTAATTATTGATGGATTTGAAAAAATAGGAAAACAAAAAAAAAAAAATAACAAAAGAAGAAAAACGAGACAAGCAAAAATTGTATCATTTATAGATATGGATGTAATTAAATTATCTGCAGCCAATGCTTTGAGATACCTATACGTTTGTATTTTTTATTTTCATTTTCTTTCAATAGATATCCAATCAAGCAGAAAATATCGTGCACTTATAAGTCTTTATAAATCGCTTTAATCGTGGTATTGTCCGTAAAATTAAATAAAAAAAAAACAGTTTATATATAAAATAAATATATATTTCTTGGTACATACATATGTACATATATTAATGACATACCTATCTATTTTAAGTACGTGTGCTTATGTTTATTGATTGTAAATTTCCATTTAATTGCGAAAAAACCATATAGATATTATTGAACTGTTTAACTGAGTTTGGAAGTAACTAGTAGATGATCTCACATTATTGAAAAAGCTGATATCAAGTCTTTTCGGCTTGAAGAAAAAAGTAGAAATTATATAGAATGGCATTTGCTCTCATAAACCTTAAATCCCTCGACCCTGGATGAAACAGGAACTGAATCTGAATCTTTTTTGGAATTTTATATATTATTTTTTCTTCCGATTAAAGGTTATATAAGGCATGTTTTGAGATTACAATCAAACATGACATTACGACAATAAAAGAGACGAAAAAAGTGGGCCCGAAAATTCTTTTATTCTGTCCGTCAGTCTGTTTGTATCAGCTCATCAACTACAGCCTTAACGGCCGATATTGGGTTGACCGTTCCTTAGAGGACATATAGACATTTTTTTACTCAAAAAATAACGGTATACCTGCCATATAACTGTTTTAAAGAAGTTTAATGTTCTCAAGAACGGCTCCAACGATTTTCTTTGAAAAAATCAGAGATGGTTTTTATCTGGCTGTCTTTTATTAAGTTGCAAAAAAAATGTTTTGACAATTCTATTAACCTCAACGAATTAATCGATTTCAACCCAATTTTTTTTTGAAATCTCTCACTAACTTGAACAAGATTTGAAAGAAAAAGTTAGCAGAAGTTCTTAATTTTAATTTTAATTAATTTTTTCATTTATTTTTAGTAAATTCAATATTTGGAAAATATGTCTTTTTGTTAAATTTATTTTAATTAAATTTAATTTAATTTAATTTTTGTTCCAACTTGCCACAAGAAGAAGTTCGTGCGTTCCAGTCGTGCACTTTATTTCTATGAATTTTGTAAATTTCAAAGTTTTATGAAACTGTTTTAGATTTATACCAACGCTTATACATTTATCGATCCACAAGCAGATTAGATTAGTAAGCAAAGTAGGAAAGTTCTGATCCCATTCGAGATCCTAATACCGTCGGAAAAAAGAAGAAGATAAATACTTAGAAAGACTTTAGAAAACTAGCCGAAGACGGCCGAACAATGTGCACATAATCTGTGTATAATTAACTGTGATCAAAAATCACTTTTGCTCATTATTCGTTGTGGTAACAGTTCACTTAAGAGATCAATTTATAGCAGTGTATAATTCCCTTTGGTTGTCAAATTAGTGGACATTTATGTATAGTCAAATATATGTCCAACAAAAATTAAGAAAAAAAAAACTAAGGCTGATTTCCAATGTCGCGTTAGCGTTAGCGCCGCGTATTTTACAATTAGCCAGCGTTACGGGCGCGTTGAGATGACAGAAGAACTTAAGTGAAATAGCATATTAAAAACCATTTTTCCAAAAACAGTCTTAAAAAGTTGTTTTAGCATTTTGATATTTATATCATGTGTTTTTCCTCATTATAAAAACAATGTTGTATTTGTTGGTATCAAATTTATTACCAAATGAAGCTATATCACTCCATTTATATGCATTTAAGACATTTCCCTTCAAACACACACATCTGTTTATCAAAATGTCGGAGACAGGCCCATATCCAGAAAAGATGTTTGGGAGGGGTACACTCTCGGTGAAAATATTCAACCACGGTCAAACATATGATAAGATGGTTTCACTTCACTTCGTCTCTATTTGTATATCAACAATTCAGGCATTTGTGTGTTAAAAATATTTTTACTTAAACCGAAAATGAATCGGGTAGAACAACTTGAAATATTTCAACTTCTGCGTCGCGCTCGCTTACCTTAAGTTGGTTTGTGTACCTGTTAGTGGATGTCAAATCGTAACGTTAACGTCCAACGCGGCATTGTAAACAGAAAACGTGAATTCTTATAGCTGAACTTTTTGACGCCCAACGCGACATTGGAAATCAGCCTTAACGGTGGAACTTACTACTGTTAATTCCAAGTTCTGATTTTACTATAAGTTCTCTAACTATATACTTCTATACTTCTAATAATGCATAATATGTTACTTAACATTAAATTTGACATTGTAATGGTCGCTTTGTAAGAATACTTTAGTTCACAATAGGGAGAATATATCTAATATGATTTGCTAATAAAATTTTTCCAGAAGTAAAAATCTGGATGTTTAATTTGTAGGTATTTGCAATATTTTTTTTTAATAATTCTCTGAAAGTTCTTCGTCTTGGGAAATATTCAAAATGAGTAATGCAAAAACCAGAATGAAATTTGTTAAATGACTGTGGCGCCAAGCCTTTCCAATAATTTATTTGTATAAATGTATGTATGTAGCTATATGCGTCACAAGAAGTAGGGTGGGTCAGTTACGTAAGTAAAAAAAAAGGTGCCGAAAGCACATATTTGTTATTGAAATAATGTTTAAAGAAAAACAATTCAGAAAACTTTTCAACACATCACGCATCAGAAATGAACAAATATTGTTAAACAAAATAAACTTTAAAATTTTCCTATTACCTATGTTTTTACAAGTCTATTGGCCAAGTAATGTGCTATTTACTTATTACAGTTTAAACAAGAATTGTTCGATTATGGATGATTGCGCTGATGGAGAACGTTCCCCTGTACGTGGGAATGTAGAACAGCATGAATCCCAATCAGTATTTTCAATGGAATATCCTGTTATATATCTTGTACAATTTTTGGGGAATTTTATTATTCAAAACGCCTTGGGTATGGGAAGGTTGCAAAATACTTATATTTAAAATCAAACATTCATGATGTGTACAGTCGTGACAAAATCTTGCATTTCCTGTTTTTCGCCATAATATAGTAGTTTTTTTGTACAAACATTTTTACGCTTTTACCGGCGGTTTTGAACTTATTTTATTATTCCTTCTCTTCTGATCTGGAACGGATTAGAGTTTAGCAAGATCTTTAAACAAAACTATGTATTTGATGTTGTATGCATGTAAAAAAAAGTAGCTATTGGAAGTGGTAAGGTGTTTCGATTTGTAGGGGGACATTGAAGTGTCTTGATGTATGTTTTGATTATCAATGATGCGTGGACGCTGAACACAAGATACATATTGAACGATGTGAGTCAAATGTGATACATTGTAGGAAAAGTGAAGCTAAAGAAAATTCTGGTCGTATGGTTGTCAAAAATCAATTTTGTATGGGGACAGTGAAGTCTCTTGTTAGTTTTGGTTTGACCATATATGATACATGGATGTTGAAACCAGTTACAAATTGAATGCTATGTATCAAATGTAATGCATTGAACAGTACACTTGTAAATATGTATAAAAAACTATTAAAATTATTGTTGTTAGTGTCGAATGTAACTAAAAGGATATTTATACCTTAGATAAGTATAAGCAACAACAAAGCAAGTACGTGCGACTCAGTCGTGCATATTGTTTTCTTATCTTGCTTTTATAATGTGTACGCTTCCAGAAAAATAATCTTAAAACACCTTTTGACTTCAATCACTCAATCCGTCATCCTAACACGTATACCTACACCGCTTTGATAATTCATGTAGCTAACATTATAGTAAAATAGTAAACACGGTCGGTGACCTCAATAACTCTGAGATTATTTATATAATTTTTTTGTTGTTGTTGTTCTGTTTTGTTTTAATTAACAAGTACCTACTATAAGTCTATATTCAAAACAAAACAAAACAAAATTAACAAAAAAAAAGAAACTCCTAGGAGTAAAAACAAATAAGATGCAACAAATGGTGGGTGTGAAAAAAATAATAAAAATCTATATGGCGCCATTCATATGGTAGAAAACGTTTTGCAAAATAAATATGTATCTTTATACTATATTATCAAAATGAAATGCAAAGAACTCAAAACATTCACTTCATTCACGTCGAAATCAATTCACAATGAGAGTGGTGTACGGACATACGTGTAGGTATATCAATTCAATTTATTCGCGTATGTTTTGATGGGAAATGAGGTATTTTACTTCCCACCTCATCCATTAAAAACTAATTGAAAAATCAGTTTGTATTTTTATTAAGTTTTGCTTGCTAGTTTTGCTTGTTAAATACTACTCTTTACCCCTGCGTGTGTTGTTATGTGATTGCTGGTCGTTGGTCTGGCCGGTGCCGCACGCTATTGACGCCCCAAACGTACTTCACAAATTCAAATAGGTACTCTTGTATTCGTCGCTCAGTGTGCTCTTAATTGAGTACAACAATTGAACAGTGAATGAATTTGTTTATTTTTGTTCAATTGTCAAATATTTGGAATGTAATGAAAAAAGCATCCACATTTGGGCACACCTTATTAGGCTAGGCCAACAGCAGTCACACCGTTGCACCGCTTTTCAATAAATTCAATTACTTATTCATCTAATATCAACATTTGTACAGGTGTAATCATTACATTCGGCTTAATTTTGGATGTCTTCACAAACCTAAAAGCTTTGACTTCGTTAAATATAAATATAATTTTTTTAAGATGCTATCAGACAGTTGGCATAAACGCAAGTTCGTAAATTCGCGATAAACAAATAAACTTCTGGCGCCATAAAGCACGCAGACACGTATTATAACTATAAGTATTTTCCCCTTTTTTTTTTGTTTTTTCACATGACAGTTGGAATTTCGATCGTGAAGACATGTAAATTAATTCTTTAAGAAAACTAAAATCATTTATGGATATATTGCTTAGATTACCTGTTATTTTTCAACTAAAGTTGGTAATCTGTAAGGCTCATGATTTTAACCGTCAGATATTTTACCTATACCAACATATGTATATCCGAGAATTATTTCTCAAGCTTAGGTTTAATTCAATGGCCAATTAATTGGCAATTTTATTTTTCGTTTTCCTTTTTTCTATTGCTAATCTAATGACGGATATACGAGTATACGATGTCAACATTTTGAGGTAATGAGCTTGGTGTGCGACATGAAATGTGGCGCCAGTAGCAATACCTAACTTATCTGGGTATAGTATATGTACTTTTTGTAGATATAATATGTTGTTCGAGTTTTGTTTTGTTTTTCCTTGGGAAGTCTGTACTTACTTTTTTTTATTTATTTTTATTTGATTTTTCTATTTTTAATTTGGATAGGCCTTGTCGGCTTGTTTAACTAGTTACAAACCGGATATTATTTGAAGTGATTTTTTTCGCACTTCAGCTAATGGTACATGTATACGTATACCTATACTGAAGTCTGTTTAAAAAAATATAAAATGTTTACTTTGAAACACAAAAATACTGTACACCTATGTTTAGTGGATTAGTAAGTCTACTGGAATGTCCAGATGAGCAAATCCTACGCAATGTAGGTTGATTTTATTTTTATTTACAAGAAAATTTTTTGCAATTCTATTTTTTTAATAAGTAGGTAGGTATAAGGAAGCAGAGATTGAATTACGAAATTTAATTTATAAATCTTTTACGAACAAAGAATATTTAATGAAAATAGAAATTGTAAAGCTTCACTGAGTCTACGGCTACTGTTATCCTAAGGACATATCATCAACTATTCTGATCAACATACAATGACAGTTTAAACCAATTTTGTTCGGTATGTAAATTAAAAGCAAAAGTTAAAGTCGTTCACTTATTTCTTCACATAAAAATTAGTTAACTGAATTATTTTGTTTACAAAAATATCAAATCGAATTCACTGTTTACACGGAATTTAATTTGGATTCCCATCTCCATGTTAATGGTAGATATACTATCCTCTTTATAATAAAAGCAATTCTATGTGATGTTTTTGGTTCTATGTTTCTGAATGCTATGCTTTCATACGAGAAGAGGTGATGTTATATGCTAAGCAGAGATAAGCATCACAATTACCAAGTTTATATGCAGAGTCGAAAGATCGAGTTTTAGTTGAAACGAAATTCCAACACAGGTATTTCAGCAAACTAGTTGAAAGCTTGAGGAGTTGAGTTAAGTGCGAAAAAATTGAAATGACAGGAGAATACTTGAGTTGCTTTGTAGGCATTAAGGCGAAAAGATTTAGTTTTCGAGAAAAAAATATTTTTATTGCTCTTACAAGTTATGCGCATACTTTTCAACAACAAATATTCATTCGTTATTATGCATTTGATCACATGCAGAAATAATTGTGTATTCAACATTTCAACCCAGGTATTTCATTTAATTTTCGACTCAACACCACTGCTCGAGTGCGATCGAGTCGAATTCCATTTTGTTCCAACTCGTCCCCGTTTACAAATGGGTGAACCTAAGTTTAAGCTCGCTTCAACCATGCATATAAACTAGATAAATATGAAGCTCAAATTAAGTTTATCTGAAATCCGAACCGGAAACATATAAATTTAAAATTTTACCAGAAGCTTAAAAAAATGCCCTGCACCTGCAGAACTGCAAAACATCTAAAGAGAGGAAGAAGATACTCAATGGAAAATGTTGCTTGTTTGATAATGAGGGAAGATAAGAATGCAGAGATCTTCATAAATAAATTATGGGAAAAGATTATAGGTAAAGATTAGAAATTATAGGTAAAGATGAACATGTTCATTAAAAGTAAAAATAAAAGCCACCGCCTTTATTGGAGATTCGGTAGACACATTTTAATCCGTTTGTATTTCAGCAATCACTGGAACGATTTACATAGCTCACACGTTGTCGAAAAGTAAAAATGTCAAACAAGGTCGTTGGAAAAGTTGTATTTCCGGAATAAAAAAAAAATAAAACCATTTATTATTAAGTTTTTTTTTAGAAAAATCAGGGACAAGCACCAAACTGATTTAAACGCGCTACATAGTTATACTTATATCATTGGAGATATATTTACCTACGTAGGTATGTCGTCTTTTATAAATTACGGTGTGCTGTGCATAATTCTAAGTAGGTTTTCGTATAAAAGTGGTTCTCTTTTTATAATTCCAATCAAGAAATAGGTATAAGATTCGATATTTTATATATCGAACAGTTTACCAATTAAAGGGTGTTTCACTTTATGCATTGAAAATAATATATTTTTTTTTGCAAAAAAAAATGTACCAAAAAAAGCCATACCGCTGAAGCAACCACACAGCTAAAAAAAACATGAACAACATCGATCTTTAACACTCCAGGCTTTTGTCACATGGATCAGTCTCATGTTTAACATTGGAGCAGGAGTAGAAGGTAAGGCATCCAATCCCGACAAGCAACTAGCAATGCGGTTTAACGCCATCAGCCGGAAATAAATGAAAGAATGGATTGAACACAAGACAAAAAATAAAAAAAAAGGTAAAAAAAAGCAACAAACCCATTCCATATACACATATCCATACAAATATATAGGTAGGTATATAAATATATGAAAAAAAATACTAAAGGTATATGTAGGTATTGTACATACCTCAATGAATTTCGTACTATAGGTAAAAATTTTGTTGGAAAAACAACGTGAGGAAACACTCGTATTATTTGTTCCTCAAAGAGAAACTGCCAACTATACAATATATGCAGTCGTTTATTATCAAAGGAAACACCTCTTCGAATGAGAATTCCGATAAATATCTTCTTTTTCTTTTCCCTTTGTTTGCAGGCAGGATTGTCTGTCCATCCGATTCTGTATTCTGCCTGTACCTACTAACTACCTACCGTACGGATGTTTTCGGTGTTATTTTTCGCACTCTTTGTTTATCGCTGGGCTGAGCTAAGCCTGAGATGATGCCTTTATGGCTGGTTTAGGTTTAGTGGTTACACAGCGCTGTCGCTGTATAACAACTGTGAATACATCTTTGTTTCATTCTTTATTTTTCTGAAGTCACATTGATGCGATGTTTCTTTAGTTGTAATCTGACACTTCCAATTAATATCCAATAGGAATAGGTGGTATCCGTTGCTCCGAATTAAAGTGAACTTAATAGCATTAACTCCATTTTTGTTTTAATTGTCATCTTAATGTCATGTCGTATACCTACCTAGATGCAGACATAAAATAATTCTATAGATCTAGAAGTATCCTAACCAACTGTCACAACTGTAAGCACCCTGTACACAAAAGCCACCCACATATTTGAATAGAATGCAAAGGTCTTAAATGAGAATTTATCTAAATTGATTTCATTGTGAATGCACTATGCCAGAATATATACATATCTACCTATCCGCAATATTGTTGCAGCAGCAGTTTCTGGGCGGCTTGTATCGACAGACATAAGTCGACGAAAAGAGGGATGTGATCTACATAAGTAGGCTATAAGGCAGAGTTCTTTTATTTGTTTATATATATAGTTAGGTACCTACATGCATATATAAATGAATCTTTATGAACAATTTATCAGAAAATATAAATGATTTTTGTTTTTGCATTTCCATTCTGGCTATATGCGCTGCCATCTTCTTCGGCATCATCAACATCATTTTTTTGAATTTGCCGCGTCGTCGTCGTCGTTGTCGTTGTCGTTGTCGTTTCGTATTAAAATGTGCGCGCCACAAAAATAGAGTAAGTTACGGGCGCAAATATCCGTCCTGGCTGTCTGGCCAACCACATAATGTTAAAAATTACACATTTATAAGTGCATTGCACTCCTCATTCTGGTGAACGTACAACGTATTCTAGGTTATTTTTGTGGCATACCCTGTATGTACTAATAGGTACCTATACTATACTGTGAGTACGAATATATTCTAGAGATATCTAAATAGAATTTTTAACGAAAAAATATTGTCGCCTTAATAATATTAATGGGGTAACATCTAAAAACGCAAACGTATAGGGAAAGATTTCTATTTTTTTTTTTTGCAAGAGTTTGCAAATTTGTCAGTGTTTCTGGAATGCGTTACATGTCTGCTGTGTTATTCACGCATAAACAAAAATTATATAGCGGTTAGTTATTTTGTTTTATGACAAACAAGCTGATGGTTCTGCATTGCGTAGTTCCTTCAGACGTTTTTCTAAGAAAATAAGATGTTTTTTATTTTTGTTTAATTATGTCAATGTGAAAGTACTGTTTAAAATTTATACATTCATGGGTATATTCAATTTAAAACCAAAATTTTAATAATAATCTTTAAGTTATAAAACACGAAATTGATTTAAATATGGTCTTATTGGCTGATTGGAATCTACGTAAATCTTTTTCATTGTAAAGCCACCTACGTATGTTATGAAAGTTGAATGCGGTATTTGTAAATAAAGCTTAAGCTTTTGCCTTTATCCAGCAAGAGGCGATCCTGGGATAAGTCACATGTAGGCGAATAAAAGTCACACGGGAATGCAGTCCTTGAATAACTTGACTGAAGATCACCGGCGGCGGCGGCGGGCGGTGTAGTAAAAGTGGATCAAACAACTGCACCAAGAGCATGTCAGTCATTGACGCTTTAGATCTATCTAGTACTTATTATCTGGTACGTCAATGATGTCAGTGTCGAAAACATGGGAAAACGTTTGACGAAATTATCGAAGTAGGAGAGACTGGCCTAAACACTCCTGAAACAATAAAACAAGGAAAGCTACAAGTATTTGGCCCCCAAACATGGAAAAGTTTTTTGGAGGTCGATCCGGCGAACACCAAAAGCAGAAACTTAGAACCAGTGGCGGTTCAAGTTTTTAACCCACCGATTTTGACAGATTGAAAATTAGTGATTTAAAAATTTGAACCACGACTGTACAACTGGCCGTTATAGGTAAAACGCTGAATTGGGAATATTGTGGTATCATTCGATACAATAAACAAGGTAAAAATAGAAGAAGAAGACAGTTTCATTCAATGCCTATAGTTAAGTATTTTATATTTTGACACCAACGAATATCTTCCAAGTATTTTCTGCTTTGTTTTTTAACTTAAAAGTGTCAGTCATTTTTGACAGAACTCTATGTTCATATCTCTGCCCAAAGAAATTTATTGGACTGAAATTCAAAGTATGGGGACTTCTTTCTTGGGAGTTCTTTCTTCTGTGAAAAACTACGAAATTTGTATATTCTGGAACAGGATATGATCATTTTTTCTCAAAATTCGTTGATTTTCGTAGTTTTTAAGAGCATGTGGAACAGGCCTAATGAGCTTCGATTTCTGACAGCTGAAATTTTCGAAAATAACGTATCAGATCCGAACTAACGTCCTTTTTTTTGACATAAAATAAAAGGAAGGCTAAATGGAAAGAGAGAGGTCTCCCAAGTAGATGTTCAATTTCCTTTTATTTTTCTATGGTGAGAATTTTATGTGGAATTAAACTTTTTGAGGGACTTTGCAGGACAAATCTGTAAACGCAGGATTTTTTCGGGTAATTAATGATGCCGTGTCGAATGCGGAACAATCACGCAAAATGCATGACGTCTGGAACTGTCTTCTGCAACAGGATTTGACCAATTTTCGTCAAATCGTTGATTTTCGTAGTTTTTTATATAGCATGTTGAACAGACCTATATTCTGCCGTTTAGACCAGGTCAGTTCTGTTTTGATTTCTGATTTGATTTCAATTTTAAAGTTATAAAAAGTACAAAAAACAAAAGGCAAAAAATACATTCAATCGAACTCCATGAAAAATGTTCACAGAATGGGAAATGAAAACAATTCTCATAGAAATGAATCAACTGGTGTCTTTTTTTTTTTGCTTTTTTCTAGTTTTTTTAAGGAATAAAATAAAAAGAAATCTGAATAAATTGTTGAAATAATATTTTTCTTCAGTAAATTAGTGAAATTAATCAAAACCATAAAAACTATTTCTTTCATTGTAAACTATGAGACAAACATTTACAATCACTCTCGATTTCTCAACAGAATGCTATAAGCTTACGAACCATTATTTCATTAATTTATTTCTTAAAATTATAGTTTCGATACACATATAGATATGTAGGTATCTAGTAGGTAGGTACTTTGAATATGAATCATTCACATCACTTAGCCCGCCCAAATCTCTGTTTGTTTTTCTTATTTTTCGAAATTTCAGTTGATATTTTAAAACAAATAAAAAAAAAAAAAAAAAAAGAGGAGAAAATAATAATAAAATTTATGAAAATAATCATGGGTAAGTAAGTACATGCCTTCCCGTCATCGCTACAGCCAATATCAACAATGAATCTGAATAAATTTTATTATTTTTATCATTTTGTCAGTAGGTACAAATAATTAAATTTTTTCTTCGTCAGAAAAAATCCATGTCGAGTAATTCACCTACTTTTCGGGGATCGTTCAAATGACAGAAGATTGACCATTCAAAATATTCAACTAAAAAATACTGTTAAAGAAAATGAGGTTGATTATCACAGTACCTACTTGAAAGATTGACATTTTCAGATAAAACATAAAAACCTATTATTTGAATTGTATTTATTAGTTACTATTATAGTGCAGTTATAATACCAATGCGGCATTACGATATGTCGTTATTTTTGATGCAAAGATAAACTAATTTTGTAACTTTGAGCTTCAGCCAATATTTACTGAAATAAATTTGACAGTTAAAAGTGTTGAACTGTCAATCGACCGTCAAGTCATATATTATCATAAAATGGCTTTTAAAGATTTACTTTAAACATCATTTTTGACAAGCAAATATTTACATTTGATTTCAAACAACTTTACGTTCACGTTGTAAACGGTACACATGGTGTAGGTATCTGCATATATACATATACCTACCTAATATTATAGACTATAGAAGAGTACATACTTAGGTACATACACTTCATATAGCGCTCGATGTCAAAGGGATTTTTTTTTCTTAATGAAATTTTATATTAGCTGTCTAAAATCGAATTCATTAAAGTCTAAAGGAAATGAAATGCATATCTTTTGATTTATGGTTACACTCTATACACATAGTGATATTGAAAACCAACAAGACTTTGTGGCGGCAAAGCGTAACGTAACGGTAACCACACCACACCACACCAATACCACACTCTACACTGACATGAGATAACAATTTGATTTATTTTGGAAACAATAATAATAGGTATTTACCTATCATGAATTATATTCTATCAATGATACAATATTCTCTACAAAATAGCAAGCACGTGATTTTATTGAGCAAGACAATAATTACTCATAGCTAAGCTACTTCTGGCAAATTGTTCTAATTTATTGGCTAAGTAAAATGGCAATGGTCTTTAAAAGTTAACTCAGCAGAAAAGGGGGCTCGGCATTCCGTTATATTCTAATTCTAGTTGTAGGTGTGCATTATCCTTTTCAGCAGGTGATTGAATTTATTTTTGGCCATTGATTGCGACCGGTCTCTTCGAATCGGTGTTTATTCTTTCGACGGAAATGACGAATTGCCCACTACCTATGTATATACGAAATTGTCGTCGACAGAATAGATTTATAAATTAATTCAAACTGACTTCTGGCATTTTGTATATGTATTTGTTTTTGTGTTTTTTTTATTTCTATTTTTGCTCTATTTTACTACATGTGCTGTAAGGTGTGAAAATCGATGTAGGTCTACATAGTTACATAGTTACATATTTTTTTTTACTAAAAAAGTAAATCACAAGATTAGATTTATAGGTTAAGTTAAAAAAACGATGATAGCATACACTTATTTCCTCGTGTAAAATTAAGATTTAAACGTATACATTTTTTCTATACGAAAAGCGATAAGGGTGAACAAAAAGATTCAACTCTGTGGTGGCTATTTCTACCTGAAGTGGATATAAGAAAAATCTTCAACGTTCATGTTTTCTGAATGATAGTATACTGTCATCTGAAAAAAATTATCTTCCCTGTGCAACATTTTTCCTTCATTAATTTTAAAATTCCATATAATTGATCTGGTTTCTAATGAACTAAAGAAAGAAACAGAGTGAGGTCCTTAACATTGACATATCTTATCAGTAAAACAGCAGTGAATGTCACATTATGGTTAAATCTTCGTCTTTAAATTTTAGAAGAGTGGGTTTTTTTGGTTTGTTATTTTTTACTGATGATGTGTTTATTTCATTTGGTTAAAACTACCTGCATAACTCTGTGCCTCGACGACGCATGGAACATCTTATATGTAAGATGTTGTAGGTAAAAATATTATTTTTTTATTTTGTTGCACATTATTACTTTGCATTCCTATTTGAAGTTTGTCGAATACAATTGCAAAATTGAATGGTGATTTTGATCGAGCATTATTTAGACGTTTCTTTATTTTAAAAGCATTGGCGCAAAATTATAGGTATTCAAGTTAACTCGAAACTAAAATAAATTTAGTTTGACGTTAAGCTGAAATTACATTCAATTTCAGCCTAGTGTCAAACTACATATATTTGCGTAGATTTCATTGCATCAAGTATATTTACTGCATAGTCAGTTCACAAATGAATCTTTAATTATACAAATTGAAAAAATGAAGCAACAATTCTTATTAGATGTAAAAGAAGTTGACATATTTTAGGATATATCAGGTAAAATGCACTTGAGGATTCACTGAAATATTTCCAATCAAATTGGTTGAAGTATTTACACCAAGGAAGTGTCTTGACTTCTTTACTCTTCTATATTATAATTCTTGATTATCTACTTGAAGAAAAGGTGACGAACCCGAAAGTTAATAAGTTCAGTGAATATTGGTGGTAAAGCGAATTGACGGCGACTGAGATGAAAATTCTTCGTATGACAGCAGCATGCTTGACCGCATTGAAAGTTAGAAAATCCACATAATGCTTCACGTCGAAAATACCACCGTGAGTAAATTACAGCACTCAGCTAGTACTATCTGGCACCAATTAGAGACAGCCCGTTCAAAAGGCAACATCATACAAAGTTCTGTTACATTCGCAAAAGAAAGGCAGGCCTAAGAACTTCTGGAAAAAACAAATGCAACGACACCAGTATTCAGTTGGTCGCAGTCATGTAACAATCCACAACCGATAAGCTTACCGACGTTTTCTGAGTTCAACCCGATTGTATTGAAGTGGTAAAATAAGAGAGTTTTATGATCCAAATCGAGGTCATAACATCGGCGGAAAAGAAGAAGTTTTAGAACTTCACCCCAAAACTTCACTAAGTGATGATGAGCCAGTGGAACACATTTTATGTGTTGGCAAATCTTCTTTCATAAGCCGATGCTTGCTCTATAAGCACCTTATGAAAAAGATCTGATAGTGTAAAAAAAAAAGTGGATGGAAAATAAATTTTCACTTAGTAATGATGTGGGTGCACTAAGAAAAACTATTCTTTTCAGTTTTCATAGCAAATACAAAATAATATTTAAATTCTATGTAGATTGTCATGTAGGTACATATCATACTATATGCATCATATTAAAATTTATTTTAAAAATATCATATCTGTAGTGAGTTGAGAAGGATAAAATAAAACTACCGGAACCGGAGCATGACTTCCTCGAAAATATCGTATAGGTTGCTCCTAACTTAAGTACAGAGAGACTTGCCCCTTTAATATAGATACTTTTAAATATTTATATATAAAATACATATGAATGTATGCAGGTACATATATATATGTATATATACCTAACTATTTCTTTTTTAAATGTGCCGTTCCGTCTGCTGAATAAACAAATCGAGATACACATCTTTCTTCATCAAAGAAAAAGCGTTCATCTCCTCGTCCTCATCTCTATTTGATTTTGTTCGTGTTGTTATTCGTGTTTCACATCTTCACATGACTAAATACTTTGCCAGGGAGTGCGTCATGCAATTTTGCTAAATGTTTTTTTTTTTTTTTTGATCTCAAGTTGAAAATGTTTTCCGCTCTTCAACTCGCACCTCTCCTGCTCAATGTAAAATAGAATTTTTTTTTTAAATTGAAATTTACTTTTTGTGGCAGTAAATTAAAATGAAGCAAACAAGTTGGTAGAGTAATTTAAAATTATTTATATGATCAACTATACTGATCGTTATCGATTAACTTCAATATGATGCGAAACAATTCTATGATCATACTTAAAAAAAAACGTAAGTTCGCAGCTTTGTTTGGAGTAGCGAGGAGGTAAACATAATAAAAGTCCCCTATCCTAGGTTGGTCGCAAAAGGGTGTTTTCAGTCTTTCGCTTATAACCTTGATCTTACAAAAAAAAAATTAAATAGAAAAATTAAAGCTGACAAAATTCCTACAAAAAATGTTTTCGAAGTTTTGTGGTATCTTTAATAGTTTCTGAGATATAAGCATTAGAAGATCGCTAATGTTTGAACAAAAATTCAAAAACAATGAGTTAAACTAATTTTTGTTTACATATTATCGATCTTCTACGACTTATATCTCAGAAACTATTGAAGATATAAAAAAAGTACACCCACATTTTCTGTAGGAAATTTTGTCAGCTTTAATTTTCTACTTAATTTTTTTTTTGTCGGATCAAGGGCTTCTGAGTTATAAGCGATAGACTGAAAAAATAGAAATTTGAAGCATAGTGGCACCAATTTCCGAACATCTCCAGTTCTCGAACTCTTTAAGAAAACTCGTTATATTTAGTTGTTTCTTGAGTTTCATTTTTTAAATGAGTATGAGAACCTTAGTCGTAATAGATTTTAAGCGGGAAACCCAAGAAACAACGAAAATATAACGAGGGGTCTAAAATAGTTCGATAACTGGAGATGTCCGCCAATAGGTGCCATTACCCTATGCCACTGTCAAAAATGTCCCTCAAAAAGTTTGTGTGATCGCACTGTGGCAAAATGCCAATTGCGTTACATCAAAATGTGGGTTCCGAAAAACACTAAGAAGCAAAAATCCTCCGATTACTTTGTTAGAGCTGATTAAGGTGTTGTAGAAAACCAGAGTTTCCAGAACAGGAACGATATGTTTACCTACACACACATTTCGTACTTATGTCTCGTCATTCATGTTCAATGGAGAACACGCAAAAGTATATAAATATTATAATCAATTAACGGTTTATTTAATAAACACCCAAGAAATTAATCCCGTTTTTTGTAGACCATTCACAGGGATCATTGACCTGAAGCATTGACAATATCTAATGTCAAAGGAAGAATATATATATAAAAAAAGTGCATGTCGCACGCAATCTGCCAACAGTCCCACGTTAATTTGTCCATCGCCCATACTGAAAGTCCAAGATTTGCTTTCTTAATAGCATACTATATGCGACTGAATGAAACACGCCCACGAGATCATAATATCAGAAACCGTATAGGTACCTATATACACAAAACCTAACAAAATAAAACTATATAAGGCACAACAATAAAGAAGAATTCAGGGTGCGCAGAACATTTGAGTTCACAAAAGATACTTAACTGCCTAAATGGAATACTTAATACCTACCAAACCAAAGAGGTACCCATACTTCCTTTACATAGACTTTGCGATATAGAAGATGAAAACTTATGGTGACATTAATTCTGTTGTTGTTTTCTTTATTTTTTTTTTCTTTTTACCATTAATTAAATGTCTAAACTAACCGCGTTCATGAATGGAAGTGTTGGCCAAGCCATACATGTTTAAATGGAATATTTTATTTCGTCTGAACTCTGAAAGAAGATAGAAATATACAGATTGAGGAAACGCGCAAAGGTGTATAATTTTCCACAGACTCCATGTTCATTCAACAAAATACAAAAACGAAAATAAAGACTCTAAATTTTGGCGTAGTATTCGCCCACATTATCACTATGTGGTGGGCAGAAGAATTACCGTGCATCATGCCCACAGAGAGTCTCATGTTCAGTCTTTTAGCCGGTTTTATATTTTTTTTTTGCTTCCGAGATTAAACATTTATAATATGACTTCGTGAATGTATATCTATGGTTGTATACTTTATCTATTTGAATTTGTATATACATTTATGTGTTTTTTTTTATTGCTTTTTAATTTACATATCGCTTCCCATTCAAAAATAAAAACTGTTATTCACACTGTGATAGAGGTAGATTTAAGAATGAAATACAACTCACAATCCATGATTGCGACAATAAAATGAAGGATCAACAACACAACGACCACCTGGCGGTACTAAGTGGTGGCACATCCAGGAAAAAAGAAAATCTTATGATTTCCTTCAAATTTTAAGCCAAATTAATGTTTATCCATGTTACAAACAAATTTTACTTGTTATCTTTCACGCATTCTCACACATCTGCGATACTATTGAAACAACAATGAAACAACTACCGCCTGCCGACTCCAGACGAATAGAATATCTATATGCATTTTGATCCTATTCATTATGGGATAAGGCACCCGAGTATTTCATTAATACCATTGGATATATGAATGAGTACCTACCAAGGAACCAAAATGTTTACCCTGCAACCGATAGATAAAAACTCGATTTGCCATCAGAAGCTAAATGTGATGTTCGACGACCCATGACGAACCCTCACCCAACACAGGTATAGAGACATATTGGCACCAGCAAACCAAGCAACTATTATTTGTTTCTATGTTTTCTATCAGAAATTCATCATCACGATCACCATAATATTCTATGTTATGCTAGACTACCTGTCGTCTCTTATGGATGGGAAAATACCAAAACTTCAACAAGAAAAAAAAAATTATGAAAATTCCCAAAACAGGTAAAACATGTTCAAACGCATTTCCTTCTATCCCATATAGTTCCCGAAATTGAGAACACAATTAGGATGATATGGGAATTCCCATTTCATCCGAATTGGTTTAGACATGTAGGCGATGATGGTTGGTGGAATTTCCATTCAATTGCCGCAATCGATTAGGGATGATGTATTATGGTGTTTAGTATGACAAGTTAAAATGGGCGGTATTTTTGTGTTAAAACTATAAACCGTTTTATTTGGGATTTAAAACTTGCCTGATTGTATATATGTATAAATGCTGATGTAGGGTTTGTTTTGGATTGATGATGGAACAGGCGTGAGATTTTGTCAAAGCTTTATTTTCACTTTTATTTTCACAAAGAAGAAAATGGAGTAAAATGCACGTAAAATGCTTAAAAATGCTATTTTAATTGAATATAAGTTTAGTTGCAAACAATTGAGTTTTTTTTAAAGGCAGTTTATAGACTTTAAAAAAAAATAATGTACAAAATTTAATTATTAAACAT
Source organism: Baccha elongata (assembly GCA_951217065.1). Taxonomy (NCBI): domain Eukaryota; kingdom Metazoa; phylum Arthropoda; class Insecta; order Diptera; family Syrphidae; genus Baccha; species Baccha elongata. The sequence goes on along the minus strand of OX578272.1, from coordinate 48,184,373 downwards.
CACTTTTGTTAAGCTTGACGTACCTACTTATCAAACGATTTTGATTAAACTTATTCTTAAAAAATATAAAGTTAATCCCTGTTTTTCAGAGCCTGATTATTTCAGGATTGTTGATGAAAACCTGTTTTTCAGTCAGTTTGAGATCCCGAATTTACTCAGAACTAACTCAACAATTTAGCTGGATAAATTTTGGGTAAACTCCGAATTTCAAAACTAACTGAAAACCCTGTTTCCATCACATTAATTTTCGGGATTAATCTTACCCTGGAATAATCTCGCTCTAGAAAACTGGGCCTTAGAGTTTCATTTATAGATGTTCTATTCAATATCTTCAGAATATAATCCATAATATGTATATGGTATATATATATAAAAGAAAATATTTAAAAGATTATTTAATTGGGGTTATCGGGAATCTATTTTCCCAAGGAATTTTTCGCATATTCGAAAAATCCGTACTTGGGAAAAATTCCGAGGGAAAAATGTTCCCCATAATGTTCCCGATAGGGCTGAATATGTAGATTTGAAACAATCACCCATATTGCGATTGTCAATTGATAGTTGATAAATACTGAAATTTCGTACTTTAAAACGAAATTAATTAATAACGGTCCAAATTTGTATTGACAATTTACAATTGTCTTCTTCCTATTCACAACTGCCAGATTCATATTCAACTACCAAAAATTTTATGCATTGATATATTAAATATCAAATTTAAGTTTTTATCAACTATGTCTCAACTATCAATTGACAATCGCAATATGGATGAGTGTTGCCTAGTTATCTATAAAAAAAAACCTTAATTTTACTTTCGTTTAAATTTCTTCTTAACTTTCTCAATTCTAAGTTTTTGACTTTTTAAGCAATGAACGAGTCCGTTGTACATTTATTTTGAATATTAGCTTTGAAATCGTGTTCTACTTAATGTAAATGTATTTTGTAGATATGGAACGTGATGCATAATAATTGTATTTTCTAAATAAACATGATTCTGTCTAAAATTTTACCAGCTAAATACCAATCTATATATATATTTTTTTTTAATAAAATCAGCAACATTGTAATTATTAATTTCCAATAAGGACAATTAAAGGTCCTTCTATAATGCTGATTCTACTTATAAATTCAATAAGCTTTAAAAAAAGACTCTGTCCACCAGGAAATTTTAAAGTAATTGCGAGTTGCGCAGAGATAAATTTGCACTTCGTTATATTTCAAACAAACGGGATTTGTTTATTTCCTTTTTAAAGTAACGTTAACGTTTCTAAAAAAAATTCCTTATGATCTTGCAATCTATTCGGTTTGAATGTTATTTTTCTCTAATTAAATAGCTATTACAACTTTCCAAAATAGATTTTATTGTTTTTCTTTTTTTTATAAAATGCAAACAAAAAAACATCTTCATTGTTTCAATATTCATGAAAGAAACAAGTGGAAACTTGGTATTTGGTATCAAAATATACTTAACAAAAATTTTTTAAAACATGTCTATTGCTTGCGAACATAATATCGTTTCGTTTATATTTTTTCAAAATTTTACTTGTTGCCGAAATTTTAACAAATAAATTACGTTTTACCACTTGTTCGTTTCCAAAAAATAAGTGAACAATTGAGCTGTAATGACATTTGACTTTCCCCCGGAAAAAGGAACATCATTACTAGAAATATTTCGAACATTAAATATTTTTCGGATGAAACAATAGACAAAAAGTATAATGTCAATTTTTTCGTGTGAGATGTTCATATGGGTTAAACTTCCAATATATGAATGCTTGTTTCTTGTTTGTATTTATATGATTTTAAAACTCATTTTAGATCGATATTGATAAAATTTAGTTGATTCCTTTATTTTATCCATGTTGGTGTCAACATCAAAATGAAGAACGTCAAATGATAAAAAGTATTGAAAGACTAGGTGGAAATACTTAACGTTAAAGCTCATGGTGGAGTCTCTTTTGATAAGACTTGCGTGTACCCCGCCAATAAGTGTTAGTTTTTGGGATATAAAAAAAAAACATGAAATTAAACATTTTGATTTCGCAAATTGAAAGGGAAAATATTTTGTTTTGTAAATATGTATGTAAGTACTAAGACTTCAAAAAGTCAATTTGGTTATGCTTTTCCCAAAGAATTTTTGCTGAGCTTGTTTTCCCTGATTGTGAAAAAATTGATCTTTTCTTATTTATATTTTCTGGTCTTTAAAGTTAAACATTGAGGCAAAGTCGAGGGCAAAGTGATATAAAAATAATACAGAAGCTTTAAAGGCAGAAACAATTTTCAACTTTTCAAAGTTTTGCGCATTTTGTCACAATTTCCGCATGAAGGAAATATCAAATTCAATTACACCGTTTTTCAATTATACCTTATTTTCAAATTTTGTATGAAAGTTTAACTTTGTAAATTTATAGTTAACGCGATGTAGGGAATTTTTAAAGTTTCATTACTATGCCGTCATGTAAGTTAATAATTTCAACTGTTTGTACATAATTATTTATAAAAAAATATATATTTTTTTTCAAAAACATCTTATCGATACGATAAAAATTCATTATATTCATATAGAAAAACAAAACAGACAAAAATGATAGCTATATCTTGAGAATAAAATAACAAATTCATTCCAGATAGAATAACTAGAAGTCGCAGTTTTAAAACATGCAATACAAGATTTCGAGCTGAATAAAATATAAAAGTTAAATTAGCATATAAGTCTAGAAAATTAAAATTTTAATTAACCACCTGTCGGCGAATCAGTTTAAGTATGCTAAACAAGTCAATGTCGGTTTCCGTGAATTTCTTGCACCAATTACAAATCTTTATGATACAAAAAATTCTATATTATTATAGTCTACGATTGTAAAAACGCATCATTTTCGTTTAAAACATCTGTTTGATTAAAACTAAAACCACCTGTGATATTTAGAAAACCCCGTGTTTAAAAACTGCCTTGATAATAAGCGAGTAATTGTTAAAAAGTTAAAATTTCCTTAGTAAAAATAATATTTGAATTTAAAATGAATTTGCAAACTTTCTTTCTTAAAACAATAATTGACCCCCCAGGTAAAAGATTAAAAGAAAATTAAATAAATCACTCACCTCCTTGTCGACTTGGACGTCTAGCTTCTGGATCTTCGACGAGCAATGGGGAGTGTCTTCGGGCATTGATTGTTGCGAGGAAAATACTCAAAAGTAGAAACACTTTGAATGGTCCCAATAAATTGAGCAACAATGCCATATTTAGTCAAATCTTCTTTCTGTTGTTTAAATTGATATTTTTATATATTTTCCAACTGTTACAATATTTTATTTATCACTTATTTTTTTTTTAATTGCACTTTATTAACACTGAATTTTGTTTTATTATTATTTATGCATTTTACATGTGTGTATTATAAATAAATGGTTAAATATTCACAATTTTGTTCACACATTGAATTAAAAGAAAACAAAAATTATTGATATTAAATATTATTATTTATTTAGAAAAAAAATTATTAAATGAGACGAAATTGTACTTCAAGTAACCAGATCGATTGCCAAACTAACTGAATTATATGTTCGGTGCAACAATTTAAACTCTCAATATAGAATGCGGCAAGATATACATACGAATTAATTTTTTATATTTTGTTTATGGTAAGCTGAGGGCTTAGAACAGCGTTTTGAAAAATAGTGTCCACACGCGGGTTCGGTCGTTGAATAAATAAACGAAAAACTAATGAAAACTCTTTTTCTATACCCAGAGCAAGATCGAATAGAGTATACTGCCTCTCAGATGCGCATACTAATACATTGATAGCAGGTAGAGAAAGAGAGCAAATACACATAAAGCACAAGAAAACTATAATACACAGAGTAGAGTGTGCGATCCGAATCCGATCGTCTTTCGTGATCGTGGTAACAGCAACAGGCGCATTATAGCAATTATTGCGATGCGGCAAAGCAACTCAATGTATCTTGAGTTGCTCTATGCGCTACAAATTGTGCGCATGTGGCTGCTTACTTGGACTCGCTCGCGCGCTTTATTCACACAGATACTTTGCTATACAAGATACAACATGCGATGATGGTCGCATTTTTTCACACATGTACATCGATTTATGCGGAATTTTTGCGTGAATGCACAATATCATTTGATTACACATCGTATTTTCTTCAATTGTTTTTCCGCGCATGATAGTATGCGTTGTGGGGTTGAGGTTGGGGTTGGGGTGGTGGTGTGTCGCAGGGAGGTAAAAAAAGTCGATATCAAACTCAACAAGCAGAGGCAGACGCAATGCTATGCAGTACAAGGTAAGGATGATGACAAGGAGGTTAAAGAGAGAGCTTTTGACACATAAGATAGATCGGATGGCGCGTAAAGAAATAAATGTGCGTACACTAGGCTGTCGCAACGATGCATTAGCAAACCAAAGCCAACGATATCTATGCGAGGACGCAAATTTCGTTCGCTGGAATAATTTTCGATTTTCGATTTTTTTTTTTTGTTAATACGCGACGATAATTGCAATTATTCCGTGTGCGTATGCGTGCATGTTTAAAATACAAAAAAAAAAAAGCGCAATTGTATTCGGATGCATATAGAGGAGTATTGTATGCCAATGGGCGTATTGAGGCTGAGTGTGGGCCTTTATCGTTTTTGTGGGCGAACCTTAAAACACCTTAAACATGTTTGCAGAGCAGAGCGCAACCAGCCAGCGCAGTGAATTGTGGTTTCACAATCTTTAACGCCATTTCCTGTCGGCTCAAATTTTCGTGGGTTCTTTTTTCATAAAAAAAAAATAAATAAAAATAACACAACAAAAGTCGCTTTAGAGATGACAAATGAATGTATCTTTAAAGTCGCATACAATTTAGATTTTGACTAATGATGTTTTTTGTTTATCATGTAGCTTATGCCTCTGGTTGGTGTTAAGTCAATTTCAATTTTGAGATATAGTCAAAGATTTTAGGCCATAGTAATGGCACGAGTATGATAACTTTGGCGCCGACAATTGATAAAGGATTTTTGTAGAGAGGTCAAACAAACATTTTTTACTATGGAAGAGGGGTCTTACTCCCCCCGCTTGGGCGGGAGGGTCAATTTAATGAAAAAAGTACTAAAAATGGAAACAATAATTAAAATCTAACGGTTATACTTACAATTAAGTATTATATTTCTTTTTTAAAAGCCAATAATACTCTGTTTTATTAGCCAGTTTTGAAATAAAGTTAAATCTATCCATAGTTTTTGAATAAACTACTTTCAAACTCAAAATTTGGGAAAAAAACATAAAAAAATGTTTAAAGTGTATTTTTTCAAAAACTCCTGCTACCGCCCCTCCTGCCCAAACGGTGGGAGATATTCCCCCCTCCCATAGGAAAAAATGCTTGTATTTGTCCCTTCTACAAAAATCCGTTATCAATTTTCGGCGCCAAAGTTATCGTACTCTCCCCATAGTAATTGTATCTAACAGATTGAAAATATTCATAGACTTAATAAATATGATGGAATACCCACTCCAAGAATATGATTCAAGCTTATGCTTCATGGAAAAGCATTCTACACTTAAAAAACCATCTTGCGTTGACTATAGTCAGCAAATTACTACTTCGTCAAAAACTCGATGCAAACTCCGTAAGTGTTTTGTTTTTAATTAATTCATGCTTTTTTGGTCACTTCCTGCATTATGCAAATAAAAAAGTTTTTTCATAATTTGTCCCTACATTAGCACTCCGGTCCTAATGTATGTTTCTGCTGTCGGGCTGAGGTGTTGGCTTTGTTAAAGGACGATACGAAAGTTTCCGTTGTCTGGGTGGTTATAGGAGAACGGCGTAGTAGGTGGCGCATACATACGTGGAAGAGGACCCAAACCAACTTGGCATGCAAAACTCGATGCAGGCAGCTAGAAACCGAGCCAGCTGAAAGTAGCTTGTTGGTTGAGAGCCTGTGCCCATGTTCGGTAACTATCGCATCGATATAATTTATCCAGAAATGATGAAAATTAGAACAAAACTCATTTTCAATGAGGTTCTGTGACAATCGATCATCAATATGATATGCAAATACTGGAAAGTGCGATAAATGGTGTCAAATTGTATCACCTACTACCGTGCAGGCGGAAAGAATGATTTCTGAACCAAGTATTTGGCATTTTTTCCCCTATTTTTTCAAGTTTCGGAAGTGCAACTTTGGTCTCGTTTTTTTAGTCAAACGCAGTTCAACTTATCGTTTTTACATCTCGGTGGATATCAGCTAATTTACTAAACTAAATTTGCACTCTATAGAGACACTGAAAGCGCGTTTAAGAATTCAGCCACTAACTAAAAAAACACCAAATATCTCAGGACCTCAAACTCCAAGTTCTTGGCAACTACTGTTGTAAAGGCTAATGATGTTCGATACACAAGCATTCGTTGAAAAAATATCTATGACAACGAGCGGAGCAAGATTGGCTTGGAAGTCCAATATATCTTAAGATTTAAATCCTCTACTTATTTGCTTGTACCGAACTTTCAACGAATATAATCGGCGAAGCCCAGCATGTCCGCCAGCAAGCGGGTGCAGTTAATTCCTTTCCACCCCTCTTCCCATCAAAGACTACCTCTTTCTATATTATTGTATATGTTTTCATTGAGCTTTTATCTTTTTTGTGCTTTCGTGTATTATTTTTCTATTTTCATTTCTATTTTAGGTTGAATATGCACTGTGCAGTAACTCAAGGCAATAGTGCAGCCGCAACGACTATAGCTACTTCGCTTGTATCCATGTTGTGAATTTTATGCTCTCTCTAATGCTGACCTGCCTCAATCATCAATAATAATAAAAATAAAGGTAAAAACGTAAACTAGATGAATAGCTATGCTACATTGGTATTATATTTTGTAGGTGTTTAGTTTTTAGTTCTCCGTCAACTTTTAAGATACAAAATTTTGCCGTAAAGTAGTTTATAAACATATATGAGTATGTTAGTGTAACGTACAATCTTTCGCTCATTTTATACAACATGTTTAGCATGATGTCGTGTGTGCAATAGCATAGCATATTACGTTCGCCTTCGTTCCTTTTAGAAAAGTTGTACCACCCGTTTTCATCGCTTTACTGTAGGACAAGTGACCTAAAAGTTGGAAAAAAATCAATTTAGAATAAAATAATGTTTGTCGATTTTTTTTTATAATTTGTGCGAACTCAAAGGATTGTAATTACTTTTACTATGAATAATACCGAAATTCTCAAATCAGATAGGTAAGAAGCTAAAAGAGAAAAGGGAAGAGAAGCTGCAGGAAACATTACAACCTCTTATTAATAAACGCGATTTATCGATGAGTTATCGTTAACTCCGGGACTAATGAAACGAAATAGCTTTTTTGGACTGTGAGTTAAGTCTGTGTGGTAAGTTTGAAAAGTGTCATTTTGTTTTGTTTTGATTTTTTCATCGAAAATATACAAAACTAAACAAAAATATGTTTGTTAAATTAATGCAAATGCATTTTCTCGGGTTGTTTCTTCTTTTTTCTTCTTCATTATTATTATTTTGGAAAAAAAAAATAATTTGAAAAGTGTAATTTTTCTTCGCCCTATTTATTTGAGTTCCGGAAGTGCAACTTTTTTTTCGTTTTTTTGGCCAAACTAGGGACATCTGTCCGAAAATATAGTCCCCACGACTATGTTTTTGACCTGTAGTAGATTTTCGTTGATTTTTTTTAACGAATGTGGGCTAACCATTCCATGATTTATTTTCTTTTATTAAGCCTAGTATGCAGATGAAGTGAAACGAAATTTTCCGTCGTCAAATGATAACAAAACGGTACCCGACAAATTGTTATGTAGAGTTTCGCCATTTGCAAAAAAATATTTTTCAAAACAGACAAAAAAACAAATAAAAAGAACAGAAATCCATTTTATAATAATAATAACCACAAAAAAAACACCAACAAAATACAAATGTCAAAATTTCGCGGACAATTAATAGCCCGGTGCGAAAAGAGTGTAGAGAGTAGTGGAGACATGAACCGATTATTAACCGTTTCACCGTGGAGCTTCGTACCACAAAACTAAAAGAAGGACGGAAAATTTCGTTTATGATTTCACTGTGTCAATTTTGTATATGATTTTTTGTTTCCGTCTGTGCCAACGATTTGCTAAACAATTAGTTCTAAGAAATTTTCGCACAGACAAGAACGTTTAATTGTTATTTCATACAGAATCTGACCCCAGTTCTTTTATGTGGGAGAGGCAAATTTATAAAAATTAATATTTATTATTTATATTGTATCCTAAGAAAATAAATAAAATGAAATAAATATTTACTACATCAGAAAAATAACGGAAACACTTATATTATAGTGCAATATCTTTTTTTATGATTTATTCTTTAATTTCTTATTTAAATCAAGTTTTTGAAAAAAATATTTTCAAACTAAAAAAATAAATTATCTAGTACATTAATTTTGACAAAGAAATAAAATTAATAATGATACAAATTCTACTCGTATATATACTAATATGAAAATCAATTGAAAAATATTAAACCAAGTAGAATACTTAGCGTCATTTTATTAAAAGTGGAATTTTCTGAATTGTTATTAAAAAGACAAATTTCGTTTCGCCCGGGTTTTAGCTTGTGGGCTTGTCAGATGAGGTCCAGCGCAAAAAGCACCTTATCATTACGGAATTTAAAGATTTTTCTAGCTCAGCTTACATAATTTTTGTTGACAAAAAGCTAATGTCAAATTTAACAGCAGGATCACGGTTTTTCTGTAGTCATCTGACGAAATTTTTATTTCTATTTTGTTTCAAAATAATGTGTGTAGCTCTCATAAAGTTTAAAAATAAAAACCGGATATCCAGGTATATGTAAGCGTTTTAATTTTTTTTTACAAAATTGAAAATTACGAAAACTTTGTTTTTTTTTTTTGAAAAGCAAAAATTGTAGCTTAAAGTTTTGGAAAAATAAACTTGCACTCAATAACTTCTAAACTGTACCTAATACCTTCCACAAAAAATTATAGGGACAATCTCTTAATACGTTTTTTTTCGATAAGCCATTAGGTATTAAAAATAAGCTCAAACATCCAGACATTATTCGCTGAATGCTCAGGAAATACTAACAATATCCAATAAAAAAATTGGATAAGTTTCAGTTGCATTATGGAACCGAATTTGTTTCTCTGCTTACTGAACTAATAATATAAACTTAAAACAAATTGAAAACATTAATCCTCCAAGAGTATCATTGGGTGGTATGCAAAAACATTTATCTAAGTCTCAAATCTCATTTTTCTGAGCTAAAGCCGGCTTTCATGTGCAAAATAATTTTATTTTTCATACAAAAACTAGGATGAGCTCAGAAAAATGAGAGTTTTAGCTCAGACAAATGAGATTTGAGAATGAGATAATGCATTTTGCATGCCTCCCATTGTCATGAAAAGTGCATATCACCTTAGCCGTTTCAAATTCGACGTAAAATTGTAGGTCCCCTCCTATCCTGTAGAACTAACAACGCACACAAAAAGATTGGTTGAGAGTTGTAAGTCACTAGGTCGTGTTTGTTCGAAGCTGTCAGTGCCACTTAATTTTTTTTTTTTTTTTTTTCATAGCAACTTGCTGTTGTTTGTTATTTTTCACAACAAATTGGTTCATATGTTTGCAAAAACTGAATTGTGTAGTGGCAAATGGCAAAGTTACCAAACAATATATGTGAAGTAGAGAGCAGTGGAATTCCTCACGGTTAACTAGTTTAGCGCCGCTAAACCAAGAATTTAAATGAATACATTGTATGAATTTCATTTTATATGTTATTAATGTAATTACGAATATTTATAACAATAGCATTTACACATGTTCTACATAAATCCTTAAGTGACAGTTTATGCAAAGGAAAAAGAACTTCTTGAGGATTTATGTAGAACAAAGATGCTTAAGTATCGTTTGAGCAAATGGCCCTTAATGACTTAAAAACAAAACTACATATTTTTAAATCAATTTTTATTTTACACAATCAAAACTACCCTACAAAATGTCTTATTTGAAGGATTGTTTTGCGTTTAATTTGCGATGATTAATACATTACAATCTGTATAATTGTGTTTGACTATATATATGTTGTAGCATAGCCCAGCAAAATAAACTAAATTGTTAGCGCAACAAAATGCGATCAAAAATACGAGAAATTCGTTTAAATTTGAAAGTTGATAGCAAATTCTCTCCTAATTGAGCTAGAGTCTAAATGTTGTATGTGTGCTGCTCTCTGTAATGGGGGCTTTACACGAGTCGATTTTAGCCTTCGACCCACGCGCTCCTTACATGCATCTTTTCTAATTTTGTTCCTAATTAAGGTAGAGGTTTGAAATTTTGTACGTATATTGAAATTTTATACGTATATTGCTATATAGAGCTATGCGAATGTTAAAATTGTTCGACTGCAGTGCCCCCTACTCTCTTTTTCTTTTTTGTTACTAATTGAATTTTATTTATTATAAACTAAAAAAATTAAATAAATACAAAAAATAAGTTATATTGTCTTGCAAAAATAAGTTTATCAGAGACAAACAGCAAAATATATTGCTCAATATTATATTTACCGGAAATCCGAATCGGAAAGGTTAAATCTAAAATTCAAATTTTCACCGGAAGTTAAGTCTATTAACATTAGTCCGTCTGTTTTTCAGCAATCACTGAACCGATTTTCACTGCTCATATGGTTTTGGAGAGAAAAAATGTCAAATTAGGTCGTGAGCTCTATATTTCTGGACAGATATCCAGGGTTTCGCCAAAAAATGACACCAAAGTTGCACTTCCAAAGCTCGAAAAAAAGGTTAAAAAAATAATTAAAATTTAAAATTAATATTTTAAATATTTTTTGGAAAATACTCAAAAAACGAAGAATGCAAACTTGTAGAAATAGTTTAGTCTTAGCTCAAAAGCAAATTTCATAACAATTCATTCACCGCGACCGGTTTTCAAAATATTGAATTGAGGTTAAATTGAAAATTCAAATTCACTGGAAGTTTAAGACGACTAATCTTAATTGATCCGTGTTTCCAAGCGATGAAAATATCGATTCTCAAAATTACAGATTTTCATCGTTTCTCGATAAATTATATTATCGATGCAATAGTTACAGAATATGGGTACTGAATGTATAAATCAAGAGTGCTGTATTTGTTATATAGATAGATAGATAGATATTTTATTTTTTCATAGATAAAGGCTTTACAAATTTTTTTAATAATACGCAGCTTGCTCAGAGATTTGATATTTAAACTATATCTTACAACTGAAAAATTTTATAAATGTTTTTTAATAATTTAGAATTGATAGAATAACAATCGAAGGAAAACTATGATTAAAACCTTCATTTAATATATTTTATGGATTTTTATGTAAAAAGAAAACTAATAATAGTGACTAGATAAAAAGCTAAGGGAATTGCCAGGTTATGGAATATAATATTTATACAAATAAATAATAATTAAATCACTAAACTGTTTAACAAAAGAAAAATGTACGAGTATATAAAGGTACATTTATACATAAATAAATAAATAATTACAAAATTTAAAAGCATTAATAAATAATGAGTCGACAAACTTACAATAAAAGAATAAATAAATATATATATAAATAAACAATCAAATAAATAAATACATAAATAGGAAACAAAAAGATAAATAAATAAATTTACAATAAGTAAATAAATAAATAGACAACAAATACACGGGCAAATAAGTAAACAAATTTATAAATAGACAAATAACTAGGCAGCAAATAAACAGATAAATCATAAACAAATAAATAAATAAATAGATAATACAAAAAAAAAAAAAAATAAATAAATTAATAATATAAGTACAAAACATACATATAATACATATAGTAAGAGTACGAAATTATATATGAAATATTTTTATTAGTTTACTAAGTTTTGTATCAATACATTTTTTGAATCACTACATCTTAAATTGAATCTTTCATTGAGAATTTCAACTTTTCTGGCTACTTGATGTACACCGGTTTTTTCGTGCAAGAGATGAGTGGAAAAAAGCCAAGGCAGGTTTGTCATCATTTTTAAAGTTTTGTTTTGTGAAACTTGTAATTTTTTAATATGAGTTTTTGCACAAGTTCCCCATACTGGACATGCGTACAAGATAATGGCTTGAAAAATTACCTTACAAATTATTATCTTATTTGATTGACTCAGAGGTGATTTCCTACATATAAGGGGGTATAGCATTTTGGTAGCAATGTTTATTTTGCTAAGAGTATTTGTGATATTGTCCCGGAAGGTTAATCTCTTGTCTAAATATACACCTAGATATTTGACAGAATCAACCCATGGGACATCACAATTGTTTAAATGAAGCTGACCAAGTGGTAAAGCACAAGGTTTCCTTTTTCTAGTGAAAAAGATGGCCTGCGTTTTATCAGCATTTAATTTGACTTTCCATGATTTGAAATAATCGTAAATTTTGTTTAATGCATGTTGTAAATCATTTTGTATGTCATGACCGAAATTGTTTGAGCTATAAATAGCAGTGTCATCCGCAAACATTGCTACTTCACAGTTCCATATTTCTGGAAAATCAGCAACGTAAGTTATATACAATAATGGGGCCAATACTGATCCTTGGGGGACACCTGACGTTATGTTTTTTATTGAAGAATGTATATTATTCAAATTTACTTGAAATCTTCTGTTTTTGAGAAAACTTCCTATAATTTTGATTATATATAGAGGACATCCAAATATTTTTAGTTTATGAAGAATACCTTCATGCCATATGCTATCAAAAGCCTTTTCAACATCCAAAAGGACAAGACCGGTAGACTGTTTTGCACTCATTTTATCTTTGATGTGTTTGCAAATTCTTAAAACTTGTTGAGAAGTGTTATGACCCTGTCTGAATCCAAATTGTTGGTCTGGCACTACATTGGAAGACTCGAGAAAATCTAGCAGTTTTATTTTTATTACTTTTTCTAATATTTTACTTAAGTTGCTGAGGAGACTAATTGGGCGATAACTATTGGCTTTATTTGGTGGTTTTCCTGCTTTGAGGACTGGTATAATCTTCGCGGTTTTCCATTTAACTGGAAAATATTGTTATATGTATCCTGAAAAATCTTATATTCAAAATAGCGAAGCAGTCTATTAAAATCTTCAGTGATCAAGATTGAGATCAGATCTCAAAAGAGAACGTGCTTGGATTGGAGCTGACATATTAGGCATGTTTTACTTTACTTTATATAAAGCAGAGTAAAATTTGCATGCACTAAAAAAACAACATTATCTTTATAGTGAGTAACTCATACTTCTCCTTTTATCCCTAGTAATTCTTATTGGGGATAAAATATTCACAATAATTCTCAGTTTTATTTGTGAAAGTTGGTACATAAGTATCACGTGGTAAACTAGTGCCAATTTTAAAAATGATAACCTTATAGGCGATGTTTTACTGAAAATGATTTTCCTAGTATAATTCTCAATAAAACACACCTCTTATATAATCAAGCAACAAACCGATTGCAATGTATGACGCCTTCCTCTTAACTCCTTACATGATTTCTTCACCTCGCAAATTTTCATTGGTAAAAATATACTTTCAAATAGAAAGATTTACTATTAATCGATGTATCTTTAACAAAAGTCTCATTTAACAAAGTGGGCGTAGTTTCACCTTGATGATCATTGAACAAATTATTATTTTACTGCCAACTTTGAAGCTCCTTTGTCCTACTGTACGGTTGCTAACGTTATTAAAGAGAGCTGGTATAATATTTCACGTTGTGGTGGTGGTGATTGATCGTTTTATCAACTGATTATCATTATGTATCCATTCGTGGATACATATACGAGGTAAGTAAGTATGGATTACCCAGTTTTAATTAATTGCATCTTAAAGGTGCAAATTCAAGATAGGTTAATAAATATTTTTTTATAATAACAAATGTTAAGGTTTTTTCTTATATGTATGCTATTTATCAGTATAGGGAGTCTAAACTTTTATGACTGTTTTAACTGATAAGTTACGCTACGATTTAACCATGCATATCTTTTCCACACTGTTTTTTCTTTTTGATAACAAATATTCGAGAAACACAATCAAGAACAATTTATTGACAAAAATTTACCTACAAATACAAAATTGTCAACCAGTTTCGAGATACAGATAGTTTTTCGTAATGATCGAACATGATGGTTCATCATTACATGGGGCTTACAGAAGATACAACCAGATTCAACAACTGTTTGCACATTTTACTCTATGCACACTTCTCCATTTTTTATTTAATTTTTTTTTTTTGCTCGGAGAAACGAAAAGAAAAACACACGCGAATTCACGGATCTGTGGGCACAAAGGGCACCAAAGCAATAATAGTGGCAAATGACGGTGAGGCAGGAAAGGGGGTGTTCGCGATCGCAATGTGGAAAACAAAGTCAAGAAAATGTATCAACCAATCTGAGATATCTGCGCGCTATGGCTGAGTACGCGTTTGTAATATTGATAGATCCTAGATGTCGATGGCAATAACGACAACGACGGCAAATTTGACAGCAGTGACGGCCGACGGTGGCGGCGGCGGTGGCGGAGGCGGTGGTGGTGATGGTTGTTATCGTGGCAAAGGGGGTAAAGAAGCAGAAGGCGGTGAAGGTGGCAGTCGCGACGACGGTGTCAATACAGGGACGGCTGCCTTGACGAGAGCAAAGATATTTTACTATACACAAAAGCCAGCGGCACGATCGATTTTAAACGTCTGGCGCGTCGTCGTTCGTACGTATCTATTCTTAAATTTTTGTATTTATTTTTAAAATGTTCGCTGTTATATGTAATTTTGTTTTTTTTTTCACAACTGCGCGACGGTACGATCAGCGATCAACGTTGTCGCGCGAAGAGCTTCAGTATATGTGAATACTAAATATACAATTTATTTTTATTTATTTTGTATAGGTACGTTTTTTTTATTGTGCTTTTGCTCGAGCTATTGGGAATCTCAACGCTCAACGTTGACAGTCTTAGGCGAACTGAATCGAGTGGGTAGGCTAAAAAGAAAAATCAGTCGGGTGGCGAGCTATAAACCGACTAAAACAGTCAACAATGATGACGATGAAGTGGTGGCGGTTGTTCGCAATCATGCAACGTACGTACTATGAATGGCACACGGCAACGCAGAAATAGAAACACAAAAAAAAATTACAGAGAAAAGCAACAAAAAACAACATAAGATGGCACAGTAGCGTGACAACGACGACTATGAAAAAATAGAGATTCAGACTAGTTCGATGATGAGGTTTTTGAGTTTTTGTTCGCCGCAAAATTGTGACGATAAAAAATTTATTAGAATTATGTTTTCAAAAACCGAGGATCGCAAAATTAAAAGCAGGTATAGGTATACATTAAATTGAATTGCATCATATTTTTAAACGATAAATAAATAAAAGCTTTGAACTGCCGAGAAAAATATTTTGAATTATAAAACTAAAATAAAAGACATTGCGATGGAAATGGTATTTATATTTTAAACCATTTGTCACGAAAATATAGACGACGAAAACAGTGACAGTGCGAGACGCGTCGAACTTAACTGACAAAATGTTATAAATGAACGGTTATATCATTACTCATATTCGATCGTGCTTACAATTACCGTCATCTGTGGATGAGATGCTGTATATGGGAGTTGTGCTCAACGACGAATGCATATATAGTTGTTAAGGTATAGATGCATGTATCTATTTATCTATTGACGAACGAAACTGGATAGAAGCAAAAGTGCCAATAGATCACACTAGCTGCAGAAAGAAAAATACAAGAGAAGAGCGTTCCCTTAACTTGAGACAATATCAGCAATTAGGGGAGATACCTACTGCATTTTTATCCAATACAAACCAATGTCAACACTTGTTTTGCACAGTGGGGCAGTATTGGACTATTTCCATTAAAGTTTATCGACTTTAAACTAATACAACTTTGGTAGCTACCATTAAACGGTTGTTTAGCCTAAAACTTTAAATGTCATCTTGTGTTTAGATCATACTCCAGCTATCTTTTCACTGAGCGAAATAGAAATAAGAGACAAAAGTTATCCTAAGCTCGTAAATAAAAGAAAAAATTGGTAGGAATTTTAAGTTAAACTGGAAAGCTTTATTGACCTAAGATCTTGAATGGAAACTTGTAAAACAATTGATCATGAACAATTTTTTGCTGATATGCAACAGGTTGCAGAAAAAAGTACGCCAACTATTTAGTGCGATATTAGTGTCTGATAAAAGCCCCATGGTATATAAGAAATAGCGATTTACACAGTGACCTCCAAATAGAAATGGTTAGGGAAGTGGTTAGAAAATACTCTGTATCACACAATCAGCGACTGCTCAAGTGCTTAGCCACACCAAATCCGAAATGAAGACCGTCTTAAATGTACATATGTAGCAATGTTCGGAGTCCAAGAAGAAGCAAGCCTCATGAGCTGATGGTCTTAAAAAGATGGGAAAGTACTCCCCCAATGCTTATTTAAATTAAGAAATAAAAATAATTTGTCTATCTTTAATAGATTGGTCATGATTCCAGTTGGTTTAAGTGCGGAAAAAGTCCCACACTTCTTGATACCGAATATTATCAAGTGTCTTTTGAAGTTATCCACCTGCAGAAAGAAAAAAAATTGTTGGAATTCTAAATGGGTCAATATCACAGAAATAAAAGGTATGGTCACTTAAGATACCCGAATCGGCATTTTGTCGATTTTGCAGATAAAAGTGACGTTCTTATCATCTTTGAATATTATTGTATGTCTTATGTGATGACTTTATGTAAATCAATTATTTTAAAGTGATACCATTGAGTTTATACACATAGTCTTAGAGGAATTAAATTGATTTCAAACTTCCCGAGTAGATGTCGCTAAATAAGCATATCGAGTAATTACTATTGCCCTAATTCTCTGTAGCGATCAAACTGAACTGAACAAAATTCTTCTGCATACATTTGTATTTGTTTTTATTTATTTCTCTTGAATAATTGCTACAAGAGTAAAACAAAATACAAGTCGACAGTAACGACATCCTACGAGCAGTATTTGAAATTTACACATGATTTTTCTATGTGTATAAACTCAATGGTGATACTAATTATGATAAGAGAAAAAATTATAATAATCATGTATAATCGAATGAAATACTTTTTTTTTATTTTTAAAGATACCTTGTATCTGTTTTAGAGGGCAAATATCATCTACATCAGTTCTTAATCGTTTAAATTTCATTTATTTTTAGCCGCTCAAGTATAAGACTGCAGCAACCGTTCCACCAAGTATTCAGCAGATCAAACTATGGTGCAAATAACCCACTCAACTTGATTACATTGTATAATAAATTTTACTTTAACCTGTAAACGATAATTTAAAAGGTATCAAATTTAATGCTATGTTTTCTACCAGCGTAGAAGAATTATGTAAGATTTTAAATATTACGTATAATCGAGTATTGTCAAGTTAGGTAGTATATAACTAATTAAATAAATCAATCAAAATATGGAAAAATTTAACTCATAAATAAATTCATATAAATAGCTTTAAATTCGATAAAGTTTTTTGCAGTTTGGCCCCACTGGGCATATTCGCCAGTCTTTTGTAAATTCCAACGAATCTTCTATGGAACACGGGGCATTCTATACTGCACACGTTGCTGTTATGTAGTACGTTGCCTCTCCGATTATAAGTAAGTAGTATCACATTGTAAAACATAAAATTCTATGTATTAACAAGAATTCTTTCCGTTTACCATCACCATTAAAAAAAGAATTTTTATTTTCTTACTAGCATTTCCCGATTAACAAGTAGCTTCAAGTTGTGATAACATTTCAGTCTTTTTCTATAAATAAATTTATATAAATTTAAACTACATACATTCATAGATCTGCATATAAAGAGTATAATTGTAAATGTACTTATGTCTTTCTACTTTCATATTTTTTTTGTTAATATGATCAGGTTACATATGTCTACCGTGTCGACTTTTATGAAATTCGTAAGTGCAACTATAATGGATATGTGGGCTTACCTTGTACAACCTAAATAGTTCATGACCAGCAAACTGTACTGTTACAATCAATTATTCTTTTTCTAACAAAACGCCTAATGGTACCAATTATTTTTCATTCAATATAAGTTTTTATAAATCAAAAAAAAAAAAAAAACATTAAAGGAGGCCGATCTTTCAGCGCAACAAAACTTTTTTCCTTTTGAACGTTACAATAATTTGATAAAAATTCAGTAACTACTTACTTGTAAAACATATATAGATTTTATGATACACTTTTTTTTTCTTATATCTAAAAATTTGTTTGGCTACTGTAGGTCTTTAAATAACTGTAAACCTACCACAATAAACCGTTACCGAAAGGCTTATTTTTCTCGGAAAAATCGCTGACGATTTTAATCAAATTTAACATGTGCAATGAAGCATAAAAGGTCTATTTAGAAATGGAAACAAAACATTCAGAAATGCACGTTTAACGGTACATATGTCATATAACGGTTTTCAAATTTCCACTTTTTCGATAACGACCAAAGCGATTTGAATAAAAAAAATTACTGCAATTGAACTATTCATTTCAAACAAGGTGGTATACCGTTTTGTTATTATTAAATACTTTGTTTAAGTTTTAAATAATTTTATTAAACTTTATATAATTTTTTGGATAATTTTGTTTTTTATTTAACTTTTTGTGTTGAGCTTTCAGAATACATGTTACAAGAGCAAGTTTGTGCGATCCAATCGTTCCATTTGTTTTTACACAAAACTATTGAAAAAGTTAAAAAAAAATAAAATAAAAAAGTTACACATACGCTCAAGTGAACGTTTTGATTTAAAGATTTTAAATCTAAATAGGAAGTTAAAAATTAGAATTGGGTTTGGTAATTATATTTCACGAAGATTTAACAGAATTAATGTTTTTTATTGTACATATATGAACAGATTCAATTTCAGTTTTTTTTTTCAAATTATTTTAGGGGTTTTCATTTGAAAATTTCAATAAATGAGAGTTTAATAAAAGTTAAGTGAATGTATAGTGAATAATTCAATTAATTTTTTAAAACTAAAAATTAAAATATTTATATTTAAAAAAGTAAGGAAAGCATTTAGATTTTCTATTTAAGGAAAGTTCAAACAAAAATTTAGATAACAATCAAGTATTTAATTGCCTTTATAGAGAAGACGAAAAATATTAAAGGGATTATGAATACCCTTTATATTATTAAAAAAGTATGAGCGGTTAGGAGTTTTTGAAAGGGTTTTTTATATCGATGCAGATTGGTTTTGAATGTTTGATGGAGGAAAAATCTGAGCTGAATAGAGCATTCCACGTCGTGTTGTACGCCTAAAGAAAAATTCTTTGTAGGTAATTGATAAGCATTCCTTGCAGTGTTAGTACTACAGTTGAATTGTTTGAGGTGATGAATTCAACAGGCCTTTTCGGCTAAACTACGGCGGCGGGCGCGGCGGGGGTGTTCGAGTGTCACAAATGATTTCTTTATATTTTTATCTCCTACATTCTATTTAGGAGGATGAAGTAAGTTAGGATCTCCGCCTGATCATTGGAAGAAAAACATTTCTTGCATCGTGTCGTAAGAAGACTAAGCGTTTTTGGCGACATCAAATATATGTGGTCATTCCACAGAAGGCGGTCATTGACACACAAACTTAGAATGGAAAGATGTTTAGTTTCTTGGTTTGCAAATGCAACTCATTAATATTGGCATTTGGGATATGTTCCGCTTTAATGACAGAAGACAGCATTGATTTTCACGCGATAGTTAATTCCCGATTGGACAATGCTGCCAGGGTCGAACTTTATGGAGAGAGTTGGTTCACCAGTTTGTTGAAACTGCAATTTGATTATTACGGATTCCTCTTTCTCCAAAACTAAGGACCCGTGAAAATCAAAGAGTGTTTGTTTACTTTTTTTCAACTGGTTTTAATTTGGTTAAGTCATGGCTTTTTCACGAATCGGTTTGATTTCCATTTTATCAGACAGTTTGGTTGTTAAACTTAATAATTTTTGTAATTTTTTTTTTTTGACGTTTGTGTTATTTTGTGGTTGCAGACTTTGATTTGAAAATAACGTTAACGAGTAGTAACGTTAATAAATTCTTATTGTAAATTAAATATATAGATATATATTCTAATATAAATTTTATTTTTTCATATTTTATTAATTATTTTTTTGTTTTCAGAAATAAGTAAAAGCAGCCGAAACTGAAACCAAAACGAACAGCGAAATTCTCCAAAGCCGAAAAAGATAAATTAATTTGATAGGCCTTGGAGAAAAAAGAAAGAACAGGCATTCACGTCCAAGCAAAAGGACGCAGCTTCAGATGCCTTCGCGGAACATTTCAATACCACTTCAGAAGGACAAGTAAGTTTTAAAGTTAGTTGGTCTAAATTCCTATTTAAATCATCTTTTTGAAAGCCATTTTCATTGCAAACAAATACATATTTCGAAAAATTTCCAAGAATTTTTATTTAAAATGTCTAAATTGACTTACATTAGTAGGTACTCAGAGGTATGCTTCGCTTACGTCACAATAATCATTATCAATCCTAAAAAAATATAAAGTTCAGCTAATTTGATTGTTCTCATTGCGTTTTACATTTTTTACAGTTCTTATTACCTATAAAAACCGTTTTTTGAAATGCTAATTTTCGAAATATAAGTCTCTACACCAAAAAAATGAAAATAATGATGAAAGACGATTGTAACGTTATAGAAAACCCAAGAATATATTATGTACTAGCTGAAAACACGTCGAAAACGACGCATGGTGGAAATGAATCATTTTCCATGAAGATTCTTGATACTTTAAATTTATTATTCTTGTTAAATCAAAATTGGATCGTAATTAGATTTGTTTATCTATCGCATTGAACTAAAAAATGTTTAATTATTCAATAGTTTTTCTTTCTCATAAATGGAAATGCAACTTAAGTGTTGTTTGCCAGCTGACCAGAAATAAGGTTCCCACAACCTAATTTGACATTTTATCCTAACAACGTGTGAGCCATGTAAAGCATTGCAGTTATTGCCGAAATACAAACGGATTAAAAAGCATCTCCGATGCTTAGCTTCAAATAAACATTGTAAATTAAAATTAAATGTGTCCGGTTTTCCATAAGCTTAATTTGAGCTACTTATTGTGATGTTAATATCTGCTTAGCATTTCCTCAAACATAAACGTTATTTTTAGTTGCTTAAAATGGTGCTTATACTGGTTGTAAATGGTATTAAGTATGCGAAAAAATTAGTTGAATCTTATTTTGGTGCTTGTCTCTGCTTAGTTTGTTTTTCAAAAAAATGTTGAAAAATTAGTTTAATTGTTATGTTCCGGAAATGCAATTTTGGGGTCGTTTGCCACCAAAACTGTTGACATCTGATCGGAAATATAGTTTCCACGACCAAGTTTGTCATTTTTCCCTTTCAACAAACGTATGATCCATGAAAATCCTTGAAATGATTATTGAAATACAGACGGATTGTGTCTAATGAATCTCCGATATTGAATGCATAATGACAAAAATAGGAAAAATTAATGTTTTTAGATGTATATTTTTGACATTTTTCATATAGAATGATTGATGATCAGTAAGCACTCAATAACCCGATTTCTAAAGTTGATTTTCTTAAAGGGAATTTAATGCTCTGTAACCCAATTCAAAAGATATTTTGCTAAGATAAACACTTTGAGAAAAAATATGAGATACAAACAGCTCGGAAAGTGCAAGTAACAAAAGTTGTAGAATTGTATGGCCTTTAATATTACTACAAAAAAATTTTCTTAAGATTTACTGATGCACAGAATACTTAAAATTGCTACTTGGAATGCAAACGGCCTTTTGCAACATGCATCCGAATTAAACATCATTTTAGACGTAGAGAATGTAGACATTTGTCTCGTGTCTGAAACACACTTTGCCACTGGACAAAGTTTTGAGAATAAAATGCCAAACTATACGTGCTATCACGCTCCGCATCCAGCTGACAAAGCTAGAGGAGGATCGGCAATACTAATAAAAAAGTGCTTGGTACATCATGAGGAAGCCGGGTTAATAAATGAAAATATGCAAGTGGCAACAATCAGTATAGGCATGAAAAAGAAAGAGTTTAAAATAGCTGCAATATACTGTCCACCGAGGCGCTCTCCAACAGAAGAAGAATATAAAGAACTCCTTAATTCGCTTGGAAATAACTTTATTGTTGGTGGTGACTTCAATGCTAAACATACCCAATGGGGATCTAGGCTCATAAATACAAAAGGTAAACGACTTTATCTAGCAGGTCGCAAACACAAATGTGAATTCTTTTCCTCTGGAACGCCAACTTACTGGCCATCTGATCCTAACAAAATACCAGACCTTATAGACTTTTTCGTGGCCAAAGGTATAAAGCGAAATCATGTAAGTGTTGTAGGTAGTTACGATCTTTCATCAGATCATACTTCAGCTATTTTATCACTGAGTGAAGTAGAAATAAAAGAAAAAAGTAATCCAAAGCTCGTGAATAAAAGAACAAATTGGGAGGAATTTAAAGTAAAACTGGAAATTTTTATTGACCTTAGATCCCCAATGGAAACTAGTGAACAAATTGACCACGAAGTTGAACAATTTATTGCTGATGTGCAACAGGCTGCAGAAGAAAGCACGCCAACTATTTTGAATAGAAGAGAAACAGAAATAAAATACCCTGTAGAAATAACAGAGTTAATATTGGAAAAAAGAAGGGCTCGAAGAAAATGGCAAACTTCGAGATTTCCGGGCGATAAGAGAGTATTTAATCGTCTAAATAACGAATTGAAAAAAAGAATCTATGAATTCAAAAATGATTCACTTAGCAGTTTTCTTGAAAGTTTGACGACGGATGCTTCTACTGATTACTCACTGTGGAAAGCTACCAAACGTCTGAATAGACCGCAACAACAAAATCCGCCCATCAAAGCACAAGACGGAAAATGGACTGCAAATCCGAAACAAAAAGCTGACCTCTTCGCAGATCATCTCTCGAATGTCTTTAAGCCGTTTCCACAAAGTGCAGGGGCAAATAACTTACAATTTGTTAATAAAAATGATGACTTAGAAATTCCCTTAGTAAGGCTCAAAGAAGTAAAAAGCATGTGCCATCAAAAGTTATCAAATAAAAAATCACCCGGGTATGATCTAATTACGGCTCAGGTCTTGAAAGAAATGCCAACAATAGCCTTCAAAAAATTCCAATACATAATAAATGCATGCCTTAAACTCCGTTATGTTCCACATCATTGGAAAATTGCAGAAGTCATTGTTATACCAAAGCAAGGTAAGCCACCAACCGAAGTTACATCTTACAGACCAATATCGCTTATACCAATTATGGCAAAAGTTTTCGAAAAACTGCTTTTAAATAGACTAAGCAAAATAATAGAAGAACGAAAACTAATACCAAATCATCAGTTTGGATTTAGAAACAAACATTCCACGATAGACCAAGTACATCGAATTACGGATGTTGTTGAAAAAGCACTTGAAGAAAAACAAGTATGTTCCGCTCTATTTCTAGATGTTGCTCAAGCCTTTGACAAGGTTTGGCATTTGGGGCTCGAGTACAAACTGCACAGGGACCTTCCCAGGCAGTTCTATGAAATACTCAAATCATATATTACCGACCGACTTTTTAGAGTACGGTACGAGCAAGAGTATTCGGAACTTAAGAAAATCGAAGCCGGCGTACCACAAGGAAGTGTCTTAGGACCAACCCTGTATTTGTTGTATACAAGGGATATTCCAGTGGACAACAATGCGATCATGGCCACTTTTGCAGATGATACTGCGATATTAGTGTCAGATAAATGCGTTGTAAAGGCAACAGAAAAACTGCAATATGCAGTCGACAAGATAAGAGAATGGACGCAACAGTGGCGTATCAGACTCAATGAAACAAAATCAACGCATATAAACTTTACTAATAAAAAGATTAATAATGTTCCACTTTTTATTAATAGTAAAGTAGTACCTTACTCCAATACGGCCAAATACCTTGGGATGACTTTGGATGCAAAGCTAAAATGGAAAGAGCACATCAAGAAAAAAAGGGAAGAACTTAACTTAAAATATAGAAAAATGTACTGGTTACTGGGAAAAACCTCTGCCCTATCAATTGAAAACAAATTAATGTTGTATAAGCAGGTATTAAAACCTGTTTGGACGTATGGCATCCAACTTTGGGGTTGTACAAAGAAAACAAATGCGGAAACCATCCAAACATTCCAAAACAAAGTCCTTCGTGGAATAGTAAACGCCCCTTGGTATATAAGAAACAGCGATTTACATTGTGACCTTTAAGTAGAAATGGTTACAGAAGTAATTAGAAAACACGCTGTATCACACAATCAGCGACTGATTAGTCACACTAACTCCGAAATGGAGACAGTCTTAAATGTACGTACCAATGTTCGGAGACTAAAAAGAACCAAGCCTCATGAGCTGATGGTCTAAAAGCGATGGGAAAGTATTAAATCATCAAACTTCCCAAAATGTGAACTAAAAATTGAGAAACTAAAATCATTTGTCGATCTTTTATAGATTGGTCATGATTCTAGGTGGTTTTAGTGCGGTAGAAGTCCCACACTACTTGATACCGAATATTATCAAGTGTCTTTTGAAGATTTCCACCTACCGAAAGAAAAAAAAAAAAAAAAAAAAAAAAAAGATTTACCCTTTCCGAGATATAAGCGTTAATACTAAAAAGGAGAACTTCGTACCCCTCCCCCTCCCGCTCATCTCCCAGACGTCAGGACTTTTAGTATGGTTACTCTTGAATCACACTGAAGAAGTTTCTATAGAAATTACTGAGGTCCCAGCTCACGCCCTATACAATCTCTTATACACCTTTAATGAGTGTATGTAATTTCAACATTACTTAAAGTATTATTTTTTTTTTGTCCCATATTTTGCTACAAGAGCAAGTTCGTGCGACCCAGTCGTCCATTTCATTTTACTTTAAGATGACTTTCTCCTAAAAAACTTTATATTTTATATACATGGGTACGTGTTTTCTTAAATGCCAAATGTATCTGGAAAACAATTGTTTAACTGTAAAAACATTTAAAAAAAAAAAACGGAAAAAATTCAGCAAATTTTTCAAGATGGCGGAATTTCCCCAAACCGAATTTTCCGGTAGACATCATCATCGACATTTCCACCAAGTTACCAATTTTCAACTTGTTATTTATGGGTCAGGGCATTTTTTTGTCTAATTTGACATGAATTACTATTAATTAATTTGTTATTCCAGGAAAGTGATTATGTGTTGCGTTTTCAAATCGCACGAATATCAGTTCATTCACGTATTTTGCGTACCTTCGAGTTAGAAAAAAGCAAAACGTTTTACGCTCATTCACACAACTTTTCCATATTCTAAGCGATTGTGAGTTAAATAGAAACCAACTTTCCAAAAACAAAACAAAAATTACTGTGAAATCCAAAATCATTCAAAACTACCGGCAGACAATGATTATTTTTTCTACCTTGTATATTTTCACAACAATTTTGTTTACTTGACCCTAGGAAAAATGTTTCACAAAATATTATGATAAGGTAAGGTACATTTATACATAGACTGAAAAGGTCACCTGTAAAGATAAAATCAAATTATCCCAATCCATAAGCAATCATGCCGCTACAAAAAATAATATTGAGCCAAATAAAATTCTGCACCAGATGTAAAAAAAAGAGAAATAGGAAAAACCCACGTTCACACGTCCTAAAACATGATGCGCACAAAGGAGCCTGTAATGCGGATTAAATAAATCGGATTCCGTCGAAAATCTTCAAACTAACCTGAATCAAGGAGTGAGTTTATTTTTGCACACAGGCGTGTTTTATCCCTTGCTTATGGGTTTAAATACCTTTTTTGTTATTTTATAGAAAGTGCATCGGATATATGTATATATGTGATCAAACATATACAAACAGATCTAAATAAGGTTTATATATATTTTTTTTTTATTTTTTTTTTTTTTTGCAATACGGAATTCAAATCACTATTCGTTTCAGTTTGTTTTATGACTTAGCTGCTCTTACATATATCATACTGAATTGGACAAATAAATAAATAAACATTCATTAGTAATAATATTTAAAGCTAAACATTTATTAATTATTGGGTGTGTGGTGTTGGTGGCATTCGCTGGCCTTTCGTTATAGCTGATATATTAATGAACATGGACTCTATTTTGGAAAATTGTATAATGAAAACTATTAGCAAGTCAATAATTTGACAACTGGCAATAATTGGAAAGATAAATGTAAAATTATGTTAGACTTTCCAGTAGCGGTGTTAGTTTAATTGCGACAGCAAAATAAATTTGCGTAAATGCATGCAACGCAATATGTGTTGATGGTTAGATAATTTGAAATGTAGGAGAAAAAATACTTTTGACTCATAATGTATTTTTGCCAGGAAGTAGTCTTCTTGGAATGGATAAGCATTCTTAATGAAAATATACTTTTGGGAAGTAACAACAATTTTACTTATAAGCCGTCATTGATTATTAAAATAAGTCAACGAGCATCCTGTAAATTTGGTATCAGTCACAAAATAAAATCTAGTGGCTTGGAACTTTCTTTTAACGGATGTTTGTAAACCTGTTTTATTTCTTTATCTTTTAATCCTTCTTTTTCGACTACAGTTTTTTTTGTTGTGCTTTCGCAATTCCTGAAAAGCCTGCTTGCATCAGCCAGCAGTTGTTGAAAATATTTTGTTTCACCTCCCGATACAAGTTTTCCGTACTCTGTGCTTTGAGTTGGGCACAAGTCTTTGCTTTTTTCTTATATTGGTTATTGTAGACCACTTTGAGGAGTGATTTTTTTAATTTATGTTGTATTTGAACACAGATTTAATGTTTGAACTTTATTTTGGACATTTAGCCTCACTGGATGCCACGTATTCTTAGCGTAATTCGGGTCTAAATTTGTATTGATTGTAACTTTCTGAACATGGCGACTTTTTTTTGATGCAATGGTGTTTCAACAATGGCTTTTGAGTTAGGTATCATCTTGTTGTTAACTTGACAACCGAAGTATATTTTCTTGAATTAATCGCTCTGGATGATGGATGATTATGAGCACTATTAAATGAAGATTATGAGGGCAGTGAGTTTCTCGAAATGCTCCGGCTCATTGAGAGTTTATTCATAAATTTGATGTATTATCATTTGCCAAGCCAAATTTACTTCAAAACAATCAGCAACTGTCAAATCGGCTTGCACATAAAATAGTGCGGAAAATTTGAAATTCTCTACAAAACTGTTTAATTCTGATAATATTACGTCTGATCCCGTACTTGTCCAAAACGACTAAAACGAACGAAAAAACTACACAAAAATACAAAATCCTGTTGTCTCTAAAATTTTTTTTGTACTTTTTCACAGAATAGAGACCTCAGAAAGGTGTTAGAAAATGTATCCATTCTCGTAGCGTTTTAGAGCCCAAGATATTTCTTTGGTCAGAATTATAAAGACTTTCAAATGAAGCATTAAAAGTAAATCTTAAACAGAGCCTTAAAATATAAACATTATTCAAAACAGAATTATTTTTTTTTAATAGAACGAGATATTGGTGAATTTTTACCAAAGTTATTGTTCTGAAGAAATCATCCCGTAGGTGAAAACCTGTTCGGAGACTTCTACAGAAAAAATTAAAGTCAATCCTTTCCATGTGATTACTTATTGTTAGTTATCCCATAAATTGCATGTCATCAGTGTTCTATACAGTTAGGAGCTGGCACCTACATGTATAGAACAATTTTAACTGCATGAACTATTATTTATAAAAAGAATGAATAACAAAGGCCCAATATGACTACCCTGAGAGACGCCAGATATGTAACTTTAAAAAGCTTATAGCGTTTTTTCAAAAAAGATCAAATCTAAACAAGAAAGATGCGATCTCACAAATTTGGCAGATTTGATCTGAATATTCTCACGTATGGACGTGAAAATGATTACAAAATTGTTGAAACCATTTATTGTTATTGGATGGATGTCATGTCTTAAGACAGCTGGGTAAAGCTTTCGAATATATTAATTTATTTCTCGATGTGAACAAACAAAAAGCTGTGCAAGTGGTTTTACGATGATCATTGACACTAGATGTATAATTCACACAGTCTATGTGTGATTAAGATTATACTCTGTGTCACACTACAAAAAAAAGCAGAGAAACATGTTTTATTTAAAAGAGCTCTTTGTGATTTTGAGGCATGGACATATTAAATATTAAGCAGAAGGGAAACGCGAGAAACGATGTACATTTTTCTATAAGGTTCAGCCTTTTTATCATCTTCTAAGCTATTGAAAGCTTTAAATGTGCTTCGATTCTACTTAAATGCATGCAAACAACATCAACAGGAGAAAATTCGGAAGTTCATCAGGTACCAAGAAAATATACCGAAGAAATATACCGATTCAAAATATTCAGCAAAAAAGTCACAGATAGTCAATAAATAAATATACTGCCAGTATAATGATATTACAATAAAACAGCAATCTGGATTTCGAGGAGGTCACTCACAGGAAAAAAACTTAAGTTGCCACAATCACTGATCAAACAATGAAAATAGATGTATTAAAATGGTGTATACATTTGTTCTATTCGCTGATGATACATTGATAAATTTTGATTTTAAGAACGTGAATGATGTGTATACAAAAATAAAATGAATATAGGTACCCGAATGAATGGCTATGCATCAAAAATTTAAACTCTCCTCCAAAACTGAATTTACGATTTTAAATTTGAATGGGCGTATCAATTGGACAAATTAAATTATTATAGTATTAAATAGTGCTGTGAAATAAAGCCGAATTTTGAAACTCGGTCTTATTACACTTTTGGAAGTCAAATAACTCCCAATTTCAACGATCGGCTTTATTTCGCTTTGAGAAAGTGAAATAATACCGATTCTGCTTTATTTTACTTTGGCGTATTTATAAAAAGTGGTGTAGGTACATATTTTGGGTGCATACTGCCCCATGCAATTCTCTTGCTTTAAGTGGTGTTGTTTCACTGAGCAAAAAAGCGTTTTTTTGTATGTTTTGGGCACTTTTTGTTTCCCTCTGTAATCGGTAATTTCCCTTTCAAGCAAAAAGTGCATTAGCGGCCTTCAGATGCTAGGACAACAAGCGTAGCGAAAAAAAAGAAGTGATTATGGTGGGAAAATTAAAAATTCGCGAGAATTAAAAAAGAGTTTTTGAACTGTAGCCCCAACTGTCAACAATTACCATTATCATAAAAACTTGAATCGCTGGTCTATTACATTTACAAGATTTTTTCCCAATATATATAACATATAATTCGATCAGTTCTTATGCGTTCTAATTTATCGGAAAATAAAATATCACATTTGGTCTTATGTCACAAAACAATTTGTCATAAACTGAATTTTTAAATTTGGCTTTGTGTCACGGCACGAAAAGTCAACATTTCACCATTTCAAAAGACAAGTTATTGATTTCATCAAAGTAAATTATAATTGAATGATTGAATCTCAAATGTTCTTCTTAATTTTTGTTATTAAATTTATTATACTATAAAATCAATAAAGCCTTATTCTTCCATTCTTTACTTTTAACTGCTGGTCATTGCCGGCCCTGTGTTTATCATAATAGGTATCTTTATTACATAATTAAAAACATAAAACTAGAATAAAAAAAACATAAATGTTTTACATCATGATTATCACTAACTGTTGAAGTGACGGTAATTTAAATTTGCAAAACAAACACTTTTGCTTGAATGTTTGATATCATCGCAATCTTTCTTCTGCAGATAGACCTTAAAAATATAAGTCCTTCAATCTTATTTCAAATATCAATCTCGAAATAATCAAAACGATTACTTCTAGATTTTGTATTCGCATGCTAAATTATACAAATTAAAAAAAACTACCTACCTTAATATTTTTTTGTTTCAATTTTCAACGGAATTGATATTTCAAACTAAAAATATAAACTGATTTCCTTGACGGAGCAGTTATTACATCCATATGTTGTTTATTTCGTTGGTTTTCCCCAACTGGCTGTAAAAATCCCGTGTTTTCCATAAGTTCACCTGATATCGAGTAAAGGTAATTTTAATAGAAGGTGCATCGAAGGCATGCTAATCCATAACATTTACCGCGAAACAGGTAGATTGTAGTTAGGATATTGTGCGTGAGAAGAGGCCAGTACTCTTTTAGTAAGCGATTCGTTTTTATTATGTAAAAAGGGCACATTGTTAATTTTATGAACCTGCTACAAGGCGGTGGCCCTTCTTAAATATTTTTATGCTGGGATATTCCCGCAAACATATGCGCCAAAAAATTCAATTATTATTTGTTCTTGAAAATGTAAATGAGTTGTAATAAATGACGTATAATTTGATTCTTTTGTTGAATACGGTTAAGAAGCGCATAGAAATCGATGACATAGTAATTATTGACTTTGAATATTTGTGCCAAAACCAAGTTTTATAATAAAAAAAAAACATCATTATTTTTTAAGCACAAAAATGTTTTATTTGCACACAAATTTAATATACATTTTTTGTATTATTTTTTCAGTATAGATTTAATTCAGTTATTATTATTATGATTTTCATTTATTGTTACACACATAAAGAAAATAATGCCCTTTGATTTTTATGTAAATAATGTTTTCTGTTTCTTAGGTATATTTTTGATCAGTTTCAGTTTATTTAATGTCAAAAAAAGAGTTATAGTTTCATAGTTTTCACTGTACATTGAACTATGGAGTGTTAGCTGTGCTTATGCACCCTAACTACAATTTGTAATCATACAAAAAAATCCTTGAAATTGAATTGAATTGAATTAAATAATTATTAACTCGTGTCAAATATTTCACTCTAAATTCCCTTCCTAATCTGTACCTATTATCAATATGATTGTAGTGCGTTTGTAATAAAACTATATGTTTGTATGTTTTTGTTTCATATATGAAAACACACATTTAAATGGGAGCATTCTCACCAAATAATACACAATTAAAAACATTACAAGTCCAAATGGAGTCGTTCAACTTCAAATAAGACAAATAAATCATTTTATACAATAGAACGAATTTGTTGAGGTCATAGTTAGGCACAAAATCGTTGCAACTAAATGAGGGCGTTCACATCAATCTAAGTCAAACAGGACAAACAAAAAGATTGTTTTCAAAATTCGATTTTGGACTTATGTCCCATTAAAGTGGGACAGAAGTCGGGAAATTAGATCATTAAATACGCGGTAAGTCCGAAAAAATATTTTATTTTATTTACAACGGCTATAGATTGTTCCATTATACCAACGACATGCTGGTGTTGTTGCATATATTTTTTGCCAGGAGTTCGCCTTCCTCGATTTCGCTATTGTATCGTAGTGCGAAGGTTTTATATGGAAAGGCTTTTTCGCCAGGGTTCTCACCGCTTCTCCAGTACTAGCTGAATTTTTCGAGCTTATCTTTTTACTTCTAATTCGTTCTAGCTTTGTCACTCCTGCTGTCATGCGAAGCATCTTCATCTCAGTCGCCGTCAATTTGCTAAACATGTCTAAGCACTGGAAGAACGACTTCAGTGTAAAGCTTTCCTTTCAGCTTAGGGGGCATTATTCGACCACAGAACATGGGCAGAGCTCTCACGCCAATTCATCCACTCTACGATGATTGATATCCTCATCACAGGATGTTTTGTTATTGGTCATAGATCCAAGACTTTTTGCACTTGGAAAGCACAAATGCGCCGTTCAAATAAATCTCCCAAATAGTTCGGAATAATATTTTTCAGCACCCTGGCAAGTATCTCAAATCCTTTCAACAAACCTCAGCTCTAAGTATTTCCTTAGTTCTTTATTTCATTCTCCAAGTTGAATTTATTTACTCATTTATTTATTATTTATTTATTTATTTATTTTTAATCCGCCGCACACTATTTTTCTGATAGGCAAGTTCAAGACTTCTACCGAATTCTATTTCCAATCCTTTCCAGCCGAAGATTATATCTTGGAATTTTAGTTTCAATCATTGGACATCACCATCATCACTTTAAATCCTTAATTTAAGATAATCTTATTATTAATTATTATCTGTTCTTAATTTAGTGTAAACTGTATACCTTTAAGTTTTTGCTACGGCGAAATTATCAAAAAAAGTGACTCATCCATTTATCTTCATCTCCCGCAAAAATCGTTATACATAACTATATACTCAAATAAATATTTTTTTTAATTTTTGGCAATTTGAGAAACACTTTTTTTATTTAAATTTAAAAAAGAAGTTTTGGGTCTTCTAACGAACAGTATCTGACATATTCGACAAAATCTAAAATATATATTATATCGTCTATTTATTATTCGAAGCATCACTTTCACTGGAACAAGTGTCACGATTAAATTTTACGCTTAAAAGTGAGATAATCCACCTTCATATGACATTATTATTTGTAGTTTATATCTAGAGAGAATCAAACTATTAAGCGTGTAAAAAATTTCAATTAGACACTGGAGTGTTATAATTTGGGTTAATTTATTTGAAAATTGTTGATACATTTCGGCACTGTCTCATGTTAAATAATTAATGTCGCTCTTATGCTTTCAAGGAATCATTAAATTTATTTTTGTTTGACATGTGGCGTTATTTATTAGTAGTGAACCTCAACTACGCACCTATTCTAACAATATTATCAATTAGTTTATTTTTTTTATTTTTAAATTAATTAATATAGCGAATAGACAAGCTGAAGGCTAAATAAAGTTATAGGCAAAAAAACTGCGAGGAGGAGACCGAATTTAAGTAGTACTTTGATTAGCTTCTATATTAAAGAAATCTGAATTGTTTACTAAAGGGCCGCTTGCACCAAACTTTTAGAAACTACTGATTTACATATCTTTGGATAGGCACTATCAATCGATAAAAATATAAACTTGTTGCACCACTGTACTAAGCGCTCTATCTATAGATAAATATTTAAAATATTTATCCACTAATTTTTTCTGGATAACTTTTTACATCTGTCAAATAGAATTTGACAAGAAGTTGTTATCGGTGAGGTTCACCTGTATGTATGCAGCTAATGTTGTTTGTGTTGTGGAGGTTTTCTGTTTTGTTCCTGTTTTTATTTTTTTATCTTTGGTTTGCTGAGTTTTCATTCGTGCAACGTAAAATCGAAATAAAAAACTTATCTGTTTAATAATGCAATGTGATCTATGATTTTATAAATGTATCTTTTGCTTTCGTGCAAGTGGCCATAACGGATTTAGAGTTATTATAGAGTTACGGTTTGTGTAATTGTGTAATTCTATTTTGCCGATGTGGAACGAGATTTAAATTATTTGCTTAGGGCCCACTTGCACGAAACTTTTTTGACAGTAGTAACCACAGATTTATCCATGAATAGGCACTATATCTACATAAATACAAACCCGTTGAACCACTACATTTAGCGCTCTATCCATAGATAAATCTGCGAAATTTGTCTTTGTGTATGCAACAAATGTTTTTATTGTTTTGTTGTGGTTTTCTGTTTCATTCCTGTTTTTATTTTGTTATCTTTGGTTAGCTGAGTTTTCTTTCGTGCAATTTCAAATTGAAAATTAAAAGCTGTGGCCCTAAGATGACGCATGGCGGTCAAAGTGCAGATTGGACTGCTTCCTAAACCAACCAGCACTTCCATGCAGCTATATCGATGTGATGCGTTGCTGTCCATACTCTGAACGTGCCCAGCCATTTTATCCGCCATATTTCAAGATTGTTGACAAAGTTTTAAATTAAATTACAACTGTACTTCTTGGCTAGTTTTTCACTTATTTTTTTTTTCCTATAAATTTTAGTTTGAAGTTATGAAAAAAATATTTTAAAGTATATATTAGTTTTTTTTTAAATATCTACGAAACAAACACAAAAATGTACATAGAACAATAATTCCTATACAAATTTGTATTAAAATATAAAGGGCACGTTTGGAAGTTACCTAATGGTTTAACCCAAGAAAAAAAAATAAATGGTTCTTGAAAATTTAAAATATATTAAATTACAAAAAGTCGAATGAAATTTTATTTAAAATTCCAAATCCATATCTTACAAAGATTCAATCCAAAATCAAAGCATGCAAAAAAAATTCTTAACTAAATATAAGCTAACGAAAAAAAATCAAAATCGTTACAGCAATTTTCGAAAAAATCAATCTTTTCAAAATATTTTTTCCAATTTTTTTTTTTACAAAAAAGTAAGTTTTTTGAACTCTAATCTATACCTTAAAACTAAATTTTATAAAAATCCGTCAACAGGTTTTTGAAATATTGAATTAAAAAAATAGTTTTTTAAAATGTATGTTATTTAAAACAGCCAGAACAATAACTGCAGTATTCAATATAAAAATACCGTTGTATGGCAAGTACCGTTGAACAAATGTTCTATAAAGTTTGGTTTTCACTATCTGATAGACCTTCTACACTTTAATTACACATATAAAATTTGGTTTAAATCGTTATAGCCGTTCTCGAGGCATTGTAACCGTTATTTTTAGACTTACAGTGATCTAAAAAATAAAATTCTGGGCGTATTACCCAACCATACTTACCTAATTTTAAGTAAATTGGCGTACTCGTTTAAGTTGTAGGTGCCGAGACAGACAGACAAACCAACAGACAGACATTCAGACAGAGTTGCTGGGCCCACTTTGTTTGTCTTCTCTATCATCGTTATGTCATGTTTGATTGTTATCTCAAAACTTTTTTTTTTGCACGCGAAGCCAAAAAATGTGGACTTATAGAACAAAATCAGGGAGTTAGAATAACTATGGACATGACGCATTTGTAACTGAATTTAACGAGATTGACTATTGCATGAAGTGTGCTGTGCCCATTTAAAAATAATTATTTGGCGTTATATGGAATTTTTTTTTTCCATGAAATTTTTCCTATACTTAAAAAATCGGTATTGGGGAATTTATGAAATTAGTAAAAAAAATTGAGAGAAAAATGTTTCACATGGAATTCCCGATAGGTCTGATTAGAACGAAAAAAAAAAGAAGTTGTTTTAAAAAAAAATAATCTACATAAAATTATAAAAGTTCATCAACATTGCTGAAAAAGATTTTATGAGATCACAACATTTGGTTGCAATACCATTTTGTAGTAATTGCAGTCTAAGTACCGTTAATATGCAAACTTATTCTGAAAAAATGAAAAATACAACCTTTGGCTACAAATCCATTATACGAAATTTTATAAAAATCGATGGTATTTTTTACGAGAAAAATGGAATTGTCTTAAACGCTTATAATGGTACCGTACAAGTACCGTTTAAAACCTAGTTGTAAAACATTTTTTTTGCCGGAAAACATCACCGTTTTCAAAAAATCAGTTATGTTAAATTTTATCAAAATCGATCGTATTTTTTCGAGGAAAATTGAATTATCTGTTACGTTTCAGACCTAGGATAAAAATAAAAAATACGCCTGAGCATATTGCTCTAAAAATACAGAGTACCAAGTTTGAAGAAAATCGGCACAACCGTTAAGGCTGTAGGTGTCGATACATCCAGACTGACAGACAGACATAATTGTCAGACTTACTTTTTCGTGTTATCTATTACGAAATGTCATGTTTTCTCAAAACTTCTTTTTTATACGAATGCATAACTTGCCTTGTAGTACCTATAATCGCAAGTAAAAACAAATGTATGTTAGCTTTCTAATTGTGATTTACTATCAGCAATCTCCTTACTTTTTCTATTAACCTTGAAGTAAATACGTTTTTCTAAAGCGAACAATAATATTTCAATCGTGTTTCTAAACAAAATAAAAAACAAGAACAATCAAACTATTTTATCTGAACCTTAAACTAGAAGAAGGTGTGACCGATGAAAGCATTTACTGGATTATAATAATGAAGTCGTTGTTTGATATAATTAATAGCATTTAAGAAAATAGTTATACAACTTTGCAACAATTGGCTGATGGCGACTCGACGACGCCTACGCCACAATGACATACGGGTATTTTGCCAATCAAGCTGGCCAAAAATTAAATTTGTGAAATTTATTATAACTACTATGTACCTATTATGTATATCCTATAGGATATACGCGGAATAGGGGTACAATAAAACTACAAGCTCTATTTCTCGTGTTGCCATATTTTTTTATCGATTTACAAAAGAAAGTTTTTTTTTATGTACCGAGCCCTGACCCAAATTAACAAAATTTGCTCTGTTAATACGAATGGTAAAAACTTCGCTTATTGCTTTATTTTTAGAAGAAATACCAGTTTTATAAGTAACGCCTTCTAAAGAAAATCGATATCTTGTTTTAATCTTCAGATATTCAGCCACTATAGCATTTTTTTTAAACATGTCAATTTTTTACTTTGGAGCCATTTTTTAGCAGAAAATGTGTAGTTTTACTATTTTTTTCTAATGAACGATAAGAAAAAATTTTCCTTGATTAACTATTGGAGAATTGTTATTTAATCGAATTTATTTTTTACCGTAAATAAAAAGTCATAAGGTCATTTTTTTGGAGGCTGTAAACTCTACAGCTAAACTTATAAAATCTATTTTAATTCGATAAAAAAATACGGCAACACTGCGGTGCAGGGAACTTACTTCACTGGGAAATGATTTCACGTGGGAAATAACTTCACCACTAGTGGGAAATAATATTACCTGAAATTTGGTGAAGTTATTCCTTACCTTAGTATTTTTTGATAAAAACTGTAAATCAGTTGAAAATATGTGGCAACTTTAGTTCTCGGTGCCCCCAAATGTTGAGATTGGTAAGGGAGGGCATGGCTGCCTCCCTGCAAACCCCCTGACTAATCCACTATAAGATTTGGGGTGGGTGGAAGTTTGGATATGCAATATTCTGCGCATTTTGTATGAAAAGTGTAACTTCACCCAAAAGAATGAAATAATTTCCCACAAAAAAGGAAAGTTATTTCCACTCAAAGAAGGAAATAACTTCACCACAAAAAAGTGAAGTTATTTCCCACATAAACTTAAATAAAAGTCTATTCCAAGAAGGTTTACCGCCAACTGCTTCCTGTTGTCTGCATGCATATTGCGTAACACCGAGTGCCGATGAGAGCGATTTTATTTTTTTATTTCCCATGTGAAGTTTTTTCCCAGTGAAGTTATTTCCCTGCTCCGACCATTGCTGAAGAAGATACACAGGGATCATAACCTTAACCCCTAGCGGACTGTTCTCGTATTTGGGAATAGTCTGCAGATAGTTAGCAGTGTTCCGAACCATTAACTGGCCCCGATTAGGAAACACGCAGCGGTTCGTTTTCAATTCGATATCTTTTACTTACTTAGAGTTGTAAAATTATTTAATTCGAAGCCAAACTATTCAATCCTTCTAATTGGCAGCTTATTTCAACGAAAATACAAAACGAAAGAGATGAAATCAAAAATATTTTGTCATACAAATCTTGATTTTCGCTTCTAAAAACGACTAGCTTCTTCGTATTCCCTAATCGGGGGCCTGCGGCCCTGCACTCTGAAAATGTTAGTATTGAAACATATAAATTACAGTCTAAACCGGTTATAACGACATCAATAAAAATGAAATATCGATTAGACAGATCTTGAAATGCCGGTTCAGGTTTATGCAGCAATCTTATATCGCTCATCGGGTCAATCAAACTCTCGCTTTTAGCGAATATTTTAAAATAATACATTCGTAGTAAATTACTAACTTTTAAATTAAAATTTTAACAATGTTCGCTTATGTATAAAGAAATTAAAAAAAAATAAGTGATTTGAGCTGAAAAGTTTCCAGGAATTTCCGTTTGAAAATTTATGGCGCAGTATTTTATTCGAATGTCGTATATGTTTTTTGTTTTTAACTCTGTCCCAACTAAAACATTTTTCAATGTTCTCTTAAGCTGTATTTAGACCTTCGTTCTTTTGGTCGGTGTACGTTGATCGTTGTTGAACGTACGCGGAACAACGATAATGTAAATGATAAAACCGAACAACGAATGAAAAACGAACAAGTTCAAAGTGGCTTTGTACCGTTCGTTGTTCGGTGTTGTTCGAACTTGTTCGTTCCAAAAAAACGAACAACGAACAATACACCGAACAACGTTCACCATACAACGATAGTGTAAACCCAGCTTGTCTTATATTTTGAAATTTAAAAACCAACTTTTCATTTAGAAGACGCTTAAAAATATTTCACATTTCCAGTCACATACAAACGACTAAACTAGACTGATGATTGGCCTACATTTTAACAAAATTTGCTCTGTTAATGCGAATGGTAGAAACTTCGCTTATTACTTTATTTTAAAAGAAATACCAGTTTTATAGGTAACGCCTTCGAAACAAAATCGATATCTTGTTTTAATCTTCAGATATTTAGCCATTAGCATTTTTTTTAAACACGCTAATTTTTTACTTTCGGGCCAATTTTCTCCATAAATTGTGTAGTAATCAAAAAGTTTTACAATTTTTTTTAAATGGAGATAAAAAAGTATTCGTTGAGTAACTATTGGAGAACTATTAATTTGTCGAAAATTTTGTTTACCTTAGGTAAAAAGTCATAAGTTAATTTTTTGAATACTGCAGGTTTTTCCTAAAATTATAAAATCTATTGATTTTTCAGTAACCTTGTGGTTGACTTTTAATTTTATCACGGGTTTGATTACACGTTTTTTTTTAATTCGATAAAAAAATACTCAACACTGGTGATAGACCCTTGCTGAAGAAAATTTTTTGTTAGATAAGCAGGGATCATAACCTAAACCCCTAAAGGATTGTTCTCGTATTCGGGGATAGTCTGCAGATGGTTAGCAGTATCTGGACCCGATTAAGGAATATGCAGCGATTCGTTTTTAATTCAATATCTGCTTTTTAACTTGTTTAATTATTTAATTCGAAGCGAATCCTTTCAATCCTTCTAATTGATAGTTGATTTCAACGAAAATACAAATCGAAAGAGATAAAATCGAAAATATTTTGTCATACAAAACTTTATTTTCGCCTCTAAAAACGACTAGCTTCGTAATCGAGGGCCTGCCCTTAGGTAATGTTTCTATTGAAACATAAATTACAGTCCAAATCAGTTATAAGGACATAAATACAAACGAAATATCGATTGTTAGACAAATCTTGAAATCCCATATCAGGTTCATACTTAATGCAGCAACTTATATCGCTCATCAGGTTTAAATCGCTCGCTTATAGGGAATTTTTTTCAAATAATACTTACTTAATTACTTACTTAAGGTGGCGCTACAGTCCGGGGTGGACCAGGGCCTCAATCAACAAGCTTCTTCCAGGTGGCTCGGTTTCTAGCTAGCTGCCTCAAGTTTCGTACGCCAAGTTAGTTGACGTCCTCTTTCACTTGCGTGCGCCACCTGCTACGCTGCCCTCCTATATACTGCGTCGTCTCATGGGATTGGATTAGAAGAAAATCCGGCCCGGAGCATTGGTGTCCATTCGCTCTATGTGACCGAGGCACCTTAGTCGTTGGCTTTTCACTTTTCTGACAAGGTCAGTGTCTCCATCCCCCATTTATCCACATACAACCATAAATCACACGAAGAATTTTTCTTTCAAAGCAACCTATGATGCGTTCTCATCTACCTTTAGTAATGTCCATGCTTCTGCACCATAAATAAGGATAGGGATGATAAATGTCTTATAAAGGGACACTTTAGTTGCTCGAGAGATGGCTTTGCTCTTCAGTTGCCTTCTTATCCCAAAGAAACACCGATTGGCAAAAGTAATTCTTCGTTGCATCTCAGCACTATTGTTATTCACTGAGCTGATAGCGGAGCCTAGGTACACAAAGTCTTTGACCACCTCAAAGTTATAGCTGATGTATATGGTGACGTTTTTAACTCGGTCCCAACAAGAATATTTTTAAATGTTCTCTTAGTCTAATATTTTGATATTTGAAAACCAACTTTTCATTTAGAAGACGGTTTTAAAATGTATTTGGGAGAAATGGGACATTTTATTGATAGTTTTAAAAATAAATTTTTGAAATGTTGGTGCCTTAGTTTTAAGAAGCACATACTATTTGTTGGTTGCTTAAACGATCTCCTGCTTTTCCCTTGCATGCACTTTGTTCTTCGAAGAACTTGAATCAATTTTTGTATTCCTTATTCCATCTATCACACAAAATAACACTTACCAGTTATTCCACTTCCACTGTAACTTGTACTCGAAATTGCATTTTCACCAGTCACTTAAAAACTACTAAAGGAGTCTGATGATTGGCTTGGCCGCCATGAAATAGCTTTACCTTCTGCCAAAAATAGTGTTCGA
Source organism: Baccha elongata (assembly GCA_951217065.1). Lineage (NCBI taxonomy): Eukaryota > Metazoa > Arthropoda > Insecta > Diptera > Syrphidae > Baccha > Baccha elongata. Next base: position 48,144,053 of record OX578272.1, on the reverse strand, counting down.
GTGTTCGTGCACGCAAGTTGTTGTTGGCTTATTCAATTTCTCAATGTAAATTGAACTATGAAACGCAAGCTGCGCAGATTATTTGCAGTATGTAATCATTAAAAAAAACTGCATTCAATATACATAGATCTGTTTTCGATTATTCACAATCACCTTTTGTTTTCCTTTGAGTTCGTAGCGGATTTGCTTATGAGTTATGAAGCATCTATATGTACCTATAAATTAAAAGGCTATAGGGACACATCTCAAAAATCAATTACAAGACAACTTTTATGTTACAATGCAAATGCAATAACACAAAAGCTGTCACTTTGTATTCAAAAAGCCAATCAATCTCAATCAATCAGGTTAAGAACGGAACTTGGTGTTTAGACTTCTCCAACAATTTCGCTTGTGAAAAAACCCATGACGAAAATTGTGAAGCTGCTATTCATCAGAAACAAATGGCAATAGAATGTTCTCATATCCTGCCCGGGCGTCACCGGCCCGCGCAATTGAATCGATAGAAAAGTATTTGTGTACACATGTTTGCTGTTATTCATACCAATTGATTATTATATAAATTCAGAAATACATTTTGCACACTGAGTAATTTCATTCAATGACTACAAATAAAACAAAATTACTCCCAAGTCCACACCCTCTGATGTGCTCTGTATGTACTCAAGTTGTTAATAAATTATAATTCATCAGGTGTCGTCATTGCGCACATTTTCCGATCTGAACTAATTAAGTTCTTATTCACTGATCAAGTTTCTACTGAATTTCAAGTATCCACGTCAGGCGTGTATACTGTATAGTTTATAATGTAGATATACCCCATCATTATTTTCAAAAATAATTATTTCACACTGCAACGAAAAATGCGATGCATAAAGTGACAGGCGGAATATCTAATGTTAAAATCTGCATAACAGACGGGCATTTTTTCACGAGAGACTCTATGTCGCCAGTCCGGTGCTTTTCTAAATGGGGCGTAGTGCAGCTTTTACTGGTTTTTTTATCTTTTAGTTTGCATCAGACTTACCTCTGCATCTCGTGCCCCGAACCCATTAGGTTACGTTTACTGCAAATGTGCTCCGCTTACAATAAGCTTTGTTGCCACGATTGTGTTAGCTTATAAAATCTATTGGCATACAAAATATGTTCCTATTACGCTTCAATTAATTTACTGAATGATTTATATCTCAAGTATTGGCTTCGTCCCAGTCAAATTAGCTACAGCTCTAATGCTGATATTTTAATTATTCCATTTCATATACTAAACTGTTAATATGTATATGTAGGACTGTATACATACACTTGTCATTAGTTTGATCGAAGTTGGCTTACGTATTTTTCAATACAATAGATATTGCAGTTTGCAGTGTTTAATAAAATTAATTTGTCCTCAAACATTTATGTATTATGTATGTATGGATGTATGTATGTACTTTGAACTTTCGATGAAATCATTTTTGCTATCGATCAAAAATATTAATTTGTTTGGAAAATGAAATGTGATATTTATATTTACATATATAATATGTACATAATATATTGTGTATACGTTGTGTATACATAATATACATCTGTTTAGAAGTGACCTGCCACCTGTGGCATACAGTGGTCGGAGTGTCGGACTCCCATACCGTCCTCCAAATGCAGTTGTATTCCCCCATTGCGAAAATTAATAATATAGTCCCGCAAAACCACAAAAGCGTCCCCCATCATTTATAGATTTCCATGTCTCATATCTACTAGGAATCACTGTACGTTTATACGTGTTCACTAGATTACTACTACAAAGAAAGAAGTTTAGATTATGTTAGAGTATCTGTCTGGCAGTTTGTCAGTTGGTCTGTAACTGTTACCAAATCACCCCAATCCTATACCAGAGCATATCAAGCCATAACATTTATTTCCACTGCTTTTAAGTAATAACAAACCTATCAACGTGTGGTCTAGAATTGTCTTGCAAGAAGTTCTCAGCAAGAAGTTCTCTCGAATAAAAGGTTCGAAAGGAACCACATATTCCTCAAGAATGTTTTTGATATCGGAACTGGAGTTTATTGATCCTAGCCCAACGTTCAGTTTGGCTTTTTCGCCCCATCCTCTCCAATATCTGCTGAGGCCATCTGGTGAACGCGGATAAAACCTTGACTTATCTGTGAAAAGACTTCAGTCAGCCTTCGTTCAGTAAGGCAAGCAATTTCCGTGCGTGGAGAAACCGCAGTGCATCGTGAAAGGATCTGTAAAAAACAGTTTCGATATCAATAACATTCTGAAGGAATGTTTGGTTCCATTCGCACTCTTTGTCGCCATTTGTTGGAGACATTTTTTTTTCTGAAGCAGGACAATGCTACCCCCACGATTTCTAGATGCGAAAGCAGCTATTTCAAAGAAGTGGCTTGGCTTGCTATGAACCCGGATAAGAATTTCATCGAACATGTTTGGGATGTGCTGGGAAAAATGATAAAGAGGACAAACACTGAAATCTTTTAAAGGAAAGAGATAATTTAAACAGAAGCATTGCAATAAACCTCATTAAAGGTATTTCCAGTAGTCCAGTCGGCAGGTAGGAAAAAAGGGGTTCTTAGAAAAATTAAAGATTTTCTCAAGTTTTGGACCTTGAAAACCTTGTGCTAGAAGAGATGGGGATAGGAACTGCAAAATTTTTAGCATTTTTTCGGGTTTTCCTACGTTTTACGGCGTTCAGGTACGTTTTGTAGAACGTTAAATTTGCTACAATATTGACTATGAAAGCATTTTTGTGTGTCAAGTCGTTACCGAGATATGGCGCTCCAAATTAAGGGTAATTTTTCAAATTTTGAAAGCAATTTTTTTTTCATAGCGAAATTAAAAAATTACCCCTTTTTTAAAGTGCCATATTGGTAACGACGCGACACGTGATATAGAAACATGTTTGAATAATCAATATTGTCGCAAATTTAACTCCCCCCCTTCTTTAGCACTTCTTTTTCAATGTTTCTGATTTCTCTCTTTCATTTTTGGTATAAAAAGGTTCATTGGAACTCAAAACCTATATGTACTAATTAGCAATGTATCCAAAGGCTTGGGATTGGAAGTCTCAAGGGCTATTCTTGCATCTTTTCATTCTGTAAATATGTAAATATTTATTCATTAAAAAAAAAGAGAGTAAATCGTTTAAATAAGTGCCCGAACTTTTTCTTGGAGCAAGTTACCACACAAATTAATTTTTGTAATTTAGTAAATGAAAAATACGAACAACATCATATGAATTCTTTTTAAAAGTGCTAAAACTATTTTAATTAAACTAAATCTGATCACCGATCCACAAAGCATACTGGAGCGATGGGAAGTGTATTTTAATGAATTGCTAAATGGTGAACTCACTGCAGAAGTGGAGGCTCCACTGCTTTAAGACGAATACCCTATGTTGCCGTCACCAAGCATAGAAGAGGTTGAGAAGGCTATAGGCCGGCTAAAGCAAAACAAAGCCCCGGGAGCTGATGGTATACCAGCCGAATTATTTCAACACGGTGGGCCAGCTCTACGTCAGGCAATTCATGATATTATAGTGCACGTGTGGGAGCATGAAGAAATGCCAGAAGACTGGCTCTCCTCTTTCCTACAAGACCGGATAACCCCATACGCTAAAACCATCATCGGACAATATCAGTGTGGTTTCATTCCAGGCAAATCAACAACTGATCAGATCTTTACCCTTAGGCAGGCGATGGAAAAATGTCTAGAATTTAACATCCCAACATACCACCTGTTTATAGACTTTAAGGCCGCCTATGATAGCATATAGCCAGGGTAGAACTTTACAAAGCCATGAGAGAATTCGGCATCCCAAATAAATTGACACGACTATGTAGGTTGACCATGACCAACGTAACAAGCCAAGTAAAAATAGCCGGATTGCTATGCAGACCAATCAACATCTTTAATGGTCATTATTGTTGTTATATTGTACTATTCGTACTAGAATGTCAGTTTTATTACTTGACCATTCTTTATTCCGTCAATTTTTCATTGAATGTTTGAACAACAACAACAACTTTAAGGTGCTACCACCAATTTTTAAACGAATTTTATTATTCTTTTTTTTTCCATCTTTGGCTGGAGATATAGCTATTTCAAGGGTCTCCGACAAGGTAATGGTTTGGCCTGCCTCCTCTTCAACCTGGCGTTGGAGAAAGCAATCCAGGTCAACAGGTCCAGCCAGATACTGGCTTACGCAGACGACATCGACATCATCGGAAGAACCGAGCAAGCTGTACACGATTCCTTCATCCAGATCGAGCAGGCGGCACAAAATCTGGGGCTGCACATTAGTGAAGGTAAAACAAAGTACATGGTGGCGTCGAATGCGAGAGGAACAGTTGGTCAAACAATCAAGGTAGCGGAGCACGAATTTGAAGTGGTGCAATCCTTTAAATACCTTGGGTCAATAGTAGCAGCCGATAACAATATAGAAGAAGAAATACGCGGGTGGCTTCTCAAATCCAACAGAGTCTACTACAGTCTGTCAAAGCTCTTCAAATCCAGAAATTTCACCATAACTTTAAAACTGCTGCTGTACAGGACCATGGTCCTGCCAGTACTCACATATGGATCCGAGACTTGGGTGCTTAGCAAAAGGCACTCCGACCTCTTAGCCGCGTTCGAGAGAAAAGTCTTAAGGAGAATTGTTGGCCCCATATGTGAGGAAGGACGATTCCGGAGACGGTACAATCATGAATTGTACGCAATCTACCTTGAAGCAGATATCGTGACAAAAATTAGGCTCGGTAGACTCCGGTGGGCAGGGCACCTAGCTTGCATGAGCGAAGAGGAACCTGCTTGGAAAGTTCTTTGTGGTACATTCTATGGCAGACAACAGCGTCGTAGATCATGCTTGCGCTGGAGAGATGGTGTAGACCAGGACGCCCGGAGCCTTGGGGTGCGAAACTGGATGGTCTCTGCACCGGGATAGGTGGAGAGACTTGTTGAAGGAGGCCAGGACCGGACCCCGGTTGTCGAGCCGATGATGATGATGAAAACTACTTTTTAGGAAGATTCAAATGAAAATCAAAAAAGTTTCTTCTTAAAAAAAATGTTTAATTAAAATCGATTAACCGACCGTTAACGAGATATAGCTCAAAAAAAAAAATTGTTCTATGCGAAATACCGTTAATAGGCTTGCAATTTAAAGTTGCCTTTTCTCCGAAAATCATGATCCATGGACAAGAAGAAGTTGATTTTTTTTTTCACTTTTCTGGAATCTCAATTTGATAGCAAGATTCACACGTATTCGCACACATACTTAACAGATTTGATTTCTTCCGTCAGACGAGCCTTTTAATTGTGTATTTTGGTTTATTTTAATATAGATTTCTCAAATAAAATAATTTTAAAATAATCTATTAGACGTGAATCTTGTTGTTAATAGTGCAATATATTAATAAAGTGAACTAAAGTGAATTGTTTAGATCGCGTCTATAAAATATACACCACACAATTACAGAACAAAACAACTTTGTTGTTTCAACATCCATGGCAAGGAAAAAAAGTCGACTTTTCCAATCAAATCTGAAAAAAATCCAAAGGATTCGTCATTAATGTAAACAATAGGGAATTTTACGATGTTGTCAAAAAAATGACAGCTCACATCTCACAGATGACATATTAAAATATGTACCGGTTTTTTTTTCGGACTGTCAAACTCAACATCTTCCAAAAAGTAATTTGTAAATAAATGTAAAAGGCGCTCTTTTTTCTATCAAAATGTGTGGTTTCTGTGACTAAAAAGTTTCAAGAAGTGAAATAAAAACATTATTAACATTTAACATTTAAAACGTTAAAAACTATTGGGCACAAAAAAAAATTTCATCTGCTATCAGTGAATGGAGTGCGAAGGAAAGAGAAATACATAGATCGTTGCTACCTAAAATATATACTAGAAAGAACGCTGTTTTTCTTGGAACTAATAGCCACTTAACGCGAATATCAATTCAGTTAATCCACCTAAAAACAAATGATGCTTAAGGTCTATTTGCCCAAACGATACTTATGTGCATATGTTCAAAATAAATTCTTTTCTTACATTTTATATAGAGACAAAACTCTTCTAGTTGGTTAATTTTTGTTTAATTTTTACATATGTATGTAAATGACCTTAACCTATTTTAAATTTGAATCATTAATAAACTTCTTTGTCAAAACATATCGTTTATGACAAAATAAAATGTTATGCCTGTCAATTGAACCCCAAACATTGTTTTGAGCTCAGGATGCGCGTTAGATTGACTTTTCTTATTTTAAATGATTTGATCTTTAAATTATTTAAAAAAAAAATTAATCAGTTTATTTGTTAGGATTGTTTTGCACAGTATGTATGTTATTTAAATGGACTGAGTTAGTCGATTTCCGCTTTTAATTCACCAATAAATAAATGATTTACGTCGATGATTCTTTGGAAGCGTCTTGATGACTATTACCATGACGGCTTAATGTCGTGTCGCCAAGTACAGAAAATGTAATCAATTGACTACGTCTTGCTGGCAATCAGAAAAGCAGGGTTCGTTTTAATGCGAAAGCACTCTTTAAATAGAAGCATTCCGCATTTGCATATGTGACTGGATCTAGTTATCCCCACCACCTTGTCAATCTCTTTGATTTATCTAATTTACCATAGATAGATAACTCTTTTTTTTTCTTCTTATCGGGTTATTGGCTCTCGACTTACTTAAGTAAATTTTATATCAAGCTTATTGCAAAATATCTTAATGAATGTAATTGCTTATTCATTGCATGAGTTGAATGAAAGAAATCAAAAATCAAGATGAATTGTGCATTTAATGTGGTGCATATGTGAAATGCTGGACGAGCTGGCTGACAACCATTGATTGGTTAATCAAGTGAAACACAAACAGCTATATAGTTTCAGTTGCATCGATGGTGTTGTTAATGGCTAAACCAGCAATGCAAAACAACTATTGGCCGCTGAAATTAGTCTGGCAATTTAGTGCAAGATTGACAAATGATGAGCGCTGAGTGCCAGGTTCTATACTTTCATTATTTGTTTTATATCGATCTAGTACTTTCATCTATTTCAAATTTATTTTCAATTTCAACAACAAATACAATCGAATGCATCCAGCTTTGCTAGCGCTAATGCTATACTCGTGCAAGGAAAGATCAATCTTTGGTTGATGGCTACGGACTGCGTCCCATAGTTACGCTCTCGATATTTCCCAATGACAAGTGGCCTAATTGAATATTGACATTTTGATGGTAAAAAACGATTGTTGTAATGAGTTCAAATGACTATAAATTAGCGTCTGTATGGATGCGCATGGGCTAAAGAACATCTTATCTTGGTCGACATGGGAAGAGAGTTTATGTCATGAACGTGGACCATAAAGGCTCCGAGGCTTTCGACAATTTAAATTGAAAAGATGTAGCGCCACTCTGACGCTTGGATACATTTACATATGTATACGATTAACAATTGAAGATAAAATATTCTATGCTTCTTAAACTGGTTTTCATTGAGTATCTGTTATTTATGGAGATCTTAGTATATATACAAATAACCGTAATTAAGGCTTCACAAGAAGACTACAGTGCATATGCGTCATCTGTCAACTCAATCAAATGAAATTTTAGTATAAAACTCACAAGTTGGGTGTATTAAATATACGGAACAAAGTGCTTTTTTTTTTTGTTTGTATTTTTATAAAATGTTCTTGGTTGGAATAATAACTGTTCCACTTTTTTGTTTCATCATAAGGATACGCTTATAAGGTTTGTCAGGATGACCTCAAAAAACATCGACAACCCTCCTCGTTTCACGATTATATATAGGAACGTGTGACGTCGTATTCCCGTGTGATGATGGGTTTCTCATGAAAGGAATAAGACTTTCTCTAATTCTTTTGCTTTTACTTAGATCAAGCTTGCTCTCATTGTAAAAAACAAATGTAAACTCCGAACGAACAACTTCTTAGAATATGGTAGAGGTCTACCTCTACTTTGTCACCACAAGATGCTTCGTTACTGATCATAAATCAAATGTATTTGAACTTTCTCCATTTGAGAAGCACACCGTTCAAAAAGATGTCCGAAATATAGCAGGACATAGGTAGGTAATTTTATTCTTTGCGCTAATTTTCTTGTAGATCGCCGTTTGTAAGGTCATGGAACAGCTTAAAGCGATTCCTACACGGTCAATCAAAAGGGTTATGATTTTTCGATAATCAAATACACGCATACAGCAATGTTTCAAAAATGCTATGCTATAATTGATGTTACACGTGATTGACGTTTACGGTTCGCTTAAGAAATATCTTGAAAAACGGACACTGCCGGTGGCGTTATTGACTTGTTTATCTTAGGGCCCGGCTATAGCGATCAGGAAAACGAAACAAGAAAAATTTTCAGATCGAGAATTTATTATGTTTTCGTTTGTTTTAAAACAAAAATGTTTCACTTATCGATGATAGCAAATAACTCAAAGAATTTTTTGTGATGATAAAATTTTGAGTCGAACAAATATGTACTTATTTTAAAAATCGCGTATATTTATTTTCCTAATGGAATTTAATTTTTCGTATGGAAATTCCATTAGGAAAATAATCAAGTGTATTTGTTACAAAAAGTACGTGCATTAAGAAATTTTTATCATCAGAAACAATTGTGTGAGTTATTTGCCATCGATAAATGTAGCATTTTTGTTTCAAATAAAATCAGAACATAGTAAAATATCGATTTGAAAAGTTTTTCCTGGTTCGTTTTCCTAATCGCTATAACCGGCCCCTTCCCGAAAAAAATAAAACTCTAACGAAACCTGGGTGTTAGGATCTAACAGTAAAAACACTCAAAAGAAGTAGAGGTCACCAATTCTCCAAACGTGAGGTGCTTTGACATTAAAAAAATCTCAAAATAAGAGCACATTCTATGGTCACTAAAATCCTTCAGACTTTGTTTACCAAATGTGGGTAAGTTCTTGCCGCTGAAACCCGAACAGATGTAACGTAAAATTAATATCATGCCGCAGTATTGATGTTTTTTACTGGAGAGAAAAAAATAAGGTTAAACAAAAATATTTTGAGATCGAATTTACTTAATTTAAAGCGGAGGAATAATCATTAGAATTTCAATAAAAAAAAAAGTTGAGATAGAGGTAGAAATTGATAAGGACTATACCTGGAGTGGAATTTCATTGCGGTAGTCCCCTTATTTAATATTTTCTATTAAATTAAATTCTGAACATTGTAATGAAGTTACATCCATGTACAGCGACGATTTCATCAAGGATATGAATGACATTACGATCACATGACGCAATCGAATGAAACAAATCTTTTCTTTTTAAAAGAAACTCCACAGACCACCGTTTTTTGTCTTGGACTCTTTCTCGAAAAACGATAGACCTAGTTTTAAGAACTGCCGTGTGCTGCTTTCTCGAAATACTACATATATTAAATATCTTGTGAGCTTATTGTAAGATTATGTATTATCAAATATTAAGATTTATATCATATACATAATTTCTTTTAGAATGACCCTGGTCATCGACGAGCTTAGTTCAGCCTCGATATAAAAAAAAAACAACACACCATTATCATTATCTACTTTCTCTGCTATTTTAAAGTTCTTATAACCTCGCCAAATCGATTTTACATATGCTTCTTTGATTGCAAGCAGTTCCGCTTTGAAAAGGCTTGTGAAGTAAGAAGCCGGATTGACTTGGATACGTTAAGTGTTTCAGAAAAAAACTCCTGGAGACCTCAACCACAAAAAGGAAAGAAGTAACGCAAAATATTCGTAGAATAGACATGATTTAGGTATCTTTTAAAGATGTTCTCCAGCCATGGAACTACTATTTCTTGTAGTCTGGTCAAAATTAATTTAATTTTAATATCGTATTTTATTTAATTGTTCGTATTTTGTTTTATACGACATTGTTTAATCCGTAGGCTATCGACAAAATATATCTTAGAACTAAATTCCATCGTAAAATATAATTACTAAAAGCAATTCTTATTTCTTACTTTCTATTTAGATTTAATACTTTTTATTAAAATGTTCACTTGGGCGTATGTGTAACTTTTCTCTATATTTTTTTAATCTTTATTTTGTTGGAACTAATCTAATTGTAAATCTTGTTTGAATTTCCCGAAAAGGGTGCTTTAGTTTTTGATGGTTTTTTTGTTATGTCGTAAATGAAAAGGTCTAAACTTATTATTATTTTGTGTATATACGTTGACAGAAATATCAAAAAAATTATATTTTTGGTCTGTTGCTGCAACCGTTGCATCGTGTGTATCATTGTTTAGTATCATTGTCACATGTAATTTTTCTCTTCTGCCTTTTTTGTGTTACGGCTACACATAGTACGTGGTTGCGGCAACATGTTGCCACGTGTGTAGGGTTGTCTCGAGCGTGTATCTAGCATTTGAGTTTTTTGTCTATTTGCTTACAACCGATGAAGTTGTTGTTCCACCGAGATCGCTTCGTATGGGGTGGCAGGGCTATGATTTACTTCAATTTATTAAATAAAATCAAGTTTTTTACGATTATAGGTACTATAAGACAAGTTATGCATTCGTGCAAAAAACAAATTTTGAGATAACAATCAAACATGACATTACGATGATAGCGAAGACGAAAAAAGTGGATCTGGAAATTCTGTCTGTCTGTCTGTCTGTATGCATGTCAGTCTGTCTGTCTGTCTGTCTTTATGTCAGTCTGTATGTATCAGCGCCTACAGCCCAAACGGCTTAACCGATTTACTTCAAATTTGGTATGTAGGGTTTGTAGACTATTCCTCAGAGGAAAAATTGATTTTTTTTTAATTTTTTGTGCATAAATTGCAAACAATTAAGCACTTAAAAATGGTGTTCTTCAAATTTGTAAAAAAAACTTTTTTATAAAAAATATTAAGAAAACATCGATTTATTTAAAAACCGCTCTAACGATTTTGAAATCATTTTTTTGGTAAGCTTATATTATTTAGACAACAAAATTTTCTGCATACTTTGATTTTGGTTTGAATCTTTGTAAAAAGAAGTTTTGGCACTTTTGTGAAAATTCATGATTTGTATTTCCTTTATATTAAAAAAATATTAAATTTGATTTACACAAGAACAAGTACGTGCAACCCAGTCGTGCACCACAAAAGCAAGTTCGTGCGACGCAGTCGTGCACTTTATTTACTGAAACCTACCTGTTGAAGAAGATGAAAAACTTTAATTCGAATCGCTTTAGTTATTAAAAAAAGAAACTTGAATTGTATATGTAAATGTATACTACATACATCTAACTTGCGAAAAAAAATTACGATAAATATGAAGTATGTGGAATTGTAGATGTATCTTTATGGTAAAGTCATTTAATTTTAATTCAATAATATTCGTGTTGTTGGATTAATTATTTGTTGCTTTAAGTTGATATTGTAAATGTGTGATGTTGTATTACGCTGCTATAGACGTTGCACGTAGCACGATTTTAAGAATGATATTGGTTTGTTGTTAAGGCTGTTGTTGATGAGGTGGTTTTTTTTTACTTTTTTCCAAAGGTCATGCGATAGCTCGATCTTGCTTTGCAATAGTTTTGGACTGAACCCTTTGGTCCAAATTGCTCTTAATCCTGTATCTATAGCCAACATAAAGTAATATACTGCGCAGGTTGTCAAAAATCGGTCGTCGGGGAATGACAAAAAACATAATCTGGTGCCCTTGCCATAACATTGTATTCATTTTAAATAAATTTGTGCATGTCAAAGTATTATCATAATTCTGTGATACTGGGAAGAGTTTCTTTAAAATAGCGCTTGAATCTCCATATAAAATAGATTTGTGACAGTGCATTCCCAGCAACTGGGTCACCAATTAAGACACATCCGCAAACTTGAACAAAAATGAAACTCGTTGTAGACGCAGGGTATTTCCTTAGAAGGTATGTGTACTGTGTTATTCTCGTAATTCGACCTTCTGTTGACAGTTTTCTTGTTGCTGATTATATGTAGCATCTCCAGCAACTTTCTTTTCCTGTAAAGATGTTCAGTTTGGAGAATCTGTAATTTATCCAAGTCTGGTTTATGTTTTTCTTCTAAGCAATGGAGAGTTAGTGCAGTTTTTTGTGCAGCGCCGCTATTCAAATCTGATTTATGACCAGGTATACGACTCTGTATGCAATTATATTTAAAACATTGCAAGTACAACGTACAGCGTACACAAAGTTTCATCAAAATCGTATGAGCCGGCTTCTTACAAATTTGGCCGGACCTTCAAAACGGCTGAACCGATTTATATTATATTTGGTACGGCATTAAAAGTTTTTAGCTAAGCAACATAAAACGAAAAATATGATGATACATAATTTCATGAATTAATTTAATTAAGCGAAAATCCCCAAATACTAGGATAAGAGTGCAATGTTGTCTAAAAACAAACTTTGTAAGAATTTAACACTTTTTTCAAAATTGGTTGATGTTACGATGAAAAGTGTCATATAAGCTACAATTTTTACCTTAATATTTTTTTGCAAAGTTCCCCCGTTTCCGATATGACTGTTTATATGGTTCGACAATTTGTTTTTCAATCCCAAAAAAGACAATTACAAACAAAACATCCTTAATTTTTTTCAAAAAAATCTTTTTAGCCGTTTTCGAGAAAAATAAGCTATTTAAAAAAAATCTTTTTTGCTTTTTTGCACGAAAACATAGCCTTTGTCTTATACGGTACCTATAATCGCAAGTTAACATTTTTCTTTGGACTTTCTTAGGGCAACCGGTTCCTAATGTGCCAAAAATATGGCTTCCAAAAATTGTTTTTAAAATAAAATGAGTCTTCAAAAATTGATATAGGACCAACATGTACGGGAGTATCCTTAAACCAAAAATCGATTAATTTTGGCATTCTTTTAAATGGCGGCCAAACGACCATAATCTGGACCATCTGACCAACTTTTAATTCTGCATAAGGCCCCGCAAAACAACTTTTAGGGACATTTATAACAGCGCAAGTGATATGGGCTTGTGATTTGCATCTTGAGAAACCGCTTGATTTAGCGAAATATGTGTCTTAAAAAAATGTTCTGCCTTTAAAAACTTCGTACAAAAAGATTCATATTTTGAAATCGGACTAGGTACTAAGTACGGAAAAATCCGCAAACGAAAAATAACGAAATTGGCGGCCATTTTTAAAAGGGTAACTAACTCTACATTCGTGTTGATAAAGAAAGAATCTTAATACTTCAAAGTAAGTCCCAAAACTGCAAAGTTGGGCTCTAGGGTAAAATGATGAGCATTCTTAGCAGTACGGTTACGGTTACGGTTACGGTTACGATTACGGTTACGGTTACGGTTGTTGTTTAATTGTCATTCTCTCTCATTTCACACAATTTCGTTTTATACACTTTATTCCCTTTAAGGTATGTGTATTAGTTCAACCTAAAATTTTTGTTCTGGATTCAACATTTGATAAGCGTTTTTCTTATTTTTTTTAAAGTTTGTGTTTCTTTTTTAACTCAGAGCACTCTTGTGATAATAGACAACATCAATGGAACTGTGATATACCTTTTATAAGACTAAATGTTAATGAAATAGTGCAATGTATTGACGATCTTAAAGAAAATTAATATTATGTTATCTTAAAAAGAATTATGTTATGTTGCACAAGAACAACATGGTTTCTGCCTGAATCGATCTACCACCACAAACCTGCTTGAGTTCACAAGTCAAACAAATAAAAACTTGATTGATGGTCTACAAACTGATGTTTTTTGTGGCGATTTAAGCAAAGCGTTTGATAGAGTCTGTCATACACTTCTCATAAATAAACTGAGCAATTATGGGTTTCGTAACTGGTTATTGAATTGGATAGCATCTTACTTAGAAAACAGAACCAAAAATTTCAAGTTTAAAAATTGCATTTCTAAAATCATCGAAGTCTTATCTGGAGTTCCCCAAGGTAGTCATATTGGGCCTATTCTCTTCATAATATTTATCAATGTCAAAATCTTGCTATAAAGAATAGCCGAACGTAGGCTATTTTTTATAGCAAGATTTTGACATTTGCAGATGATTTTAAACTTTTTTATGGTTTCAAGAACTCTAAGATACCTTTTTCTTCAACACGACATTGATAAAGTTTCCGAATGGTGTGCCAAAAACGGAATGAACCTTAACGTTGATAAATGCAAGACAATGACTTATTCGAGGAGACGTGATACAGCTTTATCTTTTTATTTCATTGAAGATGTTTTTATGGATATAGTGGAAATGTTTGGTTGGCAACTCTATGCATAAGTGAAAAGTTGAAATTTATTTTGCTCTATTTAAATTCATATATTTTTATTTATCTTTTACAAAAAAAAAAAAAGAGAAAGAAAATTGCAACAGACTTGAGTGATAGATAACCATCCTAATACCATGTATATAAATCTTAAGTATTTAAGTCGATCTCCCTATTCGAGAGCTGTACTACACCGCATATTCTCATGAGCGATAACAAAAGAAAAAACTTCCTGACACCACCTAAAGCTTGCAGAATCTCTTACACACTAACTGATTCACCACAAGCGGCTAAAATATTTAAACCAACAACCAACATGTCAATTTGCGAACTGGATTTAATAAAAATAAAAGCAATTTTTGATGTTTCATTGGATACAAAGATCACAAAAAAGTTAGAAAATCTTGCTACTAAAGATGACTTGCAAAATCTGACGTCTGAAATAAACTCACTGAGAAAACAAAATGAAGAACTTTCTATAAGGGTGCAACAGTTTGAGTTTCGATTCAACGCACTGGAAAGTGAATTAGAATCACAAAGTCGTGAATTAAAGGGCAGTAATATTATCTTCGCTATTCCCAAAAACGATAATGATCCGAAAAAAACTATTGAAAGCATAACCGGTCTCTTTCTTGGTACCGATGAAGAACACAAAATGTTACCAGCAATCAAAATAATCGAAAATCAATCTGTAGTTAAAACACTGGCTCAAATATGCTCGCAACCAAAATGCTTAAAAATGCATCCAAATTAAAAGGAACAACCTTTTTCATTTAGCGAGATCTTTCAAAACAAATGCAGATTAAGCATCGTATTCTACTGAATTACAGAAAAATTATTAACAACCCAGTACACCAATTATAATTAAAAATAACGCTTTAAAAATTGGAAATGATGAATTTTATTTATCTAATAACAATAAATTAAAACATAACAATAATGTTTGGGGAACTAAACTTCGAAGCTGTCAAAGTCAAACTGACGCTGATGACAAATCATGGGCCAGATGGAGCTTCTACATCAGGGATGGCAGCTAATTTAAGAAAGGGAGTTGAAAGTAGTAAACAAAATTGATGTAAAAATGCCGTCAGCTCAGATAGTATTAGTTTTCAAAATATTTTATCTTATAACATATCAGGTTTAAATAATAAATTATTATATGTAGATTTCTTTAAATATATGTACACAGTTTTAAATTTTTATATTTTTTTTTTAGTTTAGTAAATACTTTAAGGGATTTAAAATATACTGGATACCAGCAACCCGTACAGCAACAAAAGGCCGCGCAAGTGGAGGAAGCCTCTTTGTTATTAAAAACTCTATTTTGGAAAACTACGATTTCATGGATCTGTGTGGACATACTATTGTTAAAAATTTGCTGCAGAGTAATATGTTTATAGTACCTTTTTATATCAAATGCAATCATTGGATCGAAGATGCTGAACAATTAAATAACCTATTATTTCACTTGTCGAATAAAAGTTTAATGGTAATTGGCGATTTTAATGCAAGAATAGGAAATATGCAGACAACAACTACGACACAAGAGAGAAACTGCTCCACAATGTATACTTACAGAAAATCAAATGATTGCGTGTGTAATCAAAACGGTATTCAGCTTCTCGATGTTCTCAAAACTTACGATTTATGTTTTCTTAATGGATGTGCTGAAAAAGGTGAAGGACATTATACGTTTATTAGAGGCCAAGGAAAGTCGGTCATAGACTACTGTGTAATTAGTAACGACTGGGTAGATCTCATTACCAAGTTTAAAGTTAAAGTTAAAACTCATTCCGATCATTTACCCATAGTTGTTGAATGGAAAAACAGGTCACCAAATACAGAAACAAATTTAAATCTGCTACCAAAATTAAACTGGAACATCCAAAACACGACTCTCTATACTCAAGCTACAGATAACTTCTTTTCAAATGTGCCGCTAAATACAAAATCGATAGAGGAACATTCAGCATTACTTACGTCATGCATAAGAAGTTCTGCATCAACTAAAAAAACTATTGGAATGCAAGTGTACAAACAGAAGTGGTTTGATGCAGAATGTATGAGAGCACGTAAAAAATCATTTGCGCTGTTACACGCATGGAGGGGAACTAACTCAGCGGTCTTAAAAAAATTGAAGGCAACGCGTCTTTCAAAACTATTTGTATTATCAAGAAAGTTGAATTCGACAACAACCAAGCTAAACAACTTGCAAGCTCAAAAGAATTTTGGAAAGTAGCGAAGGCGATAAATGAATCGGGATTTACCATAGGCACAAAATCCGTTTTTATCACTGTAGAACCTTTTGTCACTGATGAAATCCTTGATAGTGAAATATTTTTGGTAGAAATAGAACAATGGCTAAGCAAATCGAAAAATTTAAAAGCACTAGGAGAAGATGATGGCATTCCGTACGAGTTTTTCAAAAATGCATCGCACACATTTCTTCAACATCTTAAACTATTTTATAATAACATCTTTTTAAATGCTTCTGTGCCAAATTCTTTTAAAAAATCTGTGATCTTTCCAATCCACAAAAAAGGCGCATTAGATATAGTTGAAAACTATCGAGAGATTTCTTTTATGAATACAATTGCCAAACTCTTTTGTGCGGTACTTGCAACTAGACTCGAAAAATTGGTTGACGAAATGAACATAATTACATATCTTCAGGCAGGATTTGAAAAAAACTACTGTACGATTGATCACATTTTTAATCTAACATCAATAGTTAAAGCAAAAAGAAGTTATACGCTATTTTTGTAGATTTTAAGGCGGCCTTTAATCTTGTCAATAGAAACGCACTTTTTTACAAGCTCTCTCAACTAGGACTCTCTACAAAATTCATTCAAGTTCTTAAAGAATTTCTCAGAGTGGTTTAAAACAGATAGTGGTGTAAAACAAGGATGTCCACTAAGTGCACTGCTATTTGCTCTATTTATCAACGATATAGTATCCGAACAACCTGGTGGAGTGAGAATCACTAACATGATTGTAAATGTACTATTATATGCTGATGATTTTGTGATTCTGTCCGAAACTCCTGAAAACCTGCAGTTAATGATAAATCGTCTTGCTTTGTTCTGCGAAAAATGGGGACTAGTCATTTATACAGAAAAGTCGAAAATAATGATTTTTGCAAATAGTAATCGTGGCTACTGTTTTCACGTAATTGGAGTTTGTCCAATTTATGCAGCGCCAAAAAAAAAAATATCTAAACAAGAAAATTTGAACAATCTAGGAATTGTAAGTTGTCTAAACGGACCAAATATAGAATGTTATTAATTACAGAATATGAATAGTAAAATTTAATTATAAAAATACCTATGATGTTAAATTAATTTATCAACAAAGTAAAATTTTAAATATTATAATTGTATTGCCAATGAGCTGACGGCAACGCCATAGCCTATAATTTCATTTACGCTATGTACTATTATTTTTGAATATTAGTCAATAAAATGAAACATTACTTACTTACTTACTTAGTGGAAATGTTTAATGACCTAGGAGTTCTTTTTGATGGCAAACTTTCGTTCAATCCTCATATTGATAAAATATCTAGCAAAGCGAGGGGACGAATTGTACTAATAATGAGGTTCTCAAAAGAGTTTCATGACCCTTACGTTTTTAAAACACTTTACTGTGCACTTGTTCGTCCTGTGTTGGTATATTGTAGCTGTGTTTAGTGTCCTTATTATGACACTGCAACTAATAAACTGGAAAGTGTCCTAAAACGTTTCTTGTTGTATGCTCTTCGACACCTCCCTTGGAATATGCTACGCAACATTTACCACCATATGAAAGTCGATTAAATCTTCTTGATATGTCGTCGCTTGAAAAAAGAAGAGAGGTTCATAATGTTTCAACTCTTATCGGGATCCATTGATTCAATTCTAAGTCAACTCAACATTAATTCACGTCCAAGAGCTACTCGAAATTCTGAATTTTTCTACACATCTTCATCTAGAACTAACTATGGTTTAAATGAACCCCTTAATGTTATGAGTAGAGATTTTAACAAATTTCATTGTGTAATTGATTTCAATAATTCTAAATTTAGTATGAAAAATATTTTGTTTAAAAATAGGAATATATAACTATTAACTATAAATACATGTAATTCTGAAAATGAATGTTGTTGCTATTTGTAAAAACATAAAAAATGTAAATATTGTGAATTATTCTAAACAACTTGACTTGAGTAGTTGAAATAAATAAATACAATTTGAATCATTCATCTTGAAGAACACGCTTTTGGTAATCTATCATCCTAATCTGAATTTTTTTTACTTATCGGTCAAAATGCTCCAAAACATATTTAATGACGTTTAAATCGGGTGACTGGTAATGATGAAAACATCTGAGGTATGCTCACAGGTTATCTACTTGTAATCCTCCGTCTCCTCCCGTAGAAACAAATGCTGCTATAAAACTCCACACCATAAACTTTCCATCGCCGTGCTTTAAGGTCCCTGACGGAATTGATGAACCAGTGCAGCAATTTTTCGTTTGTCTCCAAACTTTCGCGTCCACCAGAGTCAGGATACTAAACTTGCCATTTT
This sequence comes from Baccha elongata, assembly GCA_951217065.1. Classification (NCBI taxonomy): domain Eukaryota; kingdom Metazoa; phylum Arthropoda; class Insecta; order Diptera; family Syrphidae; genus Baccha; species Baccha elongata. The sequence continues at coordinate 48,125,236 of OX578272.1, read as the reverse complement.
CGGAAAAAATAAGGGTGTTCCAAAATTTGTTTTCTTCAATTCAAAGGTTTTGGGAAAAAGTTAGTGGTTTTGACTATTTACTTTATTTTGTATAAGGCCTCTTTGTTTCGACCATGATAACCAGGTTAGTGAAGCACTTGTAGAACGTTTTAGGGTTATATTTAGGCTGTTATTATTGGCCTAGTTGTTTTGGGATTTCTTTTCACTTTTCTTATAATATTAAAGCGTTTATATTGAGAAAAATTGCGAAAACGTCCTGGCCGAATGCAATTTTTTAAGTTTGCTTTTTATTTTGTTTAAAATAGATGGATTTTTGTTCACAATTTCATTAATCTTTTATTCCAATTTGTTTTCAAAATAGTGTTCAATTATCACTTTTTTTTAAATCAAGCTTTTAATCTAATCTTGTGCTCTTTCCTCTTAGTAATCATTAATTAATCGTAATTCTAACCGATATTTATATAAAAAAGAGATAAGCAACCAAAATTGCCAAGAAATTCAAATTTTACTGCACCATAAAACATTTAACTTTCTTTTGTGACGTATATAATGCGATTAAATTAACAAACGTTGATGTTCTGAGCATTGTATGTATATACATTTCTATAGTAGAATCATGGAGCAGCGCCATCTAAAGAAACTTGTGAACGGCACATTTGGAGATTCTTACATTTGCTAAATGTCTATTCTGTTACCCTAACAATAGTCGTCAAGAAAACAAATTAACAATATTTAATGTATTTTATTGGCTCCAAAATCCATATTTCCTTGACAATAGTCGCAATTAAAACAAAAATCATATATGTTTACGACTGTTATCAGGGTAACAGAATAGACAGCTAGTAAATGCACGAACCTAAAAATGTGTTATTCACAAGTTTCTTAAGATGGCCAGGCGGTGATTACTCAGCATGAAAATACTATAGAAATGTATATACAATGGTCTAAGGATAAACCAAATGTTACACGGTAAATTTTGCACACTATATGATGTTGACAATTAATGCAATTAATTTTACGATTTTTATGCGAAAGAAATGGTTGCTTACTTACTTTTGTGATTCACTGTATGTACGTTTCATTTTTTTACAGCAACTTGTTAACTGGTAAAATTCTGATTAAGCTCCACACTTTATTTTAACCGTGAATGTAACTAAATTATCTACATTTGTATGTAATTATTAGTAAGGAAAGGACCATTATAATTAGAAACGTTTCAGCAATATTGATATCATGTTAATTAAAAAGTGCTTTCGTACATACCCTTGATCTTAATCTATTACAATAAAATGACACAAAATCAAATTTAATTCACAATTTCAAATACACACGCCATTTTTAATTTATTGTGAACATGTCAGCTTTAAATGTGAAGTAAACAATTCGTAAAAGTCACACATCAGCTGTCAAGTGAAAAATAATTCTTGAAATTTGCATTTTATTTGCCCTGAATTGAATTTGAAATCATGATATAAATAAAACTATCAATGGAACCAACTGGAGACCAATTAATTTTAGCCACTGGTGGCTATGACCATACAATAAGGCTCTGGCAAGCCCATACTGGTAATTGCATTAGGACAATTCAATTCCACGAATCATCGGTGAGTAAAAAATTAATTTTCTCGACTCTTGGAATAAAAATATAATTTCAGCAAGTAAATGCCTTGGAGTTTTCGCCAGACAAAAGCATGGTAGCAGCATGCGGCTACCAATGTGTTCGCATGTATGACATGGACTCGAACTTCAACAATCCATTAATAGCGTTCGATGGTGCTCAGAAAAATGTTACCCGGCTTGGCTTTCAGGAAGATTTCAAATGGATGTTCACTGCTGGTGAAGATTGTCGTGTGCGTATTTGGGACATGGACATGTCTTTCGGATTTAGCACGCCTGCTTGCTCCCGAGTTTTTGACTGTCAAGCGCCAATCAATGCCGCGTGCTTGCATCCTAATCAGGTGGAAATTGCTGTGGGATCTCAAAACGGTGGTGTGTTTCTGTGGGATGTTAAATCCGAAAATCACGATCAGCTTGTTCCTGAAGTCGATGCCTCTATCCAGGACATTGCAATCAGTCCCAATGGAATGTATCTGGCAGCTGTTAACAATAAGGGAAATTGTTATATTTGGACTCTAACGTCATCGAGTAATCAAAAACTTAGTACATTACAAGCGAAGCAAAAGATCTACGCACACAAACGATACGTTCTGCGCTGTAAGTTTAGTCCAGACTCAAGTTTACTTGTAACTACATCTGGAGATGGAACTGCTCGCGTTTGGAAAACAGATGATTTCCAAATGTGGCAAGAGTTATCAATTGAAAACTATTGGATATGGGATGCAGAATTTAGTGCTGATTCCAAATATTTGTTCACTGCCTCGTCAGACGGTATCGCCCGTCTATGGAAATTAGAAACTAAAAACGCTGAAAGGAAATATATTGGTCATACCAAGGCGATAACTGCGCTATCATTTAAAGATGAAATAATTTCCGAGTAGTAAGATAACATTTAATGGTTCTCAGGTAAAACTCATGAAAGTAATTCAATAAAAATGTTTTATATTGTTTCTAACTACTGTAACGCAGATTTTTCGTTTAATATCTTTTAATTTAAGTTTGTTCCTTTCTGGCAGTTTGAATTCCTTTTCGGGATTTATATGTTTGTAAAAATACCCAACAAGTTTACTCTTGAAATCAGACTCACCAGTCAACATTTTCAATCGAAACTCGATTGGGTCAAGCTCGTTTAATAGTGCACTAAGCACTTTCTGGTTGTTTACCTCTTGTCCCAATGTGAACTAACATTTCTGCATAGACACAGTGCAATATCTTGAGTATATTGTGAGTAGGTGGTGTCTTTACCATTCTTTAGCTTTTCATCGAATAAAAAAATAAGATGAGAGCAGCTTAAGAGCAGAGCAAACAGCTGTGAGATGTCGTCAGAGCACTTAGAAAGTGCTCCAACTTGTAAATCCTCAAAAGCAAGCGCTAAACTCATGTCTTATTATCTAGAAAAACTGAGTGAATAAAAAATCAAGCAAATCTAGATAAGTTTAACATAAGGTGAACAGTAAAATCCCTTCTTTTCTACCCACAGCAGTTGGGATCCTAACTCAATATTATTGTCAAAAAAAAAAGAGGTGAAAAATGGGGTTTTCGTGTTTTTCAGCAAAACTGTATTTATATACATTTACTGTAAATTCTGGTGAAATACGTTTTTGAAATATAACGATTCTAAAAGTTAAAAAAATTATAATACACATAATACACATAATAACATCAACATGAAAATACTACGGAAATGTATATACAATGGTCGTGGGAGCTATATTTCCGGTCAGATGTCAACGGTTTGGCTAGCAAACGACCCCAAAGTTGCATTTCTGGAACAAAGTAATTAAAGCCATTAAAGATTTTTATCTGAAAAATGGACTAAGCAGAGACAAGCACCAAAATGAGCGGGTTGCTGAAAGAGTCATTAGCTCAGCTCCAAATCACGTAGGTCAATGTAGACCCATTGTAATGTCCATTTAAGGCTTTACCGTTTCCACATCTTACCATACTCGTAGTCTATTTTACTTCCATAGTTTTCATCCTGGAGCGTCCAACCATCCGCTTTTTCTTGCGAATCTGCAAAGATTTGTTAGTGGGCACTCTGATGGTTCCCCAGCTTTATTTCTTAGGTGGCAGATATTAGGGCAGAGGCAGAGGAAGTTGGTTATGTCATCATGTCCTTCCTCGTCACTACATCTTTTAAAAATGTCGTTTTCTGTTAGACGTAGTTTTTTGTCATGATATCTTAGCATATATATTTATATCCAGTTAAAGCACATACCAAAGTCGATACTGACTTTTTGTCTTGCGTATTGCGGCCATAATTGTCTAGCCACCTCACAAGTGTTTAGAGTAGCCCATCTTGAAATAGTTCTTCACAGGATTTCACATACTACCTTAAGTTTAAGGTCGTCGAACTGAGGGTTTACAATATTTTCTGAGAGTTCTAGGCTAACTGCTAAACCTTTTCTCTCCAATTCGTCAGCTTTTTCATTTCCCATAATTCCTGCGTGACCTGGGACCCAGCAGAGTTTTATATTGTGCTGTGTAGCAAGAACTTTTAGCTCTTCGCGATAGCTTTTCACAACCTTATATTGCTTTTATTGCTGCCTGGCTATCAATGGAAATGGTAATATCATCCCGCCATCATTGAGGCCACTTTTGGAATACACTTCTGTTATTGAGTAGCCTGATTGAACCTTCTATTTTTAGAGCTTCTGAGAAGCCAGCTTCAGTACCTGTATTTTTGAGCCATCTGTAAAGTCCGTAAAGATGGATTTGATTGTAGATTGTAAAACTTGATTCTTATCCCATTCATCTCTACTTGGGAACAAGCATTCGAATAGTTTTTCGAAATCTGTGTAGGGAACCATGTAGTCACACTCTTCATTTCTTCATATGCGATGTACATTTTCTTTAAACCCTGTGTGTTTATTAATCATTTGATGATGGTTACTGTTTCTTTATAATGTTGGGAACATAAATCAGCTCATTAGTGTTGAAAGAGCTAATATCGGAAGTGATATAGCCAACAAAATGGAATGGAATTTTATTGTCATCCATTTCTCCTTAAGAATCGAAGATTTAAAAAAAAATTGAGAGGGAGTATAAAAAAAACGGCAACAATAACAGTTTATCGAAGTGCAATTTTAATATTTGCTTCCGATTCTTGTGAATTCGCGGCAAAATTAAAACAGAAAGCCGTTTTTTTTGGATGAGGTTTAACTATCCTAAGAGTAACCAACAGTGCCAAATATTTAAAAAGAATAAAACTTCAAAAGAAACCGCCACTCAATATGCAACACAAATTTTGACGTTTAAAATTTTCTGACTATATGAGTTAGAAAGGTTTCACTTGGTTTTTTAGGATGACTTAGGTTACTCTCATCCAAAAACACTGGCTTTCTGTTTTAATTTTGCCTGTCTGTTCCCAACATTATCAAGAAACAGTGACCATCATCAACTGATAAATAAACACAAAATGTTCAAAAAAAAAATGGACATCGCCCATGAAGAAAATGTTAAGCTTATTGAGTTGAAGTGCGGTGTACATAATGTATATTTAGAATTTCACGAACTAAACTGTCTATCGAAATTTAACAAGTTATATCATGGTGATAATAGATAACCTTTGAATACAAAATATACTTAAAATTAAAGTAATACATTTCCGAAGCCATGCTTTATTTTAAAATCACAAAATCAAAACGTTCTTATATATAAACAAGTTGAAATAATACTAACTATAAACAGTTATATAAATTAAATTGAGATTGTTTACTCTATATATGCTATATTCTTTGCAACAATGGAATCTTTTATTGGATCTGGATCATCGCCCAATTTATAACCCACAATACATGTAACATCAACATCAGCTTTGGTGGGATTCAAAAGAAGCATTACTACATTTATTGGTGTCGGCGGTCGAAATGGTTTTGTACCCGGCATAGAATCCCCAGTCGCAGGCAATAATCTTACTTTGCTTGGCTGAAATAATTAGAAATAATAAGGTTTTTTATTTATTATAAAATACCTTTACCTTCCGAACACTGGCATCAAACTGAAAGCATGTTACAGGCAATTTACTTTGATTCGTAACCGAAACCACAATAACAGTCACATTAGGACTAGGTCTATTTGATGTAAAGTTCAGTGTAATTTTAATGTCATCATCGAGCAACAATTTCTCAGTCGTAGGGCACACGTCATCTAAATCTACATGAATATCCGCCAAATGAACCACTGCCTCATTTTCTTGTTTATGTACGTTTTGGTCAGACTTTTCAACCTCTGGTTCGCCCAAAATTAGTTCATCTTTTGAATTACTTTGGAACAAATCTTCTTCCATGTCAGTCTTCGACTTTTCACTTTTAAGCGAAGTGGTGTTCAACCTAATCGAATCAATTGTGTTTGTCTGTTTAGCTGTTATTGGTAGAGTTGCATTGCTTATGGACTTTTCCTTAGCCAACTCGTTTAATGACACTCTTTCCGGCTCTCTTAAGTTAAAATTATGGTTATTAGAAATGTATTATTTATTTTTTTGTACTTACTTTCTAAATGCACCTATTCGTTCAGAATTTTGAAGACTTTCTTTAAGTAATTCCTCACTAATTATATCAATCTCTTTAAGTTTGCGAGAGTCATATTTAGGTATTGCCGCTTGTATATTATTTTCATTGTGATTCCCTTCAGCTGCCGCAACCAGTATGGTAGTTGGTTCTAAAAGATCCATGTTTTCAAAAATAGAGCGTTGGATTTTCGAAGAAGGGTCATCCATATTTCCAAAAATTTCACTTAGCTCATCAAGTGGATTTGGACTCTGGACTGATTTACTAGCTATAGGTTTAATTGGTTCAGGTTGAGCAAGTAAACCTGATAAAAGATCTGATGTTTTGATAGCGGTTGATGGTTGCGTAGGCAATCGAGGTGTAGCTTTTTGTGAATTATCTTTCAAAACAGTACTTTTGTATCTCTCAATCACTGTCCTCAGCTGATCGTTTACTTCCATAGTTTCGTCTATGAATTTTATTAAAAATTGAAAAGAAAATATATTTAAAACAATAAAAGACAAATTTATTCAATAGTCACTACTATTGCCAATATGATTGGTTGTCATATAACACATAGTAATGTATACTAGTATCAAACAGAGATCAAAATGTTTTTTTTTTTTCAAATCCATATAGACTTGTCTGGAAAAACGACATCAGTCTACACGTAAGTCCGTATGGACTTAGCTAACTTCGATAATTATCCGGACTTAGCTTAGTCTCTATAAAGGCTTGTCTATAAAGGTTCTTTGTTCCCATACCCCCTCCGGGTCACTACCAAGAAGCATTGTATATAAAAACAATAGTAAAATTATAACTCGAAACTATTTGGGTCTAGTTTCACCGTTCCCGAAGCGGAGCATTTGGATATTTCATGGATATTTGGATATTTCATGTATAATGAAGGAATGAAGATAATTGTTTGGAAAGGGAGGTTCTGACAACAATAATGCGATAGACAAGCATAAATATATTAAAAAATTGAAAATGTTTGAGAGAGAACCGATAATATTTTCGTATTCTTAATAAACTGTTTTCAAGAATTTATACTTCAACTGTATTTATTCATTCGTCAACAAAATATAAAATAAATAAGAGAAAATTTTCATTATAACGCAAAATCGTAAGATACACATCTCATTCTCAATCTTTGAAATTTCGCAAAAATTAAAATCGTTTTCGGGTATTTCGAAGAAGCTTGGAATTCCATAACCTATCATGAATGAAAGAATACAAGATTACCTACGACACTTGTTTTTTTTCAGCTTTTTCTTGTTGTTTTTTTCACTTGGGACGTAAGCACAAACAGAAAAACAATTAAATGGTGGAATCTTGTTATGGATTTACCCCAACCAAAGGGAAAAAGAGTGCAAGGTGCTTACGTCACAAGTGAAACAACAACAAAGTGAAAATGCCAAAGTGTCATAATCTTGTATTCTTTCATTCATGATCTAGCATATGCACTATCAAGAAAAATGAGAGCAAAGTTCTCAAAAATCTGAGAAATACAAACAGTGGATAAAACACAAACAGTGTAATAATTAAAAATAAAATTGTACTTTCTATTTACCTAAAGATTTGTATGAAAAAAACGTTTTGATATAACGAATTGACTCTGGACATTATATCGTTCGTTATACTGTACCACCACTGTATAGTAAAAATTATATTTAATACACAAAATTCAAAAAAAAAAATTGTTTGAAATGGTTGTTTTCTAAAATATTTAGTTTGAAAATAATTTTTAAAAAAACTGTTTGATAAAAAGCTAGAAAACAAAAGAAAAGATTTCTGGCTTTACAAAAAGGTAGGTATAACATGTTATTGTAGGTGTTACCGTTATTTTTAAATATTTTTTTTATTTAACTGGAATCATGTGCCCCTTATCAATCTCAACTGTTGGCGGCACAAGTACTCTTCAATGAATGTTAAATTATTTCTCACAGTCAGTAGGAAACAACTCCACTTTATAAAGTGAACTACCTACTTTCTTTCGTTGCTTTCTTTTCTAATCCCAGTTGGATATTTATGATTGAATTCAATAAAAAAAATTGGTGTAAAACAAATTATGTAGCTCACCGATTAGATCCTCATTCGCGTTATCGATTAGCTCTGGGAGCCTTTCTATTATGGGTAGATAATTTTCACACGATTCATAGAGTTCTTTGATAAGGCTAACAGTGTCTGCTTCTTTTTCCGAAGAGTTTTTTTCATAAGAATCTAACATTTGGCTCAAGAGGGCAGCTGTGTTTTGAATTTCTTGAAGTTCATTTTTGTGTCGGCACAAAAGTTCTACTCTTCTTGCGTCCTAAAATTAATTAGAATTTACATAGTAAAATTCAAAAATATTCATAACGTACTTGATTGACTCTTGATTGAATCAATAGATTAGCTCTTTTAAAATCTTCAGCATTTCCACTTTGTAAAAGTTTACGGAACTTCTCTTCGTCAATTCCCATTATGTTATCTTTTTTTACAGTGTTTATTGCAGGAGCATGGTCATTTCCTTCTTTACGTAACAAATCGTATGCCTCACGAATTTTTATTTTATCGGGGTATTCGGTTGTCCAGAGCAAAAGGCAATCCATAATTTTGTCCCGTATTGGTGTCGGCGTTTTGTTTCCTTGGTATTTATTGGATACTAATCGAATTAATTCGTTTAGAAAACGAAATTTTGAAACTTCATCCTGAAAAGTGCCTCCACACTTATCCATACATTCTTCCAAGAGCTTATAAAAAACTCGATTAACTTTAAAATACTATGCATATTATAGGGAAACAACCAACTTACCGATAGAGCACGAATAGATTGTGTTATATTAGGACATTGAATTTTCGAGACCATTAAGGACATGGCTTCATGTATCAAGTTTGGGTCATTGCGAACAGTGACACAAAATATTTGCACCGCAAGTTCATCGACATTTTCTTCAGTTGAATTTGTTGCCCGTTCTGAAAAAGGGAGCAGTAATGACTTACGTACATACGTGCCAAATGGGAAACCCCCTTCTTGAGATATTAATTTTGAAAAAATTTTCTTACCCAGCATAGCTGCTAGTATATTTTTGTTCGACAAAGCCATCGAGTTAAAAAATGTTTGTATTTATAAAAACTTAGAACTTAGAAGACTTGCTGGAAAGTTGATGTTCTTTGCCTTCTCTACTTTTTCTTTTGATATTTGATTTGATTTAACATTTTTTCATAAATAATGTCGAATTCGTTTCACCCTGCCAGAGTGCACTCAAATGTGACTCCACAAAAGCACCTTGTCCACACACTGCGATTACGGTATGAATTTTTACCACATAGGATTGTAGACTTCGACCGCAGCGCCATGTAACGGAATTAAATAACGTAAATTGCGTACGTAAAGGAAATTTAGCATTTTAGACAAGTATCCCAGCAAAAATTTTTGTGAAAGTTTACTAAACATAGTTTATGTGAAGAATATTTATTTCAAAAACATTTGCTTGTGGGTCAAATATGAATGTGTGCCACAAGATTCAAATTTCCTTCACAAATTGTGAATGCGCAAAAGTACATAAATATCATGCTGAGTGCGTCCACTTTTATTCACATAAAGTGATTTAATGTGAGCCTAATGTCGAATTCCTTAGATTTTTTCAGATTTGATCGGAAAAGTTGACTTTTTTTCCTTCCTATGGATGTTGAAACAACAAAGTTGCTTTTTTTCTGTGATTGTGTGGTGTATATTTTATAGACGCGATCTAAACAATTCACTTAAGTTCACTTTATTAACATATTGCACTATTAACAACAAGGCTCACGTCCAATAGATTATTTTAAAATTATTTTATTTGATGTCGAATTCCTTAGATTTTTTCAGATTTGATCGGAAAAGTTGACTTTTTTTCCTTCCTATGGATGTTGAAACAACAAAGTTGCTTTTTTTCTGTGATTGTGTGGTGTATATTTTATAGACGCGATCTAAACAATTCACTTAAGTTCACTTTATTAACATATTGCACTATTAACAACAAGGCTCACGTCCAATAGATTATTTTAAAATTATTTTATTTGAGAAATCTATATTAAAATAAACCAAACTACACAATTAAACGGCTCGTCTGACAGAAGAAATCAAATCTGTTAAGTATGTGTGCAAATATGTGTGAATCTTGCTATCAAATCGAGATTCAAGAAAAGTTGATCTGAGGGGAAAAAAGGCAACTTTTTCTTTTCTATGGATCATGATTTTCGGAAAAAAAGCAACTAGTCCGAAAAAAAGCGACTTTAGTCCGAAAAAAGTCAACTTTTTATTTCAAAGGAATTCGACATGAGAAATATATATTAAAATAAACCAAAATAGACAATTAAACGGCTCGTCTGACAGAAGAAATCAAATCTGTTAAGTATGTGTGCAAATATGTGTGAATCTTGCTATCAAATCGAGATTCAAGAAAAGTTGATCTGAGGGGAAAAAAAGCAACTTTTTCTTGTCTATGGATCATGGTTTTCGGGAAAAAGCAACTTTAGTCCGAAAAAAAGCGACTTTAGTCCGAAAAAAGTCAACTTTTTATTTCAAAGGAATTCGACATAAATGTGAGTGTTTTCTTTTAAAAATACATAACGGAACCTAGTTTCGACAGTAAATGAAACAAAATTAAATCAAAAACAAAATGCGCCAGTTTAATTCATTTGCTTGGTTCCCAGATAGCCCTTTGAGGCGATGGACGAATTTTTATTTTCTTACAGCCCTATTAATAAAAAAAACGCTTATTTCGTCTCTAACTCATGACTTAACTACACCATGGAGTAGGAGATAAGTCACGAGTTAAAATTTCTTATTATTAAAACAAAATAAATCATTCGAAGCGTTTTTTGAAAAACCTCAACTAGCCCTGAACCCATTGTTCTATAACTCAGGCGATATCTTTTCGCATCGTTAAAAAATGAAACAATTCATCTTATCACATCTGGACCCATGTTCTTGGTCGAAAAGCGCGTTTTAAAATTATTTACAAAATGCTTTTATAAGAATAAACATTTGATTGAAAAAACAGTCATTGATATTTATATATTAATAAAAACTTTAAAAAAAAACAAAAATGGAGTTCATATTTAAACTTGCAAGTTAAACACAAAAAACTTGGCGTAAATGAAAAAAACTCCCAAATGTGTTGACATATGTATAAGTCAACTGATTTCTCTTTCCTTTCTTAGAGATCCTTTGATTTTTCTATGGATAAATATAATAATTAACTTATAATAACACAATAAAAATCCAATTCAAACAAATTACGTTCACACTGATGAGCTCATCATGCCGCGCTTGTCATGCCTACAGTTGAATGTAAACCCCCTAAAGAAACTTGTACGGCATAGACAAGTGAATTACCTTGACAGTCGAACGTACGTCAGCTCTCTTAAATCCTACAAATGAAAAATATTCTGATCTGCGCGAATTATAAAAGCGTTCATGGACAAGAAATAAGAGCGAAAGAAAGAAAGAGTTATTTTTTTACAAATTTAGGTTTCGGAGGGCAAGAAGAGTTCGTCACATACCGAGCTAATTCTTGTGTCTATGATGGTCTTTGAACACACCTTACCTATGTGCAAAGAAAAAGTACAAAACGAACGTCTCTGCTTGTGTTGCCAACAAAAGAAAAAAAATTGTTTAGCATAAAGTATAAACTGTTGCAAATATATAAATATCAAAGCAATTAAACGTAATTGAATGTACAAAAATATAATAATCGCTATTAAATTTGTATAAAACTCAATATGACTTATGTTGTGGATTGGAATGATATATGTTTAGTTTGTCTGCAAAAAGGCGAAAACCTTAGCGTCTTCCAAAACGATGAACAATCAAGCTTATCTATTGCGGACAAAATAATGAAATGCTCTGATGTTACTATTATAAAGAGTACCGAACATCCAAATAGTATTTGTGTACAGTGCTTAGACAAGTTGAATGTTGCTTTCACGTTTCGGCAAAATTGCGAGCAATCCAATACAATAATCAATGGCATTCTGAGCCAAGACCATCGTGAGCTGGAAATAAGCGGGCTTCGCATTAAGATTCCATTGGGGCTCAAAGTTACCAAGAAAGTACGCCATGAACCATCTGAAAATTCTACTGTAAACGAAGAGATAAAGAATGAGGACTTTGATGTAAAGTTCTCTGAAGAGGGTGAGGATTTCGATGCAAATGATTACATGGAAACGGCAGAAATTTTGGAAGATGTAGTAGAGGAAGACGAGAAGGAAGAATTTCATGCTGCAATTGAAAAGCTAGAATTGATTCCTGAATTAAATGATTTACAAGGAGAGTTTGAAGACAAGATTGACGTACCGATTAAGCGTGGTAGAGGACGCCCCAAGAAACTGGACCAGCAAGCTACTGATCAAAACTATATCGAAAAAGAGACTAAAGATGCTCATCGTCGGGGTTTCAGCAAAAAGCACAAAACACCACCAGAAGCCAAACCACAAAAAATTTGCGACATTTGTGGAAACAGTTACAAGTTTCAACATGCACTTAATAGTCACATGCGAAGGCACAGAAACGAAAGGCCTTTCAACTGTGATTTTTGCGATAAAGCATTTGTTTCTGCTGTCGAGTTGCGACGACACATGCGTGTACACACTGGTCAAAAGCCTTATGAATGCTCTTTTTGTGAGCGCCGTTTTTCTGACTATGGCAGTCGGATAAAACATGAGCGAACGCACACTGGAGAGCGACCATATGAGTGTGCAACTTGTAGCAAAAGCTTTGCCTATGCTCACGTGCTAACAGTTCATATGCGAACCCATACCGGCGAAAAAAAGTACATATGCTCTGAGTGTGGGAGAGGTTTTACCAAAAAGCTATATCTCGATAACCATATGGCTCATCACTTGGCAGGAACAGTGAGAAAACGTAATCCAACTTTAGAGGAGGTAATCAGGAAATGTGAGGATCCGAATGTAGTGGAAACTCTTACTTACTCGAACCACTATGAAGATGGCAATCTCATTGAATCGTACGTAAGTGAACCTTTAAAATTGAGTATTCAGCCAAAGGAGGAACAATTATGTGACGAACCGACTTCACACGAAAGGGATGTGTACACTTTACATCGCGTACAATGAGTTGAGATACATCCCAGAAAGCTGTTAGATATTAAGTTGCAATAGAGTTCAATATTTCACATAAACAAATAGAAACTATGAACAATTAGTTAAAATAAACATGTTTATATAACGTAAAAAATTGTCTATATTATGTATTCTTTTGAAAATTCTCTGATATTTTGTATTTCTACTTTTTTCCAGACGATGTTAAATATCTCGTCTGGGAGTTCAATTTTCCCTTTTCACTGTTTCACCCTAAAGATTGTCTATGGAGTTCGCAGCATTGACCTCAGAATGATGTTGCATGTTTGTTTCTTCGATGTGGAATTACTGATAAGTTAATTGGAATTAGAAATTTCTGTTTTAATTTCGTAAAGAAGTATATTTGTATCAAGAAATTTCGTTTCCTTTATGAAACTTGACGTTAAGTGTTAAAAAAGGTGTGCAACTATTAATTTAAAAATGTAAAATAGTTATTTTCAGTGGTGTACTCTCAATTTTGGGTCACTGTTTAGTTGTGTTTGACTGGTTTAGGTACGTTATTCCTTTTTGGTACCTTATTTGATACAAGGGCATAATAACTTAATTGCTTCTGAAGTGATATATTAACAAGGATCTATGTATAATTGAATAGAATTTAAATTAACAGTTTATGTAATAAAAAAAAAGGGCAATATCCTTTCAGATGTTGTTTTGAGATGGTTGATTAACATTTTCTCAAGTCTTGGACCTTGATTATCCAAGCTTGTTTGTATAGCACCTCGCTCCATAAAAAGGGTAATTTTCAAAATTTTGCAAGCAAGTTTTTCAATTTTTTTTTTCCAAAGCAAAATTTGAAAAATTATCTTTTTCTTGGTGCCCTATATCTTCGTAACGACGTGACATACAAAAATGCTTAGATATTCAAAATTGTTTCAAATTTAACGCTCTACAAAACATACCTACCTGAACGCTTTTGCCGTAGAACGTAATAAAAAAAATGTTATAGAGGAAAAAATGACAATTTTGCAGTTTCTATCCCCCCACCCATCCCTCTACGTCAAGGTTCTCCAAAACTTGACTTAATTAACCATCACTGAACAATATTCTAAAATTTCATTAACCTCCTACCTTATTCCACCAAACCCTATTTTTCATACCTGCCGACAGGGATAAAAGCGTTAAGCTAACTATTTACTTGTCATTTGGAAAAAATTCAATTCATAAGCTAGTTGGTAAGTTATGAATGAAAAAATGTTCAATTCATAAGTTTAGTAAAAATCTCGACACCGAAATTCCAATTTCCTTCTTTTTTTATTACTAAATTTGGTGATTCGGGATTTTGTATTTTGGAATTTTAGTGACGGGATTTTTCAGAGTTGGGATCTTGTATTCCCGGATTTTGGTGTCGGGATTTTCACTAGCTTATGGATTAATTTTTTTAAATTCATAATTTACCAACTAGCTTGCGAATTGAAAGCCAAGCTTAAACCAAAAATTAAGCTTTCACAACCCAGGGCTGGGCTCTAGAGTTGTGTTTCTGTTCTCTATTCCGGCATGAGGCTGGAGTAAGCATAAAGCTAAGTGCTGCAAACTTGTGGCATTTTTACGATGTTTTACGTTTTGTAAGACTATGGGTGTTATGTTACTTTTATTTTAAATTGTAAGAATGTATTTCCTAAATGGTTTAAGAAATGGCATATAAAAAAGTGTTTTTCATTAATGTTTGAGGTTGTAGGATCTTTGTTAGTACCTATTGCTATTATGAAAATACAATATTTGTTCACAAGTGCAAGATGAATTGAAGGATTCGAATTTCTTCTACGCCTAGAGCATTCTTCTCTTAATTCGGCTCTAACTGCTTGAGCTCAAAAACACATAGGGACGTATAAACGCATTTGGGTTTCCAATGAAAACGTGAAATCTTGTTCCGCAAACGATATTTATACATTGCTTGCTCATAACGAAACGTCTTAAAAGGTCTTGCTGCAACTACCGAAGTTAAAATATATCATATCAATTGAGCAAAATGTTAAAATTCTCACTCGATGCAACTTTCAACCTTTAAAATTATCACAAATTCAACTTAGTGAGGAGGCAACATATGTATGTTGACTTTTTCTTGCTATATAGCTTTTCAATTAGCCTTTTTTAATTAGTTACCCTATGATGTAGTTCTCACCGAAATGCGTCTGATATATTATGTACGATGTGTTGCTAATGGTCTCTGTTAAAATTTTAATCAGCACCTACCGCTAACCACTTTTAATTTTTTTTCTCAAAGAACAACATACAGTACAAGAAAACGTTCATAACAATACTATAACAATAATTATTAAATAATCGGAGTCATTTGACGCTATTAAATTTGTATGTTAAGTTTCCTAATAAAAAATAACGGATCCCAGAATTTCAAAATGAGTCTTCGTTGATAAAAAATTATCATAACATAAATATACCTATATCTCTTCAATTAATGTTGTAAGTGCCTTTTAACGAAATTATAAGATTTCGTTCCGTTAGTATCTAGCAAATATTTTACCATCAAGTTTATGCCTTTTACTTTCTGTTACATGAATGTTTACTTTTAATTTCAATCTGGACCAGAAGAGGGTGATGATGTAATAAAGAAAACACGTGTACCCGGGTTTTAAATCATCTTTGGAATCACTTAAAATTAGTTCCTAGCATACATTTTAATATCAATTCAATTTGAATTGCAAATAAAAAAAAACAAGTTATTTTATCGCAGTTTTTGTTGTATTTTATTAGTTAAAAAAAACTATTTAGTTTGGGCCATGTTGAGGTTTTATGTATTACATTATATCTTAAATTGGAATGGCACCTTTCTCGGAGCAAAAATGTTGTTAAATGCTTATCAGTACATCAGTGTATTTGTGTGACGAGAAAAATCCACATCATACTTAAATTATTGATTTGAAAGATAAAAATATTATAAGATTGAGCATATTTATTACATTGCATTGTTATTTACAAATTTGTTTTATTTTATATTAGAAATAAATCAAAACTGCTTCCATATGTTGGTCTACAAATCAATAAAACTTGATCTTTATTTTTATTCCCAACAAAACGAAACGCTAGATTGATCTTTTTTATTTTTTTAATATAGGAAGGTCTAGGTATATATAAATAAACAACTCGGAAGGTATTTTTTTAAAGAAGTAAAAACAATCTTAATAATATGATTCAGACAATAATTAGTCTTCAAACGTAATTCTCGATGGGCCATGTTTCTTCATATAACGGCGATATGACTTGTATCTTGCGTTTTCAGAAAGAGTTTTCTTCATCTCTTCATCCTGTTCTTGTTTCCAAGCTACAAAATTTTCATTTTTCCAAAGTTCCAACTCTAAGTATTCGTTTATTTGTTTGTCTTCGAGTGATAGAAATTGGTTTTGCCCCATATTCATGTTTCGTCTTATAATATAGAGCTTCTCCTCCTCACCGAACGGCTGTTTATTGATTGAAAACTTCCAGGTCCATTTCAAATACCAGACCGCATATTTAATTAAAGTGTATGGTAGTATCAGTAGTTGAATCCATAAAAGATCCATAACCGATGGTTTGGCGTATCCACCCTTGACGTCCATTTTCTCCTCTATCACTTTGCGGATAATTTTTTCCAGTTCCTCTTTCTGGTCACATTTTGCAAGGCGGTTTTTTCCTTTTTTGTTGAGCTTTTCATTTATTTCATCCTTAGCCATGTCGAGAGCTCTGTTGCGATACTTTGGTACCGTCGCAAAGTACTTAATAGCTGAGTCATAACGTTGCCAGCCAGAGTAATATTGTATGATTGAGATAATGGTTAGAGTGACGATTATAACTACCCGAACATCGACCTTGGGAGCTACACGTCTTCGATAATACCTATAGTAATGAGCGTAGTATTCATTTGGATTGTCTAACATGTAGTCGTAATCGTTTCTTGATTCATCATCTTTAAGAATCTCATATGCAGTTGCAACAGCTTTGAATTGTTCTTCGGCAGTCTTTTTAGCCTCTTCACCACGATGCAAATCCGGATGGTACTTTCTCGCCAAAGAACGGTATGCTTTTGCAATTTCTTGTTTTGTTGATTCTCTTGTTACTCCAAGAACATCGTAGCAGTTATGTGTACCACAATACAAACCCTCCAAAAGACCCAGACATGCAGTCGGCAGCAAAATTACAATGCAAAAAATTACTTTTATGGAAAGCATCTTACTTTGTTAGACCAATTTTAGCTGCCAGGTTAGGTTCATAGAATCCAATAGTTTGCCACGTACCAAAATTTGTAAAAAATACAAATTTGATGACCCGGACGTGACACGGAAAAAATTATTCGCGGACCTTCTAAAGAAGCTACAGCAACTGGATTGGATTTACTCCAATACTCCACACGACCACACCACTGTACTGACACGGTGACGTTTACAAAATATGTGACAGTTGACAGATTACAAAAGGTTTGTCTGGGCAAATATTTCTGGTGCGACTTGACTGTTTCAAAATTACAAATAGTCAGAAAAGATCTGTTCAACGAACTTGTTGGAAGGTGATCTGAATCGTTACGGACAGAAAAGAAAAAAATCATAAAGACTGGGCTCTCATCGCGTAATTTTTCAGACGATCGTCGTCGAAAATATCGTAGTGAACGACGTCGACAAACGTTTGCTTCGCGTAACACGGTGTCATAGAATGCAAGATAGCATCATTCTATTAAAATTGCCTATGGAGACCGCAAATAGTATTCTATGAAAAATTTCTTGCAATATATGGCTCGGCTCATAGCATGCTATAGATAGTATTCTAGAAGCTGTCATTTTCATATTGACTTTTCTGTTTTCTTTATATTTGGACTGAAATAGTAAAAAATACTAAGCTATCAAATGCCCACCATACATTTTATAGCATTCTAGCAATCTTTCTTTCTATGGAAAGTGACAGATGGTAATCTATGAAATCTTGCTCGTGAAAACACCTTGTAACACCACCATCGAATCGTTCTGTCGTGTCGTCCATCGTCTACAGTTTGAGAAGCACCCAAACAACATAATGGCGTATCAAAATGACATTTGCTCACTGTTTGTCTCTGTCAGTAAGCAGTAAACATTTTAATGGTTTTGTTTTTTTATTGTTTATACAATTTTGTTACTTCTTTTTAGAAGTGAAAGATCATACGATGCATATCCCTTTAATTTCCTTCGTATCCACAGCAGTCCGAAAATATTTTTGTTTTTTTCATAATCGGAAAAAAGGATTAGCTTTTCTTAATTATTAACTTAAGATTAAAAAAAAAAAATAAATAGAAAATTTGAAAAGCCAGCAAAATGAATGCGACGATTGCAAAATAGCAATCGTTCAATCAATCGCTCAGTCGACTGTATTTGAAAGTTCTAAAAGTTACGCGAAGCAAAATTTGAATCGTCCAAACGACGTCGTCAAGACTATTGATGTTTTTATATGTTACGCGAAGCAAGACGTCGTTCAGACGATGTCGTCAGACGAACGTAGTCTTCGCGATGAGAACCCTGGAGATCAATGAGACAAACATTTATTGGATTAAATTCGCAGTTTTCTTTCTTGCTCTAGACATTTTTCTGGCACTTTAAATTTCGTGACACACCTAAAAAGTAAGTGAGGTGACAAGCAGCAGTTTTTCCATTTTTAATTGAAATACAAACTTAATTAAAATAAAGCATAAAGCGTGTTTTATTGAAAAATGTATTAAAATAAGGGTACTCATCCAACGTCGTAAAACGACGGAAACGATATACTCTTTCGCTATCGGAAACGAGCTGTCAAATTTGGTATGGGAAAGTTTTCCCTCAGGAGTTCGGTTTTGGATCGCAAAGTGTGCGGTTGGTTTTTGCCAACCTCAAAAGTAAATTCAACAGTAAAAGTTAAAATATAATTCAACAGATTTTTATTCCGGGTGGCTTGTCCCCCAGCAATCAGGCTGCTATAAAGCAGCAATATTATGGTGGATTTACATGTCTGCACTTGCATAACTGCAGAAAACTAAAAAGAGACAGATGTACATCTTAAACCCTAAAGACGAAAAGAGTACACAGATACTACCTCATTTCACTTGCTATAACAAGTTGCTGTCAAAATCATTAATGCTTGTACGCACCACAAAGTTGTAAGAAATATTTTTTAGCATTTTGTTTTTAGAAAGTGGTTATATTACACATTATCAATTAAAATTTGATTGAAAATATAAATTATAGTTTATAAATAGATTTATTTCCTTTTACGTACTTTCGTCTTCCCTCTCTGTCAAACAAACAAAGTTTTCCATTGCGTTTCTTCTTTCTTCCTTTAGTTTTCTGCGTTCTGCAGGTGCAGGGACATGTAAATCCACCATTAGTGTGCTTTTACAAAAGCATAGCAAATAAAACTCAAATGTTATAAAATGTATCATTTAATAGAGCCAGGAGCGCAACATAGAGTGGTGTGATGTGCATGCAGAGTTCCATGTCATCAAGATTAGCCAAGACCGCGGCAGCTGCCCGCCCAGCTAACATAGTCGTTGAGTACTTAAATGTGCCATTTGCCAACAAAGACAAGGTGGTAATCCACCACCTAACAGTTTGGATATATAAATAATATAATAATAATCTTCGCGTATGCATTTTAATTATCTGTTTAAAATTATAAATAGATATGTATTAAAATATAAGTTAAAGAGATTCATTCAAATGATAAAATTATAAATACATTTATGTAAAGCAAAATCAATAAGTTATAAAATCATATTATAACCATTGTTACCCAAGGACGTGCTCGTTTTATAAAATTATTAAAAAATTCAAGTATGTGTTCAACATTAAAGAAAAATACTGAGCTCTCGCTCTAATATCAAAAGAAAAGTGTGTACAAAATGTACAATATTATTGTAGAGCTAGTTTTAAGAGTAGCTCACTCAATTTCTTTCACCGCCATTTTGTTCAGTTTTAATATATGATAGTGACGTCATAATACGATATATGCCAATTTACATCAACAGTTTTCTTGGGTTTTCATGAAAACGTATGAGGGAAAGTTATTTGTTTACATTAAATGTAAATTTACGTCGTTAGATGAATACCCTTAAGGGCCAACCATAATAGTCGTAAGCAAACGAAAGCTAATGTCATAGTTCTACGTCAAGTTTCCTTAAGTGCCCATTACCTTCAGTCGACCATAATGGTCGAACGCACACGCAAGTCAATTTCACATGTATTTGGCTGGCTGTCAGATTTACGTACGTAAACTGCGCTCTGGAGCACTCTTTACGTAAGGAGGCAAAAGTGAACGAAAACTTGCCGAAACTGAGCAATTCGACATTATGTGCGCACTATACAAATTCCTTGTTTTCGCTAATTTCGTACGGCACCGTACGTACTAATTCTTCTATTATGGTTCTGCCTCATAGAATAATAATAATGTTCTGCCTTTACTATAAATAATGTAGAGTACAATTTGCATGCAATACAGAAACAATAATTACCCTATACCGAGTAATTCTTAATTCTTCTTTTATCGGTGGTAAATCTTGCTGGCGATAAATCGTAAAGAGCACATTTTTGTCTGCTCTAACTTGATCTGTCGTTTCACTTTCGCAGCACTGTGTGCTCTTTTCTACTACCCCATGTCTCCATTACACATTTCCCATGACAAAATTTTCGGCCTGCCATATGACACACCGACTCCACTTGATATCTGTATCGCATAACTAGATCTCTGATATCTATATCAGAGCAATTCTTATTTCTTTGCTGGGCAACTCATGTCTTGACATTTCATCAATGAAAGAGAGGTTGACGTGTCAACATCGCGGATAAACCACAAATTTGTTACTTAAAATGTACAAAACAACAAAAAATACAACCGAAATGCAAGAGAACGAAGAGCAACGACCAGCATGAGAGACAAAAAATAATGAAATAAAATCTACCTAGAAAAAGGGGAAAAAAAACTCATCTGTCAAATTTATATCAGACATCGTCGTCAAGACGAAATCTTAGTGAGAGATATCTGATATCCCAACATAACGAGAAACAACGCGACTCCATTGAATATTTCATTGCAGGATACACATTCTGAGAGAATTTATAGCTCGTGGAGTCGGCCTGTGAGGTAATCCAATGAAGACCAACAATCCATATCAAATTCATCATGAAAATCTGCTTTTTCGACAGATGTCGCGAATTGAGGCTGGACATAATTTTACTCTTTTGGTCACGAGGTTGAACTATCGATGAACACAGCTTATTTCTTCGATGAATATATTTTTATTTTGGGACACGACTATTTTATTTTGCTTGTTTTTTTTTTTTTTTCGATAAATTGATACACGTGTTTGGTAAAAAGAGGAATATTTTCAAAGAAGATATTTTTATAAAATAATTACGTTAGTTTCATATTTACAACAGAATGGTTTCCGCAAAAAAAAAACGTGTTTCCAAGAAAACAAAAGCATCTTGGCGAAAACACACTGATATCAAAGATGTTGAAGATTTTCTAGAAGCACAGCGAACAGATGAACGCATTGGGTTTGTTTAATACGTAAAAAAGAATATTGCCTTATTCCTAGATATCTTTTTGTTTTGCTAGAACGTTTTCAGAAAAAAAAGATGAAGACCTCTTCCAAGTTGATGTTGCCAGTGCAATACAGCCAAAACGCCAAGTTCTTTCTGAAAAGCAAAAGCGTAAAGCAAACGCTTTGAGACCTTTAAAAACTTTCGCTGCTTTGGAGAACACATCAAAAGTGCAAGATCCTATTGTTAAAAGGTTTGTAAAATGTATTTGTTTATATGTACATTGTATCTTCATAACGAAAACATTTATTATCTATCAGGAACCATGTTAAACCCAAGAAAAATGGTCGAAATATTGAACAGGAAATTATAAATCCCAAAACTCAGAAACAAATTCAGGCGAACAAAGATCGTTCAAAGTACTATGACAAGTTGGAAAAGAAACTATCAAGAAAAAAGCTGACCAGGGAGTTTTCTAAAGACATATGGATGGAACAAGATGTCCGTGAAAGAGAACCCGGTCTTAAAAATACATGGGTCAGTCAGGATTTGGCTTTGTACACTTTAAAAAATATTGGAAAAGCCTCGATAAAGGTTCACGACAGCATAAGGCACAAGACTACAAAGGCAAAGTTTGTTAGTTAAATATTTGTTTTGTTAAAAAAGTAATTTGTTATATTGTCATTACAGGAAATTTGAACCTCCGCATCCGGGGATGAGCTATAATCCTTCTTTAAAAGACCATCAAGATCTTATAAACAACGTCATAAGCAAAGAGGAAGATATAATTAAGACAGAGAAACATCTTAAGAGAGTTACTACTGACATGTTTTCCAAAGTCACTGCCGAGGAACGTGAACGGCTACGCTTAAAGGAAATGTCATCAGGTTTACCTGAAGAAGAAGAAAATGATCAAGTGAAGGAGGAAGCTTTAACGGACGATAAACCCTACAAGTCAGTAAATTCACCCGTGGAAAATAAGAAAAAAAGTAAACAAGCTAGGCGAAAGCAAAAAGAACAGAAGGTGATTTCAAATGAACTTCGTAAAAAGAAAGAATTGAAGAAGCAGGCTGCTGATATTCACAGGTAATTTATTTTTTAGTATTACAGGATTTAGTCTTCTGCTTTACTTTAGTTTGCTTTCTGCAAAGCATTTCAATGTATGTATATCTTATGAGATTTCCGTTTATATATTACGTACTAGAAATGTTCGTTGAATTTTACCCAGAGTTTACGGTTTTTTTTTTTTTTTTTTGAGGTTCAAGAGTTGGCCAAAAAATATTGTTTTTTTCGTTGAGGATGGACTACGGCCTCAACCAACATGTCTTTCCAGCCAGCTCTATTCCTAGCTAGCCGCATCCAATTTTGCACCGCAAGTTGGCTGAAGTCGTTTTCCACTTGTGTGCACCATCTATTGGGGGTCTTCCAATGCTGCGTACACCATCGGGATTGTACTCGTAGACTCGTCGGGCTGGTGCGTTAGTGTCCATACGTATGGCTCGTCATTGAATCTTCTTCTACGTACTCCTTCGATACACACAGGACCAAAAATCACTCAAAGAATCTTTCTCTCAAAGCACCCTAGTAACTTCTCATCAGAGTCTTTTAAAGCCCATGCTTCCGCCCCATACAACAGGACTGGGATGATCAAGGTCTTATATAACGTCTCCTGGTTCTATGAGAGAGGGCCTTACTGTTACTACTTAAATGCTTTCACAGCCCAAAGCACGATAATAGTTAGAAGGAATATAAAGATAGGAAAGAATTGGTTGGTACAATGGATAGAAAGCTAGTTGAACTTTATTTTTCATTGCATTTTATATTTCATTGCATTTTTCATTGCATCGTAATGTTTTGCCCGAGTAGACGATGTAGAGATTCCTTTCTCGTTGATGGCATATTTTCGTTTTGTCTTCATTAACAGCTAGTCCCATCTTTGCCGCCTCCGATTCAATATTGGGAAATGCACCAGTCACATACCAATTATGGCTATGTCATCTGCATACGCGAGTTGTTGAACGGACCAGTGGTGTTGACTTGCAATTTTCGTACAATTGCTTCAAAAACGATGTTAAATAGGTTGCATGATAGCGCGTCGCCTTGTCTTAGACCTTTCTCAACATCAAACGGTTCGGTGGTGTTCTTACCGACTTTGACGGAGCAGCGAAATTTTTCCATCGTCATCCTGCACAAGCGGACGAGTTTGGCATTTTTCGTGGGGGGCGTGGACACAGATCAGCGTTATGTTTTTAAATTTAGCTTTGATGCGGATTGTGACCAATCGCTCGCTGAAACTGCGAAAGCCTAAGACTTCTTGCCTAAGTCTTCCTTGTATCACAAAACCGCACCCAAAAAGCCGCTATCACGGTCCGTGGTAGATGTCCCACGATGTCATCCTTCGTATTCCCTCTCCATCCCATCGCACTTCCTGTATAGCTGTTATATCAGCCCTTAGCCTATCCAGGGTCTCTACTAGTTGTTCGGCTGCTCGTGGTCTGTACAACGATAGTACACTCCACGTAAAGATCCGAAATTCGTTATCCTTGTTTCGTTTGATGGGGTCGTGAACATTCAAATCGTGAACATTAAAAACTACAGTTTATTTATTATGAATAAGGCTAAAGACTATTACGAATATCTTAAACTTATCTATAAAATTTGAAAATTTGTGACCACAAATGTGATCTAGGGTATCGATTTTCATAATTTTTTCTAAATATTGCTATTATTACGTATACAAGAGATGGATTTTTTTTACTTTTCGCAGTCCGGGTACTTTAATAAAGAATAAAACCCCGTCCATTACGATTTTTTTTCTCATCTTGACGCAACCTACTAGCTTTATTTTGTTATTTAGAAATTATAAATCAGCTGTATCTCCGTAAATATTGGGTCTACAGATTTAGGAAATTTAATGGTAATGAACTGAAAAAAGTCGAAAAAATTAGGGGTTTTTCGCCCCTCGTAACAGGTTCCTCGGAGTCAAGAAATTAGGAGTGCCTTCCCAGTATACCCCCGAACAATCTGTGCAAGTTTAATTAAGTTCCGATTGTTTTCCGGGTATATCCAATATCCCCATTTTTCCTACTATAATTTACCTACCATTAGGCAAGTTAAGCATTCGTAAACAAAAAACAGTTTTGAGATAACAATAAAACATGACATTACGGTTATATAGAAGGCGAAAAAGTAGGTCCGACAATTCTCTATGTCTGCCTGTATCGACACCTACAGCCTAAACGGTTTCTTCAAACTTGGTAAAAAGTAATTTTTGAGTACCTAATATTCCCGGAAATTTTTTTTTAATTTTTAAACGTTACCGATAATTCCATGAATCTCAAAAAAAAAAAAAAACTACGTCCAGCTTACGAAAAAAATCCGATCATATAAAATCGATCTTTTCTAATTGCTTCTTCTTTTAGATCTTTGTTTCGTATATACGTATGTATTATTCGGATTTAATTAGTGAATACTATGGCTGTAATACTGCAATTTAAAAACATTGAAAAAAAGTTTTTTTTTTTCTAAAAAGTGATATCTTCAAGAACTAAAAAATCTATTAGAAACTGTTCCTTTTTTTATTATTGTTTTTACTAAAAAGCTAATTATTTGATTTCAAATATTTAAGCATTAATTTTTTTTATTATTTAATGATTTGATTTCATTAGGAAGATTATTATATAGTTGAAGTCCTTTAAACATCATTGTGTTCTGCCCTCACGACGTTGATTTATATAGTAGTCTAAAGTTTAAGGCACTTCTAAGATTATACGGTTGGGAATCACAAACATATTCTAAATTACTGCTTAAATACTTCGGAAGCATATAATTTTTCAAATTAAAAACAAACAATAAATATTTTAATTAGCTGTGTTATGTTTAGCCAATTAAGTCTCTGTAACACAGATTTTATATGAGTAAGTCGCGCACATTTCAAAATAATTCTTATTACCTTATTTTGATGTCATTCGAGCCGAGAAATATCTCCTTGGGAAGATAAAAATAAAATGGTCGAGGAGCTTGAAAATGAGTTTTTTTTTGATAACAATTATTTCTTAAATATTTCGCACACATTTATTAAAACTGAAATAAAATAAAACACAAATAAAACCAATTCACCAAATCGACAGCTGATTATTGCATTGGTGGTAGTGCAAGGAGGGGTAAATCTATTGAAAAATCCAGGCATGCAAAATTGATCGGAAATCAAAAAATAATTCAATTTATTTGCCCATTGGATCGCGTCAACTGTCAAAAAATGATCTCCGATCAAAAATAAATTGATTTATTTAACCAATGGAAAGTCCCATTAATGAAACACCAAAAATGCAAAAAAGATCAAATCTTTTGAAGGAAAAAGCAAATCTTTTCGTAAATGAAAAAAGCTATAAGTAAATTGTGTGAAAAGTGAAAACAAAGTACCTACATAATATGAACAAAACTGAAAAACACAGTAAATTCACTTTAGGTCTTTTCCAAAAAAACTTGGGCTAAAATAGGCAGCTTATTCAATTTTAGGGAGTTGGGATGAAAATCTCTCAGAGAGATGTGAAACTACGAAACATTTCGGGAACGCTTTAAACAACAAAGTTGACCACTTTTTTGAACCTCAAATACATACCTATCGAAAAAATTGAATTATCAAAAGTCTGCAGAAAATAGTTGATTTTTGCAAAAGTTTTATAAATTTATTTCAATACATGGGCTGCATAGTTGGGGTCAAAATCCCGAAATCCCAAAAACCGAAAATCCAAAAGACCGAAAACCCAAAAGACCAAAAACCCAAAAGACCGAAAACCCAAAAAGTTTTCCCCAATATCTCGAAAAAGTATTTAATATGAAAAATTTGCGGAAATTTTTCATTTTAATTATTTTTTCGGTATTTCGGTAGAACTTTTTCGCAAATTTTTCATTTTTTGGGATTTTGGGAGAACTTTTTCGGTCTTTTATGTTTTCTTTACTTTCTTTTTCATATATATACCTTTTGAGGGTATTTTACTTACTTTAACAGCACCTGGGTGGCCCGCTTCGTTCAAAGGATTTTAACTCCCTTTCTGTAGTCAGTCCCGCTCACGCAACTTCGTTGCTCCGTTAGGATGACCAGTCGTCTGGCGGGCGCCTAAGTCCAAAGTTTTCATATTAAACAGTACCTGAGTAGCCCGCTTCGCGGCACTTCGCGGGTTCAAGGGATTTTTTCGAGAGTTAAATTTATAGATTACGTTCTGTCACCATCTGTCGCGTCGGTCGCGATCCCAATAATTTCACTCAATTAACGAGTGGCGTAATTTTCACGTAGAACGCGATTCGGTATTATCATTAGGTATTGGGTTTTGTTGTCAGCTTTTATGAATATGAATCTACAGTCTTAAATTTATATGTGTGCCAAATTTTCAATGTATATAACACTAATTGGTATTTGTCTATTATAGGATTAAAAAATTAAAGCTTGAAGTCGAAGAAGAAGAAGAGAAACTCAATCAATTGATGAAGCATCGTAAACGTGTTGAAAAAAAGAAGAAATTCGAAACCAAACGTCTTGGACGTTTAAAGTTTAAAGAGGCTGATGTTGATGTCCAGATGCCCGAAGAAATTGCTGGAAACTTGCGAAACGTTAAAGTAGAGTCTAGTCTACTAGCGGATCGGTTCAAAAACTTCCAAAAGCGAAACATCCTACCGACCAGTGTAGAAGTCGGAAAGATGAAACCGAAAAAGATAAAGCGATTTACACGCAGTTCACATAAGGAACCAGGGGTGTCCATATTCCAAAAGAAAAATTAAGATCGTTTTTATAAATTTTTTTTTTTTTATTTTTTCGAGACAATAAAGTGTTTATTTTTAGACTCGTTATGTATTTATAAACTTAATAAAAATTCATGGCAACAAGAGATTGTGATGATTAATGAAGATGGTTATTTTCTTTGGTTGAAAAACAAACTTTTTTAAGTTTATTGAAAGTATTTTCTTTTCTAGAGCCCCAATTTGTGCCAAATTTTCGTGAGTTTAGAATCAGTTTCGAAAATGCTTCTTACCATAAAAACTTGCAGCCCTCCCACCAGAACCATTGCACATATTTGAAAGAAGGACCAGAAGTTAACCTTAAAGTAGTTCTGTTCAGCAATGTTACGGTCTCTTGCTTCGTTTGATCTTAAAACGTCTTGTATCTGCCGAGCTTTAACAATATGCATCCGTATGCGCCCAATGTAGTCCATGATATCTTGAACTTTCATTTCGTAAAACTCTTCTGGAGATAATCCTTCGAGTATATCATGCCAGGCACCACTATCTCCATTGTTATTGCCTTCTTTCTCAACAACCAATTCAAAAAATACTGTTTTTCGGTTAAATGAACTGAAAGTGTTGTCGAAACAAAAACGATAATCTCCGTCTTTCTTTGCCTCATAGCGATGAATGTTTTCTGATTTTTTGTAATCAGATACAATTATCAAACCAATAGGTTCTGATAAGGAAAAACTAATGTCCAAGTCACCATGACCTCCGTCGATCACTTGATAATCAATGTCAATTACTTCGCCGGTTTTCACATGATGATAAAAGCAGTCCTGCCTTCCGGCATCTACATTGATTGTCATCTCTTTGTCGTAAGCATTTATTTGATTGAAAGTAACTATTACAAACAAAAGAGCAATTTGTATTCTGGAAAACTGTAAAATAATTTTAATGAATGTTTCTGCATTTATAATAATTTATGATTTTGTTACCCAAGCCATTACGAGTTCAATTCGAAAAATGATATTTCTTTTTGAGAATGTCAAACAAAGAACCGAGTTCAGAAATTATCTATTGGAAGAATCCAGAGCAGCATGTGAATTGTTGTTGTTGAATACAATAGGGCTTTTTAGGTAACAACGATATATCTCTTTCTCGTTCTCACAGAATTGTCAAAAACAGCAGTTGGTGAACAGCTGATTTTTTTTTATCATTGTTGAAAAATTGATTGAAAACAAAAGCGGGAATTTTAAAGATTTGTGCGCGAAAATTGTGAAAATTGTTGGTTTTGCTAATTAAAATAAATTTTTAAGCCACGGAAATCACAAATTTCACACAAAAAAGAATACCGCATTTAAAAATTATTTCCAAATTGTTTTCTCCAAGATCTTGAGTTTGACAGTTTGAAAAAAGCGCGATACATATTTCAATCTGTCTTCTCCATAGTGTGAGCTTTGACAAGATGGTAAAACTCCCTATACTACGAACCATGATACAACAAATAAAGATAGCGCCGATGAGTGTTTATTTTTGTCTCGTTCTGCGCATCTACGTAATATGGGCGTAGAGTTTGACGTTTTCATTTTGCAAGGAGAAATCATATACAAATGTGAACAAACTTAGAGTTTCGTCAATACTTTTTCATATAATAGTTTCATTTTTATATTATTTTATGATTATTGAAAAGTGTAAATAATATATTAATTTTTGTTTGTGTACCAACCTTAATATACTAAATAAGTAATCCACTTTGGACTGAGCCGTGGAATGTTATTACTAGAATGTTGTTACTAGGAAGAAAATAAAGTGAAAAGTTTGTTTACCTCTTTGTGTTTTATTATGCATTAAAAGTTAATTTATAATAATTAATTAAAAGTTAATTAATAATCTTTTTATATTTTCTTTTCCCTGATTTTTTATATTTAACAATTTCGGTATTGAGTTTTCGCCTCATAAACCATTTCTTTGATATAATTGGATCATAATTATGTAAATCCTAGTGATAGTAATTGGATCGTCCACTGCTTCCGAAGGTTTAGAAAGACCGCCTTCGTCCAGGTGGTGTACCCAAGAATGGTCGTTTATCGTGTTATCTTCCAAGTTTGAGATGGTATTCTTAAACCTATGGCAAATGTAGCTGGCCAAGTTTTCAAGGCCATCGTGAGCCATTGGCAAATAAAAAATAAAAAAAACATAAGGTTAATGTTTTATAGGCTCAAATTAATTTGTATATAATGGACCTGAGAAAGACTCTTCTTCTAGCTTTATCTAGCGTATCATCAACTCCAACATTACCACTCTATCTAATAGTGCACCTTCATTGTGCCCAAGAATATTATTATGATCAAAGCCTGTCTGATTTCGATTTTGCTTCTTCGCATCTAGGTGGACTGAAGGATTTGCACCTTATTTTTAAAAAGCCTATAAAACCTGAATAAATAATTATGAATGTTTTATTTCTTCTAAGCCTTTAATCAAATAAGTACTTACCCGTTTCAATTTGTACATTATTTTCAAAATCATCCTTTGAGAAATGCATACTACAAATCGTCGCAGTTTGAATATTAATTTTAACTTTTCTCTTACAAAAAATAATCCACTGCTCGCAAGATTTACATTTGAAAAGTTTTGGTTAAAACTTGTTTTATGCGTAATTTTTGTC
Source organism: Baccha elongata (assembly GCA_951217065.1). Lineage (NCBI taxonomy): Eukaryota > Metazoa > Arthropoda > Insecta > Diptera > Syrphidae > Baccha > Baccha elongata. Next base: position 48,095,153 of record OX578272.1, on the reverse strand, counting down.
TGTGTATTATTGCAATCTAACACACAACATACAGTAAATTATATTCAACACAAAAACAATCAATTTTAATTAAAATAATAATTCAAATTCGGAAATTAACATCTATTCAATCAGGGAACAGTAAGTAAAATAGATTTGCGCCAAAAATATCCATACAGATGTACGCTCATATTACGTCACATCATTTTGACAGCCAAACCTAAACATGCGCAAAGCCATATCTTTAGTAGTTGTATCATGACTACGAACGACACTTGTTTTTTTTTAATTTTTGTCTGTAGTTTTTGTCACTGGTGACGTAAGCAGAAATAGAAAATAAATCCTATTAAAGGCAGAACCATAATAGAAGAATTAGTACGTACGGTGCCGTACGTATTGCTCAGTTTCGGCAAGTTTTCTTTCACTTTTGCCTCCGTACGTAAAGAGCGCTCCAGAGAGCAGTTTACGTACGTAAATCTGACAGCCAGCCAAATAAATGTGAAATTGGCTTGCATGTGCGTTCGACCATTATGGTCGACTAAAGGTAATGGCGGCACTTAAGGAAACTTGACGTAGAACTATGACATTAGCTTTCGTTTGCTTACGACTATTATGGTTGGCCCTTAACTCGTATGAGGGAAAGTGCAAGGTACTTTTTTTTGATTTTCTTAACACTGTTCCCTATTCTCCACAATCGATTTATTTATCTTATCCTGGTTCAAATTTTTAATCCCCTGATTTCCATAGCCAGTCCTCCCAAATCGATGGGTTAAATAATTATAACCATTGGTTATTTCAGTGTTTAACCATAGATTTTATCATTGGTAATTTCAGTGTTTAACCATAGATTTTATATGTGTTTCTATGGATATCAGCAAATGGTTAAATTTAACCAGAGCTGAAAAGATTGGGCCTTAAACCAAGATTGTACAATTGGCCCTTAACAAACAAATTAAACATTTTTTCTTATAACAAAATAATAATCAATCCCAATTGTGAAACGCAAAATCCCAATTTTACCCACTACATATTATACTATACCAATTTTGAGAAATCAAAATGTCGTAACTTCAACTACATCATACATCACTGATGAATTGATGTATGATGTTGTTAATGAGAAACAGCTGGTTCTTTTTTCCGTTTTGATTATTTTTTTTTCTTGCAAATGCTTTTTAACTTAACAACAAATTGGTCTCTTTTCGTTTTGTTGGCATTTCATCGTGCATTTTAAACAACATGCATCTAAACTAGAAGTCTGGAAGCAGCGAGTATATTTTTCATTATCAACACTATTTCCGAAAATTTTATGTTTCAAATTTAAAATTTTTTACATTACATTTGCGGATAATCACTGAATACACCCAATAAGAAGATCACTGAACGTGATTATTTAAACATGTAAACGCAGAAATGCAGTCGCAGCTGCTTCTTTTCTGACATACTTCAATATCATATTTTTGTGGTTTCTGGTAACAAAATAGAAAAGAGTCGGCTTTTTGTTTCTGTTTCTATTAAAGTAAAAGTAAACATTTTCTACAAAAAGAAGTTATATAAATTTAAATTATAATGCAAAGTGTGTAAAAAATCATAAAACCAACCAAATATGAAGCAAAAACACTATTTTCTACTCATTCTATCTCACGCTTTTATTGGTAAAATAATCGAAAAAAAATTATTTTAAAACTTGCGATAACAAAAAAAAAAAACAAATTTTAATCATTTTCGTTTAGCTCTTGGCTGTTTTTTCTTCTATGTATATCATGTGCGTACAATATTTGAAACTAGACATAACTTTGAACATATCTCGAATATGGAGCGTGAAGCTTTGCTAAGAAAGGAAGATGCCATATATTATTCTTTTTACAAGACCATTATTGAGGAAGCAGACTTTTATCAAGGCTATCAGAAACTTTTGAATGTCACAACTATCGAGTATCCGCACAGTGTGAATGTTATCCATCGTTTTCATGTTTTTCCTGAGATTGTTATTGGGTAATGATGTTGGGCTATTAAATCTTATTTTCGGTATTTAATTACTGTTCTGTCCTAGGTATTTGTATCACAAGTTTAAGTCTGTTAGCACGCATCTTGATATACCAATGGTATCATGTTGGACAGATGATAGTAGTCCATTATCGGAACCAGTTATTACATGCGATGGCCTTGGAGAACCCTTTCACTTTTACTTGGAGTTTGTGTGGATGTTTGGTGGCTTGACAGTCTTTTTGATTTACATGTACGCTTCGTTTTTAAGGTAAGTAGAATCTTAAAGTACTTATGACTTTTAGTATAGAGACAATAAGTTACTGCTAGAGAATCTCAAATAGTGCTAAGCAATCAATTCCAAACCACTAACATGAAAACCGGTGCTAAACATTGAAAACCCCTAGTTTCACCATTGTATATAAATTTCTATAGTACAACCATGGAGCAGCGCCATCTAAACAAAGTTGTTAACTTGTTGTTCAAACACATTCAATGAAAAAATTAACAGAATGGTCAAGTAATAAAAACTGACATTCTACAGTACAAATAGTACAATATAACAACAATAACAAAGTTGTTAACTTCACATTTGGAGGTTCTTACATTTACTAAGTGTCTATTCTGTTACCCTAACAATAGTCGTCTACGAAACAAATTAATAATATATAATGTATTTTATTGGCTCTAAAATCCATATTTCCTTGACAAGAGTCGTAAACAAAACAAAAATAATATATGTTTACGACTGTTTTCAGGGTTACAGAATAGACAACTATTAAATGCACGAACCTAAAAATGTGTTTATCACACGTTTCTCAAGATGGCCAGGCGGTGATTATTCAGCATGAAAATACTATAGAAATGTATATACAATGGTTTCACAGTGATCGTTTAACCTTAAACTGTAGTTCAGTGCCTGTAAATTCCGTAGTTTAAACCAAAACTTTAGTTTAAACTCTGACTGTGAAACTGGGGGTTAGTTGCACTAAATGGCAAAACCATTAGTTGCATTATAACCAGAAATAAAAATAATAAAGCAAACTAGGAAATAAAGCAAACAATTATATCGGTTCGGAATCCGTATTCAATTAAAAATGTTGCCAAGATCACACTGCGGTCACACTACACTGAGGACTAATAAAATAATTTAAATATTGTTAATTTGTTTTGTTTACGACTGTTGTCTGGGTAACAGAATAGACTCTTATAGCGTTTTTCATTTACGAAAAAATTTGATCTTTCCTTAAAAAGATTTTGATCTTTTTGCAATTTTGGTGTTTCATTTAAATGACTTAGCATTTCCTTCTTTTGGTCTTCATAATAAATACCTTATACTTGCGAGGATATCCTTCAAGCGAAAGTAAAAAGTACACTTGCCAGAATTATATGTGTAGCCAGCTTCCTTCTCTTCCCGTATGCACTACTTAGTTATATGTATTCCAGTGGCCTTAATGATCACATCAAAGATTTTTCTTGATACATTTTTTCCGCAGTAGAAGTAGAATTTTAAAATTTAGTTGTGAGACTTGGGGTATCCTCAGTACAAAATTTCTGAATTTTAGGTACCCTTGTCAATTTTCCAAATTTTATATTTTCAAGTAATTTTCATACTAAAGAACATATTTTTGGCATCACAAGAAGCTTGAACATTCAGTTGGTTAATGCACCAACTCATTTTCATATAAATCGGGGCAAATCTTAGCACTGATAGCGGTCAAAATCTTATTCTTACTCTGGTTCTGTTATTGCACGTCAACGTCTGCAATCGCGGTTAAAATCGGATAACACAACCCTTTACTTCACTGACCTTACTTAGACTTTTTGAAGGATATGCTTTTTGTTAAAGTAAAAGGTCGAGTTTATGAATATCTATTGACTTTTACATGAGTAGAAGGACATGCTTCTACTCCAAAAGTACGAGGTTCTGCTCGAAATTATAATGAATACGAACATCTTTGTATGACTTGTTTTAATCGACGTTTATACACATAGAGAAATCATGTGTAAGTTTCAAATACTGCTCGTAGGATGTCGTTACTATCGACTTATTTTTTTTACTCTTGGTGCAAGAGAAATAAAGAACAATTTTTTTCGTTCGGTTTGATTTTTGTTACAAGGAATTAGGGCAATAATAATTACTCGATATGCTCATTTATCGACATCTACTTCGGTGAGTTTGAAACCATGTTGATTCCTCTATGTGTATAAACTCAATGCTTCCGTCAAAATTTCAATGCTACAATGAATGCCCTTTCGATCCATACATGTCTTGTTTTAATAGACGGTGGGGTTTTCGCCCATTTGGGAATCCTCCTTTAAAAGTAAAATCAAAGAAAAACTAAAAATGTTTGATTTCCTTGGTTTTTTGTTTACTTGAAAATGGAAGTCACTTTTCTCAGAACTGTTTTTATATTTTTGTCCAAACAATTATCTTGAACTGAAATTCTTAGCATTGGCAATGTCCTTTTTTCAGGAGAAGAAATGTCACAAGCTTCTAATTTAAACTAAATTTACTTGCATATAATAATTGTTTGTACAATAAAGGGGAAACCTCGATTTATTGACGGTTTTCACGTTGCGAATGATTAATGGAAAAGTTTCCGCTGTCTTATTTTACGACATCCTATAGTTTTTAAGACGAACAATACAATTACATTTATTGAGTTCCCTATTTTAAATTATTATCTTTTATTCCAGTGAAAATATTTTAGGTGGAATTTACGCAGTTGCTTCTTATATAATATTTCATAAAAATGTTTCTAAAATCTACGATCGTCCAGTAGCGAGAGAAAATTTCGCCTTCCCTTTGATTTTTTGGCAAATGTTCTATTTGTGCATATGTATAGAAAAAGCTGCTAAAAACAAAAAAAAAGATCAACATTACTTTAATCCAATTATGGTGAGTAGGTATATCGTTGCGATTTTTAATAACAATTCTTTTAATTATGTTTTCGTTCAGATTATTAAACTAACTGCTTTAACAACAGCCTCATTACTTTGTTGGCAATTTTCTTCGGTCGTCTATGCAACTCAAATACTCATTATGATAACTCCTTGGAGTCTCGGACTTGTATCGAGCCGGTTTTCTATATATTATACAATAACACAGTTTCTTTCCAACATCCTATCTTATTATCTCACCTTTGGAAATAAAAAGTATTTCTTTGCTTGGCAGAATGGTCCAGCATTCGCACTATTTTTCATAAGCTTAGTTCGAATATACAAGTCACAATCACGATCGGATAATTTTATGAAAAGTATCACGCTCGGTATTTTGTTAGCAATTAGCTCCCAAGGGACTATTATAGACTTATTGGAAAAATCTGGCTATGCGAATTCTACAGATAATCCATTTTCGGTGTATCGCGACTTAGTATTGCAGTGGACCTTGCAACGGAAAACCAACTTCACAACATGCCTCCTAGCTTGCAACTCAGACTATGCCGAAGTGGATATCTATGATGTGTGGGAAGTAATCAAAATTCTGTTTGCAAAACCATACTGCCTATATGGGGTTGTGTTATTGGCCAAATTCCTTCGTAAATGGCGAATACAGGCTCCGAAATCTGAAGACAATGATTATGTTGAAAGAGCAAAAAAATACGTATTAGAAGATTTTCTGGAAGAGAATCACATTTCAATGAAAGACATGTCAAATGAGAAAACCGAGAAAGCACTAAACGAATGTCTATCTTTGTTGGAAAAGTGTAATTTTGAATTCGAAAAATACAAAGAGGAACGAAACAAAATGAAAAAAGATAACGGAAATGAACATGAATCATTTCTCAACAAGATCAAAAGCCTTAAGAAAGAAATCAAAGAAACTAACAAGGAGAGAAAACATGAACAACAACCAGAAACAGAATTAGATTTAAATTGTGAAAAACTACATAAAGATGAACCCTTGGTTACTAAAAATAAAATCGAAAATGATGTCAACCCAGATACTGAAGAAAATTTAGAAAATAAGTCAACAGAAAATGAAACGAAAAAAACGTGGCAAAAATTAGAATCAAAGACAAACGAAACGTTTAGCTATCATTATTTGTACAGTTTAGCTCAATTTGTTGTATTTGTGATTATTGGGTTTAGTATTAAGAAATTATTCTTCCTATGTTATACTCAAGGTTGTGTGCTAGCGCCAACGCTCTACTCAAAACTTAGAAGCCACAAACATAGTAATTTATTTTTGTCAATATCATTTGCTGTTTTCCTCACCAGCATTGTTGATCCAGGGGTTGTGGTAAGGTTATATTAATTACATTTTGTATTTTTGATCGGAAAAAATTCTTTATTTTTATAGAATGTATATGAAGAGTATTTGCCGTCCAAATCTAATAGTGATGAACTAGAAAACATGTTAGAATGGATTAATCTAAACACTGAGAAAAATGCAGTTTTCGGTGGTATGTCAAACTTAATTTTTTGAATGGTTTAAACAATAATATGAATCTTGTTTCTTTTTCTAGGTCCGGTTGATATAATTGGAACAGTTCACTTGACAACCAAAAGGCCAATTGTTAATCATGCAAATTTGGACATGCACCAAATAAGGTACATAAAAATTATTCATTCGGTTGTAAGTACATGAGATTTTTACCCCTGCTAAAAAGACTATTGCAGTTGTTAAAATGCGTGATTTATCGTTTTCATTGTAAATCGATTTTGCTTTGTAAATCTTTCACAGATACCAAACAAACTGTATTAGATGTTCTCAATTCTAAAAAAAATTAAAAAAAAACAAATGCCTGGTCTGGTGTGTCAATGTCTGTGACACACCATTTCATTCTGTTCCTTTTAGATTAAGACAGAAAGACAGTTATTTTTACGTATTATCTATAAATCAAAATATTTGGTATTAGATATTCGATAGCATGTTGCAGTAACTTTTTTTTGGCAAATGTAAGTAAACGGCATACAAAGTACTGGCACTTGAACTTATATTTTTAGAAAATTGTCTGCGTCAAGGAACATAACGGGTTGGAGCAGGACTGAGTTATAGAGTTTTGAAATAAAATATTTAATAAGGAGTCATTCAGATATACAGGGTGAGTCATGAGCAATGCGACAAAATGCTAGGGCGTGTAGGTTGCTTTGAGACAAGAAAAAAATCGTATAGGAGGGGGGGTCTATTCTCCTCCGTTTAGCCGGGAGGGGCAATTTTCGAAAAAACTGACTTAAAATGGGAAAAAAATTATTTAAAATCAACGGCTTCATTCACAATGCTGTGCGATACGTTTTTGAAAAGCCAATAACTTTTTCTTTCATTCTGTGTTTAAATAAATCTATTCTAAGAAATTGTTTTTGAAATATTAATTTTCAAAGTCAAAATTTTGAAAAAAAAAATTGAAAAAAAAATTTCAAATTCATTTTTTTCAAAATTTTACGTAATTAATTTTAAGTCTGTTATTAATTTTAAGTCTAAATAAGAAAACCGGATGCAAAAATTTTATGTCGTTCTCAAGAAATAAAAAAAAAACCAAAACCACCTTTTTCTAAGAAAAACATTTATTTTTATTATAACGAAGCAATTTATTTATTTATTTAGCATTAATCTTAGTTTTTTTACTTTTTTTTTAATTGGAGTTTTATGAGAACGTAATAAAATTAAATAGTGTTGGAATAACCCTGGATTAATATTATTTTCATTGGTAACTTATGAAAACTGACCTGTCAATATTTTTGCCTTGACCTGCCCGCAGCCCATGGGTTCTACCTGTTATGGGGACAATAGGGACAATAAAACCGCATTTTTTTAATGAAAAAAAAAGAAAATTGCAACGCAAGATAAATAAAAGGCATTGCAGTTTTGCTTAGTAATTATTTCAAATTTGAATATTAACACGTAACGATGTCAAGCTCATACACCCGAGAAGAATTAACGGACATGCGTTTCTGCTACGGTTTAGCTAATGGTCGAAGTCGTGAAGCCGAAAGACTGTACGCTGAAAGATATCCCGATAGGAGGTGTCCCCATCATAGCACGTTTCCAAGAATCCACCGACGTCTAAGAGATCATGGAGTGCTGGAGCATCGAAGAAGCGAAAGGCCAGTTTCTGATGAGTCAAGAATCTTAGATGAAAGAATTCTGGATTTAGTCCGAAATAATCCCTCCGTCAGTACAAGAAGGATATCCACTATGCTTGGAGTGTCCCAATCTAGAGCATGTCGAGTACTTCGGGCGGAAAATTTACACCCGTACCACTTTACGCCTGTTCAGGAACTCACCTCAAACGACAAGTTATTGAGAACCGAATTTTGTAGAACATTACTACTTAGAAATGAAACCGAACAAAACTATTTTAGAAGAATATTCTGGACGGATGAAGCACAGTTTACTAGGGATGGGGTTACTAACTTCCACAATTTACATTATTGGAGTAGCGCCAATCCACACAAAAAAAACAAAACAAATCACAACACCGCTTTAGTTGTAATGTTTGGCTTGGTATTGTTGGACACACTGTGATCGGGCCCCGGTTTTTGAATTCTATTATTAATGGAGAATCATACCTGCTATTCCTACGAGACCTTTTACCCGATTTATTAGACAGCGTTCCATTGGTTATAGCAGATACTTTAATCTACCAACAAGATGGTGCTCCAGCACACTACAGCTTACAGGTGAGAAACTGGCTGGATGATCATTTTAGTGACCGTTGGATCGGAAGAAGGGGCCCCACGGAATGGCCGCCTAGGTCACCAGATTTAACTCCCCTAGATTTCTATGCATGGGGATTTATGAAGAATTATGTTTACGAAGTGGAAATAGTATCATTGGAACAACTGAAGGAACGAATTGAAGTCGCTGGAGTCAAATTGCAGGAAAATTTGTCAAGCATAAACTTATGTGAAGCCATTACCTTCTAAACAATGGAGATCATATCGAGAATTTTTTATAAGTACTTCCAATAAAAAACAGTAAAAATAAAAGGAATAAAAAAAAACTAAAAAAACTAAGATTAATGCTTCTTAAATTGCTTCGTTACAATAAAAATAAATGTTTTTCTTAGAAAAAGGTGGTTTTGGTTTTTTTTTAATTTCTTGAGAACGACATAAAATTTTTGCATCCGGTTTTCTTATTTAGACTTAAAATTAATAACAGCATTGAATTTTGAAATTAAAATTAGCACTTAATTACGTAAAATTTTGAAAAAAATGAATTTGAAATTTTTTTTTTCAATTTTTTTTTCAAAATTTTGACTTTGAAAATTAATATTTCAAAAACAATTTCTTAGAATAGATTTATTTAAACACAGAATGAAAGAAAAAGTTATTGGCTTTTCAAAAACGTATCGCACAGCATTGTGAATGAAGCCGTTGATTTTAAATAATTTTTTTCCCATTTTAAGTCAGTTTTTTCGAAAATTGCCCCTCCCGGCTAAACGGAGGGGAATAGACCCCCCCCTCCCATACGATTTTTTTCTTGTCTCAACGCAACCTACACGCCCTAGCATTTTGTCGCATTGCTCATGACTCACCCTGTATATTTCAGTTCTTTAAAGCTAAATCATATTGGGAAAAGGGGAAACAACCGCAAAATATAATAATTTGGAATCAAATGAGTTAGTAAAATTAAAACGTCCTTCTCCGCTTTCAAAGTTAAAGTCATTTTTCTGAAACGCCAATCATTAGTCTGTTCCAAAAAACTAAAATGCGCAGCTTGTTAAGTTTTGGGGTGAGGGATTATCTATAGGGAAATCTATCACTTGCATATCTTCTCTCAATAAAACCTCGTCTATGGGATGTTTTTAATGTTATGTTTCTTAATGCTATGTTTCAATGCGATGTTTTGATGCGATATTATTATTATTATAATATAGGTGAAGATATATACTAAGCACTAAGCAGAGATAAGCACCACAATATGAAGCTCAAATTAAGCTTATCTGAAATCCGAACCGGAAACATATAATTTTAATTTCAAATTTGACCGGAAGCTAAGTTTAATTTTAAATTTTTACCGAAAACGAAGCCTTTTTCCGAGATTCGGTAGACAAAACATTAATGTATTTCAGCACTCACTGGAATGATTTACAGGCTCACACGTTGTTTAAAGGGGGAAAATGTCAAACAAGATCATGGGAATTATATTTTCAGCCAGGTATCAACGGGTTGGCTGGCCCCCAAAGTTGCATTTCCGGAACAAAACAATTAAAGCCATTTAATAATTGATAAATTGACTAAGCAGAGGCTCTTGGCTTTTAACTCAAGAATAATTGCTAGAAGAGTTAACAATGACATCCTACGAACAAAGTTTGACACTTAAACATGATGTCTCTATGTGTATAAACTCAATGCCGGAAGTTAGGCATATTTGAGAGATTCAAAAGAAGAATTTTTATCCTCTTGTATTTTATTTCGACAATAACTGGAATGATTTACATGGCTAACACGTTTTCGGATGGATAAAAAGTCAAATTAGGTCGTGAGCATTTATTTCTGGTCAGATGTCTATGGTATTGATAGCTGGCAAACTGCGAAAGTTGCATTTTCATTAATGAGATAAAAAACTATTGATACAAATTTCGTAGTTAAATGCGACGGATAAAAAAAAAATTACGATCCAGTTTTAATTAAGCTATTTAGCAAAAACAATAAATTTAAAGAATCAAGAATCTTCCAGCCAAAAACTTAATTAGTAAAATCACGAAAAAATCAAAGAAAAACTTTCAAAGTTTGATTTGTTTTGTTTTTACTTAAAAATGACAGTCACTTAGGACAGAACTCTGTGTTCATATTACTGCCTAAAGAAATTTCTTGGACTGAACTTCACAAGTAGGGGAAGTTATTTACTCTTTCGGGAGCTCTCTCTCTTCTGTTGAAAAAAAACTAAAAAAATGTGTGTTTTCTGAAACTGGAGTTCACCAATTTTCGTTTAAATTTGTAGTTTAGGACAGCATCTGGAACAGAGCTATTTTATAATAGGTCGTGTAGTTAAACTATGTAGTTCTAAAAAACGAAATTTTGTAATAAGGGCGAGAATAAAGGTGAAGTTTGAGCAAATCTTAAATTTTTGTTATTTTTCTTAATATAATTATTATTTTTATTTTTAGCGAAAGAACCGAAAGCATTTATTCGGTTTTTAGCCGTCAACAATCCTCAGAAATCTATAACCAGTGTTCACAGCTAAAAATCCAGTATCTTATACTGTCTTTCAATGATTGTTCCAATGCAGCCAAGTACGATTCATAATTTTGTAAATATAAATAAATCGATATACTTATTTTTTTTTTTGCAGTGATGAATGTGATATATTAACAATTTGGGATGAAATGCAACCGGCGTATCGAAAATACCCTCAATTCTGTTCCGAATTAGCAAGCAAAAATGTTCCCAGTTTTTTGAAAGTCTTTTCAAATAAGTACTATGGAATAATAAAAATGTTCTCGCAAAGTGTTCAGCTTAATCTGAAGCAAAACAAAATGCCTGAAAAATATATGTAGATTTAAAATTTAATTAGATAAAGCACTTATCGTATTTCCTACTAGAAATATTATAATTTAAATAATATTAAGTATTCATAAAAGACTTGAACATGATTTCTATTCGATCATATCTTTATAATAATTTGTTAAATATTTTATCGAGACTAAACTCATTTGTTTTTAAGATTGACTTTAAGTTTTATTTAGTGCTTTATTGACTTCAGTGATAATATATAATTATTGAATTTAATTAAAGACGTCAGAGAAGATAATGTACATTTAAACAAATATTAAACTCATAATTGTTAAGCATTTTAAAGTTGTGTTTTTTTTTTTGAATAAAAAATATTTTGGAAATCTAGCACTTTATTTTAGTTTTTTCTGTTTTCTTCTCGCATCATGTTTTTGCAAACAGTCAGGTGTGAACGTGTTAAGTGTAAGACAAACCAACATGTCTCTCCAGTCAATGCTAATTATGGCTAGTCACCTTTAGTTTCCAACACCAAGTTTTATACGATCTACTGCTTTGTCATATCACAATAGATATTGCCTTTCTCTTATGCGAACTCCTCTTCTGTCTCGGCTTCGAAAATCATAGGTCATGGAAATTTTTCCATTCACTTTACATACAATAGTCATTGGCTTTTTCTTTAAACAATTACATTGAAATAATTATCAAAATTCAATATATATATGTAACTTTTAAAAACATGAAAAAGAAAAAGGCAAAATTATTGTCACATAAAAAAGTGGCAAAATTCTTTGCACAAGTGCAATTATATTGGAAAACGGGAAATTAACCGTGTATTTTGTGCTCTCAGTGGAGTTTTTTTAAAATCTTGTGGAGGGATTCATCCTGAGTATCAAAAAACATTTTTTGAGATTAAGGATTGTAGGTATACTTAGGCCGTCATTTTTAAAATAGTTTTGATAGTCTTAAAGCTAATTATGTATGTATCTCGAAAACTGTTAGTCACACAGGAAATCAGCCAAAAAAGCAAAACATTTTATTCTTGAAATTATAATAGCTTTTTGAAAAACTCGTTCTTAAGATAACAATTTTGGGTTGTTGAAATTTTTACATTTTTATTTTAGATTCAAGAACAATAATATTTGGCTTACGCTTACTCGTTACATCTACATTTTTAAATCAAGAATTAAGATGCTTGCGTTCATTTTAACCTACGCAAATTGTTGTGCCAATGTATAAAATTGTTGGACCCTACATACCATTTTTTAACCTAATCAGTTCAGTCGTTTAGACTGTAGATACTCATACAACCAGATGTCAAACATACGGAATTTCCGGACCCACTTTCTTCGACTTCGTTTTCATTTAAATGTCATGTTTGACTGTTATCTCAATACTTTTTGTACGAATGGATAACTTGTCTTATAGTACCTGTAAACGCAACTAAAAATAAGTTTAAACTTACTCTTATCATGCTCGGCTTCCAATTGCTGATCCATCCTGTTCGTATAATATAGGCCGAAAAAACACGATAAAACTGGTTTTGTATAAATTTATTTTGCATTTTTTTTAAATAAATTTAGTTACACAACGCAATATACATGAAAAGCCTAAAAAGCATTTAACTTTTATAATCAAATTCAATCTGAAAAATATTAAAAATAATTCCAAAATATATAGAATAGTTTTGTGTTGCACTATGATAATATCAACGTTAAGTGTGACTTATACAATATTATAGGCGAAATAAAATATTTATTACATAATGTTAAATTAAATCAAAAAGAAAAGCAAAGTAATTAACAACACCAAAATAAAATATTTGAATAATTTGTTTTAGTTTTTAATACTATACTCATATGTTTTTTTTACTCATTCAAATGTTTGAATAATAATCTAAAATATTTTCTTTTTCTCTAAAATTTTGTCTTTGATTTGTTAAAAAAATTAACTACAGTCTTTATTTAAATTACTTCAAAATTATTTCTACTTTTATTTATACATTTGTATAAAACAGGATATTTTGCATTTTTTTGTTATTCATGTATTTGCATCTAATATTACTTAATTGTACAAATTAATGCACGCAGCGTTTATGTTTTATTTTTTTGCTTAATACCGTTTATTTAAAATTTTGATTAATATTAATATTATTATGGAAGCGAGTTGTGTATAAATGTATTGGATCAATACTATCATAATCTTAAATGTTTTTTTTTAACGTTGCGTGTGTAGGTAGAGTAGAGTTTAATAACTCATCACAGGTTAGAAGCATAGCTTTTAACATTTTGTAAAATGTGTGTTACTACCGTGCATTTATTCTAATTTCTATTTTTTTCTTAAAAATAATAATTTTTTTCTGATAGGTAATGGAAAAGATTACAAAGAGAGGAACTACTCAAGTTTTTAAGTACTCAATTTATTTTGTATCCGTATAGTAATACAAACTATCAATCATAATTGGCGGATTGCGAACATAATGTAATGCGAGAAACAGATTAAAACTTGCCCCAGCACCGTCAAAATCAATCAGCACGATGGTCAGCAAATTTGTATCAAATACATTGCCAACAACGCCAGCACCATCACCGTTTGACATTTTATACTTAATTCTATGCGAAATGTTCTCTTTTGCAATTTGGTGCCACTCAATTTCGTGGTGAGAAAGTTGTCAGCAGTTGTCAGCAACAGCTAATTTAGGACTTTGTACTAACGACGCTGTTGGCGTAGCTGGTGCTGTTCTAATCTGTGTTGAGAAATTGAAATACATTGGTTCTAAAATATTGGCGGCCGCTCTCGCTGGAGCAGGTGCTGGTGCGTTGAGAGGTTCTGACAAACATGTTTTATCATTTTTAGAGGGCTTCCCACAAATATAATTATAATGATGTGTCGGAGGTGCTTCACTGTCGGAGGGTGCCACATCTACCTTAAGCTGCATTTAGACCTTCGTTCTTTTGGTCGGTGTACGTTGTTCGTTGTTGAGCGTACGCGGAACGACGATAGTGTAAATGATAAAACCGAACAACGAATGAAGAACGAACAAGCTCAAAGTGGCTTTGAATTCAGCGTTCGTTGTTCGGTGTTGTTGCACGAACAACGAACAACGAGAGTGTAAATGCTATTTAATGGTTAATAGAACATTGTTTTGCAGTGGCGTTCAAGGAATAATGTTACAATGTGCAAGTATTTCAGCTAACTTTTGCTTGTTACCCTACTAAAAATGCCGCCACTGCCAACAATGTGTTGCTATCCATTTTGTGTTTAAGAACGAACTGGATAAAAAAAACTGAATAATGTAAGTGCTTCTTCGTTGTTCGTTGTTTTTGTCAAAGAAGGAACAAGGAACAAAGTACACCGAACAACGATTCGATAGGCCAGCTTTACATTTGAACAAGTTCTGAGCTTTGGCATACGATATACTGGGGAAGATAAGATGGAAAAGTACCCAGTTGACCTCAACTTGCAAGTTGCGAGTAATTTACTATAAACACATTAGTATCTTAGATATATGTACATAGAGAAATTATATTTTTGAAGAGTAAGTTTCGAACAATGTGTCATAACTCGCACATTTATTAATCTTATCAGGATTCGATCATATCGAACAATCATGATTGATAGTCAGATATTAAAATCATCTGTATAGGTACTTAATAAAATAATTCAAAATAGTGGACAAATACTAGTTATCGATTCTAAATTATATTTAAAAATAACAATCAAAATTCAAATGTAACTATACAAAAAAGCTAAAAACTTTAGAAATTCGAATTCCTTGTGTAACATAATGTCTTATATTATTCACATTTTCAACTACATAAATATTTATTTACAATTAAAAAAAAAAAAAACGTTACTATTTTTATCAGGCACTTGACCTTGGTTGATCAGAACTTATTTAGCTAATAGTACAGCATTTATGTTGTTATATCAGTGAATTTTATCAAAGTGCATATTTTTATATCACTAAAACATAACAGCTTTGCTGATAATAATTCATTAATGTTGCGATGATTAGATTGCGTTTTTTTGTTTCGTTTCTAATTTATTTAAATTTACATTATTTACTTGCAAAACTTACCAATATAGATTTGCAATTTATAATATAATAATATAACAACAATTTATAATCACAGAATAAAACAATTGCATCCATCTAATTTCTAGATTTGGTTTGAGATACTAGCTACAACGCGCTTCTCTTTCATAATAATTTTGCATTAGGCAAATAAATATAATCATTGTTGTTGATATTGTTGTTGTTATAATAACAACAGTAGTAATTCACAATTTGTTTGTACTCTCAAATACGTTTAATGGTGGGTCCGGTAAAAAAAATCGAAACTTTCCTTTTAAAACGTTCCATCGTGGGTTCATCGTCAGATTCATCGTCGTAGCCGTCGCTCTCATCGTCCTCGCCGAATATAATTGTTCTTGTATATGGTGCATCCTGATCATCTGATTCACAAAATCCTGGATTTAATATAATATTTGGTATCAATTCTATACTATCCCAACCATCCTCGTAATCCGCTAGATGGCACAATTATTGTTGATTGAAGATATAATTTCATACGAAAAATGGAAGAAATAAAAGAAAAAAAAGAAGCACATTCGATTAGTGAAGATATGTTCAAGTGTATTATTATGCGACTACAGATTTTATTTTCTTATCTTTAATTGTGTGCTCTATTTTAAAATATTAAAGCCTTAAAAACTATATTTATATATTTATATTTAAGTATATAGATTTTTTTTATATTTATATTTAGGTCTCTAAAAACTTTAAATGATAAATATTTTTTTTATAATTTTCTATACAACATTTTTATGTACATAATATAAGATTCTTATTTAAAATAATATACACACATTAAGAACAACATTAACAGTAACACCAAAAACAATAAACTAAAATTGGTAAGTAACACAGTTTTCAAAAAAAAAAAAAACTAAATTCAGTAAGTAATAATAAAATGATATTTGCACACGTGAGCTTCTAACAAAAAATAAAAAAATATTTAAATATGTATATTTATGAAATCATATATGTATATATGCATAAACATAAAGTAATTATCTACATTTAGGCAATAAAAAGGCAAAATAATTGCTTCCTGTATATTTATAAATTTTTTGTTTGATGTAACACACACACATTGTTTGCAAAAAACATAAGATTTTGCATTTTCTATAATTTTTTTTTATTTTTTTTTTTTAACTTGAACAGCAAAGAAAGAAATATTTAAGCGATAACAACATCCAACTCGTTAGTAGAAGTAGTAGTTGTGGTAGTACCCATTTGTGATGACTGGTAGTATTCTTTTGACAAAACTATACACAATCCGATTGCTAATATCACAAAAGTTCCGAGTACTATACTGACTGCAACTATCCATATACGTGGATCAAAATTATCTAAGTCAGCTTGTATAAGGCGTATCAAATCTTAAAATATAAAACAAGTAGGAATAAATTGCAGTAGAAAATAAATAAAATTCAATGCGACTTTATATTTGATTGTTTACACATAACAATAAAGTATCAATACACATCTGTATTAAAACGCTTAAAAAAATATAATTAACAATATTTAGTTTTATGTGCGACCAGGATTTAACATTTTTGAAATTATGAACAGATGTATTATTTTCTTCTTTGCTAATATATGCTATATGTATGTGTAAACTTAATTTTATTTTTATAACTAAAAACTTACCCTCCTCCTTTGTTTCGGAAAGAGTCGTTACATTTGTGGTAACTATTTCACCGGCTCCCAAATGATTGTTTGCCCATATTCGAAATTCATATGTTGTATTTGGTTCTAGTCGATAAACTTCCATTTGTCGCTGAATAAGAGATAATTATGCTTAAACTGATTTAAATCAACAATGATATGTGTCGTTTCATGTAGTTTTTCTTTTGTAACAAAGATTTCAATATAATAATCAAAAACCGTTTCGCATTCGCTTTAATTTAAGCAAAACAAAATCTGTTAGGGACAAAATAAAATATATTACGTATTCGCCACAGTGAACAATACAAAGTTAAAAGCTCCGTCAATATACAATAAGATTTATTTCTACATGGTGATCCAAAACACCCGACTCACGAATTGTTACGTAAAAAAATGTTCTCATAAGTATTCCGTCCGCGATCCTGAAAAGTATTCGCCTTAACTTGCCGAAGTGATTTCTGTATCCGTTCACAGAATAAGTATCAAAACGAGAATCAAATCGAAATAAAAATAAAGAATAGAATAATTCATCAGTATATATATGTTCAGTGTTCTTGGACAACACATTATAATGCGAATCAAGACAAGAAAAAAAATCTTTGGGAGGAAGACGACGAGATGGGTCGCACCAATTTGCTCTTGTGGCAAACTATGATATTACTAAAGGCGTCTTAAGTCTTTTGATAGCTTTTATTTAACGCTTTTTAGCTAAAAAGTTTTTTGTGTTAAATGTAAATTTCTCAGTTTATGATCAGCAACAATTTGCAATTTACGTTGGATGAAATTATAAATTTGGTAGAATCGTGAGATTCAAAAGATGGTATAAATATTACACAGTCAAGGCACTTTTTATTAATAATAAATGAAACAACTGACATCAGTTCTTTAAATTCATTGGTGTTGGTTGTCAAATATTATGGGGCGCTTAAGCGTTAGTAAGGAATAACTTATTAATAAATAAATAATAAATAATAAATTTATTTTTTGGAAGTCACATTTTCATAGTTTTCTACGAAAGCAAGTTCGTTCGACGTCGAGTACTTTATTTATATCGATTACACGCTAAACTGTGATTTTTTTGTTCGAAAGAATATACCCCCCCGAAATGATTCTACGGCCTTCGGCCTGGTCCACAAAACCTCAGATAATGTTCGCATGCTTCCCTGTTCTGAGGTAAACTGAATGCTAGTATTGTCGGGGTTGCTGTTGAGTTTATTTTTTCCAGTAGTACTTTTTCTCACAATTGTAGCAACTATAAATAACAACATCAACAACAGTTTTGAGCCAGAGAATTCAAACAACGTTTTAAGAACTTTCTAAAACAATCGCTATAGCCATACAATCCCGTACTTGAAATACACAAACTGTTCATCGACATTTTTGAAACTGAAACCGTACCCAAATCGTTTAAAAATACAATTATCTTTCCGTCATTTAAAAAGAGGTGATTTCAATGTGGTAACTATAACTATATGAGACTGTCATTTGACACGCTTTAGGGCAAATTCGGGCATTATGGCGCAACTAACTTAAATCCCCAGTAACTTTATTTTGGTTAACATTTTTTACTTCAATTAACAGTATTTATTTAATTTATGAAAAAGGAAACATAATTAAATTAAATTAAAACAACAATTCAGCTTTTTTGACAAAAAAAAGAATTATTCAAAAAAAGCTTAGAAAAAACCCTAACTAAGGGCAATATGGCGCACCCCTGAGGGCAATATGGCGCGCTGTTTTTTTCTGGTTTGAACGGTCCACTATGCATGCATTTTAAATGGAGTAGGTACACAATTTATGATATCTCGCCACAAAGGACACAATCCATTCCTCTATTTATTTTGTTATACTGTAATCTTTACCAAAACCGAAATATTCGGTCCTATATAAGACTTTTAAGCTAGATGGGTTTCAAATTTTCTCTTCCTTCGATGCCGTCGATGAATTTAAGCAGCGCTTCATCATATTTTTCTTCTGTTTTGAGACTTAAGCTTTATGCTTTAAAAAAATAACATAACAAATTTTGCATGCTAATTTTACATTTTAACTTCATAAGGGCTTTATGGCTCATTTGCGCCATAATGCCCGAACAGCATGTGTGCCATATTACACACAATACACATTTTCGCAAAAAAAATTAAAAAAAAAATGAATTCGCATTTCGCATTCGCACATGTACACAGGAAAACCGAAACTGTACTCTGCATTTTAATTTTTTCACCAAAGCGTGCCCTGTATACTTCCGAGATAAACCTTTGTTTATCTCGGAAGTATACAGGGCACAAAACAGAGCAAAATTAAAATAAGCACCCAAAACTAGGCAATTTTTTTTGTTTACTTGTTTTTTCCACAAAAGTGGTTGTATCGACATCAGATTATGATTTGGTGCTTTATTGTGGAAGACCTATGTTTTTGCATCGTTTTTGTTTTTGTTAAAGTATTAGAAGTGTGGTATTTCCAAGGTGAGCCATAATGCCCACTGCACCATACCCGAACTTTTACCCTATAAGTTATTTACTACTGTCCTTTTAAATAGACTGACGTCATGGTTGGAAACAAATAATATTATTAATGAATTTCAAGCTGCTTACAGGAGTAACTACTCTACTGTGGAAGTCTACAACCTTTCCTACAGCTTCAACTTAGTCAAAAGAAGAAGCTCTACGCATTTTCATCGATCTGGAGGCTGCTTTTGATTATATGGACAGGAATTCTACAAACTTTCATTGCTTGGAATATCTTCGAAGATGATTGCATTAATACAGTCTTTTTATTTGAATATTGCTGCTGCTTAGGGATAGCAAAGATTCACCCGAATTCTAATCACTACAAATATCTATGCGTAGTATTCAACTATAATATGTCTTGGAATGAGCACTTAAATATTAGACAATCATCAAAAAATTTGTCAGTGCAACATGGTCGAAGCTATTAAAGGATAAATCCGTACAACATTCTACAAAATTTAAGATTTACGATGCTGCCTCCAGAGCTATTATGATGTACTGCTCTCAAGTATGGGGATATGTTTTGCACATTGAAACCGGTCTACCTTTAGCTTTTCTGTCATCTTTAAAACTAAATTTTTCGTATATACGGAGAACACTATGTCTTCTATCTGAAGCTATCATAAATAGAAAAATCTTCTGGGCTAAGGAATGGTTGAACCTCTTCCACGAAGTATCGATTGGCTTTTCCTTTGACATAAGTTTGATTGAGTGGCATGGCTTACATGAAATTTTTCTAATAAATCTAAAAGAAAAGCAGTGGACCAGATTTAGCAGCAACGCAAAATAATCCCAATTTCACGATGAATATTGCAATTTGTTGTAGGTACTCCGATGTGCCTAGCTATTTTGAGGACGCAAACCCTCGGGACATGATATATCTCATATTAAAAGCTCGTTCCAAAGAGATACTAAATGGTATATGTACACTTTGTAACTGAGATGCATCGGAAAATACTTTTCACTTCATCGAAACCTTATCAATCTTCAAAGGTTACCGAAGACAGTTTCTTGGAAATGAAGTACTTTCCCGCTCCCAGTTCCTTAGCATTCTAAATAGCATCTTCTACAAAAATTTATATAATTTCCTCAAAGCTGCACTTAAATATCACAATCTCATTTGTAATGAATTTTCATAACTTATTCAGTAAAAACACTCAGCTTATTGTTTTAGTAATACTTTTCAAACCTGCCAGGCAACTTTTAGTTATTTTCTAAATTAATTTTAAACCTGCATTTACTTTGTTTTAATCTTTTTTGAAATAAAATTATCTATCTATCTTTAAATTTCGACTCTCTCGATAACGGCTGAAGCTATTTGAATGAAACTCAATACTGAAATTGTCCTAGCTATTTAAAATAACAAGGCATAGAATTATTTTTCAAAAATGTTTTTGCTAAGTTTTAAATAATTTTTGAAAAACTGTTTTCGTGAATTCAGTATTTCAAAAACCAGTTGACGGATTTTCTTGAAATTTAGTTTAAAGGTATAATAAATAAAGTTCTAGAAAAAAGTTTTAGAAAAAAGTTTTCGAAAAAATATTTTGAAAAAATCATTTTTTTCGAAAACCGTTTGTACCGTTTTTGTTTATTCCGTTTGTACTTTAAACCCTGAGGTAGCATGCCACAAGAGCAAGTCTGTGCGACCCAATCGCACAATTAATTTTTTTTATAAAGTTCGAAAAAGAAGAATTAAACAAAGTGCATAATAAGATATGAGTTTTTTGTATGAAGAGCTGATTATGTGTCCAAGAGTAACTTAATATTATGAATTTATATTTCCGTAGTTACATTCATAATGCAAACACGAATTTTATTTAGTTTCGTTATCAATATTCATAATTTTCTATTATAATTCAACATTTTTAATTGACTTAGCATAAAAATAGTAAAAAAAGGCGGGATTTTTAAAATCGTAATATTCTCGCAATTACAAAATTCTGTTTCTTAGAACCTCGCAATTACAAAAACCAGCAAACTAAAATCTCACACTTAAAAAAGTAGTGTCAGTTTACGACAAACAGTGAGATTTGTAAGGGAGTCATGATACCCCTCTGTTTTACCACAATATAGGATTTTTGGGGTGCGTTCGAGTTTGGGTGTATCCAGTTTCTTTTGGATTTAGCATTTATTTAGTGGGATTTTAGTTTGGTTAAAAATTGCGAAATTTTTGTGTGCGAGAAACAGGATTTTGTGATCGCAGGTCTACAAAAAGCGGGATTTCAAATCCGCGAAGTTTCGTTTTTCTAGATTTTTATAAAAATGCGACATTTTGTTATTCGAAATTTTAAATTGCGAGATATCGTAACGCTTTCGTATCAAGGAAGACACCATTAACTAATAATTTAGTTTCGTTCTTTCAAAGTCTTAGTTTATTATGTGAGTAGGTACATTTTATTTTAAAGAAACTTAAGGACATCAATCGCGAAGGAAATAAATGTAATTCGTGTTAATTTTTTTAATCAGATTAAATTAAAACTTAAACATAGGTTCGGTCCTGTTTCAATTCAAATTTATATGTAAGAATATAGTACAGTAAATGGAGATGAAAATATGGGTTTTACCTTACAAAATATCGGGTAGTTCTAAATTTTTGATATGTTGTTTAGGATGTTTGGCTGATTAAAAAATACAATTTCTACAACCACACCCCCTTCGCTTTCAGGAAAAAACTGCAAAAAATAGGCACTTTATTCCTTATTTCGACTATTACTTTTTTTTGGTATTGTACAAGACGAAATTTCCTAATGGAGCTATGACTCGTCCAAAAGAGCCCAAACTTGGGTACTTTTCAAAATGTTTAGTTTATTTTTAAAAAATTGATTTTTTAAAAATATTTGTTTCGAAAACTTTTTTCAAAAAAAAAGTGAGTATGCAGGTTTTTTAAACTTAATTTATTACACCTTAAAACTAAATTTCATAAAAATCTGTCAACTAGTTTTTGGAATATTGAATTTACAAAAACAGTTTTTCAAAAACTATTTGATGCCATATTATTTTAAATAGCTAGGACAATTTCAGTATTGAGTTTCGTTCAAATCGCTTAAGCCGTTATCAAGGTACCATTGAACGAATTTTCTTGAAAGTTTGGTTTTCACTATTTAAAAGACCTTCTACACCTAATAAACGAATTTGGTTGAAATCCTTACAGTTTTCGAGAAAAATACAATTTTCGATAACCGTTATATGGCAGGTACCTTTATTTTTAGCCTAACAGTGACAAAAAAGCTCTGGGCGTATTACCCTAAAAACCATTCCTACGAAATTAAATCGGCCCACCCGCTTAGGCTGTAGGTGCCGAAATAGAAAGACAGACCGACAGACCGTAAGACCGACAGACAAAATTGCCGGACCCACTTTTTCGACTTCTCTGTCATTTTGGATTGTTATCTCCAAAAATTTTTTTTTTACGAATCTAAGACTTGCCTTATAGTACCTATAGAGCAAGTAAAAATCGTTTTTTTTAAATATTTTTTCGTAAACTTTTTTCTTAAAAAAGCGAGCATGCATTTTTGAAAAATCTTGTTATTTTAAATAGCTATGAAAATTTCAGTATTGAAAGTTTGGTTTTAATCAAAATCGCTTAAGCCGTTATCGAGATAGTCAAAATTTAAAAATACCGTCACAGAAAATTTGATTTTCACGATTTTATAAACCTTCTACACCTTATTATACACGTGAAATTTGTTTGAAATCGTCAGAGCCGTTTTCGAAAAAAATGCAATTTTCGATAACCGTTATATGGCAGGTACCGTTATTTTTAGACTTACACTGATCTAAAAAAAAATCTAGGGGAATTTTACCATACCTACCAAATTTGAAGTAAATCGGCCCATCGCGTTTAGGCTGTAGGTGCCTATATAGACAGACAGACAGACGGTATTTTCGGACCCACTTTTTTCGTCTGCTCTATCATCGTATAATGTCATATTTGATTGTTATCTCAAAACTTTTTTTTTTTGCACAAAAACAAGACTTGCCTGATAGTACCTATAGACTATAGAGCAAGCAAAAATGAGGAAATATTGATTTGAATTTTAAAACTTTTTTTGAAAAAACACTGCTATAGGCATTAAAAAATATTTGGTAGTTCCATTCACTAAAAGCGTACTTTTATATTTCCATCGAAATGTAAACCATTAATTTTTAATTAAGAAATTAATAATTCACATTACATACAGAATATGGGAAGGAATATGGGTGACTATATTTCAATTTAATCGGATTCTGTTTGCAAATGTTTAAAAATGGTTTTGCTGTGACATAGTTTTATATGATATCCCTCTTGAAATATATCATATATCACCCGCATAAGAATCATTTTGACTGTGTCAATATCGGGAGTGCTTAAACATCTTATACAAAATTGACTAAAGAAACAAATTAATAAAATTAAATTCATCTTAAAATTTTATAGTTCTCATTGGAGTGTTGGTTTTATAATTGAGTTTATACACAAAGAGAAATCATGTGTAAGTTTTAATTACTGCTCGTAAGTTGTCGTTACTATTGACTTGTTTTTGTTTTACTTTTGTAGCAATTATTCTTGAGTTAAAAGGTAAGAGTATTAAAGAAAAACTAATTGAAATGTATGCAGACAAATTTTGATCGGTTCGTTTTGAATGATTTTGTTACAGGGAATTAGGCCAATAATAATTACTCGATATGCTCATTTAGCGACGTCTACTTCGATGAGTTTGAAACCGTCTTCATTCCTCTATGTGTACAACTCAATGGTTTTACACAATTTAGTTTTTCTAAATGTGAATTTAACAATTTCTAATCACAGATTCTTTCAGCTTGATAAGTCAAGTTAAATAAGCAAAAACGAGAGGGTATTTCTGGATTATTTATCTTCAAACTAATCGCATAGCACTGAGTTAATTATTAATGATAAATGAAACTGTTAAAAATTCAATATGAAACAATTTTTCTTTTGAAAAAAAAAGTAAGTAGTAAATATCTTAAACGTAATACTTTACATTATACTGTCTTGTCAGGACCAATTGTTTCGTCGCCATTAATTCACTTGGTTCTAGAATAATTTGATATTGAGAATACTGACATTCACAAACGCAAGTGCATAACATTATGCTACTATCATTATTTAATATTTCCGATGGCATAATGGATGATATACACGTTGATAAGAACACAAGTAATTTTAACATAAAACAACGTTCTTTTCTATTGAACATTTGCATATATTTTTATAGTAAATCAAAGATATAAACAGAAGAAATAATATAGCCGATGAACCGTATGATTATTAATAAGTTGTTTCGTTTTAAAGAATGCGGATTAATAAGAAAGATTTTACTATCCGATTTTTAAACTTGATGCACTATCAAAGCGCTGTTAAGACTAAAATAAAAATAATAAATATAAAAGAAATAATTACACTTTAGCACCAAATATGTATATTGAGTAAGCTCTCTTCTCTATCTTCTGTAGATTTTAACCTGAAAAAGTCATTATAAATGGTTTTATTTTACCACCGAACCGATAAAGGTAAGTGACATTAGAAACTAAAAAAAAAAACCTGAATAAATTTAAATTTTTCGTTAGCATTCTCATTTTGTTTTATCATAATCAGGTTAAGCTACATTTTGTTTTTATTTTGTTAGCTTAAGCTGACATTCAAACTCTCGTGACGAATAATATATAAATCGTTCTTTAATAATGCAATTTCTCAAATGAAGAAATTGTTGTTTCTGAGAAGTTTAGGTAGTTAACTGTATAAATATCTTAAATAAATTGAACGCAATTAGTTTTCTAGAGGATTTTTTTTTCTAATTCTACAGACAAACAATCACTTACTACCAAACTTCAAACACTGAAATGCAATAATTTTATCAACCCTAGCTTAAACATTTTGATCTATTCTTCAAACTACATTCAACGACACACAAATTACTGTTTTAAATTAAATTTTTTTTTTTCAACATAACTAAACAAAAAAAAACTAAATTTATTTATTGATTATAATAATTATGCATATATGGTATGTACAATATGATCAAGCTTAAAATAATTAAACTCCTACAATTGAGATGACATAAGTATACTTACGACATTGGGGGCAATATTGATGGGATCCATGCGACTCCATTCATGTTCGTATTTCCGATTCTCATTTTCGTCATACGAAATGTTTCGGAATTCGGCTGTAAAACTGCGGACTGGATAACCACCAGAGTTAGTTTTATTGAATCTCCAGATGAGAAATCCAAGAATTGTTGAAGCTTTGAAGTAAAGTTGTGAAACTGGACCAGGGGCTGTTCGTACACTTAGATTAGCCTTTAGATAAGCTTGGAATTCCTCTTCGATGTGGGCTAAATTTTCTGTTGTTTCTGAAGGCTCTGTGATCGTATTTATCGTGGTTGTTAGAAATGTTATAGTAGAGGTATTCGACGATGAATTGGTGTCTATATAAGTGTTTTTTTTGCTGAGTTCATCTTTTAAAAAAGGCTTTTCGTTATTGCTGGAATCATCATCTTCAAATTTTACAGATTCGTTCGGAATTGTTGTTAAGCATATGTAGAGGCCTCTGTCTCTTTCCGAAACATTTGCAAGAACTAGAATTTTACCTGTCTAAATAAAAATAAAATGATTTATCGCAGTAGAAAAAACGTTGAAATTGCAGTCAGAAAGTTAGAACACGTTTGAAATTATGTTTACTTAGAAAAATGCAATGGTTAATTGTGGAAATCATGTGGTAATTAAAAAAAATAAAAAATAATAAGTTAGTTGCGGACATAAATGGAGTTTGGCCCAATATTTTTTGTAAATTCTATTGATTTAGATGAGGAGCATTTCTTAATAATAAGAACAAGAGACGATTTGACATTTTGAACTTCTTCTTTGTAAGAGGAAAGAGGTACTACTTCGGAAAAACAAATGTAATTATCTGGAGCTTTGGACTTAATTATCGCATACCTTTTAATCGAATATCTAATTCTAACATTAAAATTAAAAAATTGTAAAGTGGGAACAACCCATGGTTGGAAAAGTATATACAATTGTACTTTTTACAAGTACGCAAGGACACTTTTATGAAATTCAGTACAATTTTCCTCAGCCACAGAATAAAATGGATTTAGGTGGTATTTTCATTATGATAATAATCCCCATATAACACAAGAGTTTTGTCTTTATTGTCAAGCGTCTGTCTCTATCGGGCTTCGTGTTTTGGTCTTCTTTCATAAATTATTTTCATAATTTTGTGACTGTCTAAAGTTGTGTTATTGCAAATGAAAACTAAAATCTGTGTTTGTTCTTATTTTATAGTTTTTTATACTGTCTATTTAAGCTATTGCGGTAGCTAATGTTAGGCTTAGGCCCTGTTTTCAGTGCGAGATTATTCCAGGTCTAGATTAACCTCGAGTTTACGCTGATGGAAACACGGGTTTAATTCAGTTTGAGATCCTGAATTGACTCAGAATTAACTCACAAATTTACCTGGATTAATTTTGAGTTAACTTAGGACTTAGAGGTCTAATTTAAAACCCTGTTTTCATGACAGTTAACGAGGGGTTTATCTATAAACATGGAATAATCTCGAACTAAAAAACTAGACTTTAATTCACAAATCGTCTACAAATTAAGCATTAATTTAACATAAAATTTAATTAAGAATAGCTTATTGTTGTTAGTTTTCAAAATTGTCCTCTTCCCCTTGAGCAAGATGAAAAATATGAAAAATCCTATGAATTTTTTATTAAAAGTGCTAAAACTACGTTTTCAAATGTTTTAATCCAAATTCAAAGTAGTTACATGTAGGTACAAACATTTGTTTGCATAAATAAAAGCTTACCAAAAAAAATTGAACCCAAAATCAGCAGTTTTAAAATAAATCGATCTTTACCAAATAATTTAAAAAAGAAAGTTTTTTTGCAAACTTAAAGTACCTACGTCAATTAAGAATGTTGAACAATTCGCATTTTATATACAAAAATCAATTTTTTTAGTCAAGCCAATTAATTAAAATTATTAATTGGCTTATTTAAAACTAAAATCAAGCACTTTTGCTTAATTTTGGTTCTGAAATTTGTTCAAGTCATGTAGAGATTTCAAAGAAATTATTAGGTTAAAATCGATCAAACCGTTCACGAGATAGGTAATAAAAAATAACGGTTCTATGGGAGGTACCGTTAATAGGAGGGGGAGGTGGAGGGGTATAAAGATCCTCTTTTTTGGTGCTTACGCTTGGTTCATCAAGAGTTCTAACCTCATTTTTTTCCTCAAACTGTTAATCTGAACAAAAGATCGACTTAAGGACGTTTTAGAGCAATAAATTCACTTTTAGAAAATTAACTTCTGAAACGCGGGCAAAAGTGCGTAAGACTATAAACTCATCTCTTTTCAAAAATTGAAAATTTGTGGGTATGTGTACATTTTTTATATTTTTTTATATTTTCAACACGTTTAGCACGTTTTCGTACTTTTTTTTTGCTTTTACACTAATTATTTGAAATAGGAATTAAAAAGGAAGAAAATAAGAAGCGAAACAGGCCATCCAGGTACTGTTGAATTTGGAACCTTTGGACTAAAGCGGCCGCCAGACGACTAGTCATACCCTAATACGAAGTTGCGTGAGCGGACTGACTACAGAAATGGAGTGAAAATCCCTTGATGCTGTGGAATATGGAAACATTGGACTCAGACGCCTGCCAGACGACTGGACATACCCTAAGCGGAGCAACGAAGTTGCGTGACCTGGACTGACTACAGAAATGGAGTTAAAATCCCTTGAACCCGCGAAGCGGGCCACCCAGGTGCTGTGGAATGCGGAAACATTGGACTCAGGCGCCTGCCAGACGACTGGTCATACCCTAAGTTGAGCAACAAAGATGCGTAAGCGGGACTGACTACAGAAAGGGACTTAAAAGCCCTTGAACCCGCGAAGCGTGCCACCCAGGTGCTGTGGAATATGCAAAAAATAGACTCAGGCGCCTGCCAGACGAATGTACATACCCTAAGCGGAGCAAGGAATTTGCGTGAGCGGGACTGACTACAGAAAAGATTTTGACAAAAAAATATTGAATATCATAAATGCTACCCCAGATAACAAGTTAAATACAAGAAAAATAACCGGTAAAAACGATACCTACAGCACATTATGAAACATTTTTGCAATTAATTTTTATTGAAAAATTCAGTTTTAACTTGCCTTTACCAAAAAAAAGAAGTTAGTCAGTCGGGATTTCACCAGTCGGGATTTTTGCCAGTCGGGATTTTGGCAGTCGGGATTTCGTACCCAACCCCTTGATTTATATAGTACCTAACCTATACCCGCAAGTAAAAAAAGGTCTGGAATACATTTTCATATTAACTCAAAGGAACTTAAATGTATTTATAGTTTGCAAATCATTTCGTTCCGATATACATACATATGCTAAAGCCGATGCAGGCCGCAATTACAACACAAAATATATTTAAAAAAATGTATCATAATACATCCTGATTCCTGACATAGAACGACTAGGTGAGCACGTTGGATGTCTATGTACATAAATATTATTGTACTTATTGTGGGTGAAATAATGGCCTTGGATTCTGTTGAAAACTATTTTAAAATGTAAGACGTTAATGATTCAAAGCAAACATGATGAATGTCTATAAAAATAAGTCAATAAAAATAAAAGGCTTTTAGCACACAAGTAGGTACATGTAGATGCTTGGACTTACCTGTATTATTCTAGTGTTGTTTCCGTTCTCTTTGATCCACATGATAGATCCATTTGCATCGCAAGGTATTGATATATTTTTGCCCTTTTCTGTTACGTATTCGTTGTATTTGATTGAAGTTGTTAAAACGGTTAAAACTGAAATAAAAAACAGATATTATTAATTCCAAGGCATTTGACTTAAATCAAAATTTTGTTTTGGCTTTAGTATCTTTTTTGTTTATTGGATGTGCTGTAAAGGAAAGGGTATCTCATATGATGAACCCAAAATGTTATTTTGGTAGAAAATATAGATTTTTAATTAACTTTAATCTTTTATTGATTCTAAGAGTATACAAACTGGTGGTTATGTATTGGATAGCACATCGGATAAATGACCGCCACGTCTTTGTTGACACACACTCTTTTTTTTAATTTTCACCGTTTCGCATAAATTTGGCTAAATTTCATTAATACAAAATATATACAATCTTTTTTTAAGAGTTAATTTTATAAAAGATATTTAATCCTCTATAACTTTATCCAAGGAAATTTTTTGTTAGATTAACAGTTTACGATATGAAGGAATTGCTATACATATAGAATTTCCTTGCGAAGTTTGATCTCGGAAACGGCTAGGATTTGAAAAAAGTGAGCATAGGATTTAATTTTTCTTTTTTTTCAGTAGATCAAAAATCACAATCTGATGGGGCAAATCCTTAAACTGGCAATCCTGCCTACGACTTACCTTTTATAAATATAAGCTATTTGTTGACTAGGCTAATTGATAACCCTTTTAGTAAATTGTTAAGTCTCTTCGTGAAAACATTATTCTTACTTTGCTTGAACGTGCAAAGTTGTTTGTCTTGTCACTCATTAACCCTATTACATTAGGTTAAGAAAATCTAAAGTTATAAACATAAACATGCAAAATTACAACATTTTACAAAATCTGAACTTGGTAAAAACAATTTTGGATACACTTTAGCATTTGATGATGTACTTGAACAAATAACCATACTTTGAATCAAAATACACACAAATTGTAGCCAAAATAAAATGCTTAAACAAATGAGAAGAATGTTTTTTTCTCTAAAAGAGCTTCTCTCTCATAAGAGCTATTAGTCTGAAGATGCACAAATTACTGGGTTCATATTTTCTTTTTCTTTTGCAACTACCTATACTTAAATATATAGGTATATGTAACCTTTACAAAGAGAGTATGTCAGCTGAACACAAAATTTTATTTCATAATGTACTTTCTTTATGAATTTATAATGGGTCTTTCAGTAAGATATTTAATTTTTAAACACTGACAAAATAAACTTCTTTTATTTGTGTTTTTAGTTTAATTTTAATATAAACTAAAACATTTAATCAGTCCAGTTAGTAAAACAACGGCATTCTGGGACATACAAACTATCGATAACATGCAGGTAACTCGTGCGAGTGAGAGCGTTATTTTTCAGCTAGAACAAACATTTCAAAATCCCACCTGTCGGTCAACCAACATACCCTTTTATACCAAGTTTAAAGTTTGTACTTAAAACCAGTGTTTACGACTCTTGTCAAGGAAATATGGATTTTATAGCCAATAAAATATATTAAATATTGTTAATTTATTTTGTTGACGACTTGTTAGGGTAACAGAATAGACACTTAGTAAATGTAAGAACCTCCAAATGTGCGGTTCACAAGTTTCTTTAGATGGCGCTGCTCCATGATTGTACTATAGAAATTTATATACAATGCATTTACTTACAAATAACACCAGCACTAAGTGATGAGCCAGTGGAACACATAATAATGTGTTGGCAAGTCTTTGTTCATAAGCTGAAGCTTGCTCTAAGCTCCTTATGAACAGGATCTGATAGTGTAAAAAAAAAGGATATCGGCCCATCCGTTTAGGCTGGACTTTGCTACCATCATAATGATTAGATTGTTATCTTATTTGCACTTTGAAAGGCTGTATCTTTGGTTTTAGGCCATTTCCGGTAGCCATAATTGTCATTCATTAATGAGTGGTCTTGAAGCAATAAAATAATTTTCCAAAATCGGTCGCTATATTCTCTCGGGACTATTATTTTTAACAAACAAAATCTTCTACTTCCACGTACTTTGATTTTATATGGATTCTTTTTGAAAAATAGTTATAAACAGCACTTTTAATAAAAATCATATGATGTTTTTCGTATTTCTGAAAATCGGAGGTAAATCGCCACAAGAGTTCGTGCACTTTCTTTGCAATCATTTGAAAAATAACTTACAGGTACTATGAGAAAAAGTTATGTATCGTGTAAAAAAATTTGTTTGTTAACAATTTAACATGACATTATGATGATAGCGTGTCAGTCTTTCAGTCTATCGTTAGCACCTGCAGCTTAAACTGTTGGGCCGATATATGCTTTAAACTTGGTATCTAGGGTATTTAGAGTAGCCGTTAGATTTCTTTTTGGAATTTTTGTTCTACGCCTAAAAATAACGGCTACCATTATAACGCTTATGAAAAAGATTATTTTTTCCCAAAAACGGTTCTAACTATTTGGTTAAACTTGACATGAGTGATATGGCATCCAGGCCAGTTTTTTCAGCTCTGTTTAAATTTAACCATTTGTTATTTTAGCTATTAACCATAGAAACACACAACTGAAATAACCAATGGTTACACTTACAAATAACCTGAGCTGAAAAGACTGGCTATTAATACGTCTCAGATAGGTTAAAACGTTATTCCTTCAAAAAAACATTTTTAACGTATTACGGTTTTTTTTAATTTTTATTTCTCGTTAAGGACTCAGCGGATCTTACCCAATTTTTTTTAAAAGGTCTAGATAGCCAAACGATACATAGTGGCGTACTTAATTTGTTCATAACTTTTCTAAAAAATAATATACAGTGTACTCTCTACTTACGGACACTTCTCTCTCTTAAGCGGACAGAAGACATGTAGACATATTTAACAGTGTGTCTACACTCTACTGTACATGCATAGCATGCTTTGCAATTTTTTCGTTTTCGTTTTCTTTTAGCTTTGCGAAACAAATTTAAATTAAGTGCCTAGCCTACTGCCAATGCGATGTTACAAAAGAGAAAACAATAAAAAAAAAACAATAGACTACAGCAGCTGGCGGCTGTCGAGTCGACTATTCTTTTATAAATCCTGTTGCGTTTTTCGTTGCGGTATTATTAAGAAAATGAACAAGGATATGGGTGTGTACACAAAAAAAAATTTAATATTTTGAAAACCAATTCATGAATTTTTCGGAAATTTCGGTTTGACAAAAAAATTAGGTATTATATTCGTATTTACAGATCACGTGCCGCAAACTCAGTATTTCCTTGTCCCTGTGTTATACATAGGTTTTCTTACTAGGAATTTTTGTATGCAACCAACATCTCATGTATATGCATTTTGGGTCGAAATCCCGAAAACCAAAAGACCGAAAACCAAAAGACCAAAAACCTAAAAGACCGAAAATGCAAAAAACCGCAATAATTTCCCAGAATCCCGAAAAATTATATATAAATAAAACCCCCCTGCCAGGCCAACTATTGGATTTGGTGTGGGTGCGAGTTTGGGGAGTGCAAGTTTGGGTATGATATATTTTGTGTATTTTGGTTGAAAAGTGTAACTTCACCCACAAGAGTGAAATAATTTCCCACAAAATATAGTTAAGTTATTTCCCACTCAAAGTGGTTATTTTCGACTTATAAAGTTATTTCCTTGCAACAATGATTTTAATATAGAATTTTATGTTCAATAAATTTATTAAAAAAAATGAAAATTGGGAAACAAACATTTCAATCTTAATTTCGGGATTTTGGGATTTTGGTCTTTTGGGTTGTTGGTCATTTGGGTTTTTGGTCTTTTGGATTTTGGGTCTTTCGGGTTTTCGGGATTTTGGATTTCGGTATTATGTCCGGCTCCCAATGAAAACATTGTGTTTCGTCTTATTTATTATATAAATTACTACTGCTCTTAATAATCTTCTGTTATCAATTAAATAAATAAAATAAATATTGTAAGCCATTAATTTTTATTTTAGTACCAAGTTTATGAAAATTGAATAGTTGCACTCTGTGACAGGTATCTTTTGTTAAACTATCTATTCAGTATTTATCTGAATTATTAATTGTATTATTATTTATTATTGTTGTGATAAAATACCCTTTCATTACATGCACGAATATTATCCATTGGACGGCTCTTATCTGTCAAAACATGCAATTTTTTTGTAACAATACTTTCGCTAGACCTATCTAATTCAATCACTTGACAATTTAATTTGGCATCAAAAAACATCCAGGTTCTGTTAATAGATAAGTATTTGGATAATTTAAATTGAATTACGGGTATGAATAACACATCCGTTGCGTGTAATTGCTGTTAAAGCAATAATCTATAAAAAATGTTTTAAAAAGCAAATAGTTTATTTTGTAACGCATGGGTGAAGAAACGGAAAGAAATTGTTTTTTTTTTTTTAATGCGAGACAAGTTGATAAATGATTAATTCAAAATGTGAATGCGGTATGACGTGAACATTTTTCACGTAATAACCGATTGATGCATTAAATATATATATAATATTGGGTATATAAAATGTATATTGGAAAAAACAGGGTTAGAAGTAACAAAGGTTAATTGTAACAGTTGTTAAATAAAAGAACCGGATGTGGAAAATAAGAGTCAGATCCGCATAAAACTGTCAAGTTCTCTCGTGTACTGCACATCTAGATAAGAGCTAATAGTCGTGCGTAAGGTCTATTGAATGTATTGTAATTTTTTAATATATTATTGGTGGGTATTCTGTTACTATACTTTAATAAATAGCACGACATGATTGAACGCACTTGCTTTTAGTGCTAGGCTCTCTCTTATGATATGGTTACCAAATATGTACATACTTCTAGATTTTAAGAAACAAAGAAAATGAAAAACAAAGGCATGCAGTTTTTTTAAGATTTCCAAAATCAATGTTTGAAAAAAAACAGTTTATCTATACATCCAGAGTAGCAAGAAAAAAAAGCATAAGGTACAGTGGTCAACATAAAAATTTTGACAAAAATGTAATGTTTCTTTAAACGACGATATTTAATAAGAGTGTTAAAATTGATAGTAATTAAAAGTATTATGATTAAACAGCAGGTATTCGATTTCAATTAATTGGAAAGTTTTGTGCAGTAAGGCAACTTTTGTTTGATTTTGATTTTTTTAGTGACAAAAGTATTTGGACAAATTTGTTTTGTGCTAACTTAGTAAGACTGTATAAGTTCTTTTTGATTTTGAAGATGAGGACATTATATACAATTTGTAGAGGTTTTATTTTGTTGAAAAAATGGCGAGTCGACAAACTAAGTATTAAATAGAGAGAAAGAGCATATATTGATTAAGCATATAACTGAATTTATGAAAATAAACTATACACTACCAAATACAAAAACAGGGGAGAGTACGATAACTTTGGCGCCAAGAATTGATAACGGTAATACAAGCTTTTTTTACTATGGGTGGGGTTGGTCTATCTCCCTCCGTTTGGGTGGGAGGGGCAATTTTATAAAAACAGTGCTAAAAATTTAAAACAAATATTAAAAAATAACGGTAATGCTTACAACT
The DNA here is from genome assembly GCA_951217065.1 of Baccha elongata. NCBI lineage: Eukaryota > Metazoa > Arthropoda > Insecta > Diptera > Syrphidae > Baccha > Baccha elongata. The sequence goes on along the minus strand of OX578272.1, from coordinate 48,060,260 downwards.
AAGTTTTATATCCAATATTTTTTCTATTAGATGTTTTTTAAATCAAGTAAAACCTATGCATAGTCTTTGAAAAAACGGACTTAAACTCAAAAATTGCGAAAAAAAAGTTAAAAAAAACTTTGAAGTGTGATTTTTCAAAACTTTAAAATAAAATACTACTTTTTTTTATAAAATTCGTTGCTCATATTAATTTTAAATCATAAACTGAAAACAAAATGGTTTTATGTTTTCTGGTTTTTGAGAAAATGAAAAATTAAATTATAAAAAGACGAGCTACATTGAACACTAAAACTTGTATGCTGGGGATGATACAAACAACATCTATTAGCGAAAGAATAATGCACAGAGAGTCTCTCAAAACATAATTTTCGAACTTATACCGTAAAGAAAGTTAAAGAAACAGTTTATAACATCTAAGAATAAACTGAAAAAATCTTAGCAACCCATTGACGTTCTAGCAAATAATGTTTTATGGACCGATGAAAGTTCTTTCGAATTTCATGAATCACCTAGAAAAAAACTTTCCGTATTCAGAAAGGATTTTATAAAAAGTTAATCCCAGATTTGCAGACAATGAGCCAATGGAGTAGCGCAGTAATGTTCTGGGGTGTCCATCAATTTGAGTGGTCAAGAGGATTTAGTCATAATTGAGAATTCATAAGGAACCAGAATATTTTAGAGTTTTTTATGACCACACGTTTAATTATGGAGAATTGGTTCATTGATAACTCTTTCATTTTTCATTTTATTTCTATTATCTTACTAAGCCAAAGATTATAAAATAAATGTACCTTATTCTTATATGACCTATATTCCTCGTATTTGTTTAATGGTAATTGACTGAGCCCAATGGTGTAGCTGAAGCTGTAGTACACATATGTAGTGCTGTCAAAGTTGAAAAAAACGTAGGTATACGTAATTCTGTCTGTGTGTGTCTGTCTATCAGTCTGTATGTCAGGCTGCACCTGCAGCCTAAACGGTTGGGCCGATGTCCTTTAAATTTGGTATTCCTATATGCTTTTTAGGGTGACCGTCAGGGGGTTTTTCGGATTTTTGTTCTAGGCCTAAAACTAACGGTACCTACCCTATAACGGTTATGAAAAAGCTTGTTTTTCTCGAAAACGGCTCTAACTATTTTGATAAAATTTGACATTGATACGGCACTAAAAACCTTTCAGATGGTTCGAATCATATTTCTATAGAAACAGCTTTAACTTTTTTTTTTAATTTTTAATTTCTCTAAGAAGACCTAGGTAGCCAAACAATGATGGCGTGCTTTGTTTTTTTGATACATTTTGTAAAAAATATTATATTAATCAAGCAATTTTTTTTTTTTTTTTATTTTAATATTTTGAAAACCAATTCATGAATTTTTTTTAGATTAAGTTTTCGCAAAAAAATTATTAATTGGCATACTTCAAATTTTTCATTTAAAAAAATCGATTTTATTAGAAAAAATCGATTTTATTCGAAAGCTGTACCTACGATTTTGTTAAAAATAATTTGTTAAATATATTGTAATATTTAAAAATTACTGGCATACCCAGATTTTCTAGAAAAACTCTGGTTTGTTATAAATTAAGTTTGTTCGACCAAGTCCAGCCTTTTATTTTTTTTTACAAATTATGTTAATAACCCTGTATAAAGAATTACCTACTACTATTATTGTAGGTGTCAACAGACCCCAGTAATAAATCAGCTGTATCTCCGTTAATGTTAGGCCTACAAATCTTGTTCACCAATGAGTTTTTAGGAAATTTAATGTTCTTAAGTTTTGTTAGGCAATATACTCACAAAATGAGCTTAGTTTGGGCTTTTCCCAAATTAGCACAGGGACACAGGGTCCTCGAGGTCAAAAACTAGGGGGGTCTCCCTAGTATACCACCAAACAACCTTTGAAAGTTTCATTAAGTTTCGAATATTTTCCAGGTAAAAGTTACATATTGAATGGACTAACAGCGAATAATATTTTATTATTTTTCAATTGAATCCCTTTAACAAATATAGAACATTTAAGTATACATCACTTTTGTTATACATTTTTCAAAGCTGCCATGCCAATTCATCAGACTCCTTTTTAATAGTGTCCCTCCCCCTCGTCTATTTATAATCGAATATTTCAAAAAACGCGTGCCTGGAATTGAACCTGGACCTCCCAAATACATATGTATATATATGTTCATTAAGGTCAACTCAATTGTATATTTATCCATCCACTGAGAGCCGGCAAGCTACGCAGCCGGCCCAACTGCATAATATACCTACAAAAGCAATGGTGTAGAATTGCGTAGTGCGGTAACCATGTGTGGGGATGTTCAGGTTCAATTCTTATGACACTGGCAATTCATTGGTGTGAACTGTGAAGGCGTTTTCTAATGATTTCTTATATTTCATATATATCCAAAGTGTTTATTGTATACTTAATTTGCTTCATACTTTTAATTCAAAAATATTTGATCATCGATCGATATTCAAAGCGTCGTTATACCATATTTAGTATTTCAGATCAACACGTTTTTTTTAATATAGTATTTTTAGCAGTTTTTGACAAACAGTTTATAAATGTCAAAAACAGCTGTGATTTAAGCACTTTAACTTTTAAAATACTTATAGCACTCGAAATAAAATGAACGACTGGGTCGCACGAACTTGCTCTTGTAGCAAACCACGAGATTGAAACAAAATTGAAACAAAAATTATGCTCAAAAAGGAGAAAAATATCAGAAAATGGCCTAAACGTGAGACCAAGTTGTATGGTAGCTATTATAACACTTTTGTTTAGCCAAAAACCTTAAATGCCTTTTTGTGTTAAACAATCAAATTAACTTCCATACTAAATTTAAATTAAGTCGGTTAAGCCGTTATCGCAATAATCTATGGACGAATTTGTAAAAATCGTTAACACCAAATCTCCGTTATCTGCATTTTAACCGCAAAAACCTGAAATGCAGTTATATTAACAGTAGTACAAATATAACGTACAAAAAAGTTTTAATTTATCTTTAAAGCCGTTTTGAGAAATTTTTGAAAAACTAAAACCTTTATATGGGAGGTACCCGTTATATACGGGCTAAAATAAAATTCGAATTCATACTCTAGGGAATCACCAAAAAGTGGTTTGTACAAAGTTTGAAGAAAATCCGTCAAACGGTTTAGGCTGTATGTCGGTGCACAGACAACCTCACATACGCACATCCGCACAAACAGACCGACGGACGGCATGACGAAACCTACTTCTTTGGGCTTCTCTAGTATCCGTAATATCAGGTTTGATTAAAACCTCGAATTTTTTTTACACGAAACCAATACTTGCCCTATTGAGCGAGTAAAAATGGATAGGGTATTAGATGTATTCTTTGGAACCCTACGTGAATTTCTTAAATCGTTGAAGCAAATGAGTTTTTCAATTCTAATACTTAGAAGAGATCCACAAACCAACTAAACTCGATGATATAATTAGAATACCTATAAGTACATAATGCTTATACTTGTTCACTGACTGGACTGAATTTACCAAAAGTTCTTTTTTTATTTTAATTTCTGTTCTATATTCTAAACAAAGTTAACCAAACATAATTCAATTAGTATATACAATGTTTGCAGACTTTTTTAACAAGCATTCTTAATAGTATAATATTTCGAATAAATAGTTATAACAATAACTATAATAAATAATTATCTCAATACATATTTTTAAATTCCTATGTCACCTTGAAAGAAACCTCTTGAATTTTTTAAAAAGCTACATGAGCTGAAATTTACACTCCACTTGAAATTGGACCTCTAGCGAAATCAAGAAAAAAAAGCATTACACTACTCATACCGACTATTGCTTTCTTAAAATACAAGTCTCAAAACTTCAGTGTAAACAAACCCCAATGAAAAGTAAGAAAAACAACTAATGTCCTTGGCATTATGAAAACAAAATTGTTGACATTTTGCATGAAAGAAACTGCTGAAGAACCATGGAGAAAATTACCTCTTCCCAAGGGGCTTTAGAAACTAAAGTAAAGCAAGAACCCTTCGCTTGTTGTTTGCAAATCTTATGTGTTGAATATCTTAGCAAATCACGCAAAAAAAAATAAAAAAAAAACATTCCAGTTAAAAAAAAATCATTGCTGAATACTCCTCCGAAAAAAAACTGTGAAATGTTACGTATACGCCCTGTCGATCGGAACATTAATTCTGCTACCCTTAACTTAAAAGAAGGAAAAAATCAATGTTTATCTCGTAACAGACCTCAAACTCTATGTTAACGATGGACTCTCAACCTCACCGTTAATATTATTTTACACAAAACACAAAAGTGAAGTGTAGGGATAATTACATATTTTAAGTAAGGGGTCGAAAATATTTACCTTGAGTAAAAAATAATAAGTTAAAGGATGACAAAGAAACTATAGCATTGGAAGACATTCTCCCATATTATTTTTTTCGCACTTAAACAAAACACGGTTTTTTATAGTAATAGTTGTTGAGCTTCACTTTTACTAAATTAATAGCTCTACGAGTATGTGTAGGCCAATTGTGATTTCGTAACAACAATCATAGCACCAACAAAATAAAAAAAGAGGTTTTTATTGACAGTAAAAATTTTCATAACACAACCAAAGAAGGTCGTGAAATGACGACCGTTTTATTCGACAGTTTGCGCTCAACTGAAAATGAAGTCACCATGGGGTGGAAAGTTTAACCCCACAGGCCGCAACAAGAGAAAGCTGTATGGAAAAGTAAAAAAAGCAAAAAAGGAGTTGTAAAGTAGAACAAGGAACTGTCAAAAAATAGAGATAAATGAAATGAAACTAGTATATTGACATTTTCCAAAAACAGGTGCTTATACAAAGTAGGCTTTCCAATGAAAATATTTTATTGTTAGACAAAAATACTGAAATAAGGTTGCAGTTAGTTATTATTGTTATAGTTATTTTGCTTTTTCACCAAAGCTATCGAAGAAACTTTCCTCCTTCAGTTGAATTGACGAGTTTTCTGAAAACAAGGATCTATTTTTTTTTTCTTAGGTAGGTAAAACCATTGTATTTATAAACATTTCTATAGTACTAATCATGGAGCAGCGCCACCACCGAAACATGTGAATAACACATTTGGAGGTCCTTATACATTTACTAAGTGTCTATTCAGTTACACTAACAACAGTCGTAAACAAAACAAATTAACAATATTTGTATAAAGTATATATTTTTGTTGGTTTTCAAATCTGTTTCCTTGACAAAAGCCGTAAACAAAACAAATAAAGTGCACGACTGGGTCGCACAAACTTGCTCTTGTAGCAAGTTACCACTCAAATAAAATTAAATTTAATAAAAATAAATTTAAAAATGTTTCCAATCTAAATGAAAAATACAAACAAAATCATGTGAATTGTTTTTAAAAGTGCTTAATCTACTTTCAAGGGAGATTCAAACGAAAATCAAAGTATGCAGAAATTTTTTTGCCTAAATGCAAGTTTATCCGAAAAATAATACCAAAATCGTTAGAGCGGTTTTTAAATAAATCGATTTTTACTTAATTATTTTTATAATAAAAACTTTTTTACGAATTTGAAAAACGACAATTTAAAGTGACAAATATTTTGCATTTTATGCACAAGAAATAAAATTTTTTAGTCAAGTCATTTTTCAAATATTGAATTTACAAAAAAAATAAACTACAAAATTAATTGAAACTAAAACTAAGCACTTTTGCAAAATTTTAGTATCAAAATTTTATCAGATCATCTAAATGTTTCTAAAAAAAAATTAAAACTAAAATCGATTAACCCGTGCACGAACACGCAAGAAAAACATAACGGTTCTATGGGAGGTCCGTTAATAGGCTTGCAAACTTTTTTTTTTGCAACTGAACATAATACAATCGGATAAAAAACATCTCTAATTTTTTTGAAGAATATATTTTGAGCCGTTTTCGAGAAAAATTTACTTACTGACTTAAAATTGCGCTTAGAGTCCAGGATGGATACTACGGCCTTAACCAACATGTCTCTCCAGCCAGCTCTATTCCTGCCGCTTCCAATTTTGCACCGCAATTTGGCTGAGGTCGTTTTCAACTTGTGTGCGCCATCTTCCAACGCTGCGTACCCCATCAGAAATGGACTCGAATACTAGTCGGGCTGGTGCGTTGGTGTTCATACGCTCCACGTGACCCAGCCATCTCAGTCGCTGTATTTTCAGCTTCTTGACCAGGTTGATGTCGCTGTATAGCCCGTAAAGCTCGTTATTATTGAATCTTCTTGCCCAAACTCCTTCGATGCACACAGGACCAAAAATCACTCGCAAAATCTTTCTCTCAAAGCCCATGCTTTCACCCCATACAGCAGGACTGGGATGATCAAGGTCTTATATAACGTCTCCTTGATTCTATGAGAGAGGGCTTTACTACTTAAATGCTTTCTCAGCCCGAAGAAACAGCGATTGACAAGAGTAATTCTTCGTTTGGTCTCTGCACTGATGTTGTTATGCGTTGTTATAGTGGATCCCAGGTAGATAAAGTCCTTGACTTCAAAATTATATCTATAATAATAATAATATAATAATAATATAATAATAATATTTTAACAATAAATAACTAGGATAAGAGTGTCGACTGTTTCCGAGAGGTCAACCCAACGATCCCCTACCAATTTGTAATGAAGCTGAAGAGTTGGGGAATTTATGATCCCATTCAAGATCATTAAACCTTCGAAAAAAAATTGAAAAGGAGAAGAAGCAATTATTATATTGCTATTCACGATAATAGACTTTTTTTTTATTTGAACAGTCTTTTTGTTTTGTTTGCGAATATAAACCAACATAGAAAAACATTGATTGACCATCCCAATTGTTCGCCGCGAACAAAAATCCATCGAGATTGGCTCGCGGTGAGGCATATTCTTGCGTGGCAATGTTCGTGCTGCCACTTGCTGCAAGTTTCGTCTGCCATTTCAATTTATTATTTTGGTAAGTTATTAGCATTTCACTCAGAATGCTCAGTCAATTTATCCTGAGCTTATAGAGCGCTCTATGATCATATTCTGCCTGCACCATCTCTGAACGAAAATAGAAATACAAAAATGTCATGATCTGAATTCTGAACACTCCGAGCGAAAAAAGAAACACAACTTAACTTTGACAACGACGTCATGCAGAGTACACATAAAATCTGTCATCAGGAAAAATCAAGTGTTTTGTAAATGCACGCATATAACCTTGTTTTTACAAATACTCTTTTATAGATTAATGTCATAAAACCGTGTAAGGCTTTCTTTAAAGGTCGCTTAAAATCATTTGTAGCTCGCATCGACCACATAGAATAATTAATAGTAAATACATTACGGAATTAAAACGGAAGAAAAATTCGGTGACAGGGTCAAGAATAATTCTAGAATCATAATTTGATAGTTCAGATACATACAGATTTTATATTTTGGACTTAAATTAATTGATTCATTATAATTAGCGCTGCTTCTCTATCGCTTTTATGTAGATAAAGCGACTTTTACACGGTCAGTCATTTGACATCAATCTGCAATAGTGTTTGTACAAATAAGTCTGTATGCGTCCATTTGTCTGACGAAAAATCAAAACCCTTTTTATTTTGCCTGATGACTGAATATAAGTGTAGAAGACTGACGTCGTCTGACTTACCGTGTAAAGGTTGCTTAAGAGTCGCTTAAAATTGACAGCGGAAAGTGTGGCTGTCGCTGTCGCACTTTTGCACCCTCAAATGTGGTATTACCATAATCTGCCTAGTACTTCGCTTAGCTGCCTGGGTCAGAAAACTGCAGATTCACTGACATGCGCACGTTCGGGTGCACACCAAAATTGCTTTTTAGATACGTCTGTAACGTATGAGTTTGCGAACGACCAAAACCGGATAGGTGTCAAAAGACACACAAACACATATTCGTAGTCAGCTGTTTGCCAATCCTCCCTTGGCTTCGTGAGTATACTAAAAATTTTAGGATACTTTCAGATTTATTTCCCCGCCGCAGCTATATGGTCGATCAGTTGTGTTTTAACATGGAATTACAACAACAGTAAAGTATGCGAACCACAATAGTTGTGCACGCGAACGCAAGCAATTTGTTGTCATCCAAAAGTCAAACTTGTAGTTCTTTAAAAACTGCACGTGGAATTGGTGAAATGGCTGATAAAAAAATTAAATATTTGATTGCAGATACGACGGCATTCATAAATGTCGTACAATTACATGTATATATTATAAATCTGTGCGTGCTTAAGATATGAAATTATAAAATAATTATTCAATTTCAGGAGTATGCCGAAAACATTCTCACCGTTCCCGATGTAATTGAAGAAGTCAAAAACAAACGACAAATTCGTCGTTTGGTTGTTTTGCCTTTTGATCTTCAGATTCGGGAACCTCATTCAGAGTGCCTGAAGTTTGTTACAGAATTTTCAAAGAAAACTGGAGACTATGCCAGTTTATCGGCAATTGATTTAAAAATAATCGCATTGTCGTATGAACTTGAAAAAGAACATGTTGGATCGGATCATATCAAAACACAACACACTATCTCCAAGATAGTGGCCTCTAAAGATAAACCAGAAGAACTTGTTGACAACACTAAATTGGTTGGATTCTATGTTCCCAAAAAAGGTGCCAAAACAGGTGACGAACCCGAATCTGAGGAAGATGAAACTAAATCAGTTTCAGAAACTGCGCAGTGCTTAGAACCAAATGACTCTGAATCTGAAGAAGAATGTTTAAATACCAACAAATATGAAAATTCAAAAGAGTTAGAGGAACAAAACACAGAATCTGAAAATGCAAATGATAACGACGAATATACCGAAGAAGAATTGGAAAAATCATTCGCCAATTTGAACTGCGATACAGAAGGCACTACTGACGTTCTAGCCCGTACCGACTTTTTAGAAGTTGATTGCGCATGCAGTGATGAAGATGATCAAAGCGAAGAAAACAAAGAACAAGGTGCAGATGCGGAGGATGACTACAATGACGACATTGGTTGGATAACTCCGTCAAACATTAAAAAAGTAAAAAAAGATCTAGAGGGAAAAGTTCAAGATGATGTCATTCCAGTTGTTGCCTGCATGTCAACAGATTTTGCTATACAGAACGTTCTAAAGCAAATGAACCTAAGTGTTTCTGCTTTAAATGGTCGTGTCATCAAACACGTCCGAACGTACATTTTGCGTTGTTATACTTGCTTCAAAACAACAAGTGTAATGACAAAAGTTTTTTGTCCTATTTGTGGTAATAAAACTCTGAAGAAAGTGGCAGTAAGCCTGGACGAAAATGGTCAACAAGTGGTAAGTTTGAATTAGGTACTAAGTGAAAACAAAATATTTATGAATTCATTTAAGATTCACATCAACACAAGAAGACCACTTACAGCTAAATACAAGAACCAGAGTATCCCTAGATTCACAGGCGGGAAGCATTCACGAAATCCACTTCTCTTTGAAGACCAGCCAATGCCAAGGCAGATGCCATCGCGTGTGGCAAAAACAAAGACCAACGCCTTGAACGAAGACTACACAGCTGGATACTCGCCGTTTGTTATGCGTGATGTGGATTCCAAGTCGGCTCTATTGCGATCAAAAGGCAATTTAAAGGAGTGGGCGCGGAACAACAACTTCGAAGAAGACAGGCGGCGAAAGCATTATAATAGATTGGTTAAATAAAATGTTCATCAATTTTATGATAATCTCATAATGCTGTTGCATGGATTTTTGTTTTAGAAGTCAAAGAATTTGGTTTTAGTGCTATCAAAATAAGGGTTAAATTAATTTTGATTACCAGGAGCAAGGAAATTACAGTCCCATCGGCTGGGAAACATGCGATTATTTGAATATATGACTGTTTTCTACTGGATACAGTTTCCAGCACCCATGTTAAAAATGTGAATTTAGGAAATAATACTTACTTACTTACCATGTGGTACTTGAATCGTCCAACTTGAATGTCCAAGTTAAATCCGATACCAAATTTTAATGAAATCTGTTGAGCCGGTTATAATTTATGGAGCAATCCCCATTATGAGCTGTTTTTATTTTATGGAGATGAACTTTTAAGTAGGTAGTATAACTTCTTGAAGTGATTTTCTATACTTCTGCGTGAGTGAGTTTTAGTCTTGTTGCAGTACCTTTCATAATGAAAAAAATTGCGGCACATAGAGGAATCGAACGCCGGGTTTCAAGAGCAGCCGTACAATTTCCCGTCCGCTGCCCATTGTACTATGGACATACGTGGCATGTTGTTTTCGTCTTTTTAAAATGTTTAATATTAATAAAAAGTGAACGAAAATTTGTCAGGGTAATGTACAACCTTTTGCTTACGTAATGCAGAAAGATTTTGGATTGAATCATTTAAAAATTTGAATTTATAAAGCACTGTATTGAATTTTTTAAATGGCAAATATTGCCCAATAAACGCATGAATAAAATAAAAATAATAAAAAAACGATCTGGATCACAAGCTTTTAGTTTTTATTTCCATAACCCAATGGTATTATATTTAAGCGCTGAGGCGTTTGTAGAAGAGTCCGAATATCTTATAGTGGGAAATTTGATCCTGATGATCTTAAAATGCAGAGAAGGTCATTGAGCGCTTTGTGGGAGATTTGGTGTTTCAATGACCATTTTTGCAGCTCGCTCAATAAAGAACACTTGGTATTAATTTCATCTTCGTTGGAATCTTCTGATGGTGGCTTGACATATTCGGTGTCTGTTGAGTCTAAAAGAACAAAATGATATTTGAGTTAAGTGCCCTCATGAATTCATGATATAAGCTGATTTCTGGCTGACGGCAAAAGCCAATGCTATAATTATTGTGAAATTTTAAACAAGAAACACTTATTTTGTTATAATAAAATCACATTTTCTACTACTACTACTACTACTACTATAAGCTGATCGTATTGAAAGCGATTACGAGCAACCGGTTCAGGGAAGCATAATCACACACTGCATATTTGAGCAACATATACATAGTTGCTTTCAAAAGAGGCGACTATAGTCTTCTGTATATAGTTCACTTAAGATAGGTAAGTCGATCGTAATTGGCTGAAGCGTTTATGAACGAAGTTCCAAAACACACTGCCAACCAACATATTTTGTACCTACCTGGTTGCCCAATCGCTATAGTTGAGTTGTCAATTGGAGATGAAGATTCCTGAAAAATCTCACCAGCAGCGTCTGAATGCGAACCTTGGCCTCCAGCATTTGAAATTCTAAAATTGACAAAATTGTTGATTTACTTTGTGTGGTAAGATAAAATACCTACGTAATTTCTTCACGACTTGTCTCAGCTATTTTCTGAAATGCAATCATTTGTTGATTTCTTATTTTTTTAAGGTTCCGGTAGAAGGTTGACGTTAAATGGAATGGCTTTTGTTTTCTTTTCATTACTTTTCACTGATAAACAAGCGATTCGAGGTAAAAGATTTTTTCACGCGGAAATATTAATACCAGTTTATAAACATACACGAGGTTACATGTGTTTTTTTTTTATTATTTGCAGTGAACGTAGTTAAGATGTTTCGTCATCGATTGGTAAATTCACCAGTACAATTATTTATTGTTTAAATACACCTGCACTGTAACCGTTTTGTAAGCGTTAAGTTTTGATGATAGCTTTACCAAACTGTTACAAGCGTAGAAGTTTCGTGATTTTACATTTTTATTTAATATATTTGATGTACAGTTCATTTGCGTTTGAAGTTCTGCTGTTAGTATTTAATGTAAACGTTTTTGTAAATGTTAAGTTTTGATAATAGTTTTACAAAACTGTTACAAGCGTAAATGTTTCGTGATATTGATTTTATATATAATATATTTCTTATGTAGTTGAAATTTGAAGATGTGATGTTACTTTTACATTCTCTTTTTACAATTTATTTACAAAACATCCAATTAGTTATTGTAACCATACAAGCTATTTTTCCAGCTACTGTTTATGAATTGTATAGGTACGACATGCAATAAAATTGTAGCATAATGGGAACAAAATGCTGCTTGGGTAGGCAATTTGTCGCAGCAACGTTATGCGGGGAGTTTTAAATAAAAAGAAAAACGCAAACCAAGCCCAGGATGTGAATCTTGGATGGTGAATGGTGGTCTCTATAAGGGAACAAAAAAACATTTTCAACGTTTTTATCCCTGTCTGAACTTTGAATACACTGTCCTTTTTCTTAAAAGACTGTTTTTGATTTATTGGTCCTTTTAGAATTGAATGTGGTTGGTGCAATAGAAAAATGATATCTTAAGATTTAACAATCAAAAATTATTTGTGTCGTTTATTATAATAGTAAAGTATCTCCATGCCTGAATTTAAAATTGACTTGGGATTTACTTCACTTGTATTCTGAATAATTGTATATTAAGTTCTTAATGAAATAACGAACACGAAAAAGCTTAAAAAAAATTTATTTACTGACAAAAAGAGTTCTTTCTGGAACGATATATTAAATTGAAATGAACAAAAATAAGTATTGAAAAAATTATATCGAATGAATATTATTAAAACGATTACTTGATTTCAACAGGTCCATTGCAAAAACGTAACATCTTAGCTATGACGAGGTTATGCCGTATTTGGATATGATTTACTTATGTATTGAAAGATGACAGAATACGGGGTATCATTAGGCAAGCAAGTATTTTTCTTTCTAATGGCCAGTTTCCCCAAACACTTTTAAATATTTATTGGGTTGTTAAATCTTAAAATGGTATTTTTCAATTTCAACAACCATTTTCATTTTTAAAAGGGCCAATAAACTAAAGTCCCATTTTGTTACAAATAAATTTTAAAGGTGTTTTAAAAATGCAAGACAAAGAGAACGTTGAAATTTTTCGACTGATATGCTCTCCTCTCGCTTGCTCTAATGAAAGAGAGCCATGAGTGGTGAATAAAAATCCGGGGTTGGCAGGCATCAAGTTTCTTAATTTTTAAAAATTCACCTCCTTATGTTGGTGCAAACCATTTTAAGCTTAAATGCCAATAAATTTTATTACTCGTTTAACTAAAATGCTTTTAGGTGTATTTTGGTGAAACTGGGCATAAAAATAGTTACACCACTATTATAATAAACAACACATTTATTTCCATGTAGCTGTCCCATGATGCTTTTGATAAAATACTACAAAAAGAAGTACTCGAAAACTTCAACGGCAGCACTGTCAACCATTTTGATTTGAAACCCCCAATAGATGTCTCTGTAAAAAGTTTAATTTTATTTTTTTAATATTGGCAGCACTTAAGAAATGTCATTCGTTCTTCCTTGGAGTCGTTTACTTGATTCTTGCTGGTGTAGTGGTGTTGTCGATTTGACTGTGGCTTTGTGGCTGTGATTTAATTCTATAACTTGCGTGTGGTGTGCTGTGAAAGCGAAAAAAGAAAGAAAATTCTCATCTGTGGTGACGGGGGCGATATTTTTATCTTGTTTTATGAAAATCTCATAAAATTTGTGTTAAATTTCCAAGAAAAATCATTCAATATGAATCTATTTAGCAGTACAAAATATATATTCTTCCAAGTAGTAATGGTAAGTTAAAGTTCTTAAATTTAACGTTGCGTTTGGGTAAAAGTTTCGGCAAAGTGATTTTTAGTTCCTACGCCGATCGAGTCTAGGATGGGAGAGCCCGAAAGAAAAGAAAGAATATTTTTTTTTATAATTAAAAAAACGTGCCACGACTTTACAGCTCATTAGTAAACAATTAATATATAAAACAATAATTATGTTGCAGTAGCTGACTGTTTGCAATTGATTTTTATTTAGAAATATAAATTTGCCACATAAAAAAATTAATGATGCTTCTTTTTACAGATCTTTTATGTTTTCTACAACCCAACCGACAGCGGGGCTGTCGAATTGAACAGTCAAAACATTGATATGACCCTAGGTAAGAAAATTTTTGTCAATATCAAAATTTTATCAGTAATATTTTTGTATTGAATATTCTACGTGTCAACACCGATAATTGATTTGATAAAAGTTACAAGCTCCTTGTTGATATTCGTGCTTTATATCAATACGACTTTTCACTAGAAAATATTTGCTTTTTCAGTGAAGCTTATTATTTTTTTAATTTTTTACATAGCTAATAAGAGATTTGTTGATAGCATTTGTTCTTAGCAGTTTGGGTTAGACCAGACGCACTTGCGGTTGCAATCGTACGATTAGTCGCAAAATAATCGAACTCATTGTTAAATGAGAGCGCGTCACATACGACTAAAAAATCGCAAATTTGTCCATGTAAATACTTGCGATTTTTTACTCCACTTAAATATAATTGCAAGTGCGCGGCTGGCCTAAGAGAACATTCCACTACAACCGATTTGACATCATCAGATGCTAGTTGCATTTATCTTTTCATAAATAAAGTTTTCAATACAACTTTACAAGTTGAAAAATAAGCACACATGATGAGCAAATATGTATCACAGAAAATATTAAAGCATACTAGTCCAGTCAATGAAAACAAAAAATCCCATAGAAAATTAAATTCTGCGTAAGAAAATTAATGTCATATTTGAGTGGTTTCAATCCGAGGGAGGGAATTATGAAACCAATGGATCATTAAAAACCCATCTTTTTAAATTGTGTATGTGGCATTTGACCAAAGATTGTTTACAAAAGTGTTTTTTTTCAATATTTGTACTTATTTGTGTAGGTTCCTGAATTGTAAAAAGAAACGAAAAAAACACTGCGCTTATTGTTTTGTATGGCTTTGACCATACAATATATATGTGGTAGTAAATTGTGACAGCACTCCCAAGCCCAACACTCCTAATTCAATTCCGGAAGGCAGATTACCACTCCCAAACTTCACTTCAAACACCCACTGGAATGGTTTAGGGAGGTTTTTTTCACTCGGAGGGCCTTCCGAACGTCCACTTGAATATGACATAACTTTTTAAATCGTGTTATTGAGTGCATAACATGAAAATTATATTATTTGCAAAGTATAAAAAATATACATATTACCTACATACAAATTTTCAATTTTTCTCATACCAAAGTTGATTATCATCTTATGCACTCGATAACCCAATTTCAAAAGTTTATTTTCTTAAAGGGAGTTTAATTCCCTATAACCTCCTTGAAAACATCTTTTGTTTAGATTAAACTCAATTCATGTACACACATTAAAAACAGCTGGATCGGATTTTCAATATTAATCATCAAAACTATCGCGAAGAGCGAACTTTTTATTTTAGTTTCTAATTTCATTTTTCTGAGCAAAATAATGATCGATCTCAGTTTAGAGATTTATCTCTTCTGTGAGAGACTGGAAATTAGTTGTCTCAGCAAGTACAATGGTTGAATATCGAAATAGTTTTGCTCCTATTGAGACAACAGGGACTATAAAAATAACTTTATAGTTTTACTTTATTTTTTACTTGTGATTATAGGTACAAAAAGGCAAGTTATGCTTTCGTGCAAGAAAAATAGATAAGAATCAAATTTGGCAGTACGATAATAGGGCCGACCAAAAAAGGATCGGAAAATTCTATCTGTCAGTCGGTTCAGTTGCAACAGTATTTACAGCCTAAATGGCTGAACTGATTTTCTTCAATTTTAGTATGTGTATAACATTTGTAGACCAATCTTTAGAGGTAAAAATATAATTATCAATTAAAAAAATAACTCCCGAAATATAACCTCCGTGAAAAAGTTTACAAACAATTGCAAAATAGTTTACAAAAGTTTTCCATCAAGGAAGACCAGTTCCTAGACTTGTCTTCTTTGTCAAGCCCATTACCGTCACCTCCTATGGAACCGTTATATTTTTCTTGAAATTTAATCTCTAAATCGATTATAACGCAATTTGTTTTGTTTGAATGTTCTGGTGACTTGGTTAAATAAATCACAACTATATGCAACATTTTCAGAAAAACATGAACTTATTTTTTATGCTTTAAATTTATAAACAAACTATTTACCACTTAAAATTTGCAAACTTCAAATATTTTTTTATATTATCAAATAAAAATCTATTCATTTAAAAACCACTCTTACGTTTTAATTTAATTTTTTTTGTTAAACTTATATTTATTTAAGAACATTTTCTGAGTGTGTATCTTGATTTTGGTTTGATTGAAATGCCACAAGAGCAAGTTTTTGCGACCCAGTCGTGCATTTTATTTTATTCCGTCTGAAATTCTTAAATAGGGCACTTTTCCTCCTTTTTTTCACTTCAGGAATTTGAAATTTGGATTTGGAATTTTGAAATAGTAATTCTAATGTTCTTAATAAAGTTTAGAAAACATATATCATCTGCTATTTTGGAGGGCTAGCAATTATACCCTGCTATCATTTGATGAATATATTTTAGCATTTGAATGTTTTTTTTTATTTGAGATTGAGACTGTTCAATGAGACACATCTCTTGCATATTAAATTGAGATTTACTTAATTGAGATTTAGCTCAGTCTCGTGAGACAGAGATAAATCTTTTTGCATTCTACCTATTGTTAGACTTTTGTCGTGAATAACGACACGACAAAGAAAGCAACATCTGTCGTAAGCGACAATTGACAACGGTAACAGGCTTGATTATAATTGCCTATCAACGTTGTCGTTTGTCGCTACGATAGCTTTCCTTTTCTTTGTCGCATGAATTATGTTGTATGTACACATATGTATAATTATTAGTGCAAAAATAATATAAATAAAAAAATATATGTATATATCCTGCGTTCTATCAGGTTCAATTCTCGTAATCAAAAATTTAGTTTCAGAATTTATACCCAAAATGTAAAGTCGGTACCCTAAACCCTTAAACCAGCATAATGTTCTCTTGATTTAAGTCGATGGACAAAGAGTAAATGCATCTAAAGAGATATTTTTTTGATTTCTAAAATATAAATTGTCTCTTATCTTCCATCTGTTACTGGACTAAAGTTCTCTTAGGTATATTAGGTTATAAGCAAAATAACTGATTGAAATAAAAGTTTCTACAGTTGTTACACAAATACGTATGTAACAAGTATAAGAAATACGTATATATTTAACATCGAAGAATTTCTTAACCGAAGCTGTTTTTCCAAAGGAAATGGGCGAATTCTGTCGAAACCCCTTCCATACAAAAGTGTGGGGTCTTTTTAAGTTTTTTTTTAGTAATTTGCGGTAACAGATTGAACTGTCAAAACCTCATCTACAATGCTTAAAAAGAATTGCTCTCGACGTTGTTTTTTTTGGTTCAATATCGCTATTTTGCAAACATAATATTTTTAATTGAAGTCGATTTCGATAAGATCTTAGTACTTACTCTTTTTTACATTTACTTGAAAAATCTATTCTTAATTATTAAATTATTGTTTTAAACACCAAGTATGAAATTAAGTATCACCTTTTATTTGTAACAAAAAATGTTACATTTGAGAGCTAAAAAAACAAAAATTTCCAATAAAAATTGACAAAATCATTTGATTTGTCGCCCATAATGACGGATTGACCAGGAACGTCCGTAAATGAACATGTGAAATCTTAAATGTGTGAATAAAAACACCCGACATACAAATGCACACCTGTAATTGTTACCTAAATATCAGACTTTTGATATGTTAAATTTCAAAATACTAACGAACTGTTTATTTTTAAAAAATAATAATTTCAGCATCTAATGAACTGGTATTTCTCAACTTCTACGCCGAGTGGTGTCGATTCAGTAACATTCTTCAACCTGTATTCAATGAAGCTGCAGATAAGGTAAAAAGAATATATTTATTATCTTTTCATTTCAACATTTTATTATGCTTGAATAGGTAAGAGAAGCATTCCCCGAAGCCGGAAAAGTTGTTCTTGGTAAGGTTGATTGCGATCGTGAAACAAGCATCGCCTCCCGTTTCCACATCACAAAATATCCTACACTGAAAGTTATACGTAATGGGCAATTAACAAAGAGAGAATATCGCGGACAGAGATCAGCTGAAGCGTTTTTGGAATTTGTTAAAAAACATTTAGAAGATCCAATCAAGGAATTCCATTCACTTAAAGATCTGGAGAATCTTGATTCTAAGAAACGCATTATCATTGGTTATTTTGATCGTCGTGATCAACCTGAATATAATACATTCCGAAGAGTTGCAACAAATCTTAAAGAAGATTGTCAGTTCCATGTTGGTTTTGGTGATTCTTCTAAAGCAATGCATCCTCCAGGTAAGTGTTGAATTGCAATCAATATACAAAATATTGATTCTATATTTAATCTACATATATAGTTTTACTTAATATTGTATACATTAACATGCATGATTTTTTTCCTTCTTCTCCAAGAACAAAATGAAGGAGAACCTAAACCTATAGGTAAATTATTAACATTGACAGTTTTTTTTATATACGTTTAGTTTAGCAGCATTATTTAATGTATAACAGAACTTATTTTTCATTTTCATATTATATTTTGTTAAAAAAAAATTATTTGCATATCGTTTTGTTGACATAACAATGTTGAAATTATGGATTCCGGAAAAATAGTAAGAACCTGTTAGAGACGACGAAAAATTTCGTTTCGCTTTAGATGAATATACCCTTATTATTTTTTGACATTTCGAAAAATTACCGTATTTTGTTAGCTCTGTTCATTATCAGTTTTACTGGAATTACCTAAAACGAAACTTGATTTCAATGCAATTTCTTTAAAATTGAGGTGTTTGAGATGATTTCGGAAGATTTGGTGAAATTGCGCAATTCGTTATGTGGGAACATAGTATAAGTGTTGTCAATTTCTTGAGTCGATAATAATGGTCGAATGCAAACGCAAGCAAATTTCACATGTACATATTTAGCTGGCTGTCATATTTATGTACCTAAACTGCGCTCTGGAGCGCTCTTAAAGCCTAGTATGCAGCTGAAGTGCAACGAAAAATCCCATACAAAATGACACAAATGAAACGCAATTTTTCCGTTTTGTGGTACGCAGCTCCACGCTTCCACTACTCTCCACTCTCTTTTCGCACACAATTTAATATGACCGAAACGGAACATTAATTGCTCGCGAAATTTTGACGTTTCTATTTTGTTCGTGTATTTTTTTTTTTTTTTTTTGTGGTTATTATTATTACAAAATGAATTTCTGTTCTTTTAATATGTATTTTTTTTTTGTGTTTATAAAAATAGCTTTGTTCACCTTCTTTTTTTTTATTAAAAAAAATGATGACTGTCAAAATCTCTAAAGTATGAGAGAAATCTCTCTCACTCACCGAAAAGTAAGCGAATGCTTTTTGTGTGAATTTTTGAGAAGTTTGAATTTCTTGTGAAAACAAAAATTGTTTACATTTAATTGTATTTTGCAAAAAAAATGCTTAAACATTAATTAATGCATTCCAAACATTTTTATTGCCTTTCATAAGTTTTTACCGACCATTCGATCACCAATTTCTCATACATTTCGATTTTTGTTTACTTTTGATAAGAACATTTTTGTTTACTTTTATAAACGTCATTCAATTTCGGCAACATCAAGTTTTTACTGGGGCAAAACCTACAAATAAATTAACGCAACGATCATAATTTTTTAAATTTATTTTTCGGTTAGCTCTGAGTACACGAACGCTTTTTGGGGTAAAGTAAACATATGAAAACGAATGAAAACTGTTTGATTTTCGTACGCAAACAAAGCTAATACTTTTTTACATACAAATTTGTCAAGGACCGTTTCGTTTACATTTCGTCTGTGTTTTTGAGACGACGGAAAATTTCGTTTCAATTTAGATGCATACTAGCATTGAGTTTATACACATAGAGAAATCATGTGTAATTTTCAAATACTGATCGTAGGATGTCGTTACTATTGACTTGTTTTTTTTAACTCGTAGCAATTATTCTTGAGTTTTAAACGACCTTTTCACGGTCAGTCAGAGGACGTCAGTCATCTAAACATATAATCAGTCATCAGACAAAATCAAAATGGTTTTGATTTTTCGTCACACAAATGCACACATACAGACTTATTTTTACAAACACTATATTACAGATTAATGTCAAATGACTGACCGTGTAAAGGTCGCTTAAAGGCTAGAGAAAAAAAAGAAAAACCAATACAAATGTATGCAGAAGAATAATTTTGTTCCGTTCGGTTCGGTTCCATAGTTGCCACTCAACTGGAAAGTCAGGGAACGAAATTTTGGTCAGGGAGAGTCAGGGAATTTCAAAGGCAGTCAGGGAAAAATTTGTGAACTCAATCACATATTCTTTACACAATTTTGCGCCAAAAGTTTGAAGTCGTGTATATTCAGTTAGCTTATTGAATACTGCCATCTCCCTTAAACAAAATAGAAGGTTGCAACAAACTCAAAAAAGAGCGGCGCTCAGCTCACAGCTCAGCTCTTTTTTCAGCTAGCTCTTATTTGAGCTTGCTCAATTTTAGAGCTTGTAAAATAGCTCAAGTGGTTGAGATAGATCAAAAGTGAGCTAGCTCACTTATGAACTGAGCTGTCATTTGAGCTGAGCTGAGCTGAAATGAAATGAGCTGAGCTGTGCTCTGAACTGAAAAAATGAGCTTGATAAGAGCTGAATTGACCTAAAATATGTTAGTTTAATATAGAATAAACTATAAATTATTTTACTGTTTTTTATAGATATCCGAACCGAACACAGAATTCAAATATTGGAAAATTAATTTTACAACTAAAATTGCTTCCAAGAGTTGTAAGTACTAATGAGTTTTACTCACTAACACAAATAAACTAAAATACAAATAGACGCAAATACCTAACTGATGTTACTATAAGTATTTAGGTACTTACATTATATTAAATAGTGTTACTAACTGCAATTTGTACGTACCTACATATCTGCAGATAATCTTTACACAAACTTCATAGTTCAGATCATTTCAGCTCAACTTTAAGTTCAGCTCAGCTCAACTGATAGCTCAGCTCAATTAACAGCTTAGCTTAACCATCAGCTCAGCTCAACTGACAGCTCAGCTCAAATGATAGCTCGGCTCAAACTTAGCTCAGCTCAACTGACAGCTCAGCTCACTTATTTGTGCTGTGAAGCAAGCTCAAATTTGAGCTCAGCTTGAGCTGAGCTAAAATTTGAGGTTCTTGCATCCCTGACAAAATCCCATCTTCCTAAACAAAAATGAATAACTATACAGATACAGATAGTCTTCAAAAGAAAGAGATCAACGTAGGTATTGGTTGTAATTGTGAAGATGATTTTGCTCGATATTTATGTGTTAATGTGTTAGTGTTTCTGCTTTTGCATAATATTTTCCATAGCAATCAGTCTACCGTGGTTCTGTACATATCGTATTAATTTCATATTCATGCCTTCATGGTCTCTCTCTTTCTCTCTCTCTCTATGCCATAGCCATTTATACATACGATCTAGGCAGGAGTTAGAGCTATATCCCGGCAGTCAACCAATCATCAGACTTCTTTAGTCTTCTTCTTTATTATAAATCTCATGTTTGCTCGAAAAATATTTATTTGATTTTTGGCTTTATTTAGGAAGCGAACCTGTGTTAAGCCTTCATCAGTAAAAATTGTTCACACCAGTCAAAGTTTTTAGACAAAATCTGATCTGATCATGAAGGTTATTTGGTAGCTTTTGTGTTTTGTTTTCAAACTGTTTTGAATTTATTGCACTGTACCTATTTATATATTTGCGAGTGTCTTTTCATTTGCATGTCATCTTTAAGAAGAAGTCATCTTTATTATTTTAAAATTTAATTACACAAAGCGTGTCTCAAGTTTCTAAGCAAAAAACACCGTTTACGATAAACTCGAAAATTACTAATAAAATTTGTTTTATTTGCAGGAACTCCAATAATTGTTTTTAGACCCGATGTGGCTTTATCCCACGAAAACGATGAAACCTATAAGGGCGGTCTTGTAAATTTTGATGAGCTTAATATTTGGGCACAGGAAAAATGTGTTCCTCTAGTCCGGGAGATAACATTTGAAAATGCCGAGGAATTAACCGAAGAAGGCTTACCATTTTTGATATTGTTCCACAATCCCGATGACACCGAATCCATTAAAGACTACAAGGCTATTATCGAAAATGAATTACTGTCCGAGAAGCGTATGTTTTTTTTTTGTATTCACAAACTTTAAACAAAATTAAATAGGTTGTATTTTCAATAGAAAACGTGAATTTCCTAACGGCTGATGGAAAGCGTTTTGCACATCCACTTCATCACTTGGGAAAATCAGATGATGACCTGCCACTGATTGCTATTGATTCATTTAGACACATGTATCTCTTCCCGGAATTCAAAGATATGTACAAACCAGGAAAATTGAAGGAGTTCTTACAAGACTTACACAATGGAAAACTTCATAGGTACGAAATACATGAGGAAATGTAAGTTTTTTATTGTTTAAATATACAAATCTATTTACAGGGAATTTCACTATGGACCCGATCCAACAAATGATCAAGACTCGAATGCTGTAGAAGTAAAATTCATCACATCGCCGCCTGAGTCGACATTTAAGAAACTTGGCCCGTCGAAAAATCGCTACACTTTGCTGAAGGATGAATTATAATTTAAATGTTTTTAGATTACATTTGTCCCTTATAGATTTTTAATTTCTGTTTTTAGTTGAATTTTTGTTCATTTGAATGTAAAAGCTAATATTTGGTTATGTATGAGTTTCTTGCTTCTGATCAGCTAAGCAGTTGTAAGTTATAAAAAAATAACTTATTTTTTTTTTTTTTTTGTGGTAATTTGCTTTTTATAGAGTTTGTATCTTACAGTAGATATATTTCTTTTTCAAAACTGTACGGTGCCCTGGAAGAGCTACAATTTCTTTCTTAAACTGTAAACAGTTAATTCGGCAGTAATTTCTTTAATAATAATCGTAATAAATTATACAGTTGTAAATATTATATACATTCTTTAGTCACCAGTGTTTTTTTTACTATACTATTTGTAAAATATGGATATTATTTCAGTTCGTGCTTAAAAAAAATGTATATGTATCTTACAGTTAATTAATAATCTACTCAGTTCGATATAAATAATTTATATTAAATTATAATAATATTAAAAAAAAAACAACTAAATATAATTATGAAGCCTGCTGAACTATTTGCATTTTATATATTTGCTGTTTTTGTATGACTAAGCTTACTAATCGCCAGGAACTTTTTAATTTTCTTGACTTCCACCGAACTCAACCAATAAATTATTAATTGTGTCATAACCTGCTCACATCAAAATAATCAATCCAGGACCGAATCGGTTGCTACGTGAACGACCAGCTCCTAAACGGAATATACCTTTTTGGGGTCGTCACTTAAGTTAACGGGTATACGTTTAGGCATCATGTCATCATGCACTTTGTCATTATTTAATAAGACTATATATTTTATTAATATATAACCAACTCCATCTTCTATCTACTCTGCAGTTGTTTGTCAATTTAAACAAGAAGTGTGAAAACAAAAGGGGTGAAAAAGATTAATAGGATTAGGAGCAAATAGATCCGATTCGGTACGTTCAATTCGCCGACTAAAAGTTAGTCAACGAGCTCTGATTGGCCAGATGCCGTCAAAAGTTTAGCTGACGTCAAGAATTTAGTCGACAATTTTTGAACTAAAAAATTCAGTTGGTGAACGTTAATTGAGGTAGGTAACAATTAAGATTATGAAAATAATTGTCAATTTTGTGTAAAATTGAGATAATTTTCGCAGAAGTATCAGAAGGTTTTTTTTGTTGATTATAGCATTTGTAGTTTTTGTATTTCGTTATTGAAAAGCTTATTTTTCTCGAGAACGGCGCTAGCAATTTCAAACAAATTTTAAATAAGGTAACAAGAGTGTCAATTAGATAAGTGAAAAACAACTTTGAAGAAAATTCGGCTAACGGTAACTACCTTCAATATACAGGGTGATTGGTAGACAACTACATGCGCTACTTGTGCGGGTAAATTCGTTGTATCTGCAGACAGCCTATCAGTTATACAAGCAATACAAAACTCAGTAATTAGCAAGATCCCAGAACATCTTATCAGCAAACCTAACAAATTCAAACTTATTTGGGTACATACCTAGCCATATGGGCATAAAAGTTAATTAACATGCTGATGAGGCTGGTTTACAAATCCATTGTTCTCCAGTTTATAACTTTGAAGCTATAAACAAACTTGACCTACAGCGATATATCAATCAAGAGCTTAAATCTAAACGTCAGGCCAAATGGAGCAGTTATAATCACCATCATTATACAGCAACTAATTAAGAAAGAACACAACCCATCTTTCCTGTTACATGAAGGTCTGTTACTACTAAAAGCCATGAATAAAATATTAGACTACGCCTTGGTCACACTCACTAAGCATCAACATCTTCTCCCTAATAGCGTTTTTTTTTTTAAATTTCAAAGATTTGCCCTCAAATATACCTCTTTTAAATTACCATCATAAAACCAATTGGTTAACTTTATTTGGTCTCCACATCGAGAAATAGATCAATAGGGCTTGAAAACCTAACGCAGCTGCTTTAAAACATATCATATACTAACAATAATGGTTTTAATTCCTTTGAGATCATTTTTGTTTCCATGTGTGAGTGCATTTTGATCAAATCTCCCAAATGTAAACTTTATAAACAAAAAACTATTAAAACTAGAATTTAAAGCAACATTAATAAAATTATTTGTACAAAAATCACACACTTGATGAATTATAAAGCACGAGGAAGCAGCTGCTAGCGGTTGAAACGAGTTTGATCAAAATGTGATCAACGAGTAAATCCCTATAGACTGAACATTTGTTCATTTTTATTATACTATTGTATTCTGGTCAATGTCTGTATTGATAGAGTAAACGAAACTAATTTTTAAAAAATTAACAAATCAAAAATAAGATCTAACTGTAACAACAAAAATTAACTTCATTGAATATAATATAATCGAAAACTTTATTCCTGAAGCCTAAGGTCAGTAAGAATCATATTCACAATAAAATTCTTGAATTTAGAAACCAATTTAAAACACCAACAACTAATTTAGCCGAATAAATAAAACAACTCTTCCTTCTCGGTTTTTTTACTTTTACAACTCTTTCAAATCTGCAAATAGAACAAATGAATCAATAAAAAGTAAATAATTATATAATAACAAATTAAGAACACATTCTACCTTCCAGTAGTATTTTCTAAAGATCCTGTCATGATTTGCAAAATTAAATTAAGCTGTCGAAACTTGCACCACAAACAATTCACGCTATCAACGAATTTGATATAGCACCATTGTCATAGCGTGGCGTGAGGCAGAAGTTTAAATTCGCATTCACATTATAATTAGCACAATTTTTTCTCCCACCATATGGTCCACTATAAACATGCAAATCAAATTAGTAAGCTCTCAAATAAAAACGTAATGTACCGAGTGAAAAACTGAAAATTGCAAACATTTAGTTTGTCAACTTGTGCCTATGAAGACGGAGAAGGAAATTCTACTACGTATATGTAGCAAGACATACGCTTGGCTACCAAATAAAGCATCTACATAATGAATAAATAAAATAAACATTACCTTTTGAAGATTAACGTTAACTTTTGATTGTATTTCGTCATTCGTGGTAGGAACGATTTTAACATTAACAGGTTCACTATCCCCATACAAAAATTAATTTTTCACCCCTACGTCCACAATAAAAATTGACTATAGCTTCACTATCCAATGTATCATTTTTGTATACACATCATACAATTTGTACGGTTCTCCACGTCCAATATATTATTTTTGATACTTCTATACAACCCGCTTTACTGTCCCTATAGAAAGTGACAAAAACACGACCCCAACCCCACATCCAATACATTTTTTGCAGAAAAATAATTTAGTTATAAATAATGTTTCAAACGCAGTGGCATTTCAGATAAAAAATTGTTTTTGTAGATAAAAGAAGGGGTTGTTTTTTTTTTGCTTATATATATCTACTTCTTACGTACAAGTAAATAAATCTTATATATATGTAGTAACTTGTGATTCTGTATCATAAAATGATACTTTGGAGATTACTGGATATTTCTATTTTTAGGGCAACTAAATCCTGGTGCATTCATTCCATTTCGTTGCATTTATTTGTAGCAGTATTTTTTAAGCATCTCTTTTTTCAATTCTCGTATTCACACCATAACTTTGGTAATTTGTATACCATAAGTTCAAGACGGTGCATTGTTTTGCAAACGTTTTAAGGTAACATCTTACAGACAAAAAATTGTAGTACTAAATTGATTCTTAAGTAAAAGGAACAAGTAGGTATGTACCTAAAAAAAAGAGGGAAATGAAATGCTTGATTCCCAGATGATGATGATGATGCAGCGAGTAAAAATGCTATACCAAATTTAAGAATATGAACAATTTAATTTTTACACAAATTTAAAAATGATTTTGTGTGCGCACAACTTATTTGTCTAGTTATTTAAGAAATGGACGGATTTATCTTAATTCTAGTAAAAAAAAAATATTTAAAAATCAAGGCACTATCAACACTGAAGACACCACAAGTTATTCTTTTAAACTATACGAAATTAATCTATAGTGCTACAGTTGGAACGTATGATAAATATTAATCCTTTTTTATCTAAGTAGTTTGTAAAATGCCAAGCCAAAGCAAATGACTAATGCAAGTGTTGAAGTCGTAATTTTAGATGTTCCACTCTAGAAAAAAAAAGATGTTAAGGAAAAAAATCAGATGTTAAGGAATTTTAACGATTTTGAACTTACAATTACAAAAAAGTTGCATCTGTCTCCTTGGCAACATTCGGCACATGTCCAATCTTCGTACCAAATGTGTGTGCAGTAAGGCATGTAGCGTTTCCTTTGCTTTTGGCAGTGATTTTTGGCCATGCAGCGTTTCGAAACGTAGTACTGTTTTAGAGCCCCTTGTGAGAAATACGGTTGGCTTCCCCATCGAATTTCTGTGAAGCAAACATCTTCACCTGGTTCGCAGGTTTTTATTGTGTTAAGGCATTTTTCAGTATTTCCAGTTTGATTTGAACAAACGTAGCACTCAAGTCCAGAAACAAATTGAACTGAAAAGATAAAAATTACGTTGAATTATATTATAAATTAGTTTTGAAGAAATTTACTGTCGGTGCAGAAATATATCCCCAAGAGGGATAATAAACAAATTTTCCAAATTTCCATGTTATTTTCAATATAAAACAAAATAATAAAATGATCACAAAAAAATAGTCAACTCCCTAGTTTTTTGACATTTTCGATTTTTAGCTTTAAGCCAGTAAGCCACTCCCTAGAAAGAGATATATACAGGGATGTTCAAATATTTTCGGTATTTATCCCAATCGAACACAAAACGTATCTCATTTGCACCTTTTCAGTGGACCTTACTACAGCCCGAATCCCCCCCAACAACAGTGATACCTCACAAGTCATAACTATAGGTTAAATTGATTTTGTGAGACTTTGGGATTCTCTCCCATAGTCATAACTTAAGAGAGTCATAAAAACAATCGAAATTGTGATCTGCTACACAGAGCAGGTCAAAGCTCTTTTTTATTTTTGCTTCTGTTTTTGTGAGTTGGCACTATGGTTGTCGCAAAATAAAAGGATGTTTTTTATTATTTAAATTTTCCACGGACAAATTCCAAACTTTTTCGCGTTCTGTCATAATCAGCTGTTCCAAGTCAAAAAAAAACTCACAATCACGCGGTGGGTTTACTTGCGACTTTTCTTATGAGGTTTGGGGGAGAATTCGATAAACAGGTGTGTTTTATTGAAAAAAATATTTTATTTTATATAAAGTAGAGCAAAACTAGCATGCCCTACAGAAACAACAATAACTTTATAACGAGTACTCTTATTTGTCCATATCCATAGTAAAGTATTGGAGATTAAATATTCAGAAGGTGCTAAACCTCAATAGGGGATTGGGGGCTTTACGTGTAGCGCTGCAGAAGTCAAGTATGTACTAAGGAGCAAAGATAACTTAAAAGGTTTTTCTTTTTTTTAATTCTGTACAGAGCAGAGCCCGAGTACACAGATCATGCTCTGAGGTGCTCTGAGCATAATCTTTTCAAAGTATGCTCTGTGTGCTCTGAGTTAAAAAAGTAACACATTTGAGCAATATCCATCATTTATGTTTAGAAATGGAAATTATTATTTTAATAATTTATTCACAATTAACTATTTATTACATTTGTCAAACGAAAAACAAACTCCTTCTTCCATATTAACTGTTTGAATTTTTTAATATCTTTTTCTTAAATGTCAAATTCATTTTGCGTTGACCATAGAATAATAAATAAATAGAACATCAACTCAGGAGGCTCCACCCACTTTTGTCTACAAACTTTCAAAACTGTAGAGATTTTACTCTGTATACATGCCCGTGCATTTCAAATAGAACTGTCAAATAAAATTTTTTTTTCTACTGGAGGAGACGGAGGATTACATGTTGATGACCTGTGGCTTTGACTAGAAGCAAAGATAATTTATTTCTAATTTTGACTACCCATTGCGCATTTCATTTTTACCAATCCTCAATAGGGAATTGGAGGCTATACGTGTGGCGCTGCATAAGTCAAGTTTGTACTAAAGAGCAAAGATAAATTAGTGCTAACTTTGACAACCCGTTGCGCATTTAAACTTTTCCATATACATGTGACGCTGTAGTAGTCAAGTTTGTAAAGATATCTTATGTGGTTTTTCATTGGAAACTTCAGATATTGCTTTGAGATTTCAGATTTTTGTTGCCGAATGAAACACAATAAGATTTTTTTGTTTTGTAGTTGTGTGTATTAAAATGATACACAAAACTACAACTGTTTGTTCATTTTTAAATTGGTGAGGGAGACAAACTGAGTTCGCACTAACTTGACAAGTTGAGAGTCTCAAATATTGTTGTGTATGTGAACGTAGATAAAAAAAATCACTTCGAATCGAGATTTCAAGATTTTGATCTAGACGTAATCTAGATTTGATTTTTTTGACCAATGAAACTCAAAATCTAAAAAAAGATTTGGAAAAAATATATCTAGATAAATAAAAAAGCACTTTTTCCAACCAATGAAAAACAACAAGTTCTAACTTTGACTACCAATTGCGCATTTGAACTTTTCCAATCCGCAATTGTTTTCTATCTTGTTGATAAACTTTGGATTTCCTCCTCTGTTCCTTTCCTTATAGGATCATGCGTCAAACGGTCGCAAACGCAAACCCAAGAATACATACGAAAACAAAAATCGATACCTACTTCTAGTTCTTGAATCTCTGTGGTTTTCTCAATTCATAAATTAATCTAATTGGTCAAGGAAAACAGCAACACCATGTCGGCAGCTATACTTCCCGTGCTGTTCTTTACTTTAGTATTCGGTGGAATAGGAATAATTTTACCAATGATGACGCCAAAAGGGCCAAACCGAGGACTCATCCAATGTGTACTTATGATAACCGGAGCTACATGCTGGTTATTCTGGCTCTGCTGCTATATGACTCAAATGAATCCTCTTATTGGACCGAGACTCAATCAGAAGACTATTCTCATGATGGCTAAGGAATGGGGTGATGCTATTATCAAGGAATAAGTCCTCCAACTTGTTTTGTGAATTTGTTTTAAGTTGAAAATTATACCAAAGAATATAAACTTTCCCATAAAGGATGTTATATAGATTATTATGCGAAAAAAATATGTTTTGTGCAAAAATAAAACCATGGCTATGAACAAAGCAGTTTAATTAGTTCACCTACTACTAGAACATTTATACTATTCCCCAAAAGTCTGTATCTTTGGCGCAAAGTAGTTACTTCGGGGAATACGAATTGTTCTGGAAAACTCATCAATCTGGCAACTTCTCGTGGACTAAAGTAGCGCAATCTTAAGGAGCGAAGGAGTTGTAGATAATCATCAGATGCTTGGTCTAGTAACTTCACTTTTTGAAAAGTGTTTAACATTTTGTTCAGCCCGACCGGTGTGAATATGGAACCAGTTCCTTCGCTATAGTGGGTGTATGCTTTGGTAAAGCAAATAGTATTCGATGAATCGGGTGTAGAAATGTCAAACAACCAAATTCTTTTTCTCAGTACTTTATCTTCGAGTAAGAGATCTTTGGAAATTTCACTTTCCTCTTCGAGGACATCTTTGACAATAAAACTCTCTCGGGGAAGCATTAACTTTTGATCGGGCAAATTTTCAAGTATTTCTCCTCCTGCAAAATTAAAATTTGCCTTCCTAGCCAAGCAATAATAGCGATGTCGAGTGTTGGGAATACTAAACTCTCTAAACGAAAATCCAGATATTTTTAATGCCTCCAAATATACGTCACGAGCTTTAGATGTCTCAAATCCCTTCACATTTTCCATGAGAATAAACTCAATGTTAGGGCACTGAGGAAGTATATTACTTATGTGAGAGAGGGCATCTGTTCGGGCGTCCTCAATGTCTTTCCGATTTCCTACTCTTGTAAAAGGTTGACAAGGTGGCGACATGAGTATCATATTCACACCCAGATTTTCAATCAATTTTGGTGTCAAGTTTTGAATGTTCTTGTTAAGAACTTTTACTTGTGGATGATTGAATTCGTATACAACGTTTGCAACAGTGTTAATATCCATGGCAGCATGTACTTGTCCTGGGAGCTTTGAATCTTTGGGAAAACAAAATGTAAAAGTTGATGTTGGATATTTAAATTTAATTATCTTACATAGGAATGCATTGTGCATTCCACCGATACCGCTAAATAACTCTAGGATTTTATATTCGGTCATAATTCTTTCTTTTAACTTTGGTTGTTTACAAAACTGCGACTTCAACTTGTGACTTGTGCTAATTTTTTTATATGTACATATGGTAGGTACAGTACAAACAAAAATCCATATTCAGTCATGCGTTCTTTTCCACGTTCACACGAGATAACAGATAAACTATCTGATTTGGTTAAGTAAAGTTTCAGCTCTTCTTGATTTTGGGGGCAAATAGAGAAGTATCCGAATAGGTCAGAGTCAAATATCGAATCAAGAAAAAAATTGACAGCTTAATCCTTTGATGGAAAACAATCGCATTTTGTACTGGCGGAGTAAAATCTCACACTTCAATCCCGCATTAACACTAACACTTCCATTATTTTTAATCGAATTATTATTTAAAATACTAAAAAACTATTTGTTAATTGTTTAGTAGCAACAAATAATAAGAAATTCTAGTCCAAGATAATTTTTCTTTATATTTTGTGGAAGACCGATCTCTTTTCCTTGCAAAAATCACAACTTTTGGTTTGTTTTCCAACAAAGGATTTCGTTTGACGTTTTTTGATTCCTTGGAGTGAGAGAGAAAATAAATATATATATTTCTATATAGCAGTTTCCTTAAGAACTCTATCTCTTAAAATATTAGCTGTTCTTTTTTGATGTTTCTTTTGAAAAAGATCAAATCTCAACAAGAAAGATGAGATTTCGCAAATTTGGGAGATTGGATCAATCAAGAAGAAATACAGTAATATGAGTTCTGTAAAAAGAAAGCGTCTTTTTTATTTTATTTTAATGTTTATTAAGACACATTTCTCCTACATTTTGCTATTTAAAGTGTACTGCATAAATTAAAAAAAAACTAATGAGGTAAATTGGGTCCGAAGAGTGAGACAGGTTCGATCGAACAGTGGGACAGTAAAATAACTAAAATATTCGTCTAACAACGTTTACATTTTGGCATCGGGTTTTCTGTTTTTGATTAAAAATTAATAAGAGCATTGAATTTTATAGTTAATTACATAAAATTTAAAAAAAAATTAGTTTAAACATTTTTTTTTAATTTTTTTTCAAAATTTTGAGTTTGAAAATTATTTTTTTTTTCACTTAACCAACTTAATTTAAAAATAAAATAAAAGAATAGTTTTCTGGCTTTCCAAAAAGATATAACAATAATGGCTTTGTATCATTCACCGTTGTTTTTAATAATTTATTTTCTGATTTAAGTCAACTTTTTAGAAAATTGCCCCTGCCTCCTAAACGGAGGAAAAAAGAACCCCCCATACGATGTTTTTCTTGTCTTAACCCCACCTACACGCTCAAGCTTTTTGGTGCACCTTAAACCAATCACCCTGTATATCTGATTCATATATATGCATATGTCTCAATGTTCGTTCTCTTCATCTGTCTCAGAGTTAAGTTTTTGTTATTTTCAAGAAAAAAATAAATTGCACGAAAAACTGGCAATTCTTTCGTAATTTTTTGTTTGTAGAACAAAAGAACACACCTGTAAATCGCAAGTTGTTATACTAATTTTCGCAACAAAACAAAAAATGATTTTGCCCTTCAGTTGATGTCATCTAGCTGATGAGCACACCATCAAACTAGGGTGAAACGCAATACATGGAGTTAAGGCCACAAAACCTTTTAAATTGAATTTCATTCATATACACTCCACTTAATAATATTTAATTTGGATATTTTTAGTCTTATTTTTTTTTTTTTAAACTAGTAATTTCGCTTGGCAACGAGCATAACATCTTAATTCTAATGTCTAACTTTAGTCAAAGTTCTTTAGAAAAATAAAATTCACAGTAAATTTTGCATAGCAGTCGGTAATCATCGACAATTATTGCGTACCAGAGAAGGCTTGATGTCATCTAGCTGATGAGCCCATCATCAAACTAGGGCGAAACGCAAAACTTGGAGTTAAGGCCACAAAATCTCCTAATCGAAAAAAAAGAGTTTCAACTATAGCGGACAAAAGGAAATCATCTCAATTGAAGTTAAAAAATACAAAACTGACCGTTTCATCCACTATTATTTGACCATAAATAAGGGAAAAAATTAAACTTATGTAAGTGTACTTCTAGAATCTAGAACATTTTATAGAATTTAAATAGATAAGATTAAAATCTTTGTAAATGTTTGACCTTCGGCAGTAAACAATAAGAACAAACGATAACTAATATTGATGTGTATATAAAACAATTTGGCAAAACTCTTGGTATCAACACTTTTAAAATACAAACCTACTAACGTACTTTTTTTTTAAATCTTGCTAAGATTGAACCTTTGGTTTCGACATCAGCCAAAAATTTTTCTCGGAGATGTTAACAAACGCCCTGTTACAGTTTGTACGGTGAAGACCATTTAAGCTAGTTGAGTGGAATCATGCCATTTTTCCGCTAAAGCCTTCATTTCCTGTTCAACAGGAAATCCCTGATTCATAGTCTATTTTGTTGTTTTATTTTAGCTGAGTTTTAAAATTGGATGAACCTATAGTTTCGTGACTTGTAATATTTTCACTTTCTCTACTTTCCATTGGTTGGTTACGGTACAAAATCCCGACTGAGAAAATAAGTTAGGTAAGTATGGGGCCCCATGCTGCCCCCCTGCAACCCACTGTCTCGACTCACTATATTATGATTTGGAGTGGTTATTGAAGGAAACAAACGACTGTTATTCTTCACTTTAATTAATTTTTAATAGCCAGACAAGGGTCAAACATAGCAATTTAAATTCTGCAAAAAAAGATCCAGCTTTTATTTTGACTGGTGTGTTATAGCAATTGGTTTCATATAAGAATTTAAAAACAAGCTGAAGTTGAAGATACTAAAAAATTAGAAAATTCTTTACATAGATTAATTATTATTATTGTTAAATGTACAATAATTATTAAAACTTAGTTTATGTGGAAAGATGAAAATATAATTTTAATGCCGTATTTTCGTCCAAAGTTTTTGAAGATTTACCTGTCCGGATAATACCAATAAGTCGAAGTTTTTTAAGTACCAGGAAATGTTGTAATAAAAGTGCATCTTTTTGTTTTTATCCAAAAATGTCTTGTAAAACTCACTCATTTTGTCGGCGGATAACTCATCTATACCTGCATTTCTGTGCAATCTTATAAAATCTTCTTTTTCCTAAAATTAATAAAAATTATGTTTTTAATGATTTACTGTCAGTCTTTCAGAAAAAAGAAAATGTTACGTCATAAAATCTTTTGTTATGCTTGGCCCAAAAGTCTTGATTCCATTTTTCTACTTCAATTTGTTTCTGACGGAGTTCAGATCCTAACCGGGATTCATCTTTAGGAATAAAACGTACGTATGGTCGAAGATTAGATTCCTTGTCTGGTGGTCCAATGTAGTCACTGTTTACATTTTTCGGATTAGGTTTTTCTGCAAATCCAAGAGCGGGTGTAGGTTTGATTTTTTCTGAAAACTTAGGATATATTTTTGTATATTATTCTAATTAAATGTTTTAAATGGATTACATTACGAGTGTTGCATATTCGACCAAAATTATTAGTGTTTCTAAAGAGATAAAGAATCATGGTGTTGAATAAATATTTTTAATAATAAACTATTTCTATTTCGAATTTTGACACTTAAAAAACAGCTGTCTCTTGACTGACATTTCAAGGTTTCGAAAGTAGAATAATCACACTGCTCACAAAAAACTACTTTTTTGGTGATTATTTTTATACAGGGTGACCTAAAACTCACCACATATTTGAACATTTTGAATTCTTGTAAATTTATTGAAATTTTCTTTATTTTAAACTATAGATGCTATAGATTAACAAAAAAGAAAATAAATTAAAATAATAACAACAACTATTGCTAGTTGATAGTTTTTATTTTTATTTTTTTTATAGATTAACAACAAAAAATAAAACATAGGGCAGATCACCTAAAATTAAAACGGTTGAACTATCGTCGTTTTACCGTTGTTCTCTATCTTTTTAGAACGATAAGCTAGTGGCAGCATCGATCGTTTGATCATGTTTATTTTACGCGTTCTACTCACAGTAATCAATCTATTGTGGTTTTTCATTGGAAACTTCAGATATTGCTCTGAGATTTCAGATTTTTGTAGCCGAATAAAACGCAAAAAGATATTTTTGTGTGTATCATTTTATCTTTTTTCATTTATAAATTGGCGAGAGGGAGACAAACTGAGTTCGCACTTACTTGAAAAGTTGGCAGTCTCAAACATTGTTGTGTATGTGAAAGCAAATGAAAAAATCTCACTTCAAATCGAGATTTCGAGATTTTAATCAGACGTAATCTAGATTTCATTTGTTTGACCAATGAAACGCAAAATCCAAAAAAGACGAGAAAAAAATATATCTAGATCAATACAAAAGCACTCTTTGCGACCAATGAAAAACCACATATCTTTTAAACATACAAAACAAGTAACAGAGCATGATATGGACTGGCCGTGTGTCAATAGCTTTCATTATTTTATCGATTTTAATTTTTCAGTGTGATTTTTTAACACATCCTTGTTTGTACTTGGCTATAAAAGTCTTCATATCAAATGATAATACTGTTCAAAGTGTAAAAGGCTCGGTCAAACAAAGCGAGTGGCGCAGGTAAATCCATGCATGTGTAAACCCGCCACTATACACAGAGTGTGTTTCTTTATTTTTTTCCGGATAAGGAATAGAAAAGACAGAAAAGAAAAATTATATATCCAGAATATCCAGAATGGAATAAATACAGAAACAGAAACTAAGATTTTTGAATGTTGTCGAACTTCATAAAGTTCTATGAGGCACTTAACATATCCCGGAGACGATTTTGAAAATCAAACTGCAAAAAGAAGAAAACAACACAAACGTATAAAGATACAAACATTATTTTATATTTTCCCCCATTTCCATTTTATTATTTTTTTTCGTAGGTAATCCAAACACAACAGCTAACAGTCGAAAGTACCTGTCAAATGCTGTCAAACTACAGAACATTCCATTTTAACCACCTCTTCACTAGGAATGAAAAGAATGCGTTCCAAATATTCCAGAATGAAAAAAGAAACAAGAAAATAGTTTATCCGGAATACTTTCGTGAATAAAGAAACGCAAAAAGGGTACTCCAAATATTCCGAATATACGGAATGAATAAAGACACGCTCATAGAGAAATCATGTGTAATGTCGAATTCCTTAGATTTTTTTCAGATTTGATCGGAAAAGTTGACTTTTTTTCCTTCCTATGGATGTTGAAACAACAAAGTTGCTTTTTTTTCTGGATCAAGAAGAAATACAGTAATATGAGTTCTGTAAAAAGAAAGCGTCTTTTTTATTTTATTTTAATGTTTATTAAGACACATTTCTCCTACATTTTGCTATTTAAAGTGTACTGCATAAATTAAAAAAAAAATAATGAGGTAAATTGGGTCCGAAGAGTGAGACAGGTTCGATCGAACAGTGGGACAGTAAAATAACTAAAATATTCGTCTAACAACGTTTACATTTTGGCATCGGGTTTTCTGTTTTTGATTAAAAATTAATAAGAGCATTGAATTTTATAGTTAATTACATAAAATTTAAAAAAAAATTAGTTTAAACATTTTTTTTTAATTTTTTTTCAAAATTTTGAGTTTGAAAATTATTTTTTTTAAAACTGTTCACTTAACCAACTTAATTTAAAAATAAAATAAAAGAATAGTTTTCTGGCTTTCCAAAAAGATATAACAATAATGGCTTTGTATCATTCACCGTTGTTTTTAATAATTTATTTTCTGATTTAAGTCAACTTTTTAGAAAATTGCCCCTGCCTCCTAAACGGAGGAAAAAAGAACCCCCCATACGATGTTTTTCTTGTCTTAACCCCACCTACACGCTCAAGCTTTTTGGTGCACCTTAAACCAATCACCCTGTATATCTGATTCATATATATGCATGTGTCTCAATGTTCGTTCTCTTCATCTGTCTCAGAGTTAAGTTTTTGTTATTTTCAAGAAAAAATAAATTGCACGAAAAACTGGCAATTCTTTCGTAATTTTTTGTTTGTAGAACAAAAGAACACACCTGTAAATCGCAAGTTGTTATACTAATTTTCGCAACAAAACAAAAAATGATTTTGCCCTTCAGTTGATGTCATCTAGCTGATGAGCACACCATCAAACTAGGGTGAAACGCAATACATGGAGTTAAGGCCACAAAACCTTTTAAATTGAATTTCATTCATATACACTCCACTTAATAATATTTAATTTGGATATTTTTAGTCTTTTTATTTTTTTTTTTTTAAACTAGTAATTTCGCATCTTAATTCTAATGTCTAACTTTAGTCAAAGTTCTTTAGAAAAATAAAATTCACAGTAAATTTTGCATAGCAGTCGGTAATCATCGACAATTATTGCGTACCAGAGAAGGCTTGATGTCATCTAGCTGATGAGCCCATCATCAAACTAGGGCGAAACGCAAAACTTGGAGTTAAGGCCACAAAATCTCCTAATCGAAAAAAAAGAGTTTCAACTATAGCGGACAAAAGGAAATCATCTCAATTGAAGTTAAAAAATACAAAACTGACCGTTTCATCCACTATTATTTGACCATAAATAAGGGAAAAAATTAAACTTATGTAAGTGTACTTCTAGAATCTAGAACATTTTATAGAATTTAAATAGATAAGATTAAAATCTTTGTAAATGTTTGACCTTCGGCAGTAAACAATAAGAACAAACGATAACTAATATTGATGTGTATATAAAACAATTTGGCAAAACTCTTGGTATCAACACTTTTAAAATACAAACCTTCTAACGTACTTTTTTTTTTAAATCTTGCTAAGATTGAACCTTTGGTTTCGACATCAGCCAAAAATTTTTCTCGGAGATGTTAACAAACGCCCTGTTACAGTTTGTACGGTGAAGACCATTTAAGCTAGTTGAGTGGAATCATGCCATTTTTCCGCTAAAGCCTTCATTTCCTGTTCAACAGGAAATCCCTGATTCATAGTCTATTTTGTTGTTTTATTTTAGCTGAGTTTTAAAATTGGATGAACCTATAGTTTCGTGACTTGTAATATTTTCACTTTCTCTACTTTCCATTGGTTGGTTACGGTACAAAATCCCGACTGAGAAAATAAGTTAGGTAAGTATGGGGCCCCATGCTGCCCCCCTGCAACCCACTGTCTCGACTCACTATATTATGATTTGGAGTGGTTATTGAAGGAAACAAACGACTGTTATTCTTCACTTTAATTAATTTTTAATAGCCAGACAAGGGTCAAACATAGCAATTTAAATTCTGCAAAAAAAGATCCAGCTTTTATTTTGACTGGTGTGTTATAGCAATTGGTTTCATATAAGAATTTAAAAACAAGCTGAAGTTGAAGATACTAAAAAATTAGAAAATTCTTTACATAGATTAATTATTATTATTGTTAAATGTACAATAATTATTAAAACTTAGTTTATGTGGAAAGATGAAAATATAATTTTAATGCCGTATTTTCGTCCAAAGTTTTTGAAGATTTACCTGTCCGGATAATACCAATAAGTCGAAGTTTTTTAAGTACCAGGAAATGTTGTAATAAAAGTGCATCTTTTTGTTTTTATCCAAAAATGTCTTGTAAAACTCACTCATTTTGTCGGCGGATAACTCATCTATACCTGCATTTCTGTGCAATCTTATAAAATCTTCTTTTTCCTAAAATTAATAAAAATTATGTTTTTAATGATTTACTGTCAGTCTTTCAGAAAAAAGAAAATGTTACGTCATAAAATCTTTTGTTATGCTTGGCCCAAAAGTCTTGATTCCATTTTTCTACTTCAATTTGTTTCTGACGGAGTTCAGATCCTAACCGGGATTCATCTTTAGGAATAAAACGTACGTATGGTCGAAGATTAGATTCCTTGTCTGGTGGTCCAATGTAGTCACTGTTTACATTTTTCGGATTAGGTTTTTCTGCAAATCCAAGAGCGGGTGTAGGTTTGATTTTTTCTGAAAACTTAGGATATATTTTTGTATATTATTCTAATTAAATGTTTTAAATGGATTACATTACGAGTGTTGCATATTCGACCAAAATTATTAGTGTTTCTAAAGAGATAAAGAATCATGGTGTTGAATAAATATTTTTAATAATAAACTATTTCTATTTCGAATTTTGACACTTAAAAAACAGCTGTCTCTTGACTGACATTTCAAGGTTTCGAAAGTAGAATAATCACACTGCTCACAAAAAACTACTTTTTTGGTGATTATTTTTATACAGGGTGACCTAAAACTCACCACATATTTGAACATTTTGAATTCTTGTAAATTTATTGAAATTTTCTTTATTTTAAACTATAGATGCTATAGATTAACAAAAAAGAAAATAAATTAAAATAATAACAACAACTATTGCTAGTTGATAGTT
Source organism: Baccha elongata (assembly GCA_951217065.1). Lineage (NCBI taxonomy): Eukaryota > Metazoa > Arthropoda > Insecta > Diptera > Syrphidae > Baccha > Baccha elongata. The sequence goes on along the minus strand of OX578272.1, from coordinate 48,021,215 downwards.
TTTATTTTTATTTTTTTTATAGATTAACAACAAAAAATAAAACATAGGGCAGATCACCTAAAATTAAAACGGTTGAACTATCGTCGTTTTACCGTTGTTCTCTATCTTTTTAGAACGATAAGCTAGTGGCAGCATCGATCGTTTGATCATGTTTATTTTACGCGTTCTACTCACAGTAATCAATCTATTGTGGTTTTTCATTGGAAACTTCAGATATTGCTCTGAGATTTCAGATTTTTGTAGCCGAATAAAACGCAAAAAGATATTTTTGTGTGTATCATTTTATCTTTTTTCATTTATAAATTGGCGAGAGGGAGACAAACTGAGTTCGCACTTACTTGAAAAGTTGGCAGTCTCAAACATTGTTGTGTATGTGAAAGCAAATGAAAAAATCTCACTTCAAATCGAGATTTCGAGATTTTAATCAGACGTAATCTAGATTTCATTTGTTTGACCAATGAAACGCAAAATCCAAAAAAGACGAGAAAAAAATATATCTAGATCAATACAAAAGCACTCTTTGCGACCAATGAAAAACCACATATCTTTTAAACATACAAAACAAGTAACAGAGCATGATATGGACTGGCCGTGTGTCAATAGCTTTCATTATTTTATCGATTTTAATTTTTCAGTGTGATTTTTTAACACATCCTTGTTTGTACTTGGCTATAAAAGTCTTCATATCAAATGATAATACTGTTCAAAGTGTAAAAGGCTCGGTCAAACAAAGCGAGTGGCGCAGGTAAATCCATGCATGTGTAAACCCGCCACTATACACAGAGTGTGTTTCTTTATTTTTTTCCGGATAAGGAATAGAAAAGACAGAAAAGAAAAATTATATATCCAGAATATCCAGAATGGAATAAATACAGAAACAGAAACTAAGATTTTTGAATGTTGTCGAACTTCATAAAGTTCTATGAGGCACTTAACATATCCCGGAGACGATTTTGAAAATCAAACTGCAAAAAGAAGAAAACAATACAAACGTATAAAGATACAAACATTATTTTATATTTTCCCCCATTTCCATTTTATTATTTTTTTTCGTAGGTAATCCAAACACAACAGCTAACAGTCGAAAGTACCTGTCAAATGCTGTCAAACTACAGAACATTCCATTTTAACCACCTCTTCACTAGGAATGAAAAGAATGCGTTCCAAATATTCCAGAATGAAAAAAGAAACAAGAAAATAGTTTATCCGGAATACTTTCGTGAATAAAGAAACGCAAAAAGGGTACTCCAAATATTCCGAATATACGGAATGAATAAAGACACGCTCATAGAGAAATCATGTGTAATGTCGAATTCCTTAGATTTTTTTCAGATTTGATCGGAAAAGTTGACTTTTTTTCCTTCCTATGGATGTTGAAACAACAAAGTTGCTTTTTTTTCTGTAACTGTGTGGTTTATATTTTATAGACGCGATCTAAACAATTCACTTAAGTTCACTTTATTAACATATTGCACTATTAACAACAAGGTTCACGTCCAATAGATTATTTTAAAATTATTTTATTTGAGAAATCTATATTAAAATTAACCAAACTACACACTTAAACGGCTCATCTGACAGAAGAAATAAAATCTGTTAAGTATGTGTGCAAATATGTGTGAATCTGAGGTGAAAAAAGCAACTTTTTCTTGTCCATGGATCATGATTTTCGGAAAAAAAGCAACTCGTAGGATGTCGTTACTATCGACTTGTTTTTTGTTTATTCTTGTTCACAGGTCATCAACTCGTAATCCTCCGTCTCCTCTCGCAGAAAAATTTTTTTACACACGCTCTTCTATACGTGAATACGTGTGAGCAGCTAAATTCAAAATTTTAAGAATGTATTGTCTAGTTAAATTTGACAGTCCCATTTGAAATGCACGGGCACGCATACAGAGTTAAATCAATTCAGTTTTAAAAGTTTGTAGACAAAAGTGGGTTGAGTCTCCTGAGTTTATGTTCTATTTATTTACTATTTTATGCTCTTGTAGTAATTATTCTTGAGTTATAAGGCAAAAAAAAAAAAAAATTAAAAAGACAAACACAAATGTACGCGGAGAATTTATTTCGGTTCGGTTTGAGAGTTTTTGGTTATAGGGAATTAGTCGATATGTTCCTTTAGCGACATCTACTTCGGTGCCACACGTGTGGCCGCATCATGGTTAATATAGAGGATTGGAGGCTATACAATGAAGAAGAAATAAAGGAACGGGTGTTGTGCTCGCGTATAGTGTACATGAGTGAGGCACCAAAATGTTTGCATACATTTGAACGTCGCATCCTAAATGTCATTTTGTCACGGCTAGAGCAGCAGGAGGTGGCGAGTTAGCTCGAACCGCTGTTGTCAAATGCATATAAAAAACACAACTCACACTAAAATAATAGTGCCACATTCTTTTTGCAGAACATCTCTCTGTATTTCCTCTTCATTGAGGCTATACGTTGCACTGCGTAGTCAAATTTGTACTAAAGAGCAAAGATAACTTAGGTCTAATTTTGGTTATCCGTTGCGCATTTCCAACTTTAATATAACATGCGGCGCTGCAGTAGCCGTTGCGCAGTAGCCGTTGCGTATAGGGAGTTTTACCATCTTGTCAAAGCTCACACTATGGAGAAGACAGATTGAAATATGTATCGCGCTTTTTTCAAACTGTCAAACTCAAGATCTTGGAGAAAACAATTTGGAAATAATTTTTAAATGCGGTATTCTTTTTTGTGTGAAATTTGTGATTTCCGTGGCTTAAAAATTTATTTTAATTAGCAAAACCAACAATTTTCACAATTTTCGCGCACAAATCTTTAAAATTGCCGCTTTTGTTTTCAATCAATTTTTCAACAATGATAAAAAAAAATCAGCTGTTCACCATACTGCTGTTTTTGACAATTCTGTGAGAACGAGAAAGAGATATATCGTTGTTACCTAAAAAGCCCTATTAAATATTAGGGATTTTTTAATTCAGTAGAGTTGCCTCTTTCACACCGCAGTAATTCTTACGGGTAAAATTCTGTTGGCATCCAATTCGTTTTGGGTGATTTTCTTGGTTTGACTGACTCGTTGAAAGCTGAATTGTTGCTTGATTCGGAACAGCTGATTATGATACAATAGAAGAATAATTGAACGTGTGGCGCTGCTGTAGTCAAGTTTGTACTAAGCAGCAAAGACTATTAGTGCATATTTTGACTTCCTGTTTTCAACTTTACCATATACTTGTGGCGCTACAGTATTCAAGTTTGTGCCAACAGCAAAGATAATTTAGTGCTGATTTTGAAATGCGCAACGGCCATCGGGTAGTCAAAATTATCACTAAATTGTCTATGCAGCTTAGTACAAGCCTGACTACCACAGCGCTACACGTATAGCCTCTTATACCTGTTGTTCCGACTAGCTTTATTGTGTGAACTGTTAAAAAAGTAAGATGACAGTAAAGTATTATATACCAATCTCTTTCACACCAAAAGAACACTGCTCTTTTTGTTGTCAAGTTTTAATTTTTTTTTCTCTACCTGCGCAACGAAACACCAATTTTCCATCTTTTTCAACGAGTAGATAAAATTTTGTGTACTCTTTCTCTTCGCTATAAGAAAATGACAACAACAATTTACCATCATTTTCCCCGACGCGACGAGACGAATAAAAATTTTCACTCATCGAGCGACAGCGACGAAACGGCAAGAATATTTTTCAGTTCAGTACGACGAGGACGAATTTTCATCAACATCAATTGAGTTGTATTGTTCGCGGAGACGGATTCGGTGCGTTCGGAATAGGAAATTGTGAAAAATTAATTCAGAAATTCAAAAACGTTGTTTGGTGTTTGTAAAATAAGATTTTTAAATTCACTTTTAACACGTTTGTGTTAATTTTTTTGTGAAAAATGTATGTGTTGTGTCAATTTTTCAACAATGTGAGAAATTTCTATTAAATACTAAAGGGGACCACGAAATCGTTTGTCTCTTGGAATTTACCTCATCCTTCGCCAGTCAGGGGAGTCATCATAATGGCTTCTTTACTTTACGGACCGGGATAAGTTAAACTAGAATCAATTTTAATGGTATATCGATTATAATAAAATAGTTCATCTTTGTGCAGTGAAAAGTGCTAAACATAAGAAAGAAGTAATTTATAAATTCCGAAAGTGATAACTTAATACAGTGTCAGGAAGGCTGTCTCAATCTCAAGAAAAGCCATCTGGGAAATCAAGGGAAAAATCAGCCCAACTTGCATCTCTGTATACCTATTCCACCTGTCTCCCTATCTTTTGCAAGGGCTGACAAGAAAGACGACTGTAACGCGAAAAAGAAGTGAACGTACGAGAGAAAAAGGAAGAAAAAAAAAGAATTAAATTTTTCCTTAGGTTGAAATAAAAAAAAAACAAGTAGAACAAAAGGATAACTACTCAAGATGAAAGATATATTTTGGATAACACTGCTTGCTGTGCTATTCCTCTCAGGTAAGTTAAATATTAAGTTTATTAAAGTAAATCCAAATATCCACTACTACGAAAACAAGGCATTCCGTAGCAAAAATTTAGTGTAGGTACATATAGGTATTCGTTGCTTTTATATATTTATAATTATGTAGGTACCTATTTATTATTGTAAACTTGATTTCTGTTTCTGAATTGTTTATAAATGTTTGCCTATAACTTTGTTCTTTTATTTCAAGAAAGTTTGTTTAATATTTAAAATACGAATACATACTTAAAATGCATTGACATGAACAATTAAGACAAACCTTGCTGTCCAGAGAAAATATAAATACGTAAATGTGTTTATTTAAACAGCCAAAAAATCCAATTAAAAAATACATTATCTATTTTAATATTGGACTGCATTTACTTCCTCGTTCTAAGATGAGAATGAAAAAGTAGGAAAAAGGACAAAATAGAGAAAATCCACCACACAGAAGAAAGTATGGAAACGACAAGAAAGTGAGTAGCTATAAAAGTGGTAGTGGTAAACAATCGATACCAGACCAGCGCAGGCGGTGTACTCTCTGAATGTCGATTTTTTCAGCTCCTGCTCTTCTGCTAGTTGTTTTGCCTTTTCTACGAACTTACTTAATAGTACCTACATGGCTATTAAGCGAAACGAAAACAAAAAGGTAGAAATTTAACTACTACCAGGAGTAGATAGGTACTAGGAATTGGCAGAAGCACTGAACAAAACAGTCAACTAACTTCCGAACCATAGCACCAGAGCAAGTACATTTTTCGTAAGGATCAGAATCTACTATTCTGGGTACAACTATGACATAACAAAATGTCTTAACCAAAACGACAAGAGCGACTTCATCGTATCAGTTTAGTTTCAGTGTGTGTAACGAAATTTAAGGATATGTTAGGTATACTTTGTGAAGGCGATATTGCGATCAAAATATAACAACCCTCCAAGACCCCACCCTGTTGTTCAAAGGATAGCTTTCACTCCTTGAAGAGTTTTCCCGGCCGTAGGTAGCTGTAGTCATGTTACTTTTGTTGTGTGTGTTTTTTCAATTTTGTTTAGTGTAACCTTTCGCCATCCTCCAACTAGAATCTTAAGGCAACTAAATCGAAAAATCGAGGTGTGTTTCTGGGATAGGGCAGAAGGTACAATACATACATACCTACAATTTTGTTGTAAATGGAAAATTTCAATATTTTGGGTGGTTCGCCGACTGTGGACTTGAACGAAAGAATAGTTGGCGCTTGCCAGCTTACCTCCGCCGACAGCCCTAATTTCGCTGACTTTGACGTTTCATTAATTCGGGTGGCTCTGGTGAATGCCTGAACGTAAACGGTGAAGGCAAGGCACTGTACTACATAAGAGAATTAACATTTGCCCATCGATAAGTTAAGTAGGTATTACTTTTTGTTTTACGTCAGAGCAGAATACATTTGTCTGCATTTGGCTGACTGAAAATCGATGTCTGTACTGTAAAGAAAAACCCTTTGCATTTATGGTGTGGTACCTACATATTCAATGTATATGTTGTATTCCTTTTTTTGCAAGAAATAAATATGAACCATAGTTAATTTACTTTAGAAAGCAAATCGTAAAATTACGTTTTATGAGACTTGAAAAATTGTAACAACATTGGTTTAATACATACGTTGCCCTTGCCTATACTATTGCGTTGCCATCGTCGCTTTCATCATCGTAGTCATCTATACAAATGTCTGTTCGGAAAGATGAGGGAAATCAATCGATAATACTGAATCATTTTAGGTTTTTCTGTCTCTATGCTAACGATTGCGTGTGTCCTTTTTGTCATTTGCCATCGTCGACGATATTTCTATATAGGTATTTCTGAAAAGTGCCATTGATATTCTATTATGTAGGTATGTATATAAATATGTGCCTATATATGTATGTAGTTATGTATTAATTTTGTTCTAGAGTCTAGTTTTAGTAATGGGCGCTAAAAGTGTGGGTGAAATAATAACATAAAAAAAGAATTGGTTTCACAACTCTACATAAAGTTTATTTTATATTTTTTTTTATTTTTATTTATCGTCAAATGAATTTCATTATTTTTTATGTCTTGAAAGATTGTGGGTCTTAATAATAAAGTAATAACTTTGTTCTTTGTTTAATTTTGAAGTAAATTATTGCTTTTGTTTTGAATTATTGTTTTAAGAAAAAATTTAAAGTCGAATCATTTTCCTTGGAGTAGGTCGCGTGAATCACATCTTTGATCATTAACTTTCTTGTCACTGAACGCGGTCCATTTCATAGCTTTGGTTAGTTAAAATTTCGAAGCATGATGAGTACAGATGCAATCTTCAGTTGTAAATTGTACGTAGGTAACCCAGGCACATCCAGAGGTTAAGAATTCTGTTGGATAATTGTTGGCTTCTTCATTATTTGTTACACAGTTTAATAGATTTAAATTAATGCAGAAAACTAATGATGTTCGGGAATACTTTATTGATGAGCTCATTTTTCTATGAGACTAAATTGAAAAACTTTTCAGGAAATGAAATCAATCCACTCGATTCGTCGACAGGAAATACGGCCATTACCTAATAGTCAGCAATTGTTAAAGACAATCTTCAGCAGATAGATCATTCAGCAATGCAACTCTCATGTTTGTTGTCAGCTGAAGTTTCTTCACATAGCGCCACAGATTTGCTGATTTGGGCCAAAGTTTATTTCAGCGGCAGGAGTCGATCTTAGAATGACTGGCGGTGTTTGGTGGCAATCTACATACAGTAAAATCATTGCTCCTCCTCCTCACAAGTGAAAAAAACATAACAAAAAAAAGCTGAAAAAAAACCAAGTGTCGTAATCTTGTATTCTTTCATTCATGGCAGTTATCTCTTTGAAAATTCAATTGATTTGACCAAGCCTAAAACCATTGACGTATTAGGTATGGACCGCCAGTAGCCAACTTCACGTGTGTTCCAACATAACTTGGGGCGCCATCAACTACTAGCAGGGAATCTGCGTAGCAGTAATATGATTTCTTTAATTAATTATTTACTATTGAAATATTTTGGTGGAAATTATTATCAAACTACTTTTTTTTACAAAACACATCCACTCCTTATGTCATGAGTTACTTACAGATGAATATATTATCGTTTTCATTTAAATTCTAATGACGAAATTAGTACACGTATTTAACACTCAAAGATGATGGCGTTTTTAGACTGTTTTTAGCTGGAACAACTTTTCTTGGCTGTTTGTATGAAAATTTCAACCGACTGGCGGTTCATATCTACTACGTCAATGCCTAAAACGTTGCCAAATTTAAATTTTTTCTAAACATTCTTAAAGTTGTCAAAGTAAAACAACTTTTGACAGGTATTAGATTCAAATATGTATTTTAATTTTTGTCTACTCTATAGTAAGTGACACACCCTAATACAGAGTGCACCATCCCAAAACATACTCCTGGATAATTTAAACTGACAAGAGGTGTTTCTGAGTAAAACTTTTAGGTGTAAGGCAAAGTGTGAACACAGAACCTCTGCTGCTGGAGGACAACACACACACTACGTTCTTTTTTGCTTTCAAAAATTATACAACATTAAATTACAGAAATACGCAATCCTCATTACGGCAAGATTTTTCTAATTTATTCCGATTATAATATTTTCCGACTCATTTTAAATCAAAAGCATGTTTCATTAAATTTCTCTTAAGATTCTAGGTGCTGTTAATTAATGGAATATCAAATTATATAGAGCATGGTAAAGTTGAAGAATGACAGCGTATCCGTCACACAAATGAACTTGCTTGAAAGATCCTTGCATGGCATGTTTCTGTCACCCTTAGTGGTGTTGTCCCACAAACAAAAATAAAGAATCTACATTTCTCATTTGCAAACTAGTCTACAACATCCATTCACATAACAACAAAACAAATAATTATAATGAGCCTGTAAACTCCGCACATCCTCCAGAGTGTCAAATACAAACAGAGACTGCTATTCTTCTAACACAATTTTACACAGGCAAACTACGATAAAATATACAAAGAAAAAAAAAACAGTTGACCTTTCACATATGCTGCATAAGCATACATCATGTAATGGACATGTATGAAAATATATGTACAATTCTATGCAGAAACATTTCTAGAGAATAGTGATGGCTATTCTGTCTTTCTTGCATTAAAACAAGTGTCTCCTTGCATAAGTAGAAGGATATTTGAACCCTTTCACAAAATAGTGTCTTTGTGAATTGTCTTGGGTTTTTTTTTTTTTGTTATTTTGCTGCTTTGGACATTTTGATTAACATTTTTCATGTGTATTTTTAAAAAATCTTTCCTAATAAAACACATTTACATAGGTACCTATATTCGGGTCAAGTAGTTTGAAGAGATAATGAAAAGATAAGTACCTATGTGTTGATGTACATATAAAAAAAAAATGACTTAGAATTGATAAAACAAATAAGTCGAAAACATTGTTCTATTTGTTTTTTGTTATTGTTCGAAAACAAAAAAAATTATACGTGTACAATAAAATGAAGTGCATTCATTACAAAACTATTATAAATGCAAACTATAGAATAATCAGTGGAAACGAAGAAAAGAAAGAGATTTATTTGGAACAACTAAAACTAAAACTAAAACTAGTTGAGAAAAGAACCAACAAATTTTTTGTTTGTAGATGTTTGTTAGTGACTAATTACAAGGAATTAGCACTTTAGAAATGTGTGCTATAAAACTAGAGTTATCAATTTTTTTTATATTCCTACTAGCGCAGTTTTGTATCAATCGAATAAAGAAATTAATAATAAGATGTTGCAACAAGTTTGCTTCTTAAGTGATCGGTATATTTCGAAAGAAGGAAAACAGACACTTGGGTCTTGTGAATAAAAAAAAGTAAAAGCCTTTTTTTCGAAGAAGCTAATGCTAGCTAGTCATAGCTTTTACTAGGAACTAAAAACTAGCTTATTACAGCTTAGAACTTTCAGAACGCTCACAGTCCAAAATGGACTTCGGCCTCAACCAACAAGTCTCTCCAGCCAGCTCTGTTCCTAACTAGACGCTTCCAATTCCGCACCGCTAGTTGGCTGAGGTCCGTTTCCACTTGTGTACGCCATCTATTGGGGGGTCTTTCAATGATGCGTACACCATCCGGATTGGATTCGAAGACTCGTCGGGCTGGTGCGTTAGTGGCCATACGCTCCACACAGGACCAAATATCACTCGAAGAATCTTTCTCTCAAAGCACCCGTATAACTTTTCATTTTTTTTTTTTTACTTTTGACCTGCAATTAATTTTTCACTTTCAAGAAAATATTTATGTGGCCAAAATAAAAATAACCCAGTTCCAAAATTTTCATTCAGATTTTTTTTTGCAGATTGTCCATTTTTTTTTGTAGGTACATTTTTCCTGAGCTAATTAAAGCAAGTTCCGGAAAAAATCATTTTTTTCAACATCTTAAAATTTATTTGCAAAAAATTATCCGATGAGTTTATAAAATTTTAAAATTCGTGTAGGTACCTACATATGCTGTAATGTTTCTGTTGTCTTGTAAGTAATGAACTAAGTATAGTCTCTTTTTTTTTGTATGGCTATATAAATCATAAAACAGATAAAGAGATAAATTACCAATCAATCAAATGATGAAATTAAACCAAAACAAATTGGAACAAAGTACCTGTCTACGACAGGTTAGTTTCGGAGCTTCATTTCAAAATAAGATAGTTGTCAAATAACACTATAGTTTACAATATACCTAGTTGCTATCTCTTAAGCTCTAAATCCAACTAAATACCGACTGAAAGATATGGATACTGTTAAAAAGAATAAATCTTTAAATATAAGACAAGCAAATGCCATTTGACTGGTCTTGCAACATAGTCAAACAATAAATAAAACCAACAATCGATATCAATGTTCAGGTATAGGTAGGTATCAAAACAAATTTATTGTACATATATACAGGGAAATCAATGTCACCGAAATCATTTATTGAATAAACTGTAGGTAGATAGATGCACCTCAAACCAACCAGTTTTTTGATATTGACTTGTTGTTGTTATTTGTATTATTCAAAGTTTTTGTTGTTTGTTTTTGTTCGTCGTTCAACTCTCGTAAGTAGGTTACCTACATAATATTAGTTTTGATACTAAGGGATTATAAAGCTATTAAAAAATATACATATTCGATATAATATAAAGCTTATATTTGCGCGAAGCATTATAAAAAAACTTTATTCTAGCCAAACACATATATTCTCGAAAAAAATGTTTGGGAAGACGTCCCTAAGTTTAAATACTTATTTACTATACCTGTATGCTATTCATACTATAAAAAATTAAAATATATGAGTCAAGAAATTTTGTTAAGTAGTTCAAATTTTTAAACCATAGATACCTTATTTGCCAAAATCGGTGGGTAAAAAACTTGAACCACGAATGTATAACTGACCCTAAATAATTTGTTTGTGTAGGTACCTATTTCTTTGTGAAATTTTATAATTCTTAAAAATAAAAGCTGACATAAATCTCTAGTTGATTTTAATACATATTTGAAAAAGTTATATAACATTATGCCATTTCTTTTTTTAATTATGTCTGGGGTAGTTCTAGATAAAGCAGTCATTTTCTTATTTTGACAAAGAATATTGTTTTCTGAGACATTTGTTCTTTTACTATTTTCTTGACATGAATTTCTTCAATCTTTATTTTCTCTTCTTAATTACAGTTGAACTCCTCTTACTGTAAATCCTTACATTTAAAAAAAACCTTGAAGAATTTTATGGAATTCAGGGTCCGTATTACGTATTACGAAACGAAGGGCAAAAATAACGACAGTCAAGAATACGATAGTTGCAACAAAAGCGATTGCATAAAACGAAAATGGATCCACGAAAATGTTGCCAGATAAAAATGAGAAATACTATTTTTTTAAAGTTCATCTAACTTCGTCGGGTAATAGATGTCAAAAAATTATCGAAATAAATAATACTTGAGTATGAAATTAAAGAAGTTCGGTATATTATCTTAAAAAATATTGAAATGTTTATTAATTTCTACTTTTCACCTTTTCGGAAAGTGAACATTGTTCCAAGAGGCGAAGACGGAGAATTATAAACAAATATTTCAACGAGAAGAGCATGGAGAATGTGAATGTAAAAACCAAATAGTTTTTTTTTGCAACTCCGGATTTTGTTTATTTATAAACGCAAGTGCGGTTATTATGGTTGTGTTTTTAATATTGTTAGTAAAATGTTCTTTTATTATTGTTGTTTGTTCGGGTTCATGTTTTGTTTCTAAATTGTTTCTACCGACATAACCGGCAGAAATAAACACAACACAAAAACAAATTTGACAACTACGAGAACGAAGGCTAGACGACAGCCAAATAGTACTCGTAAGAAGAAACGAGTATCGTTGAAACTTAAACGATAATCGTTTTACGTAGTCGCATTTGAACGAAAATGAGGGTTTTTCAACGATTATCGTAATACGTAATACGGGCCCAGGGTTTTGACTTGATAAAATTTTAAGATTTAAGTTACTTGCGTTCAATTCGTTTAATTCTTTAAAACTAGAATTCGTTCATATGGGTTTAAATTCATTAAACAACATTAAAGGTAGTTTTTAGTTAAAACTAATAAAAACAAAAATCGTTTGTTATTTGGTTATTTTACATCGATTTCTGTTTTATAAATAAACAAACATTAACAAAGAAGCTTAAAATTGAAATTTATTAGAAGTTGTTTTGAAATTGCACCACAAATTAAAATATTTCTACTTTGCTGAGATTTTTCAAAATATCCTTTTCGGTATTAAACGAATGTCAAATAATGCTACAACCATATTTATAGTTTCTAATGCTGTATATTAACAAACGTTTTTAAAATCTTGTGTGAATGCTGTTCGAATATAAGTTGCATGATTATTTGTTGTCTAAGTGTATTCCATCTGCAGAACAAAAAAGTCAAAGACACATGCCAACTTTTACAGCTGGTTTGACAGTATACGGAATTAAAAAAATCAAAGAATATTCCGTTACGACGGATACCTTCCTAGGGCAAAATATATCACTTTTTCATATCCTAAAATGTACTTTTTGTTCCTTTGGTAGTGGTAAAACATCTTGATGATTTTTCACTTCCTTTCTTTCTCAATATAACAAACTTCTCATAATATGATATCTAAATGTTTTCCCGTACAGATGGAGAATAGAGAATTCTAATAATAGTCCGAGAGAGAGCCACCGATTTAGGACACCATTTTCTCCAGTTATTTTTGTCGAGTAATTGCTTGAATGTCACTCGTCTATAAATTAATTATGAATTATGGCCACCGGAAATGGCCGGAAACCAAAGATACAGCTTTTCAAAGTGCAGAAAAAACTACCATCAAAAACTACATACCATGTTGCAAGCATAAACTACCATCTTTGCTCTTTCTTTTTTGTTTATTGTCCAATTGAATTTTCTGTCTAAGATTAACCCAATGTTCTTGTCATCGTCAGAGACTTTGAGTGGAATTGCTTCAATTGATGGCAATCTAAATAGCACAAACTTTGACAGCCATTTATAACAATTAGTTCGAAAAAATAAAAAAAAATTCTTACTGGCCATCAAGAATATACTTGAGTCATATTATGCAAGCTCAACACAGCTGACAAAGTCTTGCTTAGTTAGCAGCAGAAAAAGATACAAACAATAGATTTCTATTCTAGAAGACTATAAGAGCAGGACTTGGATTTATACTTATACCTAGTTTATATGCATGGTTGAAGCGAGCTTGAACTAAGGTTCACCCATTTGTAAACGGGGATGAGTTGGAACGAAATGGAATTCAACTCGATCGCACTCGAGCAGTGGTGTTGAGTCGAAAATTAAATGAAATACCTGGGTTGAAATGTTGAATACACAATTATTTCTGCATGTGATCAAATGCATATTAACGAATGAATATTTGTTGTTGAAAAGTATGCGCATAACTTGTAAGAGCAATAAAAATATTTTTTTCTCGAAAACTCAATCTTTTTGCCTTAATGCTTACAAAGCAACGCAAGTATTCTCCTGTCATTTCAACTTTTTCGCACTTAACTCAACTCCTCAAGATTTCAACTAGTTTGCTGAAATACCTGTGTTGGAATTTCGTTTCAACTAAAACTCGATCTTTCGACTCTGAATATAAACTAGGTATTAGTTGGTTCTATGAAAAATCACTGCAATCGCAAAGAAGTTTTCAAGTCACTTCGATTTGTATTACGTTTTAAAGAACTATGACTGTATTTATCTGCGAAGTTATTAAAAAGATGACTCCAACTCCCCGAAAACAAAACCATCCATTATATTGCAGAGTGCGCCGTCGTCTTCAAGTCGCAATGGAAATTCTCATCACATTTTGTTTGCTTTGTTCTTCTCTTCAAATTGACCTACATTTGCCGAAAACAGAGATAATATTCTCTGTCATTTAATTGCTTAACCGCATTCTTAGCTGAATTGTTGTAGTTGAAAAACATTTTTGAAGGAAAAACAATGAACAAACCTTTTAGTTTGTATATGTGGCATGGGTATTGTCTGTGGGTCGGTTTTCTTCTCGGTATAGGTATATTTATCTGAGCTAAGCACTTTGCCTTTGACAGAAAGGCTTTAAAATATATAGGTACCTACTTTACAATAACAATAAAATGTGTCATTTAGTGCTTAAAATTATTATAATAATTCAGAATGCCATCTGTTCAGTCTCACATTCATTGTGATCTATTTGACATGAAGAATCTTTTGTTCTTGCATCTGTATCTAGGTATCTTGTGTCTAATACAGGTTGTGTTGTTGGTTCAACAACCTTTTTTTTTTCATAATTTTTTGTTGCATTTTTCGTTAATAAGAGAAAATGCACTAAGCAAACATATACGTGCATAAAACATGAGGAATCATGGGGTACTTTGGTGTGGCCTTCTTATGTAACATTGTTGTGGATGGAAGAACTTTGGGATGCATTCTACGAGTGTTCCAAATAACTTGAAGTTTTGTTCAAAAGTTTTTTCTCTATAACCTTCTATTTCTTCATTGTTGGTGTTGTTGTTGTTGCTGTTTGCATGTCCTATAGCTAAACTCTTTAGGGAAAAACAAAATTATAAACTATGCCATGCCAAACCAACCGCCATTAGAGAAGGTGCGGTATTTGGGATGTTATGTGCATCCTTGGACCCAGTGTCTGATGCAAGTTTTGTGTTTATATTGATCTAGAAAGAGGATATCGTTCTTGTTATGCCCGTGTGGCATAGAATAAAATCGTCTTAAGTTGCATGCATATAGGTAGCTATAAATATACATATGTACATATACTTAGTATGTATATATAATCCTCAGCTTGGAGGCAAAAAAGGACTTAAGCATGTTTCTGCAGAGCTTAGAGGGATAAAATAAGAACGCGATGATGAAAAACGCCGGAGTACCTATACAATATGTATGTATAGTATATAGGTAAAGAAAAAGTTGTGACAGCGGTAAAAAGAAAAACTATTATATTGCGTACGCAAGAACCAGAAAATGTTTTTGGTACCTACAAAATTTCAGATACAAAATAAAACCTGCTATAGGCATCACACAAGAATAATCTAACGAGAGTTAGTTGGAGAACTTATAAACTTTCTTGCATTTGGAAAGTATAATTTGAGACACTGACAAATGGTCAAAGTATATTCTGGAATAGAGTATAGGTAAGGTATGTTCTTGGGAATCGTTTGGTTGCATAATTTATTTAAAGAAACTTTCCGAAGAAACTTTTCTTATGTCTGAATTTTAAAGAAAATGAAAATTCAGAGCGCGAGTATCAGATATATGGGTACTTTAATATGTTAATAAGTGTCTTTATCAAAATGATAGATTTGCCGCCAGCTGCATTCATAGTAAGAGTTTATTTTTTCAACGAAAAGTTCTTTATCTCATTTCCCCACATCAAATGATGATCAAAAGTTTAACTTTTGGATTAATTAGCGTGAATTTTTCGTTCAACTAAAAAGTTTGTCGCGCGAATATTTTACAAAACAACTCCTGATAATGCTAACTTAACTGTAAAGTTATAGGACTACCACCCCAGAAAAAATATGAAAATTAATTGAAAATCAAAACAGATAAGGGAAACAATTGTCGCTTTTTTGTCGTAAATAAGTCATGCAACTAAAAAAATTGTCACGAATTTTTTTTTAAATAGGTAACCCCAAAAAAATATTTTTTTCATCGAATAAGGCGCTCCACGCCAGAAAAAAGATCTCATCTAATAAAAAATAAAAAAGATAACCCAAATTATTTTATTTTTTTTTGTCGGGCAACTAAAAAAATTAACGCGCTAATTTTTTTTTTAACAACTGGTGGTAATGCTAACTTGACAGTCAAGTTGGCACTACCTTCCCAGAAAAAGGATTAAATGTTATCAAAAATTAAAAAGGATAACGGAAATAACTGTCGCTTTTTTATCGTAAATAAGTCATTCAACTTAAAAATTTGTCCCGGATTTTTTTTTAATAACTCCGAAAAAACAAATTTTTCTGGCATTACCAGGGGTTATTATTAACCAAAATAGGGCGACAAATTTTTAAACTTTTGAAATTTCAAATTGATAATGCTAACTTGACGGACATAATTGGTTTTATATCACAAATTTTACAAATAAACATTAAAAATTGGTTAAAAAATGTTATTATAAAAGTGAGTTTAGGCTGCAGGTGCGAATGACAGACAGACATACTGACATACAGACACACAGACAGAATTTCCAGACTCACTTTTTTCGTCTTTAAAAAGCTGAGCAAATTATCGAGCGCAATAGTTCGTATACAGGTAGAGCGGATGAACGTTTGTTTAATAAAATACAATAACATTCTTAAAATGTTGTTTACTATACTCTGTTGAACAACAATTATCAGTATTTTAGATTTACTATTTGTATCGTGGTTCTGAGACATGTTAAAAAGGAGAAACATTTAACGGACTTACCGCGATTTTTTTTTATATTTGATTCAAAAATAATTTTCGATTATTATTACCCGACGTTTGAATAGGTTTACACTTGTCGTGGTCACGAGTTAACTGACCACGACAAGTGTAACCCTGTCGAAACGTCGGGCAATAATAATCGACAAATAATTTTTGATTTAAATAAAAAAAAAATTCCGGACTTACCGTTTCTGAATGTTTCTCTTTTTCAAAAATTATCAGTATTTTAACTTGCGATTATAGTATAAGGCAAGTCTTGGATTCGTGTAAAAAAAAAGTTTTGAGATAACAATCAGAAATGTCATTACGATGATAGAGAAGACGAAAAAAGTGGGTCCGGCAATTATGTCTGTCTGATTTGTCGGTCTGTCTGTCTGTCTCGGCACCTACAGCCTAAACGGCTAGGCCGATTTACATTAAATTTGTTAGGTATAGTTTTTAGGGTAATACGCCCAGAGCTTTTTTTGTAGGTCACTGTGCTCTAACGATTTAAACCAAATTTTACATGTGTAATAAAGTGTAGAAGGTCTATTAAAAAGTAAAAACCAAACCTTCAAGAAAATTCGTTTAACGGTACCTCCCATATAACGGTATTTTTAAATTTCGGTTATCTCGACAACGGCTGAAGCAATTTAAATGAGTTTAAATACTGTACTTACCGTAGCTATTCTAAACAACATGGCATTAATTTTTTTTTCAAATTTTAATTTGTTTTAAATAATTTTTGAAAAACGGTTTTCGTGAATTCAATATTTCAAAAACCCGTTGACGGATTTTTATGAAATTTAGTTTTAAGGTTATAAATTAAGTTTAAAAAACCTGCAATTTCAATTTTTTTTAGAAAAAAATTTTCGAAAAAATATTTAAAAAAAATCTATTTTTTCGAAAACCGGTCCAACGATTTTGAAAAAAAAAAAATTCATAAACTCACATTTATAAAAATTTATGAAAATGTTTTACATACTTTGATTTTGTGAATATTTGAGAATATTTATATTGATTCTCTTCGGCTGTGTTGGTCGTATTAATGTTTTAAATGAAAACAATTTTCATTTGTATTTTTCCCAACGTTTCGACGGTGGTTGCCGTCTTCTTAAGGGGAGCTTTATTTACAAAATTAAAAAAAAAAAAAATTATTTTAACATATATAATTACATAATAGGTGGACAAATATAACTTACATCGAGTTCGATATATAACAAAAACAGAATAAAAATATTAAACAATTTTTTAATTGTACAAATAGAATTTTTACACTTAACTTTAAACACTTCCTTGATGGGAGATTAGTCCGTTGAGTTTGAACTTTCAACAGTTTGATTTGTTCTCAGCAACCAAGGAACAGTAAACCGATGATATGTTTTGTATGTCTTGTTTACGGTTCATAGTATTTTTGTTGTTTATTATGTGAAGTGTTTCTAATGTATAGCGTTTAGATGTGTGTTTTTCTGTTGCCAGGATTTTTACCCCTTCAAAGTCCAGTTTGTGACCAGTCTCGACGCTATGACTAGCCAGTGCCGTCTTCTCAGAACTTTTCAAGCGTACGTCTGATTTATGGTTCGCTATTCTTTGACGAAGAAGTTGTTTTGTTGTGCCTATGATTGCACGGTTCGTTTATTTTTCCATTGCAGTTTATTTTGTAGACTACGTCAGAACGGCGATCGATTTCTGTCTTCTTTTTTAGGCAGGTGAATAGCGACGCAACGGTTTGGTTTGACTTATATGCCAAGTTGATTTCCGTGTTGTTTTTGGCTATTATTTCTTTGAAATTCTCGGAGAGTTTGGGTACATACACGACACTTTTATAAACACCACTCCTCTCTTCCAAATTATCTTCAGAAGGAACTTTGTGTTTTTGTCGTAGTATCAAGTTCCTTATTAATTCTATTGGAAAACAATTGTCTAAGAGTATTTGTGTAACTTTTTTCTCATTAGCGGAATGGAATTTTCGGTCACTCAACGCAAAGACTTTATTTATGAGGTTGGATGCAGTGTTTATACGCATGTGTTTTGCATGATTAGACCGGAAATTGATCAGTCTTCCAGATGCCGTATCTTTCTGGTACCAATCGAAAGAAAGCTGATTGTTTTCACGATGTATAATGACATCTAAGAACGCTATCGATCTACTTTTTTCTCTCTCGATATCTATTCATCTCTGTCAACAATCGCAAAAATATCGTCGACGTATTTTTCAATAAACTTCGGTCTGCAGTTTAGTTTGAAACATTCATCAAGAAGGAAATCTAAAACCAGGTCTGCTATTGTCGGGGATAATGGATTTCCCATTGGCATCCCGTGTATTTGTCTGTACAAGTTATCTTTAAATTGGAGGTAATTGTTGTCTTTTAGGCAAAAATCCAATAGCTCGAGAAATTTATTTTGGCTCAGCTTAGTATTTTTTCCTATGATTTCCCACTTGTTTTTAATAATTTTTGTTGCAAGCTGAACTGGGACATTGGTGAAAAGTGAAACAGCGTCATAAGAAACCAGAACATCGTTTGAGTCCAGTTTTAAATCTTTTGCCTTGGTTTTAAAATCTAAAGATTTTTTTTACAGAATATAAAGATTTTTCGTGACACACTGTAGTATTTGGCCAAGGTACTTTGAAAGTTCATAACAAGGTACTTTCATTGATGACGTAATTGGCCTGAGAGGTATGTTTTCTTTGTGGATCTTTGGTAATCCATATATAGCAGGTACTTGTGCTGTGTAGGTAGTCATCCTTGTTTTTCCCCAGTCATCGATGATCTTGTTAGAGTGCAACCATTTCACAAAATCATTATTTTTGTTTTGTAGAGTGGTGAGAGGAGTTGCTCTGGTGACTCTGTATATAGAGCCGTCCGACAATAGTTCCGTCATCTTCTCTTCATACTCTGTCCTGTTCATCGCAACTGTCACATTACCTTTATCAGCTGCTACTACAATAATGTTCTTGTGTTTTTTTAAAAAGATTACAGCGTCTTTGTGAATTTGCATGATGTATTTGTCAAACATGTCGTTGTGATAGTTACGTTGAAAAGAGTGAAGCATATTACTATACTTGGCTCTTGTTATTTCCTGTTGCATTTCATCTTTGTTGCTTTTGATGATTTCTTCACCATCTGCAATTAGTTGGAAGAGAGGGAATGTATTTTTGCCAATTGGCAATGCAAATTTTTTTCCCAATGATAAAAGCCATTTGATTTCATAAGGAAACTCTGTGTCGCTTTTGTTTACGAACCAATTATCATGCATTTTTATGTTGAATTTTTTCCAAAGAGCAGATTTTAGTTCATTTATTTTTTGTGCGTGGATTTGTTGTTTATTCATGCATAGGGTTTCGAAATGCTGTTGTTGTTTAGTAATAAATTGTTTTTGTTCTTCTAGTGTTATACTTTCTTTTATTCGTTTTTTTAACATTCTGAGTGTGTTGTTGGATTGCTTTATTTTGTGACAAGTTTCGGTGATTTCCAAGTTGAGAACTTTGAGATGGAATTTAAGTTCTATTTTTTCATATGATCCTAAGGATTCATTGCTTGAGAAAAGAGCTTTGGTGTTATTAGTGGATCTTTTTAAATGTTTGGGAATAAGCCCGTATTGTCTGCATGTTAGCAAAAATTTCAGAGTTTGTTTTTGGTTTGCGGATGTACTTTGATTTTGGTTTGATTCTTTGTAAGATACGGTTTTCAAACTTTTAAAAAAATTTCATACGATTTTTTCTTATTATTCCGTTTGTACTTTAAACTCTCAGGTAACTTGCCACAAGAGCAAGTTTGTGTGTCCCAGTCGTGCCCTTTATTTTGATTGATTGAAAGAAAACAAAATAATTTCAAGAAATACTGTTTTATGCAATCATTTTTATTTTCAAAATCGTGTATAATCTTTGACCCTTTTAATAATAATATTTTATAAATCGTCATTTTCCAGACATTCAAAAAACTTCCATGATATCAAATTCTCTTTTGTTAGCAGTAATGTGTTCCTATATGTTACTTCATAACAATTGCTTCATCACTTTCGTTTTTTTAAGCATGCAACCTTTCTAAATCATGAAGCATAAAAACTAACAATTGGTTAAGTGTTAAATGACATTCTTGCAACCGACCAGACGTAAACATGCACGCAACAAAAAATTGAATAAATTGAAATGAACCCCGGTAGTTACAACGAACGACGAGACAACATTGAATTGTATAATATTACACTATGAAAAAAAAACATCATAATGTTGTAGATGTATCAATGTTATTTAAATGTGTTTTTGTAAGCCTAGGTAACAATATTTTGAAAGTTTTAACTGTTAGATTTTTTTTAATTTCTCGTTTTTGTATTTTTCGTATTTTTAGAAATAAATACCTACGTTATTAACCATCTGAGAATCAAAATAGTTGCTATTTTTATTTAAATGCAGTTTAAATGAGTGAATAATATGAAATAGGTATATAAAGTAATAAAGGAGGGTTAGCACTAATAATTTCCAAAAAACTGGTTGCTGCTCCAAAATGATTTAAAATTTAAGAAACTCCAAACTCACCCAACTTATTCAAAGGTATTTAGATAATAGAGATACATTCACTTCTCTTTCTTATATAACAAAAAAAACGTCTAGCTTTCCTGTGCAGTTTTTATCCCTGGATATTTCCGTGTTACAAGTTTCTTTCTTAATATAATTTTTATTTTAATTTTAATGGAAGTAATTACTTCCGTTGTTACGTATTTTTTTGGATGAATAAAATTAAGCAGAGTTGGAGAGTAAAGTTCTTCTTTTGATGTTACCTTCATTATAACGATATTTTATGCATAAAATGCTTTTATAAAAAAAGGTTTCTTAATTAAATAGAAGAAAAAGAGCACACAATATTTAAATAGAGGAGAAGGTATTCCGGAACATGAAAAATGAATACATTTTACCAACTCCAAACTTCAGGTTATACCAATAAAAATATATATGAACCTTTATCAAGAAAAGACTTGGGAATTTTTCTAAATGCATTAAAACTGTAATTTTGAGCTTTATGTTTGACCTTAAATATATTTAGGTATTAATACGTAGTTCAGTAAAAAAAATATTGTAGCTTAGTATAATTTTCACATAAATTTAGTTTGATTATATTTAAGTGCTGCAGATATTCATACGTCGAGAAGGCATACTTTTCAACTTCACTTTTATTTTGTTTAATACTTTTCTATGTTATAATGTATCTAAATATAGTGAAAAAAGAAGCAATTGTTATTTTTTTTAAAAAAAAAAACGTTGCGAAAGTAAAAACGATTTTCATTAATATCCAAAAAATGTACCTCCTAAAAAGACAATAAAGGTCGAAGAACAGAACCCAATGGCAATGGAAATCGTTTGGAAATCTGAAAAAGGACGGTTCAAATAATTTGTTCATGAAGTTTAACTAGCCTATGTTAGCCGGAATTTTGAAAAACAAAATTTTGAAACCAGACTTTTGACACGCAATAGGGTGGGGGTCGAAATTCTGCATGTGTCATGATTCTGTTTTAAAAATTATGGTATTCAGAATTCTGGTGACTTAATTGAGTATGACCAAAATTCGATAGTTCAAATATTTTTTGTAGTGGAAAGTTTTGTAAGCAGAAATATGAACAACAGAATTTTGCACAAATAGAATTTTAAATGCAGAATTTTTACGAACAAAATTTTAAAATACCAAATTTTAAATGCAGAATTTCGCACAAACAAAGTTAAAATATAATTTTAAAACAAGAATTCCGACCCGCTCCTGTTTTTCGTTTTTATTAGACAGTTTTTTTTTTTTTAATGGAATTTAAAACAGAATTTTAATTTTAGTGAATTTGAATATTTTATACAAACTGAATTTTGAATACAGAATTTCGCACATGCAGAATTTTGACTTACAGAATTTTGACTCACAGAATTTCTTGAGAATAAGAATTCAAGAAAACAGAATTTTGAGCAAACAGAATTTTGAAAACAGACAGCAATGTCAGTTTTTACATATTTGATGCAATCCTCTGTTTTGTTTTATACATTTTATGTTTTTGTATATCCTTCAATAAGCAGCACAAAACTAATATGTATTTAAATAGCTCATCAATATTTCCCGACCCGCTCGAATATTCAGACATAAATTCTCGGTTTCTTAAAATCTCGCAAACAAAAAAAAAAATATAAGAACAGGATAAATTATAAAAATATAAATTCAATTAAAGAAAAAGATTTGTTTTTCTGAGCTATCGCCACATGTATGTAATGTAGGTATGTATATGTACAAAATACGTAGGTACCTACATTAGTAACACTAGAAAACAAATAAACTTGTTTAACATTTTCTGTATCGTTTCATTGATTAAATTAATAACAAACACAAAATTATATCTAAATGCCTTTCGGCTGAGTATAAATTTCATAAAAAAATGTTATTGCATAGCGCAAGAAATCCAATGTTAAACTTCTCAACTATCACATAATGAAATTGTTGTTTCAAAAAAACAAAAAAAAAAAAAAAACATCCCGATTTCCTCCAGAAGCTAAACCAAACAACCATTCGCCATGCACACCCTGTCTCTTTGTTGGGGAATACCACATGTGTGTTCAAATTCCCACTAACATGTGTTTCATTAGACATACAAATTTCACACTTCTTCCATGACTGAGAGTGAGATTTCCCTTTTGTCTACGATTTTAATGTGGTTTCAAAGAATTCAAATTATATTTCGACCACACATGTTTGGCAGTTTCATAATTTATTAGTTTCACCAGACACCAAAAAACCAATATATATGTATAAATATATATACGGAGGGCGTGGAAATTAATTATTTCTTCAAAAGTGTTTCTATAAATATGTTGTTATATGCCGCAAAACTTCATGCAACAACAACAACAAATGAGATGGTACTTGAGATGGAATGGAAATTGCTATAAGCGGACGAAACACATCATCAAAGTGTATTTCCATACTTGAATCTTTCAATGCGCTAAGAAGATGCAGTCATCAGTTGAACAAAAAAGACACTTAACCCAGCAAAGTGCGTGTTTTTTGTCGTCTTATACATCTTTATCAGTACATTTTAATTTCCGTACTTAAAGTCTGAAAATTTGTATTTGTGATTGAGATAATCAATTAACCTATACTGCCTTCTACAATGCCTCCGTGCGTCTCGTTGCTTCGTCTTGATCTTATAGGTCTTCTTTGCATATTATCAAACAATAAAGTTGTATAAATTAGGTTGAATATCATCAGGGATGAAAACGCTAAGATTAAAAATTATGTGAATTGCTATAGTGAAATGGAATGAATGACCGAGTTCCACTTGTTGAAATCTATTGGATTAGAAATTTGAAAATGTATCATAATATGGTATTTTGAAATATCCAAAAATGCTCTAAATATGAGATCATATGGTTTAAATTTCTTCTCTAGGGAAACACCAAAATTTACTTTACAGGAAGTTCGAAGAAAATCCGTAAAATCGTTTAGTTTATAGCTTTGTGAACAGACAACCGCACATTAGTACCTACATAATAGTCCGACCGACCGACACGCACGACATGACGAAGTGTAATAGTTTTAGCTCTCTAACAAATAAATAAGTGCTCCATTTTTACATACACCATACGTCAAATAATGGCTCTATTATAGTACTTGGAAATATTTGTGAACCTTTTTCTGAAAAGAATAAAAAGAATGTGTTTTTACACTGAAAAACTGCGATATCTATTACGATGCAGTTCACAATGGCAGCGATTGGTTCATGTGTGGCTTTAAATATTATTATTATTATAGTTATTGGTTCTTTAGTTTTAAACGAGGAAAGCCAACGACCAAATATCCGACAATTGACCGAGTTCGACTTGTTTCAAACCTTATGACTGCAAGAGGCTGCACAAGCAACGAAAATATTCTCTTTTCAATATCATTGGTCATCCTCAACTGTGTTCGTGGGGAGAGTTGGCAAGAGTTTCAAACAAGAAATGTGATAACAATAAATCAGCACTTGCTTTGTCAATATTGTCCTTCTAACTCTTGTTTTGCTATCAGCATTTCACCTAACACATTTTTGCCGTTTAATCTTAGGCTGATTTTGACGTTGTTTTACGTTGGGTATTATTAACCCTGTACATTTATTGCAAATATAAAAATTATTGTTTACTCATGACGGAATTAATGATGGACCTATGACTACGAGTATAATGTAAGTTTATAAATTACTCAATTTTCTAATGCGAATCACGCATCACAATGTGTCTGCATTGTTGAAGCTTAGCTTCTTCATCAACCCACAAACCTAGCCTCAAACCACATTGAATTTCTCTATTTACTATTTTCGTGTAGTATGTCCAAAT
Organism: Baccha elongata; assembly: GCA_951217065.1. Lineage (NCBI taxonomy): Eukaryota > Metazoa > Arthropoda > Insecta > Diptera > Syrphidae > Baccha > Baccha elongata. Next base: position 47,996,492 of record OX578272.1, on the reverse strand, counting down.
TCTTTGCCATAACCACATCATTGTTTTATACCCAATTGAGTGCTTATAAAGGGTGTTTTTTTTCGAGGCATTACTTTTCAAGACGGCGACCGATTTAACAGCTGTCAGGTGATTTATTCTCAGTTTGGTTTGGCAATTCACCATGAATAGACTCACGCTTGAACAACGCTTGCAAATTGTGTCGAATGGGTCCAAAACGAGATGGCCGTTGTTCCCGATTTTCATAAGCGAATTTTGTTTAGCGATGAAGCGCACTTCTGGTTGAATGGCTACGTCAACAAACAAAATTGCCGCATTTGGAGTGAAGCTAATCCTCAAGTGTATGTCGAAACACCGTTACATCCAGAAAAACTGACTGTTTGGTGAGCTTTATAGGCTGGTGGAATCATTGGTCCGTACTTCTTCAAAAACGATGATGGCCACAACGTTAAAGTCAATGGTGATCGGTATAGAGCCATGATTACTAACTTTTTCATTCCAGAATTGAACAATCATGATGTCCAGGAGCTGTGGTTCCAACAAGACGGCGCAACATGTCACACAGCTCGTGCCACAATCGATTTATTGAAAGACACGTTTGGTGACCGCCTAATTTTACGTTTTGGACCTGTGAATTGGCCTCCAAGATTTTGTGACTTAACACCGCTAGACTATATTCTGTGGGGTTATGTAAAGTTATTGGTCTATGCGGATAAGCCACAAACGCTTGACCATTTGGAAGCCAACATTCGCCGTGTTATTGCCTATATACGGCCACAAATGTTGGAAAAAGTCATAGAAAATTTTACGTCCAGATTGGACTACATCCGAGCCAGCCGCGGCAGTCATATGCCAGAAATCATATTTAAAAGGTAATGCCACAAGATTATCTTTCGAATAAATAAAAAATCATGTCAATCGAATATTCCATCGTTGTTTTATTGCAATTTAAAGTTCTATACCTCTAAAAAAACACCCTTTATATAACCATATATTATGATTTCGGCCTTCTGAACATTGCCGTAAACTATATGGAGATTGAAGAACGCGTTTTCATCTTCCTTTTGCCTTCATTTGTGATAAACTAAATAATGTTGAATTTACGAAATCTTAGTCTTTCATTAGTAAATTAGAGTTCCAGGCAATAAGGCTATCTCTAGCTTTCTTTGCTAAATAGAAATTAGTTAAAATACTCTGTGCTTTCGAAGAATAATATTGTGCTTCATTACAGCTGCCGGAAGAGTCAATTATCTCTTAGTTTTCTATAAAGAAGAACAAAATGCAAGGGATTTAGTATTATAACAAAGCTAAAAAAAAAACTGTATAGAATGGATTAGATTCATTAATGCATTTCCACATTACTGCATTGGGCGTTTTGTAGGTGGGTCATCAGTCATCGTTATTAATTGCCTTAGGAACGGGCTAGTTGAGATATTAAAATGAAAATGAACCCTATTTGATTATGGGGATATCATGAGGATCTCATTGTTAGATGATTGTAATAATAATAGCTTTGATGGTCAACAAAAAAAATTTAATATTTGGTAGAAGTAAAATGGGTTAGACATAGTTCATTCCCAATCAACACATACCACGACAGTTCAAGCCTGGCACTATATACCGTATCAGAGGAGGAATAATGATATTTTTTATTTACTGGTAAAAGAATGCAATCTTTTGACATTAAAAACAACATAAAAAAAAAACAATGTTACATAAACACAAGTTAAGCTTAATCGGAAAACCACAAAAATATAATACAAAAAGAGCCAAATATTAATGAAAATATGCAGTTTTGTCAAAAAACAGACCAAATAATGGGTAGGTACTTTCCAGGAATTTTTTAGGACACCAAAACAAAGGTTTTTCGGATTTTTTTTGCAGTAAAATTCTAACATTTCCGTCTATATCAAATTCTGAAACATGAAATAAATATTTGGGCATACCTAATCATAGTTTTTAAACTATACAGTTTTGCTTAGCCTGGATCAAAACAAAAAAAAAACTAAATTTTAATTATAACTAAAACAGAGAAGGCGGCAAATTTCTCGTTAAAGGGTGATACATTTTGAGCCACCCTGTAATTGAACAGAGTAGGTACAGAATACCCATCCTTCTCATTTCAATTACAAACTATCGTGTTACGTTATAACTTAAATTTTTGTTTGTGCTATACAAGAAAATACAGAAAAAAATAAATATCGTATTATCCTCCTAGAAGGAAGAAGACACTCGTACTACAATTTCTTATAAATGCTCTCATTTTCTGAAGTCATTGTCGTAGTCTTCCTACAAAATGCATTACAAGAGACATCACAAGCATCCCAAACATGAAATTAGAATTAGTCCTTGAGCAGCTCTAACTGAAAGTTTTCCCTTCTAGCATCACTATAGATAAGTATACATAACATACCCATTAAAACACACACAGACATAACATACAAAAATGGATTTTTTTCAAGTGTATATAGATAGAGATACATGCAACGAAGGTTTGCCATGTCGAAAAGTTCTTTGGCGACAATTCTATTGTTATTTTTTTTTTTCTTTGAGAAAACTTTTCGTGCATTAAATGTTATGTTAGAATTAGGATGTAGTTGTGGTTAGTCTTGTTCCTGGTCTTCTTTTTTTTTTAGAGATAATATTCTTCAAGGACTTTGCTCAAGCATAAAGTTTTCTTCTCCTCTTATTATAGAGTTTCGGTAAACATGGAATAATTAATATTATTGAAATACAAAGAGGCCGACCCAGAAAATGAAACTAAATTTTATTTTTTATCGCTAAATTCAGAAAAGAAGCATGGGTAGTAAGAACTGCGTATTTCCTGGTGGAATCATTCATTGTCAGGATTCAACCTTGCCGCAAGCTAAGGATTTCGTTTAATGTAGTCACGTTTACGTTTAACATAATGTGAACATTACTAAAAATACATGTTCGCCATGCATGCATATGGGGGGACATCGGGATAATTTATACTTGTGTATAACCTTCGTTGTTGCAACTATATGGTTGTAAATATGCATATATTTATGTATGTATACATAGCTAAATTTAATAAAAAAAATATGTATTTACGTAGAAAGTTTAAACCCTTAGGGTTTAAAAGGTTTGGTTGCGGTCAAAGCATATGGTGCTATATTTTATTGGTTGAATGGTTCATAATGTGGGTTTTATCACGTATCTATATACTTATGTATGTATACAAAAATTATGTTAAAATCGATATGAACTTTTTATGTAAATAACTTCAGGCAATGAATTGTTCGCACCTGAATGTGATAGGAAATTGTTTTTTTTTATTGCTTAAATCAAACCGAGACAACTTAAAATATATATTTAACAACTGTTTCTTATACAAACTCAAATATGTACTTTTATACTAATATAATTAACTAATGTAATATACTATCTATAATTTAACAAGACTGCAAGAAGCACCATCTAAGAATAATCTATTTTAAGTAGGTACTGAATTAAGCTGTAAATTGTTAATTTACATACCTTGCATAAGTTCATCATCATCTATTTTACATGTTATCTTAAGAGTAGATGCTCTGATTTTGCATACTTTTAAGGACTTTCAATTTTAAATTTCAAAGGGTAATAATTTGCTACGAAAAAGATAGAGATAACACAAATTTGTCATGAAACTACATAATTACGCATGCAACTAAAATATTGCTCATGCAACTAAAAAAATTTCTCGCGCTAATTTTATCCTATAACTTTTTTTTCTTACGTTATTCGGCAAAAGCGTGTTTTGTAGAACGTTAAATTTGATTCTATATTGATAATCCTGGAATGTTTGTATGTCACGAGATGTGGCGCTAAAAAAAATAATTCAAATTTAGCAAGCAAATTTTTGAATTTTTTTTTTCAAAGCAAAATTTGAAAAATTACCCTTTTTTAGAAAGCCATATCTCGGTAACGAAGCGAGGTCCAAAACTTGAGAAAACGTTAATCAACAATTCCAAAACAACACCAGAAAGTTTCATTGACCTCCGACCTTTTTCCGCCTAAAACTACATGCCGACTGGAATCTAAGTTAACACTCTTCTTAAAAGTAATATATGCAAAAAAGCGCGATAAATTTATTAGTTGCACAACATATTATTCACTACGAAAGAACGACAAATATTCCTCATATACTTTTAAATTTTATAAATGTTCTTGTGCTAATGTGCAACATGATTTCCACTGTTTCAATCGCAAACATAAGTTGCACTTGCTGATCTAAAAAACATTGCGCGCGGTTAGGGAAATCGAAGAGTCGATGGCAGGTGACATTGGTTTTAAATGTGGAAGGGGAAACATTGAGACTGGTAAAGCGTTCCACATTCGTGTTGTGCGGCTAAAGAAAAAAGCTCTATATTTCTCTGTACATGCGAAGTTTGGTTCTAGAGTAAAATGATGAGCATTTTTTGCAGTGCGAGTACCACCGTTGAATTGTTTTTAAAGAGGAATGCAACTGCTTTTGTTTTATAAAAACAGGTAGACTATGAGACAAAAAAAAATCTTTCTATACTTTGTAAGAAACTTAAGCATTTCGCTGGGTTTTTTGCGACATAACAGCCTAATTCTAGACGTTTTTCTCTTTTAGATCTGAGCAGAGCACAAATTAAAGCCTGAGCTTGTCGATAAGCTCTGATCAGAGTACGCTCCGAGGGTTCTGATTGAATATAAAACACACTTGAGCACTTCACTGTCATATCAGTAAAATTAATTTCACAATCTGTCAAAAAACATAAAAATTACATGAAGTTGGCCGCGCTCTATATTTCTATATTTCGTGCGGGGTCTACCCCATCATTTTTTCCTGAGCTCATAGAGCAAGCGAAAAAAACACAAGTGGAGCGCTCTAAGCCTTGGAGCTAAAAAAAAATAGAGATCTATTTTTTGACAGCTCAGTGCACTACTCTGAGCTTAACACCCCGATTCTCCCCAACATCACTGATGTCTCACAAGTCATAAGAAAAGGTGAAATTGATTTCGTGACTTTTTCGGATTCTCCCCCATAGTCACAACTTGTGAGAGTCATAAAAACAATCGAAATTGTGATCAGGTCGAAGCTCACAAATTTCAACTGTTTTTTTTTCTGCTTTGTTTTTTTGTGAGTTGAAGCAAATGAAGGAATTTTTTTATTATTTATTTTTTTATTTTTAGAATGTTTGAACTTTTATTTATTCTTTACAAAAAGTTTTTAATCAAGTTGCGATTACATTTTTTATATATAGGGAAATTAAATTCGACGGTCCATGTTTTTTCCAATAAAGCATATATTTGCATCACCACACACATTTTTCACTGATAGTAGCTCTAAAATGTTTTATACGTATTAATTTATAACTTTATTTTTATAAAATTTGTAACTTTGATTGAATTACTTGTTTTTTTACATAAAGTTCGCAAAAATAAATTCCAATTTTTTTAAGTTTTCTGTCATAATCAGCTGTTCCAAGTCGAAGAAAAATATTCACCATAACGCGATGAGTTTACCTTGTGACTTGTCTTGTGAGGATTGAGGGAGAATTCGATAAATGTTATCGAGTCACAACAATCCTTACAATGAATAGTGACAAAGGCTTGTGACTTGCGACTCTCACAAGGGGAGAACCGTGCTGTAAAAGTCTTCTTCTTTTTATTTCTTTGTATACAAAGTTGCAAAGTAAGCGCGCTTATTTCTTCAATGTATTTAGCTTAATTGTGCTGAAATGTAATTTTCGTTTTTTAATTGATTTCTTTTTTCTAAAAAAAATACATTTTATCTTCAATTACTTGTGTTTTGACAACAGTTGTGAAAGAATTCAATTTTTCTTCTGTTGTGCCCATAATCAGCTGTGACAAACCGAACAATAATATTCACCATGATGCGGTGAGTTTGTTTGTGACTGTTCTGATTACTTTTGCGGCAGAATACGGAAAACCGAGTCACCACAATCCCCACAAAAATCAATCACAAACGATTGTTGCTTGTGTCCCAAGAATCGGTGTGAAAATAACGAGAAAGTTCTCAGTTTTTTCAGTTTTTTATGCAAGTGCAACTCATTTAAAGTGGCATTTGCAGTATATTCCATTTTAAAGATAGATGGCAGCATTGAGTTATGTCAAAATCGGAATTTAACTAATAATCTTATCATACGTAGCCGTCCGAATCCGTCGAACAGGGATTTGAATCTGGAAACAAATATGAAAACTAAGGGTGCTGTCGTCAGGGAAACAATGGTCCTTTTGTGATGCTTGGCCATTAAACTTTTTTGAGCAGACGTCAAAAAACAATGCTCCATTTACTGAAGAAGTTGTGACTGAGAAATAAACAAACAAAAAAATCAATCTGATAAAATACACTTCTGTCAAACGTCAAAGTATGAATAATTCACAGTTAATACTTTTACATTCACAATATCCCAAAGCCGAGCTGAAATTTTAAGTGAAATTTAGAGATGTTTTCCCAATGACTGCTTAGAATTGCATAAATCAATTTTAAAAAATTCTACAATCCATCTTCTCTTTAGAATGTTTAACAATAAGCCTTTAAATCACTCATTCAAACTTATTTGACTATTTATATAAAATGTATAATTAACTTCTTCTTTTGCACACAATTTTCCCACTTAAATGTTTGTCGTAAAGTTTCGCAATAAAGTTAAATACTTAAAAGTAATTACTTGTGTTTTGACAACAGTTGTGAAAGAATTCAATTTTTCTTCTGTTGTGCCCATAATCAGCTGTGACAAACCGAACAATAATATTCACCATGATGCGGTGAGTTTGTTTGTGACTGTTCTGATTACTTTTGCGGCAGAATACGGAAAACCGAGTCACCACAATCCCCACAAAAATCAATCACAAACGATTGTTGCTTGTGTCCCAAGAATCGGTGTGAAAATAACGAGAAAGTTCTCAGTTTTTTCAGTTTTTTATGCAAGTGCAACTCATTTAAAGTGGCATTTGCAGTATATTCCATTTTAAAGATAGATGGCAGCATTGAGTTATGTCAAAATCGGAATTTAACTAATAATCTTATCATACGTAGCCGTCCGAATCCGTCGAACAGGGATTTGAATCTGGAAACAAATATGAAAACTAAGGGTGCTGTCGTCAGGGAAACAATGGTCCTTTTGTGATGCTTGGCCATTAAACTTTTTTGAGCAGACGTCAAAAAACAATGCTCCATTTACTGAAGAAGTTGTGACTGAGAAATAAACAAACAAAAAAATCAATCTGATAAAATACACTTCTGTCAAACGTCAAAGTATGAATAATTCACAGTTAATACTTTTACATTCACAATATCCCAAAGCCGAGCTGAAATTTTAAGTGAAATTTAGAGATGTTTTCCCAATGACTGCTTAGAATTGCATAAATCAATTTTAAAAAATTCTACAATCCATCTTCTCTTTAGAATGTTTAACAATAAGCCTTTAAATCACTCATTCAAACTTATTTGACTATTTATATAAAATGTATAATTAACTTCTTCTTTTGCACACAATTTTCCCACTTAAATGTTTGTCGTAAAGTTTCGCAATAAAGTTAAATACTTAAAAGTAAGGAAAAAAATATAACAACTTGTTGTTAGTTGTTATACGACTATTAGAAGATTTGTTAGTTCATAAAGAAACTTAAAGAGTTTCCTTGAGAAAAAAAAAACTGCTTTTGAAATTTTACATTGTGAAGATTTTCCGTATCGCTTCCTGGAAAAAGAAACGATTAACAACACTTTGGGTGTGGGTGGGAAAAAACAGTTTTCTAATTGCGCGGCATAATTCCGTAGGGTTGTGCTATAAATTAGTCTTAAGAGAGGATACAGCTTCTATAATTATTTCCCCAGGAGTCGTTGATGGAAGAACAAAATTTGTTATGCTTTCGCTTCCACTATTTCGGAAGGACATTCTAGGTAATTATGTATTTAACTGCTTGTATAGCTTAGGGTTATTAGACGTATATATTTTTCTCTAATTGACAGAATTTCAAAAGAGTAAATAAAATGAAGGAAGTGTTTATTTTCTACTTCTTTCTGTATCTTTCATAGAAATTTCGTCGCTGTTTTGACTTACATTTTCTGTTGAAAAATCTCGTCGCTGTTTTGACTTACATTTTCTATTAAAAAATAATAATAGTCAATTATAAATCCTTTTAAATTATCTGGAAGTCACCTCTTACTGGGATTAACTTGACTCTTACTCTCACGATTCGAGGGTTAACCCCCGAGATATAAGTAATTGATATTGATAACTCTGCTAATGAGATCTAAAATACGTTTCTTAATTGGAGATGGAGATTCATTTCAAAAGACCCCATATATATTTTGGTTATAATGATAATGACCTTTTATAATAGCGAGATGGGCATTAATGGGTGAGTTAATTTTGTATGAAAGCCATAATTTTTGGTTTAACCACATGGTGATGACTTGTTCAAATGGAATAATTGATTTTCATTAAGGGGATAAATCTCTGAAGAGATTTCATGTTCATATTCAATACGGATATCTTTTAAAAGATCTGTTGCATTGGTGGATGAAATACAACTTGTTTTGCTCTTGCCATATTGATGTGGAACGAGATAGTTCTTTTGGGATCGAAAGAAATTCTTTACTAGAATAATTGTTCCTATTAGTTGTTCACTGAGTAAACATAGATAGGTCTTCGTTATTATAGTGGTTTATTAAGCTTTTTATTTGTTATAAAATAATAAAATCCCATTTCAGTGGGATATAATTCCAGTGCCGGATTAGCCACGTAGCAAGAGCAGCAAATGCTACGGGCCCGGCGCACCAACGATTTCTGACTATCAAAAAACTTTGTAAGACATTTTCAATAACCGTGGATCAACAGAGTGCCGTAATCAAGAATACGGACTAATTTCAAGTTCAGTTCAGGAAGTTGGAGACGGGAATAATGACAATATTGTGGAATAGAATCCTAGAACATTTGCAAGCAACTAGTGCTGCGCTGCAATTGGATGATCAAGACCTCAACACTGGATACGACCCTTATGAATCATTACATGATTCCGTTCAAGCAGTGTGATCTATATTTTCAGATATTAAGACAAAAGCCAAAGATCTTACTGGCTGCGAGGATGTCAGCAAGAAACTTCTAGACGTAAACGTACCTACTCACTGCTTTAGGAAATCATATGAACAGTTATCATTTCTCGCGTTTTTTGGAATATTCCGAGAGCTGAAATCTATTCCACAGCTTTATAGGTAATCATATGAACAGTTATCATTTCTGGCGTTTTTTGGAATATTCCGAGAGCTGAAATCTCTTCCACTAGAAGAAATTTTGGAAAATCATCTTAGGTGCTTACGCAGATGATTCGGGGGACAGCCTGGGCGTCGAATTAGTTAAGTTCGCTGCAATGCTTAGTTCTGATGTTGCTAGTATTATTGACAGCAATAATCATGAATTTCTGGAACTGCTGGCTTACAAACTTTTGATAAATAATTCTTTACAATATTGTTTCCCAAACGTTGAAATTGCATGGCGCATTTATTTGTCTCTCATGATCACCAACTGCAGTCGTAAACGATATTTTTCAACATTAAAACGTGTTAAAAATGAGTTGAAGAACACAATGAGCCAACAACGTCTAAATCACCTCACTTAGAAATTAAGTCCCATTCGAGATTATTAGCATCAAGCATTAGGAATCAAAAAATGTTCAATAGTTATTTTTTACCATCAAGCAGTAGAAAACCAGAAAATGGCTTTTGTATTGTTTCTTTATAATAGTTCTGAAAACATTAAGCATTCCTTACAAACGTTATCAAAGTTAGATTGATTTTTATCTGCTAAACGATCAACTTATTTATTGGTTTCCGATGATATTTCGCAACCTTGGATTTTTCATTTTAAGATCAGAATTTATTTGGGATCTTAAAATTTCCATTCTAAGTTCACATTCCGAAGCGCAAGTATTGTTCGATATTTAAATAAAAGTCGAAACCCTATCTGCAGTGGGATTTCATATCTCTTTTTTTTATCGGCACTCGACAGTGGTACGTATAGAAAGATTTTTGTATGAAAAATGGTTTCACTATTGAGAGCCTTTATATATACAGATGGGCACGAGCCACAGAATAGTGACGGAACTATTTTGTTTTTCTTTTTGAATTGAATGAATTAATGTAAACAAATACTATATTTCGATAAGAATATGGCGCCAGCTTTTGAATGACATTCTTATCAAAAATAATAATCACCCGAAAAATATGTAATGCGCTTCGGTAAGGGTTGTTTGATTGATATGTGTTTGTTTTAAAAGGTTCTTCTTATAGAAAATACGTTATCCTATGAGGTGAAACCTTACTTGTTTGTTATTTTATTCCTTGTGTTATTTGCTTAGATACCTGACACATCATAAATGATTGAGATGATTGTAAACATCGCAGATAAGAAATACTTGATTGGCTTAATTTATCTTCTTCTTTTTTCTTTTCCGACGATGCAATGATCTAAATTGAGTTCAGATCTGTACCATTTTACAACTTCCCATACAAATATGCTTGTTTATTTGACGAGTGGACTTGAGAAAACGTTGTCCAGCCTCTCAGTTATGGGTTGTTTCATGTCTGAGGACAGCTGAATGCTGGCTTTGTTGCATTTGTTTTCTCCAGGAGTTCTCCAGACCTGCCTCTCTTTCACATTTTTATGGAACATAATAATGTCTTATGCACAATATAATTAAAACGTCAACAATATCCAATATATGTATCTATCCATTTTCTTCCATTTTCATATAACACTTGAACAATTATTCAAGAAGATCACTGTTGATCTTTTTGCACACCATGTTCTTATTACTCACTCATTGTCATTATGAATTATGAATTCTTATCTAATAAAGGGTCCCAGGAACTTCCTCTTTTAGAGAGTTACCTTCGTGTTAAATACTGAGAAATTCGTCGACATATTACCGTCGCCAAGAAGCACTCATATAAAATTTTATCAACATTGATATTTTCCGAGAAAAATGAAATTGAAAAAAAACTAACTTTTTATAAAATACTTTTTTTCAAAATGTTTGATTGCAGTTTCAATAAGGCTAAGCAAAACGTTTACTGCCTTATTAATAAAAAAGATAAACCAAGTTAACTTATGCATGGATTAAGAATTTTTCACACACAACTTAAAGGCAATTATTAACTGTTTCAGTTGGTTCCAGAACATTTGTATTCCACGGAATAGTTTTTTTTTGAAAATAGGACTTTATTTAGGACAGTTTATTTTTTTATTAATAAGGCAGTTAAAATATTGAATTTCGTTAAAACCGGAGCAGGCGTTAAAAAGATACTCATTTAAAAAAAAAAACACCGTTCTATGGCAGGTAGCGTTAATAGGCTTTTGCGGAAAAAAAAGAAATGCGCAATTTAAAATAAACTCCTATATTTGTCAAGTCTTTTTCATAGTTTTTATGTGTCAGTGACATGACAAGTATCAGTCCAAGCGGCACATTAGATATCAATAATATCGGTATAATGGACGATAATACAGAAACAATAACAGTTGAATATAAAAGTTGAGCTGAAGCTTTGGTACTTATTCTTGTATTATTAGGGCTACTGATATTCTGTTTTACCGACCAGGGGTGCCACTTTGCTGCAAGTGCAGTTGATCTACTGCACTTTCAGCCAACAAAAAATCTACTACCACAAAAAGAAATCTACTGCACTTTTTTCAATTAAATTTGACGTTTCCATACAGAATTCAGACTTTGTCTTGAATTTGACTCATTTCTTGTCACTATTTTCCAATTAAAGGTTATCTTTTGTGTCTGTGCATCTCTATTTCAAAAGATTTTCTGTATTTGAATTACTTTGTTTCGCACAAAAGGTTAAACTTCGCGATTTTTTCAAAAATAAAAATCTATTGCTGAAAAGTCTAAACTACTGCACTTTTTTTTAAATATCTACATATAAATATAAGATAACATTACATCATACATTTTTAATATTTTTTTTAATAAATTTAATAACATATTAATGTTTTTATTCTTTTTTCAGGTGAGTGCCATAATTGATATAATCTTAACATAAAGTGTAAGTTATTCGAAGCATTTTAACCTTAACAAATACATTTTTATTAAAATGACGTTCCATTTAATATGTTTCTGTTTAAATTAGAGATATCTAAGCATTTCAATTTGTTTAATATTAAGTTTTAGATTTGTTATAAACCTAGGAAAATTTATAATATAATTTATTGAATTTTATTGGTGAATTTATTCAGGTCAAAAAATGAAACAAGTTTTTTTATTTGTTCATGACGTTTCGTCCTTGTCTATGGACATCATCAGATGAATAAAAAATTTTATCTATTTGGCTTTTATGAATATGATTACAATAAATTTTTCTAAAAGTTATAATTAATAGAAACTTACACTTATAATTTATGTACACGACGCGACGGTTCTAATTTTCGTTTAAATACTAAATTCAAATGTTTGCTATGTTTCGCAATTGATGAGTTCCGTATTTTTTTATTATGTACAATTCGAAAAAAAAGTTTACCGTTTTAAATAAGGTTTTTTTTTTGTTGGAGGAATTCAATTAGTGTAATCAAAAGGAATTATTAATATTTAATACCAAAAATACATATTATTAATATTTTTCAATATTTACTGTAACATAAGGAAAGCAAAAACCAAAATATACAGCCCTATTCTGCTATTCGATCCGATCGAATCTTGCGATTCACGTGAGTATTTAACTAAGTTGTTCACTATTTATTTTCAAAAGTTTTTTATCTTTTGAGTTCAAAGCTTGACCCATAACATAAAACCCATATTTGTTTTAAAGATTCTTAAGAGAATCCAATTGTTAACAAGCTTTTTGGAACAATCAGTTTTTCCGTCGGGTAGCAGAATACAAATATTTACGTGAACTTTCAACAGAATAGGGCCGATAATTTTCTCTCCTCGTGGATTTTCGAAAATTATACTTTTCAAAATGCATACATTTATTTTTGGGTTAAATTCCCTTTTTCTATTATGTTAGCGTTACAAATATATCATTACGCCACCTCCAACAGCTGATCTCGAAATTCGCTTGTTGTTATTAAATTGAAGAAAAGCAAATCTCATCGGAATTTAAATCAACCTATTTTAATCCATACGCCGATTTAATTGTTATTTTGTTTTTTTTAATTTTATCGAAAATCAGAACAAAGACGTTTTTCTTTTATAACCAAAATTTCCTGTTAACAAACTTTAGGAATCTAATACAAGGTGGTCCAAAATTAACCATCGTATCGGAAGTTGTTATAGTTTTTGCAAATGGTGTCGTAGGACAATCATATTTGACATCTTTGAACTAGACAGCTGCAGAATACAAACACAAAAGCAAAGGAGTGCTCTCCGCAACAGCGTTGAATAACTATGTCGATTTTTATGACCAATAATCGGTCGGTTATGTTAGCGCAGTGTGAATTTCGACTTCAATTTCCTAATCGTGTCGTGCCAACTGGGCAAACATTTCGGTGATTAGCGATTCGGCTCGAACAGATTGAAACCACACGAGAACAATTTTGGGCGTAGCCGCCACCAGATTAGTCGTTCGGCCGAGAATATCGCGGGTGTGGCTGCCGAATTCGGTAAGAAAAAAAAAACATCAACCGGATGGACTACGCAATTGCGCCGTGATAAACGACTTCTTGCTGCCGGAATTGGATAAGCAGAGCTTGGCAAACATGTGGTTTAAACAAGACGATGCAGCCGAACACATACAGCACGATATTGTGAAGGAAGCGTTTTCTAGTCTCCCAATCTCCCGATTGCCTGATTTAACCATCCCAGACTTTTTTGTGTCTAGCCACATTGAGGCAAGTGTCCATTGCATCACTGCACACTTCGTGGCCACACACACACGAAAATTAACTCACAACAAGAAAGGAAACGTTGGAAAATAAAACGCAGCACTTTTCCTCGAAGAAGGTTGTGTCGGGAGCTCTATTTCTATTTGAGAGAGAATAATTTGCAATTAGACAGAAAAAGATGGGCTGTCGAATAAGGAAACGAAATATTAATGAAACTGAAGGGATGAGCGAATTTTTACAACCTTCCAGTTCAGCGATGAAATACAAATGAAATTTTTTGTCAAAAGCGAAACGATGTGAGAACAAAAATTGCATCAATGCACGAGTTTATTAAAATTTCCATTTCCATCGTCCATTTTTGTTTTCATTTTATAGCCCATCTCTTTCCTTTTTATGTAAAATCATTTCCTCTCTTTTACGTTTTGACTCAAGTTGCCTGTGCACTTGCATCAATCTATTCAGGCACTTTATGTGTTACTACTTGAAGTCGCGGGTTTATACCAACAAGCCTTAGACTATTGCAGCCCTTAAGGAGAATATTCACCGAATTGTTATCACCGGAAATCTTGCGGAAATTAATGGAAAATGCGATAAAACGGGCACAAATTTGTATCAACCACTAGCGGCAGCCACTTAACAGATATCATAATTCAAACTTACCAGAAAGTTGAAAATCATTGTTTTGTATGTAGTAAAAGGTAAAAAAGTTTGCGCCTGACAGTACTTTGAAGTTTTTCTTTCTTTTGAGATCACTTTATCCACTTTTGTCTTGTTTTACAAAAGATCTTTATCAGTATCCTCTTCATTACAGTACATCATTATTATTCTTCTTGGTCCTGTCCTGACTCTGGACTTGAGTGAGAAATATTTTTGACCTATCTTCTGATGTATTATAGGGTTGACACTTATCCGCCGAATGTGTTTTCATGGATACTTTTTTGATCACCTTTAATGTTTCCGTTAGGGTTTGCCCTTAACAAAAAATGATAAGTACTTGATATATTAGGTTATTAGTGTCAATCGTTGTACGTATTAGTTTCCAAGCAGCTAAAGCTTACATTTATGACCCTTTAAGGATAAAACGTCGCTTTTTTGTGTTTTTACTTTTATTCTGGAATCCAATTTTCTTCATAATTTTTTATTGATAAAACCATTGTACTCTTCTAAGAACAAAATTTAGATGTTTGAAAGAATCATTATGTATGTACGTCGCACATCATATTTTCTTTATTTCTAGTTAAGGAATTTATATCAAAATTCACTAAAACTTTTATTATTAAGTTCAAATTTTGTTTAAGTAGATATACTTTGAAATTAACCCACCACAACTTATATAACTTTTAGCGAAAATATCCGCATCCTTGATGTTCATGATACATACATAATTTATAGCAATAACTGCTAAAGAAATTGCAAACAACATTCTCATCAAAAGTTTAACGCAAAGAAAAAAGTCCATTCACTATTAAACTTTTATGTTAGAGCATTACCCTAGCCTGAAGTTCTCTAGGATAGTTCAATACATATTCTATTCCTTTTTCCTTTCTGTTATCGTTATTCACAAAATGGCGTTGCTCTTCGAACTTTTAACATCTATTTCCACTCACTTATGCTGTCATATGTCTCTTTTTTCCCCATTTCTTTTTAAATCGAATATCATTACTACCGTGCAGTGCATACCTCGGAGTTCAGTGACTGAAAATTATTATGTCTTTTCCATAAAAAAAAAACTCTGAATAAGAAAAAAAAATCAATAACAAATCACACTTCCTCAAGCTGCCTGAATTCATCCCTTGACTTTTTACACTTGTGTGCGAAAGACTACTTACTATACGTCCAGCGACACCGAGTGTAGTGCATAATATTATGATAGGACAAAATAAGGTCACCCCACTCACCGCAATCTAGTGCGCACAAACAAATTGTAGGTTTCTCCTGTTTTCTCTATTTTTTTTTTTTTTGTCAAAAACAATTCGAGTATCAAAGCAGGCAAGAGTCAATGGGAATGTGATGTGAATTTCACCGTTGCGGTACAGGAAATGGCAATTTTTTTCAAAAACGCAATCAGAGAGACGTTAACAGCAAAGCAAAAGTATAACGTTGAATGACCATTGACCACAATCTCAAATGAATATGCCTAACCCTTTGTCAGCCGATCTTCAGCACTAGGTAGAATGTGACAAGGCAAACAAAGTCAAATCGAAAGGCTAGAAGAAAAAAAGAACGACTTGCAGGTTATATGTAAAAAAAAGATAAGTCGAAAAACTTCCGCTCAGAAAGAAAAAGCATGAAAGGAATAAAGTCGAGAAGATGCTTCGCTAGTGCGTAACTTTTACAGAAGAGTGAATAAAGCATATCGGGAGTCAAAAGTCGCTCTGAAAATATTTAACTCCCTATAGCTAAAATAAACTAACTCCCACCAAATTCGAGATTTTGATTTAGTTCATAACGTTGGGAAAAAAATCCGTGAGACTCAGTTCATTATGAACTTATTACGTCCTATTTATAAACCAGTGAGAGTTAGTTTATTTGTCCAAACGAACTAACTTTCAATACAATGCAAATTGATACTCATTTTCTTTAAAAGTTTCGCAGATTCATCGCAGTTTTCAAAACTTTAATCTATTCCGTTTTTTCAATATAAGTAGTTCCTGAGATACAGATCGTCGAAAATGACAAACCTAACACGCTTACTTAACGTAACCCAGAAACTAATTACAGTTACTAATTTTTCAGTGTTTTTTTAGCGAAAGTTCTTCAAAGTTCTACGAAAACGTATAAACTTGGAGTTTTGATGGTAGCACACAATCTCAACTTTGAGAAAAACTGGAACCAGGCTGATGGCTAAACTGGTACTTTCATGCATCATGTACAAAGAAAAAACGCTGGTATCGATACAATCGCAATGGATAATCAAGACAAGAAAATCATGAAGAAAACAAAACCAATGATACTAGCATTCAGTTGGCCATAGACTTGTTACAATCCATAAGTTGGGGGACAATTCCCAATATGTGGAACTCTGAAGTCATAAATTTTATCACACCTGTAACATTAAATTATTCAATTTTCTTTCTAAGAATAAATTAAAACAAACGTCAAAAAAATTTCATATGATAAATGCTGTGACGCCTAAATTACAGAATTTATATATTGAGCGAAAAGAATGCTCTTAAAATTTAATTGATCGTACTTAGTTTTATGTTTTATAACAGTATTTTAAGTCGGACCTCGGATATATTTGATTTAACTATGGTTCGTTCTCAATTTTTGTTTTTTCAAACTTTGATTTAAAAAAAAATCGTATTTAAATCTTAATCAATATAAAATATTCTTCAAAATATTGTTAAATCTGGATGTATCATCAAGTACTTTCTTGTACAAACATTGACAGCTAATTATTCTTTCATAATTAGTTCGAGCATCGCATTAGGCGAGTCATGAAGTGAAGTTTCTTTGAAAGTGTGAAAATGTGAAAACCGAAATGATAATTTTAGTGTCACTTTACTTCACAGTTTCTCAGATCCGGATTCAAAAAACAATTTACTAATTACTTAATATAAATAATGATCACTTAACTTACCACTAAAATTGAACTGCCAAAAATTGTTTGTTCTGGCTAATCTCGAAAAGGACTGCATCGATTTTGGCGAAACTTTTGCTGGCAATTAGATTATTTTTATTTCTCTCTAGGTGGAACTAAAAATATTAAATTAAATTTAATTGTTTAGTGGTACTGACAGCTCCAAAGAACCACGGCTTACTGACTAACACTCTCACCAAATCTTTTTGTGTGTTTTTTCAGTTGTACAGGTTTGGAGGGGATCTACGATTTTTTTTTCGAATCCGAACGACTAAGATGAGATGCACTTTTCATGACAATGATATACTCTTGGAGAATTTGTTATTTCCTTGCAAGAGACAGTGCTCCTGATAAAAACGGGCCTCAAGTGTTCTCAGATCTCGAACTTAGTCACCGGCGTGATAATCCGAACCACTACGCCACTGGGCACTTCAACGTGGCACTCGGGTCGCTTTAAAAAAAAAATATTAATAAAATATTAAAATTTTTATAAGACTTACACTGGCAGATAGCTGATGTTGTAAGGAGTAACTATTTTTATTTTAGTTAAACCCCAGACAGAGCTGAGATCTCGTTTTTCGAAAATTCTATTTTATGGACCGATTAAAATAAAAATCACAACATTATGTAACATGATAACTCTCTTAAAAACGTGCTGCCAAGTAACAGCCAGTCTTAATTATATTAAACTTACTATAAAGATACCAAGTGGCTCCCTTGCATTGAATAGAGCTTTTTTGTTCAACCGAATCAAATATATATTATTTTAACTGTCATAAAACTTATTATCTATTCAACAACTTCCGTACTTGACAAATTCACCAATCCGAGTTGCTAAACATTTTTTTTCCAACAGCAGATGACGAAAAATTAGAAAATAAGGATATAACAACAACACAAAAAAAAATAAATAATGAAAGAAATGTTCCTCAAATTCCGTAAACGATGCTGCCCTTAAGCTGGTGGTCCTTCAAAAGAACCTCTTTTGTAGCATCAACATTATTTGGCCTCCTCACAGCATGTACTGTCGTCATTTTCGACTTCACCCTCATCTGCATTGTATAAACCTGTGCTTTGATCAAAGTGGTGGTGGCAAAAGGCATTTTGAGTTGAACGCAATTAGTTTTGTTCTATAACATGGGATGAGGGTGAAAGATTTACATTCGACAACCCTTGTACAGCAAAGAGTATGTTATGTGTATATGTTATATGCGCAGCTAATCATCTGTTGCAAGTACGATATGGATACGAATAAGAATCCTACATATATTTATATATATATTACGTATATATGTATACATTTCAAACGTTTCCATTACTCTCCCTTGATGCTGTTGGCATTGGCACAGTGCTCAACAATTAACAAAGCAAAACACGCAAACACACTCAAGAGATCCTTTCAATGCTCCTTGTATATTAAATTAATCGTAAATATATTAACTAGACACAAAAGACTTCGATGCATGTGTTGTTTAAACAAAACGCGACCTCCCCTATACAGTTTTTGTTCGTATCGTCGAATTTGTAATGCTTAGGCGGCATTACAAGAGGATTAAGTAGGGTTTCATCAATGTGGGCCCTTGAATGTTTTCAAAAGTGGTTTCGCTATGCCGATATAATTGATATTTGCCATTATAAATATGCATTGAGGTTAATCTTTAATATGGTAATAATTGTTCTGTGTTGATGAGCAAAACTCCCATAGAAGTCAGAATTTCATTGAAAACGTGTATCTACTGGACGCTGGAGTTGCGGGAACGCAACGAGGTAATTCATTATGAAATGAACATCAAAGTTTCAAATAATGCGTATTGATATAGTCTTGATTACACAATCAGAACGAATAGTTAAAAGAGTGGGCGATCGACTCCTTCCTTATATAAAATTCAAATGTTTCAGGATTATAAGTCATCACGTCCAAAGTGAAGCAATAAATCTCGCGAAGGGGGCCACCCTGTTACTTTTGTCACGTTGTTGCGTCTGTCAAACCCTCGTGACAGAACACGAGTTGAAATCCCGTGTTCTCGTGAATCGGTTCACCGGTGGTATTGATTAATAAACCTGTTTACATATTATTATGTAAGCGCCTGTTAGAAGATTGGAGAAACCCTAAACCACACGATGTGAGAGCAATAAGACGGACTGCAGATAAAGAGTTGAAATCCCACGAACCATACCAACAAGATGTCTGATATCGCAACAACCATTTTGTCAGAAATCGAAGATTATATCTATTGCCCTTAACGCTTTACTTTTTTCTTGGGAAAAAAATCCTTTAAAATAATTTCGAAAATTGTTCTGCCTTGTTTAAGTAATAATAAATTTATTTTATATAAAAATACATGTTTACTGTAAATATTAATATAATTGTTAATTATAAATTAAAAAACTCTTCATCCTTCAGATAAAGACGGAAATGGTTATCGCATAAGCACCAAAAAGAAAGGATATCTATGCTGCCCATTTTCTTCATCGGGCGATGCCGGTTAGAGCGGTGTAGTGTATAGGTTTGTGCTTTCATTCGTTTACGGATGGATGTTTGATTCAATCGGTCGAATTCTGGCGAAGGTGCCCGAAAGTACTTTGCCCGATGACAGGTTTGGTGTTGGTGTACGCAAGTACTGTCCCGATTTAAAGGCAATCCAAAATTTTTTCCCAAAACGGTTGGGAACTGTTCTGATAAGGAATATGAAACAGCTTTCAGAACATTTCAACACTGCCAATTTCTCATTTTGCACTTAAATCATGTTCTATTCTATTCGGTTTCGATTTGTAGCAGTCGCATTGAACACAGATAAAATAATTTCTATTGACAGTCCTCTTTCATTTTTCATTCTTCACAATTGATTGAGTGCTGAATGTTTCAGTAATTATGTTTGATTTGTTCATCTCGCAATTTCAACTGGTTTTTGATAGGTTTTTGCAAAAACGAGTTTTTTTTAAACTTGTTACTTGCCAAAAACGTATGGAAAACCCTGTGTTTATAATGGAGGTTTTTGATTTTTCGAAAAAACCTGGTTTATGATTCGGTGTGAAAAGGCTATTACTTTTAATATTGCTCACAGCCCAGGAGGGACTACGGTCTGGTTCTCAAGCAACATGTCTCTTCACCCAGCTCTGTTGAGGTTGAGGCTGACGTCATATAACGTATATTTTTTAGCTTAAATAAATAAATAAATAATAAATAACAAAACGTCTCTTTATTTCTACGCATGATTGCAAAATATTTATCATTTTTAGCTTAAGCCTGGCTTTTAATTCACAAGCTAGTTGGTGAATTATGAATTAAAAAAATATTCAATTCATAAGCTCCTTGGTTCTATTTCTATGAGAAAGGGCATTACTATTATTAAATGCCTTCTGAGCTCGAAGAAACAGAAATTGGCAAGACTAGTTCTTCGTTTGATCTATGCTCTGATGTCCCTCTGCGTTCTAATATTACATTGAAGTTATATCTATCGTTGTTCGTTGATAGCATATATTTCGTTTTGTTCTCATTAACGGCCAATTCCATATTCGCCGCCTCCAACTATTCAATACTGGAAAATGAATTCCATTCAAAAGTTTACAATGTTGTTTACAAGTTTACGAAATTGGAGTAAATTCGAAGGTTCGAAACCACCTACATATATCAGTAGCTTACATGTTTACACATACAAAATAAGAAATAAAAGGAGTAAGCTTTGCTTCCAGTCTTAAATTGTCAACATGTTTACATAATCAAACGAAAAAAAGTAAGTATTGCACTAAAACTTTTAGGGGAAACGTTGAATTTGATAAAAAAGCAACTAAAAACGATCAAAATTATGCAAAATGAAAAGCAAAATGTATCAATTTTTGTGTCTATAACTGCCTACCAAAACAGAGTTTTTCACTATATGGGAAACTATATCTACTCTATATAGGCGGTTAACGAGTTATTTGTACTAACAATACATACAGTATACAGATACTATTATATTCCCAAAAAGCAAAAGAATGTTCAATACAATAAATGTATTTTCATAATATAGGACCTAAATACCAAATAGAACTGAATTAAAAAAAAAAAAAAATAAAACAGAACAACCAATAAACTTACATCAAAGTTGCATCACATCTCACCGCACAAATTCCAACACACAACACAAAATAAAGCTGCAACACAAAAAGTGAGAAGCAATAAATTGTACGTCAGCTTAGCCCACACATTCTCCCACATAACAACAAAAACAACCATTAGAATGGGTTTAAAATTAAGTATAATATATATTACAATTTGAAAACGCTACGTTTGCATTAAATTCAAAAATCTATAAAATACCTGATCAAGTTAAGAGTGCATAGATAAAGAGAGAAAGAGATACTAGAATCCAAAAACATGCATCTGTGGCAATTTAGATTGCCATAAAATCTGCGCTACTTTTTACCTTTGTCACAACCACAGAACACAATAAAATTGGATTCGGTTGGAGCTATGCTATGCGAAGCAGAACATCAATAAATTGGCACCCAAGGAGAACCAATTTTATATCCCTAAGAAATCTTCGACACCATGCTGAGCACAAAGCTTTCCTGGAAGCCCTTATACCATCACCAGAAGAATCGTTCGATCGAGAGGATTCACATTGAGAAACAATTTTCAATTGTATCCAAATAATTTTGAATTATTTTTCAAAAATTAACAGCACGTTCCATAGAAGGTTGTATAGGTTCATTTAACATTTCCTGAGAATTATCATCACCATAAAATGCGAGAAACGTGGCGGTTTATTCATTGTTTGTATAATGGCAGTGTGGTGGCGTCAGTCAGTGCATTTCAGTTGATGGTGGGCGGGGGCGCAGTAGCAGTTGCAAGGTGGCTTGGTGTTAAACCCTAGCACGTGCTATATAACTTCCACTCCAAGATATTCAATTGTCAAACACCCGTGGCGCAGGAAATGAATAATTGATGCAACTCCTTCCGTCAACAATTTTTGTGTCACTGTCTGTGGACAAAGCTTGATGAGCAGTGCAATGTATCTCTTACTCATAGTCATAATAATATACAAAGTGTATATTTTATAGCATGCCTCATACCTATACTCAATGCAATCCATATTCCATACACTGGCAATCTATGTGCAACATAAAATAAAGACAACACTGCTTTACGACAGCGGATGTCATTATGACTTCAATTGCGAGTGTGCACGTGTTTTCCTTTAGGGCACATGATGATGGTGAAAACGTTTTTGAAAAGAGCTTCAAAGGAATGTGATACTACGTGCATTTGTGCTGCCAATTGCATTGCAATTGCAGATGTTTTTTTTCGGAATGAGATAGCAAATAACGGTATTTTTTGGAAGTGTAATGTTTCCTTACGCTCTACATATAAAAATACCCTTTATTATATCAAGTTGGGATAGGTCAAAGGGAATCAAAGGGAACTTGTTCTATTCAAAGCTGAGAAAATAATGTAGGTATACGATGGGGCAAATGCGTTAACATTCGCATTGAAACTTTAATCTTGAAAGAAGTGTAATGTTTCAAAAACACCACAACTCGTTTTGAATCTATTAAACGAATCTTTAAAAAAACAGCCTTAAACATTAGATAGTTCATAAATATTTTTCATTTGTACTGTTATATTATGCCCCCTAATTTTTGTCTTGGAGCTTTATTAAACACCCATGTGTATATAAATATTTTGACACGTTGTCCAAATCATGGTTGGCATTTTTAGAATATCTCCGTACTTATAGTGGTTCAATTTTAATTTTGTAAATTTTCGTGTACTAACTATTTAAAGCGACCTTTACACGGTCAGTCAGAGGACGTCAGTCATCTACACATATAATCAGTCATGAGGCAAAATTAAAAGGGTTTCGATTTTGCGTCAAACAAATGCACGCATACAGACTTATTTTTACAAACACTATATTACAGATTGATGTAAAATGACTGACCGTGTAAAGGTCGCTTAAAAGCAAACAAATTTTATCGAAAAATATTTGTCGTTAATTATTATTGACATTTTTTTTGCTAAATCAATAAATTATGAGATATTTAAGGTAAAAAGGATTTATTTTGCTTCTTTACTTGTATCTTGGATATCTCAGGAACTACAACAAACAAATAAAATGAGTCTTCAAAATTTTAAATTGGACCTTTGGGTACTAAAATATATTTGAACACAAATTTAAGCTTGAAACAGGTAAATTTGTCTACTGTCCTTAATCAAGTGAAACAAAAAAAACAGGTACATTTTATGACCTTTTTGGGAAAAGCGTCATAAATATTGCAATTATTAACATAATCCTAATTTTTTCTTACAGTATAAACCTAATATATTTATTGTGCATTTGGTTTTTTCCAAAATACAGAGGGGTTTGAAAAATATCGCAAAATGAAAATAGAAAACTGCCTGTCCTTAATCAAGTGACACGGGGTGTAAAGATTTCCCAGAAACTTGTTTCTAGTTAATTTGCGTAGTTAATGCGAGCTTCAACTAAGGTTCAACGCTTTATGAACAGGGATGAGTTGAAACGAATTGGAATTCAAGTCAATAGCATTCGAGCAGTGGTGTTGAGTTGAAGTTTTCCTAAAATATCTAGCTTGCAATTATTTCGCTATTTTAAATGCGTTTATATGCATGTTAATGCATGTAAACATGCAAGTTTGTAAATAAAAAGTTACTTAAAAACTACGTGTCTTTATTATTTGTCTTTTTTCTATAACCACTACGAATCAAGGAGTAAAAAGAATCACTTCTGTAGCCATTTCAACTTTTTTGAATTAAACTCAACTCCTTAACTTTTCAACTCAAATGCCGAAATATCTGTGTTGGAATTTTAAATTCAAATTCAACATCAACTAAAACTAGATTTTTATTTAGTTCAACCGCTTTATACACTGATTATATTTATGTCGAGTTGTTCTTTGAAATAAGGTGCAGCTGTATAGAAAATACATCCGGATAAACTCTTCACTCAAAAGTCTTCTAAGACTGTCTTTAAATGTTAAGAATTGAATTTGCTGTCACTTTAAATTAATTTATTAAATTCTAGTTTCATACGAGCAAGTTTATGCAAATTTGCATTCACAACTTATTGCAAAACTCATTAATCTCAATGACAATCGTTTATTCTACGACTTTTCACTTCACATTGAAGTTTCGATTGCCCCTACTTCAAACGTATTTTTATTTTGTGTGGATCTAGACAGCGTGAATTCTCATTACTGTCTCGAAACCAATTCATTTCTATATTGCACCATATCAAGTGTAACACGCCGTCTATCAATTGAATCCTCTCTGACTCAGTCATTAATAAATGCAATAAATGAGTAAGCACGCAGCTGGACAGCAGCTAGCTATAATAGCTTGGCCCACAGCAGTCAGCACAAGTCTTAAGAGGGTAAAGACTGGCGCATTTCGTACATCATTATGGAGATATTAAAAGCGTCGGCGCCTTCGGCTTTTGTGTGAAGTGTGTTCGTGATATGGATACCACATGTGAGAGACCATTTCTAAATGGAATTTTAATTGAAGAATTAAAAGCGAAACAAAGGAAATGAATGCACGTTACTAAAAATAGTCCAATAACTTGCATGTACATGTCCGAAGATACAAAGTGGTTTTGCCCACTTCAGCTGAACAGAGGCGCAAAAAAAAGAAAACAATTCAAATATAAATTTATAGTTTTCTTGGAATTAATTGAAAGCGGTGGCGCAGTGTAAATGCATACTTACTAAGCTAAGTTGTGACTGTCGATAAATCGATTGAGAAACCTGTTAACAGTCATTTATATGATGTTGATAATTGTTGGTTTTCATGAGCTTAATTCTTTTTATGTAAATTGTCATTCAATATCACCTTTCGGACGTTTTTGTTGCTAACTTTAAAATAAATAAATTTTCATTGAAAAATAGCAAGTAAATACGAGTAGGTATGTTAGTTTTTCTATTAATATTCTAATAACGTTTGATGGAAAATCCTGTTCAGGCAGTTTCACAACCGCCCAGACAAAATTAAATTTTTTTTACAGTTGAATCTCGCTAATCCGAATCAATTATTTCAAGGAATTCGAACGATTGATTAAGAAGAACCTACGCAGGTTATCTAATTTCTCGGTGCAGTGGTCGATATGTAAAGCTTACTTATCGATATGTGGATTAATCCGCAATAATTGTGATTATATATTTGAACTAGTTTTTCATTATCCAACTATTAGGTCGGATATTTCCTGGTCTGTGTTCTTTTGAATGATAAAAACATTATAAGAATTGCACTTAATTCGATATAGTTAAAAAATAAAAAGGAAAAAGATCTTAAACTTTCTTCACTTTGAAAAGCAACATAAATGTATTACTAATCGAAATTGTATGTCATTAAACATAACCGAATGACATAATCAGATAGAAATTGAAGCAAACACAGACTTTTATATTGTTAAATTATTGTTCTGGTCGTAAAAACATATAAGACACCTGGTTAGTTAATTTAATAAGCAATATTTGACAACGTTAATGAACTATTCTGTTTTATAGTGTAACTTAATATTTAATAAAAGATTTATACCTAACTTCTTAAAAATAAACATTAAATTTTGTTCGTAAACTAATGATAATGGACAATATCTTCTTGGCCTAAATAACTTGTTTCCGTGCATTGTTTATTACGTCTACTACACATCTCTAATGGTATTGTTATACAATTTTGAATGCTAGTTTTAACATATTATAAACCCATATAAAACCTGAAGAGTTAGCATAAAAAAGAAAAAGAGATAGCATATTATTTATTTTCATTTGAAGAAACGTGATACTCCATAAAATATTTTATATTATTTTGGAATACCTAAGTCAATAAAAAAACCGTTTATATTGGTTTGCTTAGATGACTTTGTAACCATGCATAGAATTTCCTCATTTAAATATTTCAATGAACAAAAAAAAAATACTAAATATTTTTATAAACGTCGAAAACAGAAATAACTTGATCTTATAAGGACATATGCATTAACGTGTGGTATTTCATGAAAAAAAAGTTTTAATACAACTGTTACCGTATAAATAAGGAGAGATGCTTGTAAATTATGTATATCAAAGTTAAAGTAGTTTTTTGACGAACCATCTTAACCATCAGATAACTAAGTATAACCCTCAAATGTATCAGAAAGCACTAAATAGCTCAGATGGTGCAGGGAACTAACTTCACATAGGAATTAACTTCACTACTAATTGGAACTGATTTCATTTTTTTTTTTGGTGAAGTAAATACCCAATAAAGAGAACTGATTTCATCTGAAGATTGTGTGAAGTTAGTTCCCATCTACAATTTTATATAAGAGAAGATATAGAGCTGAAAATATGGGACCACTTTAGTTCCCGGTTTGATTTTGGGCGGGTGCAAGTTTGGGTACGCAATATGTGCATTTTGTATGAAAAGTGTAACGTCGTCACCCAAAAGAGTGAAATAATTTCCCAACAAAAAGTTAAGTTATTTCCCACTCAAACTAGGAATTTACTTCACCAAAAAGTGAAATTAGTTCCCACTATAGTGGTGAAGTTTGTTCCCATGTAAAGTAAGTTCCCGTTAAGTTAGTTTCCTCCACCAGCTCAGATCACAAGATTCAACTGTTAACTAGTTATTTAAAAAATGCGAAAAGAAGTTTTGATTGCTTTTGAATTATCTGGCAGGTCAAAATATAATACAGGGTGGCCCAAAAACACCAACCTGTGGTTGTGCCCGAAAATTAAAGAAGTATTACTTTTCGGAAAATATTCACCCAAATTTGTTTTCACTTATTATTTCTGAGTTTTTAAGCTGTATTCTGTGCCCTTCTTCTTTTAAGAACTTTCAGCAGTATCCCATCCAAATGAAGTAGGAACCTGTGTAATCTTACACCCAACTATACCCGTGTTTTTTTTTTGGAAAAGCATCCGAAATGAAGTAGGGTTTTCCATACAAAAATATCAATGCGGATCACTGCCGATAAAAGGAGAAGTCAAATGTCACTGCCAAAAAATGTTTGACTTTCATTCGAGTATCGAACAAAATTTTTGTTATTGTTTGTACGAATGATAATTTCATGTATCTCGTTTAGGTTGTGTTCGTAAAGTGGTAGTGGCTTTTAAAGTGTAAACTTGTTTTATACCCACAAAAATAACGAAATTTCGAAACAAATTATGTTACTTTTTCTAAGGAAACTTAAAGGTTTTAGGAAAATTTATATATGTATAGAAGCACATACCATATGACATTTCCATCCAAAGATGTGCCCTTCTTGCATTTTTCATATTTCCCCGAATGAAAAAAAGTAAACAGTCTCTTGTCGAACCTGAGATTTTAATTCTTTTTTGTTTTATAGTTTCGCTCAGTTTTGCGCTCTGGGTTACGAATCTAATTTTTACATTTGCTAAGCATTTAATACGAACTTTCATCCGCAAGTTATTGCTTCGACACTTCATATTCTTACAGTTCTGACATTTGCAGTTTTGCACGATATTCAGTACTGTCATAAGCAAGTTAAATCTTTGAAACTTTCTAGTTTGACAGAAAAATTATTCGATTTTGACGTTTGTGGATTATTCAGTGAGAACTAACTGTCATCAGCAAGTAATAAATTTGACACTTATATCTTATCTAGGTACTCTTTTAGCCGATTATTCGATTTTGACGTTTGTGGATTATTCAGTGAGAACTAACTGTCATCAGCAAGTAATAAATTTGACACTTATATCTTATCTAGGTACTCTTTTAGCACATTCTTTTCAGAAAATATGGAGCAGAAAGTAAAAAAACTGTTTTAATTTCTAGAAACTCCAATGGGATTTAAAAGTCGTGTACTATCGAACGATTTCATAACATATGTTCAAAACATATGTGTTATTATCTTGTAAAAACTTCATTTTTTTTTTGGAATTTCTCACTCTACTATGTTATAGATTGCCAAAAAACAGAGGTTATGTCATCTTAAGCTAACCGTCAGACTTATTTAAACAACACTAGTGTTTGTTTTAGACAATTAATTCAAATTGAGTTTTTTTAACCAATATATGTATTTAACATATACAATAGATTTTATATTTTTACTTTGAAGAAAAAGTATGTCATCTTGACTCGAGACCACAATTTCCCTATATCAAATTCAGAAATATCAAAATAAAACACTACTGTTCGAAATCATTGGAGTGATGTATTAAAGGTCACCCTGTATTACTCGGTGAATTTTCTTTAGGTATGCATTGAACACTTCCGTGTTATATGTATGATGATATTGCCATACAAAATATGAATCCTGAACCGTCTTTATTGTTGAACAATTTTTTATATTAAAACGAAAAGTATTATGTCTTTTTTTTCAATCGATTTCAACTTCTATAAAAGTTTGTTATTTTCCGTGACTCTCCTTATTTTTAAAAGAATACTCATCCTTATCCTTGAATTTCTTTCGTAAAATATGTAGGTGTCTTAATTGTACTAACGTATAGGTATTCACTAAACCATTTGCCAAAAGCTTACCTATAATAATATATGTTTGTTTGTGCCTATAATGTAAGTATCAACCCACGTAACATTGGTATCTAGATACAGACTGTAAAACAGAACCTTTTATCATATTAATATCCAGATGTTTAAAAATCTTGCATAAACTCTCTAGTATAATATGTACAGCTGATTTGAATTTACCCTCCGAATACAGAAAAACTTTAGTTAGATAGGTAATAGATGTACACAACAACAATTCAAAAAAATATTATACTTCCACTTGAAATATAATTTTCAAGTGTTCAAACAATTGCTTTAAAGTATCTTTTCGCCACTAAACACAAGTTTCTGAAAACGATTTGTTTATGTATATCGTATGCGCCACGCCACGTATTTAAAAAAACTAAACATTTCATTAAGTGGCGATAGTCTGATTTCACACATTCACACGTTCTTTGAAAAAATAAAATAAAAAATAAAATCTCAAGTGTTCCACTCAAGTAGAGTTTCGGCTTTTAAAAGGGGGAAAGTTAAAATTAAATTGAATTCCAGAATATCTGAAGTTTTTTATTTTTTCTCTCCTCTATCTATCTAAACCACATTCCTTTGCCCAAAATTATCGTTTAAATTTTTGTTTTGTTCACTTAAATGTTTTATTTTTGTAAGATTTTGTGTGTTTTAAATTGTTTCCATTTTAGATAATTATTAATTGATGGATTAAGATAAATGGAGTAAAGAATTGAATATCGTTTACTTTAATTGTTGTGCTTTTGTAGGATTAAAAAATATTTTTATTTCGTTCAAATGTGGTATAAACATTAATGTATCTATTTAACATCAGTAAGTTGAAAATGATTGTACAATATGTTATAGACGCAAGAATTTTCAAGTGGCTTCGTCAGAAGTTGAAGTTCTTCAAACTAAATCATCGTTTTGTTTTATTTGGAACTTACTGACATGTTTTAAATATAACCAAAAACAATTTAGTCCAGTAAAATTGTCACATGAGAGTATGGGGTAGTATGCGTCAAATCCGGTAGTTCTGATTTAACCAAGAGGTTTGTTACGAATGAAATCACCTGGCCACTTATACTTGCAATCATTTGAAATCACTTTGAAATCAGGTGCAACCACTATTTCAAATGATGAAATTTAAAAAAAAAATGGTTTTCGATTTCAAATGATTTCTTGCAATCATTAAAAATATTTGAAATGACTTTAAGTTTTTTTGCAATCATACAATCAAAAATGCCATAATGAATTTGCTCGCAAATCACAAAATTTTGAAATGAGTTTAAATACTGCTTGAAATCACCTGAAATCATATGAAGTCATTTGAAATATTGCAATCATTGAGCCACTAAGCTGGCTAGTGACAAACCCCTCGGATTTAACTTTAAAAACGTCTTGTGTTTTTTTTTTCAAAAACTAGTCCTTTGGAGTTATAATCGCCAAAAACTAAAAAATCGTCGTTTTTTCCGCGTTTTTTTCGGTTTTTGACAAAGTTGCGTTCGGCGCTCGAGGTCACAAACTTGGATTATTCATAAGGCCAATATCATAAACAAGTCTGCAAAATATCAGAACTACCGGATTTGACGCATACTGTGATGTATAATTTTACTGGACGAATTGTATAAACATTCATTATTTTGTCGTGCTAATTAAAAATTTATGGCGGAATTTTTTAAGTCCGTGAAACTTGCATATGACGTGACGTCTTTTTTAAATTTATATGGGATTTACTAAAGAGTTGCGTTGCGTTGCTCAAGTGGACGAAGGGCCTAAAAAATTATATCTAATTATTTTATTGACATTTCTATTAATGTAGATGTTGAGTTCTACAAATACTTGACTTGAAGGCGTGACTGTCCTCATGATACTTTTAACAACGTAACGATAGAACTTGATAAAATATTATATTTTCTTTCATTGCTTAAAGATGCCTAATCTTCACCTTCAGATGGCATTCCTCCGCAAAAATACTCAACAAATGTAACTCCATTTTAACTTTTCCAAATTTCCAAGTGTCATTTATTCGACCAGGGAGTCAATTCCCGATCTGTAAAATTGTGAAACGAAAAATTTTATCATGCCTTAGCGTTAAATTCGATTCCCGATTTGTGAAAAAATGAAAACGAACTTCAAAAACTTTTCATAAAGATAAATATCTTATAACAGTCAAATCGTTCTGTAAAGAGCAGTGAAACGCTCTGTCAGACCGTACACTGGAAACAAAAAAGCAAATTAAAATTTAATAGATTGTATTTGATTTTCGTTTTATAATGGTACCTTAGTTCGAGTAAATTTGATTTAATTGTGCTTCGTTTTCAATTTTTTTTCTCAAATTTTGATTTTAAAACATTCGTATTCAAAGTGCTTTTCTCTTATTGAACGTTGTTTTTTCTCTGGGTGTATCATTTAGTACTTTTAGTACAAACATTGACAGCTATTTATCATAATAATTCGAGAATCGCATTATGCGAGTTCATAAAGTGATAAAATGAAAAGTTGCTGATAAATGTTTTATCACTTCACAGTTTATCCGATCGGTAATTGGCCCCAAGGCCCCACGAAAGAACTTTTCCACGAAAGAACTTTTCACTTTGTAAATTGAGGAAAATATTGAAAAGCTGTTTTGTGGAAAAGGGGCCAGATTTTAAAAAAAGATAATAAATCATATATAATAAACTAAAAAGCTATATTGCTAAACTCTGTATTCTATTTGAGGAAGTGTTTTTTGTGCAAAATAACATTTGTAATAAAAAACATGGACTCATGCAGAGACCTTCAACCTACCATATCATCTTTTGATAGGTCAATCAAATCAATGTCAAAGAGAGTCTCTCTCTCTACAACTTATAATTTTACCTTTTATCTCATACATGAAAATGTAACTTTGAGCTATACAATAGACATCTGACCAAAAATAAGGTTTCCACCACTAAGTTTGACATTTTATCCATCTAACAACGTGTGAGTCATGTAAATCATTCCAGTTATTGCCGAAATAAAAACGGATTTAGTGTTTTGTCTTGAATATCTGAAAAATTCTTACCTTTCAGTGAAAATTTGAAATTAAAATTAAATGTTTCCGGTTCGGATGTCCGATGAGCTTAAATTTAAGAACTTTTTGTGGTGTTTATCTCGCTACAGTCCATTTGTACAATCGTGGTTCAGCGTGGTTCAAATTTTTAAACCACTGATTTCCATAGCTTAGGACCAGTTGTACAATCGTGGTTCAAGTTTTTAATTCACTGATTTTGACAGATTAGCTATGGAAATCAGTGATTTAAAAATTTGAACCACCTTGAACCACAATTATACAACTGACCCTAATCTGTCAAAATCGGTGAGTTAAAAACTTGAACCACAATTGTACAACTGACCCTTAGCATTATATATATAGATTACAGATTTAACAAATTTTAACTTTCTTACTAACCATGTTTTTTTTTTCTTTGATTTCAGGTGAGTTCTATGCGAAATGCGGTTGTTGATGGTGCTATCAGGATGAAGATCTTTAAAAAAAAACAGAATAAGTATTTAGAATATGCACTATACATCTATGTCGAAATCAAAATTAAAATTTTTAAGTTTTTATATATAAAAACAAGAAAGTCGGCATTTATTAAAGTTATGAAACTTAATAAAGCAAGAAAGTGGGTGGCAATGGTACACTGGATTAACCCAGAGGGTGCAGGTTCAATCCTCACTCGGGTGCAAAAGAATTTTTTTCTTTTCAGCATTTCCAAAGTTTTTAGCGGACTGCAGTCGGCAAATTCCCAAAATAAGTAGGCAAATTCCTAAAAAAAAATCGGTATATCAATAAAACGCACTCTCTAACAGATCGAGCTCTCGGTACGCCTTAAGTAAGTAAAGATACAGACAGACAGAATTGCCGCATCTTTTTTTGCACTTTTTTAGAACAATAAAATACAATAAAATACAATTACGTACATATGTTATGTATATGTAATTGCAATTAAAGCAATAACTAAGATTTGTTAAAAGTAATATTCAATACCATACTTTGTTTTATTTCAATGAATTGACGAATACAAATTCTTCATTAAAAAGTGTAACAAAAAACCTAAATTTTAATCAAAATAAGAAGCATACAATCTGTTTGTAATAATAAGAATTCTGAAATCCTTTCGAATATGATTGCAAAGCCTTTCATCGTATGGTCTATTCATGCTTTAGTATATAGAATCTATATGGATGTTGAATGACATATAATTTTACCTACCCCACATTGTATTTGCGTTTGCAAAATCATCATCATGTAACTAGGACAATGGTTTAAGTGAATGCTGCATTTGCTTCTTGTGATTGAAATTTTCTCGTTAAAAATGCATATTGCTAACTATGAAGAAAACCTTCTTTTCAACATAGATACAGTGATGTGCTGAAAATTTTAATTAAACTTTTTCTATATTTTTTATAACCTTGTTTTTTATTGCTAGATTATTACAAATTAAAAAAATGCATTAAATATTAACACGACTAGATGTGGTAAATAATTTTAATTTTAACAAACATAATTCGCTTAGGGATACGACGATTGCCTTCTCTTGAAAAGTAGTTGTATGTTTGGTGAAACGTTTGTATTTGTAATACTAACACGCGATGGGTTCCAAATTAACAAGTTACAACCAAAATAGCTTTCAAGAGAGTGAAAAATGCTCCAATATATCTGTTGGCATAAATAAAGGGACAGCCATAGCAAGCTATTAATAAAAAGTTAACCGAGATGCGTTAACTCTTTATTAAGAACTTGCTGTCCTGTCGGGCTTTGCTTGAGTAATGAGTATTACCAGAAATAATTTCGTCCATCCATTTTCTCCTATACGTCCTTGTTTCCCCGTGTAAGCTATATTTCCATTTTCGTTTGAAATTATTTTAATTGCATTTGTTCGTAAGTAAAAACAAAACTTTTCATAATGAATGTTGGATTTAATGGATGGATTACCTACATCTGAATTAAAAGAGTGAATAATATGGTCGTAAATAAAAAAAATAGCCATTACTATATATTTAACTATATATTAAGAAATCATATTTACGCAATTACAATTTCCTGTTTAAAAATTGTGCCTGTACAAATGTTTTTTTTTTCACAGTTATGTGTCTTTATTATTGCAGACTTAGAACAAAGATAAATGTTCTTACCCCTGCTTCAATAAAGCGAATCCATTCAGATTTTTGTTTTTTCAGATTCAATCAAATAAAACGTATTAATTGAATTGAATTTTAAATTAGATAATGTGATGAAATGTTACACTTTGATACATAATTTATGATCGAACGATTGGCGTTCAGTTTGATCTCTATTAGAAATTTTAAATTAGGTAAAGTGAAGTTAATAAAAAATAAAACTTTAATCTTTTTAAATAATTAGTTTTATTTTGTTAAATAATTAATTTCCTATTAAGGTATACAATTAAACGACTTTATTTTGGTGACTTGAATTGAAGACCCAACAATCATAATTTTTTTTTTTAAATAGTGCTGGTTACTCACGGGTGAACTATGGGAAAATGGCCTTTCAGCAAATAAAATAGATTTTTTTCCGAATTTGCGAAAGACCATCTGGCGCCGTGACATTTACAGCCGAGAGCAAGTTTTACATTAACGGATCAGATAGACGTTGAAAGGTCTGGAGAAAGGCGAATATAGAACTAGATTTAAAAAACACGGTGCGGCGTTTGATTGGTTATGGTGTGAGGCTGAATGGTGGCTTTTAGTGTTTTTATGCGATTTGGTCCGCATTGACAAACCAATGGATAAATACAATTATTTGAACATTCTTAAAAGCAACTTTTGCCAGAGTGCCGAAAATTTAGGCTTATCCCAGCAAAATATAATTACCCTAAATACACTTCAATTTTGGTGAAGAAATGGTTGCCTTAGTAGGTTTGAAACCAACTAGAAACATCTCCCCTTTTGCCCGATTTTTTTTTAAACAACTTTTTTCAAATATTTTTATAAAAAATTATAGTTTTATTAATATGCTATGTTTTTTTTAGAAAAGTTATGAAAAAATTAAGTACGCCATTATCGTTTGGCTATCTAGACTTTTTCAGAAATAAAATTTGGTTAAGATCCGCTAAGCCGTTAACGAGAAAGTCAAAATTTTAAAAAATCTGCCATATGGCGTGTACCGTATTAGGGATAACTTCTAACCGTCTAAAAGTTCTACAATTCCATATTGCTCACTTCAAGTTTAAATAAAATCGTTAGAGCCGTTTTTGAGAAAAACAAGCTTTATCATATACCGTTATATTTAGGACTAGAACGAAAATTCCATCCCATCAGTTTAGACTACAAGTTGTTAGACAAGACACACAAGGACAGAATTTCCCAGACCCACTTATTTCGATCGTAATTTCATGTTTGATTGAAAAACTTTTTCAAAACTTTTTTTCTGCACTTATAGTACATAACTTGCCTTATATTACCTATTTTATA
The DNA here is from genome assembly GCA_951217065.1 of Baccha elongata. Lineage (NCBI taxonomy): Eukaryota > Metazoa > Arthropoda > Insecta > Diptera > Syrphidae > Baccha > Baccha elongata. Next base: position 47,961,187 of record OX578272.1, on the reverse strand, counting down.
GCAAGTAAAAAACGCACTTATTTTCGTTCAGCTTTATTTCAATTAATTTATTTCAAATCGGGAGATGGTAACCATAAAATTACTGCCATTATAATGCAAGTTATTGCAATCAGACTAGAAGACAAAAATGTCTTATATTCACTATATTCTTGTACATTTTTATTAATCAGAGATACTGCATGTACCTGCATACAATATCGAATAAAAGAGTGACGTAACTTTAACATTAGCTTCAATAGATCCAATCGATAAAATGTAATAATATAATTTATGTATGAATCGAGTAGGAAGATGAATAATTCATTCACTTGTGATCGCTAAGCAATTAGTCTCGTTTTACTCGAATGATTCGATGCAATTTAGGTCGGCTTCATCGAATTCAGCACAATATTGTATGTTGCGTTCCAAATTTTGAATAAACCTCCACACATTTTTCATTTGCATTTCTTGGCTCACAAACCCTCGACTTATAATTGCTAACACAAATTTTGTTTTTAGGTTTAATATATATCAAACAACGAACAATGTATTAAAGGGTAATTCATATTGTTAAAATCTATTAAAATATTTTAATTTTAAAAGATTTTTATTTGTAAAAAGGTAAATATTGATTTCGCGTTAAAATGACTGAGTGGCACGAATTCTTTTTTTATCTTGGTGCTTACAAGTTTAAAGAATCAAAATATGTATTGATGTTTGTGGTCATGTTTGCTTATAAAAAGCAAATCTTAAAAAATTTGTTCAAGCTGCAAGCGCTCCAGTCAGATTCTTGGGGAATTTTGTTTAAGTTATCTCCCAGACACCCGTGAGGAATTGTCTCAAATTTCAAAACTGTTGGATTCATTTCCATGTGAAGGCCTTTTTTTCCTTTTTGACTGATTTAAGATCCCATAATTTTGGACCTAAGAATCCAATTTCAAAAATCGCTATGTTCGCTTTTTTCGATCTTCAGTCTTAACTTCAAACCAACTAGCCGATATTACTGGAGCTTCCTGCTTCAGGGTTGTATTTGGTTGTACATTGAAGCTTGAATGTTTGACCCTGTGTATCTATGATTCTCCTTTTCCTCCTACAATGCATGGCAAAATTCTCATTTTTATTTTGTCCTTCTATCAAATCAATATACATATATATTGGCTGCATTTTGTTCGCCAACATTCTTCATATCCTAACAACAAAATAGGACTTTTTATATAGACAGAAATAGTTCATGGCTGCGATATTCGAAAAATAATGAGATTATAATCCTCACAAAGAAAACAAACAGATAACATTGTTGTGCCGATTTCATAAAAAAAAAGTTTTTTGATTTTTAATTAGAAATGAAATTTATTTTCTGCCAATCAAATTCGTTCTATTTAAAATTATTTTATAATATGTAATTAAGTTCGACATAATTTTGCCATCTTGAATTTATTTCATGGAATTGGTAGGTATAGGTATTGGTATCAAGAACCAGAGATTGCATTGGCGTGGAAGTGCTAAGAAATGATTGCTTTTTAAATTAATTGTATATCTTTTCTCTCTATATTGATGTCCAGAGTTTCTGAAGTGGAAAAATATAGAAGCACTATCAAGAAGACAGCATTACCCCCAAGAGACATTTATTAACGAAACAACTTTTTTAAATATAGATTTCTAAGAATTGTTTTACTGAGCGTATATCTTATATCAGTGATATATTTATGTGCATGTTGCCGTATGTCCTCATTTAGATAAAGCTGTGTTAGTTTATTTAATAATTATACGATTAACGTTGAGACTGATAATAAAATCAATGATAAGGGAACGTCATTTATGAGAAAAGAAATTACGGTTTTGTTGTTTATATTTCAAGAGGTTATGGGTCAAGAGACAAAGAAATCGTATTGTATTTTATATAAATTATTTTGAATGCAAACATTGTATATATGTACATTTCTATAGTATTTTCATGCGGAATAATCACCGCGGCCATCTTAAGAAACTTGTGATTAACACATTTTTAGGTTCGTGCATTTACTAGTTGTCTATTCTGTAACCCTGATAACAGTCGTAAACATATATGATTTTTGTTTTGCTTCCGACTCTTGTCAAGGAATACATTATATGTATATTATTAATTTGTTTTGGTGACGACTTTTGTTAGGGTAACAAAATAGACACTTAGTAAATGTAAGAACCTCCAAATGTGCGGTTCACAACTTTCTTTAGATGGCGCTGCTCCATGTAAGTGTCTATTCTGTTACCCTAACAAAAGTCGTCAACAAAACAAATTAATAATATATAATGTATTTTATTGGCTCTAAAATCCATATTTCCTGGTCAAGAGTCGTAAACAAAACAAAAATTATATATGTTTACGACTGTTGTCAGGGTTACAGAATAGACAACTAGTAAATGCACGAACTTAAAAATGTGTTTTTCACAAGTTTCTTAAGATGGCCAGGCAGTGATTATTCAGCATGAAAATACTATAGAAATGTATATACAATGATTACATGCTGAAGAGTGTATATTTCCTTAATCTGACAATTTGAGCTTGACACAGGGGAGTGCATGGGAGGGTCACAATCTTGCCAAAAAAAAAAACGTGAACTCGACATTCTCGAGCGTGGTGGATTTAGTTTTATTTTGAAGGAAATAATTCAAGGATAACAAAAAGCCTTAATTTGACGATTTGCACAAGTCGAAGTCAAACAAATTGGCATTAAAGTTTTGAGCGCGCAGCTGTGTGATAATACTATAAAAAGTGTACTTTGTTTTTTATTTTTAAAATTTGTAAGTTATTTGGCTATTTTTCTTAATGTTATTCATATTATTACAATTAGAAGAAATACATTTCTTTTTATGCATGTTATTTTTGTCTTATATATATTTATTATTTTCAGTGATTAAAAAAAAAAAAAAAAAACAAAAAAAAAAAGGAATCATGACATAACACTACTTTTCTATTGTAATTTTGTTTCTTAATTTATGAATGGCGTACCTATTGCAATTAGTTATAAATCAAATACATAGAGGATTTTTAATTTCCATGCTCTTTTCCGTGTACTTTATTTGTTACATTCAGGAAAAAAAAAAGAATAGTTTTTGGGACCTAATGTATTTTGAAGATTAGATGTTAGAGAGAAAAAACTGTTATGGGAGTTTTCCTATTCACCGGTGAGGAGAGCGTCTACAGGCTGTCAAAAATGTAAAAAAACAACAGTGGTATGGACTTACTCGAAAGCGTCAAATATTTATAATGGATACACCCCAAGGGTCTGTGATGAGGGCTGTATATTAATCTGCCGGTTTGCGTGGTGGGGGTGGTTATTTTGACGTGTTGAATTGGTAAACAAAATTTATTCGAGCGCGTCAGATTTTCATAGGGGATGTTAAGGGAACCCAAAAAAAAGCTATAATTTCAAAGAATAAAAAAAAAAAGAATAGTTTTTTTTTGTTCGTGATTTTTTGTTTAACCGTCTGATTAAGAAAACCCCTCGATATAATCGTCAGATTAAGGGTCAGCACGCCTAGGACATCAAGCTGAACCATCTGTATGATAATCTGACGCGCTTGAGTATTTCGAAATGGCAATTTTTTTTGCATTTTCAAATGGCCACCACAAGCTTGTGTCACGTCCGAAACTTCAGTCTTTGAAATTATAGCTTTTTTTTGGGTTCCCTTAACATCCCCTATGAAAATCTGACGCGCTCGAATAATTTTGGTTTACCAATTCAACACGTCAAAATAACCACCCCCACCACGCAAACCGGCAGATTAATATACAGCCCTCATCACAGACCCTTGGGGTGTATCCATTATAAATATTTGACGCTTTCGAGTAAGTCCATACCACTGTTGTTTTTTTACATTTTTGACAGCCTGTAGATGCTCTCCTCACCGGTGAATAGGAAAACTCCCATAACAGTTTTTTCTCTCTAACATCTAATCTTCAAAATACATTAGGTCCCAACAACGCTCGAGTAAATACCCATTTAGCATCGTGGGCTACCCTACTATCTCTTTATATGTAACTTTGTAATTTTTGTAAACTTGATTTAAATTCTATTGTGTGCTATTCTATTATGTGCTTACCATAGAACTGGTTTATTTTCATTTTCTTATGTTGAATGTTATTGCTAATTTGTTTGCACTTTTTAACAGTCGAAATGCTGCAATTAACCCCACTTCTTGATCTCATTAGTAAAATTTGAGTTAAGCCGCCGAATTAATCGATTTTCTCTATTTGTTGTTGCTTCAGCTGTGCGTTCTCTTGGTTTTTAATGTATTTGATGTCCACAAGATAACTGCTTACAGAGGTTTTACTTCTTTTAAGTTTCCTTGCTTTTTATCGTCCTAAAAGCCCTAGGTCCGTGAAACCATCTATATCAAATTTTCCTGCCACCATTAACGTCTTTCCAGACCCCATTAGTTTTCAAAATTATGAAAATATTTGGCTTTATACCCTTCCTGAATTCATAAGTGGGCTTCAGGTCAAAAAATGAAACAAAGTTAATTTGTGTTCGACGTTTCGTCCATGAATATGGACATCATCAGGAAAGATGTGCAGAATGGTTTTCCGGAAAACATAATAAGAAAATTAATAGGACAACATGCAAACAGAAATAGCCAACCACAAGAACAAAATATAATTTACAAATCGTTTACCTACGTAAAACAAGTTGCTGACAGGTTTAAAACTGCCAAATTATTCGACACCGAAAAATATAAAATGGCAATGAAATCGACAAATACCGCATCACAACGGTATACAAAACTAAAAGCAAAGACGAATAGAATGGAACACTCTGATGTAATATACCAAATTAGCTGCAAAGGAGGAAAAAACGACAATTGCGACCAAATTTATATAGGAACAACTAAACAAAAACTTAAAAAAAGATTATCAGGACACAAATCTGACATTAAAAACAACGCACCACAGAAGACAGCACTGGCAGCACACTGCATCACACTTCAGCATTCCCCAAACTACGACGACACAAAAATTTTACAACGCGAAGAGAACCCAAATAAGAGAATTATATTAGAAACTCTTCACATCATTAATGCCGACAATACAATCAACAGACGTACAGATATGGATAACGTTAGCCCACAATACAAACATCTGTTAGAGAAAAGAGGGAAAAAAGCTCGCTAACAACTACAATCAAGGAGAATATGTGTTTTATTTGTTTCTTATTTCATTATAAAGTTTTGTTTTACTTGTAAGTTCAGCTTACATATTTATTTTAAAGTGCAATATAAATGTAACATTTGTAAGTCTTCTTCTTTTTTATGTTAAATATATTGTGAATTGTAACTAATAATTATGTATACAAATATAGATTGCACATCTTTCCTGATGATGTCCATATTCATGGACGAAACGTCGAACACAAATTAACTTTGTTTCATTTTTTGACCTGAAGCCCACTTATGAATTCAAAAAGTTGATAAACCAAAGGTCACATCATATACATTTATACCCTTCCTTAAATATTTAAAGCTGCTGATTAACAAAATCACAAACTAAACTTTTGTAATATAATATTCGCAATGGCCTTAATCAAGTTACCCAACTTTGTATATCTACCCTTTTTCTATATACAGTCCCTTAACTGAAATTGGGAAATTCTGATGATTTTTCAAGTCACGCCTAAAGCTTTATGGTTTAGTTTTTGGAAAATATATACCCACAGGTAATAAATATTTCCGGTTCAAAAACAAACCGTTGCAAGTGTCCTCACTCAAGTGTCATGCAGTGTATATCGATGTAAGAGTTAACCTTAAGTTAACTTAGCCAAATCGATGAGTCAGTTTTGAGTTAACTTGGTATTTGAAAGTGACTGGAAACATGTTTCGTTTCCATCAGAATAACAATTAACACGAAATAAACTCTAACCCCTGGGATGATCTCACACTGAAAAACTGGGCCTTTGTGGTTTTACCACTTCCTCGCTATAGAAAATGTTCTTAAAAAACGTAGGTGTTTGGCTGGATTTGAACAAAGACTTCTGGTGTGAGAGTTCCTCACTGCCAACTATTATTAATTAAATACAATGACGAATACGAGAATATACACTATGAAGATTGATTAGCTATTTATAAAATTATTTGTGTCTCGATTCGTTTACTCTATATAATTTGTTCTGTAACAACATTGGAAGAAGCTCCTCACAATATATAACCTAAACTCTTTGTCTCATATAATGAGACAGTTCAAAATATCTTTAGTGTCTTACCCACACTTGAAACTTTATAGCTTGAGATACAAAATTCTGAACTTTACCCGTAGCCAAGAAAAAGGCACCCATTATAGGATACACCTTTAGACCTCTGCTTGGTTCTTGAATCAATTGTTTTTCAAAACCAAATACTCAATAGTTTTATCGATTTTATGCACAACTTTCTCAGTGTTTGGGCAAATAAATTGGCTTCTGATAAAAAATTCCGGACAATCAAAAACTGTACAACATGAACAGGTTAATCAACCTCTTCACACATATACTTTCCTCATTCAAACAAAGTACTCGAGAATTTTGTTCGTGACAAAAGGCCTCTTTGAATCTCTTTTTGGATTCTAAAAAAAAATCTTTATTGCAAGTATTCTTTGTAGCACCATTAAGATGGTTTTTGTTTGTTATTCATGCACATACGACAAAACCACTTAAATTCAATATAAACACAAATTTAAGGACGTTTACCCCTGTGAAAAAAAATACAAATGTAAAAAAAAACTGATATTTTTAATTATTCAATAGGAGATGATTTGGAAAAGTTTCCTGTTTATCATTTGTTCTTGCTTATCTTATTTCAGGAATAATAATTATTACATGTAAAGAAAAACAAATTGCAAGATTATGTGATTGTAAATCATAATTCTAAATACTAATTAATTATAATTGTAATCAGATATATAAAATAATAATTAATGTCAAGGAACTCTGGATATATTACAATGGGGCTTTCACTTGTAGATAGTTTATGTGTTAAGGCTATCATATATACAATCTAGGTGGCCCTTGGGTATTTTTTTTTTAAACCGACCAGAAATTGCTGAACCGATTTTGACAAGATTTCCACTGACAGATTGCTGATATTTTAAGGAATGACTTAGGCAATTCCAATTGCCAAATAAATAGTGCTAGGGTAGCTTTTTCGAAAATTATTATTTATGGACCTACATATCTGACTGAAAAAGATGTTCGAGGTTTTTCATCAAACATGACATTACGATGATAGAGAAACCCAAAAAAGTAGGTTTCGTCATGCCGTCCATCGGTCTGTCTGTGCGTATGTGCGGATGTGCGGTTGTCTGTGCCCCGATCTACAGCCTTGAACGGTGGGTCGGATTTTCTTTAAACTTTGTGTGTACTACTTTTTGGTTATTCCCTAGAGGAGGAATTCGAATTTTTCTTTTGGCCCGGCTATAACGGGTATTTCATTTTTAGACCCTTCATTTCTCATTATGCATAAAATTATGCCGAGCCTTTGTTTTGTGAAAAAGGGAAAAAATCTATCCCAGGGGAACCGTAATTTTTGTCGGGATAAAAAGTAGCCTATGTGCTATTCCAGACTATACGCAATATATGTGTCGAATTTCATCCAGATCCGTTCAGCCGTTCTGGCGTGATTGAGTAACAAACATACATCCAAACATTCTCATTTATAATATTAATAAGATTAGTAAGATTAAAAAGATTTTATATATTAGCAGCATTATTTATAAACGAATAATAGCGAATGCATATACTCCTTATTATGCCTCGGTAAGTAAAAGAGGCATAATAAGTTATTACGTGTTGGGGGGGTTGAATAGTGCCAAAAATAGAGATGATTTGGTATCGAAATGTCACATTGAGAAATACAATAATTATCAAAACAAAATCATTTTTTTTTTAGTTTTTATTGAACAATTCTTTTAAGCACGCACTAACAAAATATAGTAAAATATAAATATGCAACAACTTACACATGCAACTCAATAAAAAAAATATGGTTCGATTTGTCATGGATTCATGACATCTACAGTTGCGCTATCTACAGTTGCTCCCGAAATTGAACAAACAACAATATTACATGAGTCACATACTTTACGCTTTGTTGAAGATATTATCTCGGATATTATTATGCTTTTTCAAATTAATTTATTGAATGAAATAATACTACTAAGAAAATCTTCGAAAAAATGGCATCTAAATCATATAAAAACGAAAAATATGTGTTTTTTACTGGTGCAACTGTAAATGATAATAATTTCTGGTTCTGGTACTTTTTCTGTTCTGGTACTTTTTTGTTTGCAAGCTCATTGTTACTAAAATGGCCTGGGGAAATTTTTTTAAATAAGCATTTTTTCATTATAGAATAGGGGACGCATAATAGCTTAATCACTGCGTAACTATTCACCCGTGCAGATGGATAATAGGGAATTAAATAATAAAAGGAAATCTTTTAGCAAAATGTTGGCCCGATAAGATTATGATTTCTTCCCTTATTTTTTCTGCGGCAGCAACGCGCCGGGTGACAGCTAGTATTATAATAAGTTTGTTTTATAATAATATTTTCACTAAGTTTGTTCTTCATCTATTGTAGTGATATTAATTGTGCTTGTGATACTTGAATGTATAAACCATATACATTTATAGAGCAAGTACATGTGACCCAAGGTTTGCATTGTATTTATATTGGAATTCAATTAAAATTAAACATATTTGTTTTCATTCGAATTCTCGCACCAATTGTGTTAAAAATTGGTTCAGTAAAATAATAAAAATGAAAAAAAAAAATTCAAGTGAAATGCTTTTTACCTTTGTTTTCCAATTTCCAATCTATGCTGTATATTTTATGATTGTATTGTATAGCTGAAATTGTATTTTAAATTATTTTCAACGTACAATATACAGATAAATATTCGATTCTCTCTGGATTGTTATTTTTTTTTGTATTATTTAATTTATAATGGAATTTCTTTTATAAAACCAGCAAAATGTGCAAGAGTTTTTTTTTTATTATACGTTTACCAGTGGCAAACAAACAAATAATTTTTGCTTTTTCTGATGTAATATTAATCCCATTTAAATACAAACACAACACTTAAATTGCAATTTATACAAATCTATTGAAAGGAATCCCTTCGGAATGTTATTATAGAAATTATGTTGTTTATCAACTTATGTTGTGTGATATAAATGCATATTACGAGATCATTTATCGGATGCTAGATTCGGCGCTTTAAAATACAATACAACATCCCATTTGGTTTTATTGGTTTGTCCCGGTTAAACAAAAAACAGCTCATGCATTCCTTAATTAGAGTGTATGATTTAGAGAAAAACATCAATCGCATATTGTGTTGATATCTTCCCCGTAAAGGATGATTGAACCAAGCACTATTTCTATATGATCTCCTGGAGAACACGTATGATATGAGCCAGAAGTAAAACCTCAAAATTATAGGTGTTTTTAATGCCAGATTTAGAAAGGAGGACTTTAGGTCAATTGTCGGAGGACGGTAACGCACAAAGAAAGGTAGATTTCGCGATGGCACGGCATCGTCATATCCTGCACTTTTTTCCCGCACCTCAATGTACACAAACCGACTTGGTGGTGTCGTAATAAAAACAAATCCGGCAACCAAATTGATTACAGTGCAATAGATGCCAGACCATGGTTTCAGTATCTTATGTTCGAATATTCCGTAGGGCAAAGATAGCCTCGGGCTTGGACCGCCACATGGTAGCATCTCGAATACGTATTCGGATATCCTTGGCTTCACAACGCACGCCAAACTGAAACTGTGAGAAGTTTCCATACGTCTGTCAATCGCTAAAAAAGTCTACCAACAGCTTGATTTGATAAAGAATTCGGGTTGGCGCTTGCAGCTAAGAACAAGGCTAAAGAAAAGAGCAGCCGTGGCATGAGCTTACGAAAAAAAAGAAGGAAAAAAGGCAGACTTCTCAAAAAGAAAAAAAAATAGATTTTTCTTTTCTAATATGTTTTTCTTATAGTTATCGTGGTAGACATATTTGGTCAGCAAAATTCATAAACAATACTCAAGGCCAACTTCTTAATGAGTACAAATATAAGAATTATACACATAAAAATTTTCAAGTTTTGAAATATGATAATTTTTGTCTTATGCACTCAATAACTTGTTTTCAAAAGTTAATTTTCTTTAAGGGCATTTAATACACTATACCACCCCCTAATAGATTTTTGGTTCAGATTAAAACTTTTAGGAAAAATTTGATGTAAAAACTTGTTTTTTGAATTTTTTTTCTTTGCGATACATGTAGCTCGGAAACGGTTTGGAAATGAAATGAAGGTTTGATCAACAAAAGTTATAAAATTTTATGGTCTTTAATATTACCATGAAGATTTTTTTTCTAAAACTTACCCTTTCCGAGAAATCCTTAAAAAGGGAACATCGTACCCCTCTTCCTCCGGCTCACCTCCCAGATGTCATGACTTAGTATGTTTACTCTTGAATCATACCGACCAAGTTTCTAAAAGAATGACCAGGTTCCTACTCACGCACTCTACAACCCCGTTATTGAGTACCTATTACCTCATATGTGAATTTGTTTTTCACTTGTTATATTATGACTTTCAATTTTTCAAATTCCTTGATTTTGGTCTTATGCATTCAACACCCCAATTTCAAGAGCTAGCTTCTGAAAGGAGATATTATTATGTAACTTTCTCTGAGGAATGCATTTTTGAGGTTAACAGTTTAGACGATATGACGTAATGGTTGATGAAAAATATGGGAAAAGAACATATAAACTCGTCCAATTAGCGATGCGTTGAAAAACCTGGTAACACAAATTGTAGGAAATTTGATGAGCTTTAATTTAGTCTCAGAATTTTTTTCCCTATACAACGCGCCATTTCCGTAGTATAAGCTTAAACCTCAAAAAGGGGAACTTAATACCCCTCTCCCTTCCCGGCTCACCTCCTAGACTTCAGGAATTTTAGTATGTTGACAACTTAAGCAGCCTGAACAATATTCCGAACGATGCGAAGGAATGGATTAGGTCCCTGCTCACGCACTCTACACCTAGCTATTCATTGACTGGACTTTTAGACCACATAATTTAATATAAAAACTCAAAACAAAAGACTTGCAAATCAATATGCAGAAATATTTTCTGCAACAGGTACGTTTATTTCTGTTGCTTTCATAACTTTTTCTAAAGGTTGCAATCGTTCGACAGGAAAAATAAATAGTTTAGTTAAAAGAATTTCAAGAAATATGTGTTTCAACTTTAAATTTATACCTAAAGTAAATTTTATACATTTTGCTGCAAATAATACACTTACTTCCATTTTTATTTTTTCTGCAAAACGCTTCTGAATAGATTGCAATTACTCTGTTCACATGCCTTTGGCGAGGCTACCTAGCATTTTGCTTTTAAAATAAGAAAAGTGGCTTCCATTTCCATTACCGGTTAGATGCAGATGTGTGGCTTTAGAGTTAGAAAATATGAAAATGCCATAACAGAACACAATAACCACAACAAACACACACACATATTAAATGTAAATGTACATATATATGTACCTACGTCATTTCCATGAAGGACATTTCCGTAAACGAAAAAATATTTTTCCCTTACAAAGCCCCCTAAGTGGCTAAAACGTAAAAGCTGGAAACAATGTTATGCTGGATGTTTCTTTTGCAAAAATTACACCCATATCCAGAAAAAAGTAAAACAAGGATAATATTTATTTATGTGCATATAGAAACCTCAAACTACACTATGGCAAACGAAAACACTATAGAAGTATGCTCCTCGCACCACAGTTGAGTGACTTCCTTATGTGTGCACCTTAGGTGAGGAATTCTTTTTGTACCTGGACTCGTCTAGAGAAGAGTGCCATACCACACTACTATACTGCCGCTAACCCTGGTCCATGTGATGGTTATATGTTTGCACTCGACCAAAAATAAGCAATTTATTCATGCCACAAAATAACAAGTGGATGTGAATCCACCATCACGCTACAACAAACACAAAACCGATTGGGTTAGAAGGAAGCGTGTCCCGGGATGAGACTGCTTACTTATGAAAAGACATGAAGCATCTTCCTTCTGAGGTTATTTGCCTTTATGCAGCTTATAAAACGTATAGCTTTCTATGCTCTTGTTTCCCTCTGTGCTGAAGAAACATGCAGAATTTGTTGTTCTTCTATTTTCTTCTTGCTATACATACTTATATGTAAATATATAAGTATGTATCTATATCTATATGACATATAGTATAGGGAAGATAACCCTTTGGTGAAGTTACCTACCAGTTTGTTAATGTACTTCTACGTGTTCTTCCTTGTTTTAAAGCTTACTTTGTCTGTGGAAATTGCTCTTGACTTTTTCTCCGACAGAATACACAAAAACCATTATCCTGTCTATGAAGAGAAGGCAATCTTTCAGACAGAATGGGTTTGTCCTTCTACTATGATGTCCTATCTCTTAGACCGTAATAACGCAATATGAACAGTGGCATTTATAATTGTGCTCGACAAGCTAATATATTCCCCGTTGTGCGACAGCAGATAGATGAAGTATCTAACATGGTTATTGTCTGCCTTGATGCACTCCTCGGCCGATGATTAATGAGCTCTGGAAAGGTCATGAGAGGAGTTTTACGTATACAATATACGTATGTTATGTATAATATTACATTTATATAGCAACTATGCGTCTCTATTATATGCGTGAAAAGAAAATGCCATGTGACATATACTTTTTGATCTTTCGAATGAGTACTGTGTGCAATAATTATGCTTTCTCATGAAAAGACTTCATTGAAGAAATATCGTAGTTTTGGTACATAGTATAAACTCACAAAAACATTACTTGTGGATTGTCTGAAATCAAGTGTAGAAAAAGAATATACTGACGATATAGTATTGCATTCTGTATCACTGTAGTGAAAAGCACATCATGCTGAATTATTAAGAAAATGATACATTTTTAATTTACTGAAAATAGATTTCAGCATAATTAATGACTCTAAAATTTTCTCAGTCGTATTATATTAACATCACTTTTTTACACGGTGAACATACTACCTATTTTTAAAAATGCTGAATTGGTTAGTATGATTCTAGAAAAATCGAATTTGTTAAGCTTGAACATGCTTTTTGACTTTCTCTTGGGGATTTCGTCCTTTAGGAGATTTTTTCTTGAGGATTTCGTTTTTTCTCCATTTTCTTTTGGAGATTTTGTCTTTGATTTTCTATTTAGGATTAGGGTAAGTTAGGGCATTATGGTGCAGTGGGCATTATGGCGCACCTCTTAAAAAAACCACAGTTCTAATACTCTAACACAAATGAAAACGATGCTAAAACTTAGGTCTTCAGCAATTAAGCACCAAATCATAATCTGATGTCGATACGACTACTTTTGTGGAAAAAACAAGGAAACAAAAAAAGTTGCCTGGTTTTGGGTGCATATACTTTAATTTTGCTCTGTTTTTGACTTTGTTTATCTCGGTAAGTAGGTATGCAGCTCACGTGTTTGGTGTGAACATTAAAATGCAGAGTACAGTTTCGGTTTTCCTGTGTATAAGGGACATGTTGCCGACGAAATGCGAAATCATATTTTTTCAATTTGTTGCGAAAAATTGTATTGAGCGAATGAGCCGTAATGCCCTTACGAAGTTAACGTGTAAAATTAGCATGCAAAATTAAGGTGAAAGTGATTTTTTTCTCAAAACAGAAGAAAAAAAAGATGAAGGGTTGCATAAACTTCTCGACGATGTTCAAACCAGAAAAAAAGCGTCGCCCCATATTGCCCTTAGTTAGGGCATTATGGTTTTTTTGGCACGAGTACGATAACTTTGGCGCCGGCAATTGATAACGGATTTTTGTAGAGGGGTCAAATACAAAAAAAATTTACTATGGGTGGGGGTCTATCTCTCCCCGTTTGGGCGGGAGGGGCAATTTAATGAAAAAGTACTAAAAATGGAAAAAAAATCATTAAAAAATAACGGTAATACCTACAACTAAGTATTATATCTTTTTTAAAAGCCAATACTCTGTTTTAGCTGGTTTTTAAATCAAATGAAATCTATCTATAGTTTTTGAAAAAAATTCAAATTTTGGGAAAAAAAACATAAAAAAATGTTTAAAGTGTATTTTTTCAAAACTTTGAGATTTTATGTTATATTTTTTTCTTAGAAATCGTTGCTAATATTATTTTTTAATCAGAAATCGAAAACAAAATGATTTTATGTCTTCTATTTTTCGAGAAAATAAAAAATGAACAAAACTACTATTTTAATTTAATTAATTTTTTTTGCTTGATTATTTTACGTGGACTTAATTTGATAGTAAAAATAGAAGATGGACTAATTCTTACACAAATTGACTCTAAATTATCATACTTTCCCAACACCCAGTCTTACGGCGTATCAACAGTGAGGTATGTTTGGTATGATCCCCCCCTGCCTGGGCCTCTTATAGGATCTGGGGTGGGTGCGAGTTTGGGTATATTCAAAGTTTCTTTTAGAAATTTTTTATGAAAAATTACACTTTAAACATTTATTTTATGTTTTTTTTTCCAAATTTTGAGTTTGAAAGTAGTTTTTTTTTCAAAAACTATGATTGATTTAACTTGATTTAAAAAGCGGCTAATAAAAAAAAGTTTTGGCTTTCAAAAAAGATATAATACTTAATTGTAGGTATTACCGTTATTTTTTAATGATTTTTTTTCCATTGTTAGTACTTTTTTCATTAAAGTGCCCCTCCCGCCAAAACGGGAGGAGATAGACCCCCCTTCCCATAGTAAAAAATACTTGTATTTGTCCCTTCTACAAAAATCAGTTATGAATTTTTGGCCCCAAAGTTATCGTACTCTCCGTTTTTTTTTTCTGTCAAAAAAGTTGTATCGTTGTTTCAATTTAATTTATTTATGTTTCGTTTTTCACAAATCGATTACATTTTCAAAGTATTTTTTTAGAAAATGAAAAAGAAGTAATGTTTCCCAAATTATAACGTTATATACACTTTCTTGAAATTTAATGTCACCTGGGGAGTGGTTTCAGAAGCTGAAATGAAGTTACAAATTAAAAGTAGTTCAAAAATTGAACGAAACTGTGAAACCGAATAAATTGTTAAACTGAAGTTTAAACTAAAATTGGGGCTTAAACGTTGACTGTGAAAATGGGGGTTGGTAAAAGTTTGCAATTCTTCGAGCTTACTTTAGTCTTTCACTATACAAAATTTCTCACTATGCAAAATGTTGCTGTTCCACACTCTCCGCTATTTGAAGTTCCAGGCCCAGCCAGCCTAAGGTATCGACATAATATGTATCTAACCAACTATTAAATCAAAAACTGAATACAATGAAGTAACTCATGGTTCTGGCTTGTGCGGTTGTGGTGAATTTTTTTTTTTAAATTATTTATTTAATTATCGTTAACATACATAAAATATTATTCTGAACAACCCCATGAGCATCAGTATACTCTCTATGTTCTATTTTTTTTTTTCATTTTTCTTTTCCTTTGTATCTTTTTTTTCAATTCTATGCAATTTCGTTAAATAACTTTTAAAAGTGTAATAACGTGCGACCCAGTTGTACATTTTTTTTCTTCCTCTGATCATTATATACATACCTATAACATTTTACATTCTTTTGAATGATATGTTCCCTTATAAATTTTGAAATTACACCCAAAATTTTATACTTCGGTGGTTCGTGGTACTTCAATACCGGAAGGCATGAAGTCATCATTACGTTCGTTTTTCCTTTAGGTATAGTTGAAGAAGAAAAATCACCTTTCTGGTAGCTATAAAAGAATACTTTTACTTCTCCTGACATACATTTGCAGAAGAACTTCCTGGAACGCATTCAGGTGACAACCAGATAGCGCAGCATCGTTATTTTTTCATGATGACATTCATTGCATGGGGGTTACGATAAGATCTAACATTCTAACCCATTCAATCCATAAAACTCATATCAACGAAATTCAAAAGTGTCAAAAGCCGTTTAAAGTTTTACAATTTAAATATTAAAAAAAAAAAAAAAAAAAAAAACATGCATGCGTTATCGATCTCCTGTCTTACAATTGCATCAAACGAACATGTATGATTAAATGAGAGCAAATGGGGAAACGCATCAGCAGGCATAACCTATCTATACATGGCTATCAAGGCTGTCATCAACAGAATAAACGAATTCCTTGGAGAACAGAAACATCATTAATCACCCAAGAATAAATGCACCAGCATTGCAGGGGACGTTTTGCTGCGTCAATGAGGGCTACGCGACGCAGCAGAACGCACATCAGATATTTTGGTACCCAAGCAATGAGAAAATATCGATTAGGGTAATGTATACTGCGGGAGGATATTTTTATATCAATTCACCTTGCCCGTCCTCATTCCTTTCTCGCGGATCCAATCTCGAAAGCATGTTTTTTTCAATTATATGTTCTTTGTTGCTGGCCATTACGTTGAGGTCGAGCATGAAACTTATGCAGATTCATTCATTAAGACTGTTGTATGTATATACGAGCAAGTAAAAAATAGTTTGAATTTTTTTTTATTTTTGCCGCAAGCATTAAGAAGAATTTATATAAAAAATATGCAAATAACAAAGCTAATTGAATACAAACGGCTCATTATATTTTCTAAAAAAAAGTACACACATTTTATGGTCGAATCCTTTGAGGGAATTCCTCTTCAACAACAGATTAATTGAATTAAACATATTTAACCAACCACCGCGAATACCTTAGTTATCCGTAATTAAAATGAGGTTAATTATTCTCTGTCAAAAAGGATAAATTATTTCCTTTATAATATGTATGTATGTACTTAGTTTGTTATGCAAAGAGAAATAACATTAGCATGTTTAATGGAACACAGGATCACATAACGAATGACCGTTTGTTTGTAATACTGATTCATCATATTATTTAAAATTGATTTTACAAAATGTTTGTATGTCATCTTCAGAATTAAATTTTGTTCAAATCAATGTAGCCATCCACAAGAAAATCGATTTTGTTTCTGTGAATGTCCTTTTAATGCATTGTTAGTCTTGTTACACATAAATACCTTCGACATTTATTTAAAATCGTTATCGCTGTTTTCGAGAAAAATAAGGGGCACGACAAACTTGCTCTTGTGGCAAGTTACCTGAGGGTACAAACGGAATATACGAAAAAATCGTATGAAATTTTTTTTAAATATTAATTTTTTTAAAGTATCTAAATCGGTGTCTTACAAAGATTCAAACCATAATCAAACTATGCAAAAAAATTTCTTTTTTCAATATAAGCTTACGAACAAAAAAAATTTGACTTTCAGTGACTTACAAAAATAAGAACTCTGGGCGTATAACCCTAAAAACCATACCATACCATAAAAACAAAGACTTTTAATTTTTATTTTTTTTCGAAATTTTGAGTATGAAAATTAATTTTTCAAAAATCGTTAGGTAAAACAACTTTATTAAAAAAATAAAACATAAAGGTATTGCACGACATTGTAAGTGTTAAGTGTTGTTTTTTAATATTTTTTTGTTTTAAGTCAGATTTTATTTATAGGAGCTATCTATCACCTAAACGGGGGGTGAAATAAAAATACGTCTCATTTTTATATAGTTTTGGAATGTAATTTTTTTTTTTTATTAAAATTAATTAGTTTCAGCTAGGAAAGTATTTTTTCTTTGTCCAAATCAAGGTAGGGCAACTATATTATGCAAGATTACATTTTCTGGGCTCTTATCCAAAACGACTGGGTTCTCGTTGCTAGTATTGTGAAATTATAAAATTTCTAATGGTATACGTTTGCCAAATGCTTCCACAGATAATATAAACGTATGATTTGTTTCAGTTGACCAAAATTAATGTTACGCAAAAAACGTAGTTTTTTGTTGTCGTTTTTAAAATGTTTGTTTTACACAAAAAGTTCAATCCGTTTTTTTTTACTTAAAAAAAATAAAATATATTCGGATTAGTTAACCTAAAAAAAAAATTATAACCAAGTTTGAAGCGAAATCTGTTGAGGATGCAAATGGCGACACATTTTAACAAATAAACCCTTGTTCTCATAAACCTATGTCTCAATCGCAGCCAAATGTCTCTATATAACCATGAAAGATTTGCCATCATTGCTTCTCCCAATGAAAAAGAAGTTGTCGCAATCGAAATTTCCCTCTCTTTTTAGTTAATGTGTGTCCAGAGCTAAGAAACATTTTTTAAATGTTTCCCATTTGTTTGAAAAACATTTGGTGTGGACGTTTGAAGAAACATTTCTGAAATGTTTCTTGTTTCCCATTTTATCACCTACGTGACATTATCAGAAGTTCACAACTACAAACAACAATTTTTTTTTCGGTGCCATTTGCGAAACATTGAACGTTTCGCATCGCTGATGGGAAACACAGAAACATTTAAGAAACATTTCTGAAATGTTTTCCTATTTTGACAAATGTTTCTGAAATGTTTATGAAATGTTTCTTAGTTCCGGACACACCTTTAGTTACGATTGAAAATCCAAAGGGGCCCACTCCAATCTCCACTTCGAAATTCCCATTTACTTCCTAGCAAACATCTAGTCTAAGAGATGGTTGTAGAAATTCCGGACCCACTCGGTACAAGAAAATTCTTTTCGGGGGAAACGGTTCGATTGGGGTTGAAAAAGCAAAATCCAGACAGTCAAAAGGCCGACTGGAAGACACAAGTGGGGGTGGGGGGGGGGTGTTAAAGGTGATTTTGAAAATAAATTTCTAACGAAAAACTTCATTATTGGAAAAAAATCAGTCACACTAAATTTTATAAAAATCGATCTTATATTTTACGAGAAAAATTGGATTGTCTTTAAGGCTTATTTGGCAGGTACCGTTAATATGTAAACTTATTCTGAAAAATTGAGAAACACACCCTTTGGCTACAAACGCATTGTACGAAATTTTATAAAAATCAATCGTATTTTTTACGAAGTAAATGGAATTGTATAAAACGCTGGCAAGTACTGTTAAAAATCTAGTTGTAAAATTTTTTTTTTGTCCAAAAACATCAGCGTTTTCAAAAAATCAGTCATGTTAAATTTTATCAAAATCGATCGTATTTTTTTCGAGAAAAATTGAATTATCTGTTAAGTTTATATGGCAGGTTCCGTTAAAAATAAAAAATACAGAGTACCAAGTTTGAATCGGCCCAAACGTTTTGGTTGTAGGTGTCGATACATCCAGACGCACTGACGGACATACAGACGGACACAATTATCGGACCTACTTTTTCGTATTTTCTATCATCGTAATGTCATGTTTGATTGTTATCTCAAAACTTTTTTTTTTACGAATACGAAACTTGACTATAATCGCAAGTAAATTATTTACCACTTCAACCAGCTCTCCGTCTAATCTATATGTAGGAGTTTTTTAATTTAGAAATATTCTTTTATACCCCCTGTAAAAATTGACGCACACTGATTACGGCCAGTTTTGATAGCTTCTTGACGTATTTTTCATTGGTATTTTACAATTGATTCTGCCGACAGTTGTTCGTCGAGTCATACTATTTGTATCAAAGTATTTACCAAAGCTTTCACTTGCATTCAACTCACTTTACTGCAGCGCTGATGAACATGCTACATGCATACTATGTTACAAACTAATTTCTGCAGCAAATGCATTAAATTAAATAACTTCATGTGTAAATTTATAAACCTATACACCTTCATTGAACGATTAATTAATAGGGGATACACTCAACCAATGATTAAACGATTATGCGACCATAATTGGCATGTTGCAAAAAATAAAATTCGAATTCAATAAAATGTGTTATTACGATTGCTTGCAATGAAAGAATTACATTTTAAATGCAATACGTTTGTGATTTGTTTGTTTTACATTTAAAGTGCATGAACTGGATATGCAAAAAGTTGGAAGCTATAATTTGCCTTTCAAATGTATAATTCCGTTCAATATAATTTATAAATGTTAAAAAAAAAACTGGTAAATTGATATAAAAACGTGAATAGGTTAATCAATCATCAGATTTTATTAGTGCACTTTTGTATTAATTATATGTGATTTAAAATTTGTTTTAAAGGCAACGATGAATGTTGTTTTATTCGATTTAATTGATTTGGTTTTAAAAATTATTTTTATGTCCAACGAACGGAAACGTCATTGCTTTGTAGTTGATTAATGTTTGTATGTGTAGGTGCATATACAATTTTGTTTTGCACTGATTATATTTCAATTACATAATATTTATAAATCAGCCATTGATTGTGAAGTGGAAAATGGAGATTTTTATTGGCCCAAATATGTTGTATAAGCCTATACAAGTATAAGCGAATTTAAAACTACTTCGTACAATAAACCGATAAGGACCATAATATTTAAAAGCTGATTTCTTTATGTGCAAAAAGAAAAGGAGTAAACTATAAGGTCAAGGTCGTATTCAATATCAAAACTGGAAGAAATATGTCATATTAATTAAGATGAAGGTGATGTTATTTAAGTATGATATAATGTATAAAAATAAAACCCACAGTGTTTGAAAAATCTTTTTTTTTATTTAACCTCCTAGATTAACTACAAGCTATCCTTTTGAGGTACGTCAAATGAACCTAGCACATTTGATATAACCTTGTGCTTGTGCCAATTGCGTTAAAAGAACGGATACATTTTATTTAGTAACAAAATTATGACCCAGGGAACGGATTCTGTGGAAAACGCCTTTTTTTGCCTTATTTTTGCCTTTTGTACCTTAAATACCGTTTTTTGTTTTTTTAACCTTTTATTGTAAGTAAATGCAATACAATGGTTCAAATAAATTAAATGACACCAACATTCAGTTGTCCTCAAACATTTAACAATCCGCAACAGACGACATTGATTTTTTCGAGGTCAACCCGGCAGCCCCAACAAGCAGAACCTTAGGTGAAGCTGTGACAGTAGCGTAGCAAAGGTGGGAGAGGGGGGGGGTCAAGTTAGCATAGACGAAAAACTCCTTTACGTACGGAGGCGAAAGTGAAAATTGAACGAACCTGAGCAATCCGACATTATGGGCGCACTATATAATTTGCTTGTATTTGGATTTTTTCGTACGATCTCTATCCGTAGTTAGTAGCTCACGTTATAACTTCGTTGCTACGCTTAGACTCGCGACTTAGGAAGAAAAAGACAAAAGCTGTTTCATGTTGAATTAATGATTGATTTAGCAAGTTGTCATGTTATTTTTGGTGTCATGAAATAATGTTCAAACTTTTAAGAGTGTCATGAAATCCATTTTACTTCGCATATTTTTTGTTTTGGAAAAAAAATAGAAAATTGCATGAGAAAAATGAAAACAAGGCCGCACTTTTGGCAAATAATTTTATAAAAAACAACGTAGGTATGTACGGGTGCATGGTGCCCCCTGTTGCCCTGTTACCACACTGCTTATACTCACCTTAAGATTTGGGGTGGGAGCGAGTTTGGGTTTATGCAATTTGTATATCTAACGCTTAGATGGTTTTGCTAAGTATATAGCTCCAATTCGTAGGATCTTCGAAGTCAGTCCAGTGCGGCGGGCGATGAAGAGAAAAGCTTCTCGAGCATAATATATATGCATGTATGAACTAGTAAAGCCAAAAACTCGATCTTGTGTTGACCGACGCAAGCGAGGCACCGAAGCCTTCAATTTTTCTTCGGTGTTTCCTACACTTTTTATGCCACAAGATGAGCACTTAAGCTTCCGACTATTATAGTTGGACCTGGAGCTAACTAAAAAGACTTACGAACACGAAGTTGCGTGAACAGGATCGACTTCAGAAAAGGAGTAAAATTTCTTGATCACGAGAGTGCCCCCCAGGTTCTTTTAATAAAGAATACTGAAGTTCATCAATTACCAATAAATCCTCATTCAATTTGAAAACGTTGTCAGAATTTTTTTTGTTCATACTTATTCTTAAAAACAAAACACATGATGTCTACATTTATGTTTATAATTATCCTACTATTATAAAGTTTCAGCAACTGTTATGGTCAAAGGCAATCGAAAATTGTATTTATTTCAGCAAATCTGAAAGTTTTCTCTTAGAAGAATATAAAATACCTTTTACCCCTTTACTATTCTGCACTTTTCTTTAAAATAATTAATCATTGCATTGAAAGCAAGATGTGGTCATACTCTAGGCTACTTCAACAAAAGCTCTCATATAGTGTTCATTGGCAGCTATAAGTAAGAAATAAACCAGTTGACCACCACCCCCACGGACTTCAAAAGAAATAAAATCAACTCAGTTGCTATTTTTCATTTCTGAGAACCGTAGCAAGTGTAATGAAATACATATGTACGTCGCGTCGACGGGCGCCACAATTGCCAACAAATTGTTCCATATTTCAAGGAAATTCTCAAATATTAGGTGTAGATGGATTTGTTCATGTTCAAAACTAATTATAGATGATGATCTCATTTCTAGTTTATTGCCTCATTTTTTTTTTGTTTTTTTTTTTTTTGCGATTCAATCTCAAGCTGGTAATGAAAAATGAACTAATGAAACGAAATACAAACAACCTATACTCTTACTAGTGAAGGTGCTTCAAGTATCTCAATCAAATAAAGTATATTATTCTATATAGTTACATAGTCTTTGGTGTCCTTGTTTGTTTGCAAAATTGCAATAACGACTGTCAATAATTGTAAATTGAAAACGGGGCGCCAAGAAAACTAAATAACCCAATATAATAGAGAAATTGCAACAAATTTAATGCGTTTTAAGCGGTTTTAACGAACGATACAAACAAATTGCAAATTAAGTGAAAGATTTATTATGCTGGCGCCACAGTTCTTTGCGTAATAGCATTTGTCAATATCGATTACTTCATTATGTTGCAGTCATCTCTCTAATCGATGACAAAAAAGTTTGTCATTATAGAATGTACGAGGCGGGG
Source organism: Baccha elongata (assembly GCA_951217065.1). Taxonomy (NCBI): domain Eukaryota; kingdom Metazoa; phylum Arthropoda; class Insecta; order Diptera; family Syrphidae; genus Baccha; species Baccha elongata. The sequence goes on along the minus strand of OX578272.1, from coordinate 47,938,302 downwards.
GGAAGGCGAGATTTGTATGTTGATTGTTAAGTACTTTTCATGTAATAAGTTTTGCCTGAAAACAGTGCGCCGGATAAATGAATGCAATAATGCAGCTTCACAAGTGCATACTTTTCGCATGTTGTGATACAATGTTTTTTCTAATACCAGTTTTCGTATATGTATAGCGTTGTCATGAGAATTCCGCTTCTTTTTTTCTGCATTATCACGAATGGCATGCTGCCAAAATGTCTGCCGTTTTTTAACAATTTATTTTTATCGTTATTTAAATGGTCTAAAAATTTGCCACAACATTTTTGTCAAAAATACGACAGGTTACGGCACTAAATTGTGAGGTATTTTTTTTTATTTGTCAAAGTCTTTGTTAGTTCCTTATGCTGAACTTTAATCCAATTTTATTATGAAAAACTTTCTACATGTACATCATGAGATTCGAACCCACGCATTATCAGATTTGCTCAGTTTTTTTTTTTTTTTTTTTTTTTTAATTCAATTTTTTATTGCTAGACAAAAAAATTAAAAACTAGCTTACAGAATAACTTAACTAACTTACTGGCCCCATGCGGGCGCTCTAAATTGTACTATAGCTATATATTAAAAATGTCTTTCGGCGTAAACTAAAAAAAAATAATTTCCCACTAAAAGTGGGAATTAACTTCACTATAAAAAAAAAGTGAAACTAGTTCCCACTAGTGTGAAGTTCTCATGTGAATTTAGTTCCCGTGAATTAAGTTCCCTGCACCCCTAAAACTAAACCTTTCTATTTAAAATGTTTTAGCCTTGCTGAAATCAGGTAGGTAAATCGGTCGCTAAGTCTATGGTACTTATTGCGAGTGTCGTTTGACTTTCGATGCGATAAAAGTCGAAAGCATCGATAAATTTTCGTTTTGGTATTGTGTAACTTGATCGACAGAGATCTGTTACTGTGAATAAGGAATACGCTTATTGTGAATAAACCTTATATTTTGGCATTTGGGGTATAGTGTCAAATAATTTGTTGAGAAAATACGCAGTCGATCAGAAAAATGTGGACGACAAAGATCGATAGCTTTTATGAAATTTTTCGTTCAAAATTGAGATTCGCAATACCAAAATTTTATCAAAAACGATCCACCTGTTTTGGAGTCACATACACACATCGATGTTTTTATCATAAAGCAAGATACATAAATACACATACTGAAGACGAAAACCCACCATATGTTTTCTCTTTAGTATTGTATTTTGTTTAGCATAGTATTGTGTTGGTTATCAGAGGCTGACTAACAAATACTTCTACATATATTAAGTTATTGAGTAAGTATCTGGCAACACTAACTGCATGCGTTATATTTCGACATACATTGTGTCAAGCATAGCAATTCCACCACAAAGCTATGTGACTTCTTTTGAAATGTGTTCAATGCACTCTGGATTTCATAATGCGTAATATGCCCTGCTGCTTCTGGGATCCCATAAATTGCTATGACAAACTGCTGGCACGGCACTTGTCCCAATTGTCCTTCTCTGCTGCATCAAGCCAGCCAAGCCAAAGGATTCATATGAAATCATTTGATTTAGTTAGTGGAGTATACTTTATATACACCAACGCGGAACACAAATGTCATGCATGCGTTGATGCCTCTTGCTGATAAGAGTCCCATTTGGCAAACAAACCCCGTTCAGACTCAATGAAAAATGATGATTCTGATGCTTGAGAAGAAAGCCAACAACCAAGAACCATCATCACAGTGTATATACAAAAATGCATTGCTTTAACTTGTGCTGGGGGATGAATAGGTGGGTTAGAGGAAGTTGTATAGCGAAGTGATGTTGAAGAGCATATGAAATAGACTTGTTGAAAGTTATTAAAAGTGGGGTATGCAAAAATGCTTCTACTCGCCTCCTCGGTCTTCGAAACACAACAATTAATGTCGAGTGTGAAGAATTTTCTAGTGAACATAGAGTGGTGCTTTAACTATACGAAGCGAAATAGTATTTCACACACTATGAGTGAGTTTTTTTTTTTGTTTAAAAATTGTGTCGGACATTGGCGTTTGAGTATACTTTTGTTTGTTTTTTTTTTTTTTTTTTTCTTTTCAATCATATTATGTTCATGAGTAGCAAAACAAGCCACAACATTAAATAAAAAGTTATAAATGCGTGTATAAGTTTGTTTAATAGGTTAAGTGTACAGGTTTAAAATTTGAATGTTAATTTATTTATTTCGAATTCTGGTTTTCAAATGTTTCCAATTTAAAAGCAAAACAAAGTAATACCGCATTAAATATCTATTGTAACGACTTACGAGTCAATTAGTTATTTACAATTTACTACAAGAAATTATAAATTGTGTTTTTGTTGTTTCTTATTTCAACTTGGGTCTTAGCTTCCTTTTGTATTTCTTGTTTCATTAATAATGAAACCACATAGATAGTTACAATTCTTCAGCTTGAAAATTGTATTTTTTTTTTATTTTCACGGAATTTTCATGCTTAGGCGATATGGTTTTACTTGTATTTTTATAGGATTAATATAGGAGTATTAATGAAAAAATGGTGGATGTTGTGTAAGCATCCATTTTGAAAAACGCGTTGTGATTTTCGATAGAAAATATTGTAGATTTTACAGTTCGTAACTACATTTTTTTAGTAGGTATTACAATTTGTGAGTTATGGCGTGTAATCGGCTGAACCGATTTTATATTAATTTGGTATTGCATTTGAGTTAAACATTAAACAACATAAAAACTGAAATACAATGATTCATAACTTAATGAATGCAAATGTTTGTAGTCCTACAGTTTGAAACAAGATGAAGTTTCTGGTGACCCAGTCGTGCATTTTTTTTTGTCTGTGTATCAGGTCTAACGAGAAAAACCGCAAACATAAAAAAAATAATCGGCAATACTAGTAAAAGTACACAAACATAGATTTTTTGATAATTTCAAACCGTTTTTCTCGAAAAGGACAATTTAAACACGTTTTTCTCGAAAAGTACGGGGAAATCCAATTGATCAGTTTAAAAACAAAAAAATTTCTGTGTTTTATATTTAGAAATATTTTTTTTTTAATTCTTTAAAACAAAAAGTAGGGATGCAATACAAAATTATTTATACGAAAAACATGACCGTACGTCGGCAACAAATGAATTTTTTGAAATTTTATCGAAATTGATCGTATTTTTTCAAAAAAATTCTATATCAGGTTTTCGCAAAAAAAAAAAGCTTATAAAAATAACTTTTTTTCATTTTTTTTTCGCATTATTATTTGGGGCAAGCAGTTGTTTTAGAATATTGAATTTTGTCAAAATCATTGCTGCCGTTCAAAATATAGTCGATGTAAAAACAAACGGTTCTATGACAGGTACAGTTAATGAGCTGATTCTGAAAACAAATTTTTCCTGAAAGACATCACCTTTGGCAACAAATCACTCTTATAAAATTTTATCGAAATTAATCGTATTTTTTTCGAGAAAATTAGAACTATGTATCGGTTTAAAAAAAAAACTTTTTCAAAAGTAATTTTTGTCACTGTATTTTTTAAGGCAAGCAGTAGGTAGTTTTAGAATATTAAATTTCTTCAAAATCGGTGAACTCGTTCAAAAGATAGGCGGTGTAATAAAAAACGGTTCTATGAAAGGTTAATAAGCCGTTAATAAGCTGATACTGAAAAAAAAAATCCTACGAAAGACATCACCATTGTAAACAAATCATCTATATAAGATTTTTATAAAATCGATCGCATATTTCTCGAACGGTTATGCTTACATATGTACACTATAGATAACGTTATTTCAAGACCTAGAATAAAAATAAAAAAAATGTCTGGGCATTTTATCATAAGAACATATTTTACCAAATTGGAAGAAGTCATAGGCAATTAAAACTCGATTCTTGATAGCGATCCCCACTATTAAATGTTATGCATTTCCCTAAAATTATTCTTACAAACACAACTTATTTTGTGTGTAATTAAACATAAACATTCCTTTGTAATATTTTGTATTCTTTTTATTTCAAATGATTGTGGTTAATGAATCTAAATTAAAACATGTTTCCTTATTACTTTTTTTTTTTGCAGACCGATGTCGATGCGTCGAGGTTCATTTTGAAGCAACCGACAGTGGATTTTTTCTAAAGCATTCCCCACGACAACCACCAGTTAGTCCAGAGATATCAAATGTTCAATCTCCAGCGCGACCACGAGTTACCCAAGACTCGGTGCTGTCCGTCGATCGCTTCACAGTCGTGCAAACGACTCAGCCTGTTTCAATTAGAGCAAGTTACGGGCCATTTTCAACAAAACAGACGGTGCCTGCTCGCTACATTGTTCCGGATGCCGTTGAAACCCAGGGAGACCATTTAAACGTAAGTCAAGTTCTTTATTATCATCAACAGTAGTGGTCTTCTATGTTCTGTTTCTTCATGATCAGAGAAGATCGGTACTCGTAAACAAATCGAAAATCATGTTAATATAGTTTAATTAATTTGCGTGTTGTGTTTTTTGTGTGAACTTCGTTGATGTTGTTGTTGTTTTTGCGTATTGCATTCCACAATTAGAATACCACTGTTGCACTCATGGAATTACAACAGACCAATCTGCATCTGGATATATCGGCGCATTTGGTGCGCACGACAATACCTCGTGACTCGCCCGTTCTAAGGGTGCTCTTTCATGCTGGCGCCGATCCAGGTGGCCATTTACAGAGGCAAAAGATATGCGTTTTGTTGCATGTCTCAATGGGATCTCGAACGCCATTGAAAGGTCGTTGTATGCCTGAAGGAGAAGACGGCGTATGCGTGGCTGAGGTAAGTTTTCATGTCATCGTCTTTGAATGAAAAATGTAATTCGTGTTTGTAACTTAAACTTCAATTACTTTCATATAGGTTGTTATACCATCGAGCTGGTGGCCAGCACTACCGCCACCAGATAAAACATCTCGTGGCAATACTCCACCAAAGGTGCCACAGCGTTTGGTGCAAGTTTCTTATAGTGTATTTGAGCCACCATCACGCAACCCAGAGCAGTGCGAACCAAAAGTTCAAATTCAACCATTAACATCGTTTGCCCAAATACCTCTGATTGCAGCACAATCTCCATACAAAGACCTGAGAGCTGATGATTCTTTAACTATACTCCTGCCGCAGCGACCCCTTTATCCTATGTCGAAAATTCATGTTCCGGTCTTTTTGCATCAGCAAGTCGAACAGAATATTGCTGTGTTCATTGTAAGGGCTCGTGTAAAGGCCGGAATGCGAATACTTGGAGCAACTACCTCATCGGATGAATGGAATGTTTCTGTGGAGAAGGAAAATCCAAAGCATACTGTTGCTCGGGTAACAGCATTCAGAAAAGACCAAGATCCAGATAGTACGGGAAAAGAAGCCGAAAGTGAAAATAGCACTAGGTGTGTTGAGTTCCGAAAGACTAAATTATTTTCATGTGGATGCATTAAGATGATAAATTATTTTTTATTCAGGGTCTTCGAAGTATTCTCATGGTTGCTGGAAGTCGCAAACGACACAAAAGAAAACTGGGATGGGGGAAAAATTGTTTGGTCAGTAAGCTACGTATATGACAGTCCAAAACTGAAGGATGCTTCGCCGGAAAGTACAGGCGCTACACCCGAAGAAACACGAAAGAAACTGATTGCAAAGTTGGAAATCAATAAAGATGATATTCAGGCAGTATTGCCAATATCAAAGGTAAGTTTTTTAATAATAATATGAAGATAAACATAATATATTTGATTCCATTTTAATGTTTGAGTTTTATTATCGAACCATATATTACGGTGTCAAAAATTTAAAATTAAAGGTAGAACCAATCTTAACATCGTTTTGGAGAAAATAAGATTATTGCGCTTGATATTTCTAAAGCATTATGGATTGTGTTTGATGCCAAACATATAGATTTAGACTGTCAGTACCTACAATCTTCAATGCCGGTGCGGGGCTTGGTTAGGTAATTTAATTCCAACCTTGAAAAAACTGTCGAATAGAGAACTAACATCCACGTGGATGGCTTCAAAAGCTTGATGTCCTATGTCGTTAAAGCGGAATATAGCCCCGATGTCACTATACGTGAATGACACTTGGATCGTAAAATCGAAACAGCTTTCCGTTCTAGGTGTGTGCGTCATTTTTGCATTGACCACCTTCAATTGAACAATGAACAGCAATTCTGTTCTACACGAATAGCAGATAATCCAATTTTTCTGGAAAAAATTCGATCAATTTTGATAAAAAATCGTAAACCTCATTTATTTCCAACGGCAATGTTTTTCGCACATTAACGGTACCTTTCATAGACGAATTTAAATTCCAGCTTACGACGTTTAAGGTTCAATGCAAGTTTTAAGCGCAGTCCAATTGCATGTGCCCGTCTATTAAGTATGTTTCTTTTGTCGTCTTTGTTTTCTAACCTTCCGTAGTAGATTTCATACAGAATTAGTTCTGTTATGTTATCGTATTTAGTTTTGTGCCCAATCGTTAAGCAAAAACCCCACAATTATACTTTGCAACAAGATTCTCTCTTTTTAATAGTTCTGTCGATTTGCCAATTTTTTTTATAAAATATAACCTATACGATAGTGATCTCATCCTCAAAATTAAAAATATGTTATAAAAACATTATATAAGTTAGCACAAAAAGTATTTATTAAAATACTTTTGTCATTCGAAAAATAATCAATTTCAATCAAACAAAAACTTTCCAAATGATTGAAATTAAATACAGTAAAAACTCCACTTGCGGACAGCTCCGATGAGCTTATAGTTCCTTTTGTTTGATTTGCTTGTGTTATAAACAAGAAATAGAAACTGTAAAACTGATTTTGTTTATGTGTGTGTTTCTTGTTTTTGTACAAAATTATCCTTTTATTGTATTATTGTGTCCGTTTATGGGAGACTTTTTTATTTGAAATGCGTACGCTTCCGTTTTTGGGAGCGTCTGTTTATAAGACGTTTTGTATAGGAAATTGTATAAAGAAAAAGTTGATTCCTGAAAATGTGTCCAGTAACCGGAGCTGCCAGCAAGTAGAACAGTGAAAGCACTGTATATCTTGCTTCATGGTCTTACAAATTAATAAATGCTTATATGACCCGACAGCGTTGGTATAGGGACCACCAATTCACCGTCGAACAAACGGATAAAATGAGAGAAACGATACTCCTGGAGCATTTGTCACTTCCTCGCAGTCTTTTTGCTTATTCATCTTGAAATAAATGCGCTATGTAATTTTCAGTTTACTTGAATTTTTCGCTTACAAATCAGACATTAATTAAAATTGGTGTAGCAAAGTAATATATTAACTTTTTGGGTATATTCATTCGATGATACTGCGAATGCATCAAATCAAAATTGAAATCGACTAATCGACTGAACTTCCTCATTTCCCTTGTTAAAAGATTAAGTTTTCCATAATACATGTGTATATAATTTCTTATATTCACGTAGAATTGGGAATTAATGAACACCGCAGTACTCACAGGACGCCAGGTTGCTCAAGCCATGAAAGTATTCATCGTTTCCCAAGCCGGAAAAGTAGCAGATGTTACATTGCAGAGTTCTTGTAATGCCGAAGACGAAAGTGTTATTAAAGTAAGTGTATCTATATTTATCTTATTTGTATCTACTGAATTAATATAAGTTACCATTTATTTGAAAAGGTATCATCGTCTTGTAGTTCAGTTTATGTTGATGGTTCAGAGATACGTGGTTCATCGAATGCATCAATTATTGTCAAATACGGTACATACATTGGCCTGGCAAAGTTTATCGTTTGGATGCCCGAATTCCCATTGGAAGTGTATGTTTCTGATTTTAGACTATCCCAAATCAAAGGATGGAAGGTACCTGATGAACATCATTACACGTGAGTGTATTCATTTCCCTAGTCTGTTTTTGAGATGCCAATTAAATTTAGATCCAATTGTAGACATGGAAAGCAAACTAGACGCCGCAAGAAGCGTTCATATGTCTGGAGCCAGCATGGAGATGATTTTATGAATGTATTGGGCATCGATAAGGCAGTATGTCGGGCGAGATATCAACAAAGTCCCGTAGAGGTGTATGCTAGATTTTTGGCAACTGATCAGGTATAAGGTTTTTTTTTTAAACGTATGAAATAAATAATCTCGACAAATTATGTGTCTTTAGAACTCGGGTCGAATAAGTTACTTAATATCACGCAGAACCGGTCTAAGAGTGACCGATTTGGTCCAACCCCTGTTGAGAGTTGCAGATCCCAAGATAGCAAGTCTTAAGGGTCGAGTTCTTCAGGGTAAATCGATGGGACGAACTGATGTGCAGGTACAGTAACATATTTTATCTATAATGTTCTTCTTCTTTATGTTTTATTTATGTGAAGGTCCTTTCACCAATAAACGGCAGAGTGATTGGTGCTAAAGAGATTCGTGTGGGCAGCGATAAAGTTAGTTTGACAAGATTAATTGTACGTGTAGTTTCTGGACTTCAACTCACAATTAACCCTGATAGTACAATCGAAAATGGTTACATTGCTGAGACATCTGTTACACGCCGGTTAACGGCTCAGTATCAAGAAGGTCTATTGGATATTGATTTAGAATTTTCAGATGGTGCCAGAACGCCACTTAGGTAAAGTTATCATTTTAAAGAATCAGATTGTATTGCAATATTTTACTGTACCACAGGGACATCTCTGTCGATGATTACTTCCTCTTGGTTGAAAGTTTGGACACTGAGGTGGTGGCATTTGCCCCAATGTTGGCATCACATCATCCACGTGTGATTGCTGTAGGAGAAGGTAATGGTGATCTTTTAAGAGTGACTCTTTTACTCTCTGAAGATTGTCGAGTAAGGCGTAGTATGCCAATGGCAAAACAATCAAAATCGAATCCTGGACCATTAGCAACTGCCCTAGCTTCTGTTCAGGTGGATTTCAATACCGGAGAAAGTGTAAGCAAACCAGATACAGTTCAGAATGACGGAATTATGAGAGGGGAACGAAAGAGCTTCCGCGATAGTGGTGATTTAGCTGATATTATTGGTATGCAACATATGAGATTATACAGTTATATTATAGATTGGTATATATTTGAATTTAATTTTAGTGGGTATACCTTTAAAAGATGCCAGTCATCATTATGAGCCTACAGTACAGGCTAGACAACATCGCGGTAGTATTAATACCATTGGTGGTCTCAGACATAAACCTGGTCCGCATGGTGATATGACATCAATGGAAATTGGAATGTATGTTCTGCTTACGGCTTTTTGCTTCGCCATTATTATTTTTGTCATATCATGCGTTGTGTATGCATCAAAATTCCGACCTCTGACAATTGAATCGGGACTAGAAAGTTTGCCAAAAGACACATTCACTGAAGGTGGTTTACTTATGAGAGACTCACGTCGACCAAGGGAATCAACAACAAATGCACACGATTGGGTATGGTTGGGTCGTTCCACGATGGACAGGTCATCATTGGTTCAAGATTCAGTTAATGGAAATATTTTTGAAACCCCAAGAGGTATGTTTAAACATAATAAATTAATAAGTTTCCTGTAACATTAAAGTATTTGTATTGATTAACAGACTCTAAAATACGTATCACAAGCAATCCTATTTTAAACTATTCCGACCCAAATGATGCAGTTAATAGTATTTCAACCTTTGACAATCGGACAAGTGCCCCGGAATCAAGCATAAGTACAGACATTATAAATTCAGCCACTTATACTAAAAGTGAGAGAAGACCCACGTAAGTGAATTTCATGTTTTACTATATTATATAATTTGTTTTATTTTGATTTTAAGAGGTTTTGATTATTATAATACGAATTTAAAATCATAAGCGTAACTAGTATTTGTATTTAGATGTTAAGTTTTGTTTACTATATCTTACGGCCATATTATTAAGTTGCTTAAAACTTAAATCCAGATGTAAAATATTCCATAGTTTCGTCTACTTCCATGTAAGATCCATTTTTTTTTATTCCTTCTTCTTTAAGATATCTTTGTTTCTTGTTTATTTATTACTAGCAAATACCCGTGCATTGTTACCGCTGCGGCTCGCAGAATAAACACCCAATAGTCCGGTCAAAATAGACATTGAAGGTTACATAAATTCGCACCTTGCTAAAAATTGGCATGAATGTTGGGAACGGTATTATACACAATTTGTCAATTATCCACATCAATCCGAAGTGTGGAAAAAAATTGTTTCGAGGTCAAATGTTGCAAAAATCGGTTTTTTGAGTTTTCCAGCTAAACGGTAAGTTTTATTATAAAAATAGGTGAGACAAAAATTATTCATCATGAAATTACCTATAAAAATTGTTCTCACACTTGTTTTCCTAAGAATCACCGTTTCGGAGATACAGTGATGCAAAATGTTCAAACAGTTGTTGATTTAAAATGTCATAGTGATTATCAACAAAACATATTAATGTTGATGCTCCTGACTTTTCTGTTATAATAATTTTATAGCCATACTTCAACTTCAATCGTAACTTAATGGTTCTATTATCTAACGAATTGTTGCAAATATTTTGTAATTCGTCTAATGAAAATTGACAATCATCACTATTTTCGACGTGTGCAAATATTTCTTCCATTAAAAGATTCGTATTTTCAGATTGAGGACGACCAGCTTGACCCCCCGTAGTCGGTCTCAAGAAAGCATTATGACAGTCTTTATGATACTTTGCTTCGGCAGGAACTAAATCATGTTCGAACCCAATTCGAGTAATAACAGCTTTTGCTACATGATCAAAACGAGTCTGGGCTATATTCAGGATTGTTTCTTTGAATGAAAGTGTTGTTACATGAAAAATTTTACGCCGTTACTTCAGTGCTTTCCTGTTTTCTAGCTCTTCATTCAATTCATTGCCACAAAATAAGCAACACTTTTTAAAACAAAAAAATGACTCACTTACGCGTGCTGTAGTACGAGGTGGACTTATTTTTGATGTACTAGCTTGTTCTTCATCCTGTTTTCTTTTCAATGCAGCGATTGTACCCTTCCGAGTATAGTTTTTTCGACACTGCACATGAACTGTCACAGAAGTCTGGTCTTTCAGGTATTCCGAAAATTCATCACCTTTTTGCATTAATTAATGTCTTTAGGCCACGATCAACAGTAACTGTTTCGCTTTCGGTCAAATGTTTATTACAAATAAAGCACAACTGCGACATTTCTATTACAAACACAAAACTGCACAAATTTTGTTTGAAAATATAAGTATATACCAGCGTCGCCACGTGGACAATTGAATAGCAGACAGATGTTGCTCAAGGCCGTACGGTCATATAAAGTGAGGGACTGGGTTTTTTTTTCGAGTTTATATTTTTACAACTGTATAATATTTATGTATACGCTACGAAATTTAATATTTTTACTTATATTATCGTTCTGTAACGTGTATTTCGGTAATTGACATGCATATTATGAAGAATACAACTGTTTGAACATTTTGCATCACTGTATCTCCGAAATGGTGATTCTTAGGAAAAAAAGTGTGAGAACAATTTTTATAGGTAATTTCATGATGAATAATTTTTGTCTCGTCTATTTTTATTATAAAACTTACCGTTTAGCTGGAAAACTCAAAAAACCGATTTTTGCAACATTTGACCTTGAATAAATTTTTTTCCACACTTCGGATTGATGTGGATAATTGACAAATTGTGTATAATACCGTTCCCAACATTCATGCCAATTTTTAGCAAGGTGCGAATTAATGTAACCTTACCCTTATTTTTGATGCTAACTTGACCGGACTACAAGTATATAATTTTTCACATTCAAGCCTCTCCCACAGGAACCGAAGGTTTTCCCGGATAGTAAAACCGTTTGTGTCCCCATCCATCTACTTACCGAATTGTATAAACGTATTGTGAAAACGGAACAAACACTCAAGTATATAATTTTTCACATTTAAGCCTCTCACCAGGAACGGTGCATTTTTGCGGGATAAAAATACCCTATGTGTTTATCCAGTGCCCCATCAATCATCAATGGTAGGTCATTAATTCATATCCGGTTTCACATATGATTGAGGCGTGAGCCGAGCCAACAAATCTCCAGCCATTTAACATTTCACACTTAAGTCTTTGTGTAGTCCGCAAATGTTTGTTTGGGTACTAAGTAAAATTGTGAATTAAAATTGGTGATAATGAGTTATGAACTTAGCATTAACGAAGCTTTGATATTGATTGAAGATACAATTATTTCCATATCTGAATTTTTTTTTGCTGATTTCTCATTTTCTGGCCCCCAATTTACAACCGTGCAAAGTATCATTACCACCGAGCGCTAAGGCTTTATTCTACGAAAATGAAAGAAATACACTATTCCCGAGTAATACAATATGGTTTTGCTATCTCATAGGAACCGTGCATTTGTCGGTGATAAAAAGTAAACAATTTCATTCTCTCATAGACTACCACTATGAAAAAATCATGTCGATCCCCTGTTCTGTGAAAAAATAAAAAAAAAATATCTCACGGAAACCGTACATTTTCCGGGATAAAAGCTATTCCAGTCTATAATCTATCCCTGTGGCGAATTTCATCCAGATCCGTTTAGCCGTTTTAATTCACATTAAAAATACTAGTGAGATTTTCTGTGAGGAACATTAAAGCAAATAATTGAATATTATGAATAATTCATACCCGGGATTTAATTTTACATCTGAATAATTTTATCCAGAGTGAATAATTTGGCCGGAAGTAAGACATTTTGTTTCCTATGCGCGTTATCTCTGAGTAGCAGCAGACTGAAGATTGCATTTCATTTCAGCTTACAACGTTTGCATGTTTATTTGTGTCGGTGCATTTTCTTAGGCAGTATTACTTTTAAAGTATGCAGAGACGATTTTAAATCGTATTGTTCATCGAATAAATTGAAATTGAAATAATCTCGGAAATAAAAGAGTAAATACTCAAAAAGGATTTTTCATGCATTGCTGAACCTTTACTCTCATTTTCATTATATCGGCATATTTTTTTCTAGATACTATATATTTATCTATTTAATTGATTTATCAGTGGCTATTTATTTCCAATAATACCATATTCATATTTAACAGCATAAAAACTCTAAACTAAGTTAAACAAAATTTGCTAATGAGTATTTTACATAGCGACGATAGTGTTCCCCCACCTTTACCACCACATGCAAGAAGTAGCGATAAAAAAAATGAGTATAGACCACCAGTGCCACCACATCGTAACATTGGCGTAACTGCTCTGGTAACTAGCAACAGTGAAAACGAAACTACAACAGAAAAAGTAAGTAATTAATCTTTTTTTTTTTTTGTTCTTTAATCAAATTTTTATCCTCTTTCCTAAGGAATCCTCAGTAACAGCTATACCCGTTGTTCAAAAGCGTCATCATCACAAACATCATCGGAATCCAAATCACGCACAAAATCGACGCTCTCAGGTGCATGGAAACATTGATCTCATTCGTTGTTATGATCGGCCTCCAGACCATCACATAAACTTCACCCATGAGCAGTTAAACTTGGCACTTAAAAATGCACAACAACAGCAAGATGATTCCTCTCCGGAGGAGTCACTATCACCAAAGAAAATTGGTCCTTTGACCGAAGAGGATGATGAAAAGGAAAAAAATGAGCTGCACATGGCTGAAAGACTTGTAGAAAATGCTGCTCAACAGCAGAAGAATGCATTCCAATTTGATTCGCTTACACCAAAGCGAGAAGCGGTAGCGCATAGAGCTAGTTCATATGTTAATAAATCAGCGACTGCACAATCATCATCAGAGGAAGAACTACAGCTAAATGCCTTGAAAATTGGTAAGATTACAATAAAACATAATTTATTACAGTTAGAAGTAAATCAAGAAGTTAAATTCATGTAAAGGAATTTATCTTTTAGCTTTTCACTTTATGATTAAAAGATTCTGAGTTGCTTGTGGTGTTGTATCACTGCAAGGTTGAGATGTTGGCAATTTTTTTACTTGTTTTTTTTCTAATTAGATAGTTTTACACAAAAAGTGATTTCTTTCGAGAAAAACTTAATCTAATCCCATCATGATATTAAGACGCCTTATACTTTTCATGATGATTCAAAAACTATACCTATCTTATTTATTCTTGCTATAAATGACGTTTCTTCTTTTATACGCTTTAGTGAGATTCTCATATTTGCAGATGATATGAAAATTTATAAATCAATCAAATCTCCCAATGATCATACTCTTTTGCAGGCTGATCTTGATAGTTTCAGTATTTGGTGTAATAAAAATGGGTTAACTCTTAATCCTATAAAATGCCAAACTATTACTTTCTCAAAGAAAAACGTTCCAAGTAATTTTGAATATTGTATAACACAAAATAAAATTAGTCGTGTTTTTAGTTTTAAGGACTTAGGAGTTAATTTCAGTGCTAATCTGGAATTTTCTGAACATGTTAACCTTATTGTAAAAAAGGCGAACTCTATGCTTGGATTCATAAAACGGTGGGCAAAGGAATTTAACGATCCATACGTTACCCTCTCTTTGTATAACTGTTATGTTAGGCCGCATCTTGAGTATGCCTCACAAGTATGGACCCCTTTCTATGAAATCCATAAGAAACGTATTGAATCAGTCCAGCATAATTTTATTCGCTTTGCTCTTAAAGGCCTTCCATGGGCTGATCCTTATAACCTGCCACCATACGAGCATCGGATAAGGCTGTTGCAGATACAATCTTTATATCAACGTAGAGTAAACAATGACTTAATTTTTCTCCATCAACTTATCTCTGGACAAATTGATTCATCGGACCTGTTAGCCTTAATTGGTTTTAACTACCGCGGACGGTCGTACCACCTTCGAAGTTCTGAGCTTTTAAATATTGAACATCACAGAACCAATTATGGCATGCATGAGCCTCTCACGCGGATGAGTAAGTTATATAACTTGAACAATGGTGTGTTGGATTTTAATTTAAATAAAAGTAATTTAAAAACTATCTTCAGAACCAGTGCTCCACGATCCTAAATGTTTCTGTGTAATTTTGTTTAATTTTGTCTTTATATGTTTTCATCTTTTTATGTGCAAGTGTTTTTGTTTTTGTTGCATTGTGCCTACTAACAACTAACACCTGCACTAAGTGATGAGCCAGTGGGACACATTTTATGTGTCGGCAAATCTTCTTTCATCTGCTGATGCTTGCTTTAAGCTCCATTTGAATATACGAGATCTTCATTCGCGGCAATTCGGACAGTATATAAAAGAAGTTACAGCCTAGCGAGTTTGTACATTTTTGCAAAACAAAGTACTTCGATGTTTTTCTTAACTGCATATAAACTTTTGCATCAAGTACAAGTTGAATTTATTTTTTTTTATTTTCGCAAACAAACCAACCATGAGTAGTATTATTTAATTATTTTTTTAGATCTTAAAATATAATTCTGTTATTGGAATTAACTTACTAAAACAACTTTTCTCTTTGTGATTTTTAACCTTTGTTTTTTTTTTGATGATTTATTTATGTATAATAACATTTTAACTATGTGTCTGTGAAGCACATTGCCTTTTAGATGCAACAGGTGCTGCACGACATTGGGTGTTCAATACAATTAAGAACTTGAGTTAAGTTGAAATAAAACCATTGAACGACAAAACTAACTTAAAATTTAGTGGAATGTCAGAAATGTCATGCCTATTTTGTTTATACTCAAACATTTCCTTTACTTACCGCCTTTACTTTTGAGAACAATTGATATTGTATTTTTGTTCTTGATAAAGTTAGATTTGAAGAGGTGACTACTCCCTTAACTTTTGAAGATGAACTTTTAAGTCGGTAATATTATCATTTTACAATTATCTTTGATAATTCTGCGAGAAATAAAAAATAATATTATTTGCAACCGCACCACCTAACTACAGAATGAAACAAAGTTCAACTTTTCTGTGTAGTATCTACTTCAAATAACGTATCAGCTGTTGTTGACGTTTCATATCAGACCAACGAATTTTTTTAGTGCAAAAATTGCGCACGTTCGGGTGCACACTAAAAGAGCTGTCTGGATACGTCTGTATCGTATGAGTTTGCGAACGACCAAAACCGGATAGGTGTCAAAAGACACACAAACAAGTATTCGTAGTCAGCTGTTTGCCAATCCTCCTTTGGCTTCGTGAGTATACTAAACATTTTAGGATTTATTTCTCCGCCGCAGCTATATGGTCGATCAGTTGTGTTTTAACATGGAATTACAACAACAGTAAAGTATGCGAACCACAATAGTTGTGCATGCGAACGCAGGCATTCTCGACTAAATTCTTCACTAAATGTCAGCTTAATGTCAACTAACTTTTGAGGGGATCTGGCCAATTAAAGCTCGTCGACTAACTTTTAGTCGGCGCATTGAACGTACCCATTAGTTAGAAGAAGTAAAAATATAGGAAAGAATTTTTTTTGGTATAGTGGGTTAGTTGATTTATTTTTCATTGCATAACGCATAGGCGACGTCCAGCATAAGCTGGAAGGCACTCGTATTGAACTGGCAACCTCTGGTGTAACATCCAAGCACTCCATCTATACTCCAACCTTTGCCGCCCACATTTTTAGATCCTACGATTTTAGATAATGTTGGTGTATTTCATGATGCAAGAACCATAAGTTGTGTTCGTTGTGTGTTGTCAAACATATGTTTACAATTGAATATTTTATTTTGCTTTTGCAATGCAAAGAAAAGAAAATATAGATTTATTTTAATGAAAATAAATAGAAAACATACCAATTAAACAAAATGTAATTGTTTTATGTTTTGAAATGTAACAAAAGCAACAAATTTCAAGTTTTAATTTCGGAAACAAATATTTTTTGTTTCTTTCTTTTTGTCAACAACACAAAACCTACCCTTATGCGTTTTTTTGAGAACAGCTCTTGGGGCTGTCAAGAAAACCTGGGTCGACCCTGGGTAAAAATCAACAAACACAACTATATTCAAATTATTAATTAATTTCGTCTGCATCCACACATTTTGTATTTCGTGCTTACAAATTGGGGTGGTTTCAAAATAATAGTCTTCTAATTATGTTCCATAGTCCACCTTTATTATAGTCATGTTACTTTAGCGGACACCTTCAGCAAGATTGTTTCGGTTTCATTATAAGCCTCGAGCCCAGTTAAATTCAAATACAAATACATATTTATGTAATAGTTTTTACAAAAATATAGATTGTAGAACCAGCTCATAAAGATTATTTTGTATTTTTAGTTGAAAACCCAGAAGTAAAGCGAAGGCACAGAAAACAATCAACATCTTTTGTTCCATCATCATCATTGCCAGACACGAGCACAATAAATTCCAGCTCTGATGACAATGGTGGTTTTATTACGCCGCCCCAAGATGAAGGCAAATCAAGAAGAAACCAAGTCAAGCGGGCCACAGTTGTTGGCAATCCAATGTTCTCGACAACAGTTGACGGCGACATTGGTCCTGGCGAAAGTCTAGGACTTGACGACCTCGACATGGACTACGAACAAATCATGCACTACTTTGATAATCTAAAGGTAAAAAATCATTTATCGTTTAATAATAATTTGTAATTGTTGTGATTAGCACAAATGCTTTATGGCTGCTTGTTCAATTATAAATTTTATTTTATTTATTTTTTTTTCTCTTCCATTGGTCTCTCATCCCATGCAGGAATCCAATGCCTGAGTGACAGAGATCATTGCAAAGATTCGCGAAATACTATCGACGTTTCAGCAGCAATACCGAAGTGTTGCTCTGCCACCAACGGCTTGTCCAGAAATTAATGTTGATGACCCGAATTTTGAGTATTTTTTCGAGCAGTTGAGTGAGTCATACGCTTAAAAAATCGAATTGATTCAAACAAAATGCATTTTCTTCTACGCCTACAAAGAATAAATAAGCCATCAAAATATTGTAATAAGCATAAACCAAACAAAATGAAGAGTTAATTTTATAATAACGTTAACAAGAAACTGACTTACTAATATGGTAATCATCGGAGCGCTTTAGTCAGTCAATTACAATAATAAACATTTCGAATAGTTACTTTTACACCTACCCATTTATTAATGAGAAAGAAAAAAACAAACAAGTGTAACAAATCGCTTTGGCAAAATAAACTTTTGAAGAAAAATAACATGAAAACAATAATAGGAACAACAATAACATCTGGATAACGCGACTTTGCAGTGATCGTAAACGATAACAATAATACATAATAATATAGGTTATGACGAACAACAACAGTTGAT
Source organism: Baccha elongata (assembly GCA_951217065.1). Classification (NCBI taxonomy): domain Eukaryota; kingdom Metazoa; phylum Arthropoda; class Insecta; order Diptera; family Syrphidae; genus Baccha; species Baccha elongata. Next base: position 47,920,084 of record OX578272.1, on the reverse strand, counting down.
TCAAAAACAACAAATAATCATTCATATCAATCATTCACTATGCAATCATTTTCATTATTTACATACCTCAACAAACAAAAAATCACTCAGTACATTTTATAACCCCGTGCATCATTATCAACGTAATTTTATATTAAACCCACCACTCTGTTCTTAATTTATTTCGGCCAATATTACTAAATTACAACTTAGCTTCAGTTTTTATTTTTATTATTATTATTTTTAATAATCGTGCTTAAACTTTTAAAGGGTTCAAGTAAAGCTTGGATTTAGTATTGCCTTCAAATGCGGAGACTTACATTTTCAAAATACTTTACAAGTGCTGCATTGCTTTGGAGGGTATAGCCATTTATTTAATAAAAACTTTCCTCAAATTGCTGGTTCAATGTTAATTTTTTTATAAATCGGAAAATAAATCGCTTACCCTATTCCGTCCATTTTATTAGTAAAAACAATAACTCCTTACTTAGTACGATAACTTGATGAGAATTTTTAAAATAGTACCTAGTAAAATATTTACTTCCTTGTTTTTATCAAAACGTGTAATATCCCATCAAATATAAATGCAGTATTTTAGTTTTTAAAATAAACCATTTCGCACAACATTATTTGTAAATACCGTTAGCTCTACCTACCACACTGTTGGCTCAACTACAAAAATTTTAAAATAAAAAAATTACACTACCTTTCTAGTCAATATACACAAAAGAAATCGATTGAAGAAATTGAGCAACCTTTTTATTTTTAACCGTAGTCTAATCTATGATGCATTATAAAATATATTTAATAGTTTCTTTTTTTATTGTTGATTTTTTAAGTTTTTTTTTATATTTTTATGTATACCTATATTTGTTTTTAAATATTTGTTTAATTGTATATTTGTATTATTATTTAGTTATACACATAAAACATATTATATTACAACATAATATATTATTTTTTGTTGTAAATAAAAAACAACAAAAACTGTACTGACTGCCACAAAAATGCCATAATTTATAATAATAATAGTACATTATCTTAGTTTATTTAAGTAAAAAGCCAATTTGAATTTTTTTTTAAACATATTTTTGTTTCTTTCAATGCAACTAATTGTTTGCTGCCATATTAGAGATGTATGTATTTGTAAATTTTCAAAATAAATATTTATTTTGTTTAAACAGCTGCATCCCTAGAATCGGATTGAAGAATATCTGATCTAAAGATTAAATATTTCAGATACATAAAACATACATAATGTAGGTAATTTTAAACAAAAACCAGTGATTGAAGTGATGAAAACAACAACAACAATAGATACCATGAAATAGGTATGTAAATACTCTTTTATTTGCTTGTCAATATATAAAGCCAGATGCTGTATTTGAAATTAATGTTATTTTTTATCAGTTCAATTTAAGTCCTTTCGCGAAAGTGAATGAAAATTGCTTTCTATCTACAAAATAAAAGGTGATTATTCACAGAAGCAATAAAAAGCTAGAGCGAGTAAAAACACAAGAAAAAAAAAATCGTATGGGAGGTATCTATTTCCCCAGCCCCCTTTAAGCGGGGGTCAGTTTTGTAGAAAAAAGAACATAAAATGGAAAAAATATATTTAAAACAACAAAAACACAAACGACAATGTCAACCCCAACGCCACAAATATTAATTTGAAACTTGAAAATGTTGGGTAATCTTTTTTTAAAATCAATTCTTTTCGTATAATTTGTATGTTTTATTTTTTAACAATTTGTTTAAATTATAAAAGCAGTAAATAAAAAAATGCAGTAAATTATAAAAAAAAATTGTAAAAAATTAAATTTAAAGACAAAAAAATTGTTTTATTTTTCAAAATTTAAACTTTGACTTTTTTTTCCTCTTTTTTCCATTTAATGTAATTTTTTTAAGAAAATTCACACTCCCACGCAAACGGGGGAGATATGCTTCTTCGTTGCGTTTTTTTTTTCGGCAGGGGGTTCGAGGTCGTTATATTGCTGAAATCCATATCCATTTTATTGGCATATCTTCTTCGGCGTTAGGAAGCATGATGTGTAGATGGATTTTAAAGTATAAATCAATTATGCCTTAAATATAATACATTGTACCAACACTATAGTAAGAAACGCAATCCCGAATCATGATAAGATCCACCATGTTTCATTGTGTTAATGCTTAAGCTAGGATCATATTGTGATATAGGCCGGTGCTTTATGTACTACCGAGAACATTTTCCACCTATAAAACTATTTTGCTTTCCTTAGTAGAAGACAAAAGAAAAAACTTTAATACAAAAATATCAAGACAAAAATATTTTACTAACTACTATATTGATCGTCACTGTGTTATAATGGAGATTATCTCAGTAGTTTCGCAGTGGAGTTAGTAACTGTAAATTCCGTTTGAGCTGGGATACGCTCTTCACTCAACAAGAAAACATATTGAAATTGCCGTAATAATAGGTTAAAAGTTAAATCAAATTTTTAATTCAAATTTCACAAAAAAATATTTACTGACTAAAACTGTTTGTTTCAGCATCTGTAATGACTAGGCGTAAATAAAAGCCACATTTACGTGAGTTTAAATTTTAACAATGTTTATCCACAAAGTTCATTTAAATTTAAACTAAACTGTATTAAAACTTCCAAGCATAAACTAAAAACGATAATGAAATTATATCAGATGTCTATTTCGAAAAATAATAAAACTTTGTGGAAGAAAAACACAATTTGAAACTGTGTTGCAATTTACAAACATTTTTATTACATCGGCAGAATACTATTGTATCTATGCTTAGAAAACAAAACTTGCACCGAGAAGTTCATATTTTTTAATCCTTATTTAAGTGCCAACCATTGATTACGTAATATCACTCAATCGCGAGAAATTCTACTTCCTTGCAAAAAGAATTTCGAAAATGCACAGATAATTTTAATCAGACAAATTATATTTATTCATACATTTCAATAATTAAAAATCTGCTTTTATGTTTTATCAAAAATTTCTTGTCTATGACTATTATAAATGACTGGCCTTAAAATTCTCACATCTGCTTCCGGGTTTAAGCTTTTAGATAAGTTAGCGACACCCACCTTTTGAAAGAGTGAAGAAATGAGTTAAAATGAAAATGGGGTTGCTACAACCTGCCGAAACGTCGGGAAAATTAAATGGCAACATATTTGTTTCATTTATAAACTCATCGTGACCTAAAAGCCGAAGAAAAAAGAAGATTTTATCTTATCTTTTTAACGTTTTTAATTAGGTTTTCATATACATATATTTAAAAACAACGTCTCTAATTTAATTTATATATTTAATTCTGTTTGTTTGTTATTTTAATTATTTACTATTATAAAGAATAATATTTTTTTTATTTTGCTCTGGAATTGACACAAACAAAATTATTCCATTTAAGATAATTACAAAAGAGGTCAACACTCAACTCCTAAATTAGTTTACAGCAATAAAATTTATCATTATTAGCATGTAACTATAATATTTTACTGTTTATCATTTAAATTGAATCACACTAGCTGATTTCATTTCGGATTTGACTATTCCACCAATTTTTTAAAATCAATTTTCTTTTTTAGTAAAAGTAAAATCTAGTATTTAATAAAACAAAAATGCTTGCTGACATTTTCAAAACAAATGTTTGTACAAATGAGTGGTTTGCAAAATATCCGCAAAATTTGCAAAATAAATAATATAAAATTTATTATTGATAAAAACAACACTGCACTGTCTGTCTAAAAACATCATCTAGTTATTCTTTTGAAAAACAAATATTAAACACCCTAAAAACCAATCATCAATTTTTCCACCATTAATACTACGCAATAACATAAACAAAAAAGGCATTTATGTAGGTAATCCATAATGTACTGCTGCTAATCATTAAAAAAAAAAGCAAAATAATGTGTAATAAATGTAACTAATTTATTTATATGAGAACTAGAAATTACACTGGATAGTATTGTAATTAAAATAGAATATATTTCTACGTAAAAATATCTGGCCGAATATAAAAATTATTTACTTGCTAATAATGAAATAAAATTAATTAAATAACGTCATAAATGCAGGATTTATTTATACAAACAAAAAATAACTATGTCTTTATATAAATAGATAAATTATAAAACTAGTTAATTGATGACAAAATTATGTAACAAACTGTATAAGCGATACATTTTATAGATTGATTCAGATCAATACCATTTACGTCGTAAATAAATAACTCAAAGAAGAAAAAAGTAAATTGCATCTTAAATCAATAATAAATATAAATAAAATACGCTTCAAATAAAATGACACATAATAAATAAAAATTAAAACGATATTGTATTTATAAAAATTTCGTATGCAATGTTGATTGAAATTAAAAATACGCTATGCTTAAAAGCAAACTAACTCGTATAACAAAAAATGTTGCGCCAAAATAATGGTTAAAATATTTCATACAGCTAAAAGTTAAAAAAAATATTAAACCTATATATACATGGCATAATATATAAAAATCTAGAAACTAAGAAATTTATAAAATAAAATTCCACATTCACAAGATTTCTGACAATTTATAAAAATATTTATCAGAGAAAATGTGAATAAATTTAAATTAAGCGCAAAAATTCAGATCTTACGAGTATCTTTGTTTACAAAAACAAAAAAAAAACCGAAAGTAATATTATTATATTATAACCTTATTATATTATCAAAGCCAATTAAATGATGCTTATGTACCTTTATTAGCAAACAACAAAATTATTATATATATTATTGAGAATACAAAAATAGTACATAAACTAATATGAATCAAATAAAAAAAATTGAACTGATTGGAGCTGAATAAAAAAAAACTGAATCTACAATGTAAACTAATACAAAAATGATGAATTTTAATAATATATCAAATGCTTTCTCTTATTGTTGTTTATAAAGTAAAACCTATAAGAATACCTTAACTCATGAGTTTAATGCTTATTTTCAAAACAATGTAATCGATGTTCAGCACTTTTTATTTTCTTGAAACTCTTATATACACTGCAACCACTTCATACAAAATTATGATATTTATATGTCTTGTTTAAGGAAAATGGTATGATTGCTTTTATAAATTTAAACAAAAAATGGTACGTAAGAAAGATTTATAAATAAAATCAAAATTGTATTTATTATTGTTTTTTTATTTGATTTATGCTACAAATCATATTATGTATGTCGTTAGTATTAATTTGATTTTGTTTTAATTTGTATTTTTAGTTAATTTAAAATCTTAAACCAAAATCATTACCAATAAGTTTTGACTTATTTTTTTTATTTGCTTTGTTTTAAAAGCTTTTTATTATAAATTTTAAAAGAAATATTGTATAGGAAGCTACTCAATTTAAAATTTTCCTTTTTCCGGAAACATATTTATTATTTATTTTGAAATAAAAGTAAGAAAACTAATAGATACATTTATTTATATATGTATATATAAATAAATATATACGTTTAATGTAGCCATTTAAGATTTTATTTAAAATTCGTTATTGCACTATTTATGTAAATATTACAAGTATATAAAGTCAAATACAACTCAATGGAATGATAAATGAAAGAAATAAAAACAGATATTAACATAGTTCTTTTATAAGTGTTTTATTTGTTGTCTTTACTTTTTAAAGATAAGTATGAAATGTCATTTGGCTCTTTATTGTTGATGGAAATACAGTAAACTTCTAATTAGCTGTTCACCTGTGAACGCCTGAACCGATCTCGCTTGTACTTATTTGTTGTGTTTGTTCTTGTCAGAAGAAGGTTCTTATGAAAGAAAAAATTAAGAAAGTTATGATGCAAAGTGTTAGTCAAGGGGACAGAGAATGGAAAAGGTATCGTTTTAGAAAAGGGAGCAATAGAAAATAAGATACGTTTTATTCGGGAAAAAGTAATGATTCCCGTGGGATAGATTTTTTTCGTTTTTCATAGAGCAATGGATTGAAAAGTAGTATTTTAGGGGTCAGATAATGACAAAGGCTACATATCATACCGGAACCAACCGTATCATACAGGAACAGGGTATTACAGTTTCATGATCTGGATGAAATTTGGTACAGAGAATAGCCTGCACAGAAAGTAGGCTACTTTTTACCTTCAGAAAAATCAAAAATCCGTATCCTGCAAGTACCATGTATCTAGCTAAGTCTCGTAAAATTTGGTGAAATCAATAGTTTTGTTGACTTGGCAATACTCGAGGTAATTTCATTCTTAAACCGCGGTATGGTATTTAAGTGCCTTTCGTCTTCGCTGCGGTGTAAATCATACCAAATATAAACATCACATTTTCCAGATATAAAAATCATTTTTGCCTCAACTACTACTCGCCCTGGTGAACAAATTATGTGTTTTTTTGAGATCTGGGGTCGCCCTCAACTCGCCCTGAAATAGCTTTTTCATGTACGTTTGGTCAAAAATGGCCATTTCCGGTGTTTTTTTGCGACGATTTTTCGTTTCTTTTTTTTTTCAAATCATAGAAACAGTTTTTGAATAAACTGTAGTTATTAAAATGATAAGTTATTCTCCACAAAAAAGTTAAACTATTCCTCAACTTGTGTGGGAAATAACTTCAACTAAAAAAAAGTTAATCTATTTCTCACAACAATTTCTGACTAACCTCACATGAAAAAGTTTGTACCATCGGTTTTGCAACTGTTAGGGCTAAACCAATCAGTTAGTGTTCATTTTTCCAATTCATAATGATAATTCATGATTTTTTTTATTTAGCAAAAAATGTTTCTAAATAAAATTTGTTTGGCTTTGAAAACCAAATAAAATGAATCGCCAAAAATGAAAATCGGATAACTGGGTACGGAAATATCTTTAAATAAAAAAAACCATCATTTTGGCAGCCATTATCGAAAATGGCGGCCAACTAACATGATTTGGATCATGTGTCCAACTATTTTTGAAACCGCTATGGGTGTTGAACAAAGCCCAAAAACAAAACTCAGGATATATATAACGACACACGTGATATGGACTGGTGCTCTACTATGGTAATTAAGAAAATTGAAATAATTGAATAATTTCTTATTAGTCGTTTACTTGTATCTTGAATATCTCAGAAATTATGTGTTTAAAGCGAAAAATCCTGGGGTGGAATCGGCTAAGATGATATGTGATTGTCACATATGTGACAATCAATTGTGATCAATTTTATTTTTCAGTCTGTGTAAGGTGATCACACAAATTTGTGTAGCACTTGGCATCACTTTGAAAGAACAGAACTTTCAGCTGTCAGAAATTCATTTCTGTCAATTTTACCGGCAAAGTTTTTTTTTTCAAATGTGTTGTTTGTTTGCTTTATTAGAGACGATTATAATTTATTTTGTTAAGAAAAATGTAAGTAAACAATATTATTGCTAACTCAAGAGCTCAACAAACAATTAAAATTATTTTATTTCATAGGATACCAGCGAACAAAGTTCAAGTTCAACTAATGACGGAGTTCATGGGGAAAAATCCGGATCTGGCCAAATCCTTTTCCGCAAAAAATATAAATTGTCGGGAAGCCCATAGGATTCTTTGTGTTTTTGTGTTTTTTGTCACCCGAAAGTTTTTTAAAAATCTATTTGTTTTTTTAACACCAAATATAAAAAAAATAAAAAGAAAAAATGTACACATGAAAGGAGGAATTTATAACACATGTACTTACTTTGGATTTGGAAGTTCAAGTATATTTATTTTATTTCTTAAGTTTATTCTCAATAGTCGAACATTTCTATTATAGATATAATTATCATTTTCAGCATTTTGAGGCCGTAAAAAGATTTGCACAGGCACAAAAACATTCATTTTCAAAGAAAACTAAAACACCAATGTCAAATGAACATGAAAATGACAACAAATTAGCTGTCACGAGAAACGATCACATAAATGTGATTGTCACTGTGATGATCACCTTACACAGACCAAATTTACTTATTGTGACTGTCACTTATCACAAATCACCTTAGCCGATTCCACCCCTGGATAATTCAATTTGTAATGGTTCGTGTATGGTAATATACCATTGTAAATTACTGTTTAGTTTAGTTTTTACTTCTGAATTAAAAAGTACTTTGAACTATAGTAATTTAGCTTTAAAAGACGTAAATTTCGTTGTATTTGGTAAACTTTGGAGGCTAGTCGGCACAGGCTGCCGTCACAGTAGTTGTAAAAAAATCAGTAAATTTGAAAAAAAAGTGTTTATATATAATTTTTTGTTAATATATTACATAGGGAGGAGCAATTTTCTAAAAAAATGATTTAAGCAGAAACAATTTATTACAAAACAACGGTAAGACTTATAATGTCATGCTATACTTTGGAAAGCCAAAAATCTCTTTTTTATTTCCTTTGTATATAATGCTGTTTTACTGAATAGTTTTTGTGTTATAGCTTTAGTTTTGGACACAAAAAAATTCAAACTGATTTTATTCAAAATCTTATGTAACGAAGTATAATTTTTTGTGTTAAGAATTCAATTCTCTTATTAATTTTTAGTGAAATATAGAGAACCTGATGCTAAAATTTCTTGTACTTGTTCAGAAAATAACGAAAACCACATCTTCGAAAAAATATTTGTTTAGTACTTACGTGATTGGTCTTTTATATAAGTCAACTAATTTTAAAGAATCAACCTTCCTTTTATTATTTTTAAAATATTCAGAATGTAATTAGCATTCAATAAAGAGAAAAAGTACTTTACGTTAAATGGTATTCTCGTTTTTACATTGATAACACCCACCTAAACATCGACCTGTCAATTAGTTTATTGTTTATAATTGCCCCTCCCGACTAAACAAGGGTAGATAGATCCACTTCAATACGATTTTTTTTTTGTTTTTACCCAACCTATTCGCTCTAGCCTTTTGGTGCACATTATAAAAATCACCCTGTATATTACTTATTTAATAGTGTTTTATCGAAAAATAACAAAGATTTGGAATTTAACAATTCATTTTATTTTGGTCTATTACAAGTGCTTTCCAAACCATTTATGATCTACGGGTGACATCCACCTGTGACATCCACTGAGGTTATTCTGGAATACGTATTTCATAGTGTAAGGATTCTTATTTTCCTTTTCCAGTCTTTCTTCTTCAGCTTTCATTTCATCCATCATTTTTTGGGAAACAACCATTGCCTTGAAGGGCAACTGTCGGCATACCAGTTGAAGAAATGGCTTCACTTCCACAAATTCACAAGTGCCCCCAACTTCTACAATGACACGACCACTTTTAATTGGGGTCACATAGTGATCAATTGAACCTTTGCCACCACCCATTCGTTGACCTTGTCCTTTTTTGGTTATGGGTTGCCAAGGTGGAGGAACTCTCCAAATTGCAAACATTCTATTAATGTCCATCTTCCTTCCGATAGTTAAACGTAACATTTCGTAATGACCATGTCGAAGCCGACCACCTCCAGTTGCAACTATGCCATACTGTTTATGGATAAGTGTGTTATGGACTTTTTCCGGTCCTCTCATGAGTTTCAATCTCTTTTGCATTTTTGGTGGTCGAAGATTTGGTGGATATTGTGGTACTTTTTCAATGATTCGCAGCTTCGGACGCTCATATTTTTCGATATCTAAAAAGGTTTTTGTGAATACCAAATATATTTAATTGATGATTTAATTATATTTTACTTTCGTATTTAATGGGTGATGGGAAGTATTTCAATCCTGCCAAATGAGTAGTTTGTGGCTTGGGAACATCTACAAAATATATCAAGAAAATATTGTTTTTAGGATAGTAATGTGAAATGATTTTTACCTAAAATTTGCCGAAGAATTTGAGTTGCTCTTCTCAGCATTTTGAATGTCTTTTTTCTAAAGTTTTTAGTAAAAATTGAGAGAAAATAACAATTATTCAGAAACAAATTACCTAACCAAATTTCTAAAATGTCAATTTGAAGTTTGAAGTGAAGTTGAGGTGAGTAGTTGACTTTTCACAATGTCCATCTGTTTTAAAAGTAGCTCTGTTCAAATATCCACGATCTAGGAGATAGGTCTGAACATTGACGTATTAGATATGGACCGCCAGTAGCCAACTTCACGCGTGTTCCAACATAACTAGGGGCGCCATCAACTACTAGCAGGGAATCTGCGTAGCAGTGCTACGCTTGTTTTAATTAATAATTTAAGTTTAATATAATTAGGTGGAAATTGTAATCAAACTAGTTTTATTTTACAAAACAAATCCACTCTATATGACATTGAGTCACTTGCATATGAATATGTCGACGTTTTATTTAAATTTTAAACGCGAAATTAGTACACGTATTTAACACTAAAAGATGATGGCGTATTTTTGCCGCTTTTAGATGGAACAACATTTTTTGGCCGTTTGTATGAACATTTGAACCAACTGGCGGTCCATATCTAGTACGTCAATGGGTCTGAACCCATTGACGTATTAGGTATGGACCGCCAGTAGCCAACTTCACGCGTGTTCCAACATAAGCCGTTTTTAGACTGTTATTAGCTGGAACAATTTTTCTTGGCTGTTTGTATGAAAATTTCAACTGACTGGCGGTCCATATCTAGTACGTCAATGTCTGAACTATAGACAAGAGAATTACCTCAGTAAAACGTACGAAAACAAGTCCATTGAGCATTGGAGGTTATACGTGTGGCGCTGCAGTAGTCAAATCTGTACTAAATAGCAAAGAAAGTTTGACAGATGATGAAAAGAGTGCTACGTAGTAGTTAAGTTTGTTTGCTTACCTTTTATCGGAAGCGTGAGTACTGTTTCAAGCTAGATGCAGAGTGAAAGAAAACGAATTCTTGGAAAAGGAAACAAACAGAATCATTAATAATAATTTATGGATGTTATCTTCTTTTATAAAATGCAAAAAAATCGCATCGTACAACTTTCTCACTTCACAAAAATTCCACCCGCTTCAAGTGACGCGTCCTCAATTGAGGACCTGTGTAATCATGAGAGTACTCACCACATACCACGCCAGACTCAAATTTCCTAGTCTAAACACGGTCTTTCAACAACCCTGAACACGTCCAAAAAATGTCAAAATCTTTTCTAGTAGTTACGAAGTTTTGAAACACAAATTTGTATTTGCACTTGATAAAAATGAATGAAAATCAACAAAAAGTTTGTAAATTAAAACTAATCTGTGTTCATATCATATTAATAATTTCTCTTTTTTGTAGATTTTGGTAGAATTATTGGACACAAGCAAGGCATTTCTAGAATTGATTCAAGAATCTAGTAGCTCTAGCTCAGAAAGCTCTGAAGATGAAGACGAAAATGATAAAAGCGAATTCATGCTAAAGATTGCTAAATATAGTGAACAAGATTTCAAATCGATCTTTAGGTTGAACCGTTCAACGGCAGACCATATAATTTGTAAGTTATTTTGAATTTAGACGTCTGAATATCATTTAATTTTACGTTTACTCCCTTAAGCTATGTATTCCAAATCAATTTTTACACCTAATTCGAGGCATGGTGGACGACCCAAATTAGGATCCGATAAAGAGGTACTAATATATCTGTTTTACTTAGGCAATACAGTGGTCTTTAGTGAATTGGGTAACTTATTTGGGGTGCCGAAATCTTCTGCTTGGTTGGCAGTTAAGCGTGTTAGTGAATTTCTAGTTTCCGTCGCCAATCAATATGTAAAATGGCCTGAAGGAGAGATAGTTAAGCAAAACGCAAAAAAGTTTGCAGCCATACAAAATCTGCCTGGAGTTTTGGGTGCTATAGGTTGCACACATATAAGTGTGTACTGTTCAAAACTCGATGAACATTGTAATTTTGACAAAAAAACAAATACTAGCATTGTTTTACAAGCAGTAATAGATGCCGATAAGAAATTTGTAGATATATTTTGTGGTGAACCTGGAACTATAAATGACGATGAAATTTTAAAAAGATCAATATTATATAAAAAAGGGCAAGCAAATTATAAAAGTCTTTTTCCCTCCAATACATTTTTGATTGGTGACTCATCATACCCAAATTTAAGTTGGTTAATTTCGCCTTTTAGGAATGATGTAAGACTAACTGAACGTCAAGTAAAGTTCAACACAATGCATTCCCTTACCCGAGAAATAGCTCAAAACACCTTTGCAATATTGAAATCCAGGTTTCGACGTATTTTGAATTTACCGAACAAAAGAGTATTCGAGGAATGAATAATCTTGTGGCAAGTGCATGTGTACTACATAATATATGTATAACAATGGAAGATGATTTCGAAATGGTACCAAATGAAGACGAAATGCATGAAGGAGACAATGTCGCTGAAAATGTACAAAACACACAAATCGACAGACGAAAACTCTTATTTGACTATCTGTGTCAAAAGAAAATAATTTGAATTATAAAATGGTCTTTTTTATTCTCAATAAATTGAATATTAACTATCTCTGTAGCAAAGTAAAATAAGTTTTTTATTGGTATCATATGGCATAATACTACATCAAAGAATGAAGCATTTCAAACCTAATAAAATAAGGTTTGAAATGCTTCATTCTGCACTGTAGGTTTTAAAAAAAATCCAGAGTAGATATAAAGCACACCAAAATGCCTCTTAAGTCTAGAGTCTTGATTCTAGAATATTCAACCAAGAGAAACAGACAAAAAGACTGTATAGTAACAACACGTTAGCGATTTCCATAACTTAACTAAATCGCTAAATGCAAAAAGAGATTTCTCACAACAAAATCGTGCCCTTATGAAGGTTGGCAAATATGAAATTATTTTTTTTTAACTTCTAAAACATGAAGTAGCTGAAAATACTTAACATTTTGTTTATGATAAACAAAAAGATAATTAAAATGATTCCTCTTTTTGATTTAGGTATATCAATTTTAAGAGCTCATTAAAAACATAAAATCTAAAATTAAAAAAAAAAAGTATTTAACCAGTTTTCAGAGAAATGATTTTTTTTTAATTAAGTATATAATTAATTTAAAAAAAAATCATGAAAAATTTAAGCAAGTCATAATAATTCAATTATCTAATATCTAGGCCTTCTTAGATATTAAATTTGGTAAAGATCCGTTGAGTAGTTAACGAGATAGGCAAATTTAAAAAAAACCATTAGATAGCAGGTACTGTTGAAACTATTTTCTAGGAAATCTAAATGGCCTTTATATGGCAGGTAACGTTATATGGCAGGTACCTTTATTTTTAGACCTAGAACTCCAATTCCTAAAACCTCACTGTAAGTTGCCCTACACAGTAGGTACACAAAGTTCCAAGGAAATCGACATAACCTGTGTAGGGTTCTGTGCCTATTCCGGTTCTGTGAAAACGGGAATCGAAAAAATCGGTTTCACATTCGCTTTCAGCTAATGCTTTCATATTTTCGATTCACTTGGTACAAAAAAGCGATTCTCGTTCCGTGAATAAAAATTTAGTGGTGAATTCGATTTTTTTTTGCTGTGGTGATTTTTTTTTTTGTTTTTTGTTTATTTTCCTTGTTATTGAGGGTCCTAGGGGCCGATTCTGGTTAGATGAAAAAGTGAATCAAATAAATTTATGCAAATTTCGAATTTCTTTCACTTAAACATTCATTTGCAAATGAGGGCGTGAAAACAATTTATTTAAATGAAAATTTTAGACGTATGGTTTCACTTTTTCTCAGAACGGGAATCGAAATAAGGGTGAAAGGGTGAAAGGAATAGGTCCGGGACCATACAGACAGACTGACGGACTGAAAAATGACAGACAGACTGAATTTCCAGTGATCTCAAAAAAAAATTGTTCGCACGAATTCATAACTTGCTTATATGAAGTACCTAAAATCGCAAGTATAAATGTTAAATAAACATCTATAGTAATTATTTATGGTAAGTAAAAACATAATACAGTGGTGGTCCAGTATAACGAGCGATATAATGTCCAGAGTCAATTCGTTATACAGAAAATTTGATATATCGAAACTTTTTTTTTTCATACAAATCCTTAGGAAAATAGTAAGTCCAATTGTATTTTTCAAAAAATGAGGCTAAAAATCCGTTACAGTTTTGTGCGACGGAGCGACTGTTTGCATACACGAAGACGAATACTTAGGGCATAACTAAGCAAGCAAAAAAAAAAAACACTTGGTGTAATGGGAAATTGTGTATGTATCTTCCAAAATGTTTAAAACATTTACAGGATTTTTTTCATTTTCTGAAATTCGTTATTTGTTTGTTAGGTATTCTACCTAATGGACTTAAAAAAAAGTGTTCGTAATATCGATCATTCGTTATACTGGACCACCACTGTACATACATAAATTAATCGTGGCTTCTTTAAACAAAATTTGGTCTCATAGATGAATTTAATTGTAGATGTGTGCTGTAATTTATCTTGTTGCTGAAAAGTATTAGAACATTATATTAATGTAAAGTTAGATGCAGCAAGAAATACAAGGCAGCAAGGAGAAGCCAGCTAAAAGCAGCAACAAGCAGTTCTAATCCACCACTGATGCGTAAGGTTGAAATTCATGAGTCGATTGCCATGGTTTTTTTTCTTACCGAAATCGGCTTTTGTTAGTTTTTTTTTTAGAAATCATATCACTCCCTTCCCTTTCAAAAAGATTCTGTTGATAAGGCCTAGGGTCCACGAGATACGGGTGAGATGATGCGGTCTACTGTGACATGACTTCTATTAACCTTATCTAATGTTCCACGTGACATTTACAGATTTTGAACAACAATAAACACTTAATTTTCTTCCTGTGCCATTTGGAAAACATGGAATTGTTTCACATTGCGAACGGAAAACAGATTAACTTTTGAACAATATTTCGGATATGTTTATCATAGTCCGTGAGGCGAACGCAGTCCGTGAGGCGAATTGGTTTAGTCTTAAAATTTGAAAACTAATGGTCGGACAAACTATTTTATGTACGTTTGGTCAAAAATGGCCATTTCTGATGTTTTTTTAAACATAGCATACTTTTAGGAGTTAATTAAATGATAATTATCAATTTGTGTTGGGACTCAAAAAGTTTAAATGCTCATAACTTTTTTCATATACATTTTAGCAGCAAATAAGTTGTATATTGGTGTTGTGCAGTCCAATGCCATTCTAAAATATATTTTTCCATATTTTGTTTCGAGCGGATATAGTGTAGAAAACAGCTTTAAAAGAGACCGGAAGAGTGACCATTTTCTGACTAAACGTACCTGAAAAAGCTTGTCCGACCATCGGAAGACGATTATAAAAAAATTTAAGAAACATTGCAGAAATAATGTTTTTTTATTTTAATAAATGTTTCTGATATGTTTTTTCTAAATGTTTCTATGAAATCTGGTTAAACTCGTAAGTTCCGTTTTCGAGAAAATAGATAGATTATAGTTTGGAATACTTTCTACTTTCTATCGCGTGGGATAGATTTTGTCACAATTTTTTACATAGTGGTAGTTAAGCGGTCAGATAATGACAGGCTGTTTTGTATCCGAAAAATGCACGGTTTCTGTTGGATAGCATAAATACCATATACTACAGAAACCGTAAGTTTCCTGATCTGATATATCGCTCATTATGTTGGATAGCGCTTAAAATTACCTTTGCATTAACGAACGAAACACTACACTACTCTACGACTACGAACAATATGACAAAACAAGCCTCGAACGGAACTCCGTCCTACTCTTACTATCGGAATCGACAGAAGCTAAATTCAGTCAAAGAAAAATATTAAATATTTATCGTTTATTTGTATGATTTTCTATTTTGTTTATTTAATTTAATTATTTTTGTTTTCTAAACAAGAAATGGATTCAATAGCAATAAATTGAAATCCCCGAAACAAATGAAGAAAATATTAAATACATTTTTCTTTTATTTTATAAACTACCGAAATATTATAGAAATCTCAAATATTCTTTTGCTGTTAATGAATATTTTCTATCAACAGCAACACCATGACTGTGTAACGTAAAGTGAAAGACTTGGGATTTTTCCATAACAATATAAATAAGACTGTACTAATTTGAAACAAATTTTATTTTTTTGAATTTTCAAAAATTTCTAAAATAATATCCATTTTCTGTTTTTCGATGGCCTTGAATTCTTCCCAACGCTTAGCTTTTGCCTTTTCCGATTCTGTTTTTATCTTAAGTTTTTCTTGATAATAAAAAGCACGTGTCATTTTAATTTTTTTTTTTCGTGGTAGATTTGAATTTGTTGTCGATGCATCCATGTTTGTTTGAGAATCATGTGCTGATAATGATGCCGATGTTTCTGATTCTGTTGGCGTTATTTGAGAATCTGAAATCTCTGGCTTTACATCGACAAAGGGACATCCATCTATATATTCTTGATTTGTATTTTGCCTAGATTTTTTCGTAGAACAACTATCCCAATCGTCAAGAAATAAAGTATCATCATCATTACATTCATCTTGGTCTGGTTCCTTAATAAAAAAAAAAAAATAATGTAATAAATATAAACATTAACAGACATTTCTATTAGCTACCATTCTATCGGTAAGGGTTCCTACATTTAATGATTGATCTTTTGATATCGGGGTTTCCGAGCCGAAAATCTCTTCCATTTGGCGCATAAATGGTGCAAGGCAGGGTGCAAGTGGGTTTTCGATTAAATTTGCTTTTGCAGGTTTGTATGATCTTTGTAGCGTCGTCATTTTAGTTTCCAAATGACTTGGAGTTGTTTCCGTACCCTGAAACGACAATAAAACGAATTATTCGTTAAAAGTTGGCTGGAAAAACAAACATTTTTTCGGAAGAATATGAAAAATCAAAATATGTTGGTAGTAATAATTGAATAATGTAAATAAATTATGGAAGTGTCAGCTAGTATTCGACCCTTTTTATATTTTTGTTGCTGGTCTTGGGTTCCTGGTTTAGGGACAATAAACCATTTTTAATGAGTTGAGATGCTCTTAGCAAACAGACCCCGTGTACATAACAATGCCCTATTCTTTTCTTTCTAAATCTTTTCCTTTGTCATCTACATATTTACTTTCTACTCTCCTACCCTCACTCATCTGCTTCCTTTTTTGATGTTTGAACTCCTTACAAACTGTAACGACATCAGAGTTTAAATGGAACATGTTCCAAAGCTACAAGGAACTCTACAGTTTCGCATGTTTCCAGTTTTTTTTTTTTAAATAAAAACGAATTCACTTACAGTAACACCTGCAGCAATCATGTCCTTCAAAACGTTGATATAAGCCCATTTCTTTTTTCGAGCATTGTTAAACTCTGATTTTCTAGCACCATAAAAATGCAGGAATGCTTCGGTTTCTGTTCTCGTCCAATCTTTCCTTTTTGCTGTAATAAACAAAAATAAAAATTTTAAAGTAAATACGTATTTATCCCTTCTGTTTTTACACATACCTTTTCCCATGCTCAACCAACAAAAATCTAAACAATTCCAACGATCGCAACAAATAATTTGTACGCTTTTTGACAAATGAAATCAATTAATTTTTACGCCTTGACAATTTGCTGCTGTTTTCATTTGTTGATTTTGTTCTGAAATTGAAATGGATGAATTCAGTTAAAAAATTCCTTGAAATTTTAAAAGTGTCCAATGAAACATTTTCGGTAGCTAATCCCATTGACATATTCTATAAAGACTGTAAATTTGACGTACAGGATGCCCTAAACCAATTTGAGACCGGACTCACGAGAGTTCGTAGACAAGAGGGGTGAGTACTCTCGTGAGGCAGCTTCAAATTATAAACATTGGAAGCGTGAGTACTGTTCCGATTCTAAATTCAAGATTTTTCCCATTTTGTTCATTATCTCCTTGACTGCCGATGTGTTAACATCGCAGTATTTTCATAATTAAGCTAGATGCAGAGTGATAGAAAATGAATTCTTGGAAAAAGAAACAAACAGAATCATTAATAATAATTTATGGATATTATCTTCTTTTATAAAATGCAAAAAATTTGCGTCGTATAACTGTCTCAATTCAAAAAAATCCACCCGCTTCAAGTAGGCGTTCTCAATTGAGGACCTGTGTAATCACGAGAGTACTCACCACGCCAGACTCAAATTTCCCAGTCTAAACACGGTCTATGGGCTAATGTTGTTGTTGTATTTACCTGGGAACGTCAAATTTCTGCGTTAATGACATGTTTAATTACGTTAAATAATATGCACTATCGATAAGTGCAACATTTGCGTTTAAAATTAAATGAAATCATAGCTAATTATCGACGTTCTCCGTTCATTTATTTTCCTGATCATAATAGCCGGCTCCTTAGCTGAATCCCGGCACCATAAGTCATCAACTTGTACTCCTCCGTCTCCTACCGTTGAAAACAGTTTTTATACGCGCTTTTCTTTATGTGAATTTGTGTGAACAGCTAAATGCAAAATTGTAAGAATGTATGATCTCTGCAATTTTGAAAGTTTGTAGGCAAACGTGGGTGGAGCCTCCTGGGATGATGTTGTATTTATTTTTTATTCTATGTTCGGCACCGAACCTTTTTAATCGAATTCCTTCTCGGTCTGATAGAACACTCTTGCACCCATTCGTTACTATTTTTCTGTTTCCAAAAGACAATTTTTTGCTGATGTATTCCGTCTGTGGAATTTCCTCCCTAGATGTAATGGATTTTGTCGCTTAGTATTCACTTATGTTTTATGTACCGAAGCTTTCACTAATTTATAAGATTGCATTAACCAGTGTTAAGACTAGTTTTTTTAATGAATTAATTGAATTAAATTAAATTTAAGCCTTCCAATCCAATCCAATTAAACTTTACCAATCCTCTATTGAAAGTTTGTACTAAAGAGCAAAGATAACTTAGTGCTAATTTTGACAACCCGTTGCGCATTTTAACTTTTCCATATACGTGTGGCGCAGTAGAAGTCAAGTTTATACTAAAGAGCAAAGATAACTTAGTTCTATCTTTGAATACCCGTTGCTTATTTCAACTTTACCATTCATCATTAATTCTATTTAGTCAATTTTCTATTGTTTGTTGTCTATGGTGTAGACAAACCAACGAATGATAAATTTGGTTTTCCTCAAATGCATCTCATCTCTATCTGATTTGACGTTTCGGAAAGTGAATAACCACGTGTGACTTCTGAAAGTTAAAAAATAAAGTTTCTTTTCTATTTATTCAATTTATAACAAAAAAATGGTTTCAAAAATACCAAAAACTAAAGAACAAGATGATGAAAAAACCAATAATACTGAAGAAAGGGAACAATTATCAAATGAAGTGTTAGTTATAGCACAAGAAGTGAAAATAATTCAAGCTCTTGCCAGCAATGATTTGGCTCAAAGAACGAAGCAGCTAAGAAAACTTCGTCGTTGGTTAACAATTAGATCAAACAGCTCCTTTCGTATGTGACCATAATAAATCATGTTTTTTGGAATTAATTGCAAAATAATGTTTTTTTTATGTTATTTAGCATTCAATGAAGATGATTTCCTCCGCATATGGAAGGGGCTCTATTATATGATGTGGATGTCGGATAAACCCCTTGTACAGGAAGAATTGGCTGAAGATTTGGGAAAACTTCTTGAATGCTTTAGTGATGTGAAAGCTGGGGTGCAGTTTTTTGGTGGTTTTCTGAAAACAATGTGCAGAGAATGGTTTGGCATTGATCAGTGGAGAATGGACAAATTCCTGATGGTTTGTTAATTTATATTGTATCTATTATTAGATGACAATAATGCTTTTTTGTTTTAGTTAATTCGTCGCATGATGCGTTTCATGTTTCGATCATTGAAAAAAGACAATTGGTCAGCAGCTGGTATAAAAGAGTTCAATACTCATATATTCGAAACAGTTTTGGCGGAAAACACATCAGGTGGTATAACAATGCACTTTCTTGATGTATTTTTTGAAGAACTGGCAAAAGTATCCGATGGCGAGCTCACCCCTAAGACAGTGGGTCAATTTATTAAGCCATTTGTAAAATTTATGGCCCAACAAAATGATTATAAGATTCTTGGACACTGCAGAAATAGGATTTTTCATCATCTGTTATACCAGAGTGAACTTGGGCGTGAATATAGCGACAAATATAATGCTTGGAAAGAGGTGAGTGGAAAATCGATATCTTAACTTGAGTGCATTGGTTTATGAAAATTTGCAATAATGAACACTCCGATTGAAGTGATGTTAATTGCTTGCATTTGTGAACCTTTTACGGTCGTTTAAACATTATTCGTGCTACAACCACAGGTTTTCGTTGAAATCATTCATGTGAAAGCTGTATTAATTTTGTGTTCAGTGACTGTGAAAAAAGAAATCGATAACAAACATTTACATTATGTTATAGCTGTTTTCTTAGACCTTAAACGAGCCTTTGAAACTGTTAATCATGTGATAATATTGAATAGAATAGACTAGACAATGACGGTAGATGAAACACGAAACTTAAAAGGTTTAAAATCTTTATATGCAACAGAACCCACAAAACTACAGTTAATAACTAACTATATATCCAATTCCTCAATAGTTACTAGAGTTCCACAAGGAGTTCCTCTTTTTATCCCGGCTCCTGACTACACTTGAGTTTTTGGCCTGAATCACGAATATGAATTTCACCCTTAAACTCAATACATTCTAAAGAAGTTTAACTTAAAAACTCACTTAATTAGATTTCATCAATAGTGCGGGCCTAGCCCATGTCTTTTGTATCGTTACATGTTCCCTAAGTTTTGTCTTGGGATTTGTTCAATACTCAAAGATAGGGGTATACAAAAAAAAATTGTCACATGGTCCAAATCATAGTTTGTACGCCATTTTGAAAAGTGACCATCAAATTGATCGATTTTTGTTTGGGGTCCTATTTTAATTTTGCGGAGCTTTTTCCTCAAACTGTTTAAAGGAAAACAAATTTTAATATGACACATTTTTCGCTAAATCACATGAATAAAGGAATCGTACTCATTTTTCATCGTATTTAAAAAAAAAATTGAAGTCGTTTCGTTTCAACGATTTATCAACTGCCAATGCATCGTAAAACTCTACAGGCTTAGCTTTGCAAACATTATCATCCATTTGAAAAGGTTTTGGTGTGCGTTAATAATGTAGTTTAACAACTAGGACAAAATGCAAGATGTCCTAGTTGTTAAACTACATTATTAAACCGATGGTCTTCGTCCTTTCAGTTTTGCTATAACGACCAATAAATCATCTGAGTATATGTAAGAAAATTAGTTCTAACGAATACCTTACTTTTCTGCCGTCTAGAATTCTTGACTTATTGTTATTTTGTCCCTCTGAAGTTGGTACAAATCATAGCTTCGCAATAACCAAGAAATATGCAGTTTTAACTCCAAATCAAACTTATTCCGGCAATGTTTCGGTACATGAATTATTGTCTTGCTGCCAAACACACGAATGCGACTCAAACTTGGAGCTCGTCCAGAAAACTTCTCCCCAGGACTGACTGCAGTTGAAGACTTGATATGAGATCTGTTGAATTCATGCACAGCAGTAGAGACTGCTTAAGCCCAAAACTTTACATCAAGTGCAGGTCGAATATTTGATTGGTTTTTTTTGGCCTATCTTTCATCTAAATTTTTAAAATCGAGAAACTTAAAGGTCTAAAGGATTTTTGTTTTAAAAAATAAATGAAGATCTGTGTTTTGAAATCATGGGTGTGTTTGAGGTTGACTTCACCAGGCAATAGCTTCAAAGTGTTTAAGCAGGATTGATACAATGACTCATTTCAACTTTAATTTCGTTTCTTGACATTAATTTTATTAACAAACAAATTTGCAATGTTTCAGATGGGATTTCCCACTGAGTCTATTGATGACCTGGAAAAAGTTGAAGCTCCATTAGACACGCAAGAAGGTTGGAAATTACTAAAAAGGGAAAAATCTTTATTGTAATTTTATAAATTCTTTCAGAAAATAACGAGTCCCAAGGTCCAACAATATTAGATCCCCGAGCAGGTAATGTTGATGTTTACATTCCATTGTTGCCACTCGATGGAAAATACGTCGTTAAAGAGATTGAGTCTCTCATATACAAAGAGGAAACGTCTGTTAGAAGCCGTAAGATGCTCAAGGATATTTTAGAAAAGTAATGAAACTGAATCAATAACTAATAAAACAAATACTAACATAATTTTGTATTTCTTTTAGATATCAAATATATGAATCTGGTAAATTTCCACTGGGTGTGCATACAATGCCAAGACCAAATCTTAAATCAGAAAAGCCCTTGATACAGAGCAAAATAGACGCTTTGGAAGACTTGGAAAATGATATTTACTCCACGACAAGAAAGCTTAAACAACTAAATAAGAAAAAACGTAGGAAACTTCTTGCTTCTCTTAACTTTAGTGAAGCTGATGAGGAAACATTTGAAAAATTAATTGAACGTTCATTGCCGAAGAGCATACAAAACGGTGTGAAAGCTAAAAAACGTAAATCTCTCCCATCAATGTCTTGGGTTGAAGAAGAGATCGAAAATAAAGAAGTATCACCCATTAAAATTAAAAAAGCTGATGAGGAATCCAAAACGACCCAAGCAATAATACAAACAGCATCAAAAAAGCAAAAGAAAAAAATTCTAAAAACTGAAAAAGTCGAGTCACAAAGTAAAAAATCAAATTTATCCGCAACCAAACCAAATGAAAATGGAAAGAATAAAATTTCGGGATGGGAGGAACCTTTAGCAGATGGTGAAATTGAATATTTTGTGCCCTCGAAAAAGAATCATTTAAAGGAAGCAAATGAAAAACTTGCTGACATAGTCCCAAATCCATTTGCACATTTGAATCAAATCTCTTCGCCTAAAACACCAAAAAATACACTTTTAGGAAAGAAAGCAAAAAAACTCGCTTATAGCGCAAAATTAGTCAAAGAAACGTTGTCTCCGTATACACCCACCAAGCGTGTTAAAATAATGCTCCAAAGGAATACCATGCAGAATCCAAGTGAATATATAAAACAGATAAAGAGCTCCCCAAATGTTCCCTATGATGCGACAAAAAAGCCAAAAAAGGGTCTTCTGAAACCGAATTCAATGCCGAGTCCAATTAATCCATTTTACAAAAAAAAAATTGGTCTTAAACTACTAAATGACACCCTCTGAGATAAAATTAATCGTTGTATTTCTTTTTTTAAGTTTTCCAGCCCATCTAAAAGTTAAGATAATCATCTCTATCGAGATATCTTTTTGAAAATAAATGTCTTTGATTTATACCTAATCGGAAATTTCCATCGGAGGTATCAGTCTCGATTAACGCAAGTGTGTGCACATATTATTATATCGAACTTATTTTTCCGATTAATTGTCACACAAATTACTGAATTATCATACAAAAATTCAATTAAAGATCATTAAGGCCCATTTGTTAAAAAGAAACTTAAATCATAATGTTCAACATAAAGGCGAGGTGCTTTTTCATGCACTGCGTAAACTGTCTTCAGTGTTTATATTCTTCATAAATGTTTAAGTTTCCTTTCAGCAAATGGGCCATAAAACTATTTCAAATTTAGACTTTTCAGTAGAATTTTAATACCGAATTTTTTTTCAAACGAATATCTTAATAGAGATGAATATTAAAAAAAAAACTAGTTGATAACAAGACATTTGGTCGAGAATTACTCTGAAAACTTAGATATACACTTTAAATTATTGAATATACAATATGCGTTAACTGGAATACAAAAAATTTAAACTGACGCGCAGCATGAAAAAGTGGTGAAAATTATATAAATAATCCTCCTAGTAAGGTAAGCAATCACACTGATTTTACAGCCCACATATAGTGAATATCATTTTTGATTTAAATTTTCAGCAACAAACATTTTTAATGAGCATAATATTTTAAGCTTTTTATGTATTTACTTAGAAAATAAGTAGAGGAAAATAAAACATTGTTAAATTTAAACACTATTTATTTGTTGCACAATTGGTATTGTAATACAAGGACTATTTTTATAGTGGCCAGTTTCTGCTTCAAAGAGTATTTGTTGAATTTTTAATTTTGCCATTGAACGAGAATACGAATCGGGTATGGCCCGCAATTGACCAGCAACACTGCGGCAAAATAAATCAAATTCATCTTCCTTGTATGATAAAGCTGATGCATCAAAGGTGTTTGTAATTTTAAGATTTGATCTTGGCGATTGAGTATAACTTTGTTCGACACTTGGTATTTGTTGTTTTATATGATATTCTTGAGAATCGTCTTCCTTTTCAACTTGCATATAATTTTTATAATCATCTTCATCAACAATATGAGTTTGTTCGTCTTCGATCGATTCATTTTCGCCAATTATCTCTTCGGCGCTATAAACTTCTTTTCCATATTCTACAGTAAAATCCTTGCAGGCAATCTGGATATCAGCATCATCTTTTGGATATAACTGAAATTATAAAAAAGTTGTGCGAGATTATGGTTTAAGATAAGAATGGTACCAAAAGATTTCAACAATTATTGACGAAAATAATATAAAACAATATACGATGGCTAATTTAAGCTTCTTCCCAAAACAAAAACAAAAAATGTAGAATGCTGACGTCCTAATTTAAACTTGACCCAAGTATGTAGCTTCTATTTTAAAAACTGTTCTCATATGTAATCAAATATAGAGACAGAATATGCTACCGAATGCTCAAAAATCTTTTATGAGAAGCCAAACTAAGGCTTTAACAACATTTATTTCAACTTTAGATATAAAGTAGCGGTTACAATAATAGCAGTCCTCATTTATATGTTGATATCCTGCGAAAAAAACATGCTTTCTTACGTTGAGCTGAGAAGAAATTCCACTGAAATGTGGTGTGGTTTATAACTAGATTACGACTCTAAATACACCAGCCGAAAAGCTAAGCAGAAATAAAAATCAATAATGGTCATGGGATTCCATTCCACCGGAGAGATGTCAGCGACTTATTGATTGTATGACACGGTGTCTCCACGATCTAGATTTCATAGAATGCAAGATAGCATTCTATTAATGGAAACTATGGAGACCGCAAATAGTATTCTATGAAAAATTTCTTGCAATATATTGCTCAGCTCATAGCATGCTATAGATAGTATTCTATGAACTGTCATTTCATATTGACTTTTCTATTTTCTGTGTAATTAGACTGAAATAGTATGAAATATTAAGCTATCAAATGCCCACCATACATTTTATAGCATTCTATCAATCTTTCTTTCTATGGAAAGTGACCGATGGTAATCTATAAAATCTTGCTCGTGGAGACACCATGTGAAACGTTGATGCAAACTAACTAACAATGGTCATATCACAAAATATTAGTTTTTCCTCTATTAATATTGTTATAACTTATAAGTCAGTATTATAAACATCTCGAAAGAGTTATTCTGTTAAATATTCACGTGACTATGTGTATTCTGCTAACCGACGTAACTGATTGTTCCAAAAAGACATAAATTTCGATCAAAAATAATTTTTTTTTCTCAAGAATCTTAAAAACAAATGTTGGTAAAGCTTTGAATTCAAAAGATAGAAAACTTTTAAAAATAAGTAATAAAACATTGAGTGAAATATTTAAATATTTGTTATACACAAAAACCAAGTTTTTTAAAAAAGATCGAAGCAGAACAATACCAAATCAAATTATTCATTATACCACTAACAATTATTTCCGGTTTGGAAAAAAGTAGTTAAAAGTACCCACTACACAAAATAGAACATTTCAAGCTTCAACAGAAATGCAATTATGTTCTAGTTTACAACAAAGATTTTTACAAGCTTAGCATAAGTTGATATACATTATTTACCTCCTTTTTCCGTCCGGATACGCACACATTTTTTAAAAAGGTGTTCGCCCTGTTGAACCAAAACAATTTTGGTTTATATGGTTTGCCCATTTTCTTATGTGCATTTAAAATTCTCAATTCTTTTGCGTATGTAGTTCTTATACCCTTAACTTTAAGCTTAATATCATGTATCGTCAAGGAGGGAACATTAAGTTCATTAATTATTTCTAAATATGCTTTATCACGATCTCCTTTATTTTTGTAGCTGTCCAAAGAAGTATTCCAGAGGCATTCTTGCCTTTCGTAGGCCTCCAAGAATGATAAAACTCTTATATTCAGTACATCGCTCTTGTATTTCGACATACTCAATTATAACGTTCACCAAGAAGTGTGTGTAAAGGTTTATTAATTTAAAGCAATATGACCGTTTTTTTGTTGAAGTAGGTAATTATTTTTAATTTTAATTTTATTGAATAATAAATATAATTCGATTGAATTCACATGCCAAATCGTTGACAGTTGATTTCAATTGAAATATCGTCATGATAAAAGATGGCGGCGGTGGCGAAAAATTATGTTTTTACCGTAGCCAGTTCACAATAGACGTGGTGCGTTCTCTTAGTTACAATTGTTAACTATAGTTAACAATTGTTAACTTTTGTCGTTCCTTTAATACCAAATTCATTGACGTACTAGATATGGACCGCCAGTCGGTTGAAATTTTCATACAAACAGCCAAGAAAAGTTGTTCTAGCTAAAAACAGTCTAAAAACGCCATCATCTTTTAGTGTTAAATACGTGTACTAATTTCGCCATTAGAATTTAAATGAAAACGATAATATATTCATCTGTAAGTAACTCATGGCATAAGGAGTGGATGTTTTTTGTAAAATAAAAGTAGTTTGATAATAATTTCCACCAAATTATTTCAATAGTAAATAATTAATTAAAGAAATCATATCATTGCTACGCAGATTCCCTGCTAGTAGTTGATGGCGCCCCTAGTTATGTTGGAACACGCGTGAAGTTGGCTACTGGCGGTCCATACCTAATACGTCAATGACCAAATTGTTACGAATTTTAACCATTTGACAACTCAACATCGTTCCAAAATGCATAGTTGAAGTCAAATAGTTACGATTTCCAACTCATGTCGATGATATGAATTGCAAGTGTTGAATTGTCAAAGTGGAAATAAGTGGGGTTTGTTTACAATTTTAACCATTTGTGTTTGCAATTTAAAGTATTTCGGATTAGGATATTTGATTAAGATTTATGTTTAAGATGAAATTTGTGTGTATATAATGAATGAGTTTAACAAAAATATGTTTAGGGCCAGTTGTACTATCGTGGTTCAAGGTGGTTCAAATTTTTAAACCACTGATAATCTGCCGAAATTGGTGGGTTAAAAACTTGAACCCCGATTGTACAACTGGTCGTTAGTGGAATAAAAAAAAAACAAAATGTAATTGTATTAATAAAGTTTATTGTGTTTTGTTAACATAAAAATGTTTTTCATCGATTCTTATCCTAAATTTACACAGTAGCTTTAGAGAAACCACGATTTTCCGTCGCTAAATTACTTATAAAATTTGGAAAAATGTACTTAGTTGATCAGACTACCAAAATTTAACAACGAAAATGAAATTGTTACAATCCTTACAAGGTCTAACAATGGCACTTTAACAATATTTTTTGACACAACAACAATAATCAATTATTGTAATTAAAAGAATGTACCAACGATGTTTCGAGTCTGTCCCATTGTATATAAACATAAACAAATGTTTATACAATGGCCTGTCCAACCAAAATGTCAAAACCGTCAAACAAACAAAAAATTGAAAATGTATGCGGTCGATCACTTGACATCAATAAATTCAAAAATGAATAAAAATGTGAATGCATGTGTGCATTTGATTTAAAAGAAATCGAAAAACTTTTGATTTTGCATGATGACAGATTATACATAGAGAGGGTTTTTGCACTTTGTCTCTTGAGGGCGAATATTTTTCTCACACTGAGTGCACTGAGTGTGAAAGAGAAATAAAATGAGATACAAAATCTAACTTTTATTGGAGTTTCTCTTTTCTGTAATATTAGGCGTGTTTTACTGTCCATGTTTCCATTTGTAGAAAATCATGATTTTTCTATGATTAGTGATGGTGTGAGGGGTAATTTGAGGAGAAGTATGACAGAAGAAAAAATCGAAACAGTCATAATAAGGATAGTGCATTCGCTATTATGCGTTTATAAATAAGTCAGTATATAGTAGATATTTTTTGAATTGTTGTTGTATATACTCATAGATCGCTCTGCAGATCTCGTGTTTGGGCTATTTTTGAGTCACAGCGCCTTGTGAATACAAACAAATTAATACACAAGAAAAAAACAATGACGAAAAATCAGCAAGAAATAGCCCTTGGAAAAACACACCTTTTATTGTGAGTACACCCAAGACCACTATTGTGAACTACACCGCTTTTTGACAAAACTGTGACAGACAACACTGGATTCTGTGGCGGCAAACCGCATTTTCCAAAATTTTGTAAACTGTGAAAAAATACAATTCAAAGTTAAATTTAATTTAAAAATGGGTGAAGGTAATATCAAAAATAAATTTTATTTGCTTAAACTTTTATTAACAAACACAAAATCCATCACAGCGATGCCTGAAGACATGTGGACTCCTTACAAGCAGCTTTATAGGGTCATAGAAAATTCAATTGCCAATCCTTCAAAACAAATTATTCCGGAGTTGGAGTCGGTATTGAGGAAACACAAGCAAAATTTTACTAGCATTTTAAGAAACCCCGTGAGTAGAAACAATAACTTTTATTTTACAAATATCTAATCACAAACTTTTCATAGCCAAAAAATGAAAACAATCGTACTCAACTCAGACAAGGCATTACAGATGGCATTAACATTCCAGGACATGGTCATATGTTGCTATCCAAAGATTTAGTCGACGAAAGCATTATAATATCAGATATGTTTAATCTGGATGAGTTTATAGCCTTAGAACTACTTTGTACAGCTCAGCGACAAATGACACAACATCCAGGATTGCCGCGTGGATTGGTTGCTATTCTATTATATTATGATGGCCGCAAGGCAATTGCTTGTTCTTTAAGAGATTTATTCCAAGCCAGCAGCGGTGTCTCATGGTGCACAGATGCTCCCAAGGAAGTAAGTTATAAGTTATGACAATATCTTTAGTTAAAACATCTTACAAAATGTCTTTAGGTAACCTATTTGATATCATCATTCGCCCAAAACCTAGTAGAAGATTCTAGTGTGTTGGGACGTGTTATTGAACTTTTGGAGCAGTTGGATATTTCAGCCGAGGTGTGTTGTTTTGTTTTCAAAATCTATGTACATTTATATTAAGTTTCATTGTATTCTCAGCTAAGTATTTTGACAAAAAATAGAGCTCTTGGACCACCAAAACATCGCCGACAAGTCCTTGATTTGTTTGAGGATATACGTTTGGCTTTGGCGACTGCTTTATTCAACTGGTCAGCACAATGCGGTCTGCCAAAGAATATTGCTAAAAAACTAATGGAATATCTTTCGAAGTATAAACCAACCGAACCTACAGGAGGCATTGATGATGTCACAATGACTCTCTTGATGTCTTTGTTGTATTCATTTGACACAAGTGTATTACAAAGACAAGAAGATAATGAAAGAAGTGTTCAAAATTTACCCATTATCAATGAAAATGGATATGCTCAACACATATACGAGATGTTGCAGTCCGATAACAGCTGGGAATGGGATAATCGATTAAAGTCCATAGTAACATTTGCTTTTGGGCTGTCGATGGCCAGTTTGCGCCATGCTCCTCAGAATCTTCAATTTTCTTCGGCAAGAGTAATCGATCGCGATGAACAACTTGTTGATGAAGCAATATCGATGAAGGTTTTTGATTTTATTCATTACTATCTTTTGAATAAAGAAATACTATTTAAGTAAGTTTTAATTTAATATTTGCTACTTTTAAGTTTTGAATTTTATCTCTTTAGGTCTGAGTTTTTTTATCGTCGTGTGCATTCGTTATTCACGGACTTTATTGACTTCATGCATTCTAAGGTAAATAATATATTTTAATTATATTGTTGTTTATTTTTTTTTAATATAATAATATTTGTGCACCCTAATATAAGAACAATCAATCCCATTTATAATGTATATGTATATGTACATACTAATAACAAAGAAGTGAACTAGTGACACAAATTCTAAATACTATAGTTTGACCAAGAAAGATTTTCAGTACATGGAAGATAGGATGTTCAGCTGCAGCGAATTGTATAACTCTATCGCAAATAAAAACTCTAACAGCGATGCCGTAATATTTATACTAAATCGTTTCAAGTTAAAACTTAAAACGATTTATTATGAGTATTACGGCATCGCTGTTAGAGCTTTCATTCACATCTTGTGGATAAAATCAAACAAAAAAGATTATTTGCCATTTATACATATTTGCGCTTTGTTATTACTTTTGTGTACTTCATTCTTTTCGAGCAATCCCCGAAAAACGATATTTATGGCGATAACAAAAACAATGCCGTTTTAACTGTGTATTTTGTTATGGATTTCGTGTAATATTCTGAAAAATGGGAAGTTCGCACTGATTTGAAAAAAGCTCTCCCATAAGTCCTGTACTGATAATCTTTCATTGACGAACTGTAATGTGAAAATTCTTTCAAAAAAATTAAAAACCATGGGATTCAATAATATAAAAGAAAATGTATGAAATTAAACTAAATAGTATTCTTTCATTTATGTTCATGAAACATGTTTTAAAGCATGCTGAAGTTTGAAGCAATGTTTTACGTGTATGACTAGGTTTTCAAACCGATGGCGATGTTAAGGTTTTAAAACACGTTAAAAAAAATGAAAAGCTTTTAATTATTTGCGTTGGTTAGAAAACGTGCTTCATGTGTATGGCAATGTTGTAACACATTGCCCTTATTATTTTCGTTCGCATCGTTATGGCGCGTACATTCAAAATTTAATTTAAGCTCCGTGTGTTTATGAAAGTATGATATCGCTAGAAAAATAATTATTTAATGGTTATCCTTAAATTATACAATGATGATCGAAAATTACAGTCAGTACACAACTATTGTTTTATCTTTTAGTTTGATGTGTTAGGCAAACAAAAACGTTTGGGTCTTAAAGCATGTTTTGAAACATATCACTATTTTCCTATTGCACAATTTATCATTGTAAATTCAGTTTAAAATTACTTGCTAAAAGCAAGAGCATCGAATGTAAGCGAATATCACTCGCGCCAATTCGCAAAGTTCGCTAAAGTCATTAAAAAGTACGCATTTCTTATGTTGTGTTTCGAGTGCACAAAATTTACCTGCGCAAACCTAAGAAATTTTTGCGAGTAAAAAATCCTATAGTTTTATTTCTCGCGTGAGCGAAGCGAATTTAAGATATGTTTGTAAGTAAGATTTGTGCTTACTTCTTACAAGACAGGAAAACGGGAAATTAACTATGCATTTTATCCTCTAAGTGTGAATTTTTGTGCCTACTGACAAAATTTGTCGGAATCAAGATTGAAAAAGTTACTCATCTTTGATCAACGATCAATGTAAATTGTGAAATTCTCTACATTCCAGTCTTTTCATAAAAATTAAATTACTTTCACAAGGCTTTACAATGTATTTGTATTTCATGAAGCTTTTTTCTTCTTCAAAATACGACAACGACATGGTAATACTTTCCCAAATCGTAAATACCAAGAGTTAACCTCAACTTAACTCTGAAAATACGTTTTTCAGTTAGTTTGGCAGCTCGAGTTAACTCACAGAATTGTCTGAGTTAAGTTTGGATTAAATAAAATTAAAATTTTTGACATTATTCTGAAATTACTCCCGCAGAATATAATTTTTACTTGCAACCAATGGGCCTCCACACACGAGATTAATTCATCCTGGTGGAAAACCGGTTTCACGCTTTGTTTCATTCACCCACGGGATGAATTAGGCTGGGGAAAAAAATTATAAATGAACCTCTAACGCAGGGGGAGCGTTAGTATTAAATTGTTTGAGAGAGAGCTGATAATATTTTCGTATCCTAGTAACTGTATTCACGAATTTACACTTCCAGCAACAAAATTGGTATATTTTCATTTCCTAGCAACTGTATTTACTCTTTTGTCAACAAAAATTAAACGAAATGAGAGAAAACAATAATTTTGCAGGCCTCAAAATGTAGAAAGTTGTGTGTGTATTAGTTTTCCACTTCGTTCATCCACTTCAAACTTGTTTGAAGATTTTAGTCTGTTTCATACTGCACACTTCACTTCCCTGTCCTAGAAAACCGGTTTTCCCCGGATTAATTAGTCTTGTGTGTGGAGGTCCATTGGTTACATTTTTGTTTTTATTATAATGTATAGCTGTTTGCTCTATTGTTTTTTTGTTTGTTTTACTTTTTTAATTGAAAATGACATGTTTCGAAAAACATGCCATTTCCAATCAGAGTTTGCCCTTAACTGAAAAACTGCTTCGTGAATTAACTCGAAATTAATTTATTCTCGAGATTGACTAGCTCTATGCTAAATTCAACTGAATACTGAAAAACTGGCCTAAGGCGTTAAAATAAAAATTGTTTTATTTATTAGTTATAGTATTTATTTATATTTTAAGAATATAAAGTTAATTTTCAGTTTATCTTCGGTTTAAAAGAAACTTAGTTTGGGTTGAATATGAAATCTATTCTAAAAAAAAAGAATAATTTAAAAACAAAATAAAAACATGAATGTTTGTATTTTAGGTTACCGAATTAAGAGGTCGAGCAGATGAAACAGCTCGAACAGTTCAAGGCTTCGCCAAAGAAGGTCTAGATCCACCACCTAATTTAGATCACAATTTTGAGTTGCTTATGCTGTCGATTGGAAAATTTTACGATGGCAACAAATCCGGTCTATCGCTCAGCGTAGAATATTGGGGCCCAATGGATATTCCTGCTAACTATGCAAAGACCACATCTCGCTCGGTTTCACTGTTTAAATTCATTCGCTTGGCTGGAGAGTTGTTACCTCCTATACTATTTGTTCCATATCTAAAGATGTTGGCTGGCCTTTCTAGTTGTGGGCAATCAGCTCGCAACACATTTAATTTATTAAAACAAGGTTCGGGTTTGTCTGGAAGTGCAACGCTATCGTGGGAGCATTTTTTTAGTTCATTAGCTCGGTATTATTCGTAAGTACTAAAAGTGTAACAAGTAGATGTTGTAAGACTTATAAATATACCTTTTCTTAAATAGAAATTTGCGTCAGGAACAATGTCCAGGAAGTGAGACCATTTACAGAAATCGTGTGCTGAATAGAAGTATTAATCCACAAGAAATCGAAGGTTTAACGGCTGTACTGGGTGTTATACGATCCGTTGCTACACACGATGAAATGGCAAGAGTAGCTCTATGTGAGCATCCTAACTGGGCCCCTCTCCATGTATTACTAGGTAATGAAATAAAGTGTTTTATATTTTTTTAGAAGGATTTAAATTTTAATTCTACAATCAAAATTTTAATTTTACAATTTCTTAAAGGACTTTTAAGTTGTTCAGTTCCAATCAATTTGAAAGCGGATATCCTCTTGACATTGGCGTCTCTGGGGAAATCTAAAGATACAGCCATTCAATTGTGGAATAATTTAGAAGCTTCACAGATTATTGCCACTATTCCAACAACTAATACTTATGGTAAGTTAATTATCCCATTATTTAAGCACTTAAATCAAGCTTATACTTTGTTTATAGTTGTATGTGGATTGGAAGTTGAAATAGAACAAAACGAATCTCGCAATGATACGTATCCTTTGTCACAAGCTGCACTGGAACTATTGTACACTCTGTCGTCAACTGCTGTTCCAAGAAATCTGGGTGGTGGACCAAGAAAGCCTGGTCTTGATCCATATTTAACATTTGTAATTGATGCTATATTGCTTAAATTTTACAACAGGTAAATGAACATAATCTTACTATCTAATTTTATAAATGTAAATGTTTGGATAAATGTTTGTTACTCAATAACGCCAGAACGGCAGAACGGATCTGGATGAAATTATAGTCTGGAATAGCACATAGTGTCCTTTTTCCCAAAAAAATGTACGGCTTCTGTGGGAAAGATTTTTTTTGTTTTTCACAGAGCAAAGTGAAATAGGCTTTTTTTCATAACTAAAAAAATGCGAGGTTCCTATAAGATTGCAGTAACAATTGTATCCTATACAGGAACAGTGTATGACTGAACGGATCTGGATGAAATTTGGCACAGAGATGGATTATTGTCTGGAATAACACGTAGGCTATGTACTTTTTATCCCGAGAATGTACGGTTCCTATGAATAGATTTTTTCTTTTTTTCACTAAGCAAACTATTTATTTATTTATTAGTCGATTAGAGTTTAAGCGCTTGATAAATACGGACTTGGTTTTGTTTATAGGTTTGCTGTTTGGTTTTTTGTTCTGATAATACATAAATGTTTTTATACTTTAACCGTGTAGTAAACCCGGTGAATGTTTTCATAATTCTTCTATTATTGAAGTGTTTAAAATGGGGGATATGTTAGTTTACAATGTTTCGCCAATTTAAAAATGAACAAACATAACATTTCATTCAAAATTTAAAATCTCAAAATCTTGATCAAAGAAACCGAAAACAAAAATGTTTAATCTAAAAAAAAATGTTTATGTTCATTGCAGAAATTACAAAAATCCTGCGGAAAAATGGGAAGTTGGCGAGAAATGTTTGCGATTACTTCACTATTTCCTCAAAAGCTACGAGATCAGTCCTGCCGACTTTGCTGACAACAGAGAAGAAAATGCTCCGCCCGGTTATCACATTATGTTGCAGCTTCATACAAAGTCGGACACACTTCGTTTATTGTTACACATAATTGATGAAGCACGCAACACTCTCGATCAATATCATCCGTTTTCGGGAAAAATTAAACTAGAAGAATGTGCTTTACATTGTCTAAATATTCTGGAGCTGGGACTCTCTAACCAGGACCTTTATTTCGATGCTCATTCAGTGGCGAATTGCTCAACATTACTATCTGGCCTTAATAAAATCATGCTCGATGTCAATCCTAGAAGTGGTAAACCTGATCATGTGCTCAACACAACAAAATTCGTTACTTACAGCAGTTGGCTACCACGTCATGCATTGGTCTGTGTAAAGATTTTAAATATTGTGTCTCGTCTTCCAAATGTGAGTTCGCAAATTCTGGGAATGTTTACACAAAACGAAAGAATCCAAACAGAAATTCGTCATGGATTTGTAGAATGCCTAGAAGCCGATTTACCAACCTCCCTGCCGGACGAAGTTGATGAGTGTGGAAAGAATGAGTCAAAAATAGAATTGGAAATGAAAGAAGCTATCATATGCTTAATTCATGACTGTCTTCCTCAACCGGCACCTAATATTGCTCATTTCCTTCTGGGTTTTGACATAACAAAAGACATTCGATCAACGCTTTTACAAAAACCTGGCGTGTTAGACTTTCCCAGCACATGCACAAAGTCGCTTGTTTTTCTCTTGGATAATCATTTAGAGGTTAGTTGCTGTTGATTATTCTGTTATGTAATTTAATTATTTAAATATTTTCAGACATTGAAATCTAAAGTGGACTGTGATGCAGCATATGAGACGATTATAGAAAAAGCTTATGGACTCTTATATTCTTTATGCTTCAACCATCGTACTTCAGAAACTATATTGCGGTTTCTACGAACTTGCAATGACTTTTTATGTCGTCATCTGTCTGCTCTTCCATTTAGAAAATATGAACGCTCACAAGTACTAAATCAAATCGGATACCTTCTTAGATGCACTGCCATTGAACTCAAAATTACAGCTGCAAATAGCCAAATTACACGTTTTCAACATTTATGTGAAATTCTTTTAGGTAACAATAATGTCATTGAAGTTCTGAAGCATTATATTTTATTTTTGTATTTCGCAGGCGTTTCTGGAAACTCGAGTCAAGAAAATATTCCCTTAGAACTAAGTCATTACTACTCGAATCCCTTAAGTGAAGTTAAATCATCATCAGACAAAGGAACCAAATTGTTGATATGTAATTTGTTGGATTGTCTAGAGTTTGAAGCAAAGTCTGTTACTCATCCGAAGTGGGACTTCTTTGATAATTCTCTAACTGCACAGATCTTACATGAATGTGAAATTAAGTCGGAGAACGGTCCAAAACTAATTAACATTAAAAAATTACACGATATTCTTAATGATGAATTGCACACAGTGCAGAATACAATAGCATCTGGTCAGCGGCAGTTAATTTTGAAAGAAATTGAATCAGTTTTATTGTTTGCACTGAAAGTTAATGAACAGAAAAACAAAAGTTTTGCTACTGTAAAGTTTATGGAAGCTTGGGGACAGGTAAATTGCGTCTATGTACAATGTTTGAAAAACAAATTTAAGTTGTTTTTTTTCAGGTTACAGAAGTCTTATTCAGCTGTGCACCTGTTCCTGCTCTTCCTGTGGAGGTGAAACAAGAACTCATTATTGAAATTCTTCAATGCATTTTAAGTAAGGTAGTACCAGTACAGGTGCTTTTAGAATTGGCAAACATATCATCTGGAACAGTGTTGCTGCTTCTTGTTAACTTGCGATATTGCTATATTCAAAAGCCAACGTGTGGGAAAGAATTAGGTAAGATGCTTTTGATTGCATTCATTAAATCATTGAAATCTCATCACAAGCCTTATGAAAAAGGTGGTTAGTCCCAACCTGTTTAAATATTGCTTCTATATTTAAATTAAATAAAACTCACTTTTTAATTTAATTTAAATTAAGCCTGCGTATTCTACATACCGGGTATGTCTACCCGTACGTATCATAATATTTATCATGATCACATTATAAAATCCAACGCTCTTACTACCCCATAAAGAATTTATAAACAATAAGCTGTAATGTATTTACACGTCAATAGATTATGTAGGCTAAAAGTGTAGTGTAGCTTTATGCTACAGTTTCAAAAACATGCGCAAACCTTTCGCGAAATTACGGAAAAAAGCAAGGAAAATTCTGAAACAAACGAATGCATTACACCAGCATTCTTGGGGTAAGCGGTCAAGTAGGACATTTGTGATTCTGATCTCATTAGGATACCTATTGGAGGCGAAACAAAAATACCTTTAAAAGCCAACAAGTGTAATACAGTTTGGAATTGCAACTATAAAACTGTTATTGATGTAGTAACTTATATACCATTCCAAATGTACTGAACAAAAAAGTACTTCAACAAAAAGAATTAAAATTAAAAGTTCGCAACATGTTCGTAAACATCATCTGCGGTGCAGCTTTGCTGTCGAAAAACAAAAACACACATAATCTAAAAGCCAACACCAAATTTTTGGGTCGGAAAATAACAGAAGAAAAAGTATATGAGTCGATAGCAGGTTTGAAGGCCTTGATGTAAACGCAAGTCTTGCAGTTCATGATGGCGGCTTTTGTGAACTGTAGTAGCTTAAAAAAACCCTTTTTTTTAAATAAAATAATTGATATAACCGATCAAATTTAGTGTTATTGTAATAAGAGCAAATTATTGAGAATACCACCCCAAACACAAATATGTGGGTCCAAGACGATTTGAACGCGGCAAACGCCCTGCCAGACAGTTTTCGAAAAATTCTGTAAAACGGTCTGGCAGGGGGTTGGCCGCACTTAAATAGGCTTGGACCCACATATCTCTGTTCGGGGTGGTATTCTTAATAAGTTGGTGGATGCTTAATCCAGTTAGAACAGTTGACATGAATTTTTTGGTGTCTAAACATTTTACAATTCGTTTTAATAATGTATTATTAAAACAATGCATGTTTTATAAATAAATGATTTATTTCATTTGTTTTTTATTTTATTTTACAGATCAAAGCGATAACCGTCACTTATCTACAAATAATGGAAATGCAAAATCAATGTCTACTTTTTCGAAATCAAACACACTAAGTCTTAAATTTATTTTACGAAACATCGTAGAATGGATTATTGTCAGCGGAGTGGCATCACAAAAGCTGAGAATTAATTTGTATGCATCGCTTCTTAATTTTATGCATATTGTTAAGGGAAACACATCAGAAGGTGCATCACTTAGAAATGAGGATGAACAGTTAGTACCTTCGAAATATATGTACACATTATCTCACCTGTTATTGAATAATATTTTTTTTAGCTACATTTCTCGTCTTGATCGATCAATGATAGCCTTTGAAGATAATGGTTACTTAAGTGAGTCCAATCAAGTTCAAATGACAATTGAAGTCTTCACTTCGTTTGGTGACAAATTAATTGATATTTTGTGTCATGATTGCATTGGAGGACATGACATCTGCAAAATGTCAGCGTTGTCTTGTATTGATACCTTACTTGACTTGGACTCTCTTACTAGCTTCATAAACTTCATTGCAAAGCGGGGCTATTTAACGCATCTCATTGATAGTCTATTGAAGTCAGATGAAAGTCTTTGTAGAGTGTTAAGAAATAATCCGGAAAATATGCGAGCATTATATGTTTACGAGTCGAAAATGGCTATGTTGGCTCGTGTAGCCAGCTCTCATGTTGGCGCTGAACTTTTGTTAGAAGACAAAATACTTGGTGTTCTTGCTGGCATGAAAGTTTTTGATATGCATCCTGATTTTCAAATTAACAACTATTCACGTCAAAAGCATGGAGATTCTTTTGTGCCACCGATCGAAGCACGCTATCAACAAATACTATTCCCAGCTTTAAATCTATGTGACGCAATTATTTCAACGCTTGGTCCTGAAAATCATTCAGCCATTTCTCAAATTGTGCATTTCTTACTTTCTCACGGTGACATGATTGAAATAATATTACGTGCGGGTACTCCGTTCCTAGATCTTGGACTATTACAGGAACTGTCGTCAATTACGGGCTTAATTGCTCGTACTACAAATCAAGTAAAAATAATTTTAACAATAAGGAATTTTTACTCAATACTTTCTTTGTCAGGAGTTTTTGGCTTTAGCTGATCCCAACTTTAATCAAGACGTAGGGGTTCATCTTTATCGTATGCAGCGACTTATGCTTTCTCTGTTCCCTCGGTTTATAATAAGTGAAACAACTTTGAAAGAAATGCAAAAGCCTGAAAACATGATGTTTGCACCGACTGATAAAAACAAAGCGTTGCAGGTGACGTACTTTTTGGAAACTGCTTCGAATCTGGCGTTGTACTGTCGAAATGCCATTGCTAATCACTCCGCTGACCATCGGGCCACAGGAATTATATTCTCACCCAGTATTACTGATTCAATTCAAAGGTAGTTTTACTTCACCTTATTTATGATTTTTTTCATAAAACAATTATTTAAGGAATGAAAACCGCAGTGGGACTCTTGAAATTTCACCGAGCCTGGGAATAGTTTTGAATCAATTGAAGAGTTCGGTAGAGTACTACAATCGACAAAAATCAATATACGATAATCTTCAACGACAACGATCTTCTTTATCACACATTGGACTTGATTCAACAGGTATATACTTTTTAAATTAATTTAAAAATGAAAAACATACAAATGTAACCTAAATGATTTTTTTAAGCTCATTCAAATTATACTGAACTATCCGAGCGTTTAGTGGAAAAACAAAATGAACTCAACCACTGTGCATTTATCACAGAGCAGTGTTTATATCTTCTTTGGACTCATCTGGACTTTTATATGAGACGTACGATTCCTGTTAATACACTTCAGTTAAACAAAACTGCTCCATTCTCATCGGATAGTAAGTAAAATATTTTTTTATTGAAGCAAAAATACATTACGATTTTCTTTCCAGCTTTTGTTTCTTCTTCTGCTGAAGCAAGTTGGCGTGTTTCCTCTGAAGACGTTAGTTATTTAAAAAAGAATTTAGTTTCTATATTTAATGAAACTTTCAGCAAACAGTTAATATCAACCGCGCAAACACAGGCAGTTGCAGA
Source organism: Baccha elongata (assembly GCA_951217065.1). Classification (NCBI taxonomy): domain Eukaryota; kingdom Metazoa; phylum Arthropoda; class Insecta; order Diptera; family Syrphidae; genus Baccha; species Baccha elongata. Next base: position 47,880,431 of record OX578272.1, on the reverse strand, counting down.
TAAAGGTTTTACTGAAGCATTGTTGCGACGGATTAAATGTTTGATACAATTTGTGCCAGTAAACTAAACAAAATAAAACTCAGGTTTTGTGTTTGTTGCATTTTATGTTAAAAAACAAAAATAGAAATAAAAGTACTTTTTGTTAATTTTTTTGTATAGATGTTTTTTTATTACCTAAACATTAGAGATTCAGGTCTTACTATTTTTTATAAAGTAAGTATATAATTAAAAAAAAAAAAAAAACGTTAGGTATTAGGCACCAGCAATTTTATTTTCTGTGTATATTTCTTAAACTCTAAAATGTACCTTAAACTAGCTTTGTTGATTCAAAGACAGAGATGATTGATAAACAAGAAACTACCCATTTTTTTATTTAATTTCATTAATTTTTTTATGTTTCTTTGGGCAGAACAAATAAACACAATTATAAAAAAAAATATTAACTGACGGAAATTCAGGCGGTTGTCGGTTATAGGACAGCGCTAGGGGGCCTACTGTGCAATCCGATTCGAAAGTTAAATCTGTTCGAAAGTTGTTTCCGATTCGAATTTGAATTGGTACTCTGTAAGACTTTAGAATCGAACAAAAATGTGGCTGAGCAATTCTTGCAACTTTCGAATAAATGTTTCGAGACTCGTGCTTTTATGACAAAAATGAAGAGGTGGACAAATACCGATAGCCTACGCCATCGATTATTATTGATAGTTGTTTTAAACTATCGATATTGCTCAAGGTAACCTACCACCAAGTGACTTAAACAAAAGTAAATACATATGTTTTTTAAACAAATGTGCACGCGAACGCAAGCAGTGATCACGTCAGTTAACTGACACCCTCACTGACGTCCCAAAACTGACCATCGCACTACGCATGACTTCACTGACAACGTTGTGACGCGATTTTGACGTCACAGCATGTCAGTGGTCAGTGAATTCATTGGTCTTAATAAAATCATGCTCGATGTCAATCCTAGAAGTGGTAAACCTGATCATGTGCTCAACACAACAAAATTCGTTACTTACAGCAGTTGGCTACCACGTCATGCATTGGTCTGTGTAAAGATTTTAAATATTGTGTCTCGTCTTCCAAATGTGAGTTCGCAAATTCTGGGAATGTTTACACAAAACGAAAGAATCCAAACAGAAATTCGTCATGGATTTGTAGAATGCCTAGAAGCCGATTTACCAACCTCCCTGCCGGACGAAGTTGATGAGTGTGGAAAGAATTGATAGTTGTTTTAAACTATCGATATTGCTCAAGGTAACCTACCACCAAGTGACTTAAACAAAAGTAAATACATATGTTTTTTAAACAAATGTGCACGCGAACGCAAGCAGTGATCACGTCAGTTAACTGACACCCTCACTGACGTCCCAAAACTGACCATCGCACTACGCATGACTTCACTGACAACGTTGTGACGCGATTTTGACGTCACAGCATGTCAGTGGTCAGTGAATTCATTGGTCTTAATAAAATCATGCTCGATGTCAATCCTAGAAGTGGTAAACCTGATCATGTGCTCAACACAACAAAATTCGTTACTTACAGCAGTTGGCTACCACGTCATGCATTGGTCTGTGTAAAGATTTTAAATATTGTGTCTCGTCTTCCAAATGTGAGTTCGCAAATTCTGGGAATGTTTACACAAAACGAAAGAATCCAAACAGAAATTCGTCATGGATTTGTAGAATGCCTAGAAGCCGATTTACCAACCTCCCTGCCGGACGAAGTTGATGAGTGTGGAAAGAATTGATAGTTGTTTTAAACTATCGATATTGCTCAAGGTAACCTACCACCAAGTGACTTAAGCAAAAGTAAATACATATGTTTTTTAAACAAATGTGCACGCGAACGCAAGCAGTGATCACGTCAGTTAACTGACACCCTCACTGACGTCCCAAAACTGACCATCGCACTACGCATGACTTCACTGACAACGTTGTGACGCGATTTTGACGTCACAGCATGTCAGTGGTCAGTGAATTCATTGACCGTCTGAAATGGCCTTTACAATCAATCAATCCCTGAGTAAATGTTAAGATAGAAATCAAACATGACATTACGATGATATAGAGAAGACGAAATGGGTCTAAAAATAACAATAGGTATCTTGCATATACTATGTGTAGAAAAGCGGAAGACTTGAACATATGGGGGACTTGAACTACTTGCAATATTTTTCAATAAAGTTATATTCTTTTGTTAAGTTTATGAAGATTATTGTTCTTAGTTTTTTTTCTTTTTTAATGATTTGTTCTTTGTTTAAAATACACAAAAACATTAAATCAATGAAAATTAAAACTTAGTTTTACTCTTTAACACATTAAATTCAAGGGAATGTCCAAGTCACCCACCCTAACGGGAGACTTGATCCGAAAATCTTTGTTTAGACTATTTGCTCTAGGTAAGTACCGTTTGCATGTTCTTAAAAGAAACAAGTATATTTTTTGAAATAGATAAATACTTTCATTTTGTTGATATTAACAGAAAAGTTTTTATTTACGATTTTATAAAAAGTGGTTCAAGTCTCCCGCTTTCCCTCTAACGAACCGATATCGAAAAGCTTATATTATTGTCTCAAAAACGGCTCTATGGATTTCAACCAAATAAGTTTAATCAGATTTAATGATGTATCGGGATTTTGGACAAATTTCTATTTGATGGAATGCATCATCTAATCTAGAAAATACTGAAGACTTTCGAAGGTTGGGCCCCGGTGCCTCTCATATAACGGTTTTCTTTTTCCCAAAAACGGCTCTAACGATTTTGATAAAACTTTTTGTACGTTATATTTAAAGTACCTACTGTTCATATAACTGCATTTCAGGTTTTTGGCTAAAAATGCATATTACGTAGATTTGGTGTTAACGGTTTTTTTACAAATGTGTCCATAAATTGATAACGGCTTAACCGATTTTATTTAAATTTAGTATGGAAGTTTAGTTGATTATTTAACACGAAATGGCATTTAAAGTTTTCGTCTTAAAAAACGTGTTACTATACAACTTGTTCTCACGTTTATGCCATTTTCTAATATTTTTCCCCTTTGAACATAATTTATAAATTGAATTTTTTCAATCCCGTAGTTTACTACAAGAGCAAGTTCGTGCGACCCAGTCGTGCATTTTATTTTTCATGAAATTGTTCTGCTTCTTCCTAGAAAGTAAATTATTTGATTTACTTCTTGAAAGTTCTAGCTTTTGAATTAAATGTAAAGATTTTCTCCTCGTGCGTCGCCAAAAATGTAGAATATTATTCAATAAAAGATAATGCATTACTTATGTAACAATTATATTATTATTTGAGTAAAATACGCTACAGTTAATATATTGACGGATTATTATGAAATTTAGTTTTAAGGACTTCGATGTTTTTTTTTTCAATTTACCAAAAAAAATGTTTACAAACTTTGATTTCGGTTTGAATCTTTGTAGAGGATACAGATTAAGCACTGCTTATAAAATTTCATACGACTTTTTCGTAGATATATGAACCTACATATGCATATATGTATATATCTCGTTCGTATTTTAATTTATTTGAAGTTTTCAAGAAAAACTTTATAGGACCCAGTAATTTTTATTTATTTTGTTGGGTTGTGCCCTCACTCCTCAGCCACATTAGATCAAGTTTACACAACACAGTCGTGACCAAGGTTGCCACAATGTTACAAGTGTAACAAAACTGTTTATTTTTTTGTTACTATGTTACTTTTTTTCCTATTAAGTTAAAGTTTTTCCTTCGCTTTTTCCAAAAAACTATGGAATTGGTAAATGCTAAACTAATATGACATAAAATGCAAATGCAAAGTATCAGAATACGGTAGAAAGGTACATACATATAGGTATATAATATCCATTTTAGATCTTGTAGACCAGAAAATTTGAGGAGAGAATTACCTTCCCTCAAGTTTTAAAGCGGTAAAAGCTTTTGCATATGAAATTTTCATTTTAGATTTTTGTTACGATTTTATTGCTTTTGTTATACGATTTTTTCAAAATCTTGTTACACTTTCGCGACGACCTGCGGCAACACTGGTCGTGACCTTTATTTTAAAAGAAATCATTTCAAAACTGAGTAGAAAACTTAGCGTCCACTTTGTTTTTTAATAAGTTTCCTTTAGTTTTTTGCTGTTACATCCCCAGATTTTCATCTCCACTTCCAAAAATTTTACAAACTGACAATTTGAGTTCAAGATTTTCTTGACTGGATTATTATTATACCTACATTCATATTTCCATATTTGTATTTATATTTCATACCATTATAGGTACTCCAATAATTCTTTTAAAAACTCAAAAGGAGTTGTACTGCAAACAATGACATCTCTATTTAGGTAAAGCGTAATCAGACACGTGCATGTGGTACTTTGATTATAATCAGCACGCGATCAATCATTATTTTTCTTTTCTATTAATCATTAACCTGCTCTCATTTGCATGACATTTGAATCATGCTGTTTATTTTTATAAAACAATCGTTTTATCCCATTTGTATGTATGCATGTCTTTGCATAAGTTGTCGAATATTTTAATGCAAATCTGCATGAATAAGGCTTAACCGACAACGTCGTTCGGTCTCATGCTGCGGAAATAATTAGTGGTTTATTGGTTTTTGTTTTGGAGCAAGTTATAGGTTTAACAAAATGTATACTTACATACATAGGTATTATAGTGTTTTCAAGCTTTAATTTCAGAGCAACTTGAAATCATTTAATGATTAATAGTCCAGATCCAGCCAATGGGCATATTTATAAAAACAAAGGATATGATATCTCCTGTATTGTATGAGTGATTGTATTATAATTCATTTAATGATATTGCATTATCATTAAATGTCCATATGAAGTAAATTTGTCTGAAATTTAATATTTAAGCCTGAAAAAGTCTCTACCCTGGCCTGTCCCCTTCACGTTTTTAGTTAAAAACTCAGACAGTAGGTACACACTTTCTTTGTTGCAGTTGCAAAATAAAATTTCATTTAGCATAACCTCAAATATGTAGGTAGAAACTAAAAATTTTAATTGTTAATCTTAGTAGGTATATATGCATATGTATTATATAATTAAAATTATAATATTATAATTACAAATAAAATTATAATAATATTATAAATCAGAATGTTTGGATGTATGTTTGTTACTCAATAATGTCAAAACGGCAGAACTGATCTGGATGAAATTTTGCACAGAGATATATTATAGTCCGAAATAACACATAGGCTATGTACTTTTTATCCCCAAAATGTACGGTTCCCATGGATAGATTTTTTTTGATTTTTTCACAAAGCAAATTTATAATAAATATAAATTTGTAAAAAATAAATTTATTTATTTATTTTTCGTGGAAAAGAGTTTTTAGCGCTCGATAAATATGAACTTTGTTTTGTTTATAGGTTTGCTGTGTGGTTTTTGGTCAGATAACAGATGTTAAGCGTGTAAACTCTTCTAACGAATGTGAATGTTTTTATAATGCTCCTATTATTAAAGTGTTTAATAATTGGGGATATGTTAATTCGGCTTTCAAGTTGCAATAACAGAACGGATATGAATGAAGTTGATATAATTTTTGTTTTAACTTGGCGATTGGCGAAATTCAGTGGCTGTGATATAATTTTCAGCCGAGTCAAAATCAATTTAGTATTGCATTTATAAATGTTTAATATTTTTTTTTATAAATCAGATGCTCTGTATATTCGTATATAATATACGCGATTTTTTCTTAGAAAAAAAAAACTTCGAACTTTTAATAAAAAATATTTTTATGATATCTTTTATGAAATCGTGTAATCACGTCATCTTTACGTCATTAAAATTTTAGTTTTTTATTGGCGTTGCAAGGCGATATTTTTTTCTTCAGCCGATTCCTACCAAAGTTCGTACGATCAGTCGCTGGGGGATACTCTGAAAACTACCTGAAAATTTCATTAAATTTGGTCCAGCTGTTTTGGTAAATTGGGATTATTTGTAAGTTATTTTTGTCAAGTAAATCACTTGACTGAGCAATGACAGTCAAGTTGGATACTTTTTTAAACTTCTTTTATTCAAAAATATAGGTGATAGGAGATTCGGTCCTTTTGAGAAGCTTAAAGAAATGAGTAATTTTTATTTTATGTTATAAATACTTATATAAAATAAAACAAAATATAAAGTGGATTTTCATACTTTCCCCTTAAGTGGTCGTTATTCGATCACCTTCCCTTATTAAACCGCATTTTTTTGTTTTCTATATTCTAGTACCAAACATTCGCTCGTATTTAAAAAAAATCACTTTCAAATACAATCGCCAAGTTAAAAAAAAAATAATTTTATCAACTTAAGGAACGCTTAATTCTTCCATTTTTTGACATTTAAAACTTATACACACATAAGTAATACATAATAAAAATATTTGTATGCAGAACTGCTGATTGTACATACACAAAATAAACAGCAGTTTTGCTTTTAAAAGGAGAGTTTCGAGCTACGTCCAGCATAAGCAGGATCCACTGTACCATTGCATTGCTCCATCCATTGTACCATTGAATTTGTTGCTTAAATATAAGTTCAACAAAAAAAAATATTCTGAAGACTATAGGTTTGATTTAAAAGTTTTTTTTATTATTTATAAAATCAACTGTTTAGTCTTACGGAAAACTTAATAATAATCTATTTTTATGACATTTATACAATTAATATTTTTTACTCTGAGAAATAAAAGTGATTTAAATTATTTATAATAAGCAAGTAAGAATCAACAAGTAGTTTAAATTATTATCTACAACTCGTCCATCCTGACATCTGATCGTCCCGATCATTTATATATACATATTTACATTTTTACATATTCAAAATTTATATTCGAGTTTTTAATTACAATTTAAAATATTAAACAACACAAAACAAAACAACAAAAAAAATTAAGAAAAAAGAATTAAGAAATTCATTGTTAATGTATAGTAATTATTAAATTTAAAAAATAAGCAGAATCATGCATAAAGTATGTTGCTTCTCCTATTCAGAATCTGATTCCAAACCACGATCTTCGCGCCAATCAGCCCACTTTCGCATACGAGAAGCTTCAATAATACCATCATATGGTAGTTGTGTCATTTGACAATTCTCTATGTCCCTAACCACATATCTATCATTCGGAAGCACCTTATGTATTTTATATGGTCCCTTAAATTTTGGCACAAATTTTTTACTCGTTCCAATAGTGGTGTCAATATTCCGAATAAGAACAAAATCTTCTTCTGAAAATACAACGGGGGGTCGGAACTTTCTTGCAACCATATCGGAATTTCGATTCTGTGAATCTTCAATACACCTCGAAGCATTCATTCGCATTCGATCAAGATCGCGATTATCTGGCTCAAATTTTTGATCTAAGTACTCACTAAGGACATCAATTTCTATTCCTCTTTGTTGTACACCACACAATAATTTAAACGGAAACTGTCCAGTGGCTGAATGAACGGAATTGTTAATAGCAAACTCAACTTTCGTAAGCATTTTGGTCCAATCGGAATGTTGTATTGGTTCAGATAACTTTCCCAACATTGATTTCAATACGCGATTCACTCGCTCTACTTGACCATTTGCCTGAGCTGAACCAGTAGCAATTTTAACATGTTCAATATTATTCTTAATAAGATATTCGCTGAATTCTAAAGATGTAAAACAACTTCCCCTATCACTTACAATTCGTCTAGGGTGACTAAAATACTCAAAATATTTTTTAAGAGATGAACAAACCTCTTTTGAGCTCGTCGAGTTTACTGCATATAATTTCACATGCTTTGTAAAAGCATCTACCACAACTAGAATATGTTTACGCTTAGAATGAATACACGGAAGAGGGCCGAAATGGTCAACACGAAGTGTATCAAACGGAATTGGTTTCTTCGGAATAGAATGAAGTGTTCGGTTTCTATTTTGGGCCGGAATCGAGTACATAATACACTTAATACAATTCTGAATAAAGTGTTCGACTTTTTCTCTTATTTTCGGAAACCAATATTGTAATTTAATCTGGTCAACACATTTATCAGTACCCAAATGACATATCTTCTCATGTGCGGAACGAATAACATTGCTTTCCATTTCACTCGGAACATACAAAAGTAATCTATCTGAATTGGTCTTTCTATACACTAGACCATTTTCAAGAACGAAATTTGGTACCGAGGCAACCTCCAATCGGTTTCTTAACTGAACAATCGTTTCATCCCTATTTTGGGTAAGATGCAACTGTAAATCGATGTCATCGGAATCAATAACGGAAATTATTTGATCATTTGTCTCATTTGTCTTAATTGTAATCGGATGGTGTCGACTTAATGCATCCACATGACCCATTAATGTACCGCTTCTATGACGAATAGAATAATCGTATTGCTCCAATTTTAAAGCCCATCGAGCTATACGCGGAACGGACTTTTGTTTTTCTAAAGTTAATGCTAAGGAATCACAATCAGTGATAATTCGGAACGGAATACCATCTAAATAATTATGAAACTTTTCTAAAGTGTAAATAATTGCTAAAGTTTCTAGCTCATAGCTATGAAATTTATATTCAGATCCCGTAGTTGCTTTTGAAAAATATGCAACCGGATGAAATTTACCATCATTCTGTCGTTGCATCAGAATACCACCATAGCCAAGTGCACTGGCATCACAATGCAATTCCATCTCTCTTTCTGGACTGAAAATAGCCAATAAAGGACTCGTAACTAATTTGTCACACAGAAACTTAAAAATCTCAACACAATTTTTGTCAAAACTGAACGGAATATTTGGTTTTGTCAAATCTCTTAAAGGTTTTGCAATGGCTGAGAAGGACGGAATAAATCGTCGGAAATAAGAAAATAACCCCAAACACTTTTGTAAATCTTTAACATTTTTCGGAAGCGGAAGGTGCTGAATTGCAGTCAAATGCTGATTATTTGGCCGTATCCCTTTTGCATTAACAGTAAAACCTAAATACTCAATTTCTTCATAACAAAATTTACATTTACTTGGTTTAATCTCAAGTCGGAACTCAGCCATGCGTCGTAAAACTCGCTTAAGCAGTGCAATATGCTCTTCAATAGTAACAGTAGCTAACGTAATATCATCAAAATATACTACTACAGAACCTTCATCGATAAACTGACGTAGAACAAATATCATAAGCCTCTGAAAATAAGCAGGACCTTTTTTAATACCGAATGGTAACCTTGTATATTCGTAATGCCCATCCGGGGTCACAAACGCGATAAATTGTATAGAACCTTCATCAATCGGAATATGATGGAAACCATTTCTTAGATCTAGAATAGTAAAATATTTTTTCCCATCTAATCTTGCTAAACAATCGTCAATCACTGGAATAGGAAAACTATCACGCACCAGAATTTTATTAAGTGGTCGATAATCAACACATAATCTTTTATCGTTATCTTTTTTTTGGACTAAAACTAACGGAAAAGCGTATGGTGATTCACTGGGTCTAATAATCCCCTTTTCTAATAACTCTTTCACTTGTTTATCAACAATTCGTTTGTCAGAAAAAGATAACCTCCTTGGAGGATAACTTATCGGAATATTAGAGGTGAGATGAAGCTTCATAAGAAAATTATGCTTAATAATCGGAATATTGTCAAAATCTAAATATTCGGAACGAATAATTTTATGTATTCTATCTTTACATTCGGAACTTAAATTGGGATTTATGTCATACTCATATTCAATCTTTTCAAATACATCTATAGCAAATATATAAGGTAACGAATGACTTTCAATGTGGCTAAGTTTATTACATGAAGCAATAATCGTACGCGGCAATAGACTACACAACGAACAATGGGGCGAAATACCAGAATAATTATTGGCTAATGATTTGTACACGCAATGTAACACTTGATTCGCAATTTTAATTTTATTGGTATCTGAATTAACATTAATTTCAATTTTTGGTTTCGGAATAGTATTTGGAATATAACATAATTTAATCTGAAAAGATCGCAGAAAATTACGACCCAACAACACTGGATAAGGAACACAAGTGTCCGGAACTACATAAATTTCTATATTTTTAACAATATTATTAAATTTAACATTAACACAAAAAATTCCATAAGTGCAAACTGGTAAACTTCCTTCTCCGTAGTATCCAGTTGGTCTCAAATTTTTACAGTGCACTCCCTTTGGAATTTCGGAATGCTTAATTAAACTTATCGGGCTACCGGTATCAAAAAGAGAAAGATAGGTGTTACAATGCGGAACAGAATCACTAGTAGGAAAAACAACACTTACAGTATTTATTTCGTTGAAACTCTTAACCTCGGAATTGACATCGACATCGGAATGATTTTGATTGATAGAGCCGGAACAGAATTCATCAATTAATGCAATACTATGAGCATTTTTTGTGGGTAACTTCGGACAATCCTTGAGAATATGGAATGTTGAACCGCATCTGAAGCAGGATCCTTTTGCACGCTTCGGATGTGGACATGATGTGGAAAAATGTCCAGTACCAGAGCAGTTATAACACTGAACAAGCTTTTTTTCGGACTCACCAGCTGTGAACTTGACTTTAGGCTTTGTCCCTGATGGATACTGCGTAATTGGTGTTGAACAGGAAGCGGAAATAGTTGGTCTAATGTGTGCGGAACTTAATTCTCGTAGTTGAGCATACCGGTGAGCCAATTGTTTCAATTCGTCAATTGTACGTGCTGGGTACAAAATTGCAATGTTAGCGGAACGATCATGGAATCCATCGATGATGAACTGAATTGTTTGTTTCTCTTCGATCTCAGCACGTGATGCGAGCTCTTGCATTTTCAAAATGTATCCCATATTCGAAGTTTTTGCGGAAGCGAACGAGGTATTCCTCATCTTGTCAATTATTTCGGAAATTGCGTATTTATGTCCAAAATTGGCCAAGAAATTGCTTCGGAAATTATCATACGTAGTGGATTCATCAATATGCAAAAAATTTCGGCAGCGGAATCAGGCTTCATCAATCTGCGAATGGATTTCAATCGGAATACATAGTTACCTTGAACTGAATCACTTGCCCGTTCAAATGTATTAATCCATTTTGTAGCATCGTAAGAGTCATCACCAGAAAATAAAGGAATAGAATGTTTAATGTCCTTAAACGTAGGTTGAATCGATGGCGATAAAGCATTCGCCATATTCCCTTCTAAACATGCTAATTCACGGCGTAGCTCAATCAGCTTCAATTTCTTTTGGAGCATCTGGATTTTTGCATCCATTTCAGCTTCATTTGCAATAGGTGGTTGATTTTGTTGAACATCGGAATTTCCGTTAGCTTCTGAAATTTCAGCATCCTCAGCCTGGACAAAATTTTCTTCGGAATGATTATCTTCGGAATGTTTTTCATAAAGCTCACGCAATTGAGCTACTTTTGCATCAGCTGCAAATTCAATATTGTGTTCGGTAAGCCAAGCTACCAATTCTTGCTTCTTCATAAGAGATGGTGACATATTTAACCGGAAAATTTCCAAATTGTTGAAAACAAAAATTCAATTTCAATTTGAATGTATGTATGTATATTTTAATTTTTTAAGGCTGGCCCACTTCTGAAGTTGAAGACTATAGGTTTGATTTAAAAGTTTTTTTTATTATTTATAAAATCAACTGTTTAGTCTTACGGAAAACTTAATAATAATCTATTTTTATGACATTTATACAATTAATATTTTTTACTCTGAGAAATAAAAGTGATTTAAATTATTTATAATAAGCAAGTAAGAATCAACAAGTAGTTTAAATTATTATCTACAATTCCTAAATTGATAGACATGTTTTTAAATAAATCGAAGTTTAATAATAATTATAAAAAAAAAAAAAAATTTATAAAAAAGATTATTTAAGAATTTGAAGTAGGTACGCCAATTTTAAGTGCTAAATAGTTTGGACCAAAAATAAAATTTTTATTCCAGGACGTTTTCGAAATATCGAATTTTAAAAAGTAATAATTTAAAAAATTAATTAAAATAAAATTTAACTTTTTTGCAAAGTTTTGGTATTGAATGTTGATAAGGTCATCTACTACATCTTCCCAAAACCGTTAATTAGCTTGACAAAGCCTTTTTTTTTGCAACTTAAAGAAAGACAAAAACCATACCTATATCTAGTTTTTTTGAAGAAAATCGTTGGAGCCGTTTTCGAGAAAACCAAGCTTATAACGGTTATATGGCAATACCGTTATTTTTTGAGCTAATAAAAATTTCAATTTCTCCTCTTAGGAATGGCCTGCCCTATCTATACAAACCCCATGCGTACCAAATTTAAAGCAAATCGGTCAAATGTTTAGTCTATAGTGATTTTGACCTATTGTTCAAGGATATGGTTAATTAACATTTTCTCTAGTTTTTTTTTAACACAACCCAATGTGTTAAAAGAAGGAGGGGGGGGGGACCTCAATAATTTTTAAACTTTCTCAGGTTTTTCCTCTATAACTTTTGTACCCTCACGTTTTACGGCAAAGCATTGAATTATACTTAGATTTCAATTAGCGTTAGATTTCCAAAAAAAATTATTGCTAAAGCAAGTTTTTATGTCTATATTTGTGTTTCCATATTATGAAGGTTTAAATTATCTTGGATCATACATACATACCATATGAAGAAGCTTGACTACTTGACATCAATAATACCTATCGTAAAAGTAAGAAGTTGCGGAAAAACTCTGACATCTCCTATCCTAAGTTAGTTGCTATAAATACTTAGTCTAAAAGCTGAAAAGATGGATACTTGCCACAGTATTGTTCCTTATAGTCTTACAAAACTAATCTATTTTGTCTCTTCAAAAAGACAACTCAAGCTTAAAGATTCTGTCCATAATTCATTATTTATTTAGGGTTGATTTCTCGTTTTTTCTGGATAAGTTTTAACTGACAAATTTTATTTCCAATCACTCCATTTCCATTTCTTTTGTAAACAAGTATAAGTTCCGCCTTCGTTGTATTTTGAGCAAATGTAGGTATCTAAGTGCACTCCCTTGTGTTTGTTCATTCATTTATTTTACCCTAGTTAAGCAATCGAGTATTTACTATAAAAGGGATGAAAGTGCAATTAGCCCGCCTTTCTATATACCTTCAATATTTACGCTAAAATACCCTTTACACTTTTTGAACATAATAGGTACTCTGCGTATATTCCTGTACATATTTACATAAATACATATTGTGACTGTAAGGTATCATATTTGCAATTTATTCATTTTGATGATAAGAGATTTATTTAGCTAGGTATTTAGAATAGAACCGGTTTAAAGGCACTTCAGCCATTATGTTTTTTTTTTATAAATAAAATACCTTTTATACACACTAGTTTTATAAAAGTAACCTAGGGTTGTCTATTATAATATAGATATACCTATGTCTATGTACCTTAATGTATGTAGGTATATAGATATTCTTGTACGTCTAAGTACCTACCTTACCTACATATAGCCATACCTTTCTAGCTTCTGGGTAGGAAGGTACTTCAACAAAGTTATGGCTACAAAGACGTAATATATCTAAATGTTTGTATGAGTCCCTTACTATAGTAGGTAGGTTTATTTGTTTGCCCTGTCACAACGGGGTCTAAAACTAAAAGGAATAAATCGTTAATTTCATCAATGCATTGAAGAACTTATCTATAGATTTATTATCTTGATACTTGATATAGGTAAGTATACCTAGGTACCTACGCTACCTACTTAATCATTTATTGAAAAAGTGTGTTTGTTCCAGATTGTTTTGTTCGCACTCATCAGATAAATTACATATCTATCTGCAGAAATGTAATGCCCCTCAGCTATTTGTTTCCGTTGAAATTATTTATAGAGATGGATAATAATAAATCCAGTGCCATAATTTTGTAGTGTCAGGCCGTATTTTGAATGTTTTTATCACTGGCGGACTAAAGAAGGTCGGGGGGGGGGGAGGTCGGTCCGCCCGGGGCACCACGTTGATGGGGACACCAAATGGTATTAAAAAATGATGAAATCGCAAAGCATGATTTATTGTTCTGGTTTTATAGTATGTGCTATGTCAGTAGGTAAGTAAAATAGTAGTCCCAATCCAAATTCGAAACTTAGAAAAATTGAATTATTGTATCAAGCGAAAAACCGCAAATTTTGGAACTTTTTTCACTTTATGCATAAAAGTTTGTGTTTTTAACAACAAAAGTTAAAAAAGAACAAATAAAACTGAAGAATATCATAAAAAAATATGAAGTTTAATTTCGAGTCATTGATTTCGAGTATAAAGCTTTATACAAGCCTTTACATTTAGATTTTGTCTGACTAACTTTGACAAACCTTACAGCGACCTTATAATAAGCGATTTTATCGTCCCTCCGTATGGCTTGCGAGTATTTTCTGCCAAAGGCTTTAAGGAAACTATTATTTAAAATATTCAATAAAAAACAGTTAACATCTATAAATAAGCCTTACGACGACACTAAAGAAATAATAGCTTACTAATTTTTTGAAATTGGACCTTACACAAGTAAAATTGTTAGTTGGGTTTTGTATGACCCAAAAGTTTTTTAAACCTTAAAATTTAATTTTTAATAAACTATCAACTATCGATTGAGATAAAAGAAGTGAATACCTACAAATAATTTATAGCATTTTCATTGTACTGGCTGATATTATAAGCCCTATCAAAAATTTCATCTTAATCGAAAGCATCTATGTTTTACGAATCCCGAAATAACAATCGAGATTCGATTGATAGTCCAGTCAAACGGTAGTTTCACGTTACAAAAAATATACAAATGGATTTTTTTTCGAATTCTATGTTTTTTTTTGTCGCTTAATCCGAATCTGAAGAAATCAAACAAAATTACCTGGTGCGTTTTGAGATATCCGGGAAAAACCGCGGAGTTTTCGCAGTTTTTCCGGTTTTTGCTAACATCTCGGAAACTATGCGTCTAAACTGAAATTTCACCCATAACAAAATGAAAGACCATTTAATTTCCTACAAAATTCATGCATATTGTTAATTTCTCAGGCGTACCGTTAGCCCGTTAGAGCACGTTGAAATTTCAACATAATTTTTCATTTCTGTTAGAAAACTGTTTTTAAATCTGAATTTTTATTGGTTTGTTTTATTTTTTTTACAGAAATGGGGAATTATGTTGAAATTTCAACGCACTCAAACGGGCTAACGATACGTGTCTGAGAAATAAACAACATGCATGAGTTTTGTAGGAAATTTAATGGTCTGTAAGCAAAAAACCGAACCCGCAGTTTTTCGCGGATATCTTAAAACGCACCAGAAAGTTTTGTTGGATTTCTACAGATTCAGATTCAGCGACCCAAAAAACATAGAATCTATTTGTATATTTTTTGTAACATGAGGGCGATTTAACTACGCTTTGACTGGTCTATGATAAAGAAAGTTAATTTGCACAAATCACTCGTTTACGACAGTTTTTTTTAAAGAAAAAAAATTGTATTACTTAAATTTCAAGCGAATAATTTACAAATAATAGATAAAATCGGAATGAAAAGTGCTTACATGTATCCGCACACTTATAAAAGGTGTTTTTTTTCGAGGTATAAAAATAAAAGTTGGCAATACTTTTCAAGACGGCGACCGATTTAACAGCTGTCAAGTGATTTATTCTCAGTTCGGTTTGGCAATTCATCATGAATAGATTAACGCCTGAACAACGCTTGCACATCGTGCAATTTTATTTCGAAACGAGATGGCCGTTGTTCCCGATTTTCATAAGTGAATTTTGTTTAGCGATAAAGCGCACTTCTGGTTGAATGGCTACGTCAACAAACAAAACTGCCGCATTTAGAGTGAAGCTTATCCTCAAGTTTATGTCGAAACACCAGATCCAGAAAAACTGACTGTTTGGTGCGCTTTATGGGCTGGTGGAATCATTGGTCCGTACTTCTTCAAAAACGATGATGGCCACAACGTTACAGTCAATGGTGATCGGTATAGAGTCATGATTACTAACTTTTTCATTCCTGAATTGAACAATCATGATGTCCAGGAGCTGTGGTTCCAACAAGACGGCGCAACATGTCACACAGCTCATGCCACAATCGATTTATTGAAAGACACGTTTGGTGACCGCCTAATTTCACGTTTTGGACCTGTGAATTGGCCTCCAAGATCTTGTGATTTAACACCGCTAGACTATTTTCTGTGGGGTTATGTAAAGTCATTGGTCTATGTGGATAAGCAACAAACGCTTGACCATTTGGAAGACAACATTCGCGGTGTTATTGCCGATATACGGCCACAAATGTTGGAAAAAGTCATCGAAAATTGGACGTCCAGATTGGACTACATCCGAACCAGCCGTGGCAGTCATATGCCAGAAATCATATTTAAAAAGTAATGCCACAAGGTTATCTTTCGAATAAATAAAAAATCATGTCAATCGAATATTCCATCGTTGTTTTATTGCAATTTAAAGTTCTATACCTCTAAAAAAAACACCCTTTAAAACTGAACTCAATATGAGAGGTTTATGAGTTGTGTCCAATTTATTAAAATTAATGTTGCCTATTATTTATTAACCATCCAAATTTTTCTTTGTTTTTTTTCTGGGTAAATGATTTTTTAAACACTAACACCAAATGTTGAATATGTTATTTGCAATTAAAAAAATTTGTTGACGCTATGTTCTAAAAAAATAAAATTTCTTCAAAACCATGTGATGAGGCTAAAATGGACTGGTGGTCCAAATTACCCTTCTCAGCTTTTCAAGTATATTTTTTCCATATAGATCCATATATTACCCTCCACATTTAAATTTTTGAGTTATTCTAATATTTTTTTATATTTTTCTATTTATATTGGATTCATGTTTTTGTGTTAAGGAATTAATAAAAACTAAGATGTCTTAGTTTTATAATAAACTGCCATGTTGAAGTTTAGATAATCTGGATTTTATTTGCAAAAATATGGTTGGTGGTCGGTCTATATGCCGGCCTTACCCTAATTGATTTTGAGATAGGAGGCTATTACATAAATATCATTTGGTTTTGAAAATATTAAAACTAGAAAACGTCAACGTATGATCCCTCTGGTAGGGGCACCAAGTCCGCCACTGGGTTTGATAATATCTTGCAAACGTAAACAGTATGCGAATTATTAACCTTAATTAACTTAACGTTTATTCCTAATTTCCTATCATTACTTTTATTAATTTTATCTCAGTAAATATGTTATTCCTTTATTTTCATTTATATTAGAAATAAATAAATACAAGTATGTATAGTTAAATAGCCGCCATTCCTACCTATGTATCATGATACTGATCAGACTTAAGACTCTCCAAAATAGTTGATGGAAGCAATTTTTTTTTTTGTGATGAAAGGCGAAAAATATCAGAAAATCAAAACATCCTAAACGTGAGATCAAGTTGTATGGTAGTTTATTAAAACCTAAGTTAACCAAAATTTTTAAATGCATTTTGTGTAAAGTGTTAAATTTAAGTCCCATATACCAAATATCAATGAAATCCAACATTGTAAAAACCGCTAACACAAAATCTCCGGTTAAGTGCATTTTTAGCCGAATACCTGAAATGCAGTTATGTTATTAACATTCTAAATATAACGTTCACTAAGTTTTATTAAAATCTTTAGAGCTGTTTTTGAGAAAACTTGGAAAAACTAAAACCGTTCTATTAGGCCACATTTGTATGTACTTATACTTTGGTCACAAAATTTCAAATTTTGCGGTGTTTTTAAATACATAAATATTTTTTGATAGTTACAAGATACAACAAAAGGACCAATAGCGTGAAAGCCATGGAACAAGGTCGTTGAGCCGCAAAATCTTCATCTTCGCTGACACATAATGTATTTCAACGAAACTATGAATGCCTCGATATTGACGGCAAAGTATTGTTAACTTTGCCGTCGATATGGAGGCATTCATTTCAATTTATGAATCCGATAAATCTTGATCAAAGATTTTTGAGAAAAATAATTTTAAAATAAAAATAAAAAAAAAATTAATTTAAAATTTAATTTCTCAAAAATCGTAAACTTAAATTACTTAAATGGAACATAAAATCAAAGATTGACATTTTATCTGTAAAACAAAAATATAGAATATTATCGAATAAGCTTTTGTAGATTTTAAATATTTTTGTTTTGCATTTTAAGTCCCATTTATAAAAAAAATCGCCTCTCTGCCAAAACGGGGGGACATATAGACCCCTCTCCCATAGGATTTTTTTCTTAACTTGACTTAAGCTATATGTTTTAGCCTTTAGCTGCATCTTATGCAAATCACCCTGAATAATTGAGGGTTTGATACTTTTTCTCGAAAATCTAAAAGGTAAAGAGAAATTCAAAAATTATAAGGTGATAACGTTTTTTCCTTATAACTTCTAAGATACTCTCACAACAAATATATTTCTAATACTATTTTGTAGATAATACAAATTGCAACAAAAAAGTATTTAATAGTTTTTTTCTTAAAAATGCTCACAAACATGGAAAAAGGCAAAAACATAAAAAGTCTTAAATTCAAGATGGCGGCTGCTGCACAAGGCCAAATTTTCCGCAAACTCAGTTTTATACTCAGAAGTCAGAATCAACCCCTTTACAAAACTGCAAACGTTGAGACCTACCAAACTTTTGTCAGATGATTCCTCATTGACTGTACGTGTCCATACCAACCACCTTCACCAAGAATTGTTGAAATGTGACAGAATTCCGAAGTGAATATTTGTAGTCATATTTGCTGCTGATTTGTGTTTTGCAGTTGGTAGTCCTGCAGAAAGTGGCAAAACAGAGGAACCGAGATGTTTACGAAAGTGGTCCGGAAGAACATTTTCATCGGCCCATCTATGTTTCTCTTTTGGACCATTCATTGAAACAGTTTTCTTCTTGCAGCCGGGAAGCAGGTCGGTCATGGTCGGGTGTACGTGGTTCAATAGAACTGTTTTAGTTTTCAGTGGCATTCTCTTAAGTTGATTGCCGTTCAAAGTGCGACAGGCCGAGAGGCGTCACTGTTTTTGAAAAAAGCTGTCCCCTGAGGCCTGTGGTACGAAATCAACAAAGTATAGTAATTTTCTTCAATAAAATAACCTTAAAAACATGTTAACCTTCATAATAAACAAAATATCTAACCCAATGCACATCGAACCATAAAACAAATTAGTTTCTAAACTCGATTTGTGTCATAAAATAATTAACCTTGAAAATTTAAATACATGTTATATTTTCCCTTAACATTTAAACACTCAAACCTTTCGATTCCTGAAAACTAATTGTATTATTTTGTTTATTTCCTTTCATCTGTTCCGCGGGACAGCTACACTATTATAAAACAAGGAGATCGACAGTTATTGTTGTTTAATATCCTTTTAAATGAACGTCGGAAAAAATTCAAAGCAGGAAGAATGAGGCATGAAAGTGTTTTCTAACATAGATGTTGTAAGACCTATATTTATAGATGTTTTATAGGTATTTATAGCATGGTGAAGGAAGAACCACACCAAAACCGAGTGACCTGCATTAAAAGGAACAAAGTGTATGTAGATTGCATTCAAGAACCATAACAAACGTATTCAGGTAGAAACATATATTTTTACGTTCTTCTTTGTAATTTTTAACTTAGAAAATAATTTTATAACCTTAGTTATAGGTGACAACTTAATTGCACTAAATTCAAGTCGTCCTCACTCATAGGGAAGGATCATTAGAATGTTTACGTTATAGGTATTGCTTATTCTAATTATATTAGCTGGATGTTTAAAAATGACCATTGGTCAAGGCGTATATAGTCAACACACACCTATAATTTTTGTTCAATCTGAAAAAAGTCAGTTATTGCAGAAGGTATTGTATCCTCAATTCAAGGAAACCCTTTTATAAGGTGTAACAGTTGTAGCATATTCGCCCATCTCAACGTGGGGTAGGTAAAATAATCAATTTGAAATGAAATTAAGTTTTCTTTTATTGTAAATTCTTTTTTATAATTTCTGAAACATAAATACGCAGCATGGTTTCTAAGTTCGACATTCAAACAATAAAGGGATTGCTTTTGTTACAACTTCGCACATTTAATTCGATTTTTTATAATTGGTAAAAAAAGAATGCAACTTTGTGACCAGAATAGAACAGCGTGATATATAGCAGCGTATAACATTATTGTCCATTTATCAAATGTGTATGTGCAGTCGCGGAGTTGGTATTCCGTTTGCTTCCAGAGTGCTATTACAGAACTCTTTTAAAATTTGTTAACTTATAAAATGTTAACCTTTAGCTACATCTGAATTAAGATAGTAAATTTACATGTTAAAACTTAGAAGAATATAAAATGCATAGCTTGGAGTCTATGGTGTCGTTTTTGGGAAACATCGAGCTTATGCAGACAAAGCCACCAACCATCCAACAAAATTTTTATGAGCCTGGCTTACTACCGCACAGTTTACAACTTAAGGTTGAATCGGTAATCAGCATTCTTCGAAATCTGAACCAACCAAAACCAAATGCTTTATATATGCAATAGAAAGCGCTTGGTGATCAGAAAACTGATTACCATATCACGGTTGGAAAAGTAGATACAATTGTACTTTTTTCCATACAATTGAATATGCTCAAGTACGGAGGCACACTTTCATGAAATTCAGTACAATTCTCCTTAGCCACTGAATTAGATGCATTTAGGTGGTATTTTCATTGGTAATCCCATATAACAAAATTTGTTCGACCATTTATTGCACTGAACAAGTCCGTCTGTTCCTATCGTGCTTCGTGTTTTTGCTCTTTCTTTCAATAAATGTATTCAAGATTTTGTAATTCTGTCTTAAGTTGTGTTATTGCAAATCAAAACTAAAATATGGTGCTTGTTCTTGTTTTATAATTTTTTATCTTATCTAGTACAGCTATTGCGGCAGCAAATGTATGACTCGGGTTTTATCTAAACCTGGAATAATCTTGAACTAAAAAAACATGGCCTGAATGTACAAATCGTCTAAGAACTTTCTCAGCATTAATTTAACACAAAATTTAATTAAGAATAGCTAATTAGTTGTTATAGTTTTCACATAAACAGTAATTTGTTCAAAATATTTAAAATTATCCTCTTACTCTTGAGCAAGAAGAACTATTGGAGTCAATTCTGGTTCTGTTTTTCATAGAACTAGAATTAGCCCTTTGTACTAAAGAGTTGTTAATAATTGTGTGGTCAGGTGGCACAATGATATAGGTACAATTTTCAAATTTTACGAAGAAGCATTTTTAAAGTTTAAACTGTAATAAACAATTATATGGAAACTTTATTTCCAAAAATTAAAAAAAAAATCAAAATTTGACAATAGAGAATGAAAAAAAAACTGAAACATGAAAATCACAATTAGATACACTTTTGTTTTAACTTTCGATACACTTGGTAAGTTTAATTTTCCATGTCTGTTACCAATGTGATTCACGCGATGATACTTAAAGGAAAATTTAAAGGTTACGAAGTTCTCGACGAGGACTCCAATGATATTCAATCCGATATGCATTTTGAGTTTAAACGAATTCAATTTCCGATTCGTCTTTCATTCCCCATGACAATTATTATAGAAAAGAGAATGTTTTTCCGGTTAATTGTACGTGACATATTAACGTGTCGGCAAACCATCGGATTTTTTGTTCTTGCGCCTGGTAACAATGAAAAATGTCTTATATCACAATGTATTTCAATGAAGAGAATCAACCCGAGTGAAACCCATGTAGCAAAATTCATAGCTTTAATAAAGCAAATATCTTGCCGAAATACTTGTTTTTTTAATTTCATTGAATTTATTTTCACTTATATAAACTATTGAATTTAATAAACTGTTTGTGTTTTTATACATTATGGTTTTGTTTTCCAAGTCACGGCTTTTTATAAAAAAATAAATAGTCTGTATTTATTTTATTACGGTAATAAAATTCTAAATTCAGTATAATTAAAAGTTAACTGCATAATTGACTGTTAGGCGGTAAGAAGTTCGCCGGGTCCGGCAGTTATTATTAAAAAGGCAGTTTTGCAGATTCTCGTGGATATAGGAATTTGTCCAAAAAGCTGTGACTTCGAGTGTGAGTTTTAACCATTGTATATACGTTTCTATAGTATTTTCATGCTGAATAATCACCGCCTGGCCATCTTAAGAAACTTGTGAATAACCCATTTTTAGGTCCGTGCATTTACTAGGTGTCTATTCTGTTATTCTAACAACAGTCGTACATGATTTTTGTTTTGTTTACGACTCTTGTGAAGGAAATATGGATTTTAGAGCCAATAAAATACATTAAATATTGTTAATTTGTTTTGTTGACGACTTTTGTTAGGGTAACAGAATAGACACTTAGTAAATGTAAGAACCTCCAAATGTGCAGTTCACAACTTTCTTTAGATGGCGCCGCTGCTCCATGATTGTACTATAGAAATTTATATACAATGGTTTTAACAAAAAACTCACGCTTGTGGAATGTATCCCCTTTCCCTGGTTTGTAGAAGTTCTTCAGCAGCCGGTGAAGTGTGAAGATATTTCTAATAACTACCGATAGATATAGTATGTATTCTCTTCGTTTCTCTTTTTTCCGGCCTCTTGGTAATGTCCGTTTTTAGCAGTGTTTTTGCTTTCGGAGGACAAGTTCGTTCCAGGCAATAACATTTTTTGTACCTCACATTATTCATTCTCAATTCTGTATGATGTAGATGGTTTTACACACAAAATGTTTCATGTTAGAGATAAATTTTTCGCCTTTTGCGTTTGTTTTACACACAGGTTATATCAGAAAACGACGTTACAGTGCGATCGCTTCTCCTAGTACATAGAAAAATAAATAATTTTGAAAAATAAATTTTCAAACTCAAAGTTAAAAAAAAAAACAAATTAAAACTGTTTTTTTTTAATTTTATGTAATCTTATATATAAAAGTGACTGCCGTACGTATGTGTGCACGCATAACTCGGGGACGGATCGTTCAATTTCCGATATTTTGCATTCGATGGTTTCAAATTGGCCCGAGGAAGAACATAGGGTAGGTAAACTTGAATAAAAATCAACTGTGGATAATCTGTGTATATAGCCACGCACTATTTTTGCCAAGTCCTGAGCCACAGATCATTGTTGGATTGATTTGTTGAAACCGGATGTTTAGGATGTTATGTAGACAGAAACTTGCAACTTAGTCGAGATTACCGCCAATTACGTTTCACAGTTGGATTCAAAGAGTTTATACTTAGTAAAATAGAAGACTTTAGAAATAGGTTCCATTGTATACCAAGTCTATCACTTTCACATATCGTTGCAGTTATTATACTTCATCAATGTGAAGTAAAAACAAATTTTAAAATCGCAACAATTTTATCAGATAGGTATGCGGTATCTCTGGCACCAAACCCTATATCGCATTTTGAAAGATTATCGGAATGATAAACGACTCGACGTTTCATTGGCCTAATGATGTTGATGTCAGGCGATTTTCGTTAAACGCTTCCTGTCATTCCAAGATCAACTCCAGAAAATTAATTGAACGCGCTTGCCTAAAGGCGTTGACTTTATGGCTATATGTACGTGAAAAAATTGCAACTGAAAACGAGCATACGAGTTGCAGAGCTTTCCAGGCAATGGTTGACGATAAGCGATGGTGCTATTTCAGTAGACTTAATCAATAAAATTTAGTTTTCCACCGAAGTTTTGGAACTTTACACGAGGCCAGAAGAGCTCATTACGAGTGTTTTTACAAATAGCGCTCAGAGATATTCGGACAATAATTGACTAAGTGGCACGAGAGATTTCGGCAGCGAAAAATAAGGGTGCAGATCATTTGAAATTCGTCATTCAAAATCAAATCACCGGGGATTTAATTTCATACATATCCGTTGACTGAGTGATGGATGAAAACGAAGCCACCAACTAACCCATAGAGTTTTTGAATTCTTTAGATGTTACGGGATTGTTGCCATACAATTTAAAACTGAAAGTCGGTTCAGTTATAATTTTGTTGCGTAATACCAATGCTTCGAAACTTTCTAATGGAACGCGTTTGAAGATCAAATGTCATTCAAGCCACGATTTTGAGAGAAAAATTCAAAGGCAAAGATATACTTATTCGAAGGATTCTGAACGATTTGCCATTCGTATTTAATCTTCTTTGCTTAAATAAATAAGTCACAAGGACAACCGCTGCATGTTTGTGTCATTAATCTGGAATGCCCATATGTTTGTCACATGGTCAATTGAAAGTGAAAAAGAGGAGGGTTGACAAACTATATCAGTCATGGTTGAAAAACAAATAGTTATACTTTAATAATTTGCATTGCATTTAATAGAATTTTTGAATACCTAAAGAATTTTAACTGACTTTATTGTAAAACATCGTGCATTTTAGGAATTATTATTTTCACTACATTAACGAATTTAGGCGGGATGAAGTCAATCGGGTCAGCTAGTTAAGTATAAATTTTGTTTCCGAAAACATGACATTACGATGATAGAGAAGACAAAAAAACTTGGTCTGACAATTCTTTCTGTCTGTGTGCCTATCTGCCTGGATGTATCGACACGACGACCTGCACTTGCAGCTTTAACGATTGGGCCGATTTTCTTCAAACTTTGTACAAATTTTTTTTAGGGAAATATCCTCGGACGTTTTTATTATGTTAGTCATAGGTATACAAATAACGATACCTACCATATAAGCGCGGTTATGCTTATATGGTAGGTATCGTTATTTGTATACTCCATTTTTCTCGAAAAAAATACGATCAATACGAAAATTTTATATACCTGTATGTGTGATTTGTTGCCAATAGTGATGTCCTTTATATGAATTTTTTTTCAGAATCGCCGTAACAACGGTACCTGCAATAGAACCTGCAATTTGATATTCTAAAACTACTGGTAAACCAGAGAAAACAAAACTTTGAAAAAAACAATTATTGAAAAAGTTTTTTTCCCAATGAGAATTCTATTTTTCTCGAAATTTTGATAAAATTTCGAACGAAATGTCATATCCGTCTGATGGCATATTTCTCGAATCTAATACTTTAATCTAAATTCCCAATTCCAAACGATAAGGTATTACAAGATCATAATTTAACCAATTGGAGTTCAAATCTTCAAATTTATTGGATTTTAATAGCTATCCAAATTTGTTTGAACATTGCAATTACCTTGTGCTGTTCTTAATAAGAACCTATATCGCATGCAATAATTAATGACCAACTGATACCTAATATCAAAATATATTTATGTGTTTTGATCCTGTAATCATTATGTTATATCAGTTAATACTTCCGGATCTCCATTTCAATTGCATAACCTTTTACATCTTTAATCAAAAAAGGCGAAACAACACACCTTTCATACTACCTTTTCCTAAAAGGTGTGTGTGTATTTTCAAATATCGATTTCGGACTCCCACCAAAATAAAAAGAAGAAAAATAATGACAAAAGTCCTTTTCAAATAAATTCAATTAACAATGATTCTCTGTATAGAGTTTGTACTTTTTATGGCACGTAAACATTTGATGAGTATAGTTTCTCTTTAAGCGATCATCACAATAGGAAAATACATCAGAGCGTAATCTCTATTGTAACATCTCCGACAGAAGTTAGCAAAATATTTTTATTGAACCCTGTAATAGGATCCGAACAAAAAAAAAGGTGTCTCAACATTGTACTGAAGGGGCATTGTGCAAACTACTATACAACTTCATTGGGTGCAGAGTGACAGTAGGTATAACGTATAAATAAATTTGTTAAAAAAAAAATCTGACTCTTTTTAATGTAATGCAGTTTTCCCTTTGACAGTTTTTACTTTTTTTTTCTTGCAAGCTAAATGAGAAGAATATTTTGTTGGAATATAGGTATACCTGCATAATGTACCAATGTGTTATATTGAATGTTTAATTTAAGCGGATTCGTTTGAATTGTGCTCTCTGAGTAGATTTTACTTTGAGTAGGATGTCAACATCAATTTCGTTGATTGACAGCTGTCAATTTTGTATGAATGTATTCCATAGAGTATTTAAGAATGCATATTGGGTCATTTTAGCAAAAAATATTTTTAAGAAGCCTAAAGACGTGTAATTCATATTATATGTCATCGATCCTTATGATAAAAAAAATAAACACATACAGACTTACATACTATATTTGACACAATTTTTTAGGCGTTACGGTTTTCTTTACAACCCTTTTAAGTTACAATTATTACTGCTACATTTATCAACAAATTAATGTCGTCATACAGCTCAGCAAGAAAAAACACAATCAAGTGTAAATAACACTTTATACCTATAGTAAAAAATTAAAATTGAAAAACTTCAATTAAACTCAGTTCATTGAACCGGAAATGTAAATTCTGACACGCAGGGCAACATGACTTTACAATTTTGAAGTTTGCAAAAACGTTAGGAAGGCATGGTAGTGCCTTTGGATGAAGGGTTACTTGTGTTGCTCATTTTTGTTTTTTTTATCAGAGTTTAAGAGGGCATAATATGCACTGGAAGAAGGCTTTACTAAAATATCTTCGAAGGGTTTCTCCTGCTGGATATTATGAAACAGTTTCTTTTTTTTTTAATTATAAACTTTTTTATATGTTTATTATTTTCCAATATAAGTAATGTTATCTCTCTTATATAAACACATTTTATTGAGGGTTTATTACTTCTTCTTTTTAAAGACGGCGGATATCTCCCTCCAATCCATCCACTCTACGTATAATACGCGACGTTTTATGTCGTCCTGATAGTTTTTTCGCTATCATGCTTACAGGATTACTGTGGTTCAATGTAGATTCAGACATACAAAAATTGATTATTATCACAATGAACCTGTACCTGAAACCAGAACTATAGACATCAGTTAAGAGTCAGTTATATAATCGCGGTTTAGCAATATGCTATCTAGGATTTATCTATTTTGAATTTCCAAACTTTTCTACTTAACTGAAGTTGAGTTCCAGTTCAAGCTTCAGGTATGTGATATTAGACAGTTAAATGCTTAAACCCGCTTTGTAATTTGTAACACACCACAACTAAATCGGTGAATTAGAAATTTGAGCCAAGATTGAACCACGAATGTATAAATGGTCTTAAGCAGCCGAACTTGGAATATAAAAATAGCCAGGGCCCGTCAAAACAGTACCTAAGTGTCAAACATTTATTGTTATTATGCTGATGACAGCTATGTTCGAACTAATATTCCGCGAATTTCAAAATTTAATTTGTACATATATCTGTCAAACTAGAAAGTTTCAAAGATATTTTATCATATTGTCAAAAAATAAATGACAGCTCACACTACGCGGATGACAGAATGAAATTATAAATAACGCTTTTTTCAAACTGTCAAATTTGAAATCTTGTAAAAGAATTTTGTAAATAATCTCTTTTTTTTCTTGTGAAATTTGAGATTTACGTGACTAATGGCCAGTTTAAAATATTTATTGGGTTGTTAAATCTTAAAATGGCATTTTTCAATTTCACCAACCATTTTCATTTTTAAAAGGGCCAATAAACTAAAGTCCCATTTTGTTGCAATTAAATTTTAAAGGCGTCTTAAAAATGCAAGACAAAGAGAACGTTGAAATTTTTCTATTGATATTCTCTCCTCTCGCTTGCTCTAATGAAAGAGAGCCATGAGTGATGAATAAAAATCCGGGGTTGGCATCAAGTTTAATTATTTTTAAAAATTCACCTCCTTGTATTGGTGCAAACCATTTTAAGCTAAAATGCCAATAAATTTTATTACTCCGTTAACGAAAATGCTTTTAGGTGTATTTTGGTGAAACTGGGCATAAAAGTTTTAATAATACACTATTCACAATTTTCGCGCACAACATTAATATTTTCGCTCTTGTTTTCAATCAATTTTTTAACAATGATAAAAATGTTTAGCTGTCATCCGCGTACTGCTGGTTTTGACGACGTACGGTGCGTCGCCATCGTTCGCCTTGGCATCGGCATAGGGAATTTGCTATTTTATTTCACCTAATTATACCGAAAGACTATTTATAAATAAAATACAATTAAGTATGAAACTAGATTTTTATATAACGAACAAGTGGATGAAATTTTCTTGTATCTCAAATCAAATAATAATATGAAGCACTTGTTAATTCAATGATTTCATCATCGAAAAACATGTGCTCAATTTCACAATGGAGCGGAGGAACTAAAAATCATTACAGAACCATATCAAATCGAGAAATTTAAATTAAATTTGAATAATCCCATAAATTACTGACAAACTCATTACACACTAGAAAGAAACACAGGCGATAATAATAAGGGTTGTGACTGTCAGTTGTGATGGTCTGATGGACTGTAAGAGGAACTCAGATCCGGTGCACAGCCTCATACCTATATACAATCAAAACAAAGCAACTTACAACGGTGTATTTTGAAAGTTTAAAATTGAACTAAACATGTTTTGAATACTTACCTAATACATTTTTTTAAAATCAATTTTCCTCTCTTTTCCTATTTCCAAATAATTAATGATTCGAATGTACTACTTGCAAACAAAGCAACCCCTTGCGCGTGTTGCTACTTCGCTTCTAATTCAAACGTTCTGGCCCATTGCTTGCCCTATTAAGTTGTCAGTCACTCAACACTCTCACCCCTAAACATGCAAGTCCTTTTATAGTCTGAATATACTCCATACCACCCTTCTTATAACAAAATTGTCATTACATGCAGCAGCGATGCAAAACACAGCATTTTACGTTCGTGTAAGTCGACTGTTTGTGTACATCCAAGGATTTTTATTTGAATTATTTTTGCATCCTTGGTGTAGTTTGGGATCCTTGATGGAATTTATGCGTTCACTCTCGGCACTAAGAACTTTGTCAAATATTCATTACAATCGACTGCAAAAGGAGAATTTAATCCAAATTAAATTCTTAACATGTGAAATTTTACACTTGTTATTCTTGATGCAGCATTTTCGTATAAAGTTGAATTTCCTTGTAAGTAACACTGTAGGTGGTTGTGAATAAGTTGTTTAGACTTGAGATTAAATCTAACAATATGTTGATGTTAGATTAGATAATGCAAGCTTATGGCACCTTCTTTTGTCGAAAATGTATTAAAATATTTGCATTGAAGGTTTCAACATTAAAGGGGATTAAAATTACAATTGCGCTTTGGATTAAATTTTAGTAAATCTGTGTTACGTACGAATTTTGACTCGAGTGTTACTCTACGAAGCAACCATCTTTCAAGAAGCTGCCATAAGTCGCAGATAAAACAAAATATTTGTTAATAATTAAAAGAAGTTCTGCCGTTATAGTTTTGTTTTTAAATTATTATTTGTTCGGCTATACAGCCATTATCGGATCACAATCGACTAGTTAAATTTAATATAGGTAGGTACTCTTAACAAAAACAAAGGACATAGCCCAGTTTTGTATGAAACCAAGGGCCTACAAAGGTATTGTAATATAAGAATGCCAAATATTTTTAAAATCAGTGATAAAGATTTTTAGATATTGAAGTTGGAGAATCGAAAGCCAGACAATAAGGATTTTTTCGAAACAAATGTTCATAGCTTCCTATGTATAGCACATATTATAGAAAGATGATTTTAATACAAATGAAAGATCATATACAAATACCTTTCAAACAATTACACAATCTTTTTTCAACATTCAGCATATTTCGAAAGAGAGGTAGATAGTTCGACAGAAAGAGCATCAGCACCGGAAAATTTCAGCCTTTGGAGTAACCATCACAAATTGGTTCACGGCGATTGGATGTCTGACAAAAATGCGACAAGCTTTCAGTCTATTTGAGGACACTGTTGCGGATTCCTTTTTTGCCGTCAGGGTCATTGCTGGCATGCTTGACCGGCCTGCTGCTCGTCGGAGGACGTAGGTACTTGACCCCTATCGGAACCACGCATACAAAATCGCGCGATAAATTCGCCTCTACCCACCCAACCATGGTTGCCGTACTCGCCTTGACAACCTCTTACCTTGCCATCTTCCGCCTTCTCTACCTCATCTTAACCCTTTCCATTTCAACGATCTTCATCCATAATCCTAAACTTTAAATCAAACCATTTTGTTATTTACTTTTTCAGGCTCAACTAACATTGGTCATTTTATTACTCATTTTATTGACAAAACTACTAGCCATAATAAAAATAAAATTTTCAATTGGATCTTTATAATATATTTTTAAAAAGAATTACTAGCTACGATACTTAGAATTTATCAAAAAGAAAAGCTTAATAGGTAACGTAACCATTCCCAGCCCTTTCTCGTAACTCAATTGCCTTATCTAGTCCTTCAAATGGGCATTCATCTGAAGATCTGTTTGACTTTAATAGTGTTGAAAGCACTGATATAGTTGAGAGTATTTTATCAGTTAAGTCCAATGCGGTAGGAATTGATGGAATACAACTTGTATTCTTAAAGTCAATATTACCTGTCATTTTGCCCTACATTTCGTTCTTTTTCCAATCGGTTGGTCTGTTTTGTTGTTTTTTTTTAATCTTCTGACAAAAGTTTGGTATGTCTTCAAGTTTGAATGCAATCGGTTGGTCTGTTTTGTAGGGGGTTGATAAAACTGAGTTTGCGGGAAATTTGGTCTTGTGCAGCAGCCACCATCTTGAATTTACTGTGGATTTCGTTTTGTTCGGCCAGTGTAGCACTCAGTGTTAGTGTAGCACTCGCGGTGTTTGTTTTGCTCAAATTTGACAGTTGTAGCTGTACTGAGTGTCATTTGCTGCACTTAGTGTCATTTTGGCTACACTCGATTGAAAGGAAGTGTAGAAATGAGTGCACAGTGCACACCTTTTTTCACTCACACAAAAGTATTTGACATTTCTCCTAGAATTATTTACTTTCGCTTCTTACTCTCAAATTTATTTGGTATTTAGCTCAGGGATTAAAATTGTGTTTAATAATAATATATTAAAATAAATAACATAAAGAACTAATCCCAGTGCAAGAAAATGAAATTTAAAGAAATAAAGCATAAAAAACAAAAGATCAAAAGTTAAGGTTCCTGTAAAAAATTCAAGAAGCCTACTAGTGAGTTCTCATTAAACATACAATACTTTAAAACAAATCAAAATAACACTAAAAGACGTTCGTTTTGTAAAAAAATGTCGAGTGCAGCACTGAGTGTCATTTCAACACTGAATTTTGGCATAGAAAAAAACGCAAAAACAAGAAAAACACTCATGTGGATTTCGTTTTGCTTGGAAAACGAAATCCACATGAGTGTTTTTCTTGTTTTTGCGTTTTTTTCTATGTTTGTGTGCGTTTTTTACGAAAAAAAACTATTTCATACTTTTTCGTTGCAGTACAAAATGGTATACAAATTATATTTGTAGTGGTAGTATCTCAGAAGTTCGCGACCTTAGGACAACAAGGTTCTAACCAACATTTTTTTCAAAAATAAGTTACACATTGCATCACCATAAAACGGTTATCTATACGCTCTTTGGATTGGCTTCCTTAGTTTTTGTCTATCTCTTACTGTTCCTGAGAAATATTCTTCGAGTGATATTTGGTCCTGTGTGTATCGAAGGAGTATGGAGAAGAAGATCAACGATGAGGTATTCGTGCTATACAGCGATATTAACCTGGTCAAGAACCTGAAAATACAGCGGCTGAGATGGCTGGGTCACGTGGAGCGTTAATAAACTGAAAGAACCTTGTAACCCAAAAAAGGTTAAATTTTTTTGCAAACAGAACCATGTGGTAACTTTAAATGCAAATAGAACCATGTTGTTTGGATACTGGATTTGAAATTGCATAAATAGAACCAGTTGTAATGTGAAGTATCTATGATTTTTAAGTAACGTATACGCCAAATATTGACTGATGTTAACTTTTTTTGACAAAACTATTTACTTTGAAAGGTTGTTTGTATGATTACATACTGCGGTTAAGCTGCGTAATTCAATTAACATTGGGTGAATTAGACAACAACAAACTGTGGACACCAACACTATTTTTGGCAGGAGTTATAGCTATTTGATAGCTACCACCACCGCCAATCATCAGACTCCTTTTTGAGCAGATTCAGCGGTCGTTATAGTTATTCAAAAATTTATTAGCTTAGAACTTGCAGTTAATAAAGAAATTAAACAAATTTTGAATAAAAAACTTTAATTCTACTGCTAACGGTAAATTTGACTGCTAAAAAAATATAGCACAAAATCGAGGGTGAATGTATCGCAAGTACCGTTAAAAACAAATTATCAATTTCCCTCTAAGGAATGATCCACAAACCCTACATACCAAATTTGAAGCAAATCGGTTCAGCCGTTTAGGCTGTAGTTACTCACTATCAGTAACTACAGCCTAAACGGACTTACAGACAGACAGAATTTTCGGACCCACACTTTTCGTCTTCTCTATCATCGTAATGTCATGTTTGATTGTTATCTCAAAACTTTTTTTTGCACGAATTCATAACTTTACTTATGAAAGGTACCTATAATCGCAAGTAAAAATATTAAAAATCTACAAAAGCTTATTCGATAATGTTTGTTTTTCAGATAAAATGCCTATCTTTGATTTTATATTTCAGTTAAGTTATTTAAGTTCATGATTTTTGAGAAATAGAATTTCAAAATAAAAATAAACATTTTCCAAACCGATTCTTTTATTATTTGCAGAATGTTGATAATCAGAGCGTACTCCTTCTTAAGAGTTTAATATGATGATACGAATAATGAATGTATCTTACTTTTTTTTTTAATAAGAAATTTTGTTATAAAATACATAACTATTTGATTATTTAATGATTATAATTATTTTTTTTTTTTAAATTAAAGAATTGAATAAAAAACAAAAAAGCAGAATTTTTAGCCAGAAAATCAAAATTTTAAAAAGCAGAATTTTGTCAACCAGAATAAAAAAAAACAGATTTTTGAAAAGCAGAGATTATACAAAATCTAAAAAAATCAACTAAGTTACAATAAAAACTAAATGTTCGGTGTCAATGGGAAAAAAGTTTCTAAAAATGACAAATTTCCTGACAATGTTAATAATTCTTATAATTTGTAGAGTTGAATCAATATAAATATACAATTAGTTTCACTTGATAAAATTATAATATTTTAATTTGTTCTATCATGTAGGTAGGTACCTAAGTACGTATGATAAATGTTTTTAGAAACTGCTTTGAAAAAAATGATTCTGTATTGAGAAAATGTTTACTTGCGGAAACTAGAACTTAACACAAATTTGGAAAAGACGCTGCTTTTCCTTTGTATGTTTTCGGTTTTTTTCTTTAAACTTTCTTAAGTAAACATCCTCAACAAAAACACATAATTTTTCGTATTGTATCTTTAAAACATGTGTTTTGTAACAAGTGTTTACTTACAGTCGTTAAAATAAAACTCAACATTTTAATTATCTAAAACAAGATTAAAACATAATTTTCAATATAAACCTACCAACTTTTAAACAAGCATTCATCATAAATCGAAAGAGTTTCTCATCAAACAAATCCCGTCTGTCGTTGTCTTACTCTAATTTAAACGAATTTTGTTTACCTACATTGCGAGATTCAATGCATCCAAAGCGGATCATAATGTTTTGAAAAATAACAATAAATGATTTTTTATACGTATATTCATTATACCAACTTGATGCTCGTATTTCGTATTGAATGTCATAAAAAGAATTCAACTCACATAAACATTGTGAATGGAAACAGCCCATGTAAACTAATGCATCGGTCTATTGCGCCCGGGGCATATCTATACGCTCCGTATATACATAAATAGGGTGCTTCAGAGAGGGCACGCTCCTTGGCGCTATTTTGACATATTATTTTCATGCAAGTTGATTGGTTTGCTCTCAGTTATAAGGGGATAGTAAATTTAATACACACACACTTCAATCTGCTTGACTGATCAAGCACGGGGGCCAAATTAGAAATGCATAAAAAAAAAACTTCTTTGAAAATGTTGCTGCCGGAAAAATGATTTACGGGCATAAATGTTCAGTATAGGAGGTAGGTACGGTACCTATCTTTAGGTAGAGAAGTAGGCATCTTCATCTATGCGTATTCGAAAATTATCAGACAGATGTTTTTTCATAGGATATGCCTTTTCGTGAAATGAGTTGTTGACCCTCTTAGGAAAAGTCAGTTCGTTTAGACACTCAAATGAGTTTTTACTAATCCTGTTAATATCACCAGATTAGAAAGGATAAATGTCGCTGGGGATCATGTCAGATTTATCCAAGCATCATGCTCCCTTTTTAAGAGCAAATAGAAAATATGTTATATTAATTGTGTTAATGTTCACTTTTTGATTTATTTTTTTTTTTGTTGAGATTTTTCTAATTATTGTATTAGTATTAGATAATCTATAATCATTATCTATACTGCCGCTAACTTCGTAAAGGCAAATTTTATTTTTTGAGTTTATGACATATTTATTGTCAGGGTATTGTTATTATAATGTATTATTTTTTTATATTATATACAAAAAATAAAGCACAACTTCAGCTTAAAGACACATATTTTTTGGTATTTTTCACGTTCTTTATTGCGGCAGGCGAAACAGTTTTTTCTTCTTCATCTTCGAAAAGTGAAAATGTAGTTAGGGCCTTTAAAAAGTTAGCGGCAGTATGTACCTATACATAAATAAAAATAAAGTGTCTGCATGTAATTACAGTTTTTTACAAGATGCATATGAAAGTATACATAACACTTATAACAAAAGAAACATTTTTAAAATTTTTTACTGCCTGTCTGTTTGTCCTGGCTAATCTCGAGAAAGGCTGGACCGATTTTGACGGGGTGTTGGGTCAACCAACAAATGGCAACATTACCAATTTACATAGTTTTGATTATATTTTATAGATTTGTATATAAATTAACTTTCCTTTCAAAATTATAAAACGAACAGTATTTTTAGTTCAAAAATCTTGATATAATTCAACTTTACTTGAATGTTGTATCTTAACGAACATTTTAAATTTTGCGCCAAGACACCAATGTTCACCATATTTATTGAATTATTCAAACATAAAAATTAACATGCGTAAAAACTTATAAGAAAATAAAATCAGTATCATTGTACCATCAGAGTTGATCAGAGCTTTTTTATTTAGTTCATTGGTTCAAGTTTCGCTTCGTTGATTTTGCTTTCTATTATAAACATTGGATATACATATTTTTGCATCGATCGAGATTTTCAATTCTTCACTCGAACACTAGCTAACTTAAAAACTTATCCAAGTGAATTTTCCTACAAATTTAAAGTAAATTTTCACGAGGGACGGCCGAATAATACTTCGCCGTACACGGGGATTTCACTAACCGATAGCTTATGTTGTACCGGGTATCATAGGTTATTTTAATTATTCCCTAGGTGACGCTCGTATTGCTTTTTCGAATATTTGTATATATGAACCGATCAGAAACTATACTAGAAGAATTTTGACGGGACTTTCACTGACAGATAGCTGATGGAAGAAACTAATTAAGTAAATTATCCCCTTGATGGCGTTGGGGTAGCTTTTTCGAATACTTGTATTTGTATTTATGGACCAACGGCCACACGCGACGACGTGAAATGGATCGACGGATCGCAAAATCTCACTAAGCAAAGCTAAAAATTTAATTTTGTTATAAATAATGTTGTTAAATTAGTAAAATTTATGGTCAAATTTAAACAGGTGATTTTTTTTTTGATTTTTTTTATAACAAATTTTTTTTATGAAAAATTAGAAGACTAAGATGAAATTTCTTTTTATAATTATAAAATATAATAATATATAAAACTTGTATTATAACAAAAACATTATTTACAACTTTAACCAGGCCACGGGTTAAAACTTCCAGCTTAATGATTGCAATCGTAATGTTTTTGGATATAGTTCACTTTAGCATTTTGTCAAAAAAGCTATTAAAGTTTTGAACTGAACCAAGTGGAAATTTGCGTATTGGCAAGGTTCTAACTCGTCGTCTACTGATGATGAGTGCACGAAGAGACATTTTTTCATGGACTAAGGGCCATAAAAAGCTAATTTGAATCACTAATTATTATTGACCAAAAAAATTCTTTAAATTTTGTGTATAATTAAATTTCCCGTACTTTGAGTCATTTTGCAAGCTTGTTTCGTGGGTACTCACTTAACAGAAAAAATAAATATTATTTAAAACAAGGCTTTTTCATACATTCGTTTAAATACATATTTCATAATATATTTATTGAACGGACGCATAAAAAAATTAGTCATAGGCCAACATACATTTTTATTTGCATAATGTCGTATTAAATAAAAATATTTTTTTTATTTTTAACAGAATTAAACACAAAAAAGCAGGCTTATTAACAATAATTGTATTCTGCGTAAACTGAGAATTTTTTGAAGCTTGTATAACTTGTAGGTACTTTAATTTTTTTCTCTTAATTTTTTTGTGTAATTAAAAAAAAGTATTTCTGAAGAAATACATTTTTGATAGTTAAACATTTTTTGCATTAAATTTTTTTTGCGTAATTCTTAAAAAAGAGTCTTATGAAGAAATAATATTTAAATAGTACATTTATTTTAAAATATTTACTTTCCAAACTTAAGTATGTTAAAACTTAAGTGAACCAACCTCCATTTCCATTTTCTTTTTTCAAAAAAATTAACTTTGTCAGCTGTTTTTATGGGCTTTTTCTGTAAACTTATTAAATATTTAATTTTGTTACCTATTTAAGAACAAGCAATTTTTAACAATTTAAATATATCATCAAAAATTTTAAATTAGTCGTAAGTGTTGAAAATGTTAAATAATCCTTCTTTTTAATTCATTCTTATCACGTATCAATTATTACTTGTTCTAGGCCAAGTAGGTATTGGTTTTGTTTAAAAAAAATCGCGGTGTTAATAAAACATGACATTACGATACAGAAAAGTCTAAAAAAGTAGGTTTCGTCATGCCGTTTGTCGGTCTGTCTATGCGATGTGCGTATGTGCGTATTTGCGGGTGTATGTGCATTTGTCTGTTCACCGTGCTAAAGCTTTGACGGATTGACGTATATTTTCTTTAAACTTCGCGTATAGTACGTTTGGGTAATTCCCTAGAGGACGAACTTGAATTTTTGTTCAAACACGGCTATAACAGGTACGTCCCACATTACGGTTTTAGTTTTTCCAAATTTCCTCAAAAACGGCTCTAACGATTTTGATAAGCGTTTGCACTAGTCTCCATTCGCTCTCAAATGTTGTTTTCTCTGTTTACGCAGACAGGACCATAAATCGTACGCAGAACTATTCTATCGAAAATTCCAAGTGACTTTTTATCCGATTGGGAAAGGGTCCATGCTTCTGCACCATATAGCAGGACCGGGATGATGAATGTTTTATACAAAGTCTCCTTGGTTCTTTTCGATAGGGCTTTATTCCTCAATTGCTTATTCAGCCCAAAGAAACAGCGATTAGCAAGAGTTATTCTTCGTTTGATTTCAGCGCTGATGTTGTTGCCTGCGTGTTTACAGAAGTTCCCAGGTAGACAAATTCACTGACTACCTCGACTACCTTGTTGATGAAAGCATATAGGTACTTGATCGTCTTGTCCTCGTTTATTTTTAGCCCCATTTTGTTAATTTATTAAAGATGTTGCCTGATGTACTGGCATGGGTGTTCCGAATTACATTTTCAAGCAAACTGACGAGGGTCTTGGCAATCTGTTCAGCTTTGCGCGTCCTGTTTAAAGTTCGTACGTTCCACGTGCAAATGCGTAAATCGTTGTCCGTTTTTCGTCAACATTATTGGTTTTATCATCCGAGGCACACTTCGTATTTTGAGGCCTGTGCATGACGTGTAGATCGTGTTGGGGTTGGATCTTCAGAGCGTATCTTTTCTCTTTTCTCTTTTGACTATATTACTTACCTAATGCAGCACTCCAGTCCGGGGTGGGTCAGGGCTTCAACCAACAAGCTTCTTCCACCCGGCTCGGTTTCTAGCTAGCTGCCTCCAATTTCGCACACCAAGTTGGTTGAAATCCTGATACCATCGGGGATGGACATTGGTGTTCATTCGCGTTATGTGAGATTTGACCCAGCCAGAATCATCGTTCAGAATCGTCGTTCAGAATCGTCATATCGTGTTGTTGTGCGCTGTTCTATAAGCTTACATGTGCACCATTTTGACTTCGGATTGCGCGACGCTGTCGTTGGCTTTCTATTTTGTGACCGTTCTATTTTTCTGTTCGTTGTTATATTTTCGCCTCGCCGCCATTTCCCATTAATGCAGATAGAACCGAAAATCACACGGAGAATT
The DNA here is from genome assembly GCA_951217065.1 of Baccha elongata. Taxonomy (NCBI): domain Eukaryota; kingdom Metazoa; phylum Arthropoda; class Insecta; order Diptera; family Syrphidae; genus Baccha; species Baccha elongata. The sequence goes on along the minus strand of OX578272.1, from coordinate 47,842,213 downwards.
TTCCTCTCAAAGCAGCCTAAAAACGTTCTCATACATCTTTAGTATAATGTCCATGATTCTGCACCATAAATCAGGAACGGGATGATAAGTAAACCTTAGTTGCTCGAAAGATGGCTTTGTTCTTCAATTTTCTCGTTGAATCTCAGCGCTGGTGTGGTGTGGTGACATGGTGTTCACTGAGTTGATACAGCCTCCTGAAAGTTATATCTATCTATGGTGATGTTTTGTTCAAGACGTCGATGTTGGGTGTCCTCTCTTGATTACAGCAATATATGTGGTCTCGTCGTGATTCACAGTTAAACCCACTAGCGGACTAAGAGGCAATGGCATAATGGCTCATTGTTGATTTTATTTTGAAAAGCTTCTTTCAAACGATGCCATCACTCAGACACAAATCGTAAAATGGATCTTCATGTTTTCCAACGTCAATCCAGCATTTTCAACCTTTTCGCTTGGCATAATTTTCTTCATTTTTGGTCTTCCCTGCCTTTCAATTGAAATTTCTAGCTAAGTACCTACATAATTCTCCTGCGTATATCTTAGCTTAAGATTTTTATTAGGAAGGTACTACACTATTTTCTAGAGTGAACCCGGATTTTTGCAAGCGCATTTCGTGCTGCATCAACTTCTTCTAAAACATCGCACCATTATGAAAGATTCAAAATAAAAACGAAAAGTTTCATTCAGCAGAAAAAAAATATGGTTGCATCACCTCTTGTTTTGAAATTTTCCTTTTCAGGATTGCAAAGGAGTTCAAGAGTTGAAACTATGGCTTAACAGTCATTGAATGGTCGATTCTCAAAAAATGCTCCTTTAAAACAAAGTCATATTTGCCATTTGGATATAAGTTTCACTGATTCCAAAAAGTTATCTCAATTGTCCGAAGACAAGTCCTCTCTGTGGACTCGAAAATAAAAATTTTATTGGTTCCACCAGGTTTCGAAATTATGAGCCATCAAAAAACGATACGAAAGTAGTACTACTCGCAAGATAATTTTTAAGAGGATAGTTTACTTGCGTGTCTATAACCTTGGAGAGAAAAAATTTAATTATAATTGGTTAAGGGTAGACATATATTTGCAACAATAATTCAGGGCTGAAGGACTTTCTACATAAATTGTCTTGAAATGTTTTATCATAACATCAATCAGTTTCGAGAAAAACGAACCCTTCCGAATCGCTCATATTTAAAACTTCAACTGTAACAAAAAAATTATTTTACTGGCGTACTGCATGTACTGCTTTTTTTCTCGTGAGGTACTGCTTACTTGAGAAATGAAAAGACAGACCTACTAACGAGTCACAGAGCTTTTTTAATGAATTAAAGTTCGTTTAATTAAAATAAAACTGTTTGGCAGTTGCCACACACAAAATTTGATTCCACAAAATGCACGTTAACCTTATTTAATTTAATAATGTCGTTATATAGGTACATTAAACAATACCTATAATTTAAAATTCAAGCTTAAACGAACCTTGAATGCATTTCGAGATCCATTTGTTTTATCATCAGCATTGTACTACTAAAGCTGTGGATGTAGGTGGCAGTGTGCAAAAGAGCATCTTCAATGTCGAAAAATAAATAGACACACGACCAAACGTTCAAACTTATCAAACAAACAAACAAATCTTATACATTGGCTATATAAATTAAATTAAATAAGGTTAACGTGCATTTTGTGCAATCAAATAAGGTGTTATAAAATTTAAATAATTTTTATCAGATTTCACTCGGTTCAACAAACAAAATTTGATGTAGGTATAATAAGCCCTCTCGAATTATTTCCTATTTCCAAATTTGAAATTTGAAAAAAAAATGGCTCGGTGGTAGGTAAGAGAGTTTCCAGGAATGAAGATGTATGATCTGCAATTGATGGCTATTTTAAGGAGTTGAGAAAAACAGTTTAATTTTTCAAAAAAATTATTGTTATGTTTGTTAGATCAGGTACTTTCTGGGAGACTGGAACGGTGACGTGAAATAACGCCAAATGAAATTCATACGAACTTCACTTTTGTTTACCTTACGTCGGTCGTAACCCTGAAATACCTTGTTCTTGTTTTTTGGAAACTAAATAACGCCAAATTGGCCTTATTTGGATAATAAGCCAAACTCGAAATTTGGTCTTATTTCGTTTTTGAAAACGCAATAAGGCCAATTCGGCGGGTCAGTGAAACTCCCATAAGCGCTGAACACTCACCGTAGCCGAATTTTTGTCCGCCTATGGGAGCTGTCCGATCAATAGGGAGAAATAAAAAAGGTGCTTTTGATTTATTTCATAGGTTGACCGTTGACATAATACTATGAAATGGCTGCGGAAATATATAAATAGCAGAACTTAAAGAAATCAGAAGCGAAAGAGAACACTATAACAAATTCATAACATAACAACTAACATTTTATCGCCTGAGGGAATCCCCTACTAAGCTCGCAACGTAACTTTGCTCTGTCCGGTTGTGACATATTCGAGTCCGGGTATTGAGTACCGGTTATCGTTTTATGTACAAAAATAACCTTTTATTATATTATTATTGTGTCCGTTTATAGGAATTTTTTTATTTTAGTTACGTAAAAAAATTACCCGCGCCCGTTTATTGGAGTGTCCGTTTATGAGAACGCATTTTGTATGGGAAATTATAGATAATAAAGTTGGTTCCCGAAAATGTGTCCACTTGTGCGAATTGTCCACTTATCGGATCTGTCCGCAAGTAGGAGTTTCACTGTATTTGGCGATGTTTCTAGGACCGCCACCGTTTCCATCTAATGCCTACCTTACCTCTTTTATCTAGGTCATTTAAAGAGCCGCGAAAGAAGATTTTCAAGCTTCGCATTTGTGCTAATGCCCTTAGCATTAATATAACTTACTTTTTTGTAGTTTTATATGTGCCCTAGTAAAATAATATTTTTCCAAATTTCAGCACAATTTAACATGCAATACAAATTTGAAATGTGCTATTTCATTTCGATCTAAAAACATCCCTACCTACATAGGTACAAACAGAACAACGTCCAATAAAATCTCATGGATGTCTATTTACAATGTAGATGCCCCGCCTATCTTTTATTTATAATGCAAACAGTGTAAGTATTTAAAAATATTAGCTGCAGACCTGCAGTGAGTGAAGTTTCAGGGTGGAAACCGGAATTCAATATTTTAAACGTACCTACAATCTACGTACATGAGGAATTCCTGAGGAAGGCATCCTCATATTCCTGTTCCCTGTGTCAATCTCTTCTATCCAGAATCCATTTAAAACCCCTGCTCTACACTTGGAAGTATATAAGCCATTTAAACAAGGGATAAAGAAAATGGGTGAATAACGAAAACAAGAATCGCTGCTATGAACAGTTAGTTACTAATCGACCGTCGTCACAGTCGGGTGTGCGTGAAACGAATTAATATTATCTATAGCTGTTGTTTTTTTTCCCGTTTGGATAGTGTGTGAAAAATTTTGATTCTAGATAACAGGACATTTGAGAGCAATAAAAAAAATATTCTCAAAATTGAATAGAAATAAAAAAATTGATAAGAAAAATACAACAAAGCGACCGAGTTGCTTAAACATATCTATTTAAAGAGAAGCGATTAGAACAAAATCCGTTGTGGTTTTGTGATATAATATTTTTTTGCTGTTTTAGTGATAATAAAAAGTTACAAACATTTCCTACTTAAACATGAATGACGCAGCAGCTTTGGCTGGTATGATACCATACGATACAATCGGGCTCTATGAGCAGCCAAAGCCACGCTTCATGTTCAAAATGCCTCGAGTTGTTCCCGATCAAAAAGCAAAATTCGAAAGCGATGAACTTTTTCGAAGGCTTAGTCGTGAAAGTGAGGTAAGAGAGTTATAATTCGCTGCTAATTTTTAATTATTTATTTGCAACACCTAGAATTAACTTAAACTTTTTAAAATTCTATATAGATAAGTGTGTCTATCTGCATCTATTGCTATTGTTTATTATATATTAAAATAAATGTAATGATCCCTGATTTAGAAGCTTTCGAAATTGCCACTGATGGCTCGGACAGGAGTTGAAAAATCCTCATGGAACATCCTTTTCAGTAAAAAAAAAAAACATTCTAAATTTGTTGATGGATATATGTCTAGGTACGGACCTATACCTATACCAATTACTATAGTTGGTAGCTATACAGATATAATTATAACCTATGGTTTAATGCACTCATTTTGACAGATTAAGAAGTGAAACCTTCATTCCCATTCCACTTTATCAAAAATTAAAATAGGACATGTTATGCCATTTAGATTTAGCACATTGTTTCTCATAATCATCAAATTTCATAATTATAAATCATTTCGCGGTTGCAGATTATTTGCATAATTGGTGGTAAAAGTTCTCGAGGTCATTCATTGAATCAGCAAAAACTGAATTATAGCTACGTTACCATTATGTAATATTTATGCTTTGTTTTTTATTCAATTAATTTGCATAATTTTATACTTAGATATATACCTACCGAACTTCTGGCAAATAGAATTAGGACCTGTTTTCAGTGTGATTTTTATGATACCTATGTAATATGTATAGGTATATAGGAACTCGATTTAACATTTAAGAATTATTTTGAGTGATTTACCCACTTGAGCGGAGAAATCATTAATGATTTTGCCGCGAAGAAAGCACTTAAAGTATAATTTATAAAAAAAATATTTTCCCACATTTCGCGTTGACTCAACAGCCCCGTACAACGCTTAATCTGGGACCAGTGTCTCAGTTATAATTATAATTATAACCGTCATCGTCAATTCCAGCTCCAAACATAAATCAAATTTAAAAGCGATACAGATCAGCCTTCATAAGCTTTTTTAATATTTTTTTCTGAGAAAATCTTCTTGTAAAACGCTTTGAAACTTATGACTTATCCCTATATTTATGTCCTTTTTTATTTTCCATAGTTTAAACTTTTATGACAAAAAAGTACCTACCAAATATATGTAGATCATTGATATTGCATATAAAACCACAAAGTTTAGAGAACGAATCCGGCAAACGTGGATCAATATGCAATATCTATTACCTATTATTAGTTTATATACATAGAGGAATCAAGATGGTTTCAAACTCATCGAAGTAGATGTCGTTAATGAGTATATCGAGTAATTATTATTGCAATAATTCCCTGTAACGAGAATCCCTCAAACCGAACCGGAACAAAATTCTTCTGCATACATTTGTATTTGTTTTTCTTTATTTCTCTTGCAAGAGTAATTGCTACAAGAGTAAAAAAAACAAGTCTATAGTAACGACATCCTACGAGCAAAGTTTGAAACTTCCACATGATTTCTCTATGTGTGCTATTACACCATGATTCTAGAGTCATGACTCTTTTTCAAAACACGTTAAAACAAAAGAGACAAAAAAATCGAAAAGATCATCTATTGCCCTTTTGATCTAACGTAATTTGAAAAAGTCATGACTCCAGACTCCAGAATCTTGGTGTAATAGCACACTATGTGTATAAACTCAAGGGTGTTAGTTAACTAACCACACTTACACTCATGCTCAAAATTAATTCACTTCTTAATTTCGTTTTCAAAAATTAACCAATAGGCAGCCAGATTTCAATAATACTCGGTTTAACCTCGGATTCCACGGAGAGACAAATCTTGATTTTTAAATAACTTGTTATCCATATTAGTTAAAAACGTCCCATCTAAAACTGTGGTTATGATAAACGTCAATGAAAAGCATGTGATGTTTATAATGTGTTAGGCCAGGGTTACACATGTAAGTTTTACTCACGTAAGTTACTGGTGTGAGTAAATTCTGAAAAAATTACTAGTATAATCAACTCTTACGGTAAATTGAACAACATACGTAAGCTGTGACCTGGGAGCCGGAACGAAACAGTATAAACAAGACATCAGTCACTTACAGAAGTTTCTTACAGCTTATTGAATGGGCTGCTGTAAGTTTTCAAATTTATGTAAGTATTTTTTACTGTAAACGTGTTACGTATAAACGTTTTTGTAAGTCATGTTTGGAAGACTTGCCTAAGTTGCAAGTAAAACTCACGTGTGTAATCGTGGCTTTTGAGAGAGAGTGTCCAGAAGCTCTTACAGGGTTATGGGAACGAGTGGAATAGAACTACTTGAAAAAAGTAATATTTGGTTGTTTTCATTATGTAGTGTAATATTTTTTTTTTACTAAAGTTTATAAACACTAGAACGTATCTTTTCCAAAAGTCGTTAAAGGTATTTCGTTAGCGAGCTAATTAATTACACAGCCACTTGAACTTATTAAATTTGACGTTTCACAATGTCATTTCAAAATGACATTTAGATACTAACGACTTTACTACGGCTTTAATCGCTTATTCGCTTCTTATCCTCGTATAATCAACTCTTACGGTAAATTGAACAACATACGTAAGCTGTGACCTGGGAGCCGGAACGAAACAGTATAAACAAGACATCAGTCACTTACAGAAGTTTCTTACAGCTTATTGAATGGGCTGCTGTAAGTTTTCAAATTTATGTAAGTATTTTTTACTGTAAACGTGTTACGTATAAACGTTTTTGTAAGTCATGTTTGGAAGACTTGCCTAAGTTGCAAGTAAAACTCACGTGTGTAATCGTGGCTTTTGAGAGAGAGTGTCCAGAAGCTCTTACAGGCTTATGGGAACGAGTGGAATAGAACGACTTGAAAAAAGTCATATTTGGTTGTTTTCATTATGTAGTGTAATATTTTTTTTTTACTAAAGTTTATAAACACTAGAACGTATCTTTTCCAAAAGTCGTTAAAGGTATTTCGTTAGCGAGCTAATTAATTACACAGCCACTTGAACTTATTAAATTTGACGTTTCACAATGTCATTTCAAAATGACATTTAGATACTAACGACTTTACTACGGCTTTAATCGCTTATTCGCTTCTTATCCTCGTGTTTATTTTTTATATAATATGTAGGTAAAAGCTTTTCACGATTAGAGGCGTTAGGTATATAAATTAGGAGTAAATTTACTCGGTCATTAAAACGAGTTTATAAATAAGGCTATAGGTATGTAATGTCTGGACTCTGGACAAAATTTCTTATATTAAATTAGAAGTGTGTAAATCTAAATTCACCAGGCAGGGCAGAAGAAAAGAGGAAATTTTTCGGATATTGGAAATGGTATAGAATCTGTTCGTAGATACGTAGACGAGTTTCCCTATAGAATGTTAGAGACACGTGACTGATGATACCCGACAGGATAGGTCAACACTTTATTCTGATGCACTAATAAATTTATCAGAAGTGCAAAAGTAATAAGGCGATACCTTTAAAAAGTTTGAATTGCCACAATAAATTGATGATAAAGAAATTCAGAAATTTTTGTATCGATAAATGCAAAATAAACTTTTTGACTTTCCAAAAATATAGTAAGAAACCACTTATTAAAACATATACCTAATTTGAAAAACAATTTTGCTCGAGCTTCACACTTTTTTTTATACTTTTAAAAACTTTTTTCTTGAGTTCGATTTTGAACTTATTTCGATTCTTTATTTGCATTTATTTCTTGGATTATTTCAAATTAAAAACAAAATACGGGAGTCTCAGTTAAAAAAGTACAAGACTGTGCGTTAACTTTGAGCAGAAGTGTATTTTAAGATCAGTTTTTCCCGCCAATCGAAGTTCTTGTTTAAATTAAAAGGTCCACTTCATTTGATGTTCGTTTAATGATTCACAAAGAATACTCTAACGTGATTTCTCTCATGAATCACATTCACATCACAATAGCCAATACCGCTGATTAAAGTTTAAGGTTCTTAAATTATAAATTATGTGACAAAAAACAAGTTTCTTCTAGCGCAATATAGTTTCAATTAAAATAAATGGTTATTCAAATTAAAATTCTCAGAAACAAACTATTGGGAATCCCCTTAAAAATTTTATGAGATTATGTCTCATTTAAATGCAATCAACGACACCACCTTCAGTATTCATTCGGGGATTTTTTTTTATTGAATATAGCTTATGGCCTGAAGGTAAAAACTTAAGATTTACCATCACCTAGCTCTAGCGAACTTCAATGTTACCTGTTTAGTTGTTAATTTTTGCGGGCTTGCTGTCGACTGAGGCTGACGCATCTGGGGTTTTTATATCTGTTTGGTGATGATGATCATTATAGTGAAATACCTTAGTTTATATTTCATTGGAAACAGGGTTGTTGGCTTCTCATATTTTATTGTTTATTTATGTTTGTCAAATTCATTAAGATAAGTTTCATTTTGATTTAGAAAGTTTTGTGTATTTGATTTATTTAAAATACTTTATCTAATTGTGTCTAGTTACCTGAACCAGTACCTTACCTTGTACCATTGAGTTTATCATTATAAACTCAATGCTTGTACCCATATTGATGAAAAACATGTCATCATTTTTTTACAGAAATGCGAGTGGTCTTTTAATTTGTCATTAGATATATTCTAAGTAAAAAATTAAACAGAAAAAACAGTCTTATCCAATAAACAATATACTCAACTTAGGACTTCAGAGGACTAAGGACTTACAAGTACAAGAATATAAATTTGAAGGAAATGACAAGACCATATTATATAAGTATTATAGATACCTAGATGTTTTTATTTGCTTTTATATTAATTTTCAATAACTTTAGTTATGGAAATCAGTGGTTTCAAAATGTTAACCACGTTGAACCAAGATTGTACAACTGGCCACAAGCCAAATTTACGGAAGTCGTTTATTTATGCATTTTAGCAATATTTTAAATACAAATTCTTTCCTAACTGCGAGGAAATGGCAAAAGTGTGACAAAGTATAAGTAGAAAAGTATGCATTATTTTTGTATATATATTTCAGTGGCGAAGTGTCTAGTATTTCGGACTCTCAAGAAGAGATTCTGTATTTGAACTTTACCCTTCTCCAAAAAAGGCCCTGCTTTTTGCGAGAAAGTGACAAATCTTCCAAGATTATTATCAAAATGGTTTCAAATACACCGAAGTAGATTTCGCTAAATGATATAGTACCTAATTATTATTGCCCTAATTCCCTGTAACGAAAAACACTCAAACCGAACCGAACAAAGTTCTTCTGCATACATTTATATTTATTTTTGTTTATTTCTATTGCCTTTTTACTCAAAAATAATTGCTACAAGAGTAAAAAAAGAACAAGTCGATAGTAACGACAAACTTACTTTTGATAAAGATGATTTATCCATGTGTATAAACTCAATGTGCACTTCATATTAGCCTTTCGAGCTCGACGGTAAATTATAAATCCCTTCCAGTCTTGTAGAAAAAAATTGCAATATAGTCATAGTTATGCACACAAAATGATTGGTTGAGAGCACTTGTCTCTATAGAGATATACTATACGATACCCATTAATTCTCCTCATGAAGCTAGTCGTGCCATAAAATGTATTTATTTTAAATATTAATACAATTATTAATTTATTAAATACCTATACTTTAATACTTTGTTTAACAAACTATGTATATTCAAACATTATTATATTTAAGTATACAATTGTACATATTTTTATAAATTTTCTAAAAAAAAAACTGTTTTTATTACAGGTTCGCTATACCGGCTACAGAGAACGGGCATTAGAAGAACGACAAATACGCTTCCAAAATGGTTGCCGAGAAGGACACACGGAAATTTCATTTGTCGCATCCGGAACAAATTTGCAATTAGTTTTCAATGCCAATCAAAATCCTTATATTCAAGACAAGGAATGTGATTTTGACAAAGAGCACGGAAAGGTGAGTTGATTTGAGTTGTTGATGTTGATACAATGAAGAAGTATGGTTCTATCTGTATATATAGCTATACTTATGAAGAGTTTAGTCACGCTTTCCTGTCCAATTATTATTGCATAATTGACCATAGGTTTCTGATGAAATATGCGACAAGCGACAATAGAAATGTCTCTTTCTATAACATTGATCGATTGGCATTAAGCATTGGGTGAATAATACTGAGTGGTGTGTAAATTAATTTGATACGGTGTATTATAGTTGTATAAAGACTCTTAAAATGCGTTAAATTTCATCATTATTTGGTGAAATTTTGTATCTTTTTTTGCTTCCATGAAGATTGAAAGTATCTATGTCCATACAAAGCGGGATATTTTTCTAGATAATAGGTGTGTATACCTGATGTGGCTTATTCTTTAAGAATTTCTCTAAGTGTAACTTAGAAAGAACTATTTAGAAATATTAAAGTCAAAAACTATTTTCTAACAACATATTTGGCTACGATTATGTTATTTTATATATCGCACTTATAGTACTATACTAGTCGTAACTCAAAATTAATATAAATTTAAAAATAAACAATTAAAATAAAATACAATTTTATCTCAAAACTTTTTCAGAGCCAATGAAAAATCGTTTATTCTCTTTCTGTTCTACATTTAAAAAATATTAATATTTTATCGTCTTATAGTTAATAAAATTAAATAATTTTGAATTACGACAGTATTTTAATATTAGTGCGATATGAATGTATATATGAACTCAAAGTGGTGTCGATCAGGGGTTCCGTTTCATTGCAACAATTTTAGTATTTACGCGTTATTATTATCATGGCTTACAGACATTTAAAATAAGGGGGATCAGATCGATAATGCTTCATAACAACTCCTTCTTCGGATATATTTTTTGAAATAACCTTTTCTCTTTTATTTATCACAAATTTAAAATCCTTTGAATATAACCAACTTCATCATTTTATATACAGTGTGGCCAAGTTAGATGAAACAAGTATGTATAATATAAGTATAACTCATTTCAAACATTTGAAACTTTTAAACATTTGTCTCTACTTTTTGATACTTCTGATTGCTGATTCACTTTTATCCAAACTTTTAGATTTTATTATGATTATTGATTAACATGTAAAATTTTGTTGACCTGGTTAAATGCTACATTTCAAAATATGCCTAATAGTCATATCAATATTATTTACAATATTATGATGAAAATGGATTTCGGAAGCTTATTTCCGGATCGACAGAAATATACAAATGTCATACAAATCTTGAGAAATCAGTTTAGGCCAATCGGCAGAGACTTTTTTCTTGCAACAGATAATACTTACGGGTGTTTGCTGTTACAATGAATTATTCTCAACTTTGGAGAAATTAATTTGTTTAGGACTTCTTTTACGATCTCTATTAAGTTTCAATTAAACTATTCAGAACTTTATTTGACAGAAAACAACAAATAATAAAAATTTAATTTAACTTCTAAGTCATTGCTTAACTGAAACATAATATTCAGAGATTGTGAAACAAGTCCTTTGAGTTCTAGAATTTTATGAAAAATGCCGAAAAGTTAAGTTGAAAAACTATTGATTTTAATTGTCTTCCCTGTATAGTGTATATCTATAGGTACAGACAAGACTGAAGTTATTTTTATCACATGTCCACTAGACTTTTTTTTATACTTATACTCATATAGGTGATTGAATAACAAAAATGTTTCTCAAGTATGCTTGAAACTTCTTTAATGTGCCATATCGTGTTCGTAATTCGATAGGATCGCTACAAAAAAAAAAAAAAAACTCAAACACACAAATACTGTGATCACAAATTTTCAGACAGCCTTAATTGCTCTTCAAAGATCAATTGCTGCTATAGCAGCCCAAGGAGTAAGGACCTGCTGCCTTAGCCTTTCTCAAGTTGCATGATCGGAGGAATGGCACGCGAGCAACAGTTGTTGGAAATGTGTCAGAAAACAACTCGAGAGTAAATTACGGGGATTATAAAGCGAAAACAATACCCTTCTTGCATTACGAAGGATCTTTTTGTAATTAACAAAAAAAAAATTAAATTTAAACGTATTTTTGTTTTCTCTCACTTCTGCTTTTTCTTGATTCTAATGTCAACTGTCAAAAAGGATTTAAATTACGATTCCATTAGATAAAACAAAAGAAATTTTTAATGATTGTCGTACGTAGGTACCTCTAATAAATTCTTCTATTGCGGAGTCAAGGAAATAACGTCCAAGGTGATTTAATGACTTCAATGAACCATTTGATCGGTCATTAGTATGAGATAGTAAAAGGAAAACAAAACCATTTTATATAATTGGTGTTGTTGTGAGGTGTCGCACAGAATAACAAGTGAAAATTTTGTATTCCCTAGAGGGCATGTTAAACATATGTCGTGAATTTGTTACCGGCTTCATGCTGTGCGGGTCTTTATACATGAAGGACAAAGAAATCCTTCGGACCACCGACTTTTTAGATAGGTAGTTATATATGTGAAATGTACTTAACAAATGACCGTGCAGTTGTTTCATGTTTCAGGGGTTTGGGAACCGTAGATTTTCTTTGTTCTGTGTCTTTCCCTAAACATACATAGGTACTTTCAATTGGAGTCTTTCAACAAAATTGAAACATAATTCCGGAAAAAATACAATGAAATTGTCTGCAATTAAGTGTCTTAATTGTTTATTTGCGACTTCCGGGGTCATTTTAAATAAGTGGGGGGTCTGGATTTGACAGACATGTTAAATACTGTAAGGCATCATTTCTATTTTTGTAAAAAGATTTGTATTGATTTGTGTTGCATTGTACGACTATGTAAAGGTTTATAGCTTTAGCTTGTGTTTTTAAACATACCTATAGCTAACAATGCTTAAGGAGGTGTTGGTAGATTTAGTTGTATGTAAAGCTCTTTGTGTGAGAAAGTCAACTCCACTATATTGAATAAAGATACGATTTTAAATATTAGTTAGTTATTAGTTACATCAATTATTTTTAAATGAACAACAAATAATGAGAAAGTCCGATTTCCGCAGTAGTCGAACTCACAATAGTCCTCTGGTGAAGTCAAGACTTTTGTCAAATTTTAAAACAACAGTTTGAAGTTGGTAATATTTCGTTTGTGTTGGCGATTTTTGATAAACTAAGGAACTGTTTTCACAAAACATGTTACTAGTTACCACCTTCTCCTACTGTTTGATTTTAATTGTCTGATACCTTAGAAGCAAACGTTGATGAAGTTGTCCAGAGTCGAACACTTTCTCGTTTGAAAAGTCGATAGGTGCCATTGAAATATTACATCGTTCAAATGTCCGCCGCCGCGCCGGTTGACGAATTCATTCGAAATATCCTTTTTTCCTCTTTGCTCTCTTTGATTATAAATGATTAGATTTATCACCGATGGAATGGGCTTGGTAGGCTTTGAGGGTCGCTGTGGTTAAGTAACAAACCACAGCGGCCCTAATTCGCATAGATCTGCAACTTCAAAAAATCCCACAAAAAAAGTCTAACGGGGTCAAATCGCACGATCTCGCCGTTAACGGTGAGTGTTTTATCATTTGCACATGTTGTTGACTGCTATAACTCTCCATATTAATTTGGCAAGATATTCTCTATAAATGACAGCGAATTTGACAGATATAGCATATGATCACAATGACCTGTCAACTTTCGGAATTTCTAATAATGGAAGACCCTTTTATACATAATGGTAAAAAAACACGCATTTTATATTAAAACTTAAAACATTTGTCAAATAAAAAAGTTCCAATGGCCTTGTATAGATATCGAAAAGTTTCGCGTATAGTTAATCAATTTGTCTTCATAGGAGCAGAATGTGGGGGCGAAATAAGCCACCAAAATCTGCGAAACCCAACCACCCTGTTTTCCATTGATATAATCAATACTGTCTGCTTTTGAATATTTCAAAATGGTTGCTTTTACATAAGAAATGAATAATATTGTGGGTGAAACAATATTGCCGTTTATTCTTCGCATGCGCCAATAATCTGATATACATAAGTATAGATAAAAACAGACAAGTACCAAAATGTGCCATTGTATCATATGTATTCTGGTATACATTGTTACTTGCACATTTATCTATTCAAAATAAAGATATATATACATTAGGTTGGTAGGTATGTATATAGAAAGTTAAAGAAAAAAACTTTTGGGGAACATTCAATCGATATTTCTATGGCAACAAGGCAGACATTTTGCTTTTGCACATCTCGCTATTTGTATAAGTATGGAGTTATGTTGTGTATTCGCAGCCATTCTTTCGTATTTAAAGCTTTAAATTAATTAAAATAAATTTTGTTTCTTTTCGCTGTCATTTGCAATCTACCAGCCTAGAATATCTAACAATTGTTAAATATGAGAAATTTTTCTTTGGGTATGCAATGTGCATGCTGCACCTACTAGAAATCCTAGACAAATTAAATCTCACATTGAATAAGAGCATACCTACATTTAATTAATTCATCTTATACTATGTGTCCACCATCAATCGTGAATTGAACTGATTCATCTACACCAACACATCCCCATTTGTGTGATTGTTTAGATTTAAAACACCATCTTATAGAATTTTAAATATATTTCCCAATAGAGTACTTAAATATAACAATTATTTGATTGATCATTTTTTAAAGAATTGAAGTATATTGGAACATTTTTTAAGGTCCCTCTGATCATTTATTGACCGATCGTTGAAATGTGATAACACGTCTTTTAACAGAAATCTTAAGCTCTCAAAACATAGATTTATTTTTCGTGGAAACGTAATCTTGTATATACTATTTTCCCACCATTTAACTCTACCACTGTTTTGGCTAGACAATGATTAAAATTCTTCGTCCAATATTTTATTGACGACAGAACTAAATTTTCAGAAGAGAATATTATAGACCGAGAGCCTACAGCAATTTTTGTGTGTGATTGATAGATATCCCAATAAAGTTGCTAATATAGATATTTGAAAGCACTATAGTCGCCATTTTTAAAATCAGCGTCTTGCAGTCCTGATGCAGTCTTTCTAAAAATGTCATCAATTTGGACTGCAAGAAGCTGACTTTTAAAATGTCAATTATAGTGCTATTGAATAATACCATATACCATCTTTATTTTGGGTTAATAGTCACACCCAAAAAAAAATGCTGTGGAAAGCTACTTGGGTTTCTTAACGCAAAAAAGTCCGTTAAACAAAAAAAAAAACGAAACATATGATTTTAAATTATAAATACCTATGTATGCAAAAACATTTCGAACATATTACCCTAATCTCACCTCTTTCTTAAGCTGACATAAAATTAATCAAGAGAAGTATGTGAATTTCCGTCGGAACTCGGAACCATATTTTTTTTTTCTAAAATTTGACAATCTCACGGCAGACCGGCCTTCCCTTATAGTCATTTAGCACTCTACATAGTAATTGGCATAAAAATTCTTGGGGGTACGGCCCGCTACTCTTATTTGAGGTATAAAAAGATACTTTGTTTTTTCTGCGAAATATTTGGTAGCCTCTGTTACAATACACCCATAGTGCCCCCTGATTAGCCTAACAGCTCAGAGGAGATGCTAAAAAGAAAAAGAAAATGACACCCACAATGCGAGGTTTAAACGTACTTTTTACCATTCTCGCCGACGTTACTGTACTTTAATGATATCTTTGGTGTCATAACCGTTTAGTATCGTTGGTTAAAATATCCTCTCAGGATTTTTAACATTAACTACATCCGCGTTTCCATTAGGGCTGTCGAAACATCTCTGCATTATATGACCTGCATGCAGCTCCTTTCTGTTCTCTTCTTCTGTCAATTTAAGTAATTCATGAACCTATGTCAAATAAACTTTACAGCCAAAATTTATTATTTCTAATAGCTTATTAAAATATCTTTTTTCTTATTTTTGCAGGTCCACATCAAATCCCACTTTATTATGAATGGCGTTTGTGTACGCTTTAGAGGCTGGTTAGATCTAGACAGATTGGATGGAGTTGGATGTTTAGAATACGATGAGCGCCGAGCTATTCATGAGGATGCCATACTCCGCGAACAAATCGACAGATATAATCAAAGACTTCGCGAATTCGAAGATACAAAACGTGCATATAATAGCAGTCGCCAGGATGAAATGGAAGCCGTTCGCCGTGGTGTTGCTTCTGGTGGTATTGGAGTTGGGGTAGGAGCAGGAATGTGGAGGCGATAGTTTGACTGATTAACAATAATAATATAGGGACAGTTAATCGAAAAGGAAACTCATTATATATACAAACTATATGCCTACAATCTTGCCATATAATGGCACTTTGACTTCATGTGATTTTTTGTTTCGATTTGATAATGTTTGTTTAACAGAAGTTGCATTTATATTAAATGAACTTTTTTAATGAGATTTTCTTTTAAAATAATTTTTATTTTCAATATTTACTATTTTTAAACAATAATATAGTTTGTGAATTCTTTCTTTTAATGATGTTTTTGTGAATAACAATTTATTTACTTTTATAAGAATATTCTATTTTATGATAATAAACAAAATAATTCTTTTATAATATTGTGTTAATTGTTTTTAGTGCAATTTAATGTGTTTCTATAATTATCTAAAGCTATATGATTTTTGAAGATGAAAGTGCTAAATAGTTTATAAATAAAAAATCATAAAATATTATGGATATCTAAAATAATATCAATACATATTATTTTGCAATTATAATGTTTGTTTCTTTTATTTCAAATTTTTGGCATATTATGGGCAAAAAGTGTTTCACCAAATTGGTTCAATGAAGGTTAACGTTATGGCAGTTAACATTGGTATACATATGACTGAATAATATATAAGTTTCTAATGGTAGATGTATGTGTTTCAAATATTACAAAATCAATTCTTTCAAATTTTAAATGTGAAAAACGCAACTTTTGAATTTAAGAAACGACAATTAACATAACGACTGTCGTTTAATTAAGGACTTAAAACGAAACTTTTTAAATCAAAATGGTGCAACATTATGTTGTTTCAACTTTGAATTACGGTTGTTTGTATATAGAAAAAAAAACTGTTCAAAGTACATACTTTTCAACGTAAATTTAAACGCGAGCGCTTTAAAATATTTTTCTCTCAATGTTATTATAATGCGAATTATGCCTTAAGCTAAATATTTGACCAACATGGACTGAAAGTGAAAAATCTGCAAAACTATCCAACGTTGTTGCAAAAATTCTATATTTTTCAAGTTTTATTGCCTTTAAGTAAAATAAAAATGGGGGCAATATGCCAAACATATTTTTTCTACCAGAGACGAATGGAAAAATGATACGGTGACAAAAGAATATGACACCACAATAAATTTTCACTGACGGCTCAAAGATGGTTGATGGAGTTGGGGCGGATGTTTACTCCGACAAACTTAAAATTAGTCAATCGTTCCGTCTGTCGGACGCTGCCAGCATATTTCAAGTTGAAGTGCTTGCTATTAAGGAAGCCTGTTGGATACTCAAACAAAAGACAATATCTAACCAAAATATTCACAATGTAGCCATTTGTATAGATAGCCAAGCTGCAATTAAAGCAATTAACAGCTGCCTGGTATAAAAATTCCTCTCGTATGGGTCCCAGGCCATAGCAACATCCAAGACAATGAGCGAGCAGATGATCTTGCTAGGCAAGGATCAGCCCTTCTCGTCTCTCAGGCAGAATCAGTGGATTTTCCACAGCGTTTCATGAAGAGCAGAATATATGACAATTTCCTTTCAGAATCAACAAAGAGGTGGCAAGGTTTGGCAAACTGTAAAATATCTAGAAAGATATGGTCAACCTATGACAAAAACGGATCGAATGATTTAATAAAACGAAACAGAATAGACACGCGCTGGATCGTTGCAATCCTTACTGGCCATTGGCCAATAAGAGAACATGCGGCTAAATTGCGCATATATACCTTTCAATAGCTACTGCCGCGGTAGCTGTAGAAATAAGCTAGAGAAGGAAATTATTGAGCATTTCCTCTGCTACTGTCCGGCCCTGGCTAGGTCTCGCCTCCAGGCATTCGGTAGCCTGTTTCTCGACAACCTAAACGTGCTGTCTAACAAAAGGGTAAATGATTTTACCGCTTTTCTTAACAGCACCAGTTGGCTCTAACAAACCAAGCAATATCTCTATTTCAACTTTCACTTCTGAAGTTTCTGGAACTTCCCCTTAAGACTGGCTTTTTGGAATAGCACTTACTCTATGTTTTGGCGAAAGCATCAAACCACTGATTTATACCTGGAAGGTGTGACTTGCCTTTGAACGGGCCTAGCCTCATATATAGATCTAGTGTAAAGTTATTTGCCCGACTCTCAGTCCCAATGGAACCACCCAGCACACAGTATGAGCTAAGTTCTTCCCTTGGGACTGAGGGCACAGACCAACAACTGATCCCCTTAGCTTAACAGTCACTACCACTATATCACAAAAAATTAGGTCAAACGAGTTATGGTATCAAAACTGCACTTTTTGGCGCTAACTGGGTTTCTTTGGAACAGTTGTTCTGCGAAACCCCCATTTTACCTACCCAACCTACCTATGATACAAAAATAGATACATTAAGTTCATGAAGGGGTTCAAAATCGATGGCTGAACTTTAATTTCTATGCCAGTTATTATGCCAGCTGTACTATTATCAATTGCGTAAGTGATACCACTAGCTTATATTAAAAAATTACACTCGAAAATATTAGTTTTTGATGTTTCAAAAATATAAAAAAACATTTTGTGAATTCAGTGATTAGCAAGTAACGATCTTCGAAGTTTTTGTCGTGTACCTATATAAAAGATTGAAGTTTGATTATTTAATTTAACATATATTTAGTTAAGGGCTTGTTGCACTTAATCTTTGATTAAGTTTCATTAAACTATTCAGAACTTTTTTTGACAGGAAACAAAAAAAAAAATATATTTAATTTTTTTTTCTGAGTTATGGCCACAATTGAATTTCATTCTGACACTCCACTTTATAATATTTAATTTGTCTATTTTTAGTCTTTTTATTGTTTATTTTTAACAACTAAAGTATTTTACCTGATATTTAACTCAAAGATTGTGAAACAAGTCCTTAAAAATAAAAAGGAGATATTAAAAAAAAAAAAATTATTGAACTTGAACCATTTCAATTTTATTGTTTGTACTTTCACTTTTCCGGTATTGAGTTGTTTTTTACGGAAATGTTTCTTTATGCTTTTGTAACACAATGCATTAATATTTTTGACAAAAAAAAAACAATTAACAAAAAATAAAGTTCGCTGCTCAAGTCTTTTGTTTAAATGCCAACGTTAAAATACTGTTAAATGTAAATAATAGTGGTTTTATTGGTTTTAACTTGAGCCATTAGATGTGCTGTCATTTTCATACATTCGTCCCAATATGCGGCACTACGCCTACGCCTACGGTTATGTCAAATAGGTGTCTGAAAAAACGTTTAAAGTATAGGATTTATCCAGTACTTTTTTAATTATTTTGTTTGCTAAACTTATATATAAAAACTAATGTGTGTTTGGATGTAAGTGTGCATATTTGTATATTATCCCTATAGACTCCAAAACGGCTGAATGGATCTGGACCCGATTCGGCACAGAAATAAATTATAGTCTCGAATAGAAAATAGGCTACTTTTTCACCCTGACACATGTATTATTCCTGTAAAATATATCAAATATATTTGCTAGTAAATATGTAAATAAAGGAAGTGATATGCTTGCTTTTGAATTAGCAATTGAAAATCGAATTAGAAATAGATCACGAACCCAACCACATCCACAGTACTACCAACTGAATTTGTTTCATCATTTTGAAATGATCCGTTCGCAAAACTATTGTTTTATTCTGAATAACCAAAATGTTTTACAAATCGAGAACGCTTCATCAAACAAAAAATTCGAATGCTTTAGGTATTGGTAAATGTATGTGTGGCCCAACATACATCGTTTCAAAACATGAAGACAATATTGTTTTACTCAGTTGTGTGAAACATATTGATAATCATGTCAAAAACTACATTTATTCTAAAATATTGCACATTTTGATATGTGCCTAACCGATGCATCAGAAACTTTTTCTTCACATCAAATATACGGACGTTTTTTGAAATCATATTAAGTAGATACAAAATGTTATCTCTCAAAGCGGAAAATTCTAGGTGATGGCAACAACATAATAATTGCATTAATAACGTACATAAAATAAGTGCTCCCAAAAAATTGTTTGGTAATCCTTAATAAACTTTTTATACAATAAGGGCCACTTGCACGAAAACAAAGGATACATTTATAAAATCGCAGTTAGCTATCCAGGATTAAAAAGATAAATGTGTGTATTTCGATTTTACGTTGCACGAATGAAAACACAGCTAACCAAAGATACAAGAATAAAAACAGGAACGAAACAGAAAAATTCCACAAAACAACAACAACATTTGCTGCAAACACTAATGCGAACCTCACCGATAGCAACTTCTTGTCAAATTCTATTTGACGGATGTAAAAAGTTATCCAGAGAAAAATGAGTAGATAAATATTTAAGATTTTGCAACGAGTTTAAATTTTTATCGATGGCTGCGTATGCATGGATAAATCAGTGGTTACTAATGTCAAAAAAGTTTCGTGCAAGTGGGCCTAAGGAATGCAAGCACCTTACCAATAAGTAACATTTATTTATTACATAAATAAATTCATACAGTTATGGATCAAGAAAAAACACTGAATTATCAAACGGAACTCATTGTATTTTTCAGGGTTGCCACCTCACAAATTTGAAATTGATATTTGAGTCCAAGCGCTTACAGTTTCAAATTCGATTTCCCAATGACAACAAAAAGCCTAAGGGCAAACAATACACGTTTGTCGATTTATTTTCTGCTTCTCACATGGTCAACTCTGTATATATGTTAACTGTAAGGCTAATTGATTAATTATTAGCTGAAATATTAATAATTTTTTATATTTATGTTAATAGCAGCAAAAATAAACATGTTTTGAATATTCAGTAAAAAAAAGACAGAGCAATGCCGGGCAGTGGCCAGCTATAGTATATATATATAAAAGTCGATGTGTGTAATGTGTATGTTTGTTTCATATCTACTCCAAAATGGTTCGACCGAGTTTATAATTAGCCAAAAATGGGATCCATGTGACCAACAACACAAAAAAAAAATAGAGTAGGTTCTTCAAACGCCATGGCTATGGGTAGCTAGTAGTACATTATTACATTCTGGATATCAAAAAATTAATAAAAGGAGGGTGAATGTTATATTTTTTAGACATAAAAGTCCAGTCACGTATAAGAACTAAAAACAAAGTTTTTCTTAGAAGCGGTGGTTTCCGTTATTTTTGATTTTCTGTTTTTGACTTAAAATTAATGAGAACATTGAATTAAAAAAAAAATAAACTTACATAATAAAATAAAAAAAAAAATGATAATTTTTTTTTTTTTTAATTTCAGTTTGAAAGTTAATTTGACAAAATATATTCACTAAAAAACTCTACTTATAAATAGAATAAAAGAAGAGATTTCTGGCAAAAAGTATATATGGCATTGTAAGTTTTACCTTTAATTCAAATAATCGTTATGTTTTCAGTATTTTTTTTTATAAAATAACCTCTCCAACCTAAACAGGGGGAGACAGACCCCCTCCAATACAATTTTTTTCTTGTTTTTAGCCAACCTACACGCTCTATCTTTTTGTCACACCTTATGCGAACCACCCTGTATATACAAGAAACTATACCTATTCAAAACATACCATCGACTACTTTTCATCTTTCAATAAGTTAAAACCTAATCAAGTCTGAAAAATTAATTTCCTCTCAAAATTCGTTCCACCTGGCGAAATCTCTTCGAAAGTATTCCTGTAATTCGACAGACATTGATTGCCCCTTAAGCACGTATACAATCTCTATAATGGCCATTGCAAAGGGGATATCATTATCAAGAAATATTTATCCCAAATTAGAATTGAAATCGTATATACAATATATGAATCTGAATTTAGGTTCTCTGACTTTCCACTCTATTTGGAAATCATTAAACCTGTCCGAACAACAAAGCAAAAATCCCCGCCCTTATTTGGCCGTCTATATATAAGTGCCAGTTTGAAGCACGTCATTCCAAAGTCATATCATTCAGAGCGGATAAACGAAACTAATAAGAGTTTTACAAACAACAACAAATTAGAGTCAGATGGATTGTTATTTGCAAGAAATAAAGGGATGCCGCTGCTTCTTCCGAAGTTCAGATATATGCACACAGAGCATTTTTATCCGGTGCAACGCGCTGATGCCTGAAATCAGAACATATCGAAAATTGAAAGAATCTACCTAGAAGAGAGCAATTCCAATTCAACTGACAACAAAGCGTTCCTACGCATTGTTCACATTGTTTGTAGAATTTCCCTTTTTGGCATTGCATCGTTCAAAAACCTTCCACCCCCATGTGACCTTTGTTTAGTGAAACGTCGTAACGACTTACGAACAATTCACATGACATGCCCTTATTTGAGGACTAATTGTTACCGACCTCTGTCGCGATATTGCACAAATGTGTGCTGATTAATTAAAACATATTTGTTAATGGGAGAGACGTGGAGGAAGTAATGGGCTGCTCGACTTAAAAAAGTGACGACATGTATTGGTGTTGACGAAAAAAAGAACACCCCAAATGACTTTATGTAAAGAACGAAGATCATCGAATGTATGGTTTCATAAATGAGGGACGAGACGAGATTCTTGTGAAAAGGAAAAGTTATTCTTCGATGAATAAGAAACCGGAAAGGCCACAGATATTTTAATTGTATTTCGCTATGGTAAAAAGGACACAAAAAAGTACATTCCTTGACGTCATGTGCGCATCATTTTTCATGTCATATATGTTCAAAGAAGCGCTTATATATTATCTAGATTATTTGAAATCCAATCGAAGTCAGGTTAGACTCTAGCCACCATGATTCTAATATTACAATTTTTTACCATGACAGCATGAATATATGTAGAATTGCAGATATAGGCAAATGAATTGGTTTAAGTAAAACAGTTCGTTTTTTGATCCACCACAGATATTTATTCGAATGGGGCAGTGGTTCTGTCAAAAAGGTGAGATGAGATGAGGTGAGAATCTATAATCCAGTTTAATAAAATGTCAACATCCTGATCTGAAAAAAATATCTGAAAGAGTTGAGAAGATTCAAAAGAACTTTTTAAGATTTGCTTTGAGAAAATTTTCTTTACCTGGTAATGTAAATCTTAACTACAATAGCAGATGTGTGCTGCTCGGAATACAAACTCTTGAGTCAAGGCGTCGTATGTATAGCGTTTTGTTTGCTCGTGACATTCTTTGTAATGGCATTGTAGAACATTGATAATGCTCATTCTACAAATTATGGTCAGCGTGAGCAAATTTCTCATTGTTGTAGGCTTTTCAATATTTATTATGATGACGTAGATATTTTTTTACCGTGATATATATTTAAAACAAATATTAAAAATCTAATTCAAATTGCATTATAACTCATTTTAAATAAATTTTATTATGTTAATAATTAAGTATTTAAGCAAAATATGATCAGATTTCTATTGAAAACTGGATTTCAATAAGCTATCTGCATTTTGAAAATATTACAGGATTGCCGTAATGAGCATATCTAATCTCTCAATAATATCTATTCTATACATATTATAGATATATATATGTATATAACAACTACTTATGTCCCAACGTTTAAGATCAAGTTGTATGGTAGATATGGAAGAATTTGGAAAACTTAAACTGTTATATGAGATGTACCCGTATAGCCGGGATAAAACAGATATGCAAATTTGTCCTCTATAGGTCTGGGTCTGCTTTTGGAGCAAACTATGCGATTGACAATACATTTTTTTTATAATTATGATAAATTAAGATATTTCAAAGCGTTTGGAAAGTCGAAAAATTTAAATTCCATTTTGTGTTAAATAATTAACTTAAGTGGCAAACCAAATTTAAGTGAAATCGGTTTACCCGTTATCAATTTATGGCCAAATTTTTAAAAAAACCGTTAACACCAAATCTTTGTTGTGTGCATTTTTCGCCAAAAAATCTGAAGTCCAATACTACTGCAATATAACGTGCACCAAGTTAGAGTTGTTTTAGAGGAAATTGCAGGGAATCACCAAAATGTGCTATACTGTATACACGAAGTTTGAAGTAAATCTGTCGAACCGTTTAGCGGCTTAGCCTGTAGTTCGGTGCACAGAGAACCGCACATGCGTACATATCCGCACATTCTCACAGATTCTTTACGCTTTTGAAACGCACTGAATTAATATTTTTAAGTGAAAATAAAAATAAAAAAAAATAAAGTTCGATGCTCAGCTCTTTTGTTTAAAAAAAAAAACAATAATTATCTATGCTTTCAATCATAGATGACAGTATTTTTACATTGCGGTTAAAAGCAAATAGTAGTGGTTTAAATGATTTTAACACGAGATATTAGATATGCTTTCTTTTTCAGACATTCGTCAAAATTTTTCCCAAGACCCTTTGACGAAAGAGGACGTATAGAAAATTAAATGCACAACTGAGTCGCACCCGCATAAATTTGCTCTTGAAACAAACTATGGAACTACAGAAAAATAACTTTAAATTACTTAAAAGAAAAAAACAAAAACAAGAAATGGGCTAAAGGTGAGATCAAAGTTAATGGTAGTTGTATGGTCATTGATATCATTAAACGATCATTTAGCCAAGAACCTTGAATGTCATTTTTTCTTGAATGTTCAATTTAGGTGCCATTTCAAGTTTGAATGAAATCGGTTTAGGCGTTATCAGATTATGGCCAGGCCAAGTAAAAACCCGTTTATACCAAATCTCACTTATGTGTATTTTTAACCAAAAACCTAAAATGCAGTTATATTAAGAGCGCTTTAGATATGCATTCACAAAATATCATAAAAATCGATAGAGCCGTTTTCGAGAAAATTTGCAATAATTTAAAAATAAAAATTCAAATTTGTCCTCTAGGGAAAAGTTTTATACACAAAGTTTAAAGAGAATTTGTCAAACATTTTAGGCTGTACTGTCACTTGGCGAACAGACAACCACACATACACGCACCCGAAAAACCGGCATGACGAAAATAGTTTTTTACACGAAACCGCCATATTGAGAAAAAAAATAGTATAGCTGAGCAGTACAGCATATAAGGATGATAGATGTTTCAAAATTATCGATGTTAAAAAAAGACGATACATCGATATTACCCAACATCGATGTTTTTACACCATTTATTAATACAAAATATATTAAAACAACAGAACAATAAATACCCAGAAACAGTGTTCATGGAAAATAATAAGTACGATAATTATCGTACGTCAACATGCATGTTAAAAAATCTATGGAGTTAAACGCAAATACGTCAACGATATCAAAAAGAAATGCTGTCATATCGCCTGGTAACAGTATATTTTTGTCGCTAATAATTTTTACTTGCTCAATAGGGCAAGTATTGGTTTCGTGTAAAAATAAATGTCGAGGCTTAAATCAAACCGGACATTACGATGAAGCCTAAAAAGGTTTCTTCATGCCGTCCGTCGGTTTGTCTGTGCGGCTGTGCGTATGTGCGTATGTGCCGGTGTGCGTATGTGCAGTTGTCTGTTCACCGAGCTACAGCCCAAACGTTTGAACGGATTTTCTTCAAACTTCTTGTGTAGCACTTTTTGTTGATTCCCTAGAGGAGACATTCGATTTTTTTAGCCCGGCTATAACGGGTACCTCCCATATATCGGTTTAAGTTTTTCCAAATTTTCTAGAAAACGGCTCTAACGATTTAGATAAAAGTTTGTGAGTACTGTTAAAATTACTGCATTCCATGTTTTTGGCTAAAATCTCACATAACGGTGATTTGGTGTTAACGGTTTTTACAAATTTGGACATAAAATAATAACGGCTTATGCGATTTCAATTAAATTTGGTATGGCACTTAAATTAGACAATTGACACAAAACGACATTTAAAGTTTTCGGCTAAAAAACGGTTTTGTGATACTTTACAACTTGATCTTTCGTTTATGCCACTTTTCGGTATCTTTTGCGTTTCCACATAATTAAATATATTGAATTTTTCGTAATCTCATAGTTGACCACAAGAGCAAGTTCGTGCGACCTAGTCGTGCATTTAAATTTTTGACAATTGAACAGTCTATATGTGAAAGCTATCCTTTGTAACTCAGTAGACAAAGTTAGATTCCAGCTGTTTGTAATTTCAGTAACCAAGATACTAATTAACCAAGATCCGTTTTAGTAACCTTACCTTACGGTGGTATATGGACTCCTTACTATGATGTTCATAGGTCTAGAACAAAAACTTTCGAGGTTATTGAAAAAAAAAAGTTTACTTAATTTTAAATCCTAAGCTGGGTTGATCTCGCAGTCTCACACTGAAATATTGGGGATATCTGACTATTTCACAAGAAATAATGTTCTCATATACTATATTCTAATTAACATACAAAAAGAATGACCGAACTGCGCTTAATTCGGATTAAGTCAAGTTTACAAATATCAACCAATATATTCCTTCCGGGTAAGTTAACCAAACGAACTATCAAATGGAGCAAGGCTTGAATTTTAAGCCTTAAAAGAAATTGTTTCTGATAATATTATTATATAAAAAGTAAACATATATTTGTATGTATGTGTACATACCTAACTGATGAATTGATGTTTTAAAAGTCAAAACAACGTTAAAAAAAGTTAAATATTTTTATTTGCCATTCCAACTTAAAGTAAGTCAAAACCTTGGTATATAATCACCAGTTCTTTTGAAATATCACGAGCAATGGAACGATTAAAAGGTGACAACAATACCTCTTCTATTCATAGAAATGCATAATATCATCATAAGCGAATGCTCATTGTGCGTGCGCGTTCATCATGCATCAATGGAATCAAAATAAAAGTTTAATGAGTATATCTTGAAGATCAACAATAGCAGCAATTTAATCCCGTGCACGGAAAGGTTCCTCTATTTCCCCTTTCAATGGGTAAAAGGAATAAGTATAGAAGTACAACAAAGGTAGTTCTTATTATTGTGTACCTTTAATATTTTTTTTTTCTTCATTACTATTCTCAAGGGGCGTAGGAACTTTTTGTCAATGAAGTCATCAGTACGGGTGGATATGCTTGGAACAATTGAGGAAGTGATTTATCATGGACCATTATTAATAAACGACACAGTTTTAGGATCGAAAATTACACATTTTTCGGAAAAAACAGTTCTTTTATATCGATCATCATCTTATGCCAGTCGGTGCAGCGCAATAGCTGGATGACATAATAAATGTAGACGTGCGCT
The DNA here is from genome assembly GCA_951217065.1 of Baccha elongata. Taxonomy (NCBI): domain Eukaryota; kingdom Metazoa; phylum Arthropoda; class Insecta; order Diptera; family Syrphidae; genus Baccha; species Baccha elongata. Next base: position 47,815,101 of record OX578272.1, on the reverse strand, counting down.
TGATAAAATAAAAGATGATATATGGGACAAGATTAAAACAACCTTTTTCTATTATTCCACGATAAAGGGGTGCCGCGTTGACTGATACTGCATGTGATTTGAACCCTTTCTTTTAATAGTCGTTATAATAGAACCTGGGCGTGGCTCACAAATGGACAAGAATGAAGAGAAATAAAAAACGTTTAATAACCATATAATGGTAATCTCTCTGGGTCAAAATTATGCTAATGTGGAAAAGCACATAGTTGTAGAAATTGTTGCAATTGCAAGTCATCAAAAGGAATCGTATAGTTTCAGAAGTTGGCTTAAAAACAACGCCTACTTTTCTATGTTCGTACATGGACTAATACACTGAGGTCACTCTCAGGAAAGGGTTAGGTAAATTGAAGTCACATCCGGCATTTTTTCGATTAAGTTTGAAAACTATAAATCACTTCAGAGTTTTATTAAAAACAAGTTTTTGAGTCTATGTGAGCAGCTGATGAATAAATTCATTTGTATTTGCAGAAAAGTGCAGTAAAGGTAAAGAGAAACACAGCCATTATGATAATTATCTTTGCAGATGAAAAATGGAAATAAAAAAAAATAATGCACTTGCATTACTAATGAAAACCTGATGAAGAGCTACATTTAATTTTTCTCAACGAAGAGTGTCGGTCTTTTTAACTTATATTTTGGTACGTTCACATAAACGTGCATGGACACGTACGACCTATATAGTGGTAGAAGATGCTCAAGCAGAATCAACGAAAAACCCCAAATCAAATCCACTTCACACCATCACGTCATCGATCCGAGAAGTTATGTTATTAGTTAGATGTGTTGGTAGACCACCATAAATAAAAACTTTACTTCTTATCTTTGACCAAAGAGCACTTGAAATGTTCACTCTTTAGTGATATAACATGGAATTTTTATGACTTCGTATATTCATTTAAAAACCTCATTGGTTATGATGAGAAATCAAACCCACACATCCAGTATGATTTAATACACTACCTATTGCTACCACCAAATTCATAAGCTGGGCTTTGACTAGATAACTGTAACTGATGTAATCGAAAAAATCCAATCGACTGACAAGTGACAACAAGCATTTCTATTGATTGTGTCAGATTGGAAAAAATTTCCTTTTTTAATAACTCATAGTTGAATTTTCTACTCCAAGATCTTTCAATGCAAAAAGAACCGAAAATCGCTGGAAGAATCTTTCTTTCTAAGCACACGATGTCAAGGTCGATGCTTCTGCCCCATACAGCAGTACTGGGATCTTGTATACTATTATGGACTTTGGGTCAAAAAAGTCAATAATGAACTTTTGGCTTGTGGACCTATGTTATGTTCTTTTCAGATCTTCAGCATTGACTGAAGGGAATAAAATATCCCTCTCATCTGGCAGGCTTCCGTTCTGGCGTTGTAACCTTGGGTAGATCTTTTTACAATTTGGTAGTATTTTTTCACATAAAAGTTGTGTTCGTTGAGCCCTGATCGAGGTTGCCCTGGGGTTGCTCTGATGTCGCCCTGAAGTCGCCCCAAAGCGTTTTTTTAAAAACCTCAACTCGCCCTGGGTAACAAATTCTCTGTTTTTTTTAGACCTGGGGTCGCTCTCAACTCGCCCTGAAGTAGATCTAAGGTATTTTGCTGGGGCGAGTTGAGGTAAACAAATTGACATGTGTGTTGTCAAACATATGTTTACAATTGAATATTTTATTTTGCTTTTGCAATGCTGAATGGGTAAAATTCAACGAACACAACTATAATTAGATAGATAATTTTTTTTTTTTTTTTTTTTTTTCAAAATATAGTTTTACAAAGTGGTTTTTCAAGAATAATGGCAATACTTCCGTGTGCCTGATATGGAATTTCATATTAATCAACAGTGATATAAACAGGGTTTCCAGTTAGTTTTGAGATCCGGAGTTAGCTCAAAATTAATCCAGATAAATTGGTGAGTTAAATCTGAGTAAATTCGGGATCTCAAACTGACTGAAAAATTTGTTTCCATCAGCAATAACTCGAGGTGAGGTTAATCTAACCCTGGAATAATCTCGCACTGATGAAAAAAGGTCCTAAGTAGTTCAACATGACCGGAACTGTAGACGCCACCTTTAATTCTATCTGGGGAATTCTTCCGCTTCCGGCCGGCTTGATGAAAGGACTTAAAAGGCGTTTTTTATTTTTCGTTCATCTTGAGATGTCAAACATAAAGTTGTGTTTCTTTTTTCGCTCAGAGCGTTCAGATCATGACATTTATATTTCTTTTTTCGTTCAGAGATGGTTCAGATCATGTTCAGAGCGCGCTCTATTAGCTCTCAAGATAAATTGACTGATCATTCTGAGTGAAATGCTGAACAATTATCAGAACAATAGAAATGGCGGATGAAGCCAGCCATTTTGGTGCTGGAAATAGTTTTTTTTTAATAAAATACAAGTGAAATATGTTATTTATTATTAATCAAATTAATTTCAGGGTTTAAATGAACCAAATGGATAAGAATAAATTAATAAAATAACTTTCAACTTAGACTTTGACGCTGTGTGTGAAAGAGTCAGAACGAATGTCAATTTATGACAGCTGAGTGCTCAAATGTGTTTCAAAAATAAATCTGAACTCTCAGACGTCAGACCATGTTCAGTTCAAAGAACGTTCAGATCATGCTCTGACACTTGGAGTCTCTAAGTGGGAACACTCCTGTCCCTTCTTTTGTTAGCTGCTTCAACAAACCTTCCCAAATAGTTTAAGAGCTTAGCGACAGCCCTCAAAAGTTTAGAAAAATGTCTTGGGGGAAAACTTTTTCTGATCCAAATAAACAGTTTCACCCGAGTTGGGAAGGTTTTTGGATGATTTATATAACATTAAGAATTTAGTACCTACGTTAGGAACCCGAACCACATTATTTATAGAAGTACTATATAATAGTCTCAAAAAAATGCGTTAGCAAAATACTAAACGGTTTTCAAAAATAGTATACAAAAAAATTCAATAAGCACAAACATATTATTCGAATTGACAAAAGAATTTAAAGAATGTTGTAATCTAAAATAAACGAAAACCTTTATCTCTTTAGGGGGGTTTCAACCCTATACAGACATTATTAAATTCTTCGCATTGATTTCTTGTAAATTTATAAAAGACACGTTCATTAATTGCAAGGGCATGTTCTAAGGGTTGAATAAAAACAAACTGAATTCAGGAATTCAGAGAAAACATTGGAGGATAATACCGGAGTTTGCGATTCGTGATATTATAGATATACACTGCTTATGCAAGGAATGTGTTTTGTAATCCTTTCGAAGAATCCCTTCTTTTAACAACATGAGCAATTCACATCTATACAAAAAATATAAATAAAAAAAACAACAATATGCTATACTCACATCAAATGTTGGAGATTCTGCATTCCAATTTAATGTTGAATTATTATTGAAATAAGGAGCACGTGTTAAGGATTTCAAGAATTTATGCGAAACGATGTTGTTTGTCTGATATTGAAAAACCATTAAAAACTAGGGACGTGCTTTTTAAAAGCATTTCATAAACGTATTTTAAATACACATGGGTGTCAATGTACTTAAGATTCTATAGACATGCCTTCAAGTTGATTTTTGATGCTCATTAAATAACATAGAAAGTACCTACCTTCTAAAGATCTTCAATTATTATTATTTTGTCATCAAATTAACTCATTGCTAAGTAATAATTTACAACAACAGTGTACCATATCAGCAGGACATCTTTCATTGCCGCTGGCCGGGCCACGAACTATACACTACCATACCAAGTACCAACCCTGATGTTTTCATTTTCAATCATCACTCCTGCCATTTAAAGAAAAATATAAAGAATTATATTACTGTTGCTGAAATAAAAAAAAAATTCATTAACATTGTCATCGGATGAGCGCCTTTCCCAATAAAAGGGGGCAGCATATGCTTCCACCCCTTTCCAGGTTTTTTTTTGTTTCTTTTATTTTCGCAACAAGGCTCGATCGAGACCAAGTTGAATTGCGCGCACCGTTCAATTGGACTCGCATGAATCCTTTTTTTTGTTATCCCTTTTTATATTTCGTGTAATGTTACAGTAGTTGAATCAAACAAAAAAAAAAATTACAGTGAGTCTCTTATACAAAGTATCAAAGGAAAGGGTCTATTTTTGACATCAGTTAGATACACCAGGAGGAGAAGAATACCAAGATTGTGCAGTCGTCATTCACTAGTGTGAACACATTAAGCACTAATTTTTACCCATCATAAATTTTCGAGTAAATTGGTGCAAGGTGGTATCAGATGCGTTTGATAGGGATAAATGATACTTTACAACTTTTTATGCAAAGAGAATTGATATAACTTTCAACCCTGCAAGAAAAGGGATGCGCTTATATCTTAGTCTGGATGTTAAAGGTGGGTGGAATATCATTTTAATTACAGTTACAGCTGAGAGTGTACACGTGCAAGCACTTTCAACTGGCGCAGTTGAAAGATTAGGCTAACACTGCTCATCCAAAGCCATGAATATATCAAGAGATTATCCGTTATATTAGAAGAGTTATTATCGGGCCAGTAGATAATCTTACGCTCAGAGAACACCGAGAATGGAATGAGACGGTTTTCCAGAAGGTTAATCTAGGAAACATATTTATTACAAACATTAAATTGGCATTTGAAGGTAATGGAAGCAAACAAGTGGAAGCTTATCAGGTATACTTATATGTTATACTATACCTTCAATAGTTTTTGTTAACTAAGATATTAATAAAATAGAAAGGTGAGTGTAGTACTGGGGTTTTAACACGTGTCTCTTTTAAGTTCAGTAAATAAAGTTCAAGCAAATGTTTCCATACAAATGTCTGGGATTTTGAATTTTTTCTCTGTCTCTGATGTAGATAAATCCTCTAACGCAACTTGGTTGTTCCGCTAAGGGTATATGTGCATACAGTCGTTGATAAATTGTCTATGATGCCAAGAGTGTTCTTAGTCAACATTGTCTCGGTGGACCATACTTCCCTTGATATAGACGTTAACACCTTCGACAACTATCAGAGGGGCTTTAGGTCAGGACCAGGAAAGTCCAACATCGACCATTAATTCGCATTATAGCAGATCTTGGAAAAACCCAGACATTTCAAATTGATACTCACTCAAAGTTCAGTTTTGGCCGTTTATGCCTGATGAGGATGGAAAATTCACGTTGTTCCATCAAAGTCAACACAGACCACACCGATACATTTGGAAGATGGAGGGAGTGTCAGGACAATAGACGTTGACATATGGAAAGTATAGCTCTCGATGTCAGCGACTGATGTTGTTCTGACGCGAGCTCTTATCTCTCCAGATTGTCAACATCCTCGCTAATAGGGAGACAAATCTCCAATTGCAGGAAAACTGTCAAAAGACTATAGGGACAACAAGGTGGGACCAACTGGACAAATCAGAACGAAAACGTCTTCATAACTCGCGTGCTTACCTGCAGGAACATTTTACAAAGGAGAACGGACCATTCGCGGTACATCTGCGGAAACAGTTCCTGCAGATAACACAAGCGCTATATAGGAAACTGATGGGACCTACCGTTCCTTATATTGGCGAAAACTTTTTGAAAAAAGCCAAAGTAGATAGTACCATTAAAGAATAAGACTCATAACATACATGAACCTAACTCCGCACCATTGAACCTACCAGTCGTTGCATGGAGCCATTTGTTCCTACGGGCCTGATATCTAGGTGAAAAGATGACTGCTGATGAGGAAGGGGGAGAAAAGACACTAAGGAAACATGCGGGTAGGTCCAATTCTTGATCCTACATGCTACTTGATGGGTGCGTCCGTCCCTGCTGGACCAGTAAACACAACAAACGGAACGGTAAACAACAGCCGATTCACGACAGTCGTAGAAGTCCTTCTAGTAATACGTAAGGCAAGGGGACTCATCAGATCCTGCACTGTCTACAAAAGAACTCCCAATTGACCAAATAACAGGTGGATTGAATTTTTGTAAGTATGTATACATATTCTATATTATATATACTATGTTATGTACTCTATAATCCTGTTCAATTTCGTTTCATACAGAACTTATTTACAGAACTACTAAACATGGTATTAACACTGAACAGCTTAGTTTACAATTTATTTATGTGTAGGTTCTCATTATTTTTGCTCCGTTTAACAACAATACTGGACAGTCTTTTGTTGCATTGCACCTAACTCAAATTTCAAAATAACATCTTCCGGCAAATTTCTATTCAATGTCTAATCCCGACCAGTTGCATGAGCTCGAATGCAAGCAAACAAAAAAAAAAGACATTGGCTAATACCAACTTCTATACACATCTTTGGGCATTTCTCATGAAATTCACTAAATATATCGGCACAGTTCAAAGCAAAGATTTGCTCCTTTTATCCACTTGATTTGCACAACTCAATAGAATAGATGACATAAAAAGAAAATTGAGTCCAAACATTCAAAGAGATATGCTCCTAAATTACCAGTGTACAGGTGGTGGAACTGTATCATGTAAGGTATGTCGTGTTCATATACCAAAACAAAACAAAAAATAGATTTAAGTCATCCTCTCTGGGGTGTTTTTTTCTACACTGATTGCATTAAGGATAAGCCTTTAAAAGAACGTTTCTCCTAAGAATGACTTAAATGAAAAAAATTGTTTGAATACATATTGCATACACTAATTTAGGGACCAGAATCATATATAGTTATATCTACTGTCATACAGGTAGGGAAGCTATGCAGTATATCCCGGCAGACAATGAGGCTTTCATGAAAAGGAACAAAATTCATTTATTTATTTTTTTACAGTAACAGAATATAACGAAAGGGACTCTGTCTAATTATTGCCGTTCCTCATGCTCTCATTGTATGTTTAAATACTAAGAAAAAGACCTGCCAATACAAAACAGCCCGGGGATATTTTTGACATTTCGTTCAGTCATTCTGTTTGACGTTCTTTTTTTTTAGCCTCCTGGAGTGTTAATGTCCTGCTGGGAGTTCTATTGTTTGGTCCTAGTTTTGTCGTAGTAGTCAATGAGCACAATGATGCTGGGGCGACGAGCGACGCAAGTCAATGTTAACCTTTAGTCTATACGTTAATAATTGTACATACTTTCACAGTAATGTTTTCCAAATAATATTTGGCATCCATTGTAAAAAAAAAACTAGCATTTTACTGTAAATAAATATTTTCTAATATCTTATGTTATATTAGATATAGAAAAACAGTCACGAAAAAATGGGATAAAGTATAAAAAAAAATTATTAGAATTCATACAAATTGGCTGAGCACAAGAAGTTTCAATGTTTGATTATATTTTACAACGTATTTAATGCAAATCAAGATAATATTTTAAAAAGAAACAAAAGTTTACATAATTTAGTAAATAACAAAATAAAATTAAAAATATTTCAACATTACAATGGCTTTAGTTTATCGTTAAAAGAACTCTTAAAACATTGAATTTTCCTGGGAAATAAAATAAGTATAAGGACAGTCAATATTATAAGCATTGATTTTTTTTAGTTTTACCTGTTAAAATTTAACTTAGTATTTTGTTGAACCTCCTTGGCTCTGAATAACTTGAAAAATTCCATTTGGCATAAGGTTTATCAAGTTTTGCAGAACTTCTCTGTCGATCTCCTCCTATTCCTGGGTTATTCGCGTTTTTAACTCTACTCTACTCTACTTTCAATATGATGCCCCATAAGTTTTTAATCGGTTTAAATTCAGGGCTACATGAAGGCCATGGTATAAACAACTCGTTCCAATATAGCTTTGTGAATAGGAGCATTGTCTCGCTAAAAAACAAAGTTCTCACACGCGGGAAGTCTCCAAATTCATCTATGGCATATTCAAGCATCTCCCCCTGTATTACTCACTATTTATTCTAGGTTGTACCATTGAGCTTATACATGGAGAAATCATGTGCAAATTTCAAATACTGCTCGTAGGGTGTCGTTACTATATCGACTTGTTCTTTTATTTACTCTTGTCGCAATTATTCTCGAGCTAAAAGGCAAGAAAGAAAAGCAAATACAACACACATTTAAAGAACTTTGTTCGGTCCGGTTTGAGTAATTTTCATTACAGGGAATCAGACAAATAATAATTACTCGATATGCTCATTTAGCGACATCTACTTCGGTGAGTTTGAAACCATCTTGATTCCTCTATGTGTATAAACTCAATGGTTGTACCAACATCAAATGAATCTTTCCTTGAAATATAAAGGCACCGCAAAACATCACACTTTCGCTTCCATAGCGCCGACTCATTCTTACAACTTTTTGATCTCTCAGATCACGCCAATAATAACGGGCCATCCAGGTTGTTTTTTCCCTGCTTCACTTCATGTGATCTCTTGCAAACCTAAGCCTGCTCTTTTCATGATTCTGCTGAAACATCGGCTTTTTCAGCATTTTAGTCTTTAGTGTATCGAAGGTTGGGATTCATCTTTTGCTCTTGCTTCACTCTTCTTATGTTGGTACAATACCAATGATTTTTTCAACAAGAATATTCACAAATTATAAACAGTTCGTGATTGGTTTGAAGCTGTTTACCATGTCGATGTCCCCTGACCTTAAATCATGGAATGATATGCTGCACTCTTGTGTTGGTAGGTGCAAGATGAGTCGTTTGTTATGTATCTGTCTGGTGTTGTTGGTTTTCTGTGGACTCCAAAATCGATTTTTGGTCCTTTGCGTATGATTTTTCAATCCAGGCAAGGAAGTGTATGCTCTACTTCACTTTCAATTTCAAAAGTGAATAAATCTATCGTTGCTGAGTATAAAATTGAGTACGAACGAATTCTTAGAATTGCAAATGTCAATAATTTTTAAAAATCATTAATTGACAAGTTTATATCAAAACACTCATATAAAATTAAAAGAGATGATGACACTTTTTAGCCAAAATAAATCGATTCAAAAAGAAAAACAAAATCGTGTTGCTTTCACAAATTTGCCGGATGTCACAAACAAATTGAAACATTGTTTAAAAAAAAAAACATAAATATGGTTTATACTAGTACCAACAAACTTCGTTCAAAGCTCGGCACAACAAAAGTTCAAATACAATTTAAAGATCGAAGCGGCATATACCAGATCAGCTGCTCTGATTGCGATATGCGAAATATATAGGTCAAACTAGGAGAGCCTTATCGACACGTATTGATGAACATTTGCGCAGCGTAAAGAAAAAAGACCTCTCCAAAGCGGTGGCAGCACACGCCTACAATTTGGATAATTCACATCCACATGACCACATATCTCTGGAAGAGAATGTTAAACTTTTAAAAAATGTAACCAGCAAGATTGGATGCGTACGAACCTTTCTACATTGCTACAACAAAAAATCGTATAAATATAGAAAAAGAGAACATAGATTCACCTTTATTTTCTCTTGTGAAACTTAAACGTTAAAACAAAGGTTAGTGGCCTTTACATCATTGGATGCGTTTCGCCCAAATAGGGCGAAACGCATCCAATGATGTAAAGGCCACTAACCTTTGTTTTCGTGAAAATCTTTCACTTATACATCACAAACCAAAAACAATAATTTGTTATTGTTTTAATTTTTTTTTTTTTAATTTCTTAAACGTTAAATGTCTTTAATTTTGTTGTTTTTTCTTTCATTTGTTTTACTGTAAACTCACTATGATCGTATGTTATATTTTTTAATTGCTCTCTTGTACTCATGTAATTTTGTGTACTTACTACCTACTTATGTACCTTCTTGTATCATCTTTTAATTTGTTTTAATTTAGTGTATTAAACGCTCGCTGAAAATGAGCACACAATTATGTGCTCTAAATGTATATGATAAGTTTAATTAATAAATACATAATTAAAATTAGAAAATTTTTGAGTTTTTATTAATTTATCGAGAAATTGCGGTCAATCAAAAAAAAATTATAAAAAACATTTTAAATGCTTATAATATTGACTGTCTTTATACTTATTTCGAAGGAAAATTTTACGTTTTTTGAGTCCATCAACGAATAAAACTGGCCATGGTAATGTTGAAATGTTTTTATTGTTATTTTGATACTAACTGAATTATGCAAGCTTTTGTTTCCCTTCAAAATATTATCTTTATTTGCATTAAATGCGTTGTAAAATAAAATCGAATGTTGAGACTACTTGTGTCCTTATACTTATTGCAGCCACTGTACGTGTATATATATATACCAAACCGAATGTTGAATTTTATCATTGAGTTTTTACACGTAGAGGAATCAAGATGGTTTCAAACTCACCGAAGTGACGCTAAATGAGCATATCGAGTAATTATTGCCCTAATTCTCTCTAACGAAAAACACTCAAACCGAACCGAACAAAATTCTTCTGCATACATTTGTTTTTCTTTTTCTTTATTTCTCTTTCCTTTTAACTCAAGAATAATTGCTACAAGAGTAAAAATAAAACAGGTCGATAGTTACGATATTCTACGAGCAGTATTTGAAACTTACACATGATTTCTCTATTTTTAAAAACTCAATGATTTTATTTAAGAAATTTAACGTGTCGAATTAGAAGTAAGAAAATGCGAGGAAGCCTTGAGTCAAGCATCCGTCCTAGATGGTTTTGCTTGAACAAAATAGCACCGCCGGAAAATGAGATTTTATTCCAAAAGAATATATTCTTACGACGAAAGACGTGACGCGACGATCCGTTACAAAAGGACAAGTATGATTTGATAAGCTTTACATGAGCAGATCTCGCATATTATGTAGGTTCATATTGATTATGGTCTCCTAACACGATATGATTGCTTCTTTTTATACTTAGGTAGGCCTAGCTCATTTTTTTAAAGAACTTATCATGAAATCTGCCTTTACTGTCTTTAAAGCGTGACGCGAATAGTTCGAAAAACCTTGAAATTTTCTCAACCCATCCTTTTTATAATAAAAGGATATTCCGAAAATTGATTAAAATCTTATCTGTCCTATATAAATTGTTTATTGTTTCACATTTATTAGCAATGCATGAGAAACTAGAAAATTAGTTACGCCAAAGAATTGTAACATAATGCAACCAATAAAATTAATAAAACTGCTTGTTCCCACCAGAAAAAAAATCATAATTCACCATAACGATAAAGATAAAGATACAACTAAATTCATAGATATAATTGCTGATCAGAAGCGGAAATATTTTGCAACCCTTTTTCTATCCTTCTCAGTTGATTCGTCTTCAACACAAGAGTCATACAATAGGTGTATAAACCAAAATCATTCAAACAGGCACCCAAAATATCGTTAGGAATTCATGTGTTCGTTTTAATCGAATTAAAAGTGTTGAATCATCGGATCGATGTTTACACAGTAATAAGGATGTCAAAGCCGTAAAAAAAGGCAACCCTTTTATGCTTCATGCTTTGCATCATCATTTATCGTCAGATTATCCAAATGAGTACAATGATCGTGTTCGCATGTCATGCTTATGCGATCCAATATTTAACCATTCGTTATAATATATCTATGCATGCAGATTTATTTTAAATAAAAAAGGTGTTCCGTAATTCGTTTCGGTGAAGACATGCAAATATTGAACTTGGTCCCGTTCATGCATCTATTATGTTTTTTTTTTTAATCCTACCTTTTTTTATTGAATTGTCAACGCTTGAAATTTACTACTGGAATAAAATTGTCACCCTTGTTTAACACTGACATTTCTAATAGTACTTAATGTCCTCTTAATGTTATGCATATCTGAGTTGAGTTGAGTTTTGAAGTCTTTTATGCAAACAATTGCTTTTTTCCTGTCAGCGCTGTTGAACTGAAATTTGATTCTTATAAAAATTAAAGTTTAGTTTTTAATTTTTTTTTTTTCAAATGACACCATGTTAGAAAAAATGTGTACATTTTTACCAAATCTGGAGCCTGACGCAAAAGCAATTACGGAAGTTGTGTTCGGGGCAATTTATGTCTGTATCAACATAGAGGTATATAAAATTGTCAAACTAATCGAAAGGTTAAGTTACTAGGGAAGGTAACATTACCTACTTACAGCTCAATCTCAAAAATGGTTGGCAAGTTCGGTCAAGTAGAAATCAGGTCATATTATTATTACCTAGTCACTCACAATTTATCTAAAAAATAAAATGATACCGAAGTATTTGATGTAATGGTTCTACTTCTGGGTCACAAAAACGTGTTCTTGTGGCAAGCTACCTCACTACTGAAAACATGGAAATATCAATGTTTACAATGCTATGACAAATCATTTGCCCAGATTTGTTCTCAAATCTAAAACAATATTTTTTTTCCAAATTTTGTTTGCAGTATTAATCGGATATCTTAAAATTTTAAACTTCGTAAAAATAGCTGCAGACGTTCAAAAGATTAAAAAAAAAGGTTTTTTGGCAGGTACCGTTAACAAGATTTGTCTGAAAAAAAAATGAAGATCAAAAACATCGCTGATGGCAACAATTAACATTTTAAAATGTTATCAATTATTTTTAAGAGAAAAATAGAATTATCGGCTTTTTAATTTTTATTAAAAAAACACCATTTTTCAATTTTTGCTATTCTTGAAGAATATTAAA